>CM061242.1:35129563-36379563 GCA_030848705.1 Heracleum sosnowskyi
GCAACAAGTAGAGGACAATGAATGTTAATTATTGTATTAAATTACTACAATCCATCGTGTAATTAAATACAACAATCATTATACAGAAGTACCTCTTCCCAGTCATCTGGCCCTTCCAAAGGTACCATGCCCAATGCATATGTTATTTTGTAATTATCCACCAAATAATATCTAGCACAATACCTATATAAATATCCAGAAAAACAACTTAATATCATTCATATGCACTAAAACTACTTTGTTAATTTTCGAACACTTACTGAACCCAATTTGGTCTGACTTGTTGTAGAACACAGACTGCATGTTGGCAAGGGAAACCCCTCAACTGCCATTGCACACAACTACATGTTTTTCTGTCAAGATCAATAGTGAAGATGGAAGAGTGGATGCTTGTTACTTCATAAACTTTGCCAGCAACAGCTCCTGCTACTTTGTACTCCCCTATCTTCTTAAACATTAACTTCAGTAATTTCTTGGCGCTAGGGACCAAATCTCCAGAATCCCAACCAACACAAGCATTTATTCTCTTATAAAACAACCCCATGACCAACTTGCCATACATTAATATTAATGTACAAAGAGGTTTCTCCCTAATTTTGGCAATCATATTGTTAAAACTCTCAGAGAAGTTGTTGCTTAGGTGTTCACAAGAGCTGTTATGATCAAAGAAGGCCCTACACCAGCTTTTAGGATCCTCGCCCATCAAGTACTCAAAAGCCTTAACATTCTCCACCATCATACTATCCATGTGAGCCTATAATTATAACACATTCACTTAGAAAGCTCTAATTGACGACAAACTAGTAAAATTTGATCAACAAGATTTAGTAGTAAGGAATATTACTTGAAAATATTTAGCTTTATAAGCTCTAGCAGCATTCCAGAACATAGTGTGAAGCTTAGAACCCTTGAAATGTGATTTGAAGTTTTGATACATATGTCTGTCGGCAATTCAAAAGTTAATGTAAAACTTGCAAGAGCTTGGTAATAAAAAAAATAAATCAAAGTTAGTATACAAACCTGAAACAAAACCTATGTGGTGAAGTGGGAAATAGTGTATGAACAGCGTCCCTTAATCCTTTTTGCCTATCAGATATGAAGTTGATTTCCTGTACAGGATGTTCATCCAATCTAGGCTTGAGATGTTTCAAAAATAGGAACCAATTCTCAGCACACTCATTTTTACAAACCATGATTCCTAAAGGCACCAACCCATTCTGTCCATCTAGAGCAGTAGCTGACAATAAGCAACCGCCATACTTTCCCTTAAGGTGACATCCGTCAAGACCAACAACATTTCTACAACCATTAATAAAAGCCCTCATAGGTGCATCAAAAGAAATTGTTACGGACTCGAAGGTTTTATCATCGCTGTAAAAAAGAAAAAAAGTTAAAGTACACATAAAAGCCCTCATAGGTGCATCATATGATTTAATTGACCAACTATGCAAATACGCTATTACTATCAGAAGTTTGTAACAGCTTAAGATTGTGATGCATATGAATGTGTTATTTAGATATGTGTGTTAAAATTCAACTAGGAAAGTTGATAGTTTTTCCTATATCAACATTGTTGAACTGGACCTTTTTCCATGACGCTGAAATGTGCTATTTACTAAATTTACTGCATCTACCTATTCCTGTATCCTTTATTGTAGTAGAATTATGACATATTAGCTGTATTGGATCTGAAACCTAAGACACGTTTTACGAACTGAACAGTAATGCAGATGTTTATCTGTTTTTTCTTCAACTTAAAACGATGCAATAAACTTTGTCCAACTTCATCTTAAATGATCAGACTTTTAGACTTTTAGAGTTTCTAAGTATACAATGACGTTGAAGTTAATTTTTCTGGTGAAGTTGTCCAATTTTAGATTTTTTGGATTGCATATGTGTAAATTTACAAAGTTCTAAATAATATTGCAGAAGTTGCACACTTTGGTGGCACGGAAGTTTGTACTAATGTCTTTGTATCCCAGGAACCACAGAGGAAGGGTTGCAATCAATACCTTAATCAAGCTGCTCATCTCTTTAATACTAACTTAAGATCCTTGGTAAATGACAGTAGGCCAGAAATCTACGTAAAGTTATTTTATCAATAATGTTACCAAGTACTGCAACAGATGGCTTTCCCAAGTACTGTCAAGGCTACCAATTCTGAAAAAGTTTGTTACCAAAGAGCAGCTGATATTTTATTCATGTGTGATATTTTTGTACAAGCATTGAATTTCAAGTTTGTTTACTTACAGATAAGAAGCTTTCCATCTAAAGATCATTAAAATAAACTAACTGCAATGCCACATAAAACAGAAAATTCCGCAAATTAAAAGATATACCTGTTATACGTGTACGTAGCAATTGATTTTGGATTGGTACTTGTAATCATCTCACATAGACTTGGTATGAGTTTGAAACTTTCATCATAACTACCATTAAGTTTTTCCAAAACTATGTTTCTAGCCTTCCATGCAACATGGTACGGAATTAAAGTGTTGTGACTCATCCAAAACTCATCGAAAATCTCACTAGGCTTGGGTACGGTCTTACTATATGATTTCTTCATCTTTTCCATCAAATGCTCAGCCACAAACTCATGATTTGCACTTGGATTCCTTCCATTAGGATCTCCAACACAAGTGTGATGCAAGTGACATTTTCAGATACTCCAAGTTGGCTCACCGGGGATCTTCCTTGCAGATACAAACCACGGGCATGTGATGGGTTGTCCAAAACCTTGACACACAGTCTTGATCCTAACATTGTCACTCTTATGCAACTTGTATACAATCCTATTTGATATACAATATTTTCTGAGAAATTTTTGAAAAGCAGCCTTATCGGGAAACTGTAAACCCACTTCAATTTTATCAGACACTACGTGTTCATCATATTCAGGTTCGGAAAACAACTCAGGATCCACTAAATCAGCCGCAAAGAATTCATCAAAATCATTGTCGGTCAACAATGGCCCAATATTAACATTTCTCTTTGGCCCTTTATCATCAGCTATAACTTTATGATTTGTTGAAGTAGGAACATTACCTTTAACCTCTTTCTCATTATTCTCATCAACACTTTTGTTTTTCATGCAAAAATGATAAAGAAACTCATCCCGGTCTCTATCATCTTCATCTTCACTATACATTAGTGGTTGGCTCCATGGTTGATCTTCAGGATGACAATCATCTTCTCCAAAATTCTCGAGATGTATAATTGGTTCTTTAATCACACTAAATGCTTCTTCAACATTATTAACTTTTTCAGAGACCAAATTCCAGAAATTCGGACCTAGGCCATCAACGGTAGAAGCATCAATAGGAGGTCTCGGTTGTTCAACATGACTTTCAAAATCTAGTACCATCTTCGAAACACTTTCCCTTATTCTGTTAGCTTTTTCACTCAATCGTGGACTTTTTCTGGGAGTGTATATCCCCGTGGATGATTGACAAACTAACTTTTTAGGTGTTGCACACCTGATTTGTGAGTTACAAATCATTGATTTTGGGTCCCTGTTACATATAAAAAATGATATAAATTATCAAATCAATCAAAAATGTTATGTATAAGAATTAAACAATAAAAAACAATACCTTTCAGGGTGGAAGACATAATCTCTTGCATTTTCTCCTTCTCCATAATTGTGAAAGAATACTTGTTACTTTGTGTGTATGAGATAATGGGCAGGAGTGTTCACCCACGTAACATACTAATTAGCGGGTAAATCTTACGTGTCTTATCAAAACCTAATTTCTAGTCTAATATTACCAGGGTATTG
Source organism: Heracleum sosnowskyi (assembly GCA_030848705.1). Classification (NCBI taxonomy): domain Eukaryota; kingdom Viridiplantae; phylum Streptophyta; class Magnoliopsida; order Apiales; family Apiaceae; genus Heracleum; species Heracleum sosnowskyi. The sequence continues at coordinate 35,133,342 of CM061242.1, forward strand.
TAGTCAAATGAAGTAGAAAATATATGAATTTATATAATAATTATATATACATGAGTTATACATGAGTTAACTTTTAACAACATGACATATTTTTAATTAATGAAAGAAAGAGGACATATTGATAAAGGCACCTATTAATATGAGATATTATATACAAATTCCCAAAAAACAATCATAAATTATTTATTTTATATCGTAGTCTTTTTTTTTGTAAATTGTAATAAAAGTTATGCAAATGAAAGAATTATAATATAATTCATAATATTATTTTTTGTCGTAAGTTTTTATAAATTTAAATTTTAATAAAAAAATTATAATTATAATAGGAATCATAAAAAGATAACATAAAATTATAGGTGAGATAGGATAGGGATGAAATCAAAAAGAGGTGTAAAAATAAATCTTTTCTAATTTAAGCAATACAGTTATTATTATTTTTCGGGAAAAAAGTTATACAAATAAATACATTATTAATATTATTTAATTTAAAAATAATATCAGAGGATGTTTGGTTGAAAGTAATTAACAAACGAAAAGAGAAACAATTGAATATATTTCATTCATTGGCGTTTGTTTTATAAAATTTATCATTTTTTAATTTTTTTTGTTTTAGATTTACTCAATGTTCTCCGCGCGATATCTTCCTCTTTCCATTCTATATTTAATAATAGCTTATATTTTAAATTATTAAAAAATAAATTAATTTGCGATTGATTTTTAAATTTTTAAAAGTTATAATAATTATAATATAATATATAAATTATTTTATATAATAATCATATGATTTTTCATTTCGTTTCTAGATCAAAATCATACACGTATAACAATTTGTCATTTTTTTTATTCTCTTAATTTTCTATTCAGAATTTCATTGCATTTGAAGGCGCGAAGCAAACGGGCTTTGTTTTTTTTATAGGGCGGCCCTTCATTTTATAACTTATGTTTTATAAATTTAATATTAATTTTGAAATTTACTTTTAATTTTTTTGAGATTTTAATACTTCTGAAAATGCTACATTTTTAAAAACAATTAAAAGTACTACTTTATTACTTTAAATCTAAATTTTTTTTATAGATTTTATAATAGTGATATGAGTTAAAAATAACCCTAAAAACATAATTAATATTGCATTAATTCAACCTAGATGGTCCATAAATAAGGCCCATTAATAAGGCCCGAAACTCTAATTAAATATTAATTTCGTAATTAATATTTGGGCTAGAAGTACAACATGTATTAGGAGACGTCCAATACAGGCTTGTTCTAATACAAGTGGGTTTGTTTCAATACAAGTCTATTATGATATGGAAACAACTCCTACAAGGAAGGATCTAGAATTTATCCTTATCCACTGTCAAGGATAAAACTTATCCTTCAAGAAAGTAAATACCCGTTAAGGATAAGACTTATCCTTTAAGAAAGTCAATACTTATCCACAGTCAAGGATAAGACTTATCCTTCAAAGAAATCAATACTTATCCATTAGGCTTTTAAACGCATATATAAAGGGTTTGACCCCTCATCTCAGAACTACGTTTTAGACTTTATCCTCGAATAAGGACATACAAGTCACTACGTCCTTGGTGTGCCCCTGCCTCCATAGCCCCGAGGGCAACACCAAGAACTACGTTTTTATTGGCTTGATTCTCTAAACACTAGAGATACTTAGGCATCTTGTTAGGACCGAGTTAGTTCCCGACAACAAGAGCAGCCATTAAAGCTCGAAACTCTCTAACCCTAGCATTGAATTAAAAGATACAGTTTTTATTCCATAACAAATAGTTTATTAGCTTAGTAAGCATGTCAGTAAAGATAACTGTCAAAATTATCAATATATTTTGTTGTAATATATATAAATATAAATATAAATATTTTCTAAAAAAAGGTCGTGTTTTTGAATTCCAAGTAAAGTATAATTAAAAGAGTTTGTAGTTATGTTACACATGTGAGTAAATCAAAAATCAAAACTTTCAATGTTTCGCCTATTATATAATAGTACAAATAGATAGATTAAATAGAATAAATTACCGAAAATTGAAATCAAAACTTTCAATGTTTCGGCAATTATATAATAGTATAGTATAGATAAATATCGTCTGCGATAATTTTAGAAAAGGAGAAATTTTAGTTAAAAAATATATAAAAAGAATATACGTTTTGGCTAACAAAGGTAATCGGTTAATTATTAGTATTTATAATATTACTATTTTATGTTACTAAATGAAATTGCATGTGATATTTTTGAAAAATATGAGATTTTACTTAGGAAAAATTTTGGTTAGAAAATATAAAAAAGAATATACGCTTTGAAAAAAAAAACTAATCGGTTAGTTATTAGTAATTATAAATATTATTATTTTATTTCATTAAAAAGAACTGCCCGTGATATTTTTGGAAAATGAGAGGTTTTAGTTAGAAAAAATAGAAAAGTAAAAATTTACTTAGAATATATAAAAAAGAATATAAAATTTGGCTAAAATAGGTAATTAGTTAGTTATTAACCATTATTATTTTATTATTTTATTTTAATAAATGAAACCGTCTATGATATTTTTGGAAAATGAGAAGTTTTAGTAAGAAAAAATAAAAAACTTATATGTTTTAGTTAAAAAAGGTAATTGCCTGTGATATTTTTGAAAACGTAAGAGAATATTTTAGAAAAAAATAAAAAAAGTAATATATTTTAGGTGTAAAAGGTAATTGGTTATAAATATGTAATATTATTATTTAATAATATTTTTTAGAAATAAGTAAGGATAATTAAGTAAAAACACGAAGTACAATTAAGTAAGAGCAATTAAGTAAAATCATAACATACCAAAAAATATTTAGTATTATATCTAATGGCTCTCATTAATTTAATTTAAAAGATCTAACGGTTAGAGATTGGATGACCATGGAGAGCAGCTACAAACAGACTACAAAACTTTTCATTTTTAATATAATAGTATAGATGTGTTTGGTCCGGTGATTGGAATGAAATATAAACACATATATTATAATTTAAATAGGTTTCATTCATTCATTTTTTCGCAATTCTTATCCTAACAATTTTGCACTATCTCATTTTGCATTTATATATTTCATTTCATTCCTGATGAATGTAAAACCGTATATGATTCAATAAACAAGTCTTTCTCTTATTATTATGAAATGAAGTTAATACAATATAACATTCTTAGGAGGTTCTCTCCTTAGTCTAATTTTTCAACCCCTTCTAGTGTGGGGGTTGGGGGATATTTATAGGGAGAGACTACAATTGGGCTTTCTTCTAATTGGGCCTATTACAAAGTGGGCCTAACTATACCCTATCATCTAAGCCTTCTTGGCTCATGGGCTTTGGCCCAACATTTGTCCCCCCCCCCCTTGAAAGTCATATCTTTAGATTTGCTTAGGTCCTGAAATATAAAAAAGGAAATAATAAAATATGTTATGAAATTTAACTAAATAAAATTCAGTAATTACCTCTGAAAAGTCAAGGGTGAGGTTTGGTGAAAAAAGAAAAGACGGAAAAAATAAAATAAAGAATTTAAGATGTTTTTATTTTGTAATTTTATTAATGGTACGGAACCCGGTTTCCCAAGTTGGCGTTTCGTCTTCCCAAGTCACTAAGGGGTTCTATTTTTCGTGGCAGTTGCAGGGCTATTCTTCATACTTATTTTTTCTCTTGCTCGGGTGTGCATCTTTCCTTTTCTTTTTATTTTCTAATAATTCGTGTTTCGTGATTTGTATTGGTTTGCATTATCCTTAAGAATTGGAATCATGTCTGTTCCTTCTCGATCGTCAGAAACCACAATTAGTACAAGTTTATATCAACACCCATCGGTAAACGTTCCTCTTGACTCCCCTATTAACTTAGATCATTTAGACCTTCCCGGTATCGAGATTAGCTCCGGTTTTAGTTCCTCCGATCGTGACGACGGGGATCATGCCTCTCCTCCATTGAGTCCTGGAACAGTGGCGGGGTGTGAAAGGGAAGTTGCGGAGTCTCTTGCCGCGGGTCAATTAGAGTTCAGTGATAATGCTAGTTTTAACATGTCGAGCATCTATTCCAATCCCTCGGTTCGGGTGGATGTGAACAAAAACTGGGTAGACTTGTCTGTGGGGGGTTATCGATGTGACGTCCCTAATCCCGATGACCGGATATGGTACATGCCGGAGTACGGGATGCACGGTATTCCGCTAATTCATTTTGACTATGGTTTGCGATTACCTCTGCATCCTTTTTTCTTGTGTATGTTTGAGGCCATTGGGTGGGTGGATAGCCCAGATGACCCCCAATGCAATTGCGCAGATAAGTGGCTTTATAGCTTGCTGTGCCGAGGTCGACCGATTACCTTCGTTGAATTTGTTTTTTTCAATTTATAATATACATTATGCCCAGGGTCAAGTCTATTTTTATAAACGAGCTGGGGTTCGTCTTGTGAATGTGAAATCGTCGAACCATGGTTGGCACGGTAAGTGGTTGTTTTGGTACGGAAAAGATCTTGAGTTCGTGCCCTCATGTCGGGCCGTTCCAAAGGACACCATCGACCTGTTAAATAGCTTAAGTAAATATGACGTCGCTTTTTTAGAGACTTTCCTAGGAACTTGGTCACCGTATAACTGGTCGCAATTGAAGGATGAGTCGTTTTTGGGGGGTCACAATCGTAAGATCATTTTTCTATTACTAGAATTTCACTAGTTGATGTATTTGGTGTTGACGCTAACCTTTTCTTGTTTATGTTTTCCAGTTTCAGGGAAGTCTTTGCGAAAAGTTTTAGACGGAGGACTGAAGGACGAGATGGACAAAGCTTTAATGTTGATCGCCAAAAGACCGCGTTCTCAATTGCCGCGAGGTGACGTGGAGTTAGTTTCGGGTAGTAGTGTGAATGTCGCTTCTGGGTCTGCGCCGGTCGTAGGGAATGCTGAGGATGTGGTCTTAAGCCGTGGTGAGGATGTTGGGCTGATACCTCGCGAACGTAAGAGGTCACGCGCAGAGGTGACGAATGATGATTCGGAGGGAGTCGTTGCCAAACGTGGTCAAGATATGGCAAGACCTGGGGTCGTGAAGTCATTGACCATTACAGGGCTTCGAGGTGGCGACCGTCCTCCCGTTCTTCAACCCGAAACTGCCGGGGAGACAGCTCATTTTGAAGTTCAGCCCTCTGAACGTTGGACCGCGGGGCCGCATGTGCCGTTACGGGTATATTTGCTCAACCTTTTAGTGATGAGCATTGGTATTGTTTCTTGTTATTGTTTTGTTAACCCCATTGTATGCTTGCAGGTTTTTGGTGCCTTCGACCTGCCACAAGACTTCAGTTCGTATGTCGACCGTACTCATGGAGACGTCGCTGATCGCTGCCTTACTCGCGCCGGACGGGTAATCCTCTAATTTTGATTTCACACTCTATTGGTTTTGTTTTAAGCTTTCATTATGACTGCTTTTTCCTAATGTATGTGTTTGTATTTGACGTATTAGTTCCTGGCCGATATGACGCATATCCTCCGCGAGTATCGAGCTGATGTAGATGGTCAGTGGCGAGCGGAGTCTCTGCGAGAGATGGCTACCTTGAAGGAACAGCGTGTGGCTGTTGAACGGCGGGCTGCGGAGGCCGAGAAGCGTGTTGGAGACCTCACCATTGAGTTGGAGAAGTTGAAAGTGGATGCTGTTAGGGCCAGTCAATCTATTGATAAATTATCTGACGAGCTGGAGAAGGAAAGGAAGTTGAGCGAGGACAGGCAACGAGAAAGTGACGAGGTGGGATTGGAGCTAGATCGTTGTCGTGGTGATAAGGACGCCCTTGCGAACGAGGTTGGCCTCCTGAAGGCCGAGGTAACTAAGGGTGTTGAAGAAATTGCCAAAGGTCTCGAGGCCGGGTACGGGCATTGTTATGCTCGTGCGATTGCTGCAGGATTGGATATGACCGGGCATACCTTTGACGATTTTTGTGCTGATTTGGCCCAGAAGGCCCGGGAAGCAGAGTCGGGAAATGTACAGAGTTGAAGGCGGGGAATGCCCCGTAACTTTGTACTTTTTCTTATTTTGACTATCCTATTCGCTCCGAAAACATTTTGGTAACCTAAGTCACGAACATATTTTTGGGTTTTAACTTTTGTGAACATTTATTGGCGATGCAAATGCGAAACTCTCGTTATTGGTTATAAGTTTGTAATAACTTTACTGTAGTTGTTTTTATATTTCCTAAGAGCTTGAAACTTAAATTTATAGGGATAATTCATGGAGTGGAAATTGCTGACCACCAACTTTACAAGTGAGTTGTTCGCAGGGATTTAGATGGGCTTTCATTTAAACCATAGTCATAGCTTAAACACAATTGATGATAACAGAAGGAAATATGTCATAATGTGTAGTCTTATGTAACTAGACTTGATTGGAAGTAACTTAATAGTAGCAGACAGGTGTACAAGTTTCCACTTGTTTACTGGAAGAATTTCTTCAAGTGAATTGCGTTCCATGCATTCTTTATTGGCTCGCCGTTGAGTTGGGTGAGCTCGTAGGTTCCTGGACGTATGAATTTGGAGATTTTATACGGACCTTCCCACGGCGCTTTGAACTTTCCAGTGATGGTTGGCTGAGATGAGGCCGACTCCCTCAAGACGAGATCATTGACCTGAAAGTTTTTGGTTTTTACCTTTTTGTCAAAATACTTGGCTGTTGCCTTCTGATAACGTATCGTGGCCAAGTGGGCTTCTTCTCTGATCTCTTCCAATAGGTCGTTGTCGAGGTGCAGTCCTTCCATTGATGCCGCGGGGTCGAAGAGGTCAACTCTAGGTGACTGAAGATTTGTTTCCAGAGGGATAACGGCGTCTGTGCCATATGCCAGCCTGAAGGGAGTGTCGCCCGTGGAAGTTCTTGGAGTAGTTCGGTAAGACCATAGGACATTGGGGAGCTCATCCACCCATGAGCGAGGTTGCTCCTGGAGTCATTTTTTGAGTCCTTGCAGAATGATTCTATTAGTGACTTCCACCTGGCCATTGGCTTGAGGGTATGCTACCGAAGCTTTGGAATGCTTGATGTTAAGGTCTCGTAGCACGGTTTCGAACTTGTCGCCGATGAACTAGGTGCCATTGTCGGTAACTACCATCCTGGGGATTCCAAATCGAAATACAATGAATTCCATAAAGAATTCAATCATTTCTTTCTCTCGAATGCGCGCTAATGGCTTAGCTTCCACCCATTTCGTGGCGTAATCGATAGCGACGACCAGGAATTGGAGTTGTCCTTTGACTTTTGGGAGAGGGCCCACGATGTCGATTCCCCACTGGAAGAAAGGGCAAGGGCAGAGAATCGGCGTCATCATCTGTGAAGGGGCGTGGCTGACAGCACTGTAGAGTTGACATGGGACACAGCTCTTTACATAAGTCTCGCAGTCCTTCCTCATTGTGGGCCAAAATAGGCCTTGTCTAATGATTTTGAGGGCTAGGTTCTTGCCTCCCATGTGCTCTTCGCATATTCCTGTGTGAGTTTCTAAAATAGCGAGCTGAGACTCGGCGGGTCCTAGACAGCGAAGTAGCGGTTCTGTTAATGCTCGACGGTAAAGCTTAGAATCCAGGACGCAATAATTGCGGGCTTTAAACATTATCGAGCGAGCTTCTTTCTTGTCGTCTGGGAGCTTGTTGTCGACTATGTAATCTAAAAATATAGAGCGCCAGTCTGGGGAGGTCGTGACTTCACTTATTGGGAGTTCGTGAATAGCTGGAGTCGACAGTTCCTCGACATAAACGGGGTGGGAGTTGGTCGGGATATTTGATGAGGCCAATTTGGATAACGCATCGACCCACTGGTTTTCCAGTCGGTCGACATTTGTAATTGTCCACGACATGAAGCTCGCCAATAAGGATTGGGTTTTTCCCAAGTAGGATGCCATTCTGTCATTGTGAGTTTTGAATTCGCCTTTGACCTGTTTGACCACTAGCTGGGAGTCGCTGAAGATATCAATGATTTTAGCTTCCAATTCACTCGCTAGCCTAAGGCCTGCTATCAGAGCCTCGTATTCTAACTCATTGTTGGTTGCTTTGAATGAGAATTTGACTAATTGTTGAACCCGAAAACCTTCAGGGCTAATCAAGATGACCCCTGCCCCACTAGTTTCCATGGTGGATGAACCATCGACGTAAAGCGACCAGGGACACGAGAAAAGGAGGTTTGCCGCCCTTGAAGGGTTTTCTTTCTGGGAGAATTGACATTCGACGACAAAGTCTGACAGTGCCTGGGCTTTCATCGCTGTCCGAGGCTTGTACTCGATATAGAATTGGCCTAGCTCGACCGTCCACGTGGCGAGGCGACCGGTCATGTCAGGTTTATGTAATATTCGCTTTAGGGGCAGATTAGTCATGACCTGAATCCCGTGACCTTGGAAGTAATGTCGCAATTTTCTACTCGCGATGACGAGAGCAAAAACCAGCTTTTCGATTTGTGGGTACCGCGTTTCCGCATCCCGAAGTGTATGGCTGACATAGTATACCGGTGACTCCGTTCCTTCTTTGAGTTTTATCAAGACAGCGGCGATATTGACATCGGTAGCGGCGAGATAGATTCGCAAAGGCTCGCAGCGGACCGCATGGGTCAATACGGGGGGAGAAGTTAAGAACTTTTTGAGCTCGGCCAACGCCTCTTGGCACTTGTCATTCCAATCAATCTTTGACGTTTTAGCTGTCTCTTTGATTACCTGAAAGAAGGGTGCGCAGCGTTTAGATGATTGGGGAATAAATCGTCTCAGAGCAGCGACACAGCCTGTTAAGACTTGAACCTCTTTCAGGGTGGATGGGCTTTTAATGTCCATGATGGCCTTGATTTGAGAGGGATCTGCCTCGATTCCTCGCTGAGTGATCAGGAAGCCGAGGAACTTGCCAGTGGTGAGACCGAACGAGCATTTTGCCGGATTGAGTCGCATACTATGGAGGCGGATTGTCTGAAAAGTTTCCCGTAAGTCATCGACGTGATCCGAGGCTTTCTGGGACTTGGTGATCATGTCATCGACATAGACCTGCATGTTGCGGCCAATTTGCGAGGAAAATATAGAATCCATCATTTGTTGGAACGTCGCTCCCGCGTTGATGAGCCCGAAGGGCATGTTTTTGTATGCGAAAACGCCTCTATGCGTTATAAAAGCGGTTTTTTCCCAATCTTGGCTGTCCATTTTTATCTGATTATAGCCCGAAAATGCGTCCATGAATGACAAGAGCTCGTGGCCCGCAGTGGCGTCGATCAACTGGTCGATATTAGGTAGTGGGTAAAAGTCCTTAGGGCATGCTCGGTTGAGATCAGAGTAGTCGATGCACATGCGCCATTTACCGTTGCTCTTTTTCACCAGTACCGCATTGGCGAGACAAGTGGGGAATTGTACTGGTTCAATGAATCCGGCAGCGAGCAGGCGATCAAGCCCGACATCAATTGCTTGTTTCTTGTCCTTTGAGAAAACGCGCTTCTTTTGTTTCACAGGTCGGATTTTTGGGTCGAGGTGGAGTGAGTGGCGAGCTATGACCTCTGGGATCCCGGGCATATCGCTGGGGTCCCAAGCGAAAATGTCGGAGAATTCGCGGACGAGATCAACAATTTTTTGTCTTAGGGGGTTCTGGAGTTCTTTTCCGATTTTGACTTTTTTCTCCAAATTTCCCAGCACGAGCTCTATATCATCTGTATCCTCCATGGGTACGCAGACTAAGGTCGTGGGGACTTCAATGGCGTCGTTTGGGTCGATTTCTATCACCTGATTAATGGAGGAGTCATCGCGAGCTTTTTGTCATGGGATCACGACGGATAAGTAACACTGTCTAGCTGCGACCTGATCGCCTACGACCTCTCCTACACCGAAGTCTGTGGGGAACTTCATTTTGAGGTGGGGAATCGACGTGATTGCCTTGAGGGAGGCCAATGTGGTACGACCGAGGATGGCATTATAGCTTGACGTCGCATTAACAACGTGGAATTTAACCATTTGCCACGTTTGACATGGAGACACTCCAAATAGGACGGGTAAGTCGATAGTACCTACCACCTTGACTTCATTCCCTGTGAATCCATACAAAGGGATATTGACATTTTCTAGCTTGCGATCTCCAAGGTCCATTCGTGAATATGCATGGTGGTAGAGGATATCGACTGAACTGCCATTATCGATTAGAATCTTTTTCACAGTGTTCGTGCCTACTTTGGCGGTGATAACCAGGGCGTCTTGATGGGCTTCGATTAGCCCTGACGGGTAGTCGTCATCTGAAAAGGAGATAGTCGGCGTTGGGTTGTGTCTTGGCTTCTTTGGAGCCTCTGGGTTGATGGAAAACACCTCACGGGCGTATGACTTTTTGGAGTTATTAGATGTGCCCCCAGCGGAGTGTCCCCCTGCGATGACGTCAATGACTCTGTCGAGGTCATGGTTTCGCGAGGTAGGGTGACTGTTATCATCAATGAAATGGACGAGTTGTCCTCGCCGAATTTTGCCTTCAATGAACGAGCTAAGTTGGAAATAGGATTCTGTTGTGTGGCCGATATCTTCATGGTACTCGCAATATCGGGAGCTTGGGGGTCGTCCTGGCTTCATTGGCCTTGGAGGACGGTAATCAGGTTCTGCTTTAAGAATTGCGAGTATAGTTGCCTTATCGGCATTGAGCTTGGTGAATTCCTTTTCACTGCGATCCCGTGGCTTCCATGATCTTTCTGTTTTGTCGCTTCTCTCCGTTTTGTCTGGCAATGGAGTTCGGTGATCGTGGGAGCGGGATTGGGATTCATATCCACGCCTTGCATTATTTTGCGGAGATCGTCGTCGTGGACTTCGACTTCTGTCCCGTTTCTGAGAAAATCGTCGGGGAGACTGAATGCTCCCCACGGCTTCTTGTAATGTCATTCTATGTTCAATGATTTGAAATGCTGACTGGAGAGTGCGAGGATTCTTCTCGAAGAATTCCTCTAACAAGAGTGCATGTCGATGCTTGTCAATGCCGGCGGCGAGATAATTGATGGCGAGCTCTTCGATTAAGTTTGGAATGTCGGCGACCTCTGCTCGGAAGCGAGCTAAGAAGTCTCGTAAAGACTCGGAGTGTCGCTGTCGTATTATCATCAATGATGCAGTTATCTTACCCCCTTATAGTTACTGGAGATACGGCTTTGAAACTTGCTTTTTAAGGTGTTCCAGGAATCAACGGAGCGTGGTGGCAAATTACTATACCATCGTAGCGCTGTGCCCTTTAAGCACGTGGAGAAGAACTGGCATCTGGCGACTTCGGAATGGCCAAAGAAAGCCATTCGCCCGTCGAAAGTATTTAGGAACCCGATAGGGTCACACGACCCATCAAAGTAATCTAAAGCTGGAGTTTTCAAATTCCTGTCAATCTTGGCGATTTCAATCGATCGGGACAAGGGGCTCTCCGTGGAGATGGGTAGCCCTGAGTGGTTTTTTATGTAATCTTGGCACTCGGCGAGGTCATTCTGCATTTTAGCGATGTCCTCTGGGCGAAATGACTCGCATAAATCACTTCGCCATGAGGAATCATTTGCTGACGACGTCATACACCGCTTTGGAGGTGGTCGGGAGCATTGAGATTCGCTGGATATATCCTTATCGAGGTCATAAGTTTCCTCGTAATCCTCGTCCAATTGTCGATGGGGATCCTTGTTACGACGCGAGATTGTCGTCTGCTGCAACTCTCGCTGCAGACGTCGAATCTCCCTATGTTTCTCTAGGCGAGCCTCCAATAGACATTTCTGCTCCTCCAAATATGCCAGTTCATCGTCTGACCCAGCGAACTCTTCAAAACGGTGAGTCTGCACCGGTTGCTTCCTTTGTTTCCGCATCTTAAGCAAGTGCAGACGTGCGTCGCTCGTTAGCACTTTTTTGCATGTGGGAGTCATGACCCTCAATCGTGTGTCAACGGGGGGTCCAGGGGATCCCTCATTTTGGTCATCTGTAGGGGGAAACAATTCCCGAGGCTGCAACACGGGGGGCAGTTGTGTCCCTTCCCGGCGAGGTACTGTAACCACCTCGTTTGTGTCACCTATTTTAGAGATAAGCGGTTCACTCTCTTCCATATCGGTTGGAGCTATAGAAAAAAGAGCTCCTTCTAGCGCCAAATGATGAATGTAAAACCGTATATGATTCAATAAACAAGTCTTTCTCTTATTATTATGAAATGAAGTTAATACAATATAACATTTTTAGGAGGTTCTCTCCTTAGTCTAATTTTCCAACCCCTTCTAGTGTGGGGGTTGGGGGATATTTATAGGGAGAGACTACGATTGGACTTTTTTCTAATTGGGCCTATTACAAAGTGGGCTTAACTATACCCTATCATCTAAGCCTTCTTGGCTCATGGGCTTTGGCCCAACAATTCCATTCAACTCAACCAAATACAACACGAAAAAAATTAAATTTTGAGCAAAGATTCACAGCTCAAACTGTTTGCGAGGGTAAAAACAGGGTAAATTTTTTTAAAATGGGTGAATCGAGGTTCTTCTAATCTGTATCTGTGAGTTTATCTGAATAAAAGATGTACTCTTATGTAGTTTATTTTGTTTACTTCTCCCCTAAAACGATGCTTCTCGTTTAAACGTCAATCCAAGACCCATATTTCAAATACAAAACGTTCCACACCTTGAATCAGTGCCTTATAATACCAATCATTCGGTGTTATAGCAGCAAAAACACCATCTCCACAACAGATCCTACTGCACTTACAAAAAACCGAGGAAGTCGAAATTGTCACGAAAAACCCATGTATTCTTTCCAAGAAGTCTTAAAACAACCAGTTTATACCCTTTTTTGATTTGCTCAGGTCTGTAGCTTCTCAAATGCAGTTGCTGTTATCAAAGGCAAACCACATGTTCTAACTTAATCCATTTCATACAAAAGATGATCAGATGACTCTTCTAATGTTGTTTATGGTACAGAGATGTCTGGTTGCATGTGAAGAATCCGTAATTTCTATTTTCTACTAGTTCAAATACAATCCAGCATGTCCGCGATAAATAAAAAGAAAATCACTCTCTAGGTGCATAAAATGACACACTAATGGTGTTCAAGGAAAAGGCTCTTGGTGAAGAGGCTGTTTCCTGATGGTTTATTCTCTCGGAGAAAAATCCAGGCTGTTTAGGAACAGGCAATGCGTCATTACTAGTCAGCATCCTGAATGTCGAAGACATGTTGGGCCTATCTTTGGGATTTTCTTGCACACACAATAACCCAATTTGAGTGGTTCGAAACACTTCATGGCGATGATCATTTGACTCCAAAATCACACCATCCAGTACGTCCAAAAGTTTGCATTCATTGTAGCTTCTCCATACCTAATGTTTATAATTTAGTTTGTATCAATATATAGAGGTCGGAAAACTAGTCAATTAAGATCTGATATCATATAATTCAAGTATGTATATCTTACTTACATGTCCAATAAGATTAAGGTTGTGATCTGGATGATCAAAACCTCTATTTCTCTTCCCAGTTACAATCTCTAGAAGTGATACACCAAAACTATACACATCAGATTTCACTGAGAATTGTCCATCAATGGCATATTCGGGGGGCATGTATCCGCTACAATGGAAAGTTTATTAAACGTATCAGTTATTCTGCAATGAAATCCTAAAAACATAGTTGAAAGCGCGGGAACTCTTACTGTGTCCCAACAACTCTTGTTGTACTTGCTTGGGTTTCACTGTCTCTGAAAATTCGAGCCAATCCAAAGTCGGAAATTTTCGGGTTCATCTCATCATCCAGTAAAATGTTACTTGCTTTAAGATCTCTATGAATGATTCTTAGCCTGGAATCCTGGTGAAGATAGAGGAGCCCCCTTGCGATACCATTTATAATATTGTAACGCTTTGACCAGTTTAAGGATTGGCACATTTCTTTATCTGTCCATTTGCCAATCAAGTCAATCTTTTCTTGTGAAATAATTTTGCTGCTTTGATTACAAGTTTAATAAACCAACAGTTTAGATAAAACGAGAGAAACTTTAGTTTGGATCATACCGAAAATAAAAGAATCTAAACTTTTGTTAGGCAAGTATTCATATATCAATAGCCTCTCCCCTTCCTCAATGCAGCACCCAAGAAGTCTCACAAGATTCCTATGCTGAAGTTTAGCAATGCATGACACTTCATTCATGAATTCATTTACTCCTTGTCTTGAATCCTTTGAGAGCCTTTTCACAGCTATTTCTTGTCCGTCTTCCAAGATCCCCTGCAAATTATTACATAGGAAGCTTCATATTTTATCTGATATCTTGGCATTGTCAACTTCTACGTTAAATTTGATTCCATGACGTCTGAGGATAAATTCAAAGCATATTAGCCGGTCTAAAAATTTTCTTGTTATATTGTTCTTATGCTTTCTGTTGAGAGATATTCAGTTGTTTAAAAGTAGTTTCCATAAAATTACGCATGCATTCAAATTATTAAATAATAACTTTCTGTGTTATGTCAAGATAAGTATTGAATTAATCACCTTATATACAGTTCCAAATCCTCCTTTTCCAAGCTTGTTGTTGTCTGAGAAGTTTTCGGTGGCATTTGAAATCTGTATAAAGTTAAATAAAGGTAAATCCAAAGAGTGCCTCTCATTCAGTTTAGCTTTCCCTGCACAAGCAAGAAGTCAAGTAGATCGATGGGTACTTGGTGAAGAAGGTATCCAAATGCTTTAATATGATGTATAACTATAACGTCAAATCTTTTGCAATTTAACTGCTCACTAATTCTTGAAGAAAACAGCAAGCTGAAGCAGAAAAAGCAAGAAAGACAATAGTTAAAGATTACCTGATGTTTTAAGCCTTTTTGTCTTGTATGCATACCACAGGAAAAAGCTTATCAGTACAGTTAGTACTACAAGTGCAGGAACTAATTTGATCAGCAGTTGCTTCTTATGTCTGTTGTCAACTATATCATGATTGAAACTAAACTAATTAATTTGTGAAAAAATAAAATATTGAAGTTATACCTAATAATTGTAGGTTGAGAAAAGGTAACCTACTCAATTCTGATGCAGCTAGTCTCACGTAAAGATCTTGTCCATCATCTAAGTAGAATTGGATGTCAATTAAGTCACCAAACCATAACAAGCATCCATGTCCACCATTTCTAATATCCGCATTTGAATATGCTGTACAATTGCAATCCTTCGAGCACTTGGCCTCACATTCTAAGAGGTTCATGCTAAGGTTATACCATGACCATCGTGTGTCTGGCAATTTCAGACCTGCATATTTCAGGAAACCATCTCCATTTCCACATTGTAGCTTAACATTGCGTGAACAGCCGTTAGACCGTGCTGGGTCCCAATCTTCTGCGATATCAGGGTGAAACCCCTTCAGACATGTACAGATCCTAGGAGATTTGTTAACATTACAAACACCATTTGTTCCACATGATCCATAACGACCACAATCTCCTACTTGTGAAGTCAGATAAGCAACCCATACTTGATTCTGTCCATTCCATATTAGACGACGTGAATCACCAGTTGGTGCTAATGCCAACCTTGTAATAGGCGATTGAGAACTATTTACGAGATCAAAACTGTAATAGACCTCCGTCTCATCTATAACAAATCTTTCCGTGTATACTCTATTTGATCTCAGAAAAGGTTGGTCACTGAATCTTGAGCCAAGCCATGGTCCAGTTCTGTACCAAACAGCTGAATCTTTATACAAAATGAGCTGCGGAAAACCATTTGGCTCAATCCGAAGAATATAATTACCAGGGGATGGATCATCGACACTTTTCCATGGCGAGAAGTAGCTGTCAATGCCAGTTCTAAAATTAAATCCTAACTTCATGCCCGGCAGAAGATTATCCACAGGATGATCAAAACTTTGCCAAACAAAATTTTGCTTGTCATTTTCGTCTCGGAATACAAGATTACCTGTATCTAATAGCTGAGCCACTGGATTGTTCACTGATCTTGAATAATTCGAAGACCAAATTACTCCGTCAGTACTCTTATCGGTACTTACCACAATTCCCTTGCGGGTGACCTTTATAATGCCTGAAGTACTAGCAAATGGAGTGTCTCTATTACCCACCCATACAACTGTTTGTTCTGATATTTTCTTGTACCATATACCGAAATATCGAATCGAGGGGATGCCTGACGTGCTGAAAAATCCCATTTCGAACTCTCCTTGTGCTGAAATAATGGTTTCTCCATCACTAAGGGTTTGATTGGCAACTATAGAGTCGGCTGCAAAGGAGATTGTCAAGATTGAAAGTAAACATGAGCAGAACAAAATGATGCTAGTGCCTTGCATTGATGCTTTGCTAATTCTTCTTACAATTGTGTGTTTGCTGGATTGAAAATATGTAGCAGTAATTTAATAAAGCCTCGACTTCGCTGCGTGCATCGAGAAAATTAAAAAATTTCCTGGTACGGGTTTTAAATTCCAAACTAGCGTAAAAACTAGTGCGAGGCACGAACCTGTTTATACATTCGAATAATTTATCCCACGAATATGTATATATATTGAAATAATTTTTTTAATTAGAAATGTGCTAAGAGATAATATTTCGAATTTATCTTAGATTTGTTTAGTATTTTTTAAATATTTTTTAATTTCATAAAATTTGGATTAATTTCTATAAGATAAAGATCAAATGATTATTTTTAATTACCAAAATATATATATTTAGTTTTAAATGATGTAAAATAAATTTTATCAAATTCAACAATTGAATATAATAAAAATAATTAAACAATTTTTTTAATCCATACTCAAATATATTTTTATGTATAATCTATGTTCTAAAAGTTGGTGTTTAATAATCCCGATAATCGTTAGACGGTAACTAATCGTTTTGATTATGTTAAAATCGATTTTGATAAAAGATGGTGAAGATGTCATAAAATTCAGTATAATCCTTCCAATATTGGCCTGATTTGTAAATTTTAGGAAATTTATAGGTAAAAGTTCCAAAATTAAAAGGTTGAAATTTGAATAAAATATAATAACAACATTTTTTGTATACGTAGTTCTTATTTTAGACGGTCAAAATCACGAATTCTCTTAATTTTATCTCACAACTTGATCACTAATCCAAAATTTAAATCTATAAATTTTATGTATTTCAAGCATAATATGTTTTTAAATAAATTTAAATTATGTGATAATATACATCTAATTAAAATTATTACACAATATATATATATATATATATATATATATATATAAAATAGTAAATTGATCCCCACTAATCATTCTGATAATCTCTAATTATTCGATTTAATCCATAAATAATACATCCACGGATTACTCCAATTATGATTGTTCATGATTTACCAACCTGATCAAACTGAACCAACCCTTGTTCTCTTTTCGGCCGATCAAGTCAAGCCTACCCAACCAATTTAAATAGGTTGAGTATGAGTATAGGTTGGTATGAGTTTTATATTTTTTCGGCCGACCCTACCCAACCCGATTTAAGTTACAAATTTTGTTCAATAATATTTATACACGTACGTGCACACACACACACACATATATATATATATATATATATATATATATATATATATATATATATATATATATATATATATATATATATAATTTAAGCTAATTAAACCAACAATAATAAATTATTCTGGAATACAAGCAATTAGTGAAATTATTTAATTTGAATAGTCGTATCCTTGACCATTTTAGAGTGTAAAAGTTGATTTATACCGAACAATAAATTAATGAATTCTTATAAGTTATACGGGTGTTTGGATAAATTTACTTCTAAGTTAGTTAAGAGCTTACTAAATTAAATTTGAAAAAATAATTATTAAATACAATGATTTCAACACTTGCATTTTTAATTAAAAAAATATTTAAAAACACAAATGTAAAAATATAAAGTATTATAAAACAAAAAAATCAATTAATAAGTCATTAAATTCAGTAAAATGGACGACATTATTAACATTCAACTTAACAACATATAAATTATAAATTGAGTTAGGTTGACAAACACCCATAAACTTCTATTAACTTATAATACATAAGTTATTATAAATTATGCCGGCCATGCCCAATATCTTATATTCAAATTCTTGACAACATTTGCAGTTTTCAGTTGACCTTTCAAATGTGGAATATTATTTTCGAATTATTTTTATATGTACTATGTTATTCCATTCTTATGTCTCAAGCTCAGAAAATTGTGCGTAAATGATAAAATATCAATTATTATTTCGCTTTTTAGTTTTTCTAATATGTAGTAGTAATAAGTTTATTTATCTTATGTTTCTCATCTAGTATATTCATGATTTTGTAAATTTCATTTGTTTCGATTTGTATTCAGTTTTAGGTTTTAAGTACAATATTATCTCAAACATTTATCACAGTGAACCATGATTTTAGAATCTACATATTTGATGGGTTCATATCACTTGTAGTAGAATTAAAAGAAAAAAGAATCTTAGACTAGTTTACATCCGGTTCAAAACAAAATTTTAAACAATTAATAAAGATTACTATCCAAATAAATAATATAATACTCATACTTCAGTTTAATAATTTAACTTAGACACGTGGGCACATTTCACTCGTAAGTTTTACCCAATTTACGGCAACATATGTCCTGTACTCCGTATGCTAATACGATTACAAATAAAATATTCTAGCTGAGCCCAATTCAAATGTACTATTCTATCGATGACGGCACATTGGCCCGCTTTACTTCAAGTTATTGATGGGCTGGGAGGAAGTCCAACAACGAGTGTTCTTTAGAAATTATAACCTCCGACCAATTTTGAGTTCAAAGTTTTTCAATTTAAGTCACTTTTCAATTTAACATAAATATATACATACATAATATTTTTAATATAATTTATAATGTAATAAGTAGAGTATTGATAAATCTCAAATTTAGCAAAAATCGACGTCGAGATTTAATTAGAGTTTAAAGTGAAATTTTTAAGTTTATGACTTAAAACTCCAAGCAAAAAAGCTCTTTATCTGTTCTTAGTTTCTTACGCAAAATGATTTTTCTCTAAATTATCTTTTTTCACATAAGTTTTTTTTTTATAATAAGTTATTATCAAATCGGATAATTTATTCAATAAGCGACTTTTAAGCTATGAAAACTGAAAACATAACTTTCAAAATTTTATTTTTTTGAAAATATAACTTTCAAAATATTAGAGCAAGTCCAATACATAGTTATAATTGGTTCTATAGCTATAATATTGAACTAAATTTGCAAAATCTTACTCCAATGCATAGTCATACTTTAGTCACCTTTTCGATTTGGTCTCAAACATTTTTTTTCGACAGAATGCATCCCTCAACTTTGGATTTTGCTTTGTTTTGCACCCCTTTACTCATTTTTCATCCAAAATAATTGAATTTACTCTTGTGCATATTAACAGTAATAGTTATTATTTAAACTTAATGAAATAATCTTTCAATTTTACCACTATACATACGGTAACAGTTATTTTGGACGAAAATTGATTAAAAAGATGCAATATGAAGCAAAATTTAAAGTTGAGGGATGCATTCTGCCGACATTAAAAATTTGAGACTAAATCGAAAAAATGACTAAAGATAAGGGGTGTAAAGTGCAATTTACTCTAAATGGATAGTTAGTCCTATATTTAGGACTAAAAATAATTATAGCCATACTTGCTAACTCATCCAATTAACTAGAATATGGAGGGAAAATGAATTTTATTCAACTAGTATTTCATCAGTATATTAAATGTGAGTGTTTTGGTAACTTGACATCCAACTGCTACATTAAACGCAATAAGTCTGAACTACAAATTTATAAACAAGCCAGCATCTTCAAAACCTTCTGCATCTTTTATTTTAACAAATTTGCTACACTCATAAAATGGCAACAATATCAACAACTAGGGGCAAATCTTTCACTCAAGAACATGATGAAGCTATATGCAGAGCCTATCTTTGCATCAGTGAAGACCCACTCATTGAGAACTCTCAGCCAAGAAGTCAGTTTTGAATTCGAGTTCAACAAGAGTACAAAGAAAAGACGGATGACAATCACCGTTCCGAAGCAAGTATCAAAGCTCGTTGGAAAATAATTAAAAAATGTTACAATAAATTTCGTGGGTGTTTAAGAACTATTAAAGCTCAACATCACAGTGGGATGACTCAACAAAATGAGGTAATTTGGTTGTCTTATTTATATTAAACATGTACTCATGTACCGAAAGATATTAAACAATTTTTTTGCTAATGTGTAGTATGAAATGACAAAACAAATATATTATGATGACACCGAAAAGTATTTTACTGGTATGGATGGATGTTGGGCAATCTTGGCAGAGTCTATCAAGTGGCAGGATATCAAGCCTAGTAAGAGGACCACAAATATTATCGAAATCTCTGAATCTGAAGATAAAATTGCATCCCCCATTCATGATAAAGACACTCAAATTCCCAGTAGTTTTGAATCTGTGAATGTTGCAGAAACCACTCCATGTAGTGGCAGTGTTTCTTCGCCGAGAAAGAGGCCTAGTGGTACAAAACTAGCCAAAAAAAAAACAAAATTAAAAATAAGGTTGAAAAACTTGAGAGTGCTAGGCATATTAATTTGATAGAAACACTCAACAAAAGTATGACAAAAAATCACGCCAAGATGATTGAACTGGAAGAGAGAAGAGTTGCATCTCTAGAGAGATAGTTCTTGAATTACACTTAAGTGTATGTCTAGACTATATAGTTGCAACTCTTGTAGCAGGTTGTACATAGGCCAGAAGTAATAAGAATGTCCAGGAAGAAGATCATCCTTGATCATGCTCCTTATGTTCAGAAAGAAGGCCTTTAATAAAGAAGTTACAAGAGTTGAAGTGGAAATGTTCTAAGGCAAGATTAGAGAAGTTCAGAATTGTTTGTTTAGAGAAGTCCAAATTCGAGAAGTCAAGAAGGAAGATTAGAGAAGTCAAGACAAGCAACTTCGAGAAGTCAAGAAAACTAATTCGAGTTGTCCGAGATTAGTTAAGCCTGAATGCTGATTCGAGAAGTCTACACTAGAGAAGTCCAACTTGGCGTGATTCGAGAAGTAAGGAAAATGACTGATTCGAGAAGTCCAGTTGTCGAGTCAATCATAGCCAGAGTTATCGAATGCTGAATTTAAGCTACCTGAAGAAGACAAATTCTGAACATCAGGACAAAGAGTCAGTAAGCCTTGTACTTCTGTAAGTGGTCCAACACTTTGCAAAAGCGCATGGGAAGTATAAAGAGCAGCTCAGAGAGAGAAGTCAAAGGTGGTCCAACTAAAGAAGTGGATCTATGTCAGCGAAGAATATCTTATGAAAATTTTGGTTAGACGTAGACAGTTAGGACATTTTGTCATTTTCTTAATTTGTAAAAGGGAACTGTGCATGTCTCTATAAATGCACATGTCACACACTTTAGTTTTTAACGTTTTTCTCAAGTGTAATTCAAGAACTATCTCTCTGAGAAAACTCTTAAGATGGTCATATAGCAAACTCCTCATATAGCAAAGTCAGAAATGCTCTATGTCGACAAGTCACAGGATAAAAAGTATGCTGGAGTTCACGATATCAACACTTAGGCGTTTTACAACAAGACAAATCAAGGTACAGAATCAAAGATCATGGAGACAAATACTTGAGCATCTGTTACGGTTAGGTGGTCCAAAGACAGATGGCAAATATACAGCATAACTTGGAGAGAAAGAATAGAGACAAGCAGCTAAGGATAGAGGAAAGGACGACAGAAAGCAAATGGACCTTCCTGGCACAGTTGACCTCTTATGGAAAAACAACATGGAGTTACAGTTAGGGGTATCTATGTAATTAGGTGTGTGCACAAGTCTGTATAGGTCATATATATATTGTGCACACCCTAATAGTTAGCAGCAAGAGAGATACACATAGAATTATTCAAGCACTCTTTTCTCTGTAAGAAAACAAGAAATCACTGTTCTTGTTTAGAAGCCAGAATTTTAGTTGTGAAAATTTTAAAGTTGTAGTATTTAATTTACTTTATACAAAGTAGATTAAAGTGATTGTGTGTGTTCTGTTTATTTTTATTTCCGCATTTCCATACATATACAATCAAACACATATCTAAGCTTCAAGAAACGAAAAATATTCAAACTATTCATTCACCCCCCCCCCCCCCCTTGTCTAGTTTACTAGTGATATTCATAACTAACATTAACTATAGAAATCAACTACAAAAATTAGCAAATATTGTATAAAAGCATGTAATGTTAGTAATCACCTTAAATTCATACACTCTTTTTGTGTAACTTGTAACCTTAAATCCATGCACTCTTTATCTACAGCATGGCATTACAATAGGTCCAGGTGTCTATTTGTGTTCCAACTGCTAAACTCTATCAAACTCAAATAGATACCTAAACACGTTATATATTCATGTGCTAAACCCTATCAAAGTCAAACATGCAAATTATATATATTCGTGAAAAGAAAAATATGTGCTTTATAAAACTTAATTCTAAGAGAAAATGTATTCTTTTTTGCTTCTTCATTAAAAGAATGCAACATGATACATATATAGGAAATTTACAAAGAAAAGAAATAATTTATGGAAGCAAATTATACCTAGTTTCATATAAAAGCAAAGTCAGAAGTTAATAACTCGCCACCGGGCCACCACGATAGTAAAGTAAGATGAAGTATGGGCAACCTGTAAATAAACAAATTAAGAGACATAAAAGATTATTAAAATTGCAAAAAATAAACATTATCACAAAACAACAAAACTACAAAGATTGCAAAATAATCCATACATATTGTAACATAAACACGTAACACCATCAATAAAAAATTCTACTTTTTTTTGAAATAAATTAAAAAAAAACTACTTTAGAACTAATAAACATAAGAGAAAATCAGTTAAATTAGATTTAAACGATTTGAGGGCGTCAATGGTTCTACTTTATATAGTATAAAAATAAAGATATAAAATATAAAAGGATGTAAGTATTTGAAAAAAAGGAAGATAATATATGTTTAATTAAATTCTAAACAAAATTAATTAAATTCTAAATAAGGTTAATTAAACTCTAAACATGATTGATTTTTTGAATGTAAATAAGGAAATTTAATTTTATTATAATAGAAAACTGAAACATACTATCACACCATACAAATATGCTAATGTCCTCTATTTTGGTGGTAATAGTCGTCTTATATAGACTTACATAGAATTTGAAATTGATTTTGTTAAATTTAAATTTTAGAGCATTTTTCTTTTTTACAAATTAATAATTTTATAGAATTTGATTAGATATATAATTTCTCAACGACTTATCTTTTATAAATATTACTTTTTCTATATATTAGGAGTTATAAAAGGAAATTTAAATTTCTAGTAATTTCTCGACGACTTATCTTTTATAAGTATTATTTTTTCTATATATTAGGAGTTATAAAAGGAAATTTAAATTATTAGATGTTCTAAAAAGAAATTCAAAATTCTAATTTAAAATAAAGAAGTTCTAGAAAAATATGAATCAATATAAATTAGAGGTTATACTTACCTTTTTTACAATGATTTTTTTATACAACTTAAAAAAGATTTTGACTTTCTTTTCTAAAAAATAGGACTTAAAGAAGGAAGTTTAATTTTAAGTATTCAAAATTGAGGAGCTCTAGAAAATTAGAAAAATATGAATCGGGCAATTCTAGAGCTCCTAGAGGTTTTCCTTTTTATATATAACTAGTTTACTAAGCCGCGCTTCGCGACGGCCTTATAAATTTTTTCTAAATTTCTTAAATGCACGAATCAGTTTTTTATAATTTAAAATAGATTTAACGAACAAATAATCAATTTTTTCGTAAATCTAACCGTATCGATGAAAACTTTATGCAAAAATAAGTAGGTGTGCAAAATTTTATAAAATTTGCCCTTTAAGAATACATTTAATTTAACATGGTATTTTATATATCGTTTACAATATGAATATAACATCTTAGATTTTATATCATTTTTTATTAAAAATTGCATCATATACAAATTCAATTTCTATGTAATTTTGTGTACCCACTATTTTTTGCATAATCTTTTAATCCTTACGGTTGGATTTTCTGAAAAAACTATTAAAAATTAAATTTGAGAACGCTTATGTAGAGAATTTTTCCGTCGTGCCAATTAGATTCTCTTTACCCAATTAATTATAAATTATTAC
Organism: Heracleum sosnowskyi; assembly: GCA_030848705.1. Classification (NCBI taxonomy): domain Eukaryota; kingdom Viridiplantae; phylum Streptophyta; class Magnoliopsida; order Apiales; family Apiaceae; genus Heracleum; species Heracleum sosnowskyi. The sequence goes on from CM061242.1 coordinate 35,157,467, forward strand.
TGATATTATACTGTCACCTTTATTCGTGAATATATATAGAAAAATGTGATTCTTTGACATTTTTATTATTTTAATAATGTCTCAAATATTAATTCATTTATCATCATTATCTCTTTTCTTATTAAATTCAAATGCAACTTTTATTTTTAAATATGTATCAATAAAAATTATAACATCTACATATTTTAACCGATATCACGCTCCAATAATCCTCACGGTGAACCATGTTTCTCCATAAAGCCGCTCTCTCGTTGTCTCCATATTTAAAATCGACAGCCTACAAAATAAAAATTTTGTTATCTATTAATCTATTTTACTAATTTATAAAATTTAAATTTAATATTTTTAAATTTTAAAATAATTTATGTCTTCTTATTAATATATTTCTATATTAAGAAATATTTTTAATTACTATATTAACATCTAACTTTTAAAATGACTCATGAGCCGCCCTCGTTGAACACAAATTATATTTACTTGAGTAGAAAGTTTAGGAAAATATTTAAATTTTATATTTTCAGTTTTCTCTATTAGTAAATATTTGGAAGATAGTTAAGATTTATTAAAAATTTAAAATTAAACTTGAACAAAAAGTTAGGTAGAATATTAAGATGATAATTTTACCTTGAAAAAATTTAGAAGAATATTAAGTTTCAATTTGACTTGGAAAGGAAGTTTGTGAGAATTTCAATATGATAATTTGACTTGTGGAAAAAGTTTAGGAGGGAAAATTACAGAAAATATTAAGATGGAAATTTTGACTTGAAAATAAAGTTTAGAAAAATATTAAAATGATATTTTTAACTTGATGAGAAATTTTAGGAGAATTTTAAGATGGTAATTGGACTTATGAGAAAATTTAGGAAAGGAAGCTAATCTTTTTGTTTTAATTTTTAAATTCAAAATTTTGAGAAAAAATAAATATATAAGTGATTTTTTATAATTTAGAAATAATTTAAGAAAGAAAATTTTATAATACTATATAAATATAATAAATAGTCTTAATTCATATTTTGTAAATTAATCGTTATGAGTATTAGATCTCATATAAGATAATATATATATATATATATATATATATATATATATATATTTGCATTGAAGTTATCATTACTCTTAAAATATTACAAAAAAGTTAATTGAAATTATTTTGGTTACATTTCAAAAAATAATTATGATTCAATATAAATTTTCTAATAAATTAAAACTTTTTTTTTAAAAAAATCAAGTAAATAATTGTTTAATTAAATTCTAAGAAGGATTACTTCCATATTCATAATCAATTACATTTTCAGCTAAAATACATTACTTTCTCTATTTTTTCTAACAAAATCCCCTCTTTTTCTAAGGACAATCACTTATTTCAACTAAAACATGTTACTTTTTATATTTTTTCTTACTAAAATACATGATTTTCTAAAAATATCACGGACAAATCCATACTTATTTATTTTAAAACCTATTTTAATACTTATATTTATTATCTTTGTTATAAATTCGAATATAAATAAGAAAATTCAATTTTATTTAATTAAAATGGAGGAGCTTTAGTAATATAATTTGATTAGGTTTATAATTTTTATCGGACTTGTCTTTTATAATAGGAGTCATAAAAATAAATATTAAAAGATTTCTATTTTTTTCTCTAAAAAATATGACCTAAATAAGGAAATTTTGATTTTAATTATTTAAAAAGTAGGACCTAAATAAGGAAATTTTTACTAAGCCGCGCTTCGCAGCGGCCCATATAATATGTTTTCTTAAATCATTAAAAATGAATTATTTAAGATAAAAATTGTGAAACTAATATTAATAACATTATATTAATTAATAAACAAAATATTACTGTACAAATTAAATATGCATATATAATAAATTAAAATATCTACATAATTCATCTACACATTTTTTCATTTATAATGATTTATCACGTTTTTTTGGAAATAAATACATATGTACATATTTGAATATATATATATATATATATATATATATATATAGACACACACATTAATTATACGTAATAAATCAATACTATTATATAATATACGAAACATTAAAAGTTTGGTCGGTCGTTGGTCGGTACAGTTTTTTGGTACGTTGTGATTTTACTTAATTGCCCTTACTTCGTATTTTTACTTAATTTCTATTATCTTGTTCTTTATGCGAAGACAAATTATGAATGTCAAAATAATCTGAACCCTACTTGTTGTAATTCAACATTGTCGAGCCGAAAATTTGATTTGGATTTTAATTTGAATTAATTTTGAAAAATCAAAAGAATTTGAATTTAAATTTAGATTCTGAATATGTCAAAATATATTTAACATATTTTAGAGGACTTTTATTTTATAAAGATTATTTTTTCTCAATAATCAAATTACATAGGATAATAAATGTAATTAATTTTTTCTATTAAAAATTTTATTTAGAAAAATTTTCATGAAAAAAAGAGAAATTTTGTTAAAAAGAGAGCAGTATATATCGTTATTGTAATGTTCACAATTTATATTTATCTTTGATCTGCAAACCTTTAAAAGACACCGCAAAGAATATTATATCAAAAGATAATGTCATAATCCAAATTTGAGAAGGCATATATATTTACGTAAGTAGTGCTTCAATTTAACTATTGTTTTTTGCTAAATAATTTAGTTGTAACAACATACAAAAGGGATGCAAATTTTAAAGTGACAATTTTTTTCATATAGAGTGGTTACATATAATCTTGTCCAATAACTTATATGATGGAACAAAATTTTAATCAGGACTGTTAGATATGAATATCACTAAGAAACTAGACAGATGGGGGGGGGGTGAATGGATAGTTTAACTATTTTTCGTTTTCTTGAAACTAAAAAGCTGTGATGGATTGTGTTGTATGAAAATGCGGAATAAAAATAAACAGAACACACACAATCACTTTAATCTACTTTGTATTAAGTAAATCAAATACTACAGCTTCCAAAATTTCACAAGTGAAATTCTGGCTTCTAAACACGAACAGAGTTTTCTTGTTTTCTTACAGAGAAAAGAGTGCTTGAATATTTCTATGTATTACTCTCTTACAGCTAACAATAGGGTGTGCACAATATATATATTCTATACAAAACTGGTGCAAACCCTATTTACACAGCTACCCCTTGACTGCAACTCCAACTTGTCCTGCCATAAGAAGTTAACTTTGTCAGGAAGGACCACTTGTTTTCTGTAGTCTTTCCCGTTTCTGTAGCTGCTTGTCTCTATTCTTTCTCTCCAAGTTTTGCTGTAGATTTGACATCTGTGTTTGGACCACCTCACCGTAACAGATGCTTCAGTATTTGTCTCCTTTGAATTTTGGTTATGTACCTTGAATTTGTCTTATTATAACCGGCTAAGTGTTGACATCGTGAATTCCAGCATATTCCTGATTCTGTGACTTGTCGACATAGAGCACTCTTGACTTTGCTATATGAGGACTTTGCTATATGACTATTTCAGGAGTATGCGATATAGGCTTCTTGAGGACTTCACGACATAGCCTATTTAAGGACTTCGCGATATAGTCTTTTTGATTACTTCACGATATAGCCTTTTTGAGGACTTCACGATCTAGTACATTCCGACTTTGCGATCTCAACACTTCACGACATGAGCCTTGAGGACTTCACGACATAGTTCATCTTGGACTATGCGATCTCAGTACTTCACGACATGGAAATTTAGGACTTCACGACATAGCTCATTCTGACTTCACGATATAGGGACTTCAAGGCCTTGTTCACTCCAATCCTACTGCATGAACAAATTGAACTTCTTCCAGGATAATTATTCCATGGCCTATGTACATTCTAGGTGAAAGAAACTTACTAAGCTCATTATAACATTGAGCATACAGAATAAAGCTAAGTACATGAAAACAAGACAAGTACAATGGAGACCTATACTATATCCCAGTGAAAGAATTCACTAGGTCATGTAGAGTGACATAGTCACAATGTGTAGGCTTGTTAATAGTGGTATTCAAATATGCCTTGAGCCTAACAATCTCCCCCAAATTGTGAGTAAGAAACTTAGGCACAATTTCATGTCTGATAACAAGCCTAACTTACATAAAAGGAATTAAATTTCAGAGAGAATAACAGATGAACATTATGAGCAGAATTTGATTACAAACTGAAAATGAAAGCTTACAAATTATCTTTTTGTTGCTAAGCAGCTTCCGTTCCCATTTGCTTTTCAAGATAGTCATCATAAACCTTCTTCTTTCTCATTTCTTCCTTTCTGTTCATTTCTGAAATGGCTGCTATAATTTCATCTCTTGCAATTAATTCTTCTATGAGAGGAGAGTCTTTTAAATCTTCAACTGCAGCTTTTAGGGCACTTTCCACATAGGATTCCACAAACTCCATCCTTATTTTGCTTTTTCCTCCATTTTTATTTTTGTACTCCACAATATAGGGATTTTGTTTCACTTTGCACAACCCTTTCTTTCTCAACTCTTTAGCCTTCTCTTCCATTTCTGCCATCTCTTAATCTTTCTGAATTTTCTTCTCTTCATTTAACTTCCTCAGATTTTCTTGATAATCAGAGTGCATCTTCAAAAATCTGGCAATTTCAATCTTCCACAATCTTTCTTCTTTTTCTTCAAAGTTTAGCAATGCATTTATTCTTTCAAGCTCATATGTTGGAAAATATTGCCAGCTCCCTGTCTTCATCTCTTTCTCCCTTCCATCAGTGTATTTGATCTCTAGATGATTTTGTTTCACTTTGACTTCAAAGATTCTTTGAGCTCTCAGAAATGCTAAGGCATCTTCATCATAGTCTTCATCTAGAGGAAGCACCTTAATCCCAACAACATTTGTGATCACTCCAGTTCTCTTTGTTATCCTTATTCTTTTAGCTACGCTTTTGAGTTTGTAGTGTTTAACTTGAGGTAGCTTTCCATAACAAGGAGATTTTGTCTTCAGTGCCACATCATTTGGAAGTAATTTCAATCCTTTTCCCTTGACCCTCTGTAACACTCCACTAGCTGTGATTTTGTGGAAGTGTCTTTTAGATTTTGTTGTAGTGGCTTTACTTCTCTTCAGTGGCAAATCAGGTTCAGAAGTCTTGGATTTTGATTTTGGAGGATCATTACTAACAGTACCCACCCTAGACTTAGAGTCTTGTGTTGTGGTTAAGATATTGCTAGCAATGTCCTTGACTTGCTGATTTCCACTCCACTCCTCTTCTTTTCAATCTCTCTCTTACTTTGAGAGTCCTTCTTGACATTTTCAGCCTCTTTAGATCTCTTGGAGGATTTGCCTTTGCTGCTTTCACTTGCCCCATCATCCTTGTCATCTTTCTTGTCTTTCCTCATTTTGAGTGATTCAGGAATTCTTCTATGGATTAGAAATGATTGAAGATTTTGAATCATCTCTAGCTCTTCAGCAGTCCTAAATCCCCTCTTTGCTCTCAGCATTTGGAGCACATGATTGATCTTTTCCTTATTCTTCATTTCCAGCTGAGTAGGAATTATTAGCTAATCAATAGTGTTCGCCCTGGTGAGACCTTGGAAAATTATAGTTCTTGGATTAATGATGACTTCAGGCAATATTAGAAATTGATCTTTCTCCAAGTCATCATACAATCTTTTGTTGTTCTCACAACTCTGTTCAATTAGCTCCAAAATTGTATCTAGCTCAGTAAATCTCAGCTTCTCCAGAGTTTCAAAGGACAAATGCCATAGGTCATTGTCTTTAGATACCATGATGATTTCTCTTATTTAGGCATCCTTGACTTTCCTGACTACCACAGTGAGGTACTTGATGTTCTCTTTGATCTTGGCTCTGTAGGTCTGGGTATCACCTTGAACACTGATGTTGATGGCTTTCAGAAACTCCAGGAAGGCCTCATTATGATAGATGTTTGAGTTGGCAACTTCCTGTAGCTTGGCCTCAGTGACTAAATTTGCTTTGACTGGCTGAGCACTTGTTGTGATTTGAGGAGCAGAGACATCCATGGGCAAAGTGCCAGGATAGAAGGTTGTTGTGACACTACTTTTCTGGCCAGCTAAACTGGTGACAGAAACAGTAGGTAGGGTGAGAGGCCTTAGATCTTTCTCTGTGATTTTGCCCTTTAGCTTTTGCTTGGCAAGTGCTCCCCTTTCTTCTCTAGAGTGACTTCCTTTTCTTCCTTTCCTTTCTCCCCCTTAGGCTTGGGATCAGACAAGATGTCTTGAGCTTCACCAGGAACAGGAAGGTTCATACTTCTCATCATTGATGTCATCATTTTTTGCTGGACTAGCAAGATATTTGATGTGGTATTGCTTTGGTCATCCAACTTAGCATTTAGGAGCTCCAAGGAATGAGAAATCTCTTGGTTTTCAGATTTAAGCTCAGCCGCCTCCTTCTCCAATCTATCAACCTTTGAGAAAAGCTGCTCAGACTTGAAAGAATTGAGAGATTGTTCCTTGATCTTGGAGAAATCAAACTTGGATATATTGGAGATAGGAACCTCATCTACTAGCTTATCCCCATACTGGTTCTTCCATAAGACAAAAATCATGGAGTTGGTGTTGATGTTGGATTGTAGTTCGTTCTCTAGCTTTGTAGACAGCTTCTTCAGATTATCAGAGACCATAGCTAGGGTGCAATCCATTGTTGTAACATTTTGTGCAGTATTCTTCACCTCCTTAAGGATGCCATCCACCTTGGGAAAATCAGAAAGGTAACAATTCTTTAGCTGAGCCAAGGATTGGTCAGTTTCTTCTTTAATAGTTGAGACTTCTGATTGAAGACCTTTCCCAAGGAAGTGCAGAGCCTTCAGTTGATTCTTGTAGACATCATTGACAGCTTCGTAGATTTCTGCAGGAGAGAGACTTTTAGCATTAGACCCCAAAGTAGTTAGGTAGTCCTCCCTGAGAAAAGCTAGAGCATCTTTGAGCTTGACTGATCTCTTGGCATCCAACCAGGCATCTATGTTTCCATCATGTTGAGCCTCATCCACAATCTTGTCTTTCTGTGCATCAACATCCTCCCTGTGGTATAAGAGTATAGCTTCATAGTCTTTGTTGGGAAGACCAACTGTTAGGAGATGTTGAGCAATTTTAGAGAACTCATCAATCTGTGCCACATGAAGATTTTGGAGTTCTTCTTCCATCAATTGTGTGGACACAGATGATGATCCTGAAGGCCTGTCATGGTGCACAGACTCCAGCTAGTGAGACATTGTGGCCTGATCCAAGTTAGGGCTAGTGCTAGGCACTCCTGTCACAGATGAGGGTTCTGCAACAGGTATGGAAGTGTTTTGAGTTTCCTCCAGCCTTGGAATAGCTGTAGAGTTTGATGATGTCTCCATTGAAATGGGATGAGTTACAACATCATCTCTATTTGCCTGTGAAGGCATGTCCAAATCCCTGAGGATTGGAGAGATAGGCATAGAGTCTCCGGTAAGAACTGGTGAATCCTCCATGTTTGTGTTGGTGTCATTAGAATATGCCCCAGCATGCATTTCCTGACCAACAAAATGTGGGTCCTGGGTGGTGAGCACAGTGTCAAGCACCATGTCACTTGAAAGGGGCTCATTCACAGAATCTAGTTGTGAATGATCAAGTGCAGAATTGTCATGTGAATGACTTTCCTGTAAAGAAGAAATTTTAGTTGTAGTAGATTCTGGAAGAAGAGAGGAGTCTAGATTTGATTTTGGCAACTCCCCTTGAGAAATAGGAGGAGTTTCAAGGTTGATGTGCTCTTCACTCAGTGTTTGATCACCCTTATTTCCACCTGAGTTAAGAGTGAGTTCTTGACCATGTGCTGACTCTGTACAGGTTGTAGTGGGGAGACTACTCTTTTCAATAACAATGTCCTGTTGAGAGGACATTGATAGTAACAGGTTTACTCCTTTTATCACATCTGAATCCTGTTGGGAGGATTCAGTGGTAGCTATAGTTTTGGATTTCTTCTTTAGTCTGGTGAGCCGTGACTCAGGTTCCTCACATCCTAAAGCTACAGACTCATTGATTATAGCCAGGGTTCTCTTCTTGGTCTTCTTTTTAGTAACACCAACCTTTTGAGAGATTGGTGCACTTGGTTCCCTAATTACTAGTGTACTGTTTGCAGGGGGGGTCACTGGATGGGATAGGAAGGCTTGGGATAGACTGTGAAGCACCTTCAATCTTAGCCTTCCCTTTCCAGGAAAGTTCATGATATATGGGCTGATCAAGTGGATAAGTTTTGAATGTGTCTTGCATATGCTGTGTCACACTCAAAATCACATCCACTTGATTCCTAGTGTGCAATGAGCCAAAAAGAACTTTGGACATGGTCTTAGGATAAGCCAACTTTGTTTGATCTATTCCTTCTAATTCATGCAATTGATTATCAAGATAATTTAGAATGCATTGAATAAAACGAGGATAAAAGATCTCATTACCTCTGCCACGTACAGTCCTGCCTAACCTTTGAGCCAATTCCTTGAGGATGATTGCTCCAACATTAATCTCCTGGTTGTTGGCCAAGGAATAGGCAAGCTTCACTGCAATATGACTGATTTGGTCCCATCCTGTCTTCCTGCACAGGAACACCTTCTGGAGTGCGTCAAACAGAAAAGACCACTCCCTCCTTACATTCTTCTTATTAAGCTTTGCCATATCAATCTCATCAGCATATTTGATCAGGTCCATGAATGCCACCATTTCTGTGTCATTCGCTTCAGCATCATGACCCTCAGTCTTAAAACACAAAGCTGCATTAATCTCCTTCTCCCCAAACTGCAATTGCTTGCCTCCAATTGTGCAAGTAATCTCCTGGAATGAAGTCCCATCCTCCCTTGCCATTGTAGTTACCATAACAGTTCTCCAGAATCCTTCCAGTACATCAACATACATAGTTGGGTTCATTGTCAAAGCTTGGCGAAGGTAGGATGTGTTCAAGAACCGTACAAAACACTTGTACCTGGGGTTTGCTGCTACATTTGATGGAATGGTGAGAAAGTTGGTTTCTTTGGGTATAGTTAAGGGGTTTGATGAAGTAGCTGTTTGAGATTTCGGTGCCATTTCTGAGGTTGAGATTGAAGAAGAGAATTGGAAATTAGGTTTGAAAATTGAGAGTAATCGACAAGATGAAAAGATGTGAAAGTGTTTGCAAAAAGTATTTATATGACTGAGACAGTGCGATATACAGTTATGAATGTGTATAGACTATTTTGATATCGTGAAGTCTCAAAATAGACTGTATCGCGAAGTCTTGCAAAGTAGATCGCAAAGTCCAGAAATGAACTATGTCGCAAAGTCTAAAAGGTAGAAAGTATGATGAGACTTTGCGATATAGTATAAATACCTTGTCGAGAACTCTTTTTTTGAAATTTCAAGCAATTTGTCAGACATATATCAAAATTTTGAAATAAAATTAATTTAAATCAAAATTCTGCTTGTATGTGGAGACTTGTCGATATAGTTATTATGTGTCGCGAAGTCGGGAAATGAACTATATCGCAGACTCAAGAAATGAACTATATCGCAAAGTCTCACAATTTTAACAATTTGCGATATAAGTCTGTTTAATTTGAACTGAGTCGTGAACTCTCAAAATCACCTATATAGAGATGTCTTAAAAGCTCATAACTTCACAAATAAATATGATTTGAAAAATATGCAGTAAAATACTGAAATATTTATAAATCATATCTCAGCCAATTTTCACTCCAAGTAAATATTGCATTTAATACAGTGAAAATTTACTGCTACAACAATTAACTAGCATACTTACTTAGAACAACTAAATGAAGGATTGAGCATTCCAATTTCACTCACTAATATGTTGAAGATAGCTTCATTTAGGGGTTTAGTAAATATGTCAGCTAATTGTTTCTCAGTTGGAACATAAGAGACTGCTATAGTACCATTTGCAGCATGTTCCCTAATGAAATGGTACCTTATCTCAATGTGCTTTGTAGTAGAATGATTAACAGGATTGACAACTATGGATATTGCACTAGTATTGTCACACTTCAGGGGAATGTGTTCCATCACTAGTCCATAATCCATGAGTTGATTTCTAATCCAAAGCAATTGAGCACAGCAGCTTCCAGCAACAATATATTCAGACTCAACTGTAGATGTTGTTGTGGATTGTTGTTTCTTACTGAACCAGGACACTAACCTTTGACCTAAGAATTGGAAGTTTCCTGAAGTGTTCTTCCTGTCAATTCTGCATCCAGCATAATCAGAATCTGTATAACCAACCTGGTTGAACCCAGTGCCTTTTGGATACCATAAGCCCAGATTAGGAGTCCCTTTCAGATATCTGAAGATTCTTTTGATTGCCATCATGTGAGATTCCTTGGGATCAGATTGAAATCTTGCACATAGACATGTGGCAAACATGATGTCTGGCCTGCTAGCTGTGAGATAGAGTAATGATCCAACCATTCTTCTATAGACCTTGATGTCAACTCTCTTGCCCTTCTTATCTTCATCAAGCTTGATTGTAGTAGACATTGGAGTTTTTGCAGGGGATGAATCTTCTAAACCATATTTCTTTAAAAGATCTTTAACATACTTAGATTGATTTATGAAGATGCCATCCTCCCTTTGATGTACTTGCAGGCCTAGGAAGTAGGTTAACTCTCCCATCATACTCATCTCATATTTGCTTTGCATCAACTTAAAGAACCTTTGACAGAATTTTTCATTTGAAGAGCCAAAGATGATATCATCCACATAGATTTGAACTAGAATGATATCATTTCCATGCTTCTTGAAGAATAGAGTTTTATCAATTGTACCTCTGGTGAATTGATGCTCAAGAAGAAATTGAGATAAGTTTCATACCAGGCTCTTGGTGCCTGTTTGAGTCCATAGAGTGCCTTGAGCAATCTATACACAAAGTCTGGGAAATCTTCATTTTCAAAGCCAGGAGGTTGGGACACATAGACCTCTTCAGCAAGATCACCATTGAGAAAAGCACTTTTCACATCCATTTGATACACCTTGAAATCTGAGTGTGCTGCAAAGGCCAAGAAAATCCCGATGGCCTCCAGTCTAGCTACAGGTGCAAAAGTCTCATCATAATCAATGCCTTCTTGTTGACAGTATCCTTTGGCAACCAATCTTGCTTTGTTTCTTATCACCACACCTTCTTCATCCATTTTGTTCCTGAATACCCATTTGGTGTCAATGACATTCTTACCTTCAGGAGGTGGTACTAATTCCCAAACTTTGTTTTTCTCAAATTGATTCAACTCTTCTTGCATAGTAACAATCCAGTCAGAAATCTTCAAAGCTTCTTCAATTACTTTTGGTTCTTCTTGTGACAGAAATCAACTATATAGACATTTATTCATTGTTGCTCTCCTTCTTCTAACTCCCTCACTAGGATCACCAATGATTTGATCCCTAGTGTGGGCTTTGTCCCATTTTCTTGTATGACCTGTTCATCTCCTTGACTTGACTCAGGGTCATTTTGATTATCAGTTGCATTCTCTTTTTCTCCCCCTGTGTTTGTGTTCCCTTGCACAGGTGTTTGAAGAAGCTCATCCACTTCATGTGTTTCAACATGTGGAATAGTTAGAACATGTGTTTCATCCTCACTTTCAGAATCCTCAAGATATCCTTGATTTTCAAATCTTAAAGGCACACTATCTTTTTCACTTGTTGCAAGTCCAGGAAATTTCTTGTCATCAAAAGTAACATCCATGCTTTCCATTACTTTGTGTTGCTCAGGTACAAACACTATGTATGCTGTCCTTTCCAGAGAGTAACCAATGAAGATACCTTCAAATGCCTTAGCATCAAATTTTCCAACATGCTCAGATGTATCTGTCATCACAAAACACTTGCTTCCAAAGACATGAAGATGCTTGAAGGATGCTCTTTTTCCAGTCATCAAGGAGTAAGAAGTTTTTCCAGACTTCTTATTGATTAATGTTCTATTTTGCACATAGCATGCTGTGTTAACAGCATCAGCCCAAAAGCTAGTAGGTAGTTTTGCATCCAACAACATTGTCCTTGCAGCTTCAATGAGAGTTCTATTCTTTCTTTTAACTACTCCATTTTGTTGTGGAGTTCTAGGAGCTGAAAACTGTTGAGAAATTCCTTTATCTTTGCAGAACTCATACATTGTTGAATTTCTGAACTCAGTTCCATTATCACTTCTCAAAGCAACTACAGAGGAACCAGTGCTTTGTGTTTCTCTATCAACTCTCTTGATATGCTCTATAATTACTTGAGAAGCTTCATCCTTGGAAAACAGGAATTCCACCCAAGTGTATCTTGAATAATCATCAACCATGACTAGAGCATATTTCTTCTTGGAAAGGGACATTACATTCACAGGGCCAAATAAATCCATGTGAATTAGCTGCAGAGGCTTTGAGTTTGAATTGAGCAGTTTGTTCTTGTGACTTGATCTTTTTATCTTTCCTCTTTGACAAGCTTCACATGCTCCATCTTGAACAAACTCCAAAGCAGGCATGTCTCTGATGAGTTCTCTTTTAGCCAGAGAATTCATTGCCTTGACATTCAAGTGAGACAGTTTCTTATGCCACAGCCAGAATTCTTCATTGGTGGCTTTAGTGTAGAAACAACAAATTTCTCCCTTGTCTGCAGCCTTAAGGTTTGCTACAAACAAGCTTCCTTTCTTCACACCAGTCAAAACAACTTCACCACTTCCTCTTTTAGAGATTAGACATTGATCTTCATCAAATTCCACTTTAAAACCCCTGTTGGTGAATTGTCCAATGCTCAAGAGGTTGTGCTTTAGTCCTTCAACAAATGTTACATCTTCAATGATGACATTTCCAGATTTAACACTGCCATATCCCATTGTATAACCAATGTTGTCATTTCCAAAGGTTACTGATGGGCCAGCCTTCTCCTCAAAGTGTGATAGCAGGGCTATATCACCAGTCATATGACTTGAGCATCCACTATCCAAGATCCATATGACTCTTTTATTTCTGTTGCCCTGCATTCACAAAATGACTAAGTTGTTTTTGGTACCCACACTTGGTAGGGTCCAGTTGATTTAGAAACAGTTTTATAATTGATTCTTCTATCATAACCAGCATCCTTCACAGTAGGAGACTTCACTGTGTTTGAGGCTTTAGAGTTGACACTCTTAGGCTCACATGAAGTCTTTACCCTCTCAACCTTGATTGGGGATCCTGTCCTGTGAGTGTGCATATGTGTGTGTGATTCACATGATTGTGCAGAGTCAAGTTTATGCTTTAGAGATAAGCAATTAGCAATCACAGTCACATAGCATGTCATGCAGTTAGAATTACCAGAGAAAGAATCATGAATAGTGTTCATGCCAACATAATGGTTACTCAGTTTATCAACTTCATTACTGACAGGTTTATTGCACTTATGAGTCAAATGATTCACAGATAAGCATTTATGACATTGTTTCCTAGGAGCATTTGGCACATAAGCATAATTGTTGCCCTTGTTGACACCTACTTTACCATTCCTGTTCTGTTTCTTCTTCTTAACAACTTCTTTATTGACCTTAGGACTCTTGACAAGGCTGTCTTTGGTTTCTTTCTGATTTACAGATTTGGGAGAGGAAGAAGTGTCTTTAGCAGCCTCATCTTCTTCAAGTAATTGTTGTTTGATGACTAGTAAATCTTCATCAAACTCAACAACACTCTTTTTGAAGATAGGCTCTTTGACACCAGACAGAATAGTTGGAGCATTTTTGTTTTCAAAAGATTCTTTTCCTTTGCCCTTGGCCTTCTTTCTTCCCTTGTCATTCTCATAATCAAAACCAATTCCAACCTTGCAGTCTTCAGTGTGTTCCTTGTGATAGGTTTGAATAAGTTCAGAGGAGTTTCTATAGCTTCTTATCTTTAATTCATTTTCAGCAATTGTTCCCTAAGAGCTATTTCTATCTGTTCAGCACAAACTACTTTGTTCTTAAGATACTCAACCTCCTTCTTCAAACCATCAAGGTTCACAACCAGTAATTCAAGTTCCTCATTCTTTTCTATAAGTTCAAGATTTCTAGCAGTTAGCCTATCAATCTCTTCATTCGCAACCAACATGCTAGTATGAATATTAAACATCTAAGTACTCATGTCTTCAACAGTTTTCTTGTATTTAGAGGGAGTCATATCAAGAGAAGTAAGTATAGGTACCTGATTTGAAGAATCACCATCATCAGAAAATGCCATCAAGGCAAAGTTTGAATACTTCTGTTCTTCATCTTCATCAGAATCATCCCAGCACTTTCCCTCTGCAATAAAAGCTTTACCCTGATGTTTCTTGAGTAGAGCTTCATACTTAGCTTCAAGATCTAAGTATGCTTTGTCCTTTTTGATTTGCTTGGGCTTCTTACATTCTGTAGCAAAGTGCCCAAGTTCATTGCAGTTATAGCATCTTATCTTGGACCTATCCACACTCCCAGACTTGTAGCCTCCTTTTGCAGCACCAACAATTCCTTTCCCTTTACTGAAGGTGTTTGAGCCACCTGATCCACCAGAACCACCAGCATTAAACTTGGACTTAAATGGCTGCTTCCTTTTGAACCTGATGTTAGGATACCTTCTAGCCATATAAACAAAAAATTTGTTTTCCATCTTATCCAGTTCTTCTATGCTATAGAAATCATCTTCCTCTGGCAGATTATAGATAACTTGAGACTCATCACCAGTGTCTTCAACTTCCATCTCTTCAATCTTGACTTGATTGACTTTCAGAGATTCTATTCTTTGACCTAAGTTGTCAGCAATAAGGGCACAAGAGGTGTTGGCCATCATTCCTTGCTTTGCTTGAATGAAACTCTTTTGAAACAACTCTAGCTCATATGTTTTCAAAACACCATACAATACATCAAATCCAATCTTTGATAGATCTCTTTCCTTGAGAGAAGAGATCCTTGGCTCTAAGTGATCTGGTAAGGTCAATAAGAACTTCATGTTGAGTTCTTCTGTTTCATAGTGTTTGTCATAGAGTTTGAGCTCATTTATCAGCTTGTTGAACCTTTCAAATACTTCTGTGATTCCCTCCTTTGGCTGAGCCATGAAGGCTTCATACTGTGAAACCAGAATCTGCTTCTTGTTCTTTCTCACTTCTGAAGTTCCTTCATATAGCACTTCTATGAGATCCCACATCTTCTTTGCACTATTACAATGAGCAACAGTGCCATACATGGTGAAATCCATAGATTCACAGATAATGAGTTGGAGATTTCCATCTAGTGCCACTTTCTCCTTTTCAGGCTCAGTGTATTTGGAAGGATCTTTAGGCTCGTAATACATTGGTATCTTTTCAGTGCCAACAGTTGTTTCTGCAATCTCAATCATTGGAATGAAGGGACCATTTTTTAAGATGTCTAAATACATGGGGTTTGAAGCCTTGATGAACAACAACATCTTCTTCTTCCATAGATTGTAGTGTTCCTTGTTAAAGGGAGGAATCTTGATACTTCTTAGTTTCTGTGAACTCATGCTTGATCTTTTACTGTTTGTATTTCAACAGCCTGCTCTGATACCACTTGTTAGATATGAATATCACTAAGAAACTAGACCGAGGGGGGGGGGGTGAATGGATAGTTTAACTGCTTTTCGTTTTCTTGAAACTAAAAAGATGTGATGGATTGTGTTGTATGAAAATGCGGAATAAAAATAAACAGAACACACACAATCACTTTAATCTACTTTTTATTAAGTAAATCAAATACTACAGCTTCCAAAATTTCACAAGTGAAATTCTGGCTTCTAAACAAGAACAGAGTTTTCTTGTTTTCTTACAGAGAAAAGAGTGCTTGAATATTTCTGTGTATTACTCTCTTACAGCTAACAATAGGGTGTGCACAATATATATACTCTATACAAAACTGGTGCAAACCCTATTTACACAGCTACCCCTTGACTGCAACTCCAACTTGTCATGCCATAAGAAGTTAACTTTGTCAAGAAGGACCACTTGCTTTCTGTAGTCTTTCCCATTTCTGTAGCTGCTTGTCTCTATTCTTTCTCTCCAAGTTTTGCTGTAGATTTGCCATTTGTCTTTGGACCACTTCACCGTAACAGATGCTTCAGTATTTGTCTCCTTTGAATTTTGGTTATGTACCTTGAATTTGTCTTGTTATAACCGGCTAAGTGACGTCGTGAACTCCAGCATATTCCTGATTCTGTGACTTGTCGATTTAGAGCACTCTTGACTTTGCTATATGAGGACTTTGCTATATGACTATTTCAGGAGTATGCGATATAGGCTTCTTGAGGACTTTACGACATAGCCTATTTGAGGACTTCGCGATATAGCCTTTTTGATGACTTCGCGATATAGTCTTTCTGAGGACTTCACGATCTAGTACATTCTGACTTTGCGATCTCAACACTTCACGACATGAGCCTTGAGGACTTCACGACATAGTTCATCTTGGACTATGCGATCTCAGTACTTCACGACATGGAAATTTAGGATTTCACGACATAGCTCATTCTGACTTCACGGTATAGGGAATTAGACAAATTTCTTCAACTTATTTCTTCAAGGCCTTGTTCACTCCAATCCTGCTACATGAACAAATTGAACTTCTTCCAGGATAATTATTCCATGGCCTATGTACATTCTAGGTGCAAGAAACTTACTAAGCTCATTATAACTTTGAGCATACAGAATAAAGCTAAGTACATTAAAACAAGACAAGTACAATGGAGACCTATACTATATCCCAGTGAAAGAATTCACTAGGTCATGTAGAGTGACATAGTCACAATGTGTAGGCTTGTTAATAGTGGTATTCAGACATGCCTTGAGCCTAACAAGGACAATCTCTCTGCATAAACTATATTTTCGACAACACTATAAGGCAAAAACGGAAAAGAAAAGAAGGGGATATCACCAAATCGATATTAAAATTTATGTAAGTTTCGTAATATCTAAAAACATTAAACATGCATAATAATAACTACGATACAGAACAAAGAAACATCATAAAAAATAAGTGTACTAAAACTTAATAAAAAGAAAACAGAAACACAGTATAAATAAACTCTACTACTTAATTTAACGTGATTATAAATTGAATATTAGAAATAATAGCTTTGAAATTATAAAATCCAGAAAATCTTCATAATTATTCTTTGTAATACCTACAATAGATAATTAATTATGATAATGATAATCATATATTAAAATTTGTTATAAAATTTTGTCACTAATCTTTTAATTTAAAAAGGCGATGATCGATGTAACTTTTTAGTTTTTTAAGTTCCACCTTGTAGTCCTGTCAATTCTGTAAAAACAAAGTATGGAAAAAAGAATGTTAGTTCATGATATATAAATAAATTCTCTACAAGTGCAAGTTGAGAAGCATGTGAGATTGAAAATGGTAAAACTTGATTGATAAGAGAAACTCTTAATTATCAGAAAATAAGATACATTAAAGAACCTATAAATCGAGTGAAGGAGAAGTATGCTAATGAGTAATGAACATCCAGATTTTAAGCTTTGATGGGAAAAAAAATTGCAGAGGGAAGAGTTAAATTATTTGCTTTTATAGACGATGAAAGTAACATATTTGTGGTACTTTTTCTGGAAAAAGGTAATAGCTGCGAGAATTTTTCGGGTGCTCTAGCGTTATTATTCTCTATAAATTAGAAGTATACTTACCTTTTATATAATTGTTTCTTTTATTCAATTTTAAAAAGGTATCAATTAGAGGTAGACTTACCTTCCATATATTTGTTTTTTTTATACAATTTGAGAAAGGTTTTGATTTTTTCTTCTAAAAATAGGAGTTAAAAAAGGAAGAGATAAATAAAAGGAGAAAAAAGATAAAGATAGATAAGATAAAAAGATAAAGATGTTTATTAAAATTGTATATTTACTTTTCTCCATTATTAAAGATTTTAAAGGAAAGAATATTAAAATCTTATATTTAATTTTCTCCATTAGTAAATATTTAAAAGGCAATTGAGATTTTTTCTATCTTATAAATTCAAATATAAACAAGGAACTTTAATTTTATTGAATTAAAATTGAGAAAGGAAAGAATATTAAAATTGTATATTTAGTTTCCTTCATTAGAAAAAATTTAAAATGTAATTGCTATTTTTTCTATCCTATAAATTCGAATTTAAATAAGGAAATTTAATTTTATTGAATTAAAATTCAGAAGCTCTAGAAAAATAGATAAATTGCTTTCGGACGATCTGAGAGCTCCTGAGGGTTTTCCTTTATATATATAATATAATAAAAGATAAAGATATTAATTTTGACCGGAAATTTTATATATTATATAATTGAGAAAAGTAAAAAAGTTTATATCATTAAAAAGTATATTTAATATATTTTTAAATGTAATTTTCAGTTTTTTAAAATAATAATTGAGTAATTTTTAAAATTCAGTCAAAGATTGATCCATTTGATCACTAAAAAATCAAAAAAAAATATGTAAAATGAGACGAAAAAAGTATTTAATTTTGTGAATGTGATATAAATTGGTTGCAATATTAAGTGCCACGTGTCCACGTTACGAGCTAGTACATGCATGTAAACTTGGGTATAGTTATGCGTATAGGAATCATCCCATTAGAGCATTTCCAAGATTCTCTGCGTTCACTTCTTAATTCTTATAAATAATATAAATATAGGTTTTTTGAGCATCTCCAAGAGACTATTAATTTATTTTTTATAAATAATATGAGATATAGACACTTAGTGATTTTTTTTTGAAATCAAAACAAATTTTCATTAATACGTAGAATCTCTTACAATAGTCTCCATCAACCACATAGGGGGAGACGTAAAAACATTCTAGCAATTAACTAAACAGGGCAATCTAGCAACCTCATGTGCTACCCTATTAGCTAGATTCCTAATAAAATGAATGGAAGTATCACTAAGCTCAGCAAGTAATATCCGACATTGTTCCAGTACTTCCCCCACTTCGAATAAATTCCTTCCTCCCTTTTCTACTCCTTTAGCTACCAGCAAGGAATCCGTTTCCAGGATTATTGTTTGATCATGCAGCTGTAATTCCTTCACCCATGACAAAGCTTCACGGACCCCTATAGCTTCTGCCTCAAAAACTGAATCAGGAGAGTTGAAACACATAGTCTTCCCAGCCAACACCATACTCAAGTGATCCATTAACACCATACCCATAGAAAAAGTCGTTGCTCCTGGAGAAAACGAAGCATCCACGTTCACCTTTAACACTCCATGTTCTGGTGGTTTCCATCTAGTGACCATACCATGTTTCCTCTGTCCATCTGACAGATTTATACTTTCATTTTTTCGTCTCACTTCTCTCCATTCAGCAATCGTTTTAAAGCTACTATCCATGGCAATTCCAGCTGTGACCTCCTTATCTTCCCAGACCTTTTTATTCCTCCAATACCATACCCCCCAGAGAACTGTACAAATCTTAACAATAACCTCCATGTTTTCCTCACTTAGCCTCTCCAATAACCAAGTCGGGGCAAACTCCACAGTCCTCATATCATAAACAAGATCAACATGATGCCAGCAAGCTGCAGCAAAACGGCAGTCGAAAAATACATTGTAACAGCCCCAAATCCGGGGTCAGGGATTTAGGGTAGTCACGATCCATTTACTCCTTGCCTTACCTGTATTACTCACACCATTCATAATTCACCTGCTCATGACCCCACAATATAAGTCTCACACACACACACACACAGGTTAGAGTCTCAGAAACGACACAATACAACAACTGCGGAATAAATAATTATTATTACAATACCCAAGTGTCTTTTGAATCTGTCACTGATACAATTTCTAAGTAATGCTACATTACCAACTTAGCCTTCTGATGCTCACAATCCTCTTATACCATTCATATTTATACATAAGTTGAATACCAAAAGCTGTAGCCTGATTCGATTGGTTCGTACTACTCTCGAGATCACTGCTAGAAACTGTTTACGGAAACGCCTTGCGAGGTATGTGCCGACCCATTGGCATCCTGCTTCGCTGCTATATAATATATATAAAACAATAGCAAGAGTGAGCGATAGCTCAGCAAGGTAATGAAAGTGTGGCATAATTCTGCCTTTAACTCAACCCAGAATAAAGCGGGTATAAGACAATAATTTGTCAAAATATCTCGATACTGAAATTATATCCTTATCGGAATGTATTCCCAAAAACAGTACTATTATTGTACTTCAAATATCATTTTCATAATATTTCTGCAGACTCTTGCTATATTATGAACAAAGTTCTAGTATAATATAAAAGATGAGGTTTCAAAGTAAACCAATATAACCTTTCCAAAAATATCTGCTATGTAAGCAGAATATCAACACATAACTTAAAAGATGAAGTTATAAGGTGATTCAGTATAAACAACTCCCTTACCATAACTCATGTTATGTAAGGTATCCACAGAGTCATAACTCATAAAATAAAAGATGAAGTTGCATGGATTTATTGTCACTTCAATTCCAAACACTTCTCGACCCCCTGCCAACACGATTGGTTCTTCACCCCAATACATGTTGCAGGAAATATCCAAATTGGATGATGAACTAATACTGGAGTTGCTACCGCGTCCGCTGTGCCTAACCTTACTATGATCAGTAGCAGGTCGCACCGCTCAAATAGTTTTCTACATGTAGATGGAAGTATCACGACGGCCTGACATTGTCTACCGCCTTACTATGACCTCCCGGCCCATTTGGGGCAATATAAAAGTTGGATGGGCCCACGCAACTTGACCACTTACACCACTCCTAGTTCAGATGAAATCCATGACTCTGAAACGTAAAGATCGTCCTCCTTTCCCCAAGTGTAACACTTGTTGATACGACTCCACTAAGTAGTTATATCTAGGTTGGAAAGGAAGATTCTCCAATATTTCCCAAGCTATGCTTGTTAATGGATATCGACTTGTTCCATGAATTTACCCCTCGATTATTGAGGTGGTAACACAACATTAGACTGGCAGCAATTAAATTGCTCCAAGAAAATATCTGTCCCTTGACAGTTTTTGAGTTGAGAGTTTAAAAAGAGTAGCAGTCACTTAAATCAGGTTTCCCATATTTTTGATAGTTGAGCGAGCATTTAAATCCCCTTTAAAGGACAGATTTAAATGGAAAAACATTATTTTGGGAACCTCTTTTGATTTACAAATACTTAAGAATATTTATTAAATAAGTAAATCTTAAATGAATATTTGAAAATAATATTCATTAAGTAAGTAATCCTCAAATGAATATTTAAAAATAATATTCATTAAGTAAATACTCCGCAAATGAATATTTGAAAATAATATTCATTAAATAAATAATCCGCAAATGAATATTTGAAAATAATATTCATTAAATAAATAATTAATCTTCAAATGAATATTCAAAAATAATATTCATTAAATAATCCTCAGATAATATTCACAATAATATTCTTCGATTAAGTAAACCTCAAATGAATATCTGAAATAACGTTCCTTAATTAATAATTCTCATTTGAATATTCGAAATAATAATCATTAAATAATTAAATCTCAATTAAATATTCAAAAGTAATATTCTTAAAAATAAATAATCCTTAAATGGATATTCACACTAATAATCTTTAAGTCAATAATCCTCAAATGAACATTTATAAATAACATTCTTTAAATAAATAATTAATCCTCGAATAACAGTACCCGATATCTTTATCGGAAAATAACCTTTATCATATACAAAATATAATCACTTCTGATTTTTCAAGAAAATCACACGCCCTTATCCTAGGGCAAATATAAAATCCTGGCTTATAGCTGATATCCCATATCTAGCTTAGAAGCCCATACTCAAATCATTTCCAAATAATAACCTTCGAATGAAGTAATATTCAAATAACATTCCTCAAATCATTTCCAGGTAATTAATACTTTCTAGAAATATAATTAATGTTTAATAATAGCAATCCTCAGAATAATTAGTACACTGCCGCTGGAATCCCTCCGGGTTTCCACGGCTATCTCCATATCTCAAATACTGACTCCCGGTCTAGAGTCGAAAACAAGAAGTATGCTCTTATCTCTAGAGCTACAAGGTACACCGGTTTATAACTACTTTATCTCAAAGCTCATATATAAACCAAAATCAAACTCTATTTTATACAATATATAACATGTATCGCAAAACTGTATAACTCCACACATGGCAAAAGCAGTAATATATAATCAATACTTCAAAGTATAGATTTAGAAAACTTGCCTGATGCTCGAGAAGTGATAGGGGTTCGCGACGATGCCGGACAATCTAGACAAAGTCAAAGAAAACGCACGATTAATCCCCTGGATAATCCACTTGTACTAAATGCTTAAACACGTAAGCGAAACACAACCAAGGCATTACTAGCTCGTTATAGGCTCATACTAAGTCCATGTTATTCGTCCAATACTTATATCACAAGTTTGGTTCGAAATCCATTCACCAATCCAAGTTATACTTAACCATTTACAACATCGGTTTCTAAGTCATGCTCTTAGGGATTTTCACTTGCGCGACCTCGGCTAAAACATTTTTATAAAATCGAAAACTAATCTTTTTCGTGAGCCTTCCTAACTGTCTCTAGTATTATTCCCCAAAATTTCACATTTTAATACGGCTCTGAAGTGGTCCAAATATAGCCTCAAAGTTGCTGGACAGAGATGAGTCATTCTTCCGAACGGCGTTTACTAAAACTCACTTTTCTCCTAAACCGTAAATCGTATAGACATGATCTTTATACCAAAACAAACCTTAAAACAAGACCTACATGTTCATGGTCAGTTCTGTTCAAAAATATTACCAGACCAGTTCGTAATTCTTGCTCAAAACAGCCCTAAATCAAATGGGCATTACGACGGCTATAATCGTAATGTTTTCCTTTTCCAAAACACAACCAAATCAATACCAATTAATCCCAAACTCACCATCCACCTTATACACCCTCCACTCAGTCAAATCCTCCATGAATAATCAAAACAAATTCATAACCCATCCTCCAAACTCAACCAACAATTCATATAATTACTTAATCATGATCTTAACTTTACATAAACATCAAAACCACTTCAAACTCATATAAACAAAAAGGGGCAGGGGTTTTTATACCTTCCTTGGTGCTTCATATACACTAACAATGGTTTATAATCCTTCCTTGAGCTTTGAACAAACCTTATCAAGCTTAATCCTTAAGAAACAAAATCAAGAATCATGAAAAGTTACTATTCATCATCACTTTGTAAAATCCATATAAAATCGAAAAACAAGAGTTTGGTTCTAAGCTTTTTACCAGACCTTGTACTCTTCATAAGATTTCTTTTGAGCTATAGATCGCCACATTTAAATCTTCCTAGCTAGGGTTTTGAGTCCCATCTTTCCGCTGGACACAAACTGCACAGTTTGGGTTCTCCAACTTGGGGAAGGGATTTGACTAGGCTACACTCCTTTGTTGTCCATGAAAGTTTGAACGAATGTTACCCATGGAGTGGAGAAGCTATGGTAAAAATTTGGTGATTTTAGGATGGATAGAAATGGAGATATGAATTTTTCTCTCTTCCTTGTCCCAGCTGAGCCGAAAATGGGGGTGTTCTTCCTCTTCTCTTTTTCTTTTCTTTATCTTGGTTAATTAATTAGAAATGCTGATTTTTATGTCAAAAGTGGTGAGTCATCACCCTTGGTTGCTTCTCCTTCCGACACATGTCACACATGCACTGGCCCAGATAAAGTAGTTTTACTGGTTCGTTTAATTTCGTAGAACGCTCGCAAGGTTTCTCGAGGGTTCTATCGAGGTATTTTACCGAAATCGTTCTCGATACTTCTAATTCATTTATCAAATCCATATCCATATAATTAATAATTTAAATCCTTAAATATCCTCAAATAATAATTATTTAGTCCGTTTTTGGTGAAATTTCGGAGAAAACGAAAAATGCTATTTTTCTGATTCTGACAGCTTCTGCATTCTTTTATTTTCATCGTAGATCACTAATACAGCTTTGAAAGTTCATTATATCGTTCCGTATATAGGGTGGTCTGAAAAACTTTTTAAACGACAAAAATTTACTATTCATCAAAAGTTACTATTCATCAGTGGTTTTTCTATAATCCTTTGGATCAATATCCGTTCCAATATTCCTGGTTTATTTCTCTTTACTTCTTGCACTTAGAAATGTTCTAGTGCTTTCTCGGGCACACGCTATCTTGTTTACGGAGTTGTCGGATGCATACCAGATATCGATTTGGATGACATAAAAATACTTTTCTTCCTTGGAATATTGTATTCTTATTTTCCAGAGAGATTATTCGTATCTATATGTTCAGTCCATTCTTACTATTCTCAAAATGTTTGAAAACCGAAATTCATATTCATTTCATAACTTGATTCCCAAAGTCATTGCCACTATCCATATTTACATCAACATATAATAAAAGTTTTAATTCTACCCAAAATCTGGGGTCTTACAGTCTCCCCTCCTTAAAAGGATTCCGTCCCGGAATCACTCTGAAAACACATGGGGATATCTTTCTAGCATCTCGCTCTCTAGCTCCCAAGTTGATTCTTCCACATTATGATTCCTCCATACCACTCTGACTAGTTTGATGACCTTGTTTCGGAGTACTTGTTCCTTTCGATCTATAATTTCCATTGGTTGCTCCACATAGGTCAAGTCTGGTTGTATGTCTACGTGCTCGTACTCTACATATGCCGGGCATCTATAGTATACTGACGTAGCATTGACACATGAACCCCGTTATGACCATTCTACAAGTTTGGGGGGCAAGGCTGGCTCGTAGGCCACCTTCCTGACGCGTTTTAAAATCTCAGATGGCCCAATGAATCTCGGGCTCACTTCCCTTTCTTTCCAAATCTCATTAATTCTTTCCATGGATACCTTTTAGCATCACGGATCTCTAACCTCATATTCCCCATCTTGTTTGTACAGAAAATACACCAACATAAACTTGCTTGTCATCCATCAACATGCCATTTAGCTTATCAATAGCAGTACTATCTCTATACTCGCGGGCTTAGTCCGCATGCTTCCTCTGTCTGTCTTGGTTGTCACTAGTCACTTGTTGGTGAAATCTTTTGTCTTTCTAGTTTGTTGGACTAACTTGGGTTTTGTGTAAAATCTCATCCTTTAATTCCCGATCATTCGGAATCCATTTCTGTCCCATTTTAATTAAGGGTATCAGCCACCACATTGGCCTTCCCCGGATGGTAGTGTATCTCACAGTCATAATTCTAGGTCAATTCTAGCCATTTCTCCATCTCACGTTATCTACTATCGCGGAGAATTCAAAGCCAATTCGTTACATTCCATAAAATTTGTGGGTGCATTAGTCAACCCAAAATAACTTCGCTGAAAACTCGAAGTGTCTATTCCTGGTACGAATCGCAGTCTTGGGTATATCCTCGGATTTAACTTCCAACTGGTGATACCCAGTTCTTAAATAAATTGGAAATACACAGTGTTCTTCCGCTGATCAAACAATCATTTACAAGGGTACCTATTCTCCATGTCAAACTCATACAACTCTCGAGGTTCGATATATAATCTTGTGCTAAAATCTTTCTCTCTTACAACAACACCGGGCTCTCCACGGTGGTACACTGGGTCTTATCATATCCTTATACAACAACTCTTGTAACTGAGTCACTAACTCTTTAACTTTCATTTTCATCCGGGTCTCCATATATTTCCGGAAATTATTCCTGCTGCACCTCTCCCAAGTCACAATACCAGCTCCCCTTGACTCCATCGTCAGTACTTATCTTGCTAACCCAGAGGTTGTGTCCATTCGTAAACAAATCCTCCAAAATCTCAATTCCACTATAGGGCATCTATCTAACACCGTTGTCACTGGAGTTCACGGCACATCGCTATTCCTTTCACATATATCGATTGACACGCTTTCCATTATCATAATATCCTTGGGAGAATAAACCAATTTCATTGATATGTCACTAACATTCTATTCGTCTTAGGGATTCGCTCCTGACATAGGCGATTTCGTTGCGAATCTAATTCCTATCAGCGAATTTTGACTTATTTGACCTGGTTGGCCTCCCCTTAGAATTCAATGAGGATAACAAAATCATGGGGCCTTGAAAAGACAGCTCCCATATCAAGGAAAATGCCATACACTAGTGATCATAAAGTTATGAGTTTTAAGGTAACCTTATTGGAGGTAAAAGAATTTACCGAGAGATCAACATGATCATAAGAACTCAACGTTGTGTGCCTTGATTGAGACATTACTAAAGGTAATTAGCCTTCTTGTATTTCACAACTTACAAGTGATGGCGTCCCATCAGACTTCTATCACACAGACAGATAGTCCTTGTAGCCCCTATAAGTATAGGGTTGTTCATCTCAGTGGAAGTTGAAAAGTATGAAAGCAATTCGATATCAATCTGATGATTATCGTCTTTCGACAATATTTCTTAAAGGAACACCTTGGATTAAAATTGAACAGATTCCAAAGGTGCGGTTTCCAAAGAAAAGAATAACCAAAAAGATACTGGTGCTTAACAAACAAGTGGTGATGTATCACCATAGGGTCATTCATTATTTGAAGAAAAGTGAAAGCTTAAATAACATCATTTGGCAGGGCTTCGAAAACCTGAAAGTAGGCATTGTGACAGCCTCTGGCACAAGTGAAACTGAATATGGTTTCGCACAAGTGTTATAAAATAACTTCGAAGAGGGAATATACCCTTTATCAGAATTCTTTCCTGGGGAGAGGTCAAGATAGATCATAGATTGGGGAGGTACCCCACATAATTTGCAAATGGGGAGGGTATTACCAAGGTCTCTACGGGTGCCTTTTATGTCGGCTCCTCTAATGGATAATTGTTCCATTCTAAAGCTTTTCTTCTTCAGGCACACCCTATGGTGCTCGATACTTACGTCATTGCCGACTTATAATAGTCGCTAAGAATTCAACCATCAACATTTGCAATCGCAGGGAATTCTATTCGACTAGGCGCAAACACCTCAAGTAAGCGTTCTGTTCTATAAGAAAACTTCGATTCCGTTGTCGCCCATAGCAACGACGAATTCCATATGTCAACTGGGTGGTACTCCGGAAGATCGTTAGAAACTACAGGCTTAAATTCGGTCTCTATTTCAATCATCCTTATACCCAAAATTTTCCTTGAGATAATAAAATCCCTCAATGATGTAATAGACACTATTTCCAGTGGAATCGCTGGTCGTGGGGGATTGAAATCTCATAGCCCAAAACAATTCCTTACACTATTCTAGGCAACTAAGTACCCTTAATCGTTCGTGAAAATCTGAACATCTTGGTTCTTACGTATGCCGCCTCCTTATGGGCAACTATAACCGACTACGGGTAACAGGTTTCGTTCAAGTCGAATCAATCCACTGATACTGGCTGTACTGCCTCTACCTCTTCTGCTTTGGAGATTCTACTCCATTTTCTTTGTCATATCTCTTGATGAATCATGAACGATCCTTAAAACTCTCGTTTCGTCACTTATTTGTCCTTTGAAGGTTCGTCTGGTCCTATTATACGACCTCAAGTAACATACTACATCTTTATCAATCAACACGTTCTCTACAAGATTCTTTCCTTGACCCACTATGGGGTCTTCCTCTAGATCCTCCTATGGATCTTCCTTTATCGGGTCTCCGTCCATTTCAAGGAACGCATCATCAATTGCCTACTCGAAGGCCTCGGGGTCTGGTATCTCAGAATCCCATCACTCTATAACTCATACGAATCGAGGTGACTAACCATGAAGTCCTAAGTACGGTTTCCCAGAAGAAGTCCCATCTCGGGCTTCAACTTAAACAGTCAGGGTCATGTCCTCTAACCCGACTACGAACTCAATTTGGGCTCTAGATGTTCTTATCATTCTTAAGGGTATTGTAAGACTCGATCTCCTATTGTTTCTGAGGACTGTAACCTAACGCTCTGATACCATTTCTGTAACAGCCCCAAATCCGGGGTCAGGGATTTAGGGTAGTCACGATCCATTTACTCCTTGCCTTACCTGTATTACTCACACCATTCATAATTCACCTGCTCATGACCCCACAATATAAGTCTCACACACACACACACACAGGTTAGAGTCTCAGAAATGACACAATACAACAACTGCGGAATAAATAATTATTATTACAATACCCAAGTGTCTTTTGAATCTGTCACTGATACAATTTCTAAGTAATACTACATTACCAACTTAGCCTTCTGATGCTCACAATCCTCTTATACCATTCATATTTATACATAAGTTGAATACCAAAAGCTGTAGCCTGATTCGATTGGTTCGTACTACTCTCGAGATCACTGCTAGAAACTGTTTACGGAAACGCCTTGCGAGGTATGTGCCGACCCATTGGCATCCTGCTTCGCTGCTATATAATATATATAAAACAATAGCAAGAGTGAGCGATAGCTCAGCAAGGTAATGAAAGTGTGGCATAATTCTGCCTTTAACTCAACCCAGAATAAAGCGGGTATAAGACAATAATTTGTCAAAATATCTCGATACTGAAATTATATCCTTATCGGAATGTATTCCCAAAAACAGTACTATTATTGTACTTCAAATATCATTTTCATAATATTTCTGCAGACTCTTGCTATATTATGAACAAAGTTCTAGTATAATATAAAAGATGAGGTTTCAAAGTAAACCAATATAACCTTTCCAAAAATATCTGCTATGTAAGCAGAATATCAACACATAACTTAAAAGATGAAGTTATAAGGTGATTCAGTATAAACAACTCCCTTACCATAACTCATGTTATGTAAGGTATCCACAGAGTCATAACTCATAAAATAAAAGATGAAGTTGCATGGATTTATTGTCACTTCAATTCCAAACACTTCTCGACCCCCTGCCAACACGATTGGTTCTTCACCCCAATACATGTTGCAGGAAATATCCAAATTGGATGATGAACTAATACTGGAGTTGCTACCGCGTCCGCTGTGCCTAACCTTACTATGATCAGTAGCAGGTCGCACCGCTCAAATAGTTTTCTACATGTAGATGGAAGTATCACGACGGCCTGACATTGTCTACCGCCTTACTATGACCTCCCGGCCCATTTGGGGCAATATAAAAGTTGGATGGGCCCACGCAACTTGACCACTTACACCACTCCTAGTTCAGATGAAATCCATGACTCTGAAACGTAAAGATTGTCCTCCTTTCCCCAAGTGTAACACTTGTTGATACGACTCCACTAAGTAGTTATATCTAGGTTGGAAAGGAAGATTCTCCAATATTTCCCAAGCTATGCTTGTTAATGGATATCGACTTGTTCCATGAATTTACCCCTCGATTATTGAGGTGGTAACACAACATTAGACTGGCAGCAATTAAATTGCTCCAAGAAAATATCTGTCCCTTGACAGTTTTTGAGTTGAGAGTTTAAAAAGAGTAGCAGTCACTTAAATCAGGTTTCCCATATTTTTGATAGTTGAGCGAGCATTTAAATCCCCTTTAAAGGACAGATTTAAATGAAAAAACATTATTTTGGGAACCTCTTTTGATTTACAAATACTTAAGAATATTTATTAAATAAGTAAATCTTAAATGAATATTTGAAAATAATATTCATTAAGTAAGTAATCCTCAAATGAATATTTAAAAATAATATTCATTAAGTAAATACTCCGCAAATGAATATTTGAAAATAATATTCATTAAATAAATAATCCGCAAATGAATATTTGAAAATAATATTCATTAAATAAATAATTAATCTTCAAATGAATATTCAAAAATAATATTCATTAAATAATCCTCAGATAATATTCACAATAATATTCTTCGATTAAGTAAACCTCAAATGAATATCTGAAATAACGTTCCTTAATTAATAATTCTCATTTGAATATTCGAAATAATAATCATTAAATAATTAAATCTCAATTAAATATTCAAAAGTAATATTCTTAAAAATAAATAATCCTTAAATGGATATTCACACTAATAATCTTTAAGTCAATAATCCTCAAATGAACATTTATAAATAACATTCTTTAAATAAATAATTAATCCTCGAATAACAGTACCCGATATCTTTATCGGAAAATAACCTTTATCATATACAAAATATAATCACTTCTGATTTTTCAAGAAAATCACACGCCCTTATCCTAGGGCAAATATAAAATCCTGGCTTATAGCTGATATCCCATATCTAGCTTAGAAGCCCATACTCAAATAATTTCCAAATAATAACCTTCGAATGAAGTAATATTCAAATAACATTCCTCAAATCATTTCCAGGTAATTAATACTTTATAGAAATATAATTAATGTTTAATAATAGCAATCCTCAGAATAATTAGTACACTGCCGCTGGAATCCCTCCGGGTTTCCACGGCTATCTCCATATCTCAAATACTGACTCCCGGTCTAGAGTCGAAAACAAGAAGTATGCTCTTATCTCTAGAGCTACAAGGTACACCGGGTTATAACTACTTTATCTCAAAGCTCATATATAAACCAAAATCAAACTCTATTTTATACAATATATAACATGTATCGCAAAACTGTATAACTCCACACATGGCAAAAGCAGTAATATATAATCAATACTTCAAAGTATAGATTTAGAAAACTTGCCTGATGCTCGAGAAGTGATAGGGGTTCGCGACGATGCCGGACAATCTAGACAAAGTCAAAGAAAACGCACGATTAATCCCCTGGATAATCCACTTGTACTAAATGCTTAAACACGTAAGCGAAACACAACCAAGGCATTACTAGCTCGTTATAGGCTCATACTAAGTCCATGTTATTCGTCCAATACTTATATCACAAGTTTGGTTCGAAATCCATTCACCAATCCAAGTTATACTTAACCATTTACAACATCGGTTTCTAAGTCATGCTCTTAGGGATTTTCACTTGCGCGACCTCGGCTAAAACATTTTTATAAAATCGAAAAATAATCTTTTTAATACGAATCTTTTTCGTGAGCCTTCCTAACTGTCTCTAGTATTATTCCCCAAAATGTCACATTTTAATACGGCTCTGAAGTGGTCCAAATATAGCCTCAAAGTTGCTGGACAGAGATGAGTCATTCTTCCGAACGGCGTTTACTAAAACTCACTTTTCTCCTAAACCGTAAATCGTATAGACATGATCTTTATACCAAAAAAAACCTTAAAACAAGACCTACATGTTCATGGTCAGTTCTGTTCAAAAATATTACCAGACCAGTTCGTAATTCTTGCTCAAAACAGCCCTAAATCAAATGGGCATTATGACGGCTATAATCGTAATGTTTTCCTTTTCCAAAACACAACCAAATCAATACCAATTAATCCCAAACTCACCATCCACCTTATACACCCTCCACTCAGTCAAATCCTCCATGAATAATCAAAACAAATTCATAACCCATCCTCCAAACTCAACCAACAATTCATATAATTACTTAATCATGATCTTAACTTTACATAAACATCAAAACCACTTCAAACTCATATAAACAAAAAGGGGCAGGGGTTTTTATACCTTCCTTGGTGCTTCATATACACTAACAATGGTTTATAATCCTTCCTTGAGCTTTGAACAAACCTTATCAAGCTTAATCCTTAAGAAACAAAATCAAGAATCATGAAAAGTTACTATTCATCATCACTTTGTAAAATCCATATAAAATCGAAAAACAAGAGTTTGGTTCTAAGCTTTTTACCAGACCTTGTACTCTTCATAAGCTTTCTTTTGAGCTATAGATCGCCACATTTAAATCTTCCTAGCTATGGTTTTGAGTCCCATCTTTCCGCTGGACACAAACTGCACAGTTTGGGTTCTCCAACTTGGGGAAGGGATTTGACTAGGCTACACTCCTTTGTTGTCCATGAAAGTTTGAACGAATGTTACCCATGGAGTGGAGAAGCTATGGTAAAAATTTGGTGATTTTAGGATGGATAGAAATGGAGATATGAATTTTTCTCTCTTCCTTGTCCCAGCTGAGCCGAAAATGGGGGTGTTCTTCCTCTTCTCTTTTTCTTTTCTTTATCTTGGTTAATCAATTAGAAATGCTGATTTTTATGTCAAAAGTGGTGAGTCATCACCCTTGGTTGCTTCTCCTTCCGACACATGTCACACATGCACTGGCCCAGATAAAGTAGTTTTACTGGTTCGTTTAATTTCGTAGAACGCTCGCAAGGTTTCTCGAGGGTTCTATCGAGGTATTTTACCGAAATCGTTCTCGATACTTCTAATTCATTTATCAAATCCATATCCATATAATTAATAATTTAAATCCTTAAATATCCTCAAATAATAATTATTTAGTCCGTTTTTGGTGAAATTTCGGAGAAAACGAAAAATGCTATTTTTCTGATTCTGACAGCTTCTGCATTCTTTTATTTTCATCGTAGATCACTAATACAGCTTTGAAAGTTCATTATATCGTTCCGTATATAGGGTGGTCTGAAAAACTTTTTAAACGACAAAAATTTACTATTCATCAAAAGTTACTATTCATCAGTGGTTTTTCTATAATCCTTTGGATCAATATCCGTTCCAATATTCCTGGTTTATTTCTCTTTACTTCTTGCACTTAGAAATGTTCTAGTGCTTTCTCGGGCACACGCTATCTTGTTTACGGAGTTGTCGGATGCATACCAGATATCGATTTGGATGACATAAAAATACTTTTCTTCCTTGGAATATTGTATTCTTATTTTCCAGAGAGATTATTCGTATCTATATGTTCAGTCCATTCTTACTATTCTCAAAATGTTTGAAAACCGAAATTCATATTCATTTCATAACTTGATTCCCAAAGTCATTGCCACTATCCATATTTACATCAACATATAATAAAAGTTTTAATTCTACCCAAAATCTGGGGTCTTACATACATGTACCATATGTTCTATATCCTCACTACACATGGGACAAGTAATTGGCAATGTCACTCCCTTTGCATTCAGTCTTCTACGCACCGGCACCGTATTACGACAAAACCTCCAAGCAAAATTTTTTACTTTATGTGGCACAGGCATACGCCATATCTTCCCCCACCCTTTTCCTTGCTGAACATCTGAAGTACCCAGGTTTACACTATGCCAGAAACGATAACCATCTTTTGCTGAATACAGGCCCGTAGTCGAATCAGTCCACACCAGTCTGTCTTTAACATCACGTTGAGGTATGGGAATCTGTAAAATCGCACGTGCATCATCAGCCAAAAAACACTCATTTACCAGTTGAACATTCCAGCTCTTAGAATTTGGGATAAAATAAGAAGATACTGATTCATGTCTTCCTTCATAAACGTGGCTATACTCAACATTAAAACCCTTTTTCGACCGTATCCATTGATCTGTCGTAGACTGAATGTCTTTACCATCACCAACAACCCATCGATAACCATACTTCAGAGATTCCATGGCTGTCAGAATTCCTTGCCAAATAAAGCTCGGATTCTGACCCTTATTTGCTCTTAGAACATGTGTTCCGGAAAAGTATCTTGCTTTATAAACACGAGAAACCAGAGCCTGAGGATTATTAATAAAATTCCATACATGTTTACCTAAGAGAGCGATATTAAAACCATATAGACTCCTGAATCCAAGGCCACCCTTCGTTTTTGCCATGCTCATATTCGACCAAGATAACCAGTTGAGACCTTTCCTTTCCCCAGAATTACTTTGCCACCAGTACTTGTTGAACATAACCTCCAGCTCTTGACACAAAGACTTAGGAATCAGAAAGCACGACATAGCGTTGGCCGGAATTGCTTGAGCCACATTCTTCACCAGGATTGTTTTACCCGCACGAGAAATTGGTTTCTTTTGCCACCCTTGTATACGTTTATTCGCTCTTTCCTTCAGAAAGCCAAAGACCTTCTTCTTTGATCTGCCTACCAGAGAGGGAAGCCCCAAATAATTGGTGTTTGTAATATCGTTATACACTCCTAAAATCCCAGCCAATTCAGCTTGTTTATCTCTGCGAACATTAGCACTAAAAAACACCCCAGACTTTTGAAAGTTAACTGACTGACCTGAGCTCTTTTCATAAGCTAACAACACAGCTTTGATACTGGTAGCCTCCTCCGTAGTGCCTCTGAAGAATAAGAAGTTGTCATTAGCAAATAACAGGTGCGAAATAGTTGGAGCTGTCGAGCTAATCCTACAACCATGGATACTCCCAGACATAGTGGCTTGATCTAGAGCATTCGATAACCCCTCCACACAGAGCAAAAACAAGTAGGGGGATAGGGGGTCTCCTTGCCTAAGCCCTCGCTTAGGGAAAACTGGGCCAACTAAAGAATCATTCAAGCAGAATTGATATGACACGGTTTTAACACAAAGCATCATCCAATCAATCCATTTATCACAAAAATTCATAACTCTCAACCTATGCTTCAAGAACCTCCAACTAACTCTATTGTAAGCTTTACTTATGTCAAGTTTGAGAGCTACTTCTCCCTCATTTCCTCTATTCTTCAATCTCATATGATGGATCACCTCAAAAGCAACTAAGACATTATCCGTTATGCTTCTCCCTTGGATAAAGGCTGATTGATTTTCATAGATCACTTCAGGCATGACAACTTTAATACGATTCGCCAACACCTTAGCCAAAATTTTATAGAGCACATTACATAGTGCTATAGGTCTAAGGTCCCTCATTCTACAAGCATTTTCTTTCTTCGGAACCAGTACCACATTTGTGTTGTTAAGCTCATTAGGAAACAAATTCGTATGAAGCCAACTTTTACAATATTCAAAGATCTCTTGCCCCATTATAGACCAAAACTTCTGAAAGAACGCAGGGTTTAAGCCATCAGGGCCCGAAGCCTTATCAGGGTGCATTTGTTTGACTGCCAGAGAGAACTCCTCAAAAGACATTTCCTCAGTCAACTTCAGATTTTGCTCGGTTGTAATTCTTCTAGGACACACCACATTATCATCTATTTCCTCCACAGTCTCACTAGCAAATAAATTAGAGAAATAATTATATACCACACCGCTCATACCTTCCTGGTCTTTAACACAGACATCAGTATCATCAAATAACTGAGTGATTCGATTTGCTTTTCTCCTAGCAGAGGCATTTGAATGGAAAAAATTGGTATTCTCGTCTCCTTCTGCAAGCCAAAATAACTTCGCTCTTTGCTTCCAGTACGTCTCCTCTTGCAAAAGCAACGTATTCAAATTATCCTTAGCAGCAAGATAAGCCTTAACACTATCTTCATCAGACAGATCTTTTAGTTTTGCAATGGTATCTTTGTGTTCCTTGACTTTTTCTCTGAATTTGTGAAAAAAAACACGACCCCATCGAGCCATGAACGAAGATACCTCAAAGAGTTTAGGCAGCAAATGAATGGAAGGAAGCTTCTTCCATACCTAAGTCACCTCAGAAACAAAACTAGGTTCTTTGAGCCAAATGTTTTCGAAACGGAACCTAAACTTCTTCTTCGAGATGTCTACCTTAAGAAAATCCAACAAAATCGGATCATGATCTGAAACTGAGACATTAATCACCCTGAGATTACACAATGGAAAGTTGGACCACCAACTACTAGAACCAAAAGCCCTGTCCAATCTTTCTCGAACCCAAGTATCTTGACCCCTACTCTTCTCCCAAGTAAACCTCCCGCCACAAAGGTCTACCTCCGATAAATAACAATCCTCAATAGTTTTACAAAAACCATTCAGTAAGTTCCGAGGATGAGGAATCTTACCCTTCTTATCAGCCGAAAACATAAGATCATTGAAGTCTCCAAGAATACACCATGGTAGATTAGATAACCCAGCCAACGTACGAATCAAAGTCCAGGAATCCGTCCTCTTTGCACGATCAGGATATCCATAAAAACAAGTCATACGCCAAACCACGACATTATTCTCTAAAACCCCCACATCTATGTGATTTTGTGAATAGCTGGTTATTTCACAGGGAAAATTATTTTTCCATAAAATCGCCAGACCTCCACTCCTTCCTATTCTATCTACTGAAAAGCAGTTATCAAAACCAAAACGAACTCGTAACTCTTCAATCCGCTTAGCATACGATATAGTTTCTATCAAAAATACAAAACTAGGTTTAACATCCTTCAACAGGTCATTGAGAACACGAACTGTGCGAGGTGACCCAAGGCCTCGACAGTTCCAGCTTAGACAACTCATTTCGACTGGCTAGCTTGCTGAGCAAGCTTAGCCATCAAAATAGGGGAAGAATCTGTGTAATCAATTCCAGAAAACTCAGACTCTGTGTTTACCATATTTACGTTGCTATTACTTTCCAAGATACCATGACTCTCACTTCTCGGTCTTTTCCTTTCCTCAAATAAAAGCCCATTAAGCTCGTCCTCCTCAGGCCCATTGGGTAAAATGTGCAAGTTATTTCCCTCCTTTGTAATTTGAAAATTATTCCCTATTTTTGGTTTGCCCGCAATAACAGCATTTTCAACAGATTTTCCACTCACATTCAGAACCAAATCACTATTCTGCTTGTTTCTCGGGATATCATCTCCCGTGAATTTCTCCTTGTAATTATCCTTCTCCACCGAACTCTTCCAGTCACCGCCGCTATCCTCCCTCAGCCACTTACTCTTACTACCGTCGCCGCCCCTACGTGTATTAGCACGAAGCCAAGAACCCCATTCCCTTACAACAGATCCCCCTTCCCCATCAAGCTTCTTTGTACAAAACCTCTCCGTATGCGATAACATTCCGCATATGAAGCAAAAATCCCCAAGCTTCTCATACTTACATTGCACTATCACCTCTGTCTTATCCTTCTTGCAAATCTTTTTCTTTCTCTTCAAAGGCTTTCGAATATCAATACGAATCCTCAATCTCATGAACTCCCTCCAGATGCTGGAATTATTATTTGAATCGTACTGAATAAACGACCCAAAAAAATTCCCTAGCTACTTCCCTACTGCTTCCGACATAAAGCCCACTGGCAAGCCATGAATCTGAATCCAAAAATCCATCTCCACCAATGCCACTTTCGTTGGATCTTCCCCATGTTTGATAATATTCATTACAAGGAGTGCATTATCAAAAGTCCATGGACCCCCATTCAAGACCCATTTCATATCCTCTAGATGATAAAACTGAAATAAAAATAAGCCAGGTTTAAGATCTTTGATAGAGATTCCCCTCGCCGGCTTCCAGATATCGGCCATTTTTGACTTCATGACTCTGCCGTTTATACTTTTCTCCGTTAGAAATCTACCCACCAAGCATAACTCAAACCTGTTCACTTCTTCCTCTACGCCTTCATCAAAGACAATCTCTTCATTCTCTTTATTTTCGATGTCCATTCCCGCCAGTCGCATTTCAACGTCGTTAACTGATGCCATGATGACACCCTCTCACAAAAACCTGTAAAAAGATTAGGAGAGAAAAATCAAAACTCACATAGATTAGGAGAGAACACTAGATATATTTTGCTAATTTGCTTTCAACCTCTTGTAGACACTTAGTGATTTAGTAGAAGATCATCTCCAACAATATTTTTTATAATCCCTCCTTAATCAATATTTTATTATTTAATTCATGACAATGCAAAAAAAAAAAAAAGTGGGAAGAGAAAGAGAGAGAGCGTGTGGTTATGAATATATCTATCTATCTATACTATATTATTAAAGACGAAACATTAAAAGTTTTGGTACCTATTTTTTGGGTACCTGTTTTTGGTACAGTACTTTTTTTATTTAATTGTTTATTTAATTATTATAAACATTATTATAATCAGTTACCCTTTCAGTTAAAATGCATTACTTTTTCTATTTTTTCTAACAAAATCCCTTTTTTTTCTAAAAAAAAATCATAGGTAATTACCTTTTTCAGCTAAAACATGTTACTTTTTCTATTTTACTTACTAAAATCCCTCTTTTTTCAAATATATCACAAACAAACCCTTACTTATTTATTTTAAAACCTATTTTAATACTTTTAACTGACAATTACCTTTCACATCTTTTTCTAAAAAAAATCACGGGCAATTATCTTTTTCAGCTAAAATATGTTATTTTTTCTATTTTTCTTACTAAAATCCCTCATTTTCCAAATATATCACGGGCAAACTCTTACTTATTTATTTAAAAACCTATTTTAATACTTTTAATTGTCCAATTTTTCTTACTAAAACAATTATTTTTTCAAAAAATATCACGGGCAAACCGTTACTTTTATATGTTAAAAATTCAACGAAAACATGTTTGTTTCCATTTTTCCTTACTAAAACCCTCCTTTTCTAAAATATCACGGGCAAACCATTACTTATTTATTTTAAAATATATTTTAATACTTTTAATTATTTTAAAAAGTTTAACACGCCTACTTATTTTTTTTAACAAATGCAATTAATAAAATATAAAATATAAATAATAAAATTAACAATTATTAAAAATAATATGTGCGTCGCACGGATTTTAAGCTAGTTATATAATAATAGTTAAGAGCCAAATTTGACATTTAAAGTTGAGGAGAAAGATGAGGCTCTTAGAGCAAGTCCAACAATTTCTTAATTGAATCCTTATAAATATTATAAAATAATGATTCTTAGTATTTTTGGGACATTGTTTTGTTTCTCAACTCCAACAACAATTCCTATATTTAATCTTAATTATTATTATAATAATAAATTTCAAACTGACTAGAAATGAGACAGGGACAAGTAGAGAAGAAATGGAGAAAAATGATTTTTTTATTAATGGAAATCAAGTTAGGGATGACTAGTGGTTCCCCATTAATAGAGAATTGCTAGAGGTTCATAGTGTTCCAGGGAACTATTTGCACACTGTTGGAGGGCTAATTTAGACTAAATTCCCTAAATTTTAATTTAAGAACCATTACAGGGAAGATGTTGGACATGCTCTTAATAATTTTAAGAGCCACTAAATTTTTTTTGGAACAACATTTTTCTTCTCTCTTCTTAATTTTTGGCTTAAGAGCCAAAATAATGAGTATTTTGGAGATGTTCTTAGTGATTTATGACATGTTCATCTTTAACAATGCTCTTTATATCGTTGCTTAATCAACATTTTATTATTTTGTTCATACAAATGCAAAAGAATGTGGGAAGAGAGAGAGTGTGTAGTTATGGATATATTATATAATAATAATTAAGAGTAAAATTTGGCTCTTAAAGTTGATAAGAGAGAGGAGATTCTTAGTGATTTTAAAAATCACTAGGGGTATTTTAAAACAATATTTTCCTTCTCCATACTCAATTTTTGAGTTATGAGCCAAAATAAAGAGCCTCTTAAAGATACTTTTATAGAGCAACTTCAATAGAGTTTTAATCCGTTCCTTAAAAGTATTATTAAAATAATGGATCATAGTGATTATGGTAGTAAGATTCTAACTTTTTAAGGAACTACTATTACATTCTAGAGCTTTAAATTGTCTAATATTCCTTAAATTTTAGTTTAGAATTCTATTTAGCTAAATTATTGAAGTTAGCTCTTACATTTTACCTTTTGTTTTAAGTGGGAAGCAGTGTAATTGATTTGCGGAAATGCACGCATCTTCGGTTGGTTATGTACATACACAACTAATCAGACAAAAGAGTTTATACTTATTATTCTTAATTACTCTCCAACGTAGATTTTACATTATTCGTAGTACTGATTAGCTAAAATGCACAGTTTTTAAATTATTTAAGAACACAATTATTCGGAAAAAAGAGAGTTTATAAAAACTATTTCCTTTTTCCTACACAATTTTACAAATTTGTACGAGAACTTCAGAATACTTATCCTTTTTCCGGTAATTAAGTACTATAATAATTAGGAGTCGAGGTACCACCGCCCGCTACAAAAAAATCGGCTAAATTCGTACGGTCGGCACGGCACCACAAATTATGACCACGGAAGGAGAGTAAAAAAGGATAGATTTGATTGATTTATAGTGTATGCATGTACGATAAATCAGCGTGTACGTTTGTAATTATTATAGGGTGGATAATCCGTGTAGAGAGAAGGAGAGAACAAGTTTCTAGTGCAATACCAATGAGGCGATGGACATGAAGGAGAGGCCAGGGTTGATCAGGTAATGGAGACAGACAGAAGGATTATTAGACGCAAACAAATCTATCTATCTATCTATTATCTATTATCTATTATTTATTTATTATATATATAATAGAGCAATCAGGGGTTGTTTGAGACAAATAAATCGGTGTGAAATTACTATATTACCCCTACTTATTATATAATAATAATAATAATTCTATAATTAATGCATATATTAAATACATCTAATTCATTAATCATCATTAATACATCTATATTTATTACTCCATTGTTATTAAATATAGGAATTTATAATTATATTTCTACTACTACTTAAATGATTAGATAATTAATATTTATAATTATATTTAATTGCAGAAATATTAAAAAATTATCAATCATGTCGGACTTTTAGTTTTCGAATGTATCGTCTATCAAACTTTTAATATTACATTTATAACAAAAATGGTTTTAAATTTTCACATAAACAGATAAAAACAAACATTTACTTAAATTATAACACTTCAACAAATTAACTGATAAGAACACATACATACTTTTGAGTTTTGTCAACATTCGAATAAATCATTATCACACTTTTAATACGCAAAACAATAAAAAATTTCAGAAAATCTAATAAAATTTGCAAATTTAGAGTATGTCCATGCTTTTGGTTATTGAAATTAACAATTTTTTTAATTAGCTAAATGAAGTTGAGGATCAAAGTGCAATTTTGATCAGTTGATGCTGAAAAGAGTATTATGTTATTGTGTGAAAAGAAAGAAAAAGACACTTCAGATATCAGCTGGAGTGCATGTCGGATGACCTAAATAAATTAGGTATTCAAAAATTAAGTGAAAATGGAACAAAGTACAAACATTATATTCGGCATACCGTCTGAACTATATACGTACTTTAAGTAGGACAACTGTAGGCATGAAAAATGCTTAAATAACAACTTTCACTCTTTTCAAGAAGAAAGTTGAGCGATTTGTAGGTGTCCCAATTGAAAGAATCATATTTTAAGTCGGTAAGGTCTTACTATTATATAGTTGCATTAACACTCAAGGGAAATAATATACTACACTCAATAATATTTTGAACATGATGATTAAACTAATAAACACCTATCCACACGTAAGAAAAAATCACCGAGGATATTACTCAAATAGTCAACAACATTGTACACAAGAATTATTCGAAGTATAAATTACCTCATACAATCAAGATGAACATGACATATACACTATAATGCACATAAACTCAACATCTACAGCGCCAGTTCCTGCCCCCAATGATGAGGCAGGTTCGAGAAAAAAAACCCGCTTGAAACGAAAAGTAACACGCAATCAATATAGTCAATGGACAACAATTACCAAATTGATCTCAAAAAGAAAATTTTAAGACATTGTCTAAATTAACAACTTTGGTTCATCGTTTGTAACCATGATTATCGGATTAAGCGTGTGGTCCTGTGTTCATGCCCAACATCTATATACACTTGTCGTGTATATACTTTGGTCCTTCGTGACATCTTATTTACGTCAAAACCAAAAAATATATGCTGAATAATGTAGCTGACTCTCACGCATTTGATAAAATTAATAAAAAATACAGCTACTAGCGTGTATATTACAGACACAACATATAAAATTAAGGCAACTGATGCAAATCAACTCAATTTCTTCTTAATCCATTAACTATCTCTTCCAAAACAATGAACGTCAATAATTAATCACGACTATTGCAAAATTCAAAAAATCAAAATTCTTCCATTTTACATTTTTTTTATGAACAAGGGTACGTCCTATTACAAATCGAAAGCAAAGAAAAGAAAAAACTAAAATGACAAATAATTCATTTTTTAAACGTGTAAAAATTCCAACAAAATATAAATTTAGATCATACCCGTGCCTCGCACGAGTTATAAAGCTAATCGTCAATAAAATGGAGGCAAGTCGTTCCTTCACCACTCACTTTGCACTTGTAATTATCAGTCTCTCTTGCATAATGCCATGTTTTACAAAAATATTTCAATTTCAAAACTAGTCATATGGGAGTTAAAAAAATTAAAATTGATATTTAGGCTTTAAATGCTCACTTACTCTGGGTCGTCTCTCAAGTTATAAAAATTAAATTTAAACAATTTAACGATCACATAAAACTTACAAATTAATTTTTAATTTAGTAATGATTTAATGATTATTATTCAACTGAACTATCTAATAACTGAAGAAAAGAATAAGATTAAGAATTTTATTAAATTAAGTAATTCTACTTATATTTGGTTTAAGTTATAACACTTATTTTAATATTAAATCTAACAACTCTCATTTATCTATATTAAAATCTAATGGTCTATATTATTTTGATGGTACATGAGCAAAATCCAAGATAACATCACATTTACGTTTATTTATTTATTTCGACG
The DNA here is from genome assembly GCA_030848705.1 of Heracleum sosnowskyi. NCBI lineage: Eukaryota > Viridiplantae > Streptophyta > Magnoliopsida > Apiales > Apiaceae > Heracleum > Heracleum sosnowskyi. The sequence continues at coordinate 35,199,818 of CM061242.1, forward strand.
ATAATTCTATTCAATTCAGTAATTCTACATTTTTACTTATATTTGGTTTAAGTTATTACATATTTAATATTAAATCGAACGAATCTCATCTATAAATCTTAAAATTCAACGATTCATATTATTTTGGTGTTACGGGACCAAAATTCTAGATAAAATTGTTTTACCTTTATTTTTTGGTAACCAGTTGTTTTACCATTATTATTTATATATTAAAAATTCTATTTAATTAAGTAATTCTATTTATATTTGGTTTAAGTTATTATATTTTTAATTTTAAATTCAACAACAATAACAATATTTTATTGAATATGATTGAATATGGATTTGAATGATAAACCAAACAAAATCCATATTTTGCAATCCAAAATTATCCATACCCACATTTTGCTAGGTCTAGAGAAAGTATTTTTGTATTTGGGGTACCCATAACTTCTTTTTGTATTTGAAAAATGTTAGGGGTAATAAATTTGTTCCCAAAATATTTATCAAATTTATTGTAATAATAAATGACTTCTTTGCATTCATAGAACTACACCAATCAAAAAATTTTAAATTATCACATCAACTCTACCATGTCTTTAAGAAACAATTTTGTATACCTAATTTTATGCCTCTAACTAGGGGTGAGCGCGGGTCGGATCGGTTTTAGGTTAAAACCGAAATCGAAATCGCATATCCTCGGTTTTTAAAATCGAAAATCGAAACCGCAACCGAAACCGTCGGTTCGATTTCGGTTTTAAAATGATCGGATCGGTTACAATCGGTTCGGTTTCGGTTTTAAAACCGCCTCAAATAAACATAACAAAATAAATAAAATGACTTCGAATTTTTAAGCTTGCAAAGTTACAAATTATTTTTTCATCCAAACTAAACATACAAAGTTTTCATAATAAATTATTTAAGTTCAACATGATCCGAGAATAATGAAAATTTAACATGATCTTCAAAAATATTTTCTTTGAAATGTATATAAGACAATGTTAGAAATTCAACAATCTCGAGTCTATCTGAAGTCTTTGTATAAGTAAAGAGTTTTTCCTGGAAAGCCAAGAAAAATCGTCACATCCAAAAATAAAGCAACATATAAAACACCTAGATATAGAAGTTTATTAAACTACATTTATTAATCAACTATTACAAATTAAAACTTCAAAAACAAGAACAAAATAGTAGAATATATAATATATTTATTAATCTACTCTCACTACTCATAAAAATTGGTCTAGTAGAATATATAATATATTTATTTCTTTATTTTTATTAATCGGTTCGGTTTTTTTCGGTTCGGTTTGGACCTAAAATCAAAATCGAAACCGAAACCTCAAGAACGGTTCGGTTTTTTAATTTTCGATTTCGGTTCGGTTTCAACTCGGTTTCGATTTTTTACGGTTCAATTTTTATCGATTTCGGTTCGGTTTCGATTTTAATTCGGTTTCTTACTCACATACCTCTAACACTGCTATTTGTATTTTGATCAAAGGGTAACCATAGTTTGATCAAAAATGATTCTTTGTGCGACCACGAACAATTGGATACATGTATGCATGGACGCACGCAATGCATATATATTCTGTGACACGTGAGTTAAACCAGCTCTCAACTACACATTTGCTAATTTCCGGTATGAGTTGTGACCTCTAAACAAGAGCCACGTACATATGCTAAATTCGTAATTGACCAACTTTCACAGATAGTTATCAACGTTTAAACACTTATTGGGATATGTATAGGAGAGTAACCAAGTCATATCGGTCACTTGGGTGAAAAGATAAGTGACTTTGCCTACCACTAAATACTTTTCTGGACCATTCATTATGTCTTATCATATTATCAGATGCAGAATAAAATTTTATTTTTCAAATTCGCAAAAAAAGTGAAAATTTGATACTGCATAAGCATAACAAGCTAGAGGAGTCTTGACAATGGATGATAACAAACAAGAATAACATCAAAGCTCAATCTTGTGGTAAGTTGGCAATTAGTTCCTTCTAATGCTCCTGGCCACAATAAGTATATTACAGAAAATGAGAATAATATGTGTGTGCATATTTAAGCTTAGTGATGTCTGAAAAAGATTGGTTGTCGGGTGTAATGCTCCGTTTAAACAGGCAAGATTTGAAAAGGATGGGATTGAAATGAACAATCATAATGCATATATAAGTTGCCAACACAACTAATACAAGAATGTCCATTAAACGTTAATTACATGGTCTTTCCATCTTATACAAATACATTACATTAGTCATTAATTAACTGAGGGCGATCGTCCCTTATGTATATACATCAAAGATCCTAATTTATACGTAGTATAATTATCGCGATATCATATGCCTCAACTAGATCAGACCCATTAACCATGTCGCATTGTGTCATTTGGGCATATCTTACTAGCATTCTTACAAATTCGAAACAGAACAAACAAGATTGTCATGTACAGTTGATCCCGTTGACACCCTTGAGAGCCTTTTGGGACATTATTTTGTTGCAAATTTCGTAAAAATTTAACCCAAGGAAAATATAAAATGTTCCCTGGTGAGATCGTACTTTAGATATGGGCCAACAAGGTCAGGCCTGCTCATCATTTTGTATGTATATCAGTATATGACTGTAAATCTGTAATGGTACATTGGTACTAGATTCTGTCACTTCACACGTTCTCAATAATGCCAACTGAACTTAATAATGTCTTAATAAGATGTCAAGTACATGTTTGAGTAGACTCCAGCTATGAGAGAGTGAGTTGGAAAATATATATGTGTAATGGGATTGAACAGATTCTTGCAAATATACATACATGACCCACTCTATATATGAAAGCTTGTAAGCATGTAGTCAGTGGCTCTGCAAAGCAGGCTAGTGAGGCCACAATGCAACCCAAATAGAAATGCCCCTTCAATTAGGGGTCACCCAACTACTATCATACCAAGCTTTTAGCCTTCCACGCATGTGCCCCCTGTCTCAATTCAATTTATCATACCGATTCAATGACCAAGAGTCAGAAATCAACAAATTGTACTACTAAACTAGGGTTATTAGTTACTCCCTCCTCCGTCTCATCCATTTATTAATATTTTGAACGGAGGGTTCGACACGTATTTTAAGACTCCTATAAAGTATAATTTCATTATTTATTTTTAAATTTTTTCTTTTTTGAATAAAAATCTAAATATTAAATTTTTATTCAAAAGAGAAACAAATTTAAAATAATTAATGAAACTGTAGTTTATATGAGTCTTAAAATACGTGTTGAACTCTTTATCCCAAATGTTAACAAATGAATGAGACTGAGAAGGGAGTACTAAGTTAAATCTTCAAATATTATCTCGAGACCAAGGGATTTGTTGTCAGTTCATTGTTAGTTTCATCCCGGATTTGCTTCCTTGATCATTGCAATGTATGGTGTATTTTAAATGTCATTTACACAAGTAATGTTGTTTCCGGAAGTGGTGTCCACCAAATCATGATGTCTAAAACACTGCAATTAAAAACATACAAACTGATGTACAAGAAAAACGGTTAAATTTGACCGAAAAATTTCGGTCATATTTAGCTAAATTTGACCGCCAACGGTCATATTTGGTCAAATTTGACCGAATTGTGTCGATCATTTTTAAGCTAGTTAAATTTAGCAAAATCGGTCATATTTATGTTAAATTTGACCGACTAAAATTGACCGCTTAAATTTGATCGATTAAATTTGACCGAAATTTTCAAAATTTTGAAATTTGAAATTTTTTGAATTTGGCGCCTAACGTCCATCTGAATTTGACCGCCGTTGGTCAAATTTATAAATGTGACCGTTTTCGGTCAAATTTAACTATAACACATATTCAACAAACCGAGCAGCTTTATGCTACATTCTGCTAGATTTTTGAAAAATATTCTGGTAAATACTACATTATATCTTGTTGATTTGGTGTCCCTTATTAACACAAACATCACCATATTTTATCTTAAATAAATAGTTCAAGAATCAAAATAATTTCATATCATATATAATATTTATTAATGATGATTTCTTTACGAATATGGTTATCTAAATTCAACTAAAGGTTCAAAATTGGATTTTACGAAACTATTTTTGTTAGTTAGTTTGATGAAAATGGACATCGGAGATATTTTGCTTGACACTTTGACCGCCGACGGTCAAATTTATACTTTAGCAAATTTTGGCTACTTGGCGGGAAATTTTCCTCTTTTTTTTTGGGGCACTATGTAGTAAAAATGACCGACTAAATATGACCAACATTAAATGTGACCGTTGTTGGTCAAATTAATCTCAAGCAAATTTTTGTCCTTGGCGGGAATTTTCCCAACAATTTTTTGTGGGTCTCGAGTACTAAAAATGACCGACATTAAATATGACCGATGGCGGTCAAATTTAAGACTGACCGGTAATCAACTGAGGTTGACCTTAAATATGACCGCTGGCGGTCAGATTTAGCCGCGGTCATTTTTAGTCGGTCAAATTTACCCTTGTTTTCTTGTAGTGATGAGAAAATAACAAGCATATCAATTATAAAACCATCTTTTCACAAGTTATTGAACACAGCTCTATATGCAAACCCGCAAAAACTTTGTAAGCTGTAGCTTACCTACTAGTTCATCACAGTTGGTACTTGGTACATACACACATATAATCTTACACAACTAGTTTTTTCTTCTATAAAGTTCTAGGGGTCAAATCTTCTTGATTTTACAACATTTCTGATCTCAACAACCCTATCCTGAATTATAAGTAAGTATCAAACTGAGGCAACAATTCCGATCTAATTTCTTAAATTACCCAGTCAAGTATCAAGTTAAGATAGATTCCTTCAAGGTATCATATTAGGTTACTCTAAAGCAAGCTTAAGCCCAGAATCCATATAGAAGATATTGTATGTAGTTGGAACTGTAACCATTAATAAAAGACCTAAATATATATTCTTTCATTAACTGCACCGAAGGTCTGAACTTGGCCAGAAATTGCACACACACTCACAAGGTTTCTAATATTAGGGTAACTTTCAATGGAGGACCACCAAAGATCCGGACCACTGCATCCCCACTGGCCCTGACCATCGCTTTATCATCAAGATTATATACACAGGCAAGGGATAATTCAATAACACACACGTTATTGTCTTTATATTTCAGTCATCAATTAGTTATTTATGATCATCTCCGACCCTCCTCATGTTTGACTCAAACACTAGTCGTGGCACATTTAGGGCTGCTAATTAATAGTGAGTTGCACCAACTCACAAGAATATTATGTATTCCTTTGAAGATAGGAAATTCAGATTATATACTAGTTGGATACTTTGGCTGCCCTTCAGATTACTTTTTCAAAATTGCCCTTTTCCTATATCTGTTCTTTTACCATCCTAATATTCTCTGTTGTTTCTTGGAAGAAGTCCAATGGGAGTTTGTTTGGATGGTGTAGATACCTTAGCAATATAATAAGATATTCATAATCGTAATCATAAACATAATCATAATAGTAATAGTAATAATAACAATAATGATATAATATCTATCCTACTACCTTCTGCAATTCCTTATGCATGTATGTGTGCATGCTGACATTTATTTAAAATATTGCTGAAGTCCAGGAAAAAACAGATGAAAGTGAAATCAGAAAATTGAACTATGATCAATGTATAATGGGAAATTTTCATAAGACTAGTTGTAAACATTTTGCTACATGTTGCTAGGCTGCCTGTTGCTACATTAATTTTGAAAAATGTAGAGCTACTCTCTTGTAGAAGTTGAATTGCTTAATCATTTGAAAGACAAATTGTACAAGAATTTGATAACTATTCTATTAAAGTCAATCACACCTCACAAGAAAAATGAAGTTAGTACTTTAAGACCACTTTATTAGATTTGTGGTTGCAGCACAAATGTTTAATACGTATTGCTGAGTTTATCCTTGTTGTAGTAGTAGAAGTGTAGGACTTCCCCTCTCATGCCTGTCTCTATCTTTTTGTTTAATTGCTGCCTTACAATTTAAAATTTGATGTAAAACATAATGTGACAGCATGCAAAACGATTGGGCGCTCAGTGCTCACAGGAGATCAAGATGTAGGACATAAATCTAAAGTGTGGGACATCTTAGGGAGATCATTAGTGGAACCGACCAACTGTAAAACCTTCCTGTGTGTGTAAGTTTGTGAGAGAGACTAGGGGTTAAACCCCACACATATATTTTCACATGTAATGCTCGTGCTACATTTCTACATTTTTTTGATAATACGGATTATCTTATTGATATACACATATGTATATATGCCTCCACAATCTATATAAAGTTACAAACTAGTAGTGTATTATTAAATATTTATGTATATAAGCATGAGATTTGGTTTCCAACCATCGATGAATGTTAATCACCTGCCCCTATGTTTCATTGCGGGAGATGATTGTTAAAATAGTGACTCCCACTATGTTTCATTACGGGGGTGATTGCTCCCGCTATGTTTCATTACGGGAGTTGATTGGTATCCCACGACGACTGTGAAAGAGCAACTTATAAGCATTTACGGATTGCATTTATTACGGGCATGTTTGGCAATCATAAAATAAGCCGACTTATGGCTTATAAAGTCATAAGAGCTTATGGGGGTGTTTGTGTACTCAGCTTATTTGATAACTTATAACTTATAAATTAATAAGTTGAATGTTAGAAATCACCAACATTTTACTTAACTTATCAACTTATTCTTTGATTTCTTTATTTTTTTAATACTTTATATTTTTACCTTTGTGTTTTTAAATATTTTTTTAATTTAAAATGCAAGTGTTGAAATCATTGTATTTAATAATTATTTTTTCAAATTTAATTTAGCAAATTCTTAACTAACTTATAAGTAAATTTATCCAAACACCCGTATAACTTATAAGAATCCATCAACTTATCACTTATAAAACACTTGCTCATTTTAAGCTATAAATCAACTTTTTTGTGATACCCCAAACACGCATATATATTTAGTTATTGTTGTATGTTTATATAGTGAATCATGCAGGCTTGTAGTAGAGCCTAATCTATATTAGCATGCGTGCACACTATTATTTCACCTCATATTCAAAATATGTTATTCTACAGATTGTAAAATACCTGTCCCCACCATGCACTACAGACTTCTATGGATAAACTCTTAAAAGATGGCAATGGGTCATATTCTGGGTCTACCCTCACATTCTTACAAAGAAAAATAGAACATGGTTCATGCAGGTTGCAAATCTCTTCCACCTGTAATCATTTGTCACAAAACTTCAATTTAGCAAATATGACATATTATTTTTATTCAGACATTATATAGAAACACACTATAACAGGAAAACGAGTAAAAGTCACATTAGGATCATCTACCATGCACATCAATTAAGTTATCAGAAAATAGTCTGTCATTTCAAATCTGCCTATGATGAAAGGATGAGAAATGAAGTGCATGCCCTGGAGAGGAGGGGAAGAACAGAATGGAGGGAGGGACCGTAAGATATATGGTAGGAATCCATTTCATACATATGGTTAAGAATTAAGTACAATAAACCATCAAACTCATTTGTAAAAATAGATATTACAAACTGGTAGTTGTTAAGATAAACCTCTTAACAATGCTTACTTTCGGCAAACAAGCTCTTATTGGTCCATGCGGCATCCACGAAACAAAACCCTGACAAGCCTCCTAATCTAATACAACAGTTGTCTGGTCTAATTTTAGATATTTGAAATGATAACACCATATATTTTCACTCAAAATCTGTCGCACAACTCCACAAGTAAGGATGATGGAGCTTCCACCGTCTGCACCCAAACCAGAACCATTTTTCATTCTCGCTCCCGGAGCTTGTCTCTGCATGTTAGCACTAAAGATAGCTAGTTCTCTGTATTTTGCCACATCGACTACCAGTTCATCTTACTTTGTCCAATATAGATTTTGTTTAGTCGATTTCTACCTTACTAAAGAATCCCTTTTCAAAACTTTCCACTCTCTTTTCTAACCTTAATGATGGACTAGTGGAATAAACTTTCCAGAAATGTCTAAAGCATATTTTATAGATAAAATCATAATAAAGGAAAAGTACAGGAATGAGCCATCTATACTCGTGACATACTCCGGTTTTCTCCTATATAAATAAGGTTCTCTGAGAGACTTGCCTTGCTACTCATAAAATAGTAACAACTAGTTCAGCACAAAATGTCATTTTCCAGCACCAAAACCTTTTTACAGAAGTTCTGTCTTGACGAGTTCCAAATGGATCTAGGTTCCCACGGAGGCTTTTTCTCTAAGGATCTTCTTCCCTCTCTTGGATCCGGTATTAATCAAGCAACCAGACTCCCAAAGTTTATAATTTCGCCATTCAATCCCCGTTACAGGTGATAACAATGATCCTGTCTTTCAGTAAGGTAATGTATAACATATATATTTTCCATGTTACTCATCATCTTCTTTTCTTCGTTTCAGGGCCTGGGAGATGTTTTTAGTTATCCTAGTCATTTACTCAGCTTGGATCTGCCCATTTGAATTTGCATTTCTAAGTTACAAGAGGGACCACCTTTTTATTTTTGACAACATTGTCGACGCTTTCTTTGCTATTGATATCATTCTCACCTTCTTTGTGGCATATGTTGATAGCCAGTCTTATCTTCTAGTGTATGAACCCAAGAAGATATCACTCAGGTAGATGTGCAGCATTTGATCATATCGTCCAATTTTGCTAAGATGTCTTAATTTCATGGTCACCACTAACTCTCTTAATAATACTGACCTGTATACAGGTACATATCGACCTGGTTTATCTTTGACGTCTGCTCAACTGCCCCATTACAGCCTTTAAGTCTCCTACTTACAGATCACAGCAGCGGTTTAAGCTTCAAAGTTCTGAACATGCTCAGACTATGGCGTCTAAGGCGAGTCAGTTGCCTCTTTGCGAGGTCTGTCATTATATCTAAACTCTGTTTGGTTTCGTACATATTGTTTTTAAATTTATTAGCCATATCGAAACTTATACCAAGCAGGTTTGCTTTCCTTCAGACTTGAAAAGGACATCAGATTCAACTATTTCTGGATTCGATGCACAAAGCTCATCTCAGTAAGCACTAAAAGATTCACTAATTCCTTTGAAAGGAATAAATCTAGGTTACAAAATGTTAAATATGCATTATTTCAATTCTTTAATTTTTGAATGGCAGGTGACTCTATTCGCAGTTCACTGTGCTGGATGCTTTAACTACTTGATTGCCGATAGATACCCCGATCCGGAAAAAACCTGGATTGGTTCTGTCAACCAAAAGTTCAAGGAAGAAAACCTATGGGAAAGATATGTTATTTCTATCTATTGGTCGATAGTTACACTAACTACAACAGGCTATGGTGACTTGCATGCAGAGAACACAAGAGAGATGCTGTTTGATATCTTCTACATGCTATTCAATTTGGGATTGACATCGTACCTCATTGGGAACATGACAAATCTTGTTGTTCACTGGACCAGCTGCACTAAAGATTTTGTATGCCCTTTATACACATCTATCTTCTCTTTCCAAAGGATAATTTCTTAATCTGCATAAAGAATAATTTGCTTTATTTACCAGGTAGATAAAAGATACGAGAACAAGTGAAGTCCCAATACAATGAAGAGTTTCTATTAATATCATTGCTGCCAATATAAACTACAATAGTTAAGCATTCAAAAAACCATCCAAATTTTTTAACCAATGATTTTATAACAGAGGACAAACCAACATTGTTATATCTACTTCAGTTCCTAGAAGTCGTAGACAGAAACATTGCCAGAGCAGTAAACACACACATCACTGCTTTGGAATGTACCTCACCCTCACCCACACTCATGTCACGTTTTAATAGGTCAAGTACTCTAGGACTATAGATAAGATATTAAAAATCCACCAGCATGTAGAATTCAAAATTTTATACGCATAAAATTATTTTCATGTTCATCTCTTACTAACAAGGAAAAGAATCTAGGAAAGCAAAAAAAAAAATTTGAGCTTCGTACAACATTAGAACAACAGTTATAAGGAGTTTATATTTAGGAAAAATGCCGAAAAAGTGGAAATCTTACAATCATGATCGGCAATTAAATAAATTTTCGTTAAAAATTTATAACATGTAAAATGATGTTTACTTAAGCCCGTGAACATTAATTTGTGCAAGACTTGTGCTTGGTGCTGCAGAGGGATACCATCAGAGCTGCATCAGAATTTGCAAAACGGAACCAATTACCTGCTAATATGAAGGACCAACTTTTGTCGCACATCTGCCTCAAGTTCAGAACAGAGGGATTGAAACAGCAAGAGACCTTGAATAGTCTGCCAAAAGCAATACGCTTAAGCATCGCACATCATCTCTTTTTTCCAATTATTCAGAATGCCCAACTTTTTCAAGGCGTTTCTGTTGACTACCTATTTCAACTGGTATTACTTTTCTGTCTAACCTAATCCTTTCTTTTCTGTTAGATACATAAACAGCAGTGCCCAATTTAATGAGGTTCTTCTAATGCATATATGGTATATTACTACAACAAGGTTCTAACACGAGGTACTCTTTGACAAAAGGTTAATGAAATAGAAGCCGAGTATTTCCCACCAAAGGAAGACGTGATTCTACAAAATGAGGCTCCAACAGACTTGTACATAATAGTATCAGGAGCAGTGGTGAGTGAGCTTCTTACACACCATACTTAGTATTTTGAAATCAATTAAGTAGTTGCTGACATGGTGAAATTGTCATTGCAGGATTTGATTAGAAAAATTAACGGCCATGATCAAGTACGTAATCTCCAATGAGTACATCTATTATTTAAAGAACATTTAGTCATTGATCGTAATATATATCCGCAACATATCTGCAGGTCCTTCGCAAGGCAATTCCGGGGGATATGTTTGGAGAAGTAGGGGTTTTGTGCCACAGGCCACAGCCATTCACCGCCCGAACTACTGAAATTTCTCAAATACTGAGACTGAGTGGACCTGCTCTAATGGGCATAATACAGGCAAATGCTGAAGAAGGGCAAATTATTATGAACAATTTTTACCAGGTAACGACTAAATATAAAACTTTACTAGGACGGCTATGCTATGCTCTTTTCTGAACATATCAATTTTTCCGTTTCGAAACACTAGGAAATGGAAGGAATTGAAAGAAATAGTTATAAACAGCAGAACTGTCCAAGATCAGACTACAGTCAGGGGCTAGATGGTGAATCAGAAAGAGAAACCCATTCTTATGACACAAAAGATGTTTCTAATGAAGACCCAATGCCTCAAGAATCAAAGAATTCAGAAATTGAACAGAAGGAACAAACAGGATGTTCGAGGACTTTCCGTACATATAGGATGGATGTAAAGTCAACAACGGATGACCGGACAGCTCTTCATGTTGCTTTTTGCAAGGGACAGGTTAGCAGTACAAGGACATTGTGGGAAGGTAATGTTAGTAAGAACAAGCCAGATGCCAAAGAGTGGACACCAAAAGCTCTAGCAGAACAGCAAGGAAGCAAATCTATTGACGACCTTGTACAAAATTATGAAATTAAAAGCTCAACAGATGAACACAAGGTAGATGTTCTTCCAGACACATCAGAAATTACCAAGAGTGACAAATTTAAACCAACATCAAATGGGCCAATCACTTATTTCAGACCACATGGTAAAAATTGTATATCATTTGGATCAACTAGTTCGAGCCATGCCACTGATGCTGAAGTTATTAAATTCAATAGAAGGAGAGTGACCATTCACCTGAAGTTTCTAAAGAATGATGCACTACCAAAGCAGCCTGGGAAGTTAATAATTCTACCTGATTCCATAGAAGAGCTATTTCGTATTGCAGGTAAGCTTTGTTCGAACATAACTACAACAAACCTGAAACTGCAGATAGAAATCCATTAGTCTGATCTATTGTTGGAAAAAATTCAAGTTTTGAAATCAAAAGAAGCTCATATATCTAACTAATCTGAGTAGTTATGCTATTTAAATGAACTATTACTCAGTTTGATGTTGATTAATTTAATATCATGCGCCTTTTCAACTGCAGGCCAGAAGTTTGGATGCTATAATATTAGAGAAGTTGTGAATTCAGAGAATGCAGAGATAGATGACTTATGTCTCATCCGAGATGGAGACCATTTGTTTCTCATACCTGAGATTTACGAAAGAGTTTGATATAATACAATGATAATTAAAGCCTAATTTAAAAACGCAAAGAGATCTTCAGTTGTTCAAGTAACATTACAATAGAATCTTGTTAAAACAAGTTTTTCACTGTATTAAATCAAAATATCAAATCGGGCTCCGAGGAGACACACATCATACTGGAAAGAGAGAAAGTCAGAATACAAAGTTGCTCCAAAGCACTCCCAGCAGAGGATATCAATATTTGATGCTAGACTCGGCAGAAGAAACAAAACTTGCAACACTGCAATGATGTCTCAAGCCATACATATGAACTATTTCCAGAAACTTTTTCCTTGATTGGGAAATTTTAGTATGCTCATAGGAGGCGCGCCACAGTCATGCTCTGTAAAATAATAATATAGAGTTAGCCCCCAAGGTCGCAATGGTATATTCCAACATACTGGCTTAAATACCTACTACTTCAAGATACAACCATTTAATAATAATCATTACATGGTCCCGAACAAGCTGGAACTTATGCATTGGCTAGTTCTGCAATCAGGGTCCTCTTAGTAGTGCTTCTAAAGGCTAAAAGGATGAGCTTCGGCATTAAAAACAAACTCATCCTACATAATAATTTTAATATCGCCAAACAGAAAGCAGTAATACTTGACTCCTTCATGCAAAGAAAAAGTTTACGTTTTTTTTTCTTTGCAGACGGACAGCAGTACACCATCTTAAGATGAGTAACTTCCAGAATCAACCTTATGATATTTCTCAAAATATTTCGCGACCCCATTCATGATAGCTCCATGTGTAGACAAACAGTTGATTAAACTATCAAATTTGAGAAGTAAAAGCACGAATCATATAATTAAACGAGCAGCAAATACAAAAATGCAAACCTAATCCTATAAAGGTGTCAATCGTACTTTTGATCTTCTATGATACTACGATGAACAATGATTCGACCAAAAACAGCTCCACTTCACTAATATCCCAACCAAAAACAAAACAATAGAACTTCTATAACTGAACAATCTAATTACATAATAAAAGGCCAATTCACAATGTACAGTATCTCACAGTAAACAATTTACAATAATACAAAACTCGAAAACTTAATATATCTAAAATTTCCTAGCGTGATGGTATAGCCTATTTAGCACTTATCCTCAACCGTCTCACGTCCTAAGTTCGATACTCGCTCGCCCTAAAATTTACCAAAGAATGGATAAATACTAATTACCTTATATAAGTAAGCTATTCTACAAAAAAACATTTTAACATTTTCGATTCGAGAAGCTCAAAGTAGCAAACTAGCCACATTTCCATATATCTACAATGACAATGTAAATTATAAAATCAACACATCATTTCAATATTCAATCGCACACACTGATATAGATGTGTGTGTGTAGGTGATTAACAGGAAAAGAAACAAACCTTTGAAAAATTGATCTGTGGTCAATCGAATTATGAGCCTGGGATATGATCAGTACATTTAAATACAAGTCTCGTTTGAGTATATTTGTGTATATAAATTTGGGTTTTGGTCCGGGGTGGCTGTTGGTTGACCACCAGCCCCGCAATGATGCATTGCGGTGGCTCTTAACTTTTTTTTGGACAAAACTGCCCCTTGACCCCGCAATGTTTCAATGCTCCCCGCAATGATACATTGTAGGTGTATTTAACTTTCTTTTATTTCCAGGACTGCCCTTATTGGGCTGGGCTTAACTTCTTGGGCTGGATTGGGCTTAATTTTGGTTTTATTATATTGACTTTTATTTTGTGTTTATTATATGGACTTTTATTTTGTGTTAATATTATATTTACATTAATGTTATAAATAATAATTTTATTTATCAAAATATAAAATTTAAAGTGTTTTGGATAATCAATTTTATTTGAATTATATAAATTTCAATTTACATTATTTTATATGTAAAATAAAATAAAATAAATTTTAAAATTATTTTATAAAATATATTACAAAATTTAAAATATTGACATGTACCACAAAATTTAAATTATTGAATTAATTTAATTTTTTAATTTCTACAAATGATAAACTACTAATATAAAGTATAAACATTCAAAATATTGATTTGAAAATCAAATTAACATGTGTGTAATCATTTATTATGTTAAAAAAATAAAAATGAAAAAAATAGAACACAATTATTTGCGAACGAGTAATCATGTGTATGGTTTAACATGTGTTTCACCATAGAATATTTGGAAACATTAGTTATATTAAATTTATATTTAATATTGATTGTTATTAAATTTTAAAAGCAATTTTGAAAAAAATATCAATAATATATATTTATATTAGAACGAGTAATCATATATTTTTTTCACGGTAGAATTAGAGATGCATGGTAAAATATTTTGAAACATTGTTTAGAATTAATTTTATTATTTTAAAAAATAAAATTAAAAATATCAATAACTCACAATTATTTTCGAACTAGTAATTATCTATAAGTTTTAACATGTGTTTCAACATAATTGGACCTAGAAAAATAATTAAATGTAATATATGTAATAAAAACCATCTCTAATAATGTATAAAACATATTTATGATTTTTATGCATTTATTTTAATTTTTGAGAATATATTAAGGGTTTAAAATAAAAAAAACAAAAAATAAATACCCCCAGCAATGAAACATTGCTGGGGTACTAAGCTCAAACCAGCATTAAAAGCTAGACAGTTGGCGGGTGGCTGCATTAAATGCACCACCCCCCGCAGTGAAATATTGTTGTGCTAAAAACCCCCGCAAGGAAACATTGCGGTTGCAGTTGTTTGCATTTAATGCACCCCCCCCCCCCCCCCGCAATATCTCATTGCGGTGGTACCCACACCCTCAATGTTTCATTGTGGGTAGGCTGGCCACCTTAAACCCCGCAGCCCCTTCCCCTTTCCCCTTTTTTTCAAACAAACCATATTTTGTTTTGGAGCTCAATTTTCAATTTTTTTGAAGATCTTTCAACTCAAGGTTAGTATTCTTATTAGTATGGCTTCATATTTATTTGGTGATTCTAGTTCATCTAGTGAGCATAAGGGTTACGATTATTATACACCTCCCGTTACCAAAAAACATGCTTTTCGTAAATTATTTGTTGATGATGAAATTATAGATGTTGATAGTTATGATACTAAGGAAAAAACAAATGAAACTATTGATGGAGATGATAATGTTGGTGGAAATGATTGTGATTATAGTGAAGAAGATGAGGAAAATGACGAGGAAAATAATAGGGATAATACAAATGATTGTGATTTTACATTTTCGAATATCAATGATGTTGTGCCTTGTGTTGGTATGAGTTTTGATACGTTAGATGAGGCGGAAAAGTTTTATAGGGATTATGGTCGAAATGCGTTATTGCGGGGCTCGTGACTGTTTAAATTACCCCCGCAATCACTCATTGCGGGGATTGTGACTAGTAGAGGTGCGCAACTCTACCAGTTATTATTTTTCATAATTCAATTTTTTCGAATTAAAAAAATAAAAAATAATTTTTGATAATATATTTAATTAATTTAATTTTTTACCTTATCACAATAAAAAAATTATTAAAATTTTATTTTTAATCAATATTTTAGTGAATAACTTTTAAATTATTAGCTCTGATTATTAATTTTATAATTTTATTTAATTTTTGATAATATAATTAATTATAAAAAACAAAAAATTAATATAAATTAATAAAAAATTATTTTTGTACAGACCCAATAAAAAATTATATCTAAGCTCAATACAATTATATGCAAGCCCAATACTATTTACATTAAATCCATAAAACATGGCCCAGCAAGAAAAGAAGGGCGTTTTGGTAACTGAGACCCCCCGCAATGTATCATTGCGGGGGTGCTGGGTGAGATCCCCCGCAATGTTTAGTTGCGGGTTGTGGTTACCACCCGCAATGTTTAGTTGCGGGTGGTGGTTGATAAATTCTCCAAGCACCTGTGATTGTGGAAGGGGACCCTATAATTTTAGAGTTAAATTAACGGAGCAACTAACCGGATATATTCTTTTCACGGGTGGGGTAGGGTACACAGGAGAGTGTACGTCTGATGAATCGGATTTGGATAGCATAAATCCATATCCATTTATTTAACGGATTTAAATTTGGATCGGATAAGGACCGAATTTTTTTATAGGCGATTCATATCCGGATCACGGATCACGGATCGAATATCCGGTCCATTTATATTTTTTCTAATTTTTTTTAAAATTAAAAGTTCACTTAATATTAAAATATTTTACAATATCTTGTAACGGAAAAAAATTAATTAAAAAATAATATTTAAATTTTAAAATATAAACAATAACTGAATATTAGAAATTTAAACACAAATAAAAATTAAAAAAATTAGAATAATTTTGAGGAAAAAACGATGTTTCATAAGCCAAAGGATGATATTATACTTCGGAATAATCTTATTCGACACTTTAACTAGCAGTGGTTGTATAGACTATAGAGTTTATACTATTAAAAATTGAAAATAATTTTTTTATAATACATATTATACAATGTATTTATATAAATATTATATATAATATATTTATATATATCATATTTCGAATCAGATCATTAACGGATCGGCCTAAGTCCATATCTGCTCCATTCACTACACCATAAATGACCTACTACAACGATTTGAGCCTATGTTGCCTTTGGTTGTGTTGGCTTTGCTATGCATATTTTTGGCTACTACAACAATGTCATTTTAATGTTGGCTTAGGCACAATAAATATGTTGCTATAGAAATTAAAGTGTTTGCATGTTGCAATATGTGACAAATATGTTGCCATAGTTTTGGAATAGAGAAAACTTTTTCTTTTTAACTAAAAATGAAAATATCCATTTTTATCTGACATGAAAATTAATTGATTTTCATAAAAATAATTAAAAAGTTTTTATAAAATATTAAGAATATTCTAAGAAAGGTGAATAAATAATTAAAAAATTGAAAAATATTTTTGAAATTAATAATTATTATAACTAAAAAAATTATTTAATAAATATAATTGATTTTTGCACAAAATTAGATGGAAATTGGCTAGGCGGCAAAAATGCCGCCCACTCCAAATTTTTCAGACAAACAGCAAAAAGCAGCCCACTCCCCTTTCATTTTTCATTTCTCTCACTCTGTCTCTGGTGATTCCACTCTCTCACTCTGCGTTTCTCACTTCTAAACAACCACTCGTAACTACTAATATATACAAACATTTAATCTATACATAGATATACATACATATATCTACTTCAATTTGAAATTTTCTTTAGTTTAGGGCTTATTTAATTCGATTTGTAATTAAAATTAGGGCGTATGCTGTACTGATTTCGATTTGTACTTATGTTGTCTGAGGGTTGATTCCGAAATAGGGCTACAATCAGGTCTGGTTTAATTTGGGGGTTCAAAATTAGGGCTTCTATCTGGTGGAATTTGGGGCTTTGTATTTAAGGTACTTCAATATTTTTTATTTTTAATTTGGGGTTGAATTTGTGGGTAACATGTTCGATTTTGTTTTTTGTGTTTAATAGTTATATTTAATTTTGTATGTTCGATTTTGTGCTATATTTATTGTCATATGTTTGATTTTATTTTGTGTTAATTTTTGTGGGCTACGAGTTGGATTTTTTGTGTTATTTTTTGTGTTCTTATAGCCTCTGTTAGTGTTAATGGTAATGGTAGTATTTGTGTAAGATTTTTGTGTAAGATTTTTGTAAATGAAGGCATGTGAGCTTATTGTGTTTATGTACCGTAATCATGTGTTGCAGCTCAAGTTCAGTGTTGTTTTATGAAAATGAGCTCTCAGTTTCTTGAAATCAAAACATTTGAGTACCTTTCTTATTCCTATTTTTTTCATTTTATACAGATATGTACAGGATTCAGGAGAAAAAAAACTGATTTGCAGAAGTGAAATCAAAATGCTGGCCTGCTGGGAAGACTATCTCTTCTTCTGTCATTTCAAAGCTTGATTCAAATTAAAATGTGACTTCATACAGATAACAGATAAGTGATAACTGAAACCACTGGTAACAGATAACAGATATTTTATAAACCATTTTATAAACAGAGTTGTTGTAAAATATAGATATGGATAAGTAAAGCATCGTTCGAGATTTTTTTTTTTGGAATCCTTAATGTACTGTTGTGGTCTTATTACAGTTCCTTCGATTGCAGCCGCTTGTACAATGTCAAGTTTGGAGCAGCCCCTTGGTTTGGAGAAGTTGCCAAGCCTAAGAACTATTGAGCGACTTGATAGTTTCAGATCTACTTCTTGTAGTCCTAGAGGAGTGGATGGTGGAATGAGAGAGTGCTGGATTGAAGGAAGAAGTTCTGGCTCATCCAATAGCTGCAGGTAAAATGTCTTGGCAAAGCTGTTTATTTCTGCTCGTGTCCATAGATTCTTTTAGCAAAGAAAAAAGTTTCATCTCTCGCTGTGTCACCTTGACCATCTTTCCCAAAGACTCGAAGCAAGAAAAAAAAACAATAGATTGTATATATGGTTATTGTTAGTGAAACTGTTACGATTTAGTTATGGTATCGATTAGTTGAATCTCTCCGATGTCTTAAATGTTTTAAAAAAAGGTTATAAAATTCATATCAAGCCTCTAAGAGGAGTTGAAAATAGCCAATCTTTTGTAAATAAAATGAATTTTATGGGAAATATGATATAATGAAATGGAATTTTTGGACACTAAGGAGATATTTCTTTATTTGTCATGTGCTTATGTTATATCTTCTTCAACTAACATTTGCTGTTCAGAGTTCTCTGACTAGAATCACTAGTGCTCTGGTCTCACTTTATCCTAAAAACTTTCCTTATTTTAAATTTCTAGAGTTAATTAGTCACTATGCAATTCCTTTTGATGACCCTTTAGAAATTTAAGAAACTCTGACAGGGTTCTATATATTTCAGTGAAGATTTTGAAGAGTACAGAAGAGAGTCTTTCACATGGAGTCGTACACGGAACGAAATCTTTTGTAGGAGTTCATGTTTAGACCACAGTAATGGCATATACGGGATTAAATGTGATTCACCATATTTTTCATATCATCAATACAACTCATTTGACAAAAATGGTAAAGGCATCAAGACCATTGTACATAAGGTAATACCTTTGTGTGTTCTTTGCAATTGTGAATTCAACTAATTGTGTATACCTTTGTTTGTTTAGTGCATGATTATGTAGTTCCCTGTGTACCTATTATTAGATGTGGTCATTTGGTAATCGGTGGAATGCTTCAGGTGTGGAAAGGTATACCAGATTATGTCAAGATAGTCGAAGTTGGTCCAAGAGATGGTTTACAAAATGAAAAGATTGTCGTCCCTATAGTCCCTACAGCTGTAAAAGTTGAACTAATTCACCGGCTAGTTTCCAGTGGTCTATCTGTTATAATATAAGTGATAAGATTGTTGTAAAATATTTATAATATAAGTGATTCCTCTAGGAGCAGAAACCAACCTCTAGATAAGCTGTGTTCTGGACTACATACAGAGTTGTATAAGTTATCAGTATTTGGCAAAATTAATAGCAAGATATTTATCTACAATATACAGACCTTACTAGGTGTCATCAATTAACAGAACACACCCAAATTCTTTATGTTGTTTTCTTCCCTTTTGCATGAAAAATGATAAACAAAAATATGATGTCTATGTATTATTTTAAATTATCCAGCATTGTAATCTTTGCTTTTCTGTTTTTGTCATCAGATACTCGAAATTTGACAGAATTGATAACTGCTATACTACAGAGAGTAGGGGACGACATAGACCGCAGCAACCTTCCTCAAATTTTGGTATATGTCAAATATAACAAGTTTCAGTTCAAATGTTTTTATAATGCAAACAAAGCCTAAAATTAGGTTGTATAATTAGTATGAAGATGAAGACCATGACCAAGTTGTACTTGCATCAGACAGTGATCTTGTGGCAGCTGTGCACCATGCGAAATAAGCAGGCTGGAAGGTATGTTCAGAAGGACTGTGTGGTAAAATAGAAGGATATCTGCATCCTGCATCCAGGATAACAACGATAAAAACCCAAATTTGCAAGTTGTAGCAACTGTGCACTTTTGCAATAACAAATTGTGACTTCTGATAGTTGCTATCAACAGGGATTAAAGTTGCATCTCGATTATTCAGGCGCACCTTGTCGTCGCAGAGGCTCTGGTTCTGGAAGTTTGGACTATGCTCTCAAAATGCTGGTTCTGTCTGTAGTTAGAAGAAAAATAAAAGCGTAACAAGTTTCCTCCATTTGATAAGTTGGTGAACTGGTGAGAAAACTTTGACTATCCATCTCCTGTTTTGTCATATGATCTGTAACATTAGGTGGCTTGGGTTGCTGGACAATATGCACATATTAACTTCTTAGACACGAACAATTTTTGTAAAGCAGTACCAAGTGTTTTCCGACTGATTAGATACTACAAATCGGAGGCTTAAGGAAATGTCACGAGCAGTTGGAAAAGGCCAAGACTGAAAATTAAAGGCCAACAATTGTCATTGCCTTCAAGTTGTAGTAAATTCAGACGTCTTGTGATGTGGTTGATCGACTAGGACTAGAAGGAAGAATTATGTTTATTTTATGTAGTGGATATGATGTTTTATTTGGAGGTTAAGAACTATGAACTATTGTATTCGTATTGAATGAGTTGTTTTGGAATGAATATGTATGAATTATGTATTTTTTATCGTAAAAAGAGAAGTGTTGCAATTGATGCTATAAAGTGTTGGGAAAGAGAACAATTATTATTAGAAAGTGTTGTCATAAAAGTGGGCCCCATATTGAGCTCACAGGTGGGCCCCACTAATGGGTCCCATTTTGTGGGACGTAGGTGGGTCCCACTATCATTTTACAAAAATATAACGCAAAGCCAACATAGATATTATGTTGGTGTAGGGTAATAATATTGTTGTCGTAGCAGTCTATCACAACACCAAAACTCATGTTGCCATAGAGGAGGATAATGTTGGCATAGACCCCAAAGCTAACATCAAAAAAACCAACATAAAAAAAGTGTTGGCTTTGCAATTTTTGGGCCTACAGCAACATATTTTGGACATACGCCAACAGTTTTCAGGGCTTGCCATAGGCCATTTATGGTGTAGTGATTTATTATCAGATCGGATTTTGGATCGGATTTTTTTTTTGCCAAATCCATATCCAACAAAAACGTCTCGGATCGATCAGATCAGATCTCCGCTCCATTGACAGGCGAAATGCATATTGTCCATAATCGCAATACGCGGATGAACGTGAAAATGCCACACTCCCCAAAAGTTTTTGCAAAAGCATTTTCAAAAACTGATCGGTAACTTTCTTAATATTAATATGAGATCCAGCTATGATATTTAGCATACTCATAAATTATAATAATTTGATATTTAGCGAGTCATGTTATTTGGAATCGCCTCATTTATGATTGGTTTGTAGTTTTGAAAATCGCAAAAACTAAATCATACTCTCTCTGTTCCACCCGATTCCTTATTCTTTAGATTGGGTTGGGAACGGAGGTTTAGAAAAAGTGTAAGTTAGTAGAGAAAATTAAAAAAAGTGAGTAAAGTGGTGGTACGGGTACCAATCAATATTTAATGTATAACTAGTTTTTTATGCCCGCGCTCTGTGAGCGGGCATTGATTTTCATTAAGATATAATACATCAAACAATTGGAAAAAAAATAAAAAATCTAAGATTATTATACCTTCCGGCACCTAGCCTGAATGTAATTATTGGTCTTATACCTTGTATTGTGTTCTTCATCTGTACATGTTGGAGGTGTTCAACCACTCCAATAACATCTAATCCGTATACAATACATATGGCTTGTTTGGCTGCAACTTAAAATTGCAGCTTATGGCTTATAAACCCAAAAATGCTTATTGGGGGTGTTTGCCAAAATAAGTGAAACCAACTTATGGCTACTTAAAATGGATAAGTTGAATGTTAAGAATCCTTAACATTCAACTTATAACTTATAACTTATTCTCGATACACGCAATATATAATATCCTTCAAATCTTCAAAACCATATATCTTTTGATCCGTTCATTAAAAAATTGATATGTATATATCAAATTTCTCTACTCATCGAGATCTATCCATTGATATCCATTTATATATATTAAAAAATAAATATTTTAAAAATAATAAAAAAAAGTTAACTTATAAGTTCTGATTTACCCAAACACTCTACTGCTTATAAGTTCTAATTTACCAAACACTCTAGGACTTATAAGCTCAGCTCTACTTATCACTTATAAAGCACTTACTCATTTTAAGCTATAAGCCAACTTTTGCTTGATACCCCAAACGCCCACATAAACTTTAAGCACTATTTGATTATGATAAATTATCTATGTATAATATAAGAAAGTTCACCTATTGCATAAGTACGATCTTTATGGTAATCCTCTGCATTCTCAATAATTTGGCTACACTGGATTAAATCAAATTTGTGACTTGTTATTGAAAAATCTTCGGGAACAACCATTTGGACGATGGTTTTATTTGTAAAAATGATACACATAGCTGAACAAACTGCTCTATAGTGGCCAAATGCATATTTGACATTAAACTCAGAGATTACGTAAATATTTCCAACCATGATATTATTCTGAAAGACATTTCAAAAATCAGCTTCCACATGTGCATGCATATGGTAATTCTGTCACATATAGGAAAAGCTTATTATTTCATAAATACAGATTTATGTGTATTGCCTCATCAAGAACATAGATTGTGTAGTCCATAATCTTACTTGGTCATCTAGAAGAATAAGATTAAATCCAAGCAGTTCTCTCTCGATATTCCCTCATGGCCATATCCTTGTTACACGAACCTTAATCCTCCATTGTCTGTTAAAAGTATTAAGGTTTTCAAGGTGATCAAACATGTCTCCATCTGTAAAAGCAAGAAAGATGTACATTAGACTGGTAAGGATGGAAGTATATTGTATTCAATTAACAAAGTAGTGCTTGGAATATAGATTGCAAAATAATAAAAAAAAAAAATTAAGAAATAACCCATGGGACAATTGCTTCCAGAAGCAAATGAAGAAGTACACAATTTGTTCTTTAGTTTTTGTACTGCTCCTTAAGTGAAGGAAGAATAAATCCTTGTCAGTGTTCATATATGATTTATATGAACAAATTTGCTCCTAAAATTAAGATATCAGATATATTAGACACCTTATAATATGGAAGTGATTGATAAGATAACTTATATTTTATTCTTTACTATAATCATTTAGGTAATATGCTGTTTAAGTTTTGCAAATTAGTTATCTTATAACTTACATAATTAGTTATTAAATATGCGTCTCTATTGTATCAAAATTTTAGCAAAGCATATTACAGATAACTATAATTCTAACACAAAATGGAATACATGATTGAATTTTAAATGACAGTGCTTAAGTTGATATACTTGATTTTTATTTAGACATCCGAATGAAGTGTCGTCAACCGTCCCAATTGTAGCTGCTGCATTTTGATAGGATGTCCTTGACACCACCAGTTTTTGTCATTGCTGGTTTATTATAAAGTTCTGTCTAGAAAATCCATTTGTTTCCTCACAACTATGAGCACAACTATGAGCACAACTATGAGCATATGATTCAGTTCGAACTTATTAACACAATGTGCAGATAAAAACTAAATGTCGTTTACTGGTTATCAATATACATTTTTTGTCAAATCTATGTAACCTTAAAACTTTACTATATCGGTAAAAGTACTATACAGAAATCCAAAAAATGATAAACTCATACATCATTATCTTATAGGATTGTGTGGTAAAAATTGTGCCATCATATGTCATTCTTTGGATAACAAATAATAAAATATTTCTTCGTAAACAATGTTACTGGTAGTACTACACGTAGCTCCTTCTGGTTTTTTTTATAAAGAATGTAAGACCTTGTGGAGAGGTAACACGGATAATAACAACATACAATTGTCCATGACAGAAAACTGGTTCTGGAAAATATACTCCAACTCTATCAAGTGACTACCCCTGTGTATAAAGTGGGTATAGTGGAGGAAAGTAGTGGATATAGTTATGTTTTACATTATAAAACTTTATTATTTTAGGAAAGGTTTGAAATGTAAAGAATTGATAGTGACATCCCAAAAGTGAAAGTGTAAAGAAACGAGTGGGACAAATGGAGTATATGTTTGCCGTTTCGAAAATCACAAAAACTAAAGCGTATATAATAATAATAATAATTATTATTATTATTATTAGTGTAATGTATGTATAGATCTTTTTTATTATTATTTATAATTGTATTAATTTATAATATTTTCATTAGAACATAAAATATTGTTTAGTTTTAGATATAAGGGTTGTCATCTATTTTAAGATTTAACTGTACTTATTTTGAAGGTCTCTTTAATATTTTAGCAAAATTTTGAGTTTTAAAAATCAAACTTGGATGATATAACAACCTACACGAAACTCACAAAATATTTTTTGATTTAGTGATGGTTTAACAATTATTATCCAACTAAAACTATCTGAAAACCGAAAAGAAAATAAAATTACGAATTTTTATAATGAAAATTCTATTCAATTTAGAAAACCTACTTATATTTAATTTTAATTATTAAAATACACATTTTTAAGTATTTGAGTATAATCTTACTGAAAATCAAATACTTTTTAATATTTAGATCTAACAATATTTATTTAAAGATTTAACTATCCTTATAAATTTTGCAGTACATGGACCAGACTACCAAATTTTTGGATAAAATCTCTTTTACGTTTATTATATACGAGGATGTAATTTATATTTGGGCTTGTTGGCCTGAGAATAACCTTAGATAAGTTATTTGAGATTAAGACATTTTTAATACAACTTTAAGGCTATTTCTGTAAATATAGGGTGTGTTCTCCATTATGGGCCCTGGTCCCTGGCAATCGATTGTCAGTGACCAGTTATTTAACAATCAACTTCTATGTCATTGGATCGATCTTTTAACTGTCAGGATTTAAAAAAATATTCCCCCTATCCGCACTTCTTTCTAGCGGAGATCTTAGTTGTCCATGTTTTTTTACCGCAGAAACCAAATTGCCTTTAAATGCCTCCGCGTAAAAAACTGTTATTCCCAAATGACCTAACAGAATTGTAGAAGGGGGGGTTGAATACAATTCTTGATATTTTCTTGAAACTAAACACTTTATGAAATTAAACTGAACTGAATAAATAAAAACACAAGATATAAATAATTCAGTTGGATTGTTTGATGATCCAACTGAAGTGTTTTTATTGCGGAAATAATCTGTGATACAAATGTACACAGCTGCTCAGTTACAATGTTGTAGAGAAGAAAATGCTCTCAAAGATAGCTAATACAATCTATTTGTTTTTCTTCTCACTTTCTAAAGTGACTGCTACACTTGGTTATAAATCCCAAGTTTACAATTCTACATTTGGTTAAACTAAAGAATAATAGAAGTAACCATCAGTAGCTTGCTTTTCATTCCTTTTGTCCAATGGTCCTTGGAGATCTTTGCTTTTGTCTTTATGCTCATTATAATCATTCCCAAGAACCTTATTGGAAATCTAGAATGTTTCCTTATTTCCAGTAACCACTTTGATGGTTTCCAATGCAAAGTACACTTCCATATCTCCTTTTAGATCTGTTCAGTAAACTGTCACTATCACTTTGTCAACTGTTCAAAAAGCAACATTGATTCGTTGATAGCAAGGAGATGTGTTTCGTTGATAGCTTCATTCTTCATTCCGTTGATGGTGTTTCCCTCGTTTCGTTGATGGGTAAACTCCATACCGTTGACAGAGTAATCTTCATACCGTTGACATGTCTTCACTTAGGCAGAATTACAAGGCATAACATATTTACAATTAACCAACCTATTTTGCCTATCTAGTATGGTCAACATGACTTAGAAAACCTATCTAAAACATAGAATAGAATGCCTATCATACTGTGAAGTATTGTACAATGCAATTGCTACAACACTCATTTCGTTGATGAGCTTCCTGTCAACGAAACACTGCTAAGCATGCTATTTCGTTGACAGCTACAAAATTGACTTTACACAAATTCTACTAAGTGTTTTATGCTTATCATCAAGAACAACATATTCCTAACAATCTCCCCCAATTTATGACTGATAGAATAACAGCCATAAATCAAGAGACTTGATGATAACAAAAACACTCAGATACATCATAAATTACAAAAGTAGAAAATGTATTAAGCTTCAAAACTTTATAGACAAAATATAAGACTTACAAGACTAATGCCCACAAGTGCTCCTCTAGTCTGAGCAAATGTTTCATCTGTGACTTCTTTGTGGCATAGTCTTCTTCCCTCTCTTGGAGTTGTTTTCCTCAATCTGGACCTGTAGTCTTCTGTAGAAGATTTTCTCCTCTTCATCTTGATCACCAAGCTTGGATTGCATCAGCTTTAGAGTTTGATTAGATGCCTTCTCCAGCTGGTCTTCCATTCTGAAGAATCTTCTGCAATTGTCCTTGTCCTTAAACTCCATCATCCAATAAGGTTGAAGATGGATTTTCTTTCCTGTTGAGGGAACTCTAAGTATCCTAGGAAGAGCCTCAGGCTTGTTCCAGCTAGCCTTTAACTGACAGATTTTGGAGACCACCTCAGACTTGGCTGTTTTGGTGAAACCAAAGTCCTTTTTCAAGCATCTAAACACTGAGAGTAGTGTTTGATAGTCTTCTCCTAAAATTCTGTAGAGAGGCCACACTTGTTCTCTACCACCCTTGAATGTGAACACTAGTCTTTCAGGCAACTTTTGAGAAGCTGCAATTCCCCTTACTTCCACCAGGTTGTCTAAGTCAAGATGTAGACTGGATTCTTCCCTGATGTCAGCAATGTACATGCAGTCCTCTGGGTTTGCAGGGGGTTTTTGAGATTGTGGCTTTCTCACAAAAACAGGCTTTGCTTTGACAGGCCTCTTCTTTGTCTTCATTGGTTGGTCCTTTTCTAACAGGAACTTTGGAAAGTATGCCTCATCAAAATCAATTGGTTCCTCTTTTGGCATGATTGGTTGATCATGAAAATTGACAGGATGTGCAGGATCACAGGCCAACTTTCCCTCAAAAACTGGATTAGCAATTGTTGGAGGTGCAATAGGTATAGAAGAGTCTGATGCAGTACTCTGAGAATCAGCACTCTCAAAGTCTATGTTTCTCCTAGCTCTCTCTTTGGGTTGCCTTGTGCTCTTCTTTGAACTCCTTTCCTCTCTAGTGCTTTCCTCTTGCTTCCTTTCTTCTTCATCTAGAGCTTGAGCTACTGCAAGAGCTTGCATAGCTGCTCTTTCTGATTCCTCAGCCTTGGCTTCAGCAAAGTTTGGATGACCAGCCCAAACACAGATTTGTTGTCCATTCCTGTAGACAATTGCCCTTTGCTTCCTTATCTCATAATCATTACTTTCCTTGCTTTTTGTGATGAGTAGACCAAGAAGCTTGTGCTCATCTGGATAAGGTGCAGGATAGAAAGTCCTTGCTATGTTTTTGCCCTTTGGTTTAGCAGGGGACTTGGGAGATAGGCTTCTTTGAATTGTAGCTTGTTCCACATCCCTAATGCATGAAGTTTGTCCTTTTTCATTCCTTGGTCCTTGAGTGACTCCATGTAGAAGGGGCTCTTGGTGATAGAAAGAATTTGTCTGTGGCTCCCATTCCGTTGATGCTAGTGCCATGGCATTCGTTGATGGCTGTTCCGTTGATGGATTTGAGTCATTATCTTCAGTAATCTTCTTGAACTTTGCTTCTATGTTGGACCAATGTTCTTTGATTTGTTCTGCAAGTCTCATCCTCATAGAAGCTTCTTGTATAAGGTCAATACCATCCTTTTGCTGCTTTCCAAGCTCCCCCATTGCTAATGGCTCCTTTGGTAGGGAAATGGCTGGGACCATAACCTTGGTAATCTGAATGTCTAGCTCCTTAGATTTCTCCCCCTTTTTGTTATCATCAAAAGAGATGGCTGGGAGTCCTTGAGCTGCCACTAGCTGGGCCAATAGTTGAGTTTGTTTCTCCTGTTCCTTTTGCATCTGTGATAGAGTGGCTTCCACCTTGTCCACTCTAGAAGAGAGAGTCTTCAAGGAGGAATCCACTTCAGGTTCTTTAGAGAAAAACCTGTTCATCCTGGACACAGTGAGAAGAGGAAGCTTTTCATCTAGCCTCCTATCATTAGCAGCCCTAAGGTTGCTGATTGAATCCTTGATCTCTGTAGCCTCAATCCTTGTCTGCAACATTTGTAGCCTTTGAATTTCCAGAGAATCCATTATGGCTTTGTAGAATTTCTTGTCCCTTGCTTCTGCAGACTCATGAGCTAGATATGCTTCTTTGTACTGCCTTGTGATAGCAGCATCCAAATTGCTTCTACCATGCATATCTTGAGAAAGCCAGTTTGGTGTAGGAGGCACCACAGAAGTCCCAGTCTGTGCAGTAGTGGCCACCTGTAGAGTGTCACCAAAGCTATCCTCATTATCAGAAAAATCAAAGTCTCCACTTGCTTCAGCTCCTGGAGGTAGATTGGTCAAGGCATCCTTTGCTCTTTGCATTGATGCAGTTGTGTGAATTAGTTGTAGTGACCTCTCTGCCTCCACATTGCCCTGTTGAGCCAAAATTTGATAGGCTGACACAGGATGAGTAAAGGTCTCAGGATCCAGGGAAATACTATCCAGAGTTTGCTGATAAACCTCTTGGAAAGTAAGTTCCCTTTCTCCCTCACTGACCTCCATTAACTCATTAGCAATGGCTGCTTCCATCCTTATTTCTCCTGTAGTCCCTTCTCTCTCTCCACTCTGTTCTTGCATCATGGGCTCCCCATGGCTCACACCTCTCACACCCTCACCTTCACCTTCTAAGGTGGAACTCTCAATCTCTCCTTTTGCCTGGCTGGAAGAAATAGCCAGCCTCTCACTCACATTCTCTCCTTTTGCCTGGCTGCAAGCCAGCCTCTCAGTTTCACTCCCTCTCAGTCCTAGAAGTGTCTCAACTACCACTAGATCATCTGCACTAGTTGTGGGAACAACTTGATTTTCAAATAAAGGTGCAGAGTGAACTATCAACGAAATGGTAGTTTGAACTGTCAACGGTATGGATACCGTTGATGGAGAAACACTTGTCAACGAAATAGACTGTTTCGTTGATGAGGTCAAGAAAGCACTTTGAGAATGAGAAATTACAGTAGAGTCTGTGGTGATTGATTTTAGAGATTGGTCCACAGATCCCCTTGCAATTTCAGGAAAAATTGGTTGATGGCCCAACAAATCACTTAGCAAGTGATGGCCACCAGCTTCAGAGTGGGGCTTCTCCAAGATTAGAGTTGGAGAATCAGGAATAGATGTATGGATCATGTCCACATCCAAAGATTGAGTTGGTGAATTTGATGGAGATAATTCAAGATTGATGTTTAGAGAAGAGGACTGTAACCCCAGAGAAATGATAGGGGTTACATCAAACTGAATTTGAGAAACTGGAAGTGTTGCTTCCAGTGTGTGTGCACCCTGTGTACCCTTGGACTTTTGCTTCACTCTCCTTTGGTATTGGGAAAATGTAGACTTTGGGCTTGAAGTGTCCCTTACCCTTTTGGACTGTACTCTAGGAGGAGAGCTTGTTTCAATAATCACATCCTTTTGGGAGGATGCAATTAGACTTGTGTTTAAATCCATGTTACTCATTGTGCCTTGTTGGGAAGACACAATGGGGCTTGGCTGGTACACACTAACCTGTCCTTCCTTATCCGTGGGGTTTCTTTGATGTTCACCCCTTCCCTCACCTCTCACAACTCCAGACTCACTCCCCTTAGGTTGTGTGGTAGTTTTTACAACAGGTGCCTTTTGAGAAGCACCTGAGGTTGGCTTGGAGGATTTCTTTGTTTTTGGTTTTGTTGCTAGGGTAGGAGCCTGTTGGGTCACAGCTACAGACTCCATAGCAACATTGGAAGGTAAAACAGTAGAGGTGTTAGCTACACTAACAGGGATAGTAGTAGTTACCTCAATGATTGGCAGATACACCACTGGAACATCACCATTGTGGTTCAGCCTCAGTATGTCTGTCAATACTCTCTTTTCTTGCACAAAGCACTCGAACCTGGCATTAGGGTTAGAGATAACTAATGGTGCTGGACTAACATGGTTAGCCAACATCATCAGAAACCTAGCATAATAGATATTTTTCTTCCTATTTGCTTTGTCACCCAACTTAGCACCAATTTCATACATAAGTTGGGTGCTAAAGTTGTGATATCTATCATTTAGAAGCATGGTTAGGAGAATTAACATAGAGTTAGTTAATGCATCAAAATTACTAATCTTTCCAGAAAAGACCTTAATGAATGCATCAGCTAAATAACTGTATTCTCTAACCAAACCTCTCCTAATTATTCTACCCAGATTATCAGTAGGCAAAGAGTAGTTTATAGAATTTAACATGGTAGTTATTTCAGTGTTAGTAGGCAAAGCATCACAGTTATTATCAGGAATATGTAAACATGCTTGCAAAACATCAGAATTAACTATGTACTCATTACCTTGAAGAGTGAATTTTAGTGTGCAGTGTGTTCCACTATACTCACATGAGGTCCAAATTTCCTCGATTATCTCATTGTAGAGTGGTGTAGAGTGAAACATTGCATAGCTCAACTTGCAATTCTTCATGAAATCCATCATTTTGAAGAACAGTCTGTTCGGGTTTTCCTTGACAACAAAAGGGATGGAGTTGTTCTTCTCATAGATGAACCCTCCAGCAGACATAAGCTTGACTATAGGTGCCATTGTTGATTAAAGGAAAGCTTCGAACTGAATTGCTTGTTAGAGAGAAGAAGAGAGAAAAAGCCTTTGGAATTTTTGAGAACAGGTAAAAAGAAATAATGAAAATAAAATTTCTTAAATACTCCCCCAAAAATTCTCAGAAAATGAATCCAATATTAAATGTAAATTACTGGATTGGCTTAAAAATATAACCGTTACTCTTAAAGTATTACCATGATTTATACTTACAGGGGTGTATGCATAGATCGTGGTAAAAGACGTGTCAATTTTTTAACGGTTCAGATTAAAAGCGCTTTATATCAACGAATCAGAATTGGGCGTTTAAGGTCTCGTCTATTTCGTTGATAAAACTGCGTTTCGTTGATACAAAAGAACTATCAACGAAACACCCAGAAAAAGTGCTAAGACTGTCAACGAAATGGTGCATTCCGTTGGCATAGTAATTTAGACTTAGACAAAATTTTACCTTTTCCTGAGAAAATTCATTCACAGAAAAACATAGCAAATTTCTGGCTGCATTTTAACTTGCAAAAATCTCAAAAATAATTAAGAGAAATTTAGCATACCTAGCTCACTTACTAATCTTGAGAATGTTGATTCATCAAGTGGCTTGGTAAAGATGTCTGCAAGTTGTTGTTCACTTGGAACAAAATGTAACTCCACAGTACCATTCATAACATGTTCTCTAATGAAATGGTACTTGATGTCAATGTGCTTGGTCCTTGAATGCTGCACTGGATTCTCAGTAATGGCAATGGCACTAGTGTTGTCACAGAAAATAGGAATTTTCTCAACTCTTAATCCATAATCAAGTAGTTGGTTCTTCATCCATAAAATCTGTGCACAACAACTTCCAGCTGCAATATACTCAGCCTCAGCTGTGGAGGTAGAAACTGAGTTTTGTTTCTTGCTGAACCATGACACAAGCTTGTTTCCTAGGAATTGACAGGTTCCAGTTGTACTTTTCCTGTCAATTTTACATCCTGCAAAATCTGCATCTGAATAACCAATTAGTTCAAAACCAGATTCTCTAGGATACCAAATGCCAAGGTTTGGTGTTCCTTTGAGATATCTGAAAATTCTTTTAATAGCAACTAAATGGGATTCTCTAGGATCAGCCTGAAATCTAGCACATAGACATGTAGCAAACATAATATCAGGTCTACTAGCTGTTAAATATAAAAGTGAGCCTACCATGCCTCTGTAACTTGAAATGTCCACAGATTTTTCCTTAGTATTCAATTCAAGTTTGGTGGCAGTAGGCATGGGAGTTTTGGCAGGAGAGCATTCCATTAGGTTAAACTTCTTTAATAAATCATGAATGTATTTTGTTTGACTAATGAAAATGCCTTCATTAACTTGCTTTACTTGAAGACCAAGAAAGTAAGTCAATTCTCCCATCATGCTCATTTCATACTTACTTTGCATAAGCTTGGCAAACTTTTGACAAAGTTTCACATCTGTAGACCCAAAGATTATATCATCTACATAAATTTGAACAAGTAAAGTAGAGCCATTTACAACCCTGTGAAAAAGAGTTTTATCTACAGTACCTCTAGTGAAATGATTCTCAAGGAGGAACTGTGAGAGAGTGTCATACCAGGCTCTAGGTGCTTGTTTCAAACCATAGAGTGCTTTGAGAAGGAAGTACACATAGTCTGGAAAATCATCATCTTCAAAACCAGGAGGTTGACTTACATACACCTCCTCTTCCAATTCCCCATTCAGAAAAGCACTCTTCACATCCATTTGATAGACCTTGAAATTGGCATGGGCTGCATAGGCTAGGAAAATCCTTATTGCTTCTAGTCTTGCAACAGGAGCAAAGGTTTCATCAAAATCAATTCCTTCTTCCTGTGAATAGCCTTTTGCAACCAATCTAGCTTTGTTCCTTGTGACTATGCCATTTTCATCCATCTTGTTTCTGAACACCCACTTTGTGCCTATAACACACCTGTCATTAGGCCTGGGCACCAGCTTCCAAACATTGTTTCTCTCAAATTGGTTTAGCTCTTCTTGCATGGCTAAAACCCAATCTGGATCTAGAAGTGCATCCTCAACTTTCTTTGGCTCATCTTGAGACAGAAAGCTACTATATAGACATTCTTCTTGAGTTGCTCTTCTAGTTTGGACTTTTGAAGAGACATCACCTATAATAAGTTCAAAGGGATGATCTTTAGTCCATTTCCTTGAGGGAGGTAGATTTGCTCTTGAAGACGTAGCTTCATGATCATGATTGCCTTGATTGGATATTTGTCCTTGAGAAACTCCCCCTGAGTTTGTTGTCCCTAAGTGATCACTTCTAGAAGTATTCCTATGACTATCAATGGTATGACCGTTTTGGCTGTCAACGAAACGCTCATTCTGACTGTCAACGAATCCACCATCATGACTGTCAACGAAATGACCATTTGGTCTGCTAGCTGCTATCCTTTTTAACCTTAATGCAGCAATTTCATCTTCACTGCTGCTTTCATCTGTGCTAGATACAACAACTTTAGGCTGTTTCTCAGTAGCCTTATCATGATTCACTTGATCTCCTTCCTTATTTTCAAAAGAAAGACTTTCATGGAAACCTTCATCACAGAGACCTTGAATTTTGAGATCATCAAAAACAACATGTACAGATTCCATAACAATGTTGATTCTGAGATTATAGACCCTGTAAGCTTTCCCTGCTGCATATCCCACAAATATTGCTTCATCTGCCTTTGCTTCAAATTTCCCCAAATGCTCAGCTTGATTTCTCAGAACAAAGCACTTGCATCCAAAGACATGAAGAAAATCCAATAGTGGCTTCTTTCTTTTGAGTAACTGATAAGGGGTCATTCCTTTGGCCTGATTAATCAAAGAAATATTTTGAGTAAAGCAAGCTGTGTTAACTGCCTCAGCCCAAAAATATGTAGGTAACTTTGATTCATCTAGCATTGTCCTTGCAGCTTCAATAAGTGTTCTGTTTTTCCTTTCAACTACACCATTTTGCTGTGGTGTTCTTGCTGCTGAAAACTCATGCAAAATACCATTTTCTTCACAGAACACCTTCATGCTTGAATTCTTGAATTCTGTCCCATTGTCACTCCTAATCCTTCTTACTTTGAAATCAGGATGATTGCTTACCATCTTGATGTGATTGATAATGATTTCACTTGCCTCATCTTTAGAGTGCAAAAAGAAAGTCCATGTAAATCTAGAAAAATCATCAACAATCACAAGACAGTATTTCTTCTTTGAGATGGACATAACATTTACAGGGCCAAATAGGTCCATATGAAGCAATTCAAGCTGCTGGACAATTGATGACTCTGTCTTGCTTTTGAATGATGCCTTCTTCTGTTTTCCCTTTTGACAGGCATCACACAAACCATCCTTGGAGAATTCCACCTGTGGAATTCCTCTAGCAAGATCTTTCCTCACCAAATCATTCATAACTTTGAAATTCAGATGGGATAACTTCTTGTGCCATAACCAACTTTCATCCTTGCTTGCCTTGCTGAAAAGACAAGTGATGGTGTCTGAACTTGTGCTACTAAAGTCAGCAATGTACACATTCCCCCTTCTGAATCCAGTCATTACCACATTGTTGTTTCCTCCTTTAGAAACAACACAGGCTTCTCTAGAAAAAGTAACTAAAAATCCTTTGTCACAAAGTTGGCTGATACTAAGCAAGTTGTGCTTAAGACCATCCACCAATGCAACCTCATCTATGATGACATTCTCTTTTGAAATCAAGCCATATCCCTTTGTGTAGCCTTTGCTGTCATCTCCAAAAGCAATACAAGGGCCAGCTCTTTCCTGAAACTCTGTGAGCAGGGTAGAATCACCAGTCATGTGTCTTGAACAACCACTATCCAAGTACCAAAGATTCCTTTTGTCTCCCTGGTTGCTTGAGGAACTTGCTTCCTGCTCATGATTGTCAGCCATAAGAGCCAAGTTGACATACTCAACATCATCATCAGAATCTTCACCATTACCAGCCCAATCATACTCCTGAGACATGAAAGCCTTTTCTTTTTGTTTGAGAAGTTCAAAGTATTTCTTTTTATAATCAACAGGCTCAAATTTCCTGTTGCCCTTCTCAACCTTGGGCTTTCTGCAGTCTCCAGCAAAGTGACCAAGCATTCCACAATTGAAACATTTTGACTTAGACTTTTCAATCCAGTTTGTTTTGCTAGGTTGAAAGTCTCTTCTTGGTGGCCTTGCTTCTGAGTTTCTTTTGAACTTGAACTTAGAGAATTTTCTAGACAGAAAAGCAATGTGTTCATCAATCTCATCTAAGTCCTCCAAGTTGGCTGGTTCTGATTCTTCTTCTTCTGTCATCTTGTCTTTACCCTTGCTAACATCACTCCTACAACTAGATCGACTAGTTGTGGCCTTTGCAGCTTCTTTATTGTCATCTTCAAGTTGGTTCACTGATGCAATCAATGCAATAGATCCACCCTTCTTCTGTACCTTTTCAATTTCTTCATCTTGCTCCATTTCCAGCTCATAAGTCTTCAAGGTTCCATAAAGCCTTTCAAGAGTGTAGTCTTTGTACTCTTGAGTGTTTCTGAGAGAAACAGTCATAGGCTTCCATTCTTTTGGAAGAGCTCTAAGAAATTTAAGGTTTGAATCCTTGGTTTGATAGATCCTCCCATACAACTTTAATCCATTCAAAAGCTTTTGAAACCTACTGAACGTGTCATTTAGGGTTTCACCAGCTTTAAAATGAAAATGCTCATATTGTTGTATAAGGAGTTGCATTTTATTTTCCCTGACTTGCTCAGTTCCTTCACAGAGTGTTCTAACAGTATCCCATACTTCCTTAGAGGTTGTACAGTTAATAACATTGTCAAACATCTCTTGCTCCAAACCATTAAACAGAATGTTCATGGTTCTTTTGTCTTTATGAACTTCTGCAATATCTTCAACAGTCCATTCTGAGACAGTTTTTGGAATCTCTACATCAGGTGCATCATCTGGCAGTCCAACTCTAGAGTCAAGCTTCATGGGAACGTGTGGACCTTTCTCAATGCAGTCTACATACCTCTCATCCATAGACATGAGATGTAAATGCATCTTTACTTTCCAGTGAAAGTAATTGTCTTTATCAAGAACTGGTATCTTCACACCTGCATCCTTCTTCACCATGGTTTCTGTTTTTGGTCTTGATCTTTAAACTTCTTGTATGTTAGAAGCTTGCTCTGATACCAATTGTTATTCCCAAATGACCTAACAGAATTGTAGAAGGGGGGGTTGAATACAATTCTTGATATTTTCTTGAAACTAAACACTTTATGAAATTAAACTGAACTGAATAAATAAAAACACAAGATATAAATAATTCAGTTGGATTGTTTGATGATCCAACTGAAGTGTTTTTATTGCGGAAATAATCTGTGATACAAATGTACACAGCTGCTCAGTTACAATGTTGTAGAGAAGAAAATGCTCTCAAAGATAGCTAATACAATCTATTTGTTTTTCTTCTCACTTTCTAAAGTGACTGCTACACTTGGTTATAAATCCCAAGTTTACAATTCTACATTTGGTTAAACTAAAGAATAATAGAAGTAACCATCAGTAGCTTGCTTTTCATTCCTTTTGTCCAATGGTCCTTGGAGATCTTTGCTTTTGTCTTTATGCTCATTATAATCATTCCCAAGAACCTTATTAGAAATCTAGAATGTTTCCTTATTTCCAGTAACCACTTTGATGGTTTCCAATGCAAAGTACACTTCCATATCTCCTTTTAGATCTGTTCAGTAAACTGTCACTATCACTTTGTCAACTGTTCAAAAAGCAACATTGATTCGTTGATAGCAAGGAGATGTGTTTCGTTGATAGCTTCATTCTTCATTCCGTTGATGGTGTTTCCCTCGTTTCGTTGATGGGTAAACTCCATACCGTTGACAGAGTAATCTTCATACCGTTGACATGTCTTCACTTAGGCAGAATTACAAGGCATAACATATTTACAATTAACCAACCTATTTTGCCTATCTAGTACATAGTCAACATGACTTAGAAAACCTATCTAAAACATAGAATAGAATGCCTATCATACTGTGAAGTATTGTACAATGCAATTGCTACAACACTCATTTCGTTGATGAGCTTCCTGTCAACGAAACACTGCTAAGCATGCTATTTCGTTGACAGCTACAAAATTGACTTTACACAAATTCTACTAAGTGTTTTATGCTTATCATCAAGAACAACATATTCCTAACAAAAACCAACAGAGACAAAGAATGTATATAAACTTACTAAATTTTAAACTCGTTTCTTACCCGACTTACAAAACCCGACTGATGTGTGCGATTGAGAGTGCAATTTCAAGTTTCAGGGAGCGACTCGAACGGAGAAGGCTACAACATCCAGTCCCCGTCGATTCCATTTGATTCTTGTGCCAAGTTTGTCTAAATTTATTGATTATTAGGGTTCGGATTCGAATTGAAATTGATTCCAATTATTTTGGGGTTTTAGTTCTTAGGGTTAATGTTAGTTGTAGTATCATTTGTCTCGATTGGGGTTTGTTTGTGTTGAAAGATATTGGCCCCAGTCAGTCTGCATTTTTTCCATGGAGTACCCGCCTGTCCGCGGAAAAGAATCGCGGAGAGCAACACCAACCGCGGAAAAGAAGCGCGGATTGAGGGATAATTTTTTTTAATCCTGGTCGTTGGAAGATCAATCCAACAACACAGAAGCTGAATGTTGCATAAATAGTTCATGCCAATCGATTGTCAGGGACCAGGACCTATGGTACATATAGATTGCTGCTAAACTTGAAGGTCTATTTCAAGTTGATAATTTTATACTTTAATTTTATTAAAATACTTTTGTAGAAATGTCTTTTCTAAAATAAAACTATAGAACATTAGTCTTAAATAAATTTTACAAGTATAATTGAGACGTAATATTGTTTCATTGTTCTATTAAAAAAAAGATGAACAGTAAACAGAATACTAGGAGCAAACAAATTTACGAGTATAATTGAGACATAATACTGCTTAGCAAAAAACCAAGCAAATACTAAATAGTAAATAGAGCATAGTGATTTTCAAGGTGCTAAATTGCACTTATGTAAAAAATTTACTATGAGACAAAAGTAATCCATCTTGAATTTGTAGAATAAACTAGGAAATAGATCATATGCTGAGACATGGTATGAACAAAGTGTGCAGACAAAAAATGCAATATAACTTAGGACTAAAAGTTATTAAAGTTTTCGAAAATCACTAATCAGATTCTTCTAAATTCTTGTTGGAGGCTGATAGTTGGCCAAGACAATCGGGAAACTTGAATAGGAGTTCCAAAGTTTGGATGTTGTCAACTCCTTCAATAGCTTTGCCTAGAGTATATCCCAGTGCTATTGATACATGAAACACAACTGCATTACCAATCTGCTTGTATCTGAAAGAAAAAGAAACCGTAGGCTTAGTTTCAAACTTTCAGTTGGATAGAATCCACATTTTAGATAACATGGTTTGTGCATAACTAAAACCTTAAAAGGATTAAAAATACAAAAGTGATAAATTTTTATAATCATGGGAGGGAGACTATGAATGACAAAAGAAAACGAAGGATGTACGAGTACTTCTCTTTAATCGGGCCATATAATCTGTAGCAGTCTGGAAATCCTTGCAAACGTGCCATTTCACGGATAGTTAACACTCTATCTTGTTCAGGATGAAGGACATCCCGCGATATTAATACAACAATAAGTAAATTGATCAAATATTTATGATGATTAATATCTTTGAAAGTATTATCAGTACCCGATTGTGCGGCTGTGCTCTTGCTACTACAGTCGTAACAATTTCATCCATAGGCAATTGACCAAAAGGCTTGCATTTTTTATTTCATTGTGAAAATGACTATAGTGTAAAATGAATTTTAAACATGAAATATTAAAGACCCGAAAGAACCAAATGTACATACTTTTTTTATCTGTCTTTTTCAAACTTCAGAGCATAATTAGGCACCTAAAACTCATAAATATAAAAGTAACAATGAGATATAGTTGGAATGGTTATGAACTAGAGAACCTAGTATCATAAATATTGAAGTAAAAATGAGATACAATTATAGTTAAATATATTACCAAATATTTCTTAGAAGGGAGGCGAGGCCGAACTACCGAGGGGTCCAATTTGACTTTATTATCCTTGCTAACTAAAATCCCAGGCAGATCTCTAAAACTTGCTCCCTGAATGTAAAACTAGAATAATCAGGTGATATCAAAGGTAAACTACGGTATCCCTGATTAATTATAAAGAATTGGAAATTTTGTATGAACTTGCCTTTGTTTTAGGTATTTGACAGACTCCTGCATAATCATCCTCGTTCAGCTAAAGAGGTGTATGGTCATATAACATTGGATTCTGAGTACCATTCATCCCAGTAGTATCTAAACCAAACAAATCTGTAAAAAAAATAGAAGATGCTTTAGTCTGATATTGGTTTACAAAAACTTACAAGGACCTTGAGTTGTATGACTATCTTAATCATTAATTCTCCTAGTTCTACAGGCCTGGATATAACAAGTGTTGAAGATCACACTTGATAACAATCTCTTGCCTTCGTTTGAGTTGTAAAAAATATACCTTTTGTTGGCTATGTGTCTTTGAAAGTCAAGTCAAAACTCTTTCTATTCTAAAGGAGTTCTCGTATTTGGTTATATAAGGGAGTATATAACACTAATAAAGAAATGAAAATTATCAATGCACCTTGCTTTTTTAAACTAATAAACCTCTGAAAATCAGTACGAGGAGCAGTGTCATACTTCCTTTCGTCCTTATCTTCATAATTAGTGACTTAGACAATAATTATACAAAAAGTTTTAAAAACTCAAACTCCTGTAAAACATATAATATCTAAATGAATAACCTTTGGTAAATCCGTGATAACATCTCCAAGAAAATTACTTTTCTCCAACTTCGAAGGTAGCTCACTATCGCTCCCAACAATAATTTCCTATACGTAAAATGAACATATTTATTATTCACAGATGACTTATCAAAGCCAAAGAATATAGTTCAAACCACATGTCATAATCACCTTAAATTCATTTGTAATAATCCCTTTTCCAGCAACCTCGTGTGTAGACAAAGA
The DNA here is from genome assembly GCA_030848705.1 of Heracleum sosnowskyi. NCBI lineage: Eukaryota > Viridiplantae > Streptophyta > Magnoliopsida > Apiales > Apiaceae > Heracleum > Heracleum sosnowskyi. The sequence goes on from CM061242.1 coordinate 35,239,841, forward strand.
AAATTAAGATAGATTATGTAATATGTATGTTTTAATATATATAACTTTAGTACTAAGACATAAATTTAAATATACAAATACGAAATACTACTGTTAATAGACAAATTTAGCAAAAAAACTTGCCTCCTTGATGTCAGCTCCCCAAAGAAAAACTCTCATCCGGCACTGGGGGAACACCATAAGAACCGGTAGCCAATATCCCTATACGACATTGAAAATTCATAGAGACTAGTCGTGCAATTGCATACCGACCTAAATCTCCCTCAACAAGTTTGAGAAGATCAACAACATTTTCCATTAGTAAATGTCTTGGCCGTAAATATTTTACAATGTCCACATACACATTCAGATGTCTGTTCTTTTCATCTTTCAAGGGATAATATCGGTTCATGTATCTGTTAAAACCACTTAACCCTTGGAAAAGAGGGCCTCCGCAAATAAGGTCAACAGCACCCCACAAAAAAAATATACATAAGAACTGTTGCAGTGGAAACGGCAGAGAAAAGTTATACATCAACCATATGAAAGCGTATAATCTTACAAGTATGGGAAGTATCCTTGACTTGTAACCAGAAGATAGAAATTGTTTTATACTCTCTTCACAATTTGTTATTATAAAGGAAAACATGTTGTATATTTCAAGTTAGCTGATAGAGCTTTTGATAACTAAATCAAATAAATTAAAAGTCATTATATATGATACCCTAAACCTTCAATTGTCTCCCGTGTGTCCTCACTAAACCCTTAGCCCTTCTAGCGGACCTATGTAGAATCAAGGTGACTTCTGTATCTGCAACAATCATACGTCTTGCAGAAAATGCAACGTTAAATGAAAAAATCAAGGACCTCAAAGTATTAATGATAACAATCAATATTTTTAGAGATAAACTTTAACATATCTAATAAATATACAAATAGATCAACAATCTAATAAGGGATCAAAGGTGATTCTCTGAAACAGTCAATGAAATCAATTATGATAATAATTATATTCATGGGTCATTTCAAGGACCTCAAAGTAATAATAATACAAATCAAGAATTTCAAACACAAACTAAATTATGTCTAATAGGTAAACAACAAATTCACAAAAGAGATTTTGTGGAAAAGTTGACGAAGTCAGTTTTTTGATAAGACCTCACAATAATAATAATACCGATCAATAATTTTGAAAACAAACTAAATTATGTCTAAAAGGTAAACAACAAATCCACAATTTGATAAGGGAGGAAAAGTAATTTTGTGAAAAGGTTGATGAAGTTAGTTATTTGATAAGGTTTGTGCTAATAGTCATGGATCATTTCAAAGTACCTTAAAATGCAATCCTCGATTATTGGCCTTATTTGGATCTCCATAACATAAATCTAACAGCCTTTTCACTTCAAATTCACTGGTGGAAATTGAAGAGTCGTTAAACTTATCTTCATCTTTATTACTTTTTGAGCTGATAGTTTCAAAAGCCTCATCTTCATTTTGTTCTGAGCCGAAGAGTCCAACAGAACTTCTTCCATTCCTTCACTAAGCACAAAAAGTCTTCCGCTGCTTCATTTCTCACATATTCAATCATTTTAACCTTAAAATTTAAAAGAAGAATAATTTAAGAAGAGGGAAAGGTACCCAAGTAACAAAAGAGAAGGATGTCTTCGTCTCCGGATGATTTTTCTTTAAACTTTCACATTCATGAATATTGATATCAACTGCCCATTTCTATGCAATCAACCCAAATAACAGATGCAATAATCAGAATATTGAGCATGTATAAATTTTTACACAATAGATTGATTCAGTGAAAATGAGCAGAAAAATCAATTTTGACTTACAGTTACAAGCCTCTGTCCACTCAATTGAGCACCAAAGCACAGTCGTGTAGATATTGCACCACAACCAGAATACAAATATCACACTGTCTTACTTGACTCTTGAATCTTGCAGACATTGGTAGGTTTTTCATTAATTTTACTAGTCATGCTATTGTCACTTGAGACTGCTGCGGATACATTAATGTCTGCCTTTAGAGCTTCTGACCAATCAATCAACACAATGGTACATATTATATATTTCTAACGAAGTACTAAACTTGACATAAATTTGAACACAATATATCTACAACTCTTAAAAGAATTTTTACTTGCTGCATTTATTCTTTTAAATGTAAAAAACTGCTCAAAATATCTCATATCACAATACAAGTCAGAGGATGATATCAATTGTTGCTTCTATACCGAGTCACATTGATGCATAAGGAAATGTTCACAATAACAATAAATATTTAACAAATAAATTTGCTTTAGCAAAATAATGTTATATAGTTATATTAATACATAAAACTTAATACAAAATTTTAAGGAGTAAGTATGTGATATAATTCATACATCAGAAGGAAATTGTGTTATCTTCATTTTCCTTACGATGCTATTTAGAGGGTTTTCATCTTTTACCTCAGAAATAAATACTCTTTTCTTCTTAGTTAAGTTGGATCTATCCTTTATCATATGCACATCAACATATGGCAAGTGGTTAATAACATGGAAACATATATATGAACTAGATTTATGTTTATGGTTTACAAAACAATATTCTACTAAACTAGTTTAGTGATGATATAAATATAGCCTCCACTAAACATCAAATGCTTCTGTTCTATGAATAATCTTATAGTGTCCTCGGGTCTAAAAAAACCACTGAACTGTCATGTATAGCTCCTTTTTATTAGTCTCCAAAATCTTCGCAATATAATTGGGCTTTCCCTTTTCAGCCTGACATGTCAAGAAGACAAAAAAAAATATTAAGAGCTAATTAATATATGAACGAATAACTTCTTGATACATCAAGTCAAGTTATGGCAATGAACTCGTTTACTAAACATCGAATTGAGACAGAGATCAAACGTTAAAAGTAAAATTTATATATATACAAATGTGTACACATGACATTACAGATTTAACAATGAAGATATAAACAAATTTACAAATCCATTCTATTCATCGAGCTTATTACGACGAAGGCCGTTATCAAAAACATTTACACACTATAATAGATTAATAATGTATAAATGAATGACATAAGTAAACAATATTTACTAATATAATAAATTAACATAGATCCCTAGCATTCAAGTCATGTCGATACGGTAATTTCTCAATAATGAATATTAACATAGATCCCTAGCATTCAATAATGATGGTATTTTTTTCTTCCTTTTGTTTGTGACACAATGTGATCAATAATTGGCTCATGCAAGCCATCACCACCTTCTTGAGTTGTTTTGGTGCCAACTTCACTCCTTACATGCTCAATTCCATCAACTCCCATATTCTCAAGAATTTCGGTTTCCCGATTGATCACCGAAACGGCATACTCGTAACGCTCATTTGATGCCATACTACTATGTCAAAAAGCCATAGTGAGTAAAGTCATGTTGTTGAATCTTTCGGTGGGAGTCAAATCATGGGATGATGCTTCATCTCGGGTCAGATGGTAAGGCAACATACCATCAACTCTATTGGCATTCTTAGTCCAACGTCGTCTCAAAAAGGCATTAGGTATTTCGGAAACACATCTCTTTGTCAACACGGCTATAATATGTCGGCAAAGAATGTCCAAATATTCATACATTCTACAATTGCAACTACCACTTAGAGCCAATTTGTTGAATGTAACAAGATATATTGTTCTTTTTTCGGGATCCACCAATTGCCTATAGCATTTGTGATATGTATATTCATCTTCTTCCAAAGAACGATCTCTATATTTCTCCACAAAGTACGTTGTAGCTTCCACCAATTGCTCTTGAAACTTTCTTAACATTGTTTTTGTGTATATGGAAGCACCATGTTGCTCCAAAGCGGTCTTCATTTTTATCCCACGACAAGTTTGAAGAGTCTTAAAATCCTCTTCTTTCTCCCGCATAAATTGTCTTTCCAAAGTTTTTTGAGCATTTTCAACAAATTCCTTCAAACCCGTGCAAGAACTAACATAACTATCAAAAAAAGCATTCATCCCCTCACTCCTTGAAGTTGTTGTTTGTCCCGCGGAAAATGTGTTCCGAGTGAAAGTCTTGATCCTTTTATGCTTCAAACCTTACAATCCTTGTAGCCATGTATTATCTTCCATTTCGTACTTTGAAATCAGGTGCTTCAAATAGTAACTTGCAAGTTTTTAGGGGAATTTGTTACTAATGTGCCAACTACACAACAAATGAGTGGTGGTCGGTAGTTGTGATGAAATAGCCCCGACCATGGATTGATCTTGACCCGAATTATAGTCAAGGGATGTTTGTTTTCAACCGCCTCAAACCAACTACCTAATACACATTAAAAACTTGTTTTAACTTCGTCCCTCATTAGTGCAAATCCAAAAACAACCGATTGATCGTGATGATTTACCCCGGTAAAAGGAACAAATGGTGTAGCATACCTATTAGTTCGATAAGTCGTATCAAATGCAAAAAAAATCACCAAAATTTTGACATGCCATCAAACAACGGTGTTTAACCCATACTAGACATTTCAACCTTTGTTCTTCATCAAGTAAAGTTCTAATGTAAAATTTGCCACCACTTTCTTCTTTCAACCGATTCAAGAAGTCTAAACCCGCTTGAGCATCGATCATTAACATCTAAATTGGTCTTCCTAAACTAACGTACTATATTTATTACATTTTGTCCATCAAAATCAACATGTTGAGCTCCGTCTTTCAAATTGCTAAAAATGGACATTTGTTGCATATGAGAAACACCCGACATATGTAGTGTTTTCATTATATTTCTTTGTGCCACGGTTACATGTCTCTCCCTTCGAATCAAATTCATTTTAGAAGGTGTAACTACCTTGTGATTATGCTCTAACTCTAGTGTAGTTATCTCCCAATGACTTGTTTTATTTTTATTCACAACATACATTTGAATCTTATTACCACATCTAGGAAGAACATCTCGACGACATTTACCTTTAGTACTATCCATAAAACATGTATCATCATTACCACTGTTTTTATCCTTATTTTCACCAAATAAATTACAAACAAATAATCGAACATATATTTCTTTATTTGTAACACGCTTTTGTGTTTCTTGAACCTTAATTTCAAATCCATTTTTCAAGGCATAAGCTCTAAATAAATTCTTCGCAACTTCTAAATTATCAAATCTTTGATGTAAATAAGGGACAACATTATTAACATCTTCATCAATATTATGTACATTTTTTTCATGCAAATTATCATCTTCACCATAATGCTCATCATCATCATCATCATCATCATCATCATTATGATCATCATCATCATCATCATCATCATCATCATCATCATCATCATCATCATAATCATCGTCATCATCATCATCAATATTAACATACTCTACATTACCACTAACATTACCGACATGAACATCAACACCATCTAACCCCATATAAACATCATTAACTTCAATTGTTTTTAATTTTTTCTAGGAACAAACTTAGCAAACATCTTATCCGCCATATTGATCAAAAAAATAAGAACAATAAACACTTACCCAATTCAAGGAATGATCACAATCTCTTCAAGCTCTCCAATCCCCTTTTTCCCTTTTTCTTGATGCAAAATTAGCAAAGTGACTACAAGTGATCAACAAATCTGTTTTTAGGATTTTAACCGCGGAGGAACATTTTGGTCATTCAGTGCTTCGCGGAAAAGTAGCGCTCCGCGGAAAATATACGCGGAGCGACTGGATATTTTTTTAAATCCTAACCGTCGGATTGTTGATCCAACGGTCAAAAACAGATTGTTAAATAAATTGTTCCTGACAATTGATTTTCAAGGACCTGGACCCCTCCATTATTACAAAAATGCAATATAATTGTTATACACAAAATCTTTATATCCTTAGAGCAACTCCAATATATTAGCTATTTGGGATTCTAAGCAAAAATATAAAGAATATGAGATGAAAAACACTAATATAAAGAATATGAGGTAAAAAAACTATTTCAACAATGTTACAGTGATTACCCTATATCACTAGGATATGTTCTAATTACTTATAAATAACTAACCTTACACCTTTCCCAACTTGTATTTCATAATATATTACTAAGAACAACCATTTCTCTCTGCTTATATGTATACTTTTAGAAATAAAAAGTCTTTTTAGTAATAAAATATTATGTAAGAAATGAATATAAGAAATATTGTTGTTAATAAAATTAGTTATTCATGTTTTAAATTACTTAAATTTAATATTATTTTATATTAAATCTAAATAATAGACTAAGATATGATTGGAGTTGCTCTTAAGTAAGTTAACTAAACTCATTCATAGACCCATTTTTCTCTTTATATTTGAAGTTAAAAATATAATAATTCTACTTTAAGATATTTATAAGTCGATAAATTATATATACTTATACTGCTTATACGTAATTAAATTATTCAAAAACAAAATATACTCTAAAATAGTATTAACTCTTAACACAAATTAATGTATAGAATTTTGATTTGTGGCTTAAATTTGTAAATAATCTTTTTTGGATATATGTTTTATTTCATCCGTGTTTATCAATAAAAGTACTTAAATAATAACTTATTGACTTGTAAGATGTATTATTTTTCTTTATTAATAGCAATGCTCTTTAACAAAGAGTACTTTATAATATTGTATATAATAAATTTACATGAATTTAAAATATTTATAATTAATATATTAGATAACTTTTAGTATGTGGCTGAATTACAAAACGATCCTCTTGCTATAGACTCGTAATTGAAAATATCGTAATTAGGCCCCATTTGGCATTGCTGTTGCAAACAGCAACAACAGCTTTTTTCTGAAAAGCAGCTAAAAAAGTGTTTGGTAAAATTTAAAAACTGCTTTTCTGAAAAGCGCTTTTGGCTGAAAAGCTGCTTTTAGAGAAAACAGGCCCCCCGTGCTTTTGAAAAAAGCTGCTTTTCAGCTTTTGCGGGAAGCGGTTTCAACATCTAAACTCACCAAAAACATTAATTTTTTATATTATACACCAAAACATGCACATATCAAAAATATTATCAAACAGTTATCTGATTTTCACAACAGCACTTTTTTCAACAACACAATAATTTTTAACAGCAATCCCAAACAGAGCCTTAATCACCATTGCACTTTGTAATTGTGATTGAATTTTTTTGTGCTCCATTAAACCGAATCGCGTATACTATATTTACTTCTAACTTCGTTATTGTAATTTATTTGATTTGATTTTAAGATCACACTTGACTAATAAAATCCTCATCATTACTTAGAAAATCTTAATTTTAAAATTAATTATTAATCCATTTATATATGATAAATATGCATTCATTCATCAAATCAATACTTAAATACACAAAGCTTGACTTGGAGCACAAGACATACCAAGTAACTCCAAGCATCCATAAGAAAATTCTCTATTCTCAATAATATAAATAAAAGTAATATCCCAATATCCCAAAATAATAAACGTAAATATCTTTTAATAATAATAACACGCATATACGTTAACATCTCCTCTCAAACTCACGATACCCTATCGAGAGTTTGTCAAAATTAAAAAAAAATTGAATAATTCGCTCTATTTAGTAGACCTATTGAATCATCTTTCTCGTGATCACGCGCTTTATTCTCGTCATGTTGAATCATATTCCTCGCGGTCATGCGCTTATTCTCATCCTTATCAAAACAAATACAGGATAAGAAAATTTAAAAAATTATAATCATTTACCTAATTTTAAATAAGTTTTTGAACATAAAATAGAAAATTTTAAAAAATTATTATCATATACTTAATGTCATGAAACAAACCTGACCTTTAATGGTAGTTTAACCATTTGCACCTAAATGCAGATACTCAGATACATATGCTCACGGGTCTCTCTTTTTCTTTATATATGTGTGTTTCTTTTTCTTCCGTTAATTTGCCTTCCCCTCCAAATTTCATAAATAAATCTAAAAAATATACATTTTCTACATGCGTCTACCAGAATCTTTTATTCTCCCTTTTTAAAGATCAATAGCTCTAAATAATGGCTATCTTGAAACCTAGCCTTCGTTTCACAACCCCCATTAAAATCTTCTCCACTCTCCTCCTTGTACTAACATTCCTATTATCTTGTTCTGCTTCTTCTTCACCGGAAGATCAAAACACTCCGGTGCCGGCGACATCCGTTGCGTATTACCGAGTGTTCCACATCAAGAACAAGCAAGCACAAGAATGGCGGCGATACAAGAAGAAGAAAAACATGGAGTATAGAAAGAAGAAGAGGGGTAGTAATGTAATAAATATAGATACAAGGGCTTTCTCTACTATGCTTCCAAAGGGTTTTGTTCCTCCTTCTGGTTCTTCTCCTTGCCATAATGATTTCCCTAATTCCATCACCTTTTTTTGCCAGCTCTCCTCCCAAAAACCCTAGTTTGCTTATTCAATATATACTATTTGTGTTCTTGTATACACCTTTTTTCTCTCCACTTTTCTTGATATCAAGAAACACTGGAAAAATGTTATGATCTGAAATTCCTTAAAGAACAGTTGTGAGTTTTGATCAGAGTGGAGATAAGATGTGAAACGCAATCTCTGTTTGCGTATGTATATGTAATACTGCAATAAACATCTGATGAAGATCAAGATGAAGATGAAGCAGTCACCCTTCTTTGAGTTTGATGAATTTGAGAATACAAAGTTTTGAAGTTTGATTCCTGATGTTTTAATTAAAATTATGTGTGTTTTCTTGTTCTGTTTCATTTAATTTACTGGTTTATTTTTTTTGAAATTCATTTAATTTACTGGTGATCATATATTAAAGGGTACATTATTATTATGAGTCATATGACATATGAGGTAAGTTTAGAATCCATTTATTGATAATAATTTGGTGTTAATGATTCATCCATAATACTGTACTGATGAACACTTTAGTAGTATTCTGAGAAATGACATGGGTCTACTGATTCAGAGTACAATGTAAATCAATTAAAAAGAATTAAATGAAAGGGACGGCTAGGTATATGTTTGGTGTAACCGTGCAAGTTTTGACTTGAGCATATAAAGGTTTAAATAATTTTAAAGTGATATAAAGACTCACAGATGTCCGTGGGTGTGTGTGCATTCATGTACCAACCAGCTGGCTAGTTGTACTGCTATATAGTATTCAAGTCTGAAATTAAGGCCCAAAATATTGGGAAGGCGACAGGGGTGAATGCCCTGAATTCCTGGACCTTTAATCAATTGCACTTGCTTCATATTTGATTAAGGCCCAAAATATTTGGTTAATTTCATTAATTTTTTTATTGTACATGGTTAGTTTAGTACTCCCTTCGTCCTGGCCAATTGTTTATCATTGGTTTGGGCATGGTGGTTAAGGAAATTAAGTAAAGTAGTGAAAAAAGTAAGAAAAATGAGTAAAGTGATGGAACCCATTAATATTTAAGATATAAAAGTAAGTAAAGTGGAGGAAAGTAGTGGGAGTGGTTAATTTTTATATTATAAAACTTTACTATTTTGGGAAAGTTTTGAAATGTAAATAATTGAATGGAACATTCAAAAAAAAAGTGTAAAGAAATGGATGGACGGAGGGAGGGAGATAGTAGTACCTTAGAATTGTAACCGTACGTAATTATCCATGACAAGCTTGAGTTCGGGTTGATACCGGTTTGATTTGTTAAAAACTTGAATTCCAACACAAAAAATTGTGTATCTCGAGCCGAGTTATTAGCAAAGCGCAAGATTGTTAGGCTCAAACTTGAAAATTTGAAAAAGTTACATGTATCCTAATTTTTTTCATAATACTTCTAAGATTTTTTAAATTTAAAATTACAATTCAGAGATCTAACTCCGTGAATCCTTTGAGGATAACTGATTAACAATTTGAACTTGTATGTGTCGAAATAGATAATTAGTTGCGTCAAATAAATTTGAATTTTTATTATTCAAGAGTTGTTTATTAAGAGTTCGATTATGACTAGATTCATTTTTGTACGATAAAAGCTCGAGTGCAGTTTGATTTGTTAATGAGCTATAATACATATTTTTTATACTAGCTTATAGCACGTGCGATGCACGGTTACTTAAATTTTATTTATAATTATTCTGTTTATAATTATATTTTTATTATCCATGCAACACACGATTGTTTTTTAAATATTTATAATTATATTTATTTATGAATATTTTAATATTTAAAAGTTATTAGTTTACATGATTAAATTATTGTTAAAAAAGATTTAGCCAAAAAAATTATAGTTAAAAATTTGATATTTATTATATTTTACACGCTAAACTATTCTAAAACTAAAAAGAGAATAAAGTGACGAAATTTAATGTTGAGAATTCTATTCGATTTAGGAAATCGACTTATATGTATTTTAGATTATTATAATAACCTTTATTAACCAAATACTGTTTTTAATGTTAAATCTAACGGTTTTCACCTATCTATTTAACATTAAACGATTTTGATTATTTTGGTATTAAATGAGTTTCCTTATTTAATTATAACTATTTTTATGTTTTGATTTTTTAGAAAATCCAATCCTAATATAATATCTTTTAACTTATATCATTTTTAGACAATAACTTCTTTTTATATGATATAATCTTGATCATCTATTTTTAAAAGTATTGGGTCTAACGGTTGAGAATGTTTTGACGGTATTTAGAAACAAACTACCATGATAACATCATTAATTTTTCTTAATATTTATAATTTTTTTAATTTATAATTTTTTTAATTATTTATTGCTAAAATATAATATACTCTTTTTTGTAATATGTTAAAGATACGGTAACTTTGAACTTTTGAAAAAATAAATTATCAATTAAAATATAATTTTTTTTGTAATAATTCTTCTTTTAAAGTAGTACACCGTGACAATCAAAATTCTGTATAAAATTCATTTTTTATAGTATATCCTATAAATATCTATGTTATTATATTAAAAACTAAATAATGAAAGCTTACTTATAAGTTTGGTCGCTTTGTTTGATCACTCAATATATAATATTAAAATTATCATGTAGAATGATCTAAGATTTGAATCTACCAACAACATATTAAAATTTGTAGATTTTTTTTTAAATAAAGAATTTTTTTCATTTTTTTCTTGCAGACATAGGTTATTTGATAATATTTTTTGTAAAGTACGATTTTTCAGAAAAGTACTATACTAATTGATTAAGAAACTTTTAAAGTTTCGAATTTATTAATTTACGATGTATATATGTTAAAAAAATTTGGCCTCGAGTCTAAAATTTCAAAATACAGTTTTTTTAATATGAATAACAATGAAATTAGGTATCTATGAGTTCTTATAAAACAAAATCACCATTTACGTATAATTTATTATTTAATAATAAATAATATTTGATTAGTTATGATCTAAAAGTTAATAAAATAGGATTAAAAATATGCACAATTTTATAAAATTTTATCCTCGTATTATTATATTCTTTGTTGATTTGAATTTTTCTTAGATTGATTTTAATTTTTGAACATAGATTTCTAAATTTAAAATAGTTAGAAAAAAGTAATTAAATTGGTATTAAAATAATGATGACATAATAATTATTATTAGAATTTAAATATTCACTTTACTAATTTGGGTTTTATCTTGTGTTTTAAAAATCAAATTTTGACAATTTTATACCCCACATGAAGATAACTAAATTCTATTTAATTAAAAGATGGTTTAACAATTTTTATCTAACTGGAATTATCCATGGAAGAGAAAAGAAAGTCACGAATTTTTTACAAGGAGAATTCTATTCAATATACAAAACTTATTTATATTTGGTATATTTGGTTTAAATTATCAAAATACACCTTTTACAATTTAAATATAATCCTATTATTAATAAAATACACTTTTTAAATATTTGATCTAACGATTTTCATTTATCTAGTTAAGATCTAATGGTCCTTATTAATTTGGTTATCTAGGACCAAATTTTTGGATAAGATCCCTATTATGATTATTTTATATAAGGATTTAATATAATAAGGATATCAAGTATATACTGATATAAGTATCTTACTAACTGCTTTTACTTTTAATGTTTCAGTTTTATTTACAGTGTATATAAAATTTTAAAATACATTATTACTTAAAAATTATTAAATAGAATAAAAATTATGTTTTGATTATATAAAATTTTATTCTCATATTATTATATTCTTTATCGATTTGAATTTGTTCTTAATTAATTTTGATACTTTTTTGAAAGAAACATAAAATTTCTCTATATTTTAAAGAATTAGTGGAAAAATAAATAAATTGGTGCTACAATAATAAAAAAATATTTATTAAAATTTAGATACACACTTTACTATTTGGGTTCTATCATGAGTTTTAGAAATTGAATTTTGACGATTTTACAACACATGCGAAACTAACGAAATTATCTTTAATTTAATGATGGCTTAATAATTATTATCTAACTTGACCAGTTGACCTACTCATAAAATAAACTGAAAAGAAAAGATGGTTAAGAAGTTTTACGTAAAGAATTCAATTCAATATAGAAAATCAATTCATAATTGGTTTAAATTATCAAAGCACACTTCTTAGTTTTTAAATATAATCCTACCTTTAATCAAATACACATTTTAATATAAGTATTATTGATATGGACAGAAAAGTAATTATAGAAATATAATTGTTGATTCAATTAAAAGGCCGATATTTAAGGACCGACACCCTAATTATTCATTAATTTCGTAATTAATGAATAGGGAAAATATACAGCTCATAAAAAGAGTCCAAAATATGGTAAATTCATCAAAGAAGGATCCGGAATCCCAATTAAAGGCAATTAATGAGTCATAGCCTTTATCAACAAGGAAACGAATTCTCCAGCAAGAAATACAATGTTTATCCAATATCAAAAAGGAGACTTATTCGCTAAGACTCCTAAACATACCATAAATACTATGCTCTAGACGCCTATATAAGGACCCTGATCCTACAATCAGAACTACGTTTTGGACACAGCTCCATACGTCATCTACTACGTTTTGGACACAGCTCCATACGTCATCTACTATGTTTTGGACACAGCTCCATACGTCATCTACTACGTTTTGGGCACAGCTCCATACGTCACAACGCCTCGAAGGCGCAACAAGCCATAAAGGCACCCCTAGAACTACGTTTTAGACTTCATCCTCGAATAAGGACATACAAGTCACTACGTCCTTGGTGTGCCCCTGCCGCCATAGCCCCGAGGGCAACACCAAGAACTACGTCTTTGGCTTGATTCTCAATAAAGAATTGAGATACGTAGGCATCTCGTGAGGACCGATTTAGTCTCGAAACACAAGTGCAGCCATTAAAGCTCGAAGCTCATTAATCCTAGCATTAAATTCACAAAGCACGTTTTTTAATCCATAACATTTGGCGCCGTCTGTGGGAAAACAACATCAACCATGGCAAACACACGAAGAACAGCTCGGGATACTCAAACTCCCGATGATCGCCCCATCACCTCTGAGGCTGATCAGCCACCGCCGACTACCGGCACACAAGGGGCGAATATCCCCACCAACACTCAAGGACCGGAAATCCCGATTTCTGTTGAAGGGACGAATCCCCTGCAGATGGTCATTCATGGATCTAATCCACGAGAGACCGTTCACCAGCAACCAATCACGACATCCCCGCTGCTCATGAGTGCACCAAGGAGCCTTCAACTCCATACTACTGATCTCCCTCAATACGCGAATCAGACTTTGGGGATGCCAAGCTACGACATGCCCCCTCAACCCATGGCGGGCGGTAGTGGAACTAATCCAATCTACCATGAGGCATATGTGCCCCCTTATATTCAAGGTCTGGGACCCCAACAACAACAAACTCGTCAGACCCCTCTCATTCAAGATTACTCTGGCCCATATACCGAGGATGAGGGTTATACAACTGGGGAGGATGTCGCCCCAAGAAGGAGACGTTCTTCCCAGACAAATCGGGAGCAACCCCAAACTACTAGGGAGAAACTTGCAGCCCATGAGGCAGAGACTGCAAGGCTCAAAAAACTCATTGCTGAAGAAGAGGCCGCTCAATCTCGGGGCCGAACGACTGAAGGAATCCCGATAATCAACTTGGATCCACCAAGAAGGACCAAGAGGGCTGAAGCCCCAAGGGGTGATCCTAGTATTTTGTTGCCCCTAGGAGATCCTGATGATCCTACACCACCGTTTACTAAAGACATCATGAAAACGGCTATATCCAGAAAGTTTAAGATGCCTTCGATCAAAGCCTATGATGGAACGGGAGATCCCGCAAATCATGTAAGGACCTTCTCCAATGCACTACTGTTGCAGCCAACCAACAATGCGATCAAGTGTAGGGCGTTTCCACAAAGCTTGGCAGGCATGGCCCAACGTTGGTATAGCCGTCTACCTCCCAACTCTATTGGGTCATTCAAGGAACTAAGCAAGGCTTTCATCAATCAGTTCATTAGTGGAAGGGTGCATGAGAAAAGTTCTGCATCACTCATGGCAATCCGGCAAGGACAGAATGAGGCCCTAAGGGACTACATCAATCGATTCACTCGAGAGGCTTTAAAAGTCCCGGACTTAGAGGACAGAGTGGCTATGATAGCCCTGCAACACGGAACCACTGATGACCACTTCAAACGGTCGTTAGCTAAACATCCCCCCGAGAGCATGCTGAAGCTCCAAGATAGGGCCGGAAAGTATATCAAGGCTGAAGAAAGCATGAGAAAATATGAACCCACTACTGGCGGTAGTGGAAACTCAAAGAAAAGAAAAGAAACTCAGGAGTACGACGTCAAGGAAAAGTTCCCCAGAACATTAAAGAACTCCGATTCTCCCCCTAAGAGAAGCAATTTTGGACCAAAATTCACAGAATATGCAAGATTGAATACTCCCAGGAGTCAAATTCTGATGGAGATAGCCAAGGAAGAAGATATCAAATGGCCAAAGCCAATGGGGGCTGATTTGTCCAAACGGAACCAAAGTCAGTTTTGTCGGTTCCACAAAGAAGTCGGTCATGACACCGATGATTGTAGGCAATTGAAAGATGAGATTGAGTTCCTGATACGGAGAGGAAAACTCAGCAAATTCACCAAGGATGGAAATCAAGGGAGTCAAAGAGGAAACTATGAAAGGAAGGATTACGACAGAAGGGACAACGACCAAGATCGTAACCCCAAGCCCCGAGGGCCAGTTATCAACATGATATTCGGAGGACCAACCGCTGCTGGGTCCTCCCGAAACTCAAGAAAGGCTTATGCCCGAGAGGTAATGACTGTGGTTGGAGAAGCACCGAAGCGTGCCAGAACAGAAGTATCAATAGGTTTTGACGATTCAGACTTGGAAGGGGTAAAGTTCCCCCATGATGATCCTCTTGTCATAATACATGTGATAGGTAACTCCGAAACAAAGAGAGTCCTGGTCGACAATGGAGCTTCAGTGGATATCTTGTTCCACGATGCTTTTATCAAGATGGGTTACACTGATTCTCAGCTAACACCCTCAAATATGCCTGTATACGGATTCAACGGGGTGGAATCAAAAGTGGAAGGCACTATCCAACTCCCAATGACCATGGGGCAAGGGATGAATACGTCTACTCAGATGTTGGACTTCATAGTTATAAAAGCGACTTCAACCTACAATGCAATCCTGGGAAGGACTGGTCTTCATGCGTTCAAGGTTGTTGCCTCATCTTATCATCTAAAAATCAAGTTCCCAACGAGGAATGGGATTGGTGAAGAACGAGGAGACTAAAAGATGGCTAGAAGTTGTTATGTAGCCGCGTTAAGGCCTGATGGAACCGGGGGGCAAGTTCTCCCAATTGAAGATATGAATATCAGCGACAACGAGGACAGAAGGGGGAAACCGGCTGAGGACTTGATCCCAATTCCCCTAGTCCCAGGAGAACCAGAGAAGGTGACTTATATTGGGGCACTACTGCCCGAACCATTGAAGAGCAAACTCACGTCTTTTTTTCAAGAAAACAATGACGTTTTTGCTTGGATAGCGGCCGACATGCCAGGGATTGATCCCCAATTAATATCTCACAAATTGAATATGGATCCAGAAAGGAAGACAGTAAAACAAAAGAAAAGAAATTTTGTTCCAGAGAGGCTTGAAGCCATTAAGCAAGAAGTGAATAAGCTTTTGGAAGCCGGGTTCATTGAGGAAATTCAATTCCCGGAATGGTTAGCTAACCCCGTGATGGTCAAAAAAGCTAACGGGAAGTGGAGGATGTGCGTCGACTTCACCGACTTGAATGATGCATGTCCTAAGGATTGTTTTCCCTTACCAAGGATTGATGCTCTAATAGATGCCACTGCTGGGCATGAGATGCTAAGTTTCATGGATGGCTTCAGTGGATATAATCAAATCAAGATGCACAAAGATGACATCGCCAAGGTATCATTCATCACTGACTTTGGTGTCTTCTGTTTCTTAGTCATGGCTTTTGGGCTTAAGAATGCAGGAGCGACCTATCAAAGGTTGGTAAACAAAATCTTTGAGCACCTAATTGGAAAAACCATGGAGGTCTACGTGGATGACATGTTAGTCAAAAGCCTCGATAAGGCCGATCACATTAAGCACCTCCGAGAGGCATTCGAAGTGCTAATGCACCACAAGATGATGTTGAATCCAGCTAATTGTGCCTTTGGTGTAGGCTCGGGAAAGTTTTTAGGCCTAATGGTTTCCAAGAGAGGAATCGAGGCCAATCCCGACAAAATCAAAGCAATTCTAGACATGGAGCCACCACGGACTGTCAAAGATGTCCAGAAATTAACGGGAAGAGTGGCAGCGTTGGGGAGATTCATCTCCAAGTAAGGAGAGAAGTGTTTACCCTTCTTCAAAGCACTCAAAAAAGTGAAAATTTTGAATGGACAACTGAAAGCCAAGAGGCCTTTGAGGCCCTAAAGAAATACATGGCTGAAATACCACTATTGGCAAAACCCAAGCCAGGGGAAACTCTCTACTTGTACTTGGCAGTTTCTAACACAGCCCTTGGAGATGTACTGATAAAGGAAGAATTTAAAGTGCAGAAGCCCGTCTACTATGTGAGTAAGATTCTTCATGGGGCAGAAATAAACTACTCAACGATTGAGAAGTTTGCCTTAGCCTTGATAATGGCCTCAAGAAAGCTACGCCCGTACTTCCAAGCACACAAGATAGAGGTTTTGACTGATCAACCTCTAAGAAACATCTTGCATAGCCCTCAAGTTAGTGGAAGATTGATCAAATGGGCCATTGAATTGGGCGAATTCGACATCAAGTATAAGCCTCGAACGGCCATAAAGCTCAAGCACTCGCTGACTTCATGGTTGAATGTACCATTGACAACCAAGAAGTCGGGGGGCAGGAAGTAATAATGGAAGACAAGGAAACTGAAGACATAATCTCCAAAGAATGTTGGGTGAAGTAATAATGGAAGACAAGGAAACTGAAGACATAATCTCCAAAGAATGTTGGGTGCTCTATTTTGATGGAGCATCAAAAACAAAATCAAGTGGAGCCGGTTTAGTGCTACAAAGTCCTGATGGATTCCTCATAGAGTATGCACTGAAACTTGACTTCCCAACGACAAACAATGAGGCTGAGTATGAAGCTCTGATAGCTGGCTTAGGGCTGGCTGGAGCCTTGAGGGTCAAAACTCTGAAAGTATGTGGAGATTCGAGGCTAGTGGTTTCCCAAGTGAATGGGGAATTTGAGGCCAGAGATGAAGTCATGGCCAAGTACTTGAAACTTGTCAAGGCCATCATGACTCAGTTCGACGAATGCTATGTAGAGCACATCCCAAGGGAAGAAAACTTGAAGGCTGATGCCTTGTCTAAGTTTGCTTCTTCTGAAATTGAAAACTATGCAGGGAGTGTATACTTCCAAGTCCTGAGGACCCCAAGCATCAACGGAAAGTTGGTAGCACCCATTGATGTTGCTAGTTGTTGGATAGATCCCATCAAGGCTCATCTGGAAACTGGGTGGTTACCCAATGACACTTTAGAAGCACGAAAGCTATACGTCAGAGCACTAAGGTATACCCTGATTGAGGGAATCCTAAATAAGAAGTCTTTCATCATTCCATATCTGAAATGTTTAAGACCTCAAGAGGCAGAATTAGCCCTGAAGGAAGTACATGAAGGAATTTGTGGGCAGCACTTGGGGGGCAGAGCCCTTGCCCATAAAATCACTCGTCTAGGTTTCTATTAGCCAAGCATACTTGCTGATGCTAAAAGCTATGTACAGAAATGTGAACGGTGCCAGAAACATGCACCAGTGGTTAGGCAACCACCAGAGATGATGACATCCATTAACTCACTTATTCCCTTTGCTATGTGGGGAATGGATATACTCGGGCCATTTCCAATGGCAAGTGCTCAACGAAAGTTCTTGATAATAGCAATCGACTACTTCACCAAGTGGATTGACGCTAAACCTTTAGCCAAGATAACCACCAAGCAAGTAATGCATTTCTTCTGGGAAAATGTGATATGCAGGTACGGAATTCCGCGAGTCCTGGTTACGGACAATGGAACTCAGTTTAACAATGATGAGTTCAAGAAATATTGTGATGAGAATGATATCAAGTTGCGCTTCACTTCTGTTGCCCATCCTCAAGCAAATGGGCAAACTGAGGTTGCAAATCGAATTATCCTGGATGGACTAAAGAAAAGAGTTGAACGCTCCAGAAACACTTGGGTAGACGAATTACTCCCCATACTTTGGGCATATCGTACTACTTGTAAAGTCACCACCGGGGCAACTCCGTTTCTATTGGCTTATGGAGCAGAGGCAGTAGTCCCGGTGGAGATTACTCACACCTCCCCAAGAGTTGAGGCTTATGAACCGGAAGAAAATGAAGAAGGCTTGAGGCTAGCTTTGGATCTAATTGATGAAGTTAGGGATGAAGCAAACGCCAAGATAGTTGAACATCAAAAGAAAGCCTCTTTCTACTACAACCTAAGGGTTAAAGAAAGGTTTTTTCGTCAAGGAGACTTGGTTCTCAGGAAAATTGAAGCATCCAGAGTTGGACAAAAGGGCAAGCTGGCCCCAAATTGGGAAGGACCATATCGCGTCAAGAACGTGTTTGGTCGAGTCTCGTACAAACTAGAAACCCTTGAAGGGCATGAGGTGCCAAGGACTTGGCATGCCTCCAATTTGAAAGTCTATTATGTTCAAAGTGTGTCCTGATTGGACTCACTACTAGGACAAATAGAAATAAGGTTCGATGAAATCATGAGCTTCCTAGAAATCAAATGAAGGGTTGAAACCCCAGAAACCTAAGATATTCAGTCCAAACCCCATCATTTGATATGCTCAATGAAAGGCTTGAAGCCAAAACAAGACGGTATAAGACATAAAAGGCTTATGCAAGTGTCAAGTTAGCCTCGAATAAGGCAAAATCGTCGTAAATGTGTAGGTCGCTCCACACTTTACACCAAGACGATACTCGTGAAACACTAGTGTATATTAAAATCCTCAAAAAAGGGTAGTAAGTCCCAGGTAAGGGATAAAAAGACCCCAAGTCTCGAAAAAGACCGGTATAACTCCTATGAAATCCTAGTGCATTATCATAGACGTTGGGAAGCGTGATCAGCCATTTTAAACTTCAAAGAAGAATCCCAGAAAATCTTCAAATCCTCAACAACAAGCCATGAAGGGCCAAGGGATACAAATAAAACTAAACTTGTTAAAAGTTTAAGTTAAGCCCGAAGGCTGGAAATACATAAAGAAAGTACAAGCCATGAATGGCCACAAATAAAAAACTAACTAAGCATCTTCCCCCTTGCCACCAGCTTCTGCCTCCTCCCCTGAGCTAGAGCCAGAGGAATGCTCATCAGCATCTTGGTCATCGGCAGAAGTGTCGCCAAGGGGGACGAATGCACAGGATCTAAAATCCCAGAAATCTTCAAGTCTTCAAAGCAAAATCCCAGAAATCTTCAAAGAAAACTCAGAATCTTCAAAGAAAACCCAGAATCTTCAAAGATTTCTTCAAATCTTCAAGCAAGAAACCCAGAAAACGGTGAGATTCAACGGAAAATCTCGCCGGGAATCACTTTGTGACAGAACCCTAGCAGAGCAATTTAGAGAAGATTTTGGAGAAAATTTAGCAGAGTAACTTTGAGAAATAGAAAGTGAGGAATGAATGGAAACAACTGAGAGTTCACCCTTTTATAGGGATGATAGCCGGTCAATGGGCCGGTTGAAGGAAGGACAACCAGCATTAGCCGGTATAGTCATAAAGGCTAAAGGCCCAATAAAGGATAAAGGCCTAATAAAGGCTAAAGGCCCAATAAAGGCTAAAAGCCCAATAAAGGCTAAAGGCCCAATAAAAGGCTAAAGGCCCAATAAAGGCTAGATGCCCAATAAAAAAGGCTAAATGCCCAATAAAGGCTAAAAGCCCAATAAAGGCTAAAGGCCCAATAAAAAGGCTAAAAGCCCAATAAAGGCTAGAGGCCCAATAAAAAAGCTAAAGACCCAATTGCTAAATAAAGGCCTTAGACCCAAATTGAGCCCAATATATGTGGGCCTTAAAAGCTCGAAATGAACCAAATATTCGACCAGAATCCTGGTCGAATGAGTTCGAACGGGGCTCAAAATGGAGCACATCTTCGACTAAAATCCTGGTCGAAAGTATTCGACCAGGGCCTGAAACAACGCCAGAATTCGACTAGCAACCTGGTCGAAATCATTCGACCAGGAGGTAAAATCAAGTCAAGATTCGACCAGGTCGACCAGGAGGAAAAAGCCAGCCAAAATTCGACCAGAATCCTGGTCGAAGGTGTTCGACCAGGACCCAAAAGTGAGGACGAATTCGACTAGGATCCTGGTCGAAAATAAACTGAAAAATCAAAAAATTGATTTGTCTTCTATGGAATTGATGAAAAATCCTGATTCCTGTTTTGGGAAAATTACAAAATGGATTTAGAACTATATGTTCGTCAAACCAAGCCACAATACGGAAGAAAAATTTCGTAACTCCCGAATAAGCTAACTTCTACGATAATCTAAAAGAGATTTTCCTAGAAGTTGGGGGGCAAATGATATGGACAGAAAAGTAATTATAGAAATATAATTCCTGATTCAATTAAAAGGCCGATATTTAAGGACCGACACCCTAATTATTCATTAATTTCGTAATTAATGAATAGGGAAAATATACAGCTCATAAAAAGAGTCCAAAATATGGTAAATTCATCAAAGAAGGATCCGGAATCCCAATTAAAGGCAATTAATGAGTCATAGCCTTTATCAACAAGGAAACGAATTCTCTAGCAAGAAATACAATGTTTATCCAATATCAAAAAAGAGACTTATTCGCTAAGACTCCTAAACATACCATAAATACTATGCTCTAGACGCCTATATAAGGACCCTGATCCTACAATCAGAACTACGTTTTGGACACAGCTCCATACGTCATCTACTACGTTTTGGACACAGCTCCATACGTCATCTACTATGTTTTGGACACAGCTCCATACGTCATCTACTACGTTTTGGGCACAGCTCCATACGTCACAACGCCTCGAAGGCGCAACAAGCCATAAAGGCACCCCTAGAACTACGTTTTAGACTTTATCTTCGAATAAGGACATACAAGTCACTACGTCCTTGGTGTGCCCCTGCCGCCATAGCCCCGAGGGCAACACCAAGAACTACGTCTTTGGCTTGATTCTCAATAAAGAATTGAGATACGTAGGCATCTTGTGAGGACCGATTTAGTCTCGAAACACAAGTGCAACCATTAAAGCTCGAAGCTCATTAATCCTAGCATTAAATTCACAAAGCACATTTTTTAATCCACAACAATTATATTCAAAATTATCGTTTATGAATATGAAACCCTCAATATTTTAATAATATTTTGATATTATCCTTTTATGTTTGTTATATGTAAAATGATATAATTATAATTTGGATTAATCAAATTTTTATGTTCCTTCAGAAAAAAAGTGTTTAAATTTTATTCATGTACATTAGTTCTCCACGTAGGGTCCACGTATATCATTGTAATCAATATGAATTGTTATCTTGATATTTGGTTTAATAATTATTATCTAACTGGAACTATACATAAATTCAAGAGAAAATATATTTAAGAATTTTTACATAAATTTTTTTTAAATTATCAAAATACACTTTTTAGTATTTAAATATAATTCTATTATTAATCAGATACACTTTTTAATATTAGATCTAACAATTCTCATCGATCTAAGATCTAACTATAATTATTAATTTGGTCGTAATCGTACACGGACGATCGATTTTAATTTTTTCTTAAATTGGTTTTAATATTTTATTGAAATAAACATAGAATTTATAAATTTAAAAGAATTAGGAAAAAAAATTAAATTGGTGCTACAATAATAAAAATATATTTATTAAAATTTAAATAATAACTTTACTGTTTGTGCTCTATCTTGAGTTTTAGACAACAGATTTTAACGATTTTACAGCCCACGCGAAACTTACAAAATTATCTTTAATTTAACGATGGTTTAATAATTATTATCTAACTGGAACTATCCATAAACTAAAGAGAAAAGATAATTACGAATTTTTACATAAAGATTTCTATTCAATATAGAAAACCTATTTATAATTGGTTTAAATTATCAAAATACATTTTTTATTTATTAAAATTTAGATAATAACTTTACTGTTTGGGCTCTATCTTGAGTTTTAGACAACAGATTTTAACGATTTTACATCCCACACGAAGCTTACAAAATTATCTTTAATTTAATGATGGTTTAATAATTATTATCTAACGGGAACTATCCATAAACTAAAGAGAAAAGATAATTACGAATTTTTACATAAAGATTTCTATTCAATATAGAAAACCTATTTATAATTGGTTTAAATTATCAAAATACATCTTTTAGTATTTAAATACTATCCTATTAATAATCAAATACAATTTTTAATATTATATCTGACGGTCCTCATTGATTTGAAGATTTATAGTTTAATAATCCAACGGATCGTATACTTTTGATAGTACAGTGACCAACCAAAGTTTTGGATAAGATCTCCCGGTTATTATAAATAAGGAGTTAATGATAAGAAAGCTTGACTTAGCTCAATTCATTAAGAAAAAATCCTCTAATTTTTTTTTTAATTTTAAAATTCAAGAGCCTACGACTATTTATTTAGAGATAAATACTACACCTCACCTTGTAGTGGCTTGACATTTTAAGGGCCATCTATGTAGATAAAAGACCCTCAATATCATAATTTGAAGCAAAATGATTCTAAATATCACAATCCAGAAAATTGGCCCCAAATATCACTCTAAAACACCACTTCGTGTGATTTTTTTTAACCTGAAACATCACTTGGCCTGGTGTTTTACTGTTGCAAAAAAAAAAGAGACTAAATTGCTATCAAAACACCAGTTCATTCGGTGTTTAAACAGAAGAACGTTGAATCGCCTTCCGTTTCATTTTTTTTAAAGTTAAAAAATCAAAACACTTGTTAAACATGTGTTTCCAGCACTGAAAACACTAGATGATCCAGGACAAAACACCAGATGATCCGGTGTTTAATTATTCTAAGTGTCAAACGCAACTTAAGCAAAACACTTGTTAAACGTGTGTTTCCGGCACTCAAAACACCAGATGATCCAGTGTCAGGACAAAAAAAAAAATTAAGATCAAAACGGAACTTAATCATGTGTTTAAAATGTGAAAACGCAGGTTCATATAGTGTTTGCAGGAAAATACTACATAAACTTGTGTTTTGTAAAGTGCAAACAATTTTTTTTTTTAAATTTAAGCTCAAAACACTACTTAATCAGATGTTTGATGCTGAAAACAGAGGTTTATATGGTGTTTGCAGCAAAACACCAGATAAACTTGTTTTTTATAAAGTGTGATTTTTTTTTAAAATTTAAGCTCAAAACGCTACTTAATCAAGTGTTTGAAGCAAAATATCGGATGAACTGGTGTTTACAGCAAAACACCGAATGAACGGGTGTTTTGACAGCACTTTAATCTTTTGTTTACAACAGCAAAACAACAGACGAAATGGTATTTCGGGTTAAAAAAAAACACCACACGAAGTGGTGTTTTAGAGTGAAATTTGAGATCATTTTTATGGATTATTTTATTGGGGGTCTTTTCTTTAAATATATTGTGATAGAGGGCCATCACCCCCTGTGTACACCATTATAAAAGGCCACCACATTTGAATTCATAATATCCCACCCATAGCCCCGAACCCGCCAATCTCACTCTCCTTCAGAAAACCAAAAATGTCACTGAGGCATAACATCAAACACCTTGCGCGCATCTCCACTCTCCGCTCATACTCCCACTCTACCACACACCCCCACCGCCTCCACCCACCACAACCCCATCGTCCACCTCCCCAACAAGACCCCTACACTCTCCTCAAAGAAGACCCCATCCAAATCCTCTCTGACCTCTGGGTCCGATCCTTTTCGCACCACCACCACACTCAAAACCCGACCCCACCTAAACCCTTCACAAATCTCACCGGCTTTTTATCGAAACTCGATATTTGGGTGTTAGCTTATCAACGCACGTGTGCTCATGTCACTGGCTCCTTTCCGCCACGCAATGCCATTCATTTTCATGTCCTTTCTGATCTTCTTTCATTACGTAATGCGGTGATTCATAGTCAGTTTCAGTGGAATAAGAAGATTGGGGAGGGTGTGTATGTACGTAGTCCGAATGAAAAACCCGTGTTGAGAAATATTTCTAGACGGAAACTTGAGGCGATTTTGAGTGATCCCACACCGCCGTTTCAGGATCGAGTTGTTCAGGAGGCGTTGTTGATGATTCTGGAGCCAATTTTTGAGCCGAGGTTTTCGTCAAAGTCGCATGCTTTTCGGCCTGGTAGAAATGCGCATTCGGTTATTAGGACGATTAGGAGTAATTTCTCGGGGTACCTTTGGTTTTTGAAAGGTGATTTGACTCAGTTTTTTGAAGATGTAGACACGAATGTTGTGATGCGTTTTGTTGGAAATGTAGTTAAGGATAAGAAAGTACTTAGGTTGATTAAATCTGGGTTGCGAGTGAGGAATGGAATTCCATGTGGTGATGAACATAAAGGCGAATTTGACAAGAGTAAGAAGGAGAAGAAAAAAGGGTCGACGAGAAAAAAGATTCTGAATGAGAATGAGCCGAAGCCTGATCCTTATTGGTTGAGGATTTTCTTTGATTTTGCACCAGAGGAAGCAGTTAAGGTACCTAATTATGGTGGTTGTGGAATTCTTAGTCCATTGCTTGCTAACATATGTCTTAATGAATTAGATCATCTGATGGAAGATAAATTAGTAGAATTTTTTCGCCCGTCTAGATTAGATTCGATATGGAAAGATTCTGTTAATGATGGTTCTCATAACCCTTCTTGGCCGGAGTTTGTTCCAGCTAGTGGGAAAGAGAAAACAAGAAAAATGGATTATATTCGATACGGGGGTCATTTTTTGATTGGAATTAGGGGACCGAGGGAGGATGCAGTTGAAACTCGGAAAGAACTAATTGAATTTTGTGATAGTAATTTTGGGATAAGGTTGGATAATTCAAGGCTGGAGATTGAACATGTAACTAGGGGTGTTGAGTTCTTGGATCATATTATATCTAGACGTGTAATTTACCCGACTCTACGCTACACAGCAAGTGGTGGTAATATTGTGAATCAGAAGGGTGTAGGGACGTTACTTTCTGTCACGGCTAGCTTACCAAATTGCATTAGGCAATTCAGACGGCTTAAGTTTGTTAAGGGTGACAGAGATCCCGAACCACTGCCTTGCACTCCAATGCTTTATTCAGGTCAGGCTCACACCAATGCTCAAATGAATAAGTTTCTTGAGACTATGGCGGATTGGTATAGGTATGCAGATAACCGGAAGAAAATTGTTGGTTTTTGTGCTTATGTGATTCGAAGCTCTCTTGCTAAATTATATGCTGCGAGGTATAGGCTGAAATCTAGAGCCAAGGTGTACAAGATTGCGTCACGTAATCTTAGCCGGCCCTTGGTGGAAAGTACTAACAATTCCGCACCGGAATATTCAGATCTTCTGAGAATGGGACTTGTTGATGCCATAGAAGGAGTTCAGTTTTCTCACATGTCTTCAATTCCATCATGTGATTACACTGTGTTCCCTAGAAACTGGATTCCAGACCATGAGAGAGTTATACATGAGTATATCAACTTGCAAAATCCAAAATTTTTCTGCGAACTGCAAAGATCAATCAAAAAACAAGGTTTAACGTTGCCTCAAGATGAGATATCTGAGATTGTGTGGGACTATAAAACTCTGGGAGTGCGAAGCTACCAGTCTTCTTCTGATAAAGACACCAGGAATGCTTCTAAGGATGTTGTGCTATCAACAGAAGTCTAGTTTTGTTGAGAAAAGGTTGAATGGCAGAGGAGGAAGGGCTAAGGACATCTCAAAAGTATCATTAGCATGCTCCATCTCCATGGAATTTAAAGACACGGAGGTACTTCTTCTTAAGCATCTCTCAATTCAATGCACACATGCCCTCTCTTAAATGGTAATATGCGATGAACGTTTTTTTTTATTCATATGGGGGCGGGGTTTCAGGAGGACTCCTATTGCTATATTCATGCACACTTGTCTCCACAGAGACCTGAACCCACTTGAAGGGGAGGGTGTGATACCATTGGAGCACTGCCCCTTTGGTAATATGTGAAAACAGGACCACTGATTAATATTTGGAGACAATTATGTCAAGTAAAGATATGAAGTAGAAGGTATTATGGAATAAAGTTTAGAAAGTTCATTAAAATTACACCACTTAATTGAGGTCACAAAACTGAAGCAGAAAAACAGAATTTAGCAGAAAAGAAGAATTGAGCAGAAGGATGGATAAGTACTTCTGGTGCATAACTTTAAAGTTTCCCCACAGTATCTTCTCCCTGTAGAGATCTGGTGGTGCCCACTGCAAACTTTTGTATGTTATGGTGCTTTTCCCCTCCTAAAAGAAACTCTCTCTAGCATTTTACATTAATAGCATTGGAAATTATCCGGTAACTGTTGAAAAATTCAATGAATGTAAGTTTGTAACACCTCTGTGTTTTGAATAAGATGGTTAAGTTAATCGTGTAAGAAAACTTCTGGTAGTCGTTCTGTTATCATTTCAAATTGAAGAATCTAATTTCATTTTCCTAGAAATATTAGAGTACTGAGATATATCAGGAGCAGTTTAGAAATTCTGCACTAACTT
The DNA here is from genome assembly GCA_030848705.1 of Heracleum sosnowskyi. NCBI lineage: Eukaryota > Viridiplantae > Streptophyta > Magnoliopsida > Apiales > Apiaceae > Heracleum > Heracleum sosnowskyi. The sequence continues at coordinate 35,267,038 of CM061242.1, forward strand.
GAAATTAGCGTAGCAACTTTGAAGTACCATAGGTGATAGGCCCATAGAATTATTTAAGATATGGATGTATGTAGAAAAAGAAGTTCAAAAATAATCTCTAGCAAGTGTCTATACTTTATAGACAGAGTAAGCCCTGTTTTTGCAGATCTCTACCACTGCTGTATGTAAGTTCACAATGAACCATTAACTAATTAAGTAGTGCCCAGGTGCTGGCAAAGGTGCTCCTAGTACTAGAGGCTAGAGTAGGCCTGACAATGGCTAGAGGAGGTCTAGGATTCGGTTCTGACCTTCCCCTCATACTGTATGTAAAATTATATCTTCCAAAATAAATAAATTTTACAATGAGATATTGAGTAATGACTATTAGTAGAAGGGTATTCCAGTCTTCCAGATTAGGGTTGCAATGAAGATATCTGATAGTGTGAGATCTAGAGTTAAATGAAATAAATAGATCAACTTTTACGAACTCAAAGGTTTTCACTTTAGATTTGCAGTCTACGAGTGCATATGGATTACTCTAGAAAAGATTGTTCTGTGGAACAATAAACAACATGAAAGCTGAGGTTCCAAGTTCAAAAAAGGCTTCAGCAGAGAATCTGACTAGGCTGAATTTTGTCTGCCATGAGTAGATCTGGTGGCTGGTAAAAACTAAAAATTGTTTTTTAAGGGAACTCAGTTTATTATGAAGACATACAAGTTGCAAGTGTATGCGGACAGGGACAGGACTAACACAACTGCAGTATTGGCACCTTCATGAAGATTAAAGATTTTGACATGTATCCACCTCAACAGTAATGTTCATGTTTAAATAAAAACATAGCTGAATTATAAACAGACACTTTCTTTTCGAAGACTGATGTTCTTTAATGAATTATATCTGGCGCTCTGCTCCGTCAACTCTATGAATGGTTTAGAAAAAAACCAGTTATAGAAAAAGAAAAGCTGCTTATCATAATCAAAGCAGCAGGTCATCCACTACTACCAGTCTACCACTACTTTGTTTTTGTTATTGCTAAATCTTAAGTAGAACGCGTTGGCTGTACTAAAATTTGTTCACTGAACGTTTCAGAGTGAGGGTTGTAATATGAGTCAAGTCAAAATTTTTATTATCGGTTTCGAGATTTTTCTTGGTGAATCTAAATTTATTGAGCCTAAAGTAGTGTTCGAGTTCTACTCGAGTATTGAACGTATCAAGTGTTAATTAGTTTTCAAGCTAGTCCAAATCCTAATGTTATCTAACATTTCCAGTTAATCAAACTTATACTAAAATTAATAATTATAAATAGTTATATATTAACCAACAATCTTGAGATAATTATTTTTTTCGTACAGATTGCTATGGCAGAAGGAATTAATTCGATTGATTCTAAGAGGTAGAGTTTTACCAGCTTTATTGACATTTATTTTCGACACTGAAATTTAATTCTTCCTAACATTGAAGTTTTTGCCTGTTTTATTTAGTGAATACAGCACGGAGACGATGAATATGTCATGCCACATGGATGTAGACTGCCAAGAATTTCTTGAGATTTGATCCTCAACCAACATCTGCCAAGAATTTGCTTCATCGTTGTCAAAGTAAGTGTTTACATTTGTGTTATCTAAACGTAAATAATTTGTTATCTCCACCATATCAATGCATAATTTGTGATGAATTTACAGTGGTACGATCAGGTTATTTTACCCAATATAGCTATGGACCGGATAACATCCGCAAATACAGGCAATTCAATCCCCCTTCTAATAATTCTAGTGTCATTCCTTCTTCATTGCCAATGTGGATAGCTTATGGTGGAAATGATGGCTTGTCTATTAGATCGGACGTGGAGCAGGGAGTTGAAACGAGAAACAACATTGTATCTTGAGGATTATGGTCATATGAATTTTCTTCCTAGTTCAACGGCAAAGGCTGATGTATATGATAATTTTATTTCTTTTTTGAAAAAAAATATAGTACTCAATAGTGCAGGAGTACAACTAGCACTGTTTATCAGTGACCTTAGACCTAGACCCGGCAATTTTCGACACGACACGAAATTTTAGTGTTTGAGTTTGCATTTTTAGTACACGAACACGAAAGTACACGATCGAGATTCAAGTACACCGTGTACTGTACACGACACGACACGAAGTACACGAAATAAATAAATTAATATTTATAAATAAATATTTATATTAGATATTTTTATATTTTTATTAGATAATTAACATTTATTTATGTGATTATACATAAATTTATAATATTATTTGTAAATCTTATGTAAATATATATTTTTAATACATACTTGTAAAAATATTACCGAAAATTTTAATATTTTAATATATTTACTTATTTATTTTTATTTTTATTATTAATTAGAATTACACGAAAACACGACACGAAAAATACACGAAACGAAAGCACATGGACACAAAATTACACGAACCCTAAATGGGTGGTTTTGGGTTTATCATTTAGGTACACGACACGAAAATACATGACACGAACGAATTGTCAGTTCTAAACCTAGGAAGTTATAACTTTTGTATGTGGTGGAATTAGACCTGGCAATTCGTGTCGTGTCGTGTACTTTCGTTTTTCGTGTACTAAGAGGCTAAACCATTAACGAAACGAAATAAGTTCGTGTACCCATTTTGTAAAACGAAAACGAAACGAAAAATTTCGTGTAAACACGAAACGAAACGAAAAGTACACGAAATTTGTCGTGTACACGAAAAGTACACGAAAACGAAAACAAAAACGAAACAAAAAGTACACGAAAGTACACGAAAATTACACGAAAGTACACGAAAAGTACACAAAAATTACGAAATAAAAATACATACAATATTTTAAGTATATAATTTTGTATAAAAATAATACATACAATATTTATTTATGATATGTATTTATATAATTTTAAAATATTTATTTATTTATTTAATTATTTCGTGTACTTTCGTTTCGTGTCGTGTACCCAAGGGTAAACCCAAAACCGACACTAAATTCGCTCGTGTAATTTCGTGTTCGTGTATTTTCGTGTTCGTGTACCGAAAATGTTAAAACAAACCCGTAATTTTCGTGTCGTTTTCGTGTCGGGTACGAAATTGCCGGCTCTAGGTGGAATCTGGAGTACACTTTTGAAACTTGTAATGAAGTATAAGTTTATCTTAATCTATTCTAAACCTGTGCATTTGAATCTAGTATGATATTAAGCTTCAATCACATAGTGCGTGTTTGGGGTATCACAAAAAAGTTGACTTATAACTTAAAATGAGTAAGTCCAGTATAAATGATAAGTTGATGAATTCTTATAAGTTATACGGGTGTTTGGATAAATTTACTTATAAGTTAGTGAAGAATTTGTTAAATTAAATTTGAAAAAATAATTTTTAAATACAATGATTTCAACACTTGTATTTTAAATTAAAAAAATATTTAAAAACATAAATGTAAAAATATAAAATATTAGAAAAATAAAGAAATCAAAGAATAAGTTGATAAACTAAGTAAAATGTTGGTGATTTCTAACATTCAACTTATCAATTTATAAGTTATAAGTTATACACAAACATCCTCATAAACTTTTATCAACTTATAATGCATAAGTTCCGGCTTATAATGTAAGCCAAACATGCCCGTAGCCTGATTTATTATGATTCTGATTGGTGGTGGTAAAATAAGACAAGTAGGTTTGAAAGACAGTGTAAGACTAAAATAAAGCAAAGTGTCCCCGAAGTAATATATTAAGAGATTTACATCTACATAAATCCATACTGCAATTTTACGCCGCATCAACCAATTTAAAAGTGCATGATTAGTAGCTCATGGTGCATCGTTTTGGTTGTTAAGGAAGCATTGACATAGTTACCAAGCTTAGGCTGTTGAGTTGCAACAGTCACCAAGCTTAAACTGTCCTCAGTTTCAGCTGTTTCGATAGTCCATTTCTCATGCAAGTCCTGCAGTTACTTTATCATAAGAATGTCATGATGTCTTATATGATGCAAGCCAAAAGGAGAGTAAACAAGAAGACGGAACAAGTAAACTTAAAGACCAGACTGCAGACTGCAGACTGCAGACTGCCAAATTATGCAACAGCTTCCTTTGTTCAAAGGAAAAAGATGACAGTACAAACAAAAAGTATTGCGAACTTACCTCATACCAGGGTGATTACTAAAATTTAGCCAAGGAAATCCAAAACTAGGGACCATAATATTGCTTACCTGTTATAAAATATTAACATCAGACAAGCTGAATAAATTGGAAATTCGTAAATCATATTCATTGAACGGTCTGTAGAATAATAGAGTCATAGATATTGTAGATCATTATATACTAAAAGAGTAAAAAGATAATAGAGGAAGCACCGAATGATTGTTTTAATTTTCAAAGTGAATTAAGGGTAGAGTTGCACTATCAACTAACAAACATGAGCACACAACTTAGTTTTGCAGCTTCACCAGCCTATGGATTGAAGAAAAACATTCTTGCCTTCGTTTATAATTTATTTGTCATCTAAGCAGAACAGATCATGCCGCTGCTAGCAGGGGCGGATCTTACTGAAAAATTTACATTCTTTCACCAATAATTTTAGAAAATATACGCCCCTGGCTGCTAGGAAATAGATAACGACATGGACATTGCAACCAAAGTAAGTTTCAGCTTCATTCTAGGCTGTGATTAAACCTGACAACAAAGGACTCCCTTAATGAACAAAATTTTCCTCTTGATTATGCATAGAATACATACCAGAGGGGCACCTGCATTACATTACATTTTACACAAGAGATAGATAGGTTTCTATAGAGAGCCACTTCATGTAAACGACTGCAGAACTCTGAAACTGCAATTGTTTTTTTTTAAATTTTGACTGGCATAACTTCGATGAAAATTGATTGTAACAAGCTCTGATAAACAAATCATAATAATTGGTTCTACAGATTATTCGATAGAGAAAAAATCCCTATTCCGCCACATGTATAAATTAACTTTCACCTTTTTAGTTTTCCATTTCTTCTACTCAGATTTAATTTTAATTATTTTCGACCAGCAGCTCATCGTTTTTTCTGACAGCAGCTGCTCCCTCCTTTTAAATGATGCTTTTGTCACACTGATTTCTTCTGGTTGAGCAGGGGCCTTGTATTTAACTTAACTAAATGCCTCTGTTACCTGAATTTTCATAATCTTATTTTAGTAAGATTCTTTCCCTTATTTCATGCCAGAAAAAAAAAACTTCAAGAAGGAATAATATGTAAAATTATAAGTGAATAATGGATATTAGATTATATACTTAAACAAAAAAATTATTGACTTTTGAAAGAGTAATATTATCAGCTGAAATCTAAAAATAAAAATACTATCACTGGAAAAAGAAAAATCATTAAAAGAAACAAAAAAGTTAAAAACACCTGAATAGCTGATCACGTTTCAGCTGAATTTTGTTGGTGCAGATTCTTGTAGTGCGAGTATCACAGCTAGAGTTAAAACGCACATGCTCATTTCGTAACCAGGTGATTGATTTGATTTTACAGAGATGGCGGACGAACCTTCCATCACTCGCTGGTCATTCCTGGTAATCTCTCTCTCTCTCTTCTCTCTCTCTCTCTCTCTCTCTCTCTCTCTCTCTCTCTCTCTCTCTCTCTCTCTCTCTCTCTCTCTCTCTCTCTCTCTCTCTCTCTCTCTCTCTCTCCTCTCTCTCTCTCTCGCTCTCTCTCTCTCTCTCTCTCTCTCCGCTCTCTCTCCCTCTCCCTCTCCCTCTCCCTCTCCCTCTCCCTCTCCCTCTCCCTCTCCCTCTCCCTCTCTCTCTCTCTCTCTCTCTCTCTCTCACTCTCTCTCTCTCTCTCTCTCTCTCTCTCTCTCTCTCTCTCCCTCCCCCCTCTCTCTCTCTCTCTCTCTCTCTCTCTCTCTCTCCCTCCCTCTCTCTCTGAAATGTAGCATATTAAGCTTTATTGGAGTTACGATTCCAGTTAATTAAACAATTTGATTGAACATATACTCCAGACTCTAGTAGATGTACAGTTTATCTAGTTCATCAGATTCAGATGTTTATCATATATATTTATATTGAATAATTAATCTGTTTCACTGCTGAAAAGTAGCCTTATTAAGCTTAATTAGTTACCGTTAGTTTATTCGGTAATTCAATTAAAATAATACTCCAGTAGATGTGTTAAGTGTGTCAATTCCATCAGAAGCGAATTTTAGACTAATGCTCAATTTTGTCTATAGCACCGGTCAGCTAGGCAGTGATTTCCGAGTTGAAAATGATATGTTATAGTGTTATTTATAGGATGTCGTGCTAGTCGGTTAATAAGCGATCTCTGGTTGAAATATATATATCTATTTAATAGGATGTTAATGTTATTAGAGCTTAATTGAATTTTATGTATTCATATAGGTATGTTTTTTCTTTCTAATTTTAGGATTTTAAGATGTTTTATGATGTGAAGTTTGGGAGGAAGAAAGAGATTATTGATAAAGATGCCGATGCAAACGGACATGCCAATGGTGCCACTGTTACAAATGGGTGTGGTGCGTTGAATGGAAATGGACATGTGAAGAACACATCTGATATGGCTGTTTACGAGCAGTATAGAAATCAGGTAGTTTGTGTTGGTATTCGTGAGGTAAAGGCAGTAAAACTGTTTGGTAAAAACTGATTTGATATTCTTTCAGGATAGAGCGTCTTTGCTGAATAACAATGGACATTCATCTGCGAGATTTGATGAAAGGCCGTAAGATCTGTCACCTCATTCCTTAAGATTATATGTTCCTTATCCAACACATTATATCGGCCTCAGTTAATTATTGTATACACTTGTTTGTCTATACCTGCAAATCTGCAATCTATTATTACTAACAAGGCAATCCGCACATTGTTACATGAGGTGGTTTTTCTTGTTAAATCGACTGCTGATTTTACTTATCAGGAGCTGCTAACATGTTTGTTGACATTCTCAGGCAAAAACCTCTGCTACCTCCATTTGAATCCGCAGAAATGCGTACTTTAGCTGAGAGTTTAAGTAGGTAAGTTGCAGTTAAGAAACAACTTTGCTGACAGTTACATATTTCTGTTTGATCAGAGGAGTCCTCTAATTTTTTTGGTTTGGATTAGTGATTAGTTTTGATACATTTATTTTGAATATAAAGAGAGAATGGAGGATAGGAGGAGTTAGCAGTCTGGCCTTGTAGATACATTATTTGTTGTAATTGCTCACACATGGGGAATAATATTCATTATGGGAAAAGGTTTCAACTTGAATGCTAATAGTATGATACTTTGTGTCGTCTTTGCAGGGATATCATACGTGGTAATCCAGATGTTAAGTGGGAAAGCATAAAAGGGGTTAGAGAATGCAAAGCGCCTGCTTAAGGAAGCAGTTGTCATGCAATTAAATACCCCAAGTGAGTTCTGTGCCAACACCGGGCTTGTTGGAATAGCTAAATTTTTCGCTATGCTAAATGAGAGTTGATTTTACTTGGCCATCTCATTATACACTTATGAGTTGGAATCTTCCCTTAGAAGCCTTATCTTATTTGTTTCTAGTTAATAAAACTTGTCCTCATTGATTTCAAGGACTTGCTGAAATAAAACTTAAAAAATCCTAGTTACTTGAGCAATTTTGTCTAAAAATAATTCGAGTGGCAAGGTCATGGTTTCGAATCCTCACTATCCCCCTCCCAGTGTACATAAAACACTCTGTAAGCAACAAGGATTAAGGTATAGCAAGAGAACTTTTTGTTTCCTTTCTTTGATCATAAGCACATTTTTTGCATGTCGACTGTCATAGATGTGAATACATGACGTAGTTTGTATCATTATTCGCCACCTTGCCACTTAAACTTTGTCAGCATCTGAAACTAATATATAAAATATACCAGAAACTTTATAAAGAAAAATCTCAAACTTTACTTACCTGGTAATTCAGTGTTATGGCTTCCTTTCATTTCCTCAGATAGTAATGTCACTTTATTCACGACTCATGATTACATGCAGAATCACCTTCTTGACTTTTAAATGGTTGATTGTTTCACCTAATAACCTAGTTGAATATTGTAAATTACTGCTGTTCTGTATTATGTCTATTAAAGTTCTAGTGGTCTTTTTTTTTATAGGTACTTTACTGGTCTATTATCACCTTGGAAAGGTATTCTCCTATTTGGCCCTCCAGGTACAGGGAAGGTTTGTAACATTCCTTTTTTCTTGTCTGTAATCATAAATTTTGAGATGGTCGATACAGAATAGCTAATGCCTAATTGCTATATTGTTATTGTTATGTGTTTACCTTGTACATTGTTAGTTAGAATATGTTCTCTCTTTCTTTTCTTTTGACGGGGAACTATGACAAGTAAATCTGGGAGTGAACCACCCTTCTAGATCCAACACCAGGTAAATCCGAGTGTCTGCGCTGTGGTAGGTAGCCCCGTGGAAATTTTTGCCCATCCGGGATTTGATAACTTATCCTCAAACTATGTAAACACTTTTTTAAATATTTTTTTATCACTTCACAACCTCCAGGCCAACTCCTTTGGCTCTTTTTGTTTAGAAATACTAAAAATGTCGTTAAAATTATTAATATCATATAATGAAAAGTAATTAATTTCCTAATTTAGTATGTGCATTAATGTTTATTACGTTTTCCCCTCATTTATGTTTTATTTAGACTTCACTTCATAAATAACTTATTAATAATTTCCTAATTTAGTATGTGCATTAATGATTTATCACATTTGCCCCTCATTTAAGTTGTATTTAGAATTCATAAATACTTATTAATGTGCTATGTTTGGTACTTATTATGTTCTGGTTTTATTTATTTACACATTAATATATTATTTATTATTGTATGTACTCGTGCCGTGTTCACAGAGGGGCTCGCCTTGGGGGTGCCTAGGATTAAGAGAAATCTTTAAGCCTCTCACCTAAAATAACAATATGTCGGAAGCACTTGGTAATGTTGTCATTCTTTTACATATGACACTAATTCTTGAAGAAGTCAAATTTGAAGTTCCCAGTATTGTGCTAAAGTTTCAAAATCTGGTTAGCTGAAGAACTTATGAGGCAAGAGAACCGTTTCATTAACAAATAAGTTGCTTCAAGTCCCATACATACGCACATGTTATTTTGTTAGGAAAACATCTTGATGGTCAACTGACAAGCTACTATATTTTTACCTTAAATTGCTCCCAAAGCACTCTTTCGCCAGGACTGTATACTGTAAAGTAACTAACTGTTTGCAGTACCTTAGACCATGCACGTAGGTGAAGCTAATGATAATTTCTACATTGCAGACAATGCTTGCAAAGGCTGTTGCAACTGAGTGCAACACTACATTTTTTCAATATTTCAGCATCATCTATAGTCAGCAAATGGCGCGGTATGTCGCAAAGTATCAGAACTGGGTTCTGGACCGTAAATTTAATTGTACAAGTTTAGGCATTTAGTTTTTTCCATCTACATTATACAGAATGATCTGTCTTCTCATTTCACTGCATTTGCATATAAGGCTTGTTTGCCACCACAGATGTAGTACATTTCGAGTTGGGTTTTCCTCATGCATGCAACAGGAATAAGAACTACAATAAATGGATACATAAATTATTTTATTAATTGCTACTTAATTTTGTATGTAATTAAGGTTCTCCAAGGGACCACTTATTAGCCAAGTTATTATCCAAATATCAGATATCACACTTGCAAGTTGCAACTAAATTGTAGTTCCAAAGAGTAGTTCTTAATAAAGTAGTTCTCTTTTCATTGTAAAGAAGTTTGAAAATATGTCACTATGAATATTTAATGAATAACAGAAAGAAAGAAAAAACTTAATACTATATTGTGTTAGTTATGGCACTGCTATTAATACAGGGTAAGTCTTGGTACCAGTGGTTGACACTTTCTTGGTGTCATGCGGCTTTCCCTACATAGAGACTTACTTCTGTATATATAGAGTACAATTAATGATTTTATTTTTTCCTCGGCTTGTTGGATGAACATCTGATTTCAGAAGATTATATTATAACAGTTTTATCCTGATTCTTATCTTCGTATTGCCTGATAGGTGATTCTGAAAAGTTGGTCAAAGTGCTCTTTGAGCTTGCTAGGCATCATGCACCTTCCACGATATTCCTTGATGAGATTGACGCCATTATTACTCAACGTGGTGAAGCACGGAGTGAGCATGAAGCGAGTAGGCGACTGAAAACAGAGCTACTCATACAGGTTATTTGTCTTTTCTTCAAGAGCTACATTCTGTGTGCTTATTTATATTAATATTCCTTTGGTATTAATATATACATGGAAACTTGCCTAGTTAATGTTACTATGGCAGTGATAATATCATTACTCCCCGAGATTAATATATTAATATTTTCAGAAGTGTTGATAAAAACTATTACATATACGTTTATATATGCTGAAGCTTTACCAACAATCTGTATAAACATTTAAGCGAGTTACCCTGACGGCTTTAAAGCTACTGTAAGTCCAAGAGACTTGCAAGATATAAGATTTTTTTAATGGAATAGAAGAGAGGGATAGTATTATAATTAGAGTTATTAAATATTTCATATAGTCCACATGACCCATTAAGGCGTGTAATATTATCTAAAGAAAATTGTAAACTGCTACCTTCACAAAACTCCTGAATCCTACTGACGCAGAGGTAATAGCTCAGAAGACTTGAATAAAATGATCTAAAATGCTTACTATTTTCTAACGTTTTACAAAATTTCTGTAACCTACTGAACATAAAATTGGGCTGTCTATGCGACAGTCCCACTTAATCAGCTGCATAATCAACATCTCAAACACTGCTCGCATATCAAGTTAGCACTTATTTACAAACATCCATCTTAAGTTGCTATGAGTACTTCAATTAACATTTGGTATTTTGCGAGCTCTTGTCAATAGCATAATTCTCCTATTTTTATAAGAAAAATGAAGTACCGTAGTTTTCAAATTTCAGTATCCTTTATGAAGACATCTGTATTGTTACTTCACCTTGCAATATTAATATGTCACTGGATTGCAGATGGATGGCTTAACAAAAACAGATGAGCTTGTCTTTGTTTTGGCTGCAACGAACCTCCCTTGGGAACTAGATGCTGCTCTGCTCCGGCGTCTTGAGAAGCGGGTATTATTTTAGTTCGGTATTACCTTATGTTATCTAATGATTTCTCACATGTGTTTGAAGTGTAACTTAATTTAAAAGAGTTTCAGGTATTCGAAGGTTGAATTGTTGAGTTTGTTATTAGAGATATATGTTCATCCTACAACCTGCTGTGAACCAACTTATGTAAACCCACACACACTCACAGTGAAGCTCGAATAATAAATAACAAAAGCTGAATACGATTACTATGGATGATAGAATTCCGTTTACAGTCCCCACACTTCGAGAAGGGGGCGTCTCCTAAACACAATTCAATACATAATCAATTTTATGCCAACCCTAGTCTTCCCCCAAGCCTTTTTACCCTCTCCTCCCGTGAAATGACTAAAGTGCCCTTACGCCTTATGGGCTGGGCTCTTCCTGGGCTTGGTCTTTCTTGTATATGTCACAGTGTTATATGGCTTGAGTGGGTTTGTTGCATTACCCCCGGCCCAAACCAACACCTTGTCCTCAAGGTGGAAGGAAGGAAAATTGTTGTTGATGTTTTCGAATTGTTCCCAAGTGGCCTCCTGTTCTGTCATTCCTTGCCACTTAATCAACACTTCTCGATCATCATGAGTACCTGTGGGAGCTGTTCTGATCCCCAAGAGTTGCTCAGGTGTGCTGTCAAGAGCCACAGGCTCTGTGAGGGACACTGGAAGCTGGGAGGAAACAGGCACCCTGCCCACCGCTTTCTTTAGCAACGACATATGGAATACTGGATGGATGCGAGACTCCGGTGGCAGTTGCAACTTGTAAGCCACTGATCCAATGCGCTGAGTGATGATGTAAGGTCCATAAAAACGTGCAGCTAGCTTATCAAAGGGTCGGCGAGCTAATGACTGTTGGCGGTACGGCTGAATCTTCAAATAAACAGAGTCCCCAACCTGATACTCCACTTCTCTACGGGATAAGTCTGCATAGGACTTCATACGGTGTTGCGCCCGCTGTAAGTTCACCTTCAAGTCATCGAGGATTGCATCCCTCTCGATCAACTGATCTTCCAAAACAGCTACGGAGGTTTCCCCTTTTTCATACTTAACTAATTGAGGTGGATCTCTGCCATACAAGGCTTTAAACGGTGTGTATCCCGTAGAAACATGAACGGATGTATTGTACCAAAATTCCGCCCAAGGTAGCCACCGGGCCCTTAATTTTGGGTGGCCATTGATGAAGCAACGCAAATAAGTTTCAACACATTTATTTACCACTTCTGTTTGGCCATCCGACTGTGGATGGTACGCCGTGCTCTTGTGTAAAGCAGTGCCCTGTAACTTAAACAGCTCTGCCCAAAATAAACTGAGAAATACGCGATCTCGATCCGACACAATTGACTTTGGAAAACCGTGGAGGCGTACTATTTCCTTAATAAACACTGCTGCTACCGAGGCTGCTGTGAAAGGATGTTTAAGAGCCAAAAAATGCGCGTATTTTGTCAAACGATCAACCACCACTAAAATAGAGTCGAACCCTTGGGAGCTTGGTAATCCCTCCACGAAATCCAAAGTAATTTCCTCCCACACCATGGCTGGAATCGGGAGGGGTTGAAGTAACCCTCCTGGGCTGAGTGAAGATGCTTTTGCCTGTTGACACACCCCACATTGGCGTACATACTTAGCAACATCCTTTCGCATGCCGGGCCAGAACCAGTCAGAAGCAAGACGCTTATAGGTTTTGAAATCTCCCGAATGACCTCCCAGCGGGGAGTCGTGATAATCGTGAAGCAAGATCGAGATTAATGGTGACTTTGGAGGAATCACCAATCGTCCTTTATATCGCAAGTCCCCATATTCCACCTGATAGCCCCTTAGTACCTGCTTGCCATTCTCAATATCTATTGTTAAACGACGAACAAACTCATCTTTACGAACACCTTCGGCATACTGATCCCACACTGTACCACCCGTCATACAAACTGATCCCAGTTCTACTTCCCCAGCAAACTCGCGGGATAACGCATCAGCTACTCTATTCGAAGCTCCACTTTTGTATTGAATCGTAAAATTGTAGCCCATTAACTTGCTCACCCATTTTTGATATTCCGGCCCAATTTCCCGTTGTTCCAGCAAGTATTTCAAGCTTTGCTGATCGGTACGGACGACAAAATGCCGACCCAATAGGAAATGTTTCCATTTTAGTACAGCAAAGACAATTGCCATTAGTTCTTTCTCGTATATTGACTTCGCACGACCTCGAGGGCCCAAAACCTTACTGAAATAGGCGAGGGGGTGTCCATCTTGCAACAGGACCGCCCCTAACCCAAACCCAGATGCATCTGTCTCAACCAAAAATTCCCTCTCAAAGTTCGGCATGGCCAGAATAGGAGCCTCCATTAATGCCTGTTTCAACTCCGAAAAAGCCTTCGTTGCTACGTCGCTCCACCCAAACTGATCATGCCTTAACTGGTCCGTTAATGGACGTGCAATGGTGGCGTAGTTTGCAATAAACTTACGGTAATACCCTGTCAACCCGAGGAACCCTCTCAACTCTCGCAGGCTACGAGGTATGGGCCAAATCTGCATTGCTTGGACTTTTTCCATATCCATTGCTACTCCGTTCTCTGAAATCACATGACCCAAATAATTCAGTTGATGTTTGCCGAATTCACATTTGCTCCCGTTTGCAAACAATTGGGACTGTTGTAACATTGATAACACCTGGGCCACATCCCGAATGTGTTGTTCCTTGGTTGGGCTATACACCAGAATATCGTCGAAAAATACAAGCACACATTTACGAAGCAAGGGCTTAAAAACCGAGTTCATTAAAGCCTGGAATGTGGCAGGCGCGTTCATAAGGCCAAAAGGCATTACGAGGAACTCGTAATGGCCTTCGTGGGTCCGAAAAGCCGTCTTTGGCACATCTTCAATTCTGACCCGAATTTGGTGGTAACCGGACTTTAAATCCAACTTGGTGAACATTCTCGCCCCATGTAATTCGTCAAGGAGCTCATCAATTATGGGTATGGGGTACTTATCAGCCACCGTGTTTTTGTTAAGTGCCCTATAGTCCACGCAGAAACGCCACGAGCCGTCCTTCTTTTTCACCAACAATACCGGACTAGAGAAAGGACTGGAGGAAGGCTGAATTATACCTGCCTTGAGCATGTCACCAATTAAGGCCTCTATCTCATCCTTTTGTGTCTGGGCATATCTGTAAGGCCTCACGCTGATTGGGTCTGTCCCCTCTTTTAAATTGATGTTGTGCTCATGTCCACGGGAAGGTGGAAGTCCCGTAGGCATTTGGAAAACCTGCTGAAACTCTCGTAAAATGGGCTGGAGGAACAGTGGTGCTTGTTGCACTAACTCTTGCACTGGACATACCACCGCTGTTGCTGCCAGATGGTTGCACTCCACTAGAAACCCACCACCCTCTTTTTTTAGTGTCTTGATCATTGCTTTGAGTGAAATTAATGACCTCCCTAGAGAGGGATCACCTTTCATAGTGACACTGTCATTCCCCAACCTAAACTTAATCGTTTGGGTCTTCCAATTTGTCGATATGGTGCCCAATTTCTCCAACCACTGCACCCCCAAGATTAAATCCGAATTCCCCAAGGACAATGGCAAGTAGTCTTCAATAATCGTCACCCCGGCTAGTTGCAACACAACCGACTTGCACTCACCCTCCCCTTGCACTGCATCCCCTGTTCCCAACGACACACCAAAAACCTTCGAAGGTAAGACCGGAATGCCCAGTTTTGCTACTGCTGTGGTGGAGATGAAATTATGGGTGGCTCCAGGGTCCACCATTACCACCACCTCCTGATTCATGATCGTACCCCGTAGCTTCATCGTTCTCGGACTAGTTATCCCAACAACTGAATTCAAAGAAATCTCTGGATGCGCAAAGCTGTCCTCCCGTACTAGTTCTACCATACCCTCACATTCCTCCCCCACAAGCTCATCCTCCTCCGGTTGTAGCAATATCACACTGAGTTCTTTTTTCTTACACCGATGACCAACACTCCATTTTTCATCACATCGAAAACACTCCCCCTTTTCCCTCTTCGCCTGAAAATCCTTATCACTTAACCTACGCACCTCCCCCACCGGTTTAGCCACTGGCATAGACGATAACCCTCGATTGATCGAGGCTGTAGGACTGGATGAGCCCTGTGAGTAAGATGAGGCCGAACGACTCGAAGGGGACAGTGAGGGTGCTTGAGATTTGAACGATGAGTAAGAGGAGTTACCTGACCGGGGAGTGTAAGAAACTGCTGAGTAATAACTCAATCCTGGTCCCTTCGACTCACTTCGGCGCGATGCCCCACATTGCAACTTATCTTCGACTTTAACTGCTAAATCCATGGCATGATCTAAGTTGCGCGGACCCAACAACCTGACCTCCGCCCGTACCTCCTCTTTCAACCCGTTAATAAACTGCCCCTTAGCTATTTCCTCCGGCACCCCACACAATGGAGCCATTAATTCAATAAATTTCCTTCTATACTCAATGACCCCTGCAGCTTGGTAGTGGTTTAACCACTGTTCATACAAGCTTCCAGAAGATGTCGGTCGAAATTGCTGCAAAAGCATACCTTTCAGTTCTTCCCAACGCCGGAGAGGACGGCGACCGTGCTCCCATTGGTACCACAGTAAGGCATCTCCATCCAACGACACAACCGCGGCCTCTAACTTCTCCTCCTCCGATAATCGATAGAAATTGAAATACATCTCCGCTCGAAGAATCCACCCATCCGGGTTTGGACCGGAAAACACAGGCAAATCCAGTTTCTTATGTCTCCAATTGGACCCTCCAACACTTCCCCAATTTCGGTTCGGGTTGAACCCATCTCCCCCCGACCCGACTTGTCCCGTTATCCCTCCAAACCGACCCGACCCGACAATTGAACCATCGGGTCGATTTGACTCCATTTCACCCGCTTGATCCACCAATTTTTGTTTTTCCACATGCCCCACTGTAGAACCCCCAAATCTTTGATTGACATCGATAGCACGAAAAGACGTTATGGAGGAACGAACCTCTTCCTGTAGCTTCAATTGATCGTCCTTTAGGGATTTGAACAGCACTTCATTTTGCTCTCGTGACCGAGCTATTCTCGCCTCTAACCTTTGAGATGTTTGCTCCATGGTGGCTGTAAGGTGTTCAATTAGGTTTTGCTGCAACTCCTGAGTAGCAGTGTTGACCGCGGCAGTGATCTGTTCAGTAATGGAAGTACGTAACTGACCTACTCCTTGCTCCAACATCTCAATTCGATACTGATTTGAGGGTGGTGCACCCATCTTCGAACCCTTGGCCGACCGTCCTGCTCTGATACCAATTGCTGTGAACCAACTTATGTAAACCCACACACACTCACAGTGAAGCTCGAATAATAAATAACAAAAGCTGAATACGATTACTATGGATGATAGAATTCCGTTTACAGTCCCCACACTTCGAGAAGGGGGCGTCTCCTAAACACAATTCAATACATAATCAATTTTATGCCAACCCTAGTCTTCCCCCAAGCCTTTTTACCCTCTCCTCCCGTGAAATGACTAAAGTGCCCTTACGCCTTATGGGCTGGGCTCTTCCTGGGCTTGGTCTTTCTTGTATATGTCACAGTGTTATATGGCTTGAGTGGGTTTGTTGCACAACCACAGAAAAAATATTGCAAATCTTGCAATTACAGGAACGGGGTTTGCGTTAGAAGAAGACTTTCTTGGTGTTCCATTCTGCATATATTTTCTAAATACATGCATCTCACGTCAGCTACTGCTAGCTTTGGGTCTTTGCAATTAACTTCTATGCTAGCAAACACATGAAAAATTAATCACGCTTTAATAATCTTGAGATCTTGTCAAAATTTTGCAAGCTTGCAACCTTTTTTGTTTTGTCAAATCCAGCTTCACTTGCACGCTTTCAAGATTTCGGGGTGGGATGCTCTTTTGTTACCTTCCTCTGTATTTTCATCAAGTAAAAATTACAATGGTCACTGTTAAAAAAATGAGTACAGTGAGCAAAGTGTTAATATTTAGTAAGCAATGGTTTTGGTTTACCTGTTAAAAAAGCAGCGTGTTAAATAAAAATGGCAGCATGAGATGTGACATCACCATAAGAAGATTACTTAGAATTCAATGTACTCTCTATGTCTAACATGTCAAATTTGTTGCAAGATCCTTGTACCACTTCCTGAACCAGAAGCAAGAAGATCCATGTTTGAGGAATTATTGCCTCCTGCACCTGATGCGGACAAACTACCATATGATTTAATGGTCGAGAGGACTGAAGGCTATTCAGGATCAGATATTCGGTTGGTGTGCAAAGAGACTGCAATGCAGCCTTTAAGACGTTTAATGGCATGTTTAGAGGAAAAGCATGAAGTGGTGCCTGAAGATGGTATGTTACTTTATACATCATGCCCAACTATCCAAGCGGTTTTGTAGTTTAAAAATATCAGGGAAAGCCCTTGGTTGTAAATGGTACATATGTTAAAATAAAGGTGATTGTAATCATATTATGGCATAAAATGGATAGATCACCATTTAGGAAACTTAATAATCATTTATCCTTGGAAATTCCCATGCACCTGAGATAGCAGCCGTGACGCAGTAAACGATATACTGGTTTAATGTTATGAACAAATTAGAGGAGAGTGGGAAGCGTATGAAACCTTCACTAATGTATTTTCACTATTCTTTACCGATACACTTCTAGGCAGGGTTGTAATTTTCGCATAGCGAAAATTGTTCGGACAACTTCTTTATGAAAAAAGTGAACTGGTGAAGGCACTCCTCAGTCCTCACAGAGATATTGAGGGGGGAAATACCAAGTGAAGCACATTAACTATTATGCATCAGTTGATGATGCAGCTATATTTAATGTTAGTTATTCATTTCATTCATGTACTAGTAGGATGGGAAACATTTAGCAACATCTTATGTAGCGCTAAATGTACATGTACGGCCTGTTTGGTTGCCACGCAAGAAATGCAGTGTGTACTTTCATGGTCTTCCCAGAGAAGGTCTTTAAATTCATGTTTTTTAAAGCTGATATTTCCTTTGCATGCAGAATTGCCCAAGGTAGGACCAATCAGACGAGAAGATATCGAGGTAGCTCTGAAGAATACGAGGCCCTCTGCTCATATGCACACTCCACGATATGAGAAGTTTAACAATGACTATGGCAGCCAATTACTCCACTAAGGCCACAAACATAGCTCCGCATTTGTATTCTTTTCGTATACCTAGGTGCTCATTTTGGGCCGACATATTGGCCAATCAAACTCTCTTTTTTTGGGTTGACCTTGTGAATATATAGATTCTTTTGGGAATAACCAACTTTTTGAGATCGGTTTGTGTGCCAACACAAGTCAATCTGATGTAGAGACACTTGGTTATTGTTGTCAACATTGTTTAGTGCTATGTGTGTGCGGTTCACACTTCACAGTACTATATGGTAACTATATTCAAGGAGACAAAACAACCAATATATCTTGCCGAATTTTTGATTTATTTTTCTGTTTCTTTCCATGATTGGAATATGATCAAACTTGACTAAAGTTGTAGTTGGGCAAAACATATTTTCGTTCATTGTGATAAAATTTGCTACACTGGGACTAGAGGCAAGTAGGTCAAGGCAAAGAAGTCAAATCCATGGTCAAGAAACCCAAGCGATACCAGCTCAAACTGTAGCACAACCTATATAAGCAGAGCCATAAACGAACCCATCTGTTCTTTTAGTTTGACAGTTTGTCCAGGGTTCTAACAATTTTAGTTTAGTTCCACATATTTTCCAACTACATTTTTGTAATAACTTCAACAATCATTCTTTGATTCGAAAACCTTTGTGGAATTCGTTAAATATTTGTTTCAGTTCGATTTGTTACGTAGAGCCGTAAATCAACCGAACTATTTTGATGTAAATGAATCGAACTGTTCAAGTTCGTTCAAAGTCAACAATCTCGCACCTTTTATCAAAGTCGAGTTCAAACTATACTTTTGCACAATGATTTGAACAAAAATTGATCGGTTGAATAATTTTTTGCTCAAGTTCGCTCCTGGCACAACTTCATTAAAAGCAATCAGAGACAAGATAAGTTACCTTCTTTCTTTTCTATGTTTCTTCTCGCCGACCAAGGCGAGGCGCTCTTAAGCCGTTTCAAACACGGAAGGGAAGGGCCATCTATGTATTGAGGGGGAGGCTGGAACCGAAAAAGACCTGGTTCCACACATATGAGACAGGCAGAAGGTATGCTGAGCATACAAGGATACTCAATGTGAACATACCCTCTCCCTAACTAAGAATGGCGCATGTTTCTTCCCCCGAGGGTGACTTCATCATTCCAGTTCTGTCTGTTTGGTTTAAATCAAACAGTTTTCATTTCAATAAGAACAAAAGATTTTCTAAGTTCCATCTTCCTATACTTTTGTTTTTTGGTTATAAATTTAGGCATATAATTTATAACCAAAAACATCCTTATAATCTGTTCTATGTAGCATTTACAAATAACACATGCAATTCATCTAGTTATTCATATTCAATAGCACTCTACAACTCAATGGTCTATAGTAAGCGTATCCTAGTAAGTGTATTAGTAAAGAAATTCATATTGTTTCTATTTAGCCCCTTTCAGGGCTATGAGATCATATAAAAAAAAATCCATGAAAAAAGTATTCTAAAAAAAGTACTTGTCCATAAACTTTAACACAAACTATATGCATAAAGTCATAAACTCGTCCATAACATCTCACAAATTTCCCATGCAAAAATATCCCACAATTTCAAGACCAGACATCTAACAAACACGTCAACGAACTCATTTTTTATGACCTAGTTCAACTAAAGTTCTTCATAGGGTCCGTTGTTTTACCCGACCTAGCATCTGTCCACGCTTTTCCAATTGTACGTTTCATGTCCTCATCACCTTCTTCATACATGTTCTGCAATCACAGACCAGGATTTATTTTCAGTCAAGAAACAATAAAGACCAAGACAAACAATACATGGCTATCTCAATCTCATTACTCATGCAACCAACAATAAACGGCTATCTCATGCTACCTTCATCAAATCCATAATTCCTGCCATTGGATCCTTTCCCTTGTCCATGCCGGGCTTGATCTACAACATTAAAAACCCATAAATTAGTTTACACTGAAACTAAATATCATTATTATCATATAGGTTAAACCTAAATACCCTCAACTACTTGACCATTTTTCCTGAAACTTTACTCTTTCCAGTAAAGGGGTTAACATCTCCAATTTTCACCATACAGCCATAGAGGCCATAACAAAATGTCATGTTAGAAATACTAATACGACGGTAAAGGCGGAGAGTTTCATCACTGAACTACAAAGTCTAAAAGGTCAAACCTAAGGTAAAATGTAACTGTTGAGGTTGAGGGTATTCATTTGTATTTTACTATTGAATTTAGCATTTTTCTAGATTAAACATACCTTCTCCTCTTTGTAATGCAAATCTGTCCACGTACCCCTGGATGCTTTGTATAGAATGATGACTACCCTTGTAGGCTTGACTAGCAACTTACATTTCTCAGGGTCGATCTTCTTGTTCAGCTTAGGTAAGGCATAGCGGTAGTTTTTACCTTGGACATCATGAAATTTAATATCAACGGCCTGAGGCTTGAAGTCCGACTCAATTTTCTGCTGATCAACTCCCTCCAGAAACACATAAATCTACACAGCAGCAAAAATGTCATTGAAGACATTAAATTTTATCAATGCTGGAGATATTAACAAAAACCAGTACAAATTTGAGCTGTTAGGTTAAAAGGTTAAAAATCAATAAGAATATAGTTCTATATCCTACATAGGCTTAAGAAATCACACAACAAGAGCATCTATAAGTGCTAGTACCTTGACTTTGTCATCATCTTGATCCCAGCTAAATGATCCAAGTGTGACATACTTGAGCGCTGGGTCAGTAACCACCTGTTTTGCAGCTGCTATTGGAGTCGGTATTTTTGGGGATTCTTTGGGTATAGCATCTTTAGACATAGCATCTTTCGAAAGCTGGACAAAAAAAGAAACCGACAAAGAAAATTTAATATCTATGCAAAGCAAACCTAAACAACCAGACCCAGTACCGTACAAAATAAACTGAAGATGAGGCGGCAACTAAAATATATAACACACGTATTTATTCTAATCACGACAACTTCATATTTGGCAGTACTACATCAATTTAAAAGGAAATGCAAGAACATTTGCCTCATTATCAGATTCGAATTTATGATTCCGTTTTAAGTACTAAATATCATCTAAACCTGATTAAATACAAAATTTCAAAGAAAGAGTATTTAATACCTATATACAGAGCAAATGTAAACCAGCAGACACAGTATCGTACAAAATAAAGCAGCAAATATTACGCGGTAACAATAAATATAGAACACAAATATCATACTAATCACGACAAATTACCCTAATTTAAAAAGGAAATGCAAGAACATATTACCTCATTAGTAGATTTGAATTAATGATTCCATCTAATCACTAAATTCATCGAAACGTGTTCAGTACATACAAAATTTCAAAGAATTAACAAAGAATAATATCGAAATTCTATCCATAACACATTAACAAAACTAAATTTAATACGAATTGAATCAAATACATAACTTAATCTATCCAGAAGACAAGAATCTCAAGGTTAAACTTATATTTCAGTAGAATTGAATATAAAGATCAATACTTTCTTGTTTATTTGCTAATTAACATCAATATAAAGTAACAGTTAAACAATTAAAAATCAAACACAAAAAAAACACCACATAAACACCAAACAATCAGAAAATAACAATAATACACAAATAAATAAGTAAATAACAATAAAATATAAACAGAAGAGAAAGAAAGGACCTTTTCTAAATTGTTGATTTGAGAGTTGATGAGAGAAACAATACGGGGTCGTTTCGCAATGGATTGAAGCTGACGGAGCTCCTCCAAATCTAGGGCGATTTCATCTGCCATTTTCAACTTTCTCTTTTATTTTATTTTCTTCGGCAAGTGCTAATTGCAAAACCCTTGGATTTAAAAAGAGTTTAGTGATTTTTTCTTTTAGGAAAAGGATGCTTCTGGAACATGCCAGTCTGTGGTGGATTAGTAAAGCGAATGGGCCTGGTCTTTGTCCAAGTTTATCAGATTTTTGGCCTAGCTGAGGGGTTGGGCTTCTTTACTTCTTTTGAAAAAAAGTATTTAGGCTTATATTTAAATTAATTAGTAGAGTAACGACCAAATTCAACGAGATAGCTCAAGTTAAGAGTTTATTTTTTGTCGTCTCGTTAGAATAGAATAGATAATCATTTATAAAATATATGAGCCTAATTATTCAAAAAAAAAATCAGAACATAAACGATAAGAAAAAACTCTTATCAATTGAGCCTAATATATGAGCCTAATTTAAAAAATTTACTGAAAATATTACTTTTATTTTCTTTTTTTGCAAGTATACATTTCTCTGAATTTTGTTGCATTTATACATTCTTTTTAAGTCAAAAGTTTCTGATTTGTAAATGTATAATCATCTTTTTTTTTGAAGAACAATGGAATTAATTCATTAATGAAAAGCCATACAGCATCTACAAAGATAATCGAGTCGAACAAACAAGCATTGCTCCGTATGAGAGCAAGTCAAACATCATTAGAAAGGATGACATTAATTTTTGGAGAAAATTCTAATGATGCTCATGAAAAATAAAAAAATATGGTGTTGAATATGAGTTTCACTAGAAGATAATATAAGGGGGTGAATATATTATCTGTTGTTTCTTTGATTATCTTCGTTTTGATTCTGCTTTTTAATGTAGCTTAAAGTTTGTATGTTGTATACTAAATAATGCGGAATAAGAACAACACACAAATTCACTTTTAACCTAATGTTGTATTAGATTGAAAGGTGCTACAAACTGTGAATTCAAACTTGAATTCTCAGCTACGTTTTTCTCAGAGAGATACAACTTTTATGTAATTAAAAACTTGCAACTAAAGATAAGGAAGTTGTGTATTTATAAACTACACACAACTTACTTTTACAAAACTAGTAACAAACAAAAAGATTTCCAAACTCTCTCTATACTATTTTGGTGAAAGTTGACATCTTGTGAACTTCATTTGTTTTACATGCTTCCAGATCCATATCTTTAGTTATTTCCTTTGACTGTCTCTCTAAGCTTCTTCGTAGACTTCCCATGTGCATACTACAACTGATTGTGACCATTGCATATTCCTTGGTTTGATTCGATTCCTTGTTCCCAAAACTTTTGTCTGATGTTGATTAGAAATTCTTCTAAGTCTCTCATTCGATATCTCAGAGATGCTTAGTTCGATAACTTGACTTCTCGAATCAGTGTAAACTGACTTCTTGAATTGACTTCTCGAATCAGTATTGTAAGCATAATGTAACATAAGATGTAACAGAGATAACTACAACTCAACAAAGGACAAGACAGACAATAATATTAACAGAAGCACAGGAATCCAGAAGTAAAGAAGAAAAGGTAAACTCAAAAAATCAAAATATGGTATGTATTCTTGAAGTCCGTAAATAGGTCACGGAAAGAAGTTCATTAATATGTTCAAGCCTCAGTGACAAATAAAGAAACAAGACTTCCAAGACTACAGAAGTATTTGAATGATTAAGAGTTAGTACCATAGGATTCCAGTGATTTTATTGAAGCAACCAGAACGACAAAGGACTTATCAACAACATTGAATTGAAGACATGGAAGTATTGATCAAGTGTTAGTCATCTGTGAACCAGACCAGTTGCACCAGTTGTCAGCACCTAAAAGATCAAGATGTTTATCGTCTCGGAAGAAGTTGATTTAAGTCTACATCTGAAACATCCTGAAAGTGAAAAGAATATTACAAGGTATGTTTAGATTTAAATGGAAGTACAATTTGCTTGCTGAAAAAAGGAAAGAAACTTCAAGGGTCAAATTGAAAGAGAAAAGATTCGATGGTTTTCTTTGAGAAAAATCATCGAAGTTGATCAAGTGAAGTTGAAAGAAAAACCATCGAAGATTTGGTTTTCCATTCGATAGATTTTATTTAAAATCTATCGAAGGAAAGAAAAACTAATTCCTTCGATAGTTTTTAAATAAGGAGCAGGTGAAAATTGTTTCACTTTGTCAAGTTGATGAAGAACTTGAACGGCCAGGATTAATCCTAAACCATTCGATAGTTTTTCAAAGTCTAAATGTGTTTGAGAGAAGACAGTGTCTTCTTTAGTTAGGAAAAACACAGAAACATTTACGAAGAGAGAAGTTTGAGCCAGAGAATTATAGAGAAATTAATAGTGCTTAGAATTCTATCATTGTATTGATTTTGTGTAACCTAAACTCATTGGATTATAATTGTAGCACCCCTCGCGGTTTATATTTATAAAACGATATATTCCCCGATCTGTGTTTTGATTTGGTGTATTTAATTTCGGACTAGAACAGAAAGAATTATCCACGAACGAAATTGAATAATTTTTTAGTATCGTATTCAACCCCCCTTCTACGATACTTTGGACCTAACAATTGGTATCAGAGCTTCTTGATTGACGTACAAATCAGATCTGGTGAATGAGACCAAAATCAAACAAGGCTTGAAAATTTGAAGCAAATTTTTTAACTTTCAAATTTTTTCATTTAATTGGAATTTCTTGAATTTTAAACAATTTGAAATTTTCAGAAACCATGAGTGCTCCAAAGACAACTACTGGTATTAAAGTTCCCCCTTCACTAGAGATGATTTCGGTTTGTGGAAGATGAAGATGCTGTTATTTATCAAGGCATCTAATCCGTTGTATATTGGCATATTAGAGAACAAACCGTTTGTACCAATGAAATCAGTAGGTGAAACCACAACACCTGAAGGTACTAGAGTTCCTCAAAGTCATATCCCAAAGGAACTGTTTGAGTACACGGATACGGATAAGGAACTGATTCGATTGGATACAGGTTTGATGTTGATATTAACAAACTCCGCAGACAATGAAATGAGCTATCAGTTAATGAACTGTGTAAGCGGGAAACAAAAGTGGGATACCATAAACTTGATAATGGAAGGAACTGAAGACGTGCAGGAAAATAGATTGGACATCTCGACTTCTCAATATGAATCATTTAGGTCACTTATTGGAGAAAGTATAAATCAGGTCTTTGAGAAGTATACTAAGCTGCTGAATGAATTATCCATGAAAGGGAAGACCTATCCTCTGAGAGAGACAAACAGGAAGTTCATGATGACACTGCCCCGTCATGTAGAACACAAGTCCTCATCCATAAGGGAAAAAATAGATTTTACTAAGATGCCATTAGAAATGATTTATGGCAAGCTTAAAACTTATGAGATGGAGCAAGAACAAAGAGTGATAATCTACGGACCATGGACAGTGGACAACAAGAACACTGCACTCGCAAGATCAGCTGCACTTGTAGTGAATGAACCAACAACTTCTGATATTGAGGTTCAAACCTCTAGAGCTGGAAAGGAAGCAATAATAGAGGCTGAAATGGATTCTGCAAATCTGGGTGCTGATGAAAGTGATTACTACACCCTAGAAGAACTTGAGCAAATGGAAGACAAAACCATGGCGTAATTAGCTGCAAAGTTTAGCCACATTCGTTTCAAGAGAAAACCTAAGTACAAGTTCAAGGGATCAACAAACCGATTTCAGAAGAACAAGTTTTCTTCAGGCTCTGGCTTTAAGGGAGGCTACAAGACAGGCATGATTGATAGAAGCAAATCAAGATGCTACAACTGCAATGAGTTAGGGCATTTTGCTACTGAATGTCGGAAGCCTCGTCAAGCAAGAGACAAGAAAGATGTCTATGAGAAGAAAGATTCTTATGAGGATTTGAAGAAAGAGAATGCTAAGCTGAAACAACAACTAGAAACCTTATCTGGAAAGCAGAAAGGAAGAGCTTATATTGCAGAGGGAAAAAGCTGGGATGATACTGATTCGGATGAAGAGGAAGAGTATGTAAATCTTGCCCTAATGGCCGACTCTTCAGAGGAATCACCACAATCATCTCAGGTAACTATCTTAACAACAATTGTAAAGCATAATGTAACATAAGATGTAAAAGAGATAACTACAACTCAACAAAGGACAAGACAGACAATAGTATTAACAGAAGCACAGGAATCCAGAATCAAAGAAGAAAAGGTAAAATCAAAAAATCAAAGTACGTTATGTATTCTTGAAGTCCGTAAACAGGTCACGGAAAGAAGTTCATGAAAATGTTCAAGCCTCAGTGACAGCAAAAGAAACAAGACTTTCAAGACGACAGAAGTATGTGAATGATTTAGGGTTAAGTACCACGGGATTCCAGTGATTTAAATGAAGCAACCAGAACGACAAAGGACTTATCAGAAGCATTGAATTGAAGACATAAAAGAAGATTTGATCAAGTGATTATTCATCTGTGAACCAGACTAGTTGCACTAGGTGACGGCACTTAAAAGATCAAGGTGTTTTATCGTCTCAGAAGAAATTGATACAGTCTAAAACTGAAACACCCTGAAGCTCAAAAGCTTTTCTAAAAGATCAAGGACAAGAAAAGGATTCGATAGTTTTTCTATATAAAAAACTATCGAATGGGATTTAAGAAAACCATTTGAAAACTAAAGTAAAGGAATTTACTTTTCGATAGTTTTTATTTAAAAACTATCGAATGGTAAATTCATTTATTCATTCGATAGTTTTCAAATATGGGAGCAGGTGAAAAGTTTGTTTTGTTGGACAGGTTGATGAGAATTGGACGACCAAGATTGTTTCTACAATTAAGGTTCGATAGTTTTCAAAAACAAAAGACTACAATTACAACAGAGGAAGAGTGTCCTCTTCAGTCGAGGTTATTTTCACAGTAGCAATTACTAAGAGAGAGTTTGAGCCAGAGAGATTTCAGAAGAAATTAATATTGCTCTAAACTTGATCATTGTATTGATTGTGTATAACCTAGAACTCATTGAAGCTAATCTACGGATTAGAAATTGTAGCACCCCTCGAGGTTTATATTTATAAAAAGATATATTCCCCGAAACTTGATTTGGTTTGGTGTGTTTGATTTCGTTATAGAACTGAATGATTTATCCGCGAACGAAATTGAATTATTTGTGAGTATCGTATTCAACCCCCCCTTCTACGATACTTTGGACCTAACAATTGGTATCAGAGCTACTTGATTGATATACAAATCAGATCTGGTGAATGAGACCAAAATCAAACGTAGCGTGAAAATTCGAAGCAAATTTTTTAACTTTCAAAATTTTTCTTTTAATTGGAATTTCTTGAATTTTAAACAATTTGAAATTTTCAGAAACTATGAGTGCTCCAAAGACAACCGCTGGTATTAAAGTTCCCCCGTTTACTAGAGATGATTTCGGTTTGTGGAAGATGAAGATGTTGTTATTTATCAAGGCATCTAATCCGTTGTATATTGGCATATTAGAGAACAGACCGTTTGTACCAATGAAACCAGTTAGTGAATCTACAGCTCCTGATGGTAGCAGGATTCCTTCAGGCACCCAACCTAAGGATATTACTGAGTATACAGATTCTGACAAAGAACTGATTCGATTGGACACAGGTTTAATGTTGATATTGGCGGACTCCGCAGACAAGGAAATGAGCTATCAGTTGATGAACTGTACAAGCGGGAAACATATGTGGGATACCGTTAACTTGATAATGGAAGGAACTGAAGACGTGCAGGAAAACAGATTGGACATCCTGACTTCTCAATACGAAGCGTTTAGGTCTCTGCCAGGAGAAAGTATAACTCAGGTCTTTGAGAAATATACTAAGCTTCTCAATGAATTGGCAATGAAAGGAAAGACCTATCCACTGAGAGAATCAAACAGGAAGTTCATGATGACGCTGCCCCATCATGTAGAACAAAAGTCATCATCCATAAGGGAAAGAATTGACTTCACAAAGATGTCATTAGAGATGATCTATGGCAAGTTGAAGACCTATGAGATGGAACAGGAACAGAGAGTGATAATCTACGGATCAGGGACAGTGGACAGCAAGCACAATGCACTTGTGAGATCAGCAGCACTTGTAGTGGATGAACCAATAACTTCTGAGATTCAGGTTCAAACCCCTAAAGCTGGAAAGGAGGTGATAATAGAAGAAGAAATGGATTCTGTGAATCTGGGTGTTGATGAAAGTGATTACTACACCCTAGAAGAGCTTGAGCAAATGGAAGACAAAACCATGGCGTACTTAGCTGCAAAGTTTAGTCATATTCGTTTCAAGAGAAACCCTAAGTACAAGTTCAAGGGCTCAACCAACAGATTCCAGAAGAGCAATTATACACCTAGTACAGGTTTTAAGGGAGGCTACAAGACTGGCATGATTGATAGAAGCAAATCAAGATGCTACAACTGCAATGAGTTAGGGCATTTCGCCACTGAATGCCAGAAGCCTCGTCAAGCGAGAGACATGAAAGATGTCTATGGAAAGAAGGATTCTTATGATGAGTTGAAGAAGGAGAATGCCAAGCTTAAACAACAATTGGAGGCATTCTCTGGAAAGCAGAAAGGGAAAGCTTATATAGCAGAGGGAAAGCACTGGGATGATACTGATTCGGATGAAGAGGAGGAATATGTAAATGTTGCTCTAATGGCTGACTCTTCAGAGGAATCACCACAATCATCTCAGGTACCTATCTTAACTACAATTGATATGTCTAACTCTGAGTACAAGAAAACTGTGCAAGATCTTAGTGTAGAATTGTTTAATGTACACACAAGCATGCTAGCATCAGAAATGGAAAATGCTAACTAGTTCTTAAGATTAAAAAGTTAGAATCTAAAAATGAAGAACTAGAGCTTGTAGCTGTAACATTAGAAGATCTTAAGCAAAAGAATGCGTACTTAGAGAACAAGGTCAAGTGTAATGATGAGATAGAGACTATCCTCAGGAAGCAGATTTCAGATCTAGATTTGAAGCTGAATGCTTTTAAGAATTCCGCCCTAATTGCTAAGGAGATCATTGATACTCAGGCCATAGGGAATAAAACTGCTATAGGATTTGACTATGACAAGAAAGCTGGTAAGAAGATTGTGGAATTCCCTGTGACACCTTCAGTTGTCAAAAGAAATACTCCGCATGTTCTTAAGAATGTTGATTGTCCAGTTTTTGTTAAGCCTTTTCCACCACTCTTTAATGAGGATGACCTTTACATAGTTCAAGAATTGCTTGAGGAGGATTTGTTGAAGGAAAAATAGGTAAAGACTAAGTTGCCTAGGAAATCAGTAAAAAATGAATTACCTAAACTTGATTTACCTAAAACTGAAGTAGGTTCCTTAGTTAGTAATGTTAAAAAGAACAGGAATGGGAAGAAGAAGATTGTTAATCAGGAAATGGTTCCATATTCTCCCATTGCATCTAGGAAGTTGTGCACTATTTGTAATTCTGCTGGACACCTTACACATTCATGTAAAAAGGTTAAAGTAGAAACTGCTAATAGTTCTGAATTGCATAACATGTCTGACATGCCTGATCTTCATGAACCCTGTGGAAAGAAAGAGTGTTTTCTATGTAAGTACAACATCATACATGCTTATTTTAAGTTGATGAATGATAGTAGCAAAAGCACTGTTAATGTTAAATCCACAGATACTATGAATATCAAACATGGCAAGACTAAATTGAATGTTACTCCTGTTAAATCATCTAAACCTTCAGGACCCAAACAATTTTGGGTACCAAAGTCCGCTTAATCAATCTGTGATTGCAGGGTAAGGTTAAAAGCTCAAAGGTCGTGTGGATTCTGGATAGTGGATGTTCTAGACACATGACAGGTGAAGAGTCCCTGCTTACAGAGGTGGTTAAGAAGACCGGCCCGATTGTAACCTTTGGAGATGACAGCAAAGGATTCACTACGGGATATGGTAAATTGAAAGCTGGAAATGTCATCATTGAGAACATCTCTCTTGTTGAAGGATTAAAGCACAATCTTCTAAGTATCAGTCAATTCTGTGATAAAGGCTACAATGTAGATTTCAGAAAGGACAAGTGCTTGATCACCAACGGGAAGGATGAGAAGCTTACTCTACTGGGATTGAGAAAAGGAAATTTGTTTATAGCTGACTTAAGTTCTACCAGTGAAGGAGAAGTTACATGTTTCTATGCAAAGGCATCTTCAGAACAAAGTTGGCTATGGCACAAGAAGCTCTCACATCTGAACTTCAAAACTATGAACTCTTTGGTAAAGAGAGAGTTAGTGAGAGGGTTGCCCCTGATGGAATTCAATCAGGAGGGACTATGTGAAGCATGTGAAAAGGGGAAGTCGAAGAAAGCATCACATGGAAGCAAAGGAATGACAAGCATTACTGAACCATTACAACTGATTCATATGGATTTATTTGGTCCAGTCAATGTTATGTCACTTTCAAGAAATAGATATGCATTGGTGATGGTGGATGACTACTCCAAGTACACGTGGGTGTTGTTCATACAAACAAAGGATGAAACAACACAACTAATCATTGATCACATCAAAAAGATA
Organism: Heracleum sosnowskyi; assembly: GCA_030848705.1. Lineage (NCBI taxonomy): Eukaryota > Viridiplantae > Streptophyta > Magnoliopsida > Apiales > Apiaceae > Heracleum > Heracleum sosnowskyi. Next base: position 35,297,654 of record CM061242.1, read on the forward strand.
GAAGTGGAAGCTAAGCTACCTATGCGGACAATCAGATCAGACAATGGAACTGAATTCAAGAATGCAGTTCTTAATGATTTCTGCTCAGAGAAAGGAATTTCAAGACAGTATTCAGCACCAAGAACTCCTCAACAGAATGGAGTAGTGGAAAGGAAGAACAGGACCTTGGTTGAAGCAGCAAGGACCATGTTGAGTGAATCAAACCTTCCCACTTACTTTTGGGCTGAAGCAGTGAACACAGCTTGCTACACTCAGAATCGAACCCTGATCAACAAAGATCATGAAAAGACTCCGTATGAGTTAATGGCCAACAAGAAACCAACACTGAAGTACTTTCATGTGTTTGGTGCAAAGTGCTTTGTACTTAAAGATGGAGAACATCTCGGCAAGTTTGATGCCAAAGCAAATGAAGGCATTTTTCTGGGCTATTCTCTGGAATCTAAGGCTTTCAGGGTATATGTGATTGAAGATAAGAAGGTGTTGGAAAGCTTTAATGTAACATTTGACGACACCAAAAGACCAGGCCTGCAAACAGGAGAGAACTCTGAATCTTTGGTATTTGAAAATCTATCAGGAGATCTCTCTGACAATGAAGAAGTACCTGAAGTTGTTACAGTTATTAATAATAATCATAATGATAATGATTCTGGACAAAGTGGTGACCAAAGTGGAGATCCTCAAAATTCTACAGGATCCACTAGTCAGTCTTCAGAATCAATAGATCAAACCGTCAACAACTCAGGGGGAGCAGGAGAAGGATCAACTAGTCACACTCCACAACATCTAGAACAAGGAGAATCATCAATATCGCATCTGCCAAGACAAAGGGTATGGAATAGAGATCATCCCTTTCACTTGATCATTGGTGATCCGGACACAGGAGTGAGAACTAGGAGAACATCACAAAATGAATGTCACTATTATGGGTTTCTTTGAGAAACATAACCTAAGAAAGTTGAAGATGCTCTAGATGATCCAGATTGGGTGATTGCTATGCAAGAGGAACTCAATCAGTTCGAAAGGCAGAAAGTTTGGAAGCTGGTACCCAGGCCTAAGGGAAAATCTGTTATTGGAACAAGATGGGTATTCAGAAATAAGTTGGACGAAGATGGCATTGTAACGAGAAACAAAGCCAGACTGGTTGCTAAAGGTTACTCTCAAGAAGAGGGTATAGATTATGATGAAACCTATGCACCAGTAGCAAGACTTGAGACCATCAGAATGTTTCTGGCATTTGTTGCACATTCCAATTACAAGGTATATCAGATGGATGTGAAGAGTGTTTTTTGAACGGGGAGTTAGAAGAAGAAGTGTATGTGGAACAACCTCCAGGTTTTGAGGATTCAAAACTGGCAGACTTTGTGTACTTTCTATTCAAAGCTCTCTATGGACTCAAACAAGCTCCAAGGACATGGTATGACACTCTCTCTGAATTCTTACTTGAAAATGATTTTACAAGAGGTGTCGTAGACAAAACTCTCTTTGTCAAAAAACATAAAAATTATTTGATATTGGTGCAAGTATATGTTGATGACATAATATTTGGTTCTACTAATGATGATCTATGCAAGAGATTTGCTAAGTTAATGCAGAGTCGTTATGAAATGAGCATGATGGGTGAATTGTCATTCTTCCTTGGACGACAAGTATACCAAAAACAAGATGGTATATTCATTTGTCAGTCCAAGTACATCAAAGATCTTTTGAAGAAGTATCAAATGGAAGACTCATCTACAGCAAAGACTCCTATGCCAACTGCCACTAAGCTTGATAATGATGAAACTGGTAAGAAGGTTGACATCACAGGCTACAGAGGTATGATAGGCTCATTACTTTATCTCACTGCAAGTAGACCAGATATAATGTTTGCAACATGCTTGTGTGCTAGGTTTCAGTCTGATCCTAAAGAATCTCATCTAATAGCTGTTAAGCGAATATTTAGATATCTTAAGGGGACCCCAAATCTTGGAATTTGGTACCCTAAAGATACAGGATTTGATCTTATTGGATATACAGACTCTGATTTTGCAGGTTGTAAGATTGATCGAACGAGTACTTCAGGAAGCTGTCAGTTTTTTGGAAGAAGGTTAGTTTCCTGGTATAGCAAGAAGCAGCATTCAGTTTCCACATCAACAGCTGAGGCTGAATACATTGCTGCTGGAAGCTGCTGTGCTCAGATCTTGTGGATGAGAAACCAACTCCGTGACTATGGGCTTTTGTTGACAAAGATTCCAATATTTTGCGACAATACAAGTGCCATAGCAATCTCTAACAACCCAGTGCAACACTCGAGGACGAAGCACATCGACATCAGGTCTCATTTTATCCGAGAGCATGTCATGAATGGAACTGTGGAGTTACATTTTGTACCCACAGAGGATCAAATTGCAGACATCTTTACTAAACCGCTTGATGAATCCACTTTCAATAAGCTGGTTGGTGAACTTGGGATGTTAAATCTTTCTAATTGATTTTGATTAGAAGTCAGTAACTGCAGTTAGTCCTAGTGAATACATGAGTTTAAGAATTTCTATATCCTTAGGACTCGTGAATTTATTTTCTGGAGCAATTCTCGTAGTTAGGATTATTGTACTAATTTAATGTCATAATTATGGATGATATATCTTCTGGCATTTAATTGGTTATTAATTCTAAAGATTATTTAGATGCTAATATTTGTTCTAAATATTCAAGCATTTATTTAATTTGAATTAATTTACTTTTTTTTAACATTGTAGATTAATGCATCATAATTTATTGGATTTTAATTGATTAATATCATTTAATGATATTCAGTTGATTTTATTCTGAGAAAATTGTGAATTTTCTGTTAACAATTGATTTTGGTAAATTTTAAAAGATTTATTCAAAATAAAACTTGACAGGAAATACAAAGTTTGATTTTTGAAGCATGAACAGGTTTTAAAAATTGAATAGAAGCAAAAACCATCGAATTTAGAAAATTCGATAGTTTTTCTAAGTACTAAATAAAAACCATCGAAGTTAAATTCGATAGTTTTTAAATAGGAAAAGGAAAACTATCGAAAACAATTCTCGATAGTTTTTGAGGATAATCTTAAAATATATCAAAGTGAATTTAATAAAATCTATATTAAAATTCTCGATAGATTTTAAAATTCTAGTGAAAAATATCGAAGGGATTTAATTCTTTTTTAATTCAAATCTTCGATAGTTTTTCATAAAAGAAGGGTTCGATGGTTTTTGTCTAAACAAGCAAAAACCCTCGATGGTTTTTACAGAAAGTCTGTTTGCATTCTATTCTTCAAATCTTCGATAGTTTTTCAAAAAAAAAACTATCGAATGGAAATAGACCTTTTTGCCCCCTCAGAAAAACCATCGATGGTTCTTTATAAAACCATCGAACGAAAAATGACAACAATACCCTTGTCAGTTTAAACGTGTATATAAGAATCACTTAGATGTTTTTTTATTTTATTCTATTCTCAGATCTAAGGCAAAGTTTTTATATATACACGGATACATACACAAACAAAGCATCACCATTGATACTTTTCTTCAAGAATATCCGAGTAAAACCTCAAAAAGATACTATCCTTTCACTGTTAATTGTTTTTAACCGTGAAGTTTGATTCTTTTTGTGTTTCTGTAAAAGAAAAAGAAAGAAAATTATCGAACTTGAACCTTTGACCCTATAGAAGTGTTACCAGAATTGTTCTTTAGAAATTAATTGTCAATCAATTGATTTCTTTGGATTTGAGTGCATATTCAGATTTAACAAATTAGGGTTATTATTTGAGTTGTGTGTGGTTCGAGTTTGTGTTCTTAAGTGATTAAAAAGGGGTATTTTTGTTAAGTTTGATTAATCAGTGATAATTAATTAAATTTAAAAGGAAAAAATAGTTTTGGTTTATTTGAATTTTCTGGAAATTTGAAAAATAATGGCTGGAGAATTTATCGTAACCAAAACTAATCATGTCTCGTTTCAGAATCTGCAAGCCATTACGAACTTACAGTTTCGTGCATGGGCAGAATTTCTGAACACACGTTCATTAGTGGCATTTGCTGTGAGTACTCCCGTGGTCCTTTGCATCGATCAATTGACTACGTTGTACACAACCGTCACGGATACAACTGAGAATAACGTAAGGTCCTTCAGTTTTGTTTTGCCAGGGGGCAGAACAATAAGGGTGGCGGAACATGACTTTAACAGAATACTTCGTTTTCCAACAGAAAACCATGTTCCGGATCCCACAACTGAGGATATACATGCTTTCTTCACTCTCATAAGAAGTCAACAACCTAACTTCTTTGTGGGAGAGTTTCTGAAGCATTACTTGCCAAAGCCATGGAACTTTTTCTTTCATACACTTATCCATGTGTTTACTGCTAAGCTTACAAATCTGCATGGTATTCCCTTATTCCTTCAAAAGATAGGGTTTGCCATTGCTAACAATAGGCATATAAACATAGGAAAGTTACTGATTGATCAAGTAATTCTATGCATGGGACCACTGGATGAAAGAACAGGCATGGACGATGTGCTTTGTTTCTATCCTAGGTTCCTACAGCTCATTCTCAATGATGTCTTAACAGATAATGAATGAGAGATATTTGAAGGTGAAGCCACCCAGGAGTGCATGAAGATGAAGAGCAATGCCATAACAGCTCTGATAAGGAAGAACAACTATCTTCCAGGGGTACCCACTGTTCTCACAGACTATCTAAGAACGGTGCCCCTACCACTTCTGCCCCCAGGGGAACAGGTAATTGAAGGTATTATTCCTCCACCTCAACCTGAAATGGCACTTGAACCAATGGATGTTGATCCAGAGCCCTCAGTGGCCATTTCTGACCAGGAGGTTGCAAACCCACAACCTCTAACCACGGTCGAAGAGCCTTTGGAAGAGCCAAATGAAACCATAAACGCACCTCCTTCCCCTACTATACCCAGTAAACTAACATCCTTGAGTGTAGAGGGAGATAGTGCCTTAGCAGCACCACATAATGAGATACACCCTTCAACAGCAGCTCTGCCTTCCTCTAAAAGGAGACGAACAGAAACCGAGGCAACTGTTGATACTTTATTCCAAACTTCCAAAGCGCCCTTTATTGATTTTTCTGATGCTGATTGGGCTACGCTAACGAAAGCTATATCTGAACCAATAGCTCAATCAAGTAAGGAAGAATTGACGGAAGCAACTGGTGTTCCGACCATATTACGGTCAGGTTCACTGGTTGAAGGTTCTAAGAACCAAGTGTCTTCACAGACGTCGAGAGAAGGCTTTGACCTAAATGCACAATCTAAAGGGTCATTGTCTACCTCCCCAGATGGAACATATCTGGATCCTGCGGGTAAAGGGTCTGACGTAGGTGCAGATCGGCAACTCGGTGACAATGAATCAATTACTATTGAGGAGTCAACTGAGGTAAAGTCTTCACAGACTATTGGGGAAGATTCGGGATCTCTGCTGTTAAAAGAGCCTGTTTCTAACCCCCTAGAGATTCAAACTCTAGATCCTTCAAAGGATATATCATCCACGGATGATCAGCAACTTGGTTTAACCAAGGACGGGGACTTGCGAAGCCCCATTGCACCACCGGTGACCTCCTTAAGGATGGCTACGGTGTTTTCTTCTGCAGGTACAACGAGCAAAAAGGGACTGAGTGAAACAAAAACACTTACACCTGGCCTGAGTGGGAAAGGAAAAATGAGTGAAACACCGACAGAAACGTTGAGTGTACACCCAGAGCCAAACGTGAGGAGTGACACCCTAACTCTTCCAAATATAAATGATCAGCTACTGCCTACAGAACGAGAGTTACAAGTTCAATCTACCCTCAAGGAGATGACAGTTCGTGACAAAGAAGGAAATCCACTATTCAAGGTTCCACTGCGACCTTCCTTTGACCATGGGATCTCCTCTAGTCAAGCCAATGCTTCTTTAAAGTCTATTCAAGAGAAGGTTGACTTGGCTGCAGCTGATTCCAGAAGAACATTCAGGGTCATTGGCAGTGCATCTGGCACTATAACAGGTACGAAGCAGGCAGTGGACTCCTTAAAGAAGGAAGCTATGGACGAACTGATCGAGATGAGGACGGACGTCAAGGAACTTAAAGATGGATTCATGAATGAAGTAGATGCTTTGTCGCAAGGACAAGAAGCTTTGAGAGAAGACGTTCTGGTTATCCGGGATGGTCAAGCTAGGGTAAAAGATGCAATGAACACCCTTTCTAGAGTGGAGTCTAAGCTGAACCAGAGACTGGACAAGATTGAGAAGACTACCAACTCCAGATTGGATGACATTGACCTGAAGCTGGCTTCTATGCAAGAGATGAATAAGGATCTATTGGATTTCATGGAAAATCAAAGTGATGGAGTACAGTCAATCTGGACTATGCTGAAGAACCAACAAACTGGCCAACCCGGTCCTTCAAATCAGCAACCTGATCCTTCTAATACCTTTTATGCTGAGGATGCTTTCGTCGAGGATTCCTCAACTAAGTGGGAGAAAGTTGGAGAAGGGGAGAAAGAGAAGCCTAAGGATGGATGGGGAGTTTGGGAAACGGTTGAAGCTATTCCAATCAGACAGTACTGGATAGAAGAACTTGTACAAGAAGAAGAGAAGAGTGAAGAGGAATTTGAGGTCATGCAAGAGCAACCAATTGAGGAGGAGCATGAGCCATATTATCCAGAGCCCGTTGAACATCCAATCTGGGAGGATATTATGGAAGAAGAAGCAAATTCTCTATCACCAGAAGAAGAAGCTGCCTTGGAAGCAATAAGAGCTCAGAGAACTGCAGTAAATGCCAGGCAAGCTGAGAAAGAGAAACAACAAGCAATTCTGAGGAGTGAAAAACTGAAGAGATTCAAGGTGTATAATGAAGTGAGGAGGAAGAAGATGATAGATCTGGCAAAGAAAGAAGGTAATGAATGGGAGATGGCTTATAAAACCTTTTGCGGAGTTGAAGACGGATTAGAAGTCAACGACAATGCTGAGGTGGAAGTTATCATTCAGGACATCAGAAGTGCCAATCTTGAAGATCAGACTTACTTCAAAGCATTGAGAAACTCTATGATCTTTCTGAAAGCTGGGGTTAAAGCAAATGGTGCCTGGAGCTTATTGATAAATTTTCTGGAGAAAGGTACATTTGTGATTTCCACCAAGTTTTTAGAACAGAGGACATACACAGAGTTGCAGGTTATTCTCATCAAGATTCAAAGGACGACCAGGCTAAATGAACTGCTCCGTGCGCATGTTAAAGAGATCTTGATGAAAGTCGGTCCAGAGATTACTAAAGATCCTCCAATGGTTAGATTCATGACGAATGACTTGTTCAGAATCTGCTATTTGGCTGAGGACAAACTGAGAGACTATCCAAGCAGCTATCTAATATCAGTTGAGAAGTATCTTAGATCTACTGGATTCTCATCAACGGAGAAGGACAAAGCAGCAGACAATCTTAGAGGATTTCTAATGGAGAATGTTCCTTACTATAGGAAAAGAGTGGAAAGAGGATTGGAAGTGCATACCAGATTACCAAACATGCCAAAGCTAAACAAGAAAGATGTTAACATTGCATGGTTATGGGCTGGAGTGGGTCAAGAGGTTGAATATATTGGAAGACACATCTAAGGAGCAATCCTTAAACCTGGAGAACCACTGCACTATCTATCAGTGATTGATTATCAAGCTGCTAACTCCGATCCAATGATTGAAGAAGGTGAGATCGGAATGGACTGAAGATTGAAGCAAAGAACAAAAGAACTATCAGCTCAGACTAGAGGAGCAACTTCACTGTATAAAGTTTTATTGTTTTTTGATTTATGAAATCTGGAAATGTATATATATCTGATCCAGAATGCATTTAATATTATTACGCTGTCTTACTTTAATTAGTTTAATGTTTCCTTAGTTAGTTGAGTTATCCTCAAAGTATTTGCTTGTCAAACTCTATCCAATCAAATAGGGGGAGATTGTAAAGCATAATGTAACATAAGATGTAAAAGAGATAACTACAACTCAACAAAGGACAAGACAGACAATAGTATTAACAGAAGCACAAGAATCCAGAATCAAAGAAGAAAAGGTAAACTCAAAAAATCAAAGTACGTTATGTATTCTTGAAGTCCGTAAACAGGTCACGGAAAGAAGTTCATGAAAATGTTCAAGCCTCAGTGACAGCAAAAGAAACAAGACTTTCAAGACGACAGAAGTATGTGAATGATTTAGGGTTAAGTACCACGGGATTCCAGTGATTTAAATGAAGCAACCAGAACGACAAAGGACTTATCAGAAGCATTGAATTGAAGACATAAAAGAAGATTTGATCAAGTGATTATTCATCTGTGAACCAGACCAGTTGCACTAGGTGACGGCACTTAAAAGATCAAGGTGTTTTATCGTATCAGAAGAAATTGATACAGTCTAAAACTGAAACACCCTGAAGCTCAAAAGCTTTTCTAAAAGATCAAGGACAAGAAAAGGATTCGATAGTTTTTCTATATAAAAAACTATCGAATAGGATTTAAGAAAACCATTTGAAAACTAAAGTAAAGGAATTTACATTTAGATAGTTTTTATTTAAAAACTATCGAATGGTAAATTCATTTATTCATTCGATAGTTTTCAAATATGGGAGCAGGTGAAAAGTTTGTTTTGTTGGACAGGTTGATGAGAATTGGACGGCCAAGATTGTTTCTACAATTAAGGTTCGATAGTTTTCAAAAACAAAAGACTACAATTACAACAGAGGAAGAGTGTCTTCTTCAGTCGAGGTTATTTTCACAGTAGCAATTACTAAGAGAGAGTTTGAGCCAGAGAGATTTCAGAAGAAATTAATATTGCTCTAAACTTGATCATTGTATTGATTGTGTATAACCTAGAACTCATTGAAGCTAATCTATGGATTAGAAATTGTAGCACCCCTCGAGGTTTATATTTATAAAAAGATATATTCCCCGAAACTTGATTTGGTTTGGTGTGTTTGATTTCGTTATAGAACTGAATGATTTATCCGCGAACGAAATTGAATTATTTGTGAGTATCGTATTCAACCCCCCCCCCTTCTACGGTACTTTGGACCTAACAACAATTGACATGTCTAATTCTGAGTACAAGAAAACTGTGCAAGATCTTAGTGTAGAATTGTTTAATGTACACACAAGCATGCTAGCATCTGAAATGGAAAATGCTAAACTAGTTCTTAAAATTAAAAATCTAGAATCTAAGAATGAAGAACTAATGCTTGTAGCTGTCACATTAGAAGATCTTAGACAGAGGAATGAGTACTTAGAGAACAAGGTCAAGTTTAATGATGAGATAGAGACAATCCTCAGGAAGCAGATTTCAGACCTAGATTTGAAACTAAATGCATATAAGAACTCCGCCCTAATTGCTAAGGAAATAATTGATACTCAGACCTTAGGGAATAAAACTGCTATAGGATTTGACTACAACAAAAGAACTGGAAAGAAGATAGTGGAATTTCCTGTGACATCTTCAGCTGTCAAGAAGGATACTCCACATATTCTTAAGGATGTAGATTGTCCAGTTTTTGTTAAGCCTATTTCAGCACCTTTTAATGAGGATGATCTAATCATTAGACAAGAATTGCTTGAGGAGGATCTATTGAAGGAAGCAGAGATAAAGACTAAGTTGCCTAGGAAGTCAGTAAAAACTAAATTACCTAAAACTGATATAGGCAATAAGGTTAGTAAGGCTAAAAAGAAGAGGAATGGAAAAGCTAGTGTTAATCAGAATATTGTTTCATCTTCTCCCATTGCATCTAGGAAGTTGTGCACTAATTGTAATTTTGCTGGACACCTTACACATGCATGTAAAAAGGTTAAAGTAGAAACTGCTGTTACTTCTGAAATGCATAACATGTCTGACATGCCTGATCTTCATGAACCCTGTGGAAAGAAAGAGTGTTTACTTTGTGCATACAATATCATGCATGCTTATTTTAAGTTAATGAATGCATCTAGTAGCACTAATACTGTAAATGATAAATCCACAGACAACATGAAAGTCAAACAAGTTAAGACTGACTTGAATGTTACTCTTGTTAAAGTATATAAACCTTTAGGACCCAAACAAGTTTGGGTACCAAAGTCCGCTTAATCAATATGTGATTGCAGGGTAAGGTTAAAAGCTCAAAGGTCGTGTGGATTCTGGATAGTGGCTGTTCTAGACACATGACATGAGAAGAGTCCCTGCTTACAGAGGTAGTTAAGAAGACCGGCCCGATTGTAATCTTTGGAGATGACAACAAATGATTCACTACGGGATATGGTAATTTGAGAATTGGGAATGTCATCATTGAAAACATCTATCTTGTTGAAGGATTAAAGCACAATCTTCTAAGTATTAGTCAATTCTGTGATAAAGGATACAATGTAGATTTCAGAAAGGACAAGTGTTTGATCACAAACAGGAAAGATGAGAAGCTTGCTCTACTGGGAGTGAGAAAAGGAAATCTGTTCATAGCTGACTTAAGTTCTACCAGTGAAGGAGAAGTTACATGTTTCTACAGTAAGGCATCTTCAGAACAAAGTTGGTTATGGCACAGGAAGCTCTCACACTTGAACTTCAAAACTATGAACTCTTTGGTAAAGAGAGAGTTATTGAGAGGGTTGCCCCTGATGGAATTCTATCAGGAGGGACTATGTGAAGCATGTGAAAAAGGGAATTCTAAGAAAGCATCACACAGAAGCAGAGGAATGACAAGCATTGCTGAACCTCTTCAGCTGATTCATATGGATTTATTTGGTCTAGTGAATGTTATGTCACTTTCAAGAAAAAGGTATGCATTAGTGACGGTGGATGACTACTCCAAGTACACGTGGGTGTTATTCTTACATTCAAAGGATGAAGCAACACAACTAATCATTGATCACATCAAGAAGATAGAAATGGAAGCTAAGCTACATGTGCGGACTATAACACCCCCAGATTCGGGGTCAGGAATCTAGGTTGTCACGCCACCATCCAATCATATAATACCTGCATTACCTCAATGATCCAACAAAACAACACCAAAGGCCCCAATCTCTTACATACACAAGTTATAGCCTTAGAAACGTTACACAGTAACATTAGTTATTACAAACCAAATGTACTAACCAGGATCTCACGCTATTAATCACAACTTCTACATGAAGTTACATTAATAGCTAACATAGATGAAGTCTATCCAACCCACTCTTGTAGTATCCATCCTGAACTGAACTATCTCAAGGGTGTGAAGCTTCTACTTCCTTTACCTCATGATACGGGCAAAATGACCATGTTCTCCTTGCATTGAAATATAATTTTTAAAAGCAAGAATGAGCGAAAGAATGCTCAGCAAGTTAAGTAGTTACTAATATAAAGTTTTTCCAATATTATAATAGTAGTATGGAGTTTTTCTAATTCAAAGTATTCATACTTAATATAAAGTTTAGAATACCACCATATGAACAAATCTAGTTCATAATTTTGAAAGACACTATCCGTGACTTAGCACGGTATTTAGGAATCAACAAGTACGCAGTTTGAGATACTGCAAGATGAACAACACTAGTTCACAAGTTTTTTAAAATATCGTTTGTCTTTCGTCAAAACAATTTCATACAGTTCAAGATACTGTACAAGGAATATAATATTCAACCCTCGGTAAACAAAAGCCTACATAGCAGTTCCAATGCTACGCCTTCAACCACCCACTGTCACATTATCAGTAACTCAGCACCTAGGCTTTTGTTACAGTGCACAATATAATTCTAATTGGAAGAATGGACGTTCAGGAGTACACCACGATACACGATGATCAGTCGTCGTATCGCAAATAACACTTTTTCTACTAGTAGATGGACGACACCTTTTTATGGTTATCACCCTAGCCGCATACGGGCTAACATATGCTCCCACGGGCCCCTTACGTGCCTCTGCATATGGGTGTAGGCGCCCCGATACCAACGGTATCTCTGCCTACGTTCATAAGGCCACCCGGTACCTATAGTACCATTGCCTATGTTTCTCCCGTCCTTTGATGAATCTTATCTTTACTTGGAACAGAATTTAATCCTCGTTCCCCGAGCGTCATGCTCGTTGATAGGTCTAGATTTCAGTACCATACTTACTTCCAAAAGTTTGAGGAAGCAATAAGAATATGTGGGTTGACTTTGGTCAACGAATGAAGTGGATATACCATAAACTTTTAGAATCACGACCTGGGAGTAAATCGGAATTTTTTTGGATTTAGCGAGATGGAAAAACCTTTGACTTGGACAGGGTAGAATTTCCAAGATATGAATGTTGTCGAGGAATAGAAAGAGTAAAATCATTTGCTCGACTTTTTAACTGGATTCCCAATTTTTGATGAGTTGGGAAATATTTATTCATATTTTAATATTTTAATAAACTTGGAAATAATATTTGGGAACCCCTACTATATTTAAATAATTTTCCTGAAGGTCAGAAAATATTCTAAATAATTAAATAAGTCCTTAAATAATTTTTAAATAAGGTTTTATGATTTTTAAATCATTTTCAAATATTTAATAAATATCAAAATAATATTTATTAAATAAATAAGCAACTTGGAATATTTAATAAATATTTAAATAATATTTATTAAATAATAAACAATTAAATAAATCCTTTTTAAATGAATATTCAAATTAATATTCATTAAATTAAATAAATATTCAAATAATATTTATTAATATCAATTAACTCATTTTATATTTAAAATATCCAACTTATATTTATTGGAATATTTTAAATCAATATTTGAAAATAATCTGTCTCCGACAATTTCCGGGTTTTTATAACAGCGTTTATGAAAAACTATTTCCGACTCCCAGTCTAAGTTGAATATATAAAAATGCACTCTACCTCGTAGAGCCTCATATACTCCGTTTTATATCTATATCGATATATAGCATATAAAACAGTCATTTGAAAACTTGTACGATAATCAAAACAGTTCATGCATTTATAACAATTATATCACAACAACAACAATTTAAAATCATAGTCGAATACTTAAGATCTGGGTTTTGAAAACTTGTCATGATACTTGGATCAAATCATATACATATATTTGAATAACTTAACGTTTGAAAATACGCCTACTATGAACAATAGAGTAAAGGTTAGTAAACTTGCCTGATGCCCGAGCTCTAACTGGGTGGGGGTGTTTCTCTTCTAGTCCTGGAACCTTTACCAAGACAATACATAATCTTAATTAGTCACTTGATTTACAGTTCACTTATTCTAAGTAAACTCTACTTACCCGACTTTCACTCTCTCGGGTCCACTTAACTTACGATCTTCTTTATTGTTTACTAATCCTTTTTAGTCTCGTTCTTTACACCAATATGTTCTCTTGATAATCCTTAACAACTTTCGAGTTTTAGTCGACTCGATATTATCCTTTTTACTCGAGCAAAACAAATGGTCAAGGTAGTACCTCTAGAGTTGACTTTCCATAGAATCACTATTCCGCAACTCACACTCTAACACTTTTAATAAATCGAAAATTGATAATTAGGTACGAAACCAATTCAAGGAGCTTCTTGAGTGTTTGTAATATTTACCAAAATATTTCGATTTGGGAAACATGAGTTTAAATAGGTGAAACGTATTTTAAAAGTCGAGTCAACTACGGACTTTTATTATTCGCACTAGTTCCACTAAAATGCTCATAACTCATCAACCGTTAACTCTATTGACACACCATTTTCGCGTGCACGATCTAGAGAATGTCTAGAATGTAATCCATCAAAAGTTGGGTTCTGGAAAGGGGACCAATTTTCCCGAAACTACAAAACAGGGCAGTAGCTTCTCTGATGAATAGTGTCATCGCACAAGTTTGGTTCCAACATTTTTATAAAATCGAAATATTCATATTTTTACTTAATTCTTTTTGGGTTGTCTTCCTTACTGTCAGAACGACTTATCCTAATATTTTAATAATTTTGTCTAACTGTTAAGGGGTCCGAATTCAGTTCACAATTTAATGTGTTGTAGCAGATTTGTGTTTTGAACCACTTTCATTAAAACAAGTATAACTTTCAAACCACAAATCTCCTCAACATGTACTTTATATGGTTACAAACTACAAAACAAGATATTGACATTTGTGACCAGTGGTGTTTGAGAACATAAATCTTTTTTGTCCGAAATTGGGTTTCAAAACAGTCCTAGCCTCAATGGCCATTAAAATGTTCATTCATGTCTCAACTTTCAATTTTAACCTTGTTAAGTCCATTTAAAAATTACTAAAACACCAAGACTCTCATCCTTACTAAATCTCAGTTCTTAAAATTCATAAACATACCACCAACATCAATACACAACAATCAACCATCAAGATTTAAGTATTTATACTCCAAACTCCTCAAACAACATGTTCTTGAACATATCTTGAAACTTAGCTCATAACTTAACATAAATCAAAAGATGGATGAGTGTTATACCTTTCTTGGGCTCAAGAACACTTGTATATAGCTTAAAGAACCTTGGTCTTGCTTGAACTAAGCTTATCATCCTCAAACTCACCAAAAGAAATCAAGAACAAAAGTTAGTATTTTCGGAGTTACTTTTCTGCCTCAACTTTGATCCAAGATTTGACTATGTTATACTACTTGGATTGCCATGAAAATTTGAACGTACGTTTTTCATGGATTCAGGAACCTATGGTCACAATTGGCGATTTTATCACGAGTAGATATTTAGTTATGAATTTTTATTTCTTCCCTAGTCCTGCTGAGCCGAATTCTGAAGAAATGAGATGGGGAGAGTTTTTCTCTAACTTTCTTGCTTTTTGAAAGTGTTTGCTGAATTGTGTGTGATACAATAATGTATCAGATGTCTTGCCATAACCCTAGTAGCTAGCTTGGTACTATTAGTCATGCTTTATCCCTAATTTAAGGAACTTGGTCTCTAACCAACACTTAGCCACTTGGTTACTTTCTTGTACTTCTAGTTAGTTTCTAAGTACTTGGTTTGCATGTCTTTTGCATGATTCTTGCATGTATTATTACTTAGCTTACTTATTATCCAATGCTTGTCACTTAATCTTTTATGCAAGTTCGATAATTTTCTAATAACGCGTTTCGTCGCGTAGAGATTTTTATCGTCATCCTTAAACACTTAAACGTGTTTGTTCTAATTTAAATCCACTAAAATCCCTTGTCATGAAATTTATATCATTCCAAGATTCCAATAATATTAATACTTAACGAATTCCTAAATATTTAGTAGAAATGAAAATCTTCGCATTCCGACGACTTTTACATTATCTCATTTAATCCTTGCGACCATAATAATCTTCGCTAAATTTTTTTCCATAATTCCGCAAAATAACTATTCATAATAATTTTTAAAATATTACCAAAAATCAGGGTTCTTACAGCCTCCCCTCTTTAAAAGGATTCTGTCCCGGAATCTAAAGAAATCGCTGAGGTATCTTTCCGAGATCACCATCTCTAGTTTCCAGGTTGACCTTCCAACCCTCTGGTTCTCTCACAACACCCTTACTAGTGCTTCATTAGGTCCTTTCAACGCAGTCTCTTCTTGATCTGCGATATCTACCGGTTGTTCCACGTAAGGCAATCACGGTCACGCTACTATACGTTCATATTCTATCGCATTCCCAACATCCGTGTTGATTCTTCGTATCATAGGCACGTGAAATACGTTATGGACACGTTTGAATTCGGAGGTAACACATATAGATGACTAGTTAACCTTAATTTATGTAAATTGATAGTTATCAGGTCATTAATTAAAGCAGTAAATGACATATCTTTTGCTGGATTTTAGAATGTTCAGAATAGTAAGGTCATGGTTTTCCATGTCTTGATACCACGATCACCAATTTTTCATTTAAATAGTTCTAGTGAATTTGTAAACTTGTTTCATTTAAATAGGCTCCAGATTTTTGCTTCAGGGATCTTCTCAGGTCCGTGATTCAGGGTATTAGAGTTTCACCACTTTTCATTCTTACTTTGTAGACGAAGTTTATCTTCCTTAGCCTAAGAGGATGTCTTGAATTTTTCTGCCAGGCTTTCTCAGACATTAATTCTGCTGGTCCTACCTTGAATTCTGGGATTACAAGATCATGGTTGAGACTCTCATTAGGAGCTACAATGAAAGCAAAATCAAAGGCAAAACAGCTGCAAGAATCCAAAAAGATGATTATAATTGTCTTTGTTTTTTGCAATTGGTCATGCTTTGAAGGTTGTTGCTTCTGTGAGCAGTTTGAATTATTTTTTTTGTCGTGTCATGTTTGATCACTTTACTACTTGCTTTCTAGGAATTATACCATTCATTTACCTTTTAATAGAGAAGATTGGGTCAAGAAGCTCCATCACTGAACGTACGAGTACAATTCTACTTTGCAACACTATTAGCTTGGTACAAAACTTTTTTGGATTGATGTTAGGATAAGCTTAAGATTATTACTGAAAATAGCTAGTGGAAAGAGTCTTTCCAGAAGGCAGAGACAACAATTGACACACACTAGTGCTGATATTTTTAGGCTAGTTCTATTTGATGTGTTTATTATGGTTCCATTTGTGGAGTTTTACTGCCAATGGCTTTGAAATTTGTTTCCTGGTAGACTGCCACATTCCAGGATAAAATGAAGGAACATGTAACATCAGTATCTTTTACTTTTTTTTTTTCCCGATAAGCATAATATTTGTAATATTGTACTCTATCTATATTCCTTTGTTGAAATAGTGAGAATTTTACTGCTAATTGATTCGTTACTCTTTTACGTTGTTGATCACATCTTATGTTTCATGTGGTAATTACAGAGATGTTGGAAGGAGAGGTATACAAGGAGAAAAGGGAGGAGGCTTCTTTTTTTGACATAGGCATTAGGTTTTGTCAAACTTGTTGGCAGTTCTGAATTTTGTCAATGTATCATATCCATTTTACTTGTGCAGTCTCTTATATTACATTGAGAATTCTTGAACATGGCAGATGTACATTTTCAAGTATGTAATAGTAAATTATGTTAAATTAGTCAATGATTGTGTTTGTATTATATTTGAAAGTGGGAAAAATTTGGTTGTTTGATCAGATTTCTAATTGTTCAATAGGTTTCTGGATATCGAGAAATTAAATATATATTTTATTTATTATTTTTGACAATATATGTCGGTTCCCTATGTGCGACGTTTAAAAAATAAGGTATATACGTCGGTTATTTTGTTTTAATACGTCGGGTTTTTTGGACTCATATACGACGGCTTCCAAGCTTTTTACGTCGGTTTAATAGCCGACGTTTATTCACCTTATACGTCGCCTTTTTATGCGACGTAAAAGACCTCTTACTATATACGTCCCCCGTCTATACGTCGCCATATAGCCGACGTATATGACCTATTTAACCGACGTAAAAGGTCATTTTTGTACTAGTGTTAGTACTGGGATATCCTTTATACTTAGTATCTCTCTATTTGAATCGGTTCATATGCAACATTCTCTTTGCTTGTACGACCGTAGTAAAATTCGTAGTTCGCTTCCATCCTTAAAGGGAAACTCTCCTTTACTGGTAACCCAAATTTTTCCTTCTTACCTCTTCAATCAATTCGCTCCTCGTCTTTGATCAATCAATTCATTTCCTAGATTTACATCGAATTCTCTCACTTGAAAGGAAATCAAATCTACATCTAGCTTATGCCCTCAACTTTCATTTCACGGTGTACCAAAATAACTTCACAATTTGTTTCCCCTTTTCTTAGAAGGTTTCATAGAATTCCCATAAATGTGGCTTCCATTTCTATCACCGTCGCTCCATGATCTGACGTAACATAATCAGTCCTTTCGAATATTCCGCCGTTCTAATCCTAAATTCCACGTTGCGGTCAACACGATTTACCAAAATAATTTTCGTTATTCCTGTTGTTACCTTATGATTTCAATGTTTGTGGCCTCCTCAATAGCCTTCAAACTCTCTTTTCTGCATATCCATTATTTTCTCTTCCATTTGCTTCTATTACTATTATGTTCGCTTCACGGTCCATTGTAATATAATAAGTCATCTCGGACACTTCGTCATTCTGAATCCTCCACATATAGAACAAGCCTCGACAATTTTCGTAAACTACGATTTATAATTTGTCATACTCCTCTTTTTCTATTTAGCTCTAAAACCTCAACATTATATTTCTTCTAAAATACTAAGGAAAATGCTCGCATGGTACTAAGAATATTTTAAGCAACAGAAAGTTCATAGAACGAACTTCAGAAGAAAGCATGTGAGTGGCAACCTTGTTAGGTCTTAATCAAATTACCCTATTTGGAATTTCCTCATCGTACTATACGGTGAGTGAAGATGTATTGTGAATTTAATGAATAAATTAAGTTGAATTCGAACTGGTGAAACAATAACTAGTCCATCGTAAGAAACATTAGCAACTAGCCAAACAAAATTTGACAGCTCAATTCGTTTAGGATATAACAACTAGCTAGGACAATTAGCTAGGCTTTCATCATGGCGTTAAAATTTCAACTAGTCAGAACAATTGCTAGTCGTTCAAAATGACATAATCCACTAGTCAGTTTCAAGCTGCTAGTGTAAAATCCCAACAACGTAGCCACTGAAGGAAACTTTGGGCTACTCGGATAACAAGTTGAAATGAGCAAATAAATGCTCTTGGTATCGGAACAATCGATAACCTCTCATCAAATATTTGTCAAGAGTGCAACGGTCCACCCAAAAGGGGTCTCCGTACGTATACTTTATCAAATTCTTTAATATAATTGAATTCAGAATACCAATATCAAATTGATATCCTTTCGATGATTTCGACGTCTGAAGTACAAATCTCATCTTGAATAGAAGAAATAAATTAACGAGGATTCTCCGAACAATAGATCATCCATGCTTTAATGAATAGTTGAATATTTATGAACTCGAGTGAGGAGTCCAAGTGTGAAAGAAGGAATCGAATATTGAATAATCGTCGAAGAATATTCGTAAAACAATTAAAGATAAATTAATTGAATATTCCTTGAATGAACAGAATTATTAGAAATAACCATTCCTTGAATAAAAGTGGCGTAAAAGCCGAAGGCGGTTAGAATCAACTACATCTCGGTTGCCTCTCGAGTACGAATGATGTACCTCGAGACATGAAAATAAGGACGTGTTCTCCAATCCTTGAGTCAACACGAAGGTTGATAACGAATAAAAGTGAAAGAACACATAGCAATACGAGTATCAAGTTTATTTTAAAATATGACACTACGGAACCTTTTCGAATCAAAAGTAGAAGCAAAGTCAAAAGGTTCCGAACTTGCATTCATAGGAATTCAAATATAGATTTGGAAGGCTAGACTAATAATGATTTCCTCTTCTAGTCATCCTGGAGCACGAACAAGGTACTCCGATAGGCAATGGTAACTTGAATGCGTGTACTCAACTTAAAGGTAATAATAGGAGAAGAAGAAATGAAATGAAATAACCTTAACAAGTCAATGGTCATTCATAAGTTCCAACATCCCCGATACGAGGATGATCTCATCTCCTCACTCTCAAAGCATAGGATACTAGCAAAATAATTCCTCAAAATCATATCAAAGTCATTTAATAAATTGGAGGTTCGTAAACATATCTATCATTCCCCTATAGTCATCCCAAATTTGTGCCTCAAATGGTCGAGTAAATATGTCAACAAAAGATGAAGGTCTACTAGTTACGCTATACGTAGTCTCTAATAAGAGTTGTATCGAAAGAATCCAACTTTATACACGCTGACCTCCTTTCCAGTGGGTTCTGAGACCGCCGTATCGCTCGTTGTAATCGTACGCAATCTGCATCGAAGTTATGCCATCGATTCACAATGTTCCCGACCTGTTATTTGAGCGATCTCGTCTTACGGTACGAAGCATACGCATGATTTCGTCTAGCGTGCTCTTCTTGCGATAACGTTCTCGTATCACATACAAGCAAAAGCTTCCTCAAGGGCAACGATATCCCTAATGGGGTGGTACACACTATCTCTGGTGGAATCATTGTTCACAGCATACTGAAACCTCATAGACAAAACAACGTCTTCAGATAGTCCAGGTATCTAAGTAACCTTAATCGCGTAAAGAATTTTAAACTACTTGGTCCTCATACTTTCTACCCCCTTGTGGGCTATTTATGAAGGCTACGAGTAACAAAATTCACGCTAGTCAAATCAATCCATGATATTGGCAATCCCGCCTTTACCTCGACTACTCATGAGACTCTACTCCATTATCTATAACAATGTCTTTGATAAATCATGTACGTTTCTCGACTCTTTCCTCATTATTCCGATGCTCTCCGAAGATTCAATCGGTCATACTATAAGGCCTCAAGCAAATATTCCCCTCTTAGCTTACTCAATGGTACTACATCCGGTAGTCCAACAACGAACTCTATATGAGCTCTCACGTTACTCTCTTTCTTAGACATAACTCTTAACACTCTCGTCTCTAAGTACTATAACTTATTCTCTGATACCATTTCTGTAACACCCCCAGATTCGGGGTCAGGAATCTAGGTTGTCACGCCACCATCCAATCATATAATACCTGCATTACCTCAATGATCCAACAAAACAACACCAAAGACCCCAATCTCTTACACACACAAGTTATAGCCTTAGAAACGTTACACAGTAACATTAGTTATTACAAACCAAATATACTAACCAGGATCTCACGCTATTAATCATAACTTCTACATGAAGTTACATTAATAGCTAACATAGATGAAGTCTATCCAACCCACTCTTGTAGTATCCATCCTGAACTGAACTATCTCAAGGGTGTGAAGCTTCTACTTCCTTTCCCTCATGATACGGGCAAAATGACCATGTTCTCCTTGCACTGAAATATAATTTTTAAAAGCAAGAATGAGCGAACGAATGCTCAGCAAGTTAAGTAGTTACTAATATAAAGTTTTTCCAACAATATAATAGTAGTATGGAGTTTTTCTAATTCAAAGTATTCATACTTAATATAAAGTTTAGAATACCACCATATGAACAAATCTAGTTCATAATTTTGAAAGACACTATCCGTGACTTAGCACGGTATTTAGGAATCAACAAGTACGCAGTTTGAGATACTGCAAGATGAACAACACTAGTTCACAAATTTTTCAAAATATCGTTTGTCTTTCATCAAAACAATTTCATACAGTTCAAGATACTGTACAAGGAATATAATATTCAACCACTGTCACATTATCAGTAACTCAGCACCTAGGCTTTTGTTACAATGCATAATATAATTCTAATTGGAAGAATGGACGTTCAAGAGTACACCACGATACACGATGATCAGTCATCGTATCGCAAATAACACTTTTTCTACTAGTAGATGGACGACACCTTTTTATGGTTATCACCCTAGCCGCATACGGGCTAACATATGCTCCCACGGGCCCCTTACGTGCCTCTGCATATGGGTGTAGGCGCCCCGATACCAACGGTATCTCTGCCTACGTTCATAAGGCCACCCGGTACCTATAGTACCACTGCCTATGTTTCTCCCGTCCTTTGATGAATCATATCTTTACTTGGAACAGAATTTAATCCTCGTTCCCCGAGCGTCATGCTCGTTGATAGGTCTAGATTTCAGTACCATACTTACTTCCAAAAGTTTGAGGAAGCAATAAGAATATATGGGTTGACTTTGGTCAACGAATGAAGTGGATATACCATAAACTTTTAGAATCACGACCTGGGAGTGAATCGGAATTTTTTTGGATTTAGTGAGATGGAAAAACCTTTGACTTGGACAGGGTAGAATTTCCAAGATATGAATGTTGTCGAGGAATAGAAAGAGTAAAATCATTTGCTCGACTTTTTAACTGGATTCCCAATTTTTGATGAGTTGGGAAATATTTATTCATATTTTAATATTTTAATATTTATTCATATTCATATTTATTCCGATGAATAGTGTCATCGCACAACTTTGGTTCCAACATTTTTATAAAATCGAAAAATCATATTTTTACTTAATTATTTTTGGGTTGTCTTCCTTACTGTCCGAACTACTTATCCTCATATTTTCATAATTTTGTCTAACTGTTAAGGGGTCCGAATTCAGTTCACAATTTAATGTGTTGTAGCAGTTTTGTGTTTTGAAACATTTTCATTAAAACAAGTATAACTTTCAAACCACAAATCTCCTCAACATTTACTTTATATGGTTACAAACTACAAAACAAGATATTGACATTTGTGACTAGTGGTGTTTGAGAACAGAAATCGTTTTGGTCCGAAATTGGGTTTCAAAACAGTCCTACCCTCAATTGCCATTAAAATGTTCATTCATGTCTCAACTTTCAATTTTAACCTTGTTAAGTCCATTTAAAAATTACTAAAACACCAAGGCTCTCATCCTTACTAAATCTCAGTTCTTAAACTTCATAAACATACCACCAACATCAATCCACAACAATCAACCATCAAGATTTAAGTATTTATACTCCAAACTCCTCAAACAACGTATTCTTGAACATATCTTGAAACTTAGCTCATAACTTAACATAAATCAAAATATGGATGAGGGTTATACCTTTATTGGGCTCAAGAACACTTGTATATAGCTTAAAGAACCTTGGTCTTGCTTGAACTAAGCTTATCATCCTCAAACTCACCAAAAGAAATCAAGAACAAAAGTTAGTATTTTCGGAGTTACTTTTCTTCCTCAACTTTGATCCAAGATTTGACTATGTTATACTACTTGGATTGCCATGAAAATTTGAACGTACCTGTTTTATGGATTGAGGAAGCTATGGTCACAATTTGGCGATTGTATCACGAGTAGATATTTAGTTATGAATTTATCTTTCTTCCGTGGTCCTGCTGAGCCGAATTCTGAAGAAATGAGATGGGGAGAGTTTTTCTCTCACTTTCTTGCTTTTTGAAAGTGTTGGCTGAATTGTGTGTGATACAATAATGTATCAGATGTCTTGCCATAACCCTAGTAGCTAGCTTGGTACTATTAGTCATGCTTTATCCCTAATTTAAGGAACTTGGTCTCTAACCAACACTTAGCCACTTGGTTACTTTCTTGTACTTCTAGTTAGTTTCTAAGTACTTGGTTTGCATGTCTTTTGCATGATTCTTGCATGTATTATTACTTAGCTTACTTATTATCCAATGCTTGTCACTTGATCTTTTATGCAAGTTCGATAATTTTCTAATAACGCGTTTTGTCGCGTAGAGATTTCTATCGTCATCCTTAAACACTTAAACGTGTTTGTTCTAATTTAAATCCACTAAAATCCCTTGTCATGAAATTTATATCATTCCAAGATTCCAATAAGATTAATACTTAACAAATTCCTAAATATTTAGTAGAAATGAAAATCTTCGCATTCCGACGACTTTTACATTATCTCATTTAATCCTTGCGACCACACTACATCCTCGGATTCTTAATTTCCATCACTTATATACCGTGGCTAAATTTTTTTCCATAATTCCGCAAAATCACTATTCATAATAATTTTTAAAATATTACCAAAAATCAGGGTTCTTACACGGACAATCAGATCAGACAATAGAACTAAATTCAAGAATGCAGTTCTAAATGACTTCTGCACAGAGAAAGGAATATCAAGACAGTATTCAGAACCAAGAACTCCTCAACAGAATGGAGTAGTGAAAAGGAAGAACAGAACCTTGGTTGAAGCAGCAAGGACAATGTTAAATGAATCAAAACTTCCCACTTACTTTTGGACTAGAGCAGTGAATACAGCTTGCTACACTCAGAATCGAACCCTGATTAATAAAGATCATGAAAAGACTCTGTATGAGTTAATGGCCAACAAGAAACCAACACTGAAGTACTTTCATGTGTTTGGTGCAAAGTACTTTGTATTAAAAGATGGAGAACATCTAGGCAAGTTTGATGCCAAAGCAGATGAAGGCATTTTTCTGGGCTATTCTCTGGAATCTAAAGCTTACAGGGTGTATGTGATTGAAGATAAGAAGGTTTTGGAAAGCCTTAATGTAACATTTGATGACACCAAAAGACCAGGCCTGCAAACTAAAGAGAACTCTGAATCCTTGGTATTTGAAAATCTATCAGGAGATCTCTCTGACATTGAAGAAGAACCTGAAGTTGTTCCTGGTAATAATAATAATCATAATGATAATGATTCTGGACCAAGTGGTGACAGTGGTGGAGATCCTCAAACTACTACTGGATCCACTAGTCAATCAACAGGGTCAACAGATCATACCAACAACAACTCAGGAGGAGCAGGAGAAGGATCAACTAGTCACACTCAACAAAATTTTGAACAAGGAGAATCATCAAGATCGCATATGACAAGACAAAGGGTATGGAATAGAGATCATCCCTTTCACTTGATCATTGGTGATCCGGACACAGGAGTGAGAACTAGAAGGACATCACAAAATGAATGTCATTATTCTGGGTTTCTTTCAGAAACAGAACCTAAGAAAGTTGAAGATGCCCTAGAAGATCCAGATTGGGTGATTGTAATGCAAGATGAACTCAATCAATTTGAAAGGCAGAAAGTTTGGAAGCTGGTACCCAGGCCTAAAGGAAAATCTGTTATAGGAACAAGATGGGTATTCAGAAATAAGTTGGATGAAGATGGCATTGTAACGAGAAAAAAGCCAGACTGGTTGCTAAATGTTACTCTCAAGAAGTGGGTATAGATTATGTTAGATCAGGATTCAATGATCGTCAGGATCTAGACTCAACTGATCAGGATTGCTGACGTCATAAGTATTGCATGGTCATCAGTATTTGCTCAAGCGTCAGTATCAGGATTATCATCAGGATCTACATCAGGACTGAGATCAGGATTGATCATCAGGACTGGAAGCTGATCATCAGGATTCCTACTTAGAGTTATATTTGGAGTCTAGTTAAATAAGGAAGTTTAATTTGTCGGTTCCTTATTTATAGTAATGAAGCTATCAATTTAGGATAGGTTTCAATCTTTGTAATTGATTAGGACTTATCATGTAATTGATAGAGAATCTGTGTAGTATATAAACACAGTTTAGGTTTCGATTTATATCGATCACATACACGAGTATTTTTGTAACCTAGAAGCTCTCAAGAACATCAGAATTTCTTGAGAGAGTTTGTAACAGTTTTATATCAGATTTAATAAAGCTGTTATTATTATTATTCTTTCATATTTGTGATACATAATTTATTAAAGTCGAGAATCTTATACAATTGTATTCAACCCCCCTTTTACAATTGTTATTTACTGGGCAACAAT
This sequence comes from Heracleum sosnowskyi, assembly GCA_030848705.1. Taxonomy (NCBI): domain Eukaryota; kingdom Viridiplantae; phylum Streptophyta; class Magnoliopsida; order Apiales; family Apiaceae; genus Heracleum; species Heracleum sosnowskyi. The sequence goes on from CM061242.1 coordinate 35,322,902, forward strand.
TGGTATCAGAGCAAATTTATTTAAATTTGAATCAGATACGATCTAAGATGTCGACAAAGTATGAAAGCATGATAATTCCCATCCTGAAGAAATCAGAATATCCAACATGGAAGGTAAAGATGTTGATGTACCTGGAGGCTATGGATCCTGACTATTTGGACATGATTCGTGATGGACCATATATTCCTACAAGAATTGTTAGACAAACAAATACTGTACCTGAACACTACGTAGTCAAGGCAAAAAGTGAATGGAGTCCAGAAGAGAAAGCTGACGTTCTCAGAGATGCAAAGGTAAAGAATATCATTCACAACAGTCTTGATGATGTCATGTCCAACAGGGTGATTGCATGCAAATCTGCAAAAGAAATTTGGGATACTTTGGAAACTCAATGCCAAGGATATGCATCTGTCAAGAAAAATAGAAGGGCTCTACTTATTCAAGAGTATGAACAATTTGATGCAAGATCTGATGAGAGTCTTACTGACTTGTATGATAGATTCCTGACTCTCTTGAATAATCTATCATTAGTAGGCAAAGAGTATGTATTTGAAGATTCTAATACCAAATTTCTGAGAGCTTTACCAGAAGAATGGGATACACAAACATCTATCATTAGACATCAATATGATCTAAACACTGTGTCTCTTGATGAAGTTTTTGGGATGCTGAGAACCTATGACCTTGAGGTTCAACAAAGGAAGAATAAGAAAAGCAGCAAGGCAAAGTCTATTGCCTTGAAAGTAGAGGCTAAATCAAAAGGAAAAGATGTGGAGGTCTCTAGAAGGAAATCAAGAATAGTTGAGTCAGATCCTGATGACTCATCATCAGATACTGATGGTAATCCTGATGCCAATACTGATGATGATTCTACTGAATCAGACATAGAAGAGATGGTTGCTATGATAGTTAGAGGCTTCAAGAAGATGAAGTTCAGGAAGGCTAGAAGATAGGGCAACTTCCAGAAAAAGACCTTCAATGCTGACAAAGACAAGTATAACAAGAAGGACAGCAAAAGTGGCAAATTTGACAAATCTAAGGTTAGATGCTACAAGTGTAATGGAATGGGGCACTTTGCAACTGAGTGCAAAAAGGCTAAAGCACTCATCACTTCAAGCAAGGATTGGATGGACTTTTCCTCAGAATCTGACACTGAGGTGGTCAACTATGCTCTAATGGCCAATACTGATGAAACTGTTGTTCCTGATGATAAGGTAATAAACACTGTCTTTGATTTTGATACTGATAATGCTTCTGAGTTAAGACGTTTTTTAAAGTCATTGCATATTAGTTTTAGAAGTCAAACTGCTGAAAATACTAGGATCTTATCTGAGATGTCTGAACTTAGGAAAAGAAATGAGCATCTAGAAACTGAATTCTCTTCTAAGCAAAAAGTACAGATAGAATGTAATAATGCTAAACACATGTATTTAGAGATGAAATTTAAATGTACTGCTCTTGAAAAAGAACTTGAGGATGCTAAAGAGAAAATCAGAACTTGGACAGATTCTGGAAGGAAATTTCATGAATTAAATACTTCTAAGAATTAGAAAGAGTGTCTAGGTTATAAGTCAGATGAAGATAAGAAATTGAAAAAGAAAGTTGTAATTGATGAGACAGTGAGTCCAATGACCTATAGGCATGTTATAGACAAAACCAAATCAAAGATAAAGCATGTTAAATTTGTATTTGGTAATGATCCCAATTCTACTTTTGAAAAGGGATCTACTTCTGAAAACTCAGTCTCTAATGTGAAGTCTAAACCTGTCAAGAAAACTGAAAAGAAAAATGTAGGTTTATTGTCTCAGAAATAACTTAGGTAAAAAGTTAGTGATGTAACTGGTAAACAAAATCTACCTTCTGTCAAGAGAAACAGGAATGGCAAAGTTGGGATTAACAAAGAGAATAACTATAGGTTTATCCCAAATGCACCTAGAAAATGCTGCTTCAACTGTGGAAACTCTAATCATCTTGCTATTGATTGTAGGAAGAGTAAAAAGAAAGTTACTGAAATTCCTAAGTCTGATGTTAGGAGTAGATCAGTATTTTATAAACCACAGAAGTCCTGTTTTCATTGTGGTAGTAAATGGCATTCTATTTATACTTGTGAAGAATACCATAGTTTGTACTATAACTTTTATGATCCTTTACCTAAGTTTAATAAAAGTACAAATTCTGGTAACATTATGAATGTGAAGCATGCATTTGTTAATACTGATATTGACAAAGCAAATCCTGATGGAGTTATTTCTGTCAGGACTGCTAAAGTCAAAAAGTCTTCTGCTGCTAAAATTAATAAAATGCATGGAAAAGGAACCCAACAAGTGTGGGTTCCTAAATATTCTAACTAGTAAATTGTAATTCTGATTGCAGGGAAAAAGGAAAAATGTGTTAGTCATGGATAGTGGATGTTCTGTGCACATGACTGGAAACAAAACCCTGTTATCAGAATATGAGGAAAAAGCTGGCCCAACTGTGTCTTATGGAGATGGCAACATTGGACAAACTTTGGGATATGGCAATATAATCATTGGAAATGTCATCATTGAAAAAGTAGCTCTAGTGAAGGGACTAAAACACAACCTGTTGAGTATTAGTCAAATCACTGACAGAGGTTATCATGTCAACTTCTATTCCACACATTGTGAAGTAGTCATCAAAGAAACAGGAAAGATAGCATTGACTGGCTACAGACATGGTAACATTTATGAAGCCAACATTCTCTCAAATATTGATGGCTCCCCTACTTGTCTCATCAGTAAAGCATCAGTAGATGAAAGTTGGAATTGGCATAAGAAGCTTTCTCATCTCAACTTCAGCAATATCAATGAGTTGGTTAAGAAAGATTTAGTGAGAGGATTACCTAAAGCTTTGTATACTCCTGATGGACTCTGTGATGCTTGTCAAAAGGCTAAACAAAGAAGGACATCATTCAAGAGTAAATCAGAATCCTCTATTGAAGAACCATATCACATGCTGCATCTTGATCTATTTGGTCCAGTCAACATTATGTCCATCAATAAGAAAAGGTACACTCTTGTAATTGTTGATGAATATTCTAGATTCACCTGGGTGTATTTTCTGCACAGAAAAGATGAAACTCCTAAAATACTGTTGGATCATGTGAGAATGATTGAGTAGGGCTGATCATTCGGTCGGTTTGGTTAAAAACCGAACCGAATAAGAAAAACCAAAAAATCGAAGTTCTGTTTTGATCAAACCAAACCGAACCGAATTATTGTACAAAACCGAACCGAACCGAAATAGTATGGATCGGTTTCTTCAGTTCGGTTTACTGTAAAACCGAAATTAATAAATCATGTATTTTAGACAGTATAATTGCATGAAATTTGCATAATTGCATGAACTGAAAATCTGAAATACTAAATCATGATTCATGATTAGTATAAATAACCTGCTAAACAATCAAGACAAACATTTATTCCATATTTCCATTCAAAAGTCCACAACTGATTACAGAATTGAGAATACTGATTAGTGATTAATACTACACAAATCTACATTCATAATTTCTGAATTTCATGCCATAACTGCACTATTGTACATTTAAAAAGTTTCCACAACATCAACTTCAAGCCATCAACAGAAAAGTAGAAAACAATCAAACATTCATTTCATTCATCTTGACACCGTGACCAGTCACCAGTCCAACATAGCAACAGCCAACACTCCAAAGTCCAACCTGAAAAGTTGTGTAGCTGCTATGTTAAGATGAGAGCAAAGTACAGTAGCTATAAAATCAGAAATTATAAAATAGACAGTCCAGACAGCATTAGCCAGTAATATTAATAAAACAGGACTGGAAACAACAATGACATTGCTAAGTTTGCATACAATTTAGAGCAGCTCCGAACAATAGACAGTAACAAGTAACAACAGTAGACACTAGACAGTATATAGCAGTAGCAGACTAGCAGGGCAGTACCTAGTGGCTAGCTGTCAATGTCCAAGTCCAAGTCTATCGCTGCGTCTTTGCCATTTTTTTCTCATCAAGAGAAAGAGCAGAAAAAGCTGTAGAATACCAAAACCGCAAAACGTGTTAACATTTAACTCGATCAAATGAACATATTAATTGTGAGGAGTGAGGACAGTAAATTAAATAAATATTATACCTCCTTCAAATTTCTCGATATCATCTACATCTTGTTCAATTGTCTTTGGACGTTTTGCTGATCGCAACCAATCTTGAGCACAAATCAAACCTTCAACAACTTTAGGTGTCAAAGAACTCCTATATGGATCAAGAACTCTTCCACCCGTACTAAAAGCGGACTCCGATGCTACGGTGGAAATAGGGATTGCAAGTACATCACGAGCAAGTTGTGAGAGGATGGGAAACCTACTTGAATTAACTTTCCACCATTTCAAAATATCAAACTCATCATTTTTTGTAACATACACTCTCTCTCTAAGATATATATCCAATTCACACTTGGATTCTACTTCTCCACTCTCCATCTTTTGTCTCATAAATCTAGCTCCCAATGCCGATTGCGTTCTTGAAGATGTACTTGAATTTATGTTTGAGGAATTACTTGAAGATTGATCTTGTTGATTAACTTGACTAGTTTTAGGTTGACAAGTCTTTTTATACTCTTCAAATAACTCTCTTAATACTAGATTTGTGTCACTTGCTAACTTCCAACCAACATCTTTTCTATATTCCTCACATAGTGCAAACTCAATGAACTCTATTTTGTACCTAGGATCAACAACAACTGCCACATAGATGAGTTTGTTCATTTTTTGTACATTACCCCAATACTTGTCAAATTTATCTTTCATTTTTTCACCCATTAGCTTCACCTCAATATCCTCGCTATTAATCCACTCTTTCAATAAATAATTAACCGTGCTAATTTCATGGTAGAATACATTAGATGTGACATACAAAGAACCCGAAACCCTCAAGGTAAGTTCATAAAAATGAACTAACATATCCACCAACCTACTAACATTACCCCAATCCCAAGAAGTAGGCACCCCATTCCCCTCGTTAAGCTCAATTAGAAAGTATGGATCCATTCTCTCAAATAACTCAAATGCACTTTGTAATTTTTGAGCAACTTTTAGCATCAAATAAGTGGAATTCCATCTTGTTTTTACATCCAAACACAACATAGATTTGCAATCAATATTTTGTAAGTTAATGCACTCCTTGAATTTGGCTACTCTAGCCGGAGATTGCCTCACAAACCTAACCGAGTTTCTCACTCTCTCAACCGATGGATCTTGTTCTTTAAGTCCGTCATTCACAATCAAATTAGATATGTGTGCAACACATCTCATGTGCATGTATTTACCTTTCAAGAAATCACATCCCCTAGAAGTGAACCTATCTTTTAAATGACCTATGCAAGTAGCATTTGAAATTGCATTATCAACCGTAATTGCAAACACTTTTGCAATTCCCCATTCTTTCAAACACATATCAATGTCCCTAGCTAAGAGTTCACCCTTATGACCTTCAATAGGACAAAAGTTAATTATTTTCTTGTGCAATTTCCAATTTTGATCAATGTAGTGAGCCGTTATGCACATATAATTAATTTTTTGTATTGAAGTCCAAGTATCCGTGGTGATATTAACTCTTTGACCCGACATCTTAAAATATGTAGTCAACCTTTTCTTTTCATCCAAAAAAATTTGATAACAATCTCGTGCGACCGTAAAACGAGAGGGCACCTTAAAAAGTGGTTGAGTACTTTGCATGAAATCAATAAACCCCTCACCCTCAACAAACCTAAATGGAAGTTCATCAACAACAATCATGGCGGCTAATTTCTGTCTAGATACTTTTTGATTGAAAAACCATTTCTTAAGATTACTTTCACTTCCTCCAACAGATTGTAAGGATAGCTGTGTTTGCTTCGATTCACCACTAAGTGGAAGCTTTTTACAAACTTTAAGGTGAGCATTAATTGTGGAAGTGCCATTTATACTAGAATTAGAACAATATACCTTATCACAGTACTTGCATCTCGATTTCAAACTGCCGTCGGGGTCCTTAAACTTGATAAAATGATCCCACACCATCGACCTTTCTTTAATCGACTTTCTTTTCCTTATCGCAGAGCTTGCTTGAGTATTGTTACCTTCATTAGAATCTCTCATCTCAATCTCATTCTCATTCTCGGGTTGTAAGTTTGACATCGCTGTAAGTTAAACAAATAGAAAAGGCTGTAATAAGTTAAATAAACTTTGTAGAAAAGGCTACAAATACAATGCCAATAGTGAACAGTATCACATACAGGAAATCTCACCAAATATACATGTTTACTACTTCTATCAATCTATCTGATTCATTCTTGGCTGAAAATTAAACATGACATTAGTCTCATAAAAATTAACAAGGATCAGTCTATCTGATTCTATTTGTTCGTTATATTGTTGCTCTGCAAAAAGTACGAAACAACTAACAGTAGCCATGAATCGGTCAAGTTGCTGCAGGTGAACAATAATATTAAAAAATACATTGGAACAGATTAATGAGAAATAGTAATTAAATTTCAAATGAGTTTTTGATTCCAGCATTTCAAGAAAGGAAGTACAGAACTTTGCTTTTCACAAATCAAATTAAGAAATAAACAGCGACCAAACATTTTTTTAGTTTACATCAAGCTACAAAATAATGACAACAAGTAGATTATGAAAGCACAAAGCAAATAAGAAATGCGGAAACAGAAATCAACTATAAGCAATTAAGTATTACAAAGAAAATAAGAAAGGAAAGGAAATTAGAATCAAGACACCGAACATAATTAGAAATTTAGAATCAAGAAAGGAAAGAATCAAGAACATTGAAGAACTCTAAACAACTAAACCTAATTAGAATCAAGAAAGGAAAGAATTAAAAGAAGAATTAGAATCAGTGATACCTTCTTAATTGAAGAATAAGTCGCAAAGCAAATCGCAGTTGAGTGATTGAGTTGAGTCTGTCAGTCCATCGGCGGTTGTAAGCTTGTGCAGTCCTGAGTCGAGTTTTACTGTTTTAGACCTAGGGTCAAAGAAAAGGAAAGTAATAAGATAACTGAGTCAGTCTGAAACTAAGAATCTAATAATATAAATATAATATATGTAGTATATTTATAATTTTTAAAAATATATAAATATATATTGGTTTTTCGGTTTTTAACCAAACTGCTATTCTTAAAACCGAACCGAACCGAACCGAACCGATTTTATTCCGGTTTAATCCGAAAAACCGAATAAACCGAAATTTTGAAAAAAACTCAATCCAAACCGAACCGAAATTTTTCGGTTCGGATCGGTTTTTCGGTTTCGGTTCGGTTTTGCTCAGCCCTATGATTGAGACAATCACAAAGTACAAAGTCAAGATACTGAGGAGTGATAATGGTACTGAGTTTAAGAATTCAAAGATGGAAGAGTTCTGCAAATACAAAGGAATTATTCAACAATTCTCTGCTCCTGGCACACCTCAGCAAAATGGAGTAGTTGAAAGGAAAAAGAACTCTTATTGAAGCTGGCAGAACTATGTTGGAAGAAGCTAAATTGCCTACATATTTCTGGGCAGAAGCAGTCAATACAACATGCTATACTCAGAATCTCACATTGATAAACAGACATGGTGTAACTCCATATCAAATGCTCAAGAAGAAAAAACCAAGTTTGAAGCATCTGCATGTGTTTGGCTGTAAATGTTTTGTTCTCAGAACTCATCCTGAACAGCTAGAAAAGTTTGAAACTAAGGCTGATGAAGGAATTTTTATTGGATATCCAGCCTCAAGAGCTTTCAGAGTTTTTAACTTGAGAACAAGGACTGTCATAGAGTCAATACACGTATCTTTTGATGATAAGAAGATAATTGGATTGAATGAAGACTCACATGACAGATTGGTTTTTGAAAATGAAGCTACCAAGGAACCTGAAGAACATGAATCAGATCCTGACAATTCATCAGATACTGATGGGTCACCAAATCCTGATGACTCACCAAATCCTGATGATGCTCCAAATCCTGATGAAGCACCAAATACTAATGGTGCTAATACTGATGATGAAAATAATAGTGAAACATCTAGTAGTGCTAATGTTGAGGGGGAGCAACAACAATCTACTACAAATTCAGAGTCAACTCAATCATCAGGACAAAATTCTTTAGATACTGATTCAAGTGACAATCCTGATAACCCATCAGGAGGAAATAACAATAATTCAGGGGGAGCCTCTACTGAAGCAAATTCTTCTAACCAAGATAGCACCAATCCAGGGGGAGCATCTACATCAAGGAATGACTTACCACCAGCAAGGAAATGGACTGCTAGTCATACTCCTGATTTAATAATTGGAGATCCTGATGCAAGTGTTTAGACAAGAAGTGCAACTCAGAATGAATGTCTATATAATATCTTTCTGTCCAAGGAGGAGCCAAAGAAAGTTGAAGATGCACTTAAGGATGTTGATTGGGTTACTGCAATGCAAGAAGAATTGAATGAATTTGAAAGAAATGAAGTCTGGAAACTGGTACCAAGACCAAAGAACAGGTCAATTGTTGGTACAAAGTGGATTTTCAAAAATAAGACTGATTCAGATGGTGTCATAATCAGAAACAAAGCAAGGCTAGTTGCAAAGGGGTATTCACAACAAGAAGGAATTGATTATGATGAAACTTTTGCTCCAGTTGCAAGACTAGAAGCCATCAAGATCTTTCTGGCATATGCAGCTCATAAGAAATTCAAGGTTTTCCAGATGGATGTTAAAAGTGCTTTCTTAAATGGTGAACTGGAGGAAGAAGTCTATGTTGAACAACCTCCTGGTTTCATTAATCCAAAGTATCCAAATCATGTCTACAGATTGGATAAGGCACTTTATGGACTAAAGCAAGCTCCAAGAGCATGATATGAAACCCTAGCTCAATTCTTACTGGAAAGTGGATTCAAAAGAGGTACTATTGATAAAACTTTGTTCTATTTGAATCATGGTAAGGATTTGCTTTTAGTTCAGATTTATGTCGATGATATCATTTTTGGGTCAACAAACAATAAGCTCTGTGAAAAGTTTTCTAAGCTTATGCAGTCAAGATATCAAATGAGCATGATGTGAGAAATGAGTTACTTTTTTGGTCTTCAAGTTAAACATACTGATAATGGCATTTTTATCAATCAGTCAAAATATACAAGGAATTTATTAAAGAGGTTTAACATGCAAGATTGTGCTACTGCAACAACTCCTATTGCTACAGCTACCAAACTTGATCCTGATCAAGGTGCTGAGGTAGATGTAACTCATTACAGAGGGATGATTGGCTCTTTATTGTATCTCACTACAAGTAGACCAGATATCATGTTTGCAACCGGTCTGTGTGCAAGATTTCAAGCAAAACCTAGAGAACCCCATCTGATTGCAGTCAAAAGAATTTTCAGATATCTCAAAGGCACTCCTTCTCTTGGCCTTTGGTATGCACGGGAATCAGATTTTGGGTTGTGTGGTTATTCAGATGCTGATTTTGCAGGATGCAAGATAGACAGGAAAAGTACTTCAGGAAGTTGTCAATTTTTGGGAGGTAGACTGGTTTCATGGTTTAGTAAAAAGCAAAAGTCTATTTCTACTTCAACTGCAGAAGCTGAGTACATTGCTGCAGGGAGTTACTGTTCTCAGATAATGTGGATGAGAAATCAGTTGTTAGATTATGGCCTGTCATATTCAAAAATCCCTATTTATTGTGATAACCAAAGTGCTATTGCAATGATAGGAAATCCAGTTCAGCATTCTCTTACTAAACATATCAGTATTAGATATCATTTCATAAGAGAACAGGTTCTGGAAGGAACAATTGAACTTCACTTTGTTCCTACTAATCAACAACTAGCTGATATATTCACCAAGCCACTGCCTGAAGCTACTTTCAACAAGTTGGTGAATGAACTTGGAATGATGAATTTTGAGAATTTCTGAGGAAAGCTACAGAGAAGAATTCCCGATGACTATCAAATCCTGATGGTCATTCTGCAAGGTATGTAATTTTGATCAAATCCTGATAGGACACAATCCTGACAGGAAGTCAACTGGTCAATCCTGATGTACATGTCAGTATTTCATTGCTTAATTTGTGCCTGATTCTTCGTCAGTTACTGATGAGAAACATTTGAGTTTTAGTTGGACAACTGTATGTGCGCGTGTGTTGCACTGTTATATATATACAAAGAGATACACATAAAAAGCGGTGCAGTTTTATTTATTTTCACACGTAATCTGGTCCACTAATCATTTTTGCACAAATCATATTTTGCCACCTGTCATTGAGAGTAATATTTTGTTTTAACAAAATACATTTGATTTTCTAAATTCCTGATTACTCTCTCATCATCAGTTTTTCATCTTCTTTCTCTCTCTGTGCTCAAGAACCCTATTTTCTAAATCTCAATTCTCAAGCTTTCTATTCTGTTTTAATGGCGTCTTCATCATTCATGAACAAACAGACTGTGATTAGTGGTGTTACTTTTGCCACTAATAATTTTGTAGCCGTTTTGGATCATCAAGATCTGCCCTCTGAGTTTCATATAGTACAGGATTTACTAGCTTCAAGTCAATTAAAGTATGCTCTAACAGAAGCTGCACGTGTTTCTTTTAAGTCGTTTATGCAGGTGTGGAATTTAGTTTCTTTTGATAAAGGGCATTCTGGCTCAATCCTGATGAGCTTTGAATATAATGGGTTTACTCACTATGTGACTCCTGCAATTGTGGAGGAAGCCCTGCATTTGCCTATTCTTGGTGATGCTGTTCCTGATAATGTTTCAGACTCGACTCTTTTTGAGTTTGTTACAAAATTGGGCTACAATGGGGAAGTTAAGAGATATGGAAATCTCTTTAGGACAAAGCTGAAGAAGGAATGGAACTATTTCTTTGACACCATCAGTCGCTGCTTCCTGAACAAGACATCTAATTTTGATGCTCTACCGTCAGGATCACTCAAAATAGGATGATGTGATTCTACCTATTTGTAGAATTACAAAAAACAATTTGAAGTCCTTAGTCAATAGTGATAAGGCAAATGGTTTTACAGGCGATGCCTATATTCCTGATGAGGTCAGGCTTTTCTTGAAAGAGAAGATGCCTACTTATTATGGATCACTTTCTGATGCCATGTGGCAAGGCCAATCACACCTTGTTCCTAACCCTAGCAGTCAACAGCCACCTCTATTGTCTCTCAAAAGACTCTAGTTGTAAAATCAAAGAAATCAGCTAGAACTGATGTGTCTGGAAGGCAATCAGGTTCAAAGGATTTTTCCTCTACACCTCTCACCAAAAAGAAGAAACAAGGGGGTGTACAAGGGGTCCTGGTGCAGAAGGATGCAAAGACTGTTCTTGATAAGGGTGTTGAGGATGTTCTAGTGAAAAGAAAGTTGATTTTAAGAGATGAAAGTGATTATGAGGATGATATGCCTATCTCCTCCAAGTTGAAGATAATCAAGGAAGTTGCTGATACTGCTACTGAGGCTGTGGTCTCTACAAAGCCACAGAAGAAAAGAAAATTATCAAAAAGCAGGTATCATATTCCTTTGAAGGTCCAAATGAAGGATACTGATATTCAGACATCAAATCCTGATGCTCAAGCAAATCCTGATGTTGGTATTCCTGATGCACAACCAAAAATTGTCTCTATTTCAGACTCTCCAGCCAAAGATTCTCCAACAAAACGTCATGTTGACATATCATGGGAGAAGCTTGGGGCTGCTGCTTCTAAATTTGGGTTTATACATCCCATGGACAAGAAGAGGAAAGCAGAAGAAATAGTCTTTCAGAGACAAAAGAAGCTGAAAGGATCAAGCCCACAAGAACCTGAATCTCAATGTGATTCAGCAGGTACTAAAGATCCTGCCCCACAAGAACCACTCAATCAAAGTTTGGGTGAAGGCATAGCTATTGGAATGGTCCCACAAGAACCATTTTCTCAAAGGGAAAATGCAGACACTTCAATTCCAGCCACACAAGAACCATCTTCTAACTGTGAAGATGCAGCCAAAGCTACAACTTTTGAGGAATTTCCTGACAATGCTCAAGGGATTTCTGATGCAATGATGATTGAAAGATTGGTTGAGGACACTGTCAATGAGGGAAATACACAAGAACCTTTAACTCAAAGTGTTAAAGCAGCTTCTGAACCTCAGGCTCCACAAGAACCATTGGTAATAAATACTGATGAATGCCAATCAAATCCTGACGGTGTTGCTCTTGACGCTAGTGGTGCTCCTGATGCTGAGCCAATACTGATACAACCACTTAGTTCAAGACCAATGACAGACTCTATCACAGCATCACAGGACAAACTTAAAGGTATTGCTATTCCTGATGTTACTCATGATTCTGATGCTGATGATAGTGATGATAGTGATGATGATAATAATAAAGAGAAGGATCAGCTTGCCACATCTATTAAATCTAGTCTTGGAACCAACTTTGGTTCTTCAAGCACATTCATGGATGGCAAGGCTACTACTGGAAAAGATTTAAGACAAGACTTTTCTGGTCCTTCTGAAATGACTCCTACTGAGGCACTTAGACAATATGAATGGAAAAATTCATGGTACAGATCTTCTGAATCTGTTAGTTATCCTTATGCTTTGGATCATGCCTATGATGCAGTGAAACTAATTGAGAATCAAGATTTGAAGAATCATTTGAAGGCTACTACTCTGTTATCCAAAAGCCTCAAACATGAGATTGATTCTGTCAAGGCTGCAACTGATTCTGTGAGGAGTGATATTTCTCAAAATTTTACAAAGGTGCCTACTGTTCTTCAACAAAGAGTGGTGGAATCCCAAGTAAAGTCTGTTATTTCTGAACAATCCTCCATCAACAGCAGAATTGATTCTCTTGATTCTAAGGTAACTGACATTCAAACCTCTCTTGCCTTGATTTTGAATTTATTATCAAATACTGATGTCAAAAAGGGGGAGAAGGTAAGTCAGACAAAATGTACACCTGATCTAGTATTGAGGAATAATGATGATGATGATCATACTGGAAATGATGGTGATGACAAAGTTTTTCAAGGAGAAACCTCTGATGCTGCTGTTATGAAGACAATTCAAACTTCTCAAAGTCAAACAACGCAGTCAACTCATGTTTCTGATTCTGGAATAAAGACAGTAAGGACATTGGTGCAATCTCAAATCCTGACGGAAGAACAAATCCTGACAGGTGATCAAATCCTGATGGATGATCAAATCCTGACGCCTGGTCATGGACAAACTCTTGCTACAATTCCTGAAGGTAATGAAGATGTGCTCATTGACAATCCTGAAGATGCATCAAATCTATTCCAGAAGTTTAAAACAAGAGATGGAAATGTTGTTACTCTTTATCATACTGATAAGAGGGTTCAACAGTTATTTGCAAGGAAAGCACTCTCTACAGCAAGTGAAGAATATCCTGATCTCTCACAAGAAGAATTCTTAAATCAACAGAGAGAAATGATGGAGAGTTTTAATAACCCTGCTCCTACTAGAGGAAGAGGAGGCAGAGGTAGGAGAGGTGCTAGAAGAGGAAGAAGAAGCTCATCAACTCAGAATATGCCTAGACAAACAAGGTCTAGAATTTTAAGAATTGAAGAAATTCCTGAACCTACTCAAATTCCTGAAGTTCCTTTTGGTGATGATGGAATTATTGTGACGCCCCCAAATCCCGGGGTCAGTGGATTTGGTCGCCACGCTAAAATCTCACTCTAAAACAACCTGTTAAATACTAAACCAAAACAAATATAACATCTGTGACCCCAACTCTATCAAGAATCTTTTAGGCTATAGTGCTAGAAACAAGAATCCAAACTTTAATAAACTTAAGCTTACTTATACAACAATACTTTTTACATAAAATCTATGACACTGATATAACTTCGATGTGAAGTATACCAGGCAAAACTAAATTTATATAATAATAATATTGACTAGAAATCAACTATATACAATACCCTCACACTTGATCCAAATGCTCTGCATCAACTCATCTTCACAACGTCATCTTGAATCGTCTCGTTCCATAGCTATGCAATTAAATACTGTCAATCTACCTTTTTCACTGGAGGGTTAAGAGGTAAAACAAGCAAGAGTGAACAAAAGAAGCTCCGCAAGTATATAGTACTGCACAAGATAAAAAAAATAATGATGCAATGACAACAATACGTATAAAAATGAACTCAACTGGCCAAGAAAATGGCAATATATGAAAAGAAATAACTTAACTGGCAACAATGAACAATACTGATAATCAATATTAACTGTAAGTTAGAATTAGATTTTTACTGACACAATGAGTTATAGTGGATGATCAGTCACACTAAAACTCCGGACCATACCCACGGTATGTCCAAATACTGAACTGGATCCAAGGCCACTTTGGCCTACATAATACTGATACTCTGACTGGCGTCTACAGTCCTTAAAAACATTTCATTTTAATTAAAAACTTCCAATTCAACTTAATACTGGGAGTTAGGTGTCGGAACAATCGACCACCTCATTAATTCAAACTATTACTTTCAACTGTCTGCTTGACTATATCAACTGAATTAGGCTAAAACAAATACATAAGAATTAGATTTCCCATCACAAGGACTCAAGGTAAAATCTGACAATACAAGGTACTGCAAGGTATAAATTATGAACTGAAATAGAATTCGTCAAATCAAGAACAATGGGTTGTCTCAATCTCAGAATAATAAAAGAATTTGGTTGTGAAACAGTAATTAAATTAAGAATTGAAAACAGGAATCTTGATACGATACTCTGAACAAAAGAGTACGAGTTAGTAAACTTGCCTTTGGTCCTTCGCTATTACGTAAAGCCGAAGTACTATGATTCTCATCTTCTTCTATCTTATGTCGTCACAATTCTCTATTCTGATAACTCTTGGTTCCATCACATATGCGGTTGCTACGAGTCTGCACTACCGAGATCGTGCTCGCCCAACTATTCACTAGTTAAATATAACATATACTTTAGCCTTCGTACTATAACTACTACATAATATAAATGTTTATAACATAAGCGCATGTATATTCCACAGGAAATTGGGCATGACCTATTCGTAAAGTGGACATTGCCCTGCTTTCAAAATACCCAAAAGTACTAATTCAATCATTCACACACAATCCACAATTTATTTAATACTCACATAATCTGCCTCGACTTGCAGTAAACATATAACAAATATTTCTGCATAGACTTGCAGTAAACATATAATAAAAATAACTTTGCTTCAACTTGCAGAAAACATATAAGAACATAATCATGTCTTGACTTGCAATAGCTCTATTTAAAAAAAATAAGCAATCACGTTCACATTTATCACATAGCACGTTCATCATCTAATTCACATGATTTCTATACTTCACGTAACACATAGTACATGCTTGGACTGACAACTCCTATAATTATACAAATTACTAGCTGCACATTTAACACATAAACACATTTCATTCACGTACACATTTAAACTAGCTTATCATATCATATACATTTACCAAATAATGTTCATTTAATAGTCCTACCGGAAATTCGGCAGCACTTCCTCTATTTATATAATAATCCACCTGTTTTAAAACTAACATCATTAATCCAGAACCAGCTTACAAACTAACCTCATCCATATAATTCAACTTAATCAACCTAAACTCACAATTATAAATAGCATACTCAACTCAGTATATCATCTAAACGCATAGCACTTATCAGTTCAAATGCCACTATACAATACCAAACTCATTATCAGAAAGTAACATTTACTTCTGAGACAATCATTAAAATCCACTTAAATTCAACTCTAGGTATCAACCTTTCATAACATTCATAAACTCGGTTAAACATATACCATATCCAAAATCATCATAATACATTCACGACTCCACAACAAAATACATAAGTCACATAACACGTCATAAGTTGAAACTCTTTTTGGAAAATATTTGGTCTTTCTTTTTATAAAGATTTGATATAAATATCTATGGATCAAAAACACTCATTATACTTTAAATCTGATTATCACTCGATTAATTAAAATCAATCAAGTCAAACAGATAATGAATAAATAAATACTAAAATAATAACATAGTTTGAAAATAATAATCAAATTTGATTTATAAATAATCAAAATTAAATAATAACCAATTAATAAAATTCACCAATTAACTCTTAACTTAATTGGTCAATTAAATTAATTTCATTATTATCTAAAATTGATTAAAAATGATCAAATTCAATTACTCTTTAAACTCTAAGGGTTTTAAAACAAATAATAAAATAAATACTTAGATTTTTACGAAATTTCGGCATGACCCGCTCGTAAACAGGACTAGCCAGAATTCTTGCATGTACTATGCTGCGTCCCCAATCATAGGACGGATCACATAGTACAGCACCACAATAACCTGTATAATTTATAGAAAATAACCGCACTATCACTTCAACCAATAACTATAATAATTCCCCAAGCTGGGAATCCACCAATATAATTCCTCAAACT
Organism: Heracleum sosnowskyi; assembly: GCA_030848705.1. Taxonomy (NCBI): domain Eukaryota; kingdom Viridiplantae; phylum Streptophyta; class Magnoliopsida; order Apiales; family Apiaceae; genus Heracleum; species Heracleum sosnowskyi. The sequence goes on from CM061242.1 coordinate 35,339,402, forward strand.
GGGAATTAAACCAAGTATCAAAATTACTAACCCATACTAATTTACAACTCGACACTAAACTTTAAATACAAACAAATTTTTAAATACATCAAATTAACAACTTACAACCAACGATTACTCGAAACATTAACACATTACGAATTTACAATTCGTAGCCCGACTCAATATACTAAACGAATTACTAAAATAATCCAGCTATTAAGGATTAAATACTATTGAGCATAACTAAAAATCATTAGCAATTTATAAGACAATCTGCATCACATTACTAATTAACACATTCCAAGAACCTGCACGACCAATAAAATCAATTAGTTATCAAAATGATATAAACACTGAAATCTATACATATACTAACCCAGTTATTCGAACTATTCATAAAATGGTTCGAAATTCTGCGCAATACATTTAATACCAAAATAATATTAACAATCGAATTTATACTAACCACACTCACAATATTAACAAAGCAATGAGTTTATACTTACTCAATAGAACGAATTTGTATATAATTCTACAAAACAACTTATTATCAACATAATTTAAATAAACAAGTCGACCATATAACGACACATAACTAAATAAATAACACAATTTAACTACACTGCACATCTTTTATTCTCGAAATCTGCACATATATACCATAACAAATGTTTAACTAGAAATTCGAACTAAGATTTAATTTTTAATAACGAACACGAATCAAGACATCACTCAATCAACAAAACTATTTTATACTTAATTATTACAAAACAAATTTTGTAATTTCCTTAATTAATATATAAAACGAAGTATTAGTTAATTACTAAAAATCATTTCATACTTAACACAACTAATTAAACAAACGAGTTATATATATATAATTACTGCAGAAAATCAACTCAATCTATCACAAATAAATCACCAAAAACGAAATATTAATAATCACACAATTATCAAGAAGGACAAAAACGAATTTACAATTAATATTTCATGAAAAACGAATCTCTATCAATTCACATATACTAAAAACGGATTATTAAATCCTCATCTAAACACAAAAAATCGAATTCAATCATATATTTATATATATAACAGAAAACACATAAATTAATCTAGCCAAGCTGGACTTATACTAACGAAAATGGTAATCGGAGCAGAGGACAGTGGTGGCGGCTGCTGTGGCCGTGCGCGGCCGGAAAACTGGCGGCGGGAGCTTTGACAGAAACTAGCGGTGGTGCGTGGTGGCTGCGCAGAACTGCAGGGACAGTGTACTGGCGGCTGCTGCGCGGAGGAGGAGGAGGAGGCGCGTTCAACAGAAAAGAGGGGTGGTCGGCACGTGTCTTGACAGAGGGAGGGGGGGGGGGGGGGGGGAAGAAACCACTGTATCCTCTCCTTCTTTCTTATCTTATCCCGTTTCTTTTTTTTTTTTGTTTTCTTTTCTCATAACAAAAAAACTGATGTGTGTGTATGTATATTGATTAGCTCAGGATGAACATTTAGCACTTTATTAGCCCATTGACTGCAAAATTGTGGGACTAATACGATACTGAAACAAATAAAATTTTAAATAAAATATTACTAAAATACTTAAATCCAACTAATAAAATTTCTTTTATACTAAAATTATTCTAAAACATTTTAATTGCACAAGATTCATAATTAAATGAATTTTAAACTAATTTACTTAAAACAATTTGTCGGGCTCAAATTTACTAATAATTGTCAAAAATGAATTTTTAACACATAATACCACCTCACATGTTCACATAATATTATTTAAACATTTAATCACATAATGCAGCAAATTTTTAATTTACTCAAATAAATAAATATTACTATTTTTATTACTCAAATAAATAGGAAATTCGCACCTAATTTCCCAGATAACATAACCAGCTTTCACAAATATTTTAAATAAAATATACACATAATACAATTCCTCCTTTTTGAGAAAATCAATAAATCATTCAAATAATAATATTAATAAACCCTGAAAATTAGGGTTACTACAATCTACCCACCTTATAAGGATTCCGTCCTCGGAATCAGCTGAAGGTGTCACTAGGGTTCTTTCTATAACTTTTAACTCTGGTTGCATTCTCAATAATACTAATTCTTTACTCTTTGATACTCATTCTTTCTAGTCTGGTATTCCACCAGTTCCTCTATATAAGGCAAACTCGGTTGTACTACTACACGTTACGCGTTACTAGAATTCTAATCGCCTCTTGACCCGCTTTGACTTTTGGTGATCCCACTGCAACGGTTAACTAATTCCAACCTGCTTGGCATACTTCCAAGATTATTTGAGATATTCAGATTCATGATATTTTGAAGTAAAAAGATGTCGTATCATAACGAGTGTCCCAAAATTTTGGTTATCGAATTAAATTTTCAAAGTAAATGTTTTTGAAATAAAAGAATCACTGAGAGACCAATATGATCAGATGAACCAATGTTGCGTGTCTTAGTTAAGACATTACTAAAGGTAATTAACCTTCTTGTGTTGCACAACACACAAGTGATGACGTCCCATCCAACTTCTATCACACAGACAGATAGTCCTTGTGTCCCCTATAAATAGGGTTGTTCATCTCAGCTGGAGTAAAGAAATATAAAATGAGTCTAAAGTCAAATTAACCATTAAGGCCTTTTGATGAGAAATTCTCAGTTACACTCTTGGATTATAACTGAACAGATTCCAAAGGTACTACTCCCGGAAAAAGAATCACCAGAAAAGAAATTACTGGCACAATACGAGGAAATGATGATTTATCAATACTAGAGTTATTTCCGATTGAGGAAAAGTAGAAGTTCGAATATCACGACTTAACAGGGTTTTAAAAACTTAAAAGAGTGTCACATAATTCAATAAGAAGGGAAATATTGCCAAGGTCTTCAGGTATGTCTTCTTTATCAGCTCCTCTGATGGCTCGTCATTCGATTCTAAGTTCTTCTGCTACACGTCCTAAAGTTTTCGATATCATACGTCATCGTCGACCCGCAATAGTCTCTGAAGATTCCACCAACTACATCTACAGCCACAAGGATTTCCATCCAACTCAACTCAACTCAACTAAGCTCAACTATCTCAAACAAGTACTATATCTTAAATTACTAGTTGGTACTATATCCAATAGTCCAACTCGAACTCTACATGAGCTCTGACGTTCCTCACATAACTATACACACTCCTACACACTCTCGTTTCTAGTTTACTATAACTCTGCTCTGATACCAACTGTGACGCCCCCAAATCCCGGGGTCAGTGGATTTGGTCGCCACGCTAAAATCTCACTCTAAAACAACCTGCTAAATACTAAACCAAAACAAATATAACATCTGTGACCCCAACTCTACCAAGAATCTTTTAGGCTATAGTGCTAGAAACAAGAATCCAAACTTTAATAAACTTAAGCTTACTTATACAACAATACTTTTTACATAAAATCTATAACACTGATATAACTTCGATGTGAAGTATACCAAGCAAAACTAAATTTATACAATAATAATATTTACTAGAAATCAACTATATACAATACCCTCACACTTGATCCAAATGCTCTGCATCAACTCATCTTCGCAACGTCATCTTGAATCGTCTCGTTCCATAGCTATGCAATCAAATACTGTCAATCTACCTTTTTCACTGGAGGGTTAAGAGGTAAAACAAGCAAGAGTGAGCAAAAGAAGCTCAGCAAGTATATAGTACTACACAAGATAAAAAAAATAATGATGCAATGACAGCAATACGTATAAAAATGAACTCAGCTGGCCAAGAAAATGGCAATATATGAAAAGAAATAACTTAACTGACAACAATGACCAATACTGATAATCAATATTAACTGTAAGTTAGAATTAGATTTTTACTGACGCAATGAGTTATAGTGGATGATCAGTCACACTAAAACTCCGGACCATACCCACGGTATGTCCAAATACTGAACTGGATCCAAGGCCACTTTGGCCTACATAATACTGATACTCTGACTGGCGTCTGCAGTCCTTAAAAACATTTCATTTTAATTAAAAACTTCCAATTCAACTTAATACTGGGAGTTAGGTGTCGGAACAATCGACCACCTCATTAATTCAAACTATTACTTTCAACTGTCTGCTTGACTATATCAACTGAATTAGGCTAAAACAAATACATAAGAATTAGATTTCCCATCACAAGGACTCAAGGTAAAATCTGACAATACAAGGTGCTGCAAGGTATAAATTATGAACTGAAATAGAATTCGTCAAATCAAGAACAATGGGTTGTCTCAATCTCAGAATAATAAAAGAATCTGGTTGTGAAACAGTAATTAAATTAAGAATTGAAAACAGGAATCTTGATACGATACTCTGAACAAAAGAGTACGAGTTAGTAAACTTGTCTTTGGTCCTTCGTTATTACGTAAAGCCGAAGTACTATGATTCTCGTCTTCTTCTATCTTATGTCGTCACAATTCTCTATTCTGATAACTCTTGGTTCCATCACATATGCGGTTGCTACGAGTCTGCACTACCGAGATCGTGCCCGCCCAACTATTCACTAGTTAAATATAACATATACTTTAGCCTTCGTACTATAACTACTACATAATATAAATGTTTATAACATAAGCGCATGTATATTCCACAGGAAATTGGGCATGACCTATTCGTAAAGTGGACATTGCCCTGCTTTCAAAATACCCAAAAGTATTAATTCAATCATTCAAACACAATCCACAATTTATTTAATACTCACATAATCTGCCTCGACTTGCAGTAAACATATAACAAATAGTTCTGCATAGACTTGCAGTAAACATATAATAAAAATAACTTTCCTTCAACTTGCAGAAAACATATAAGAACATAATCATGTCTTGAATTGCAATAGCTCTATTTAAAAAAAATAAGCAATCACGTTCACATTAATCACATAGCACGTTCATCATCTAATTCACATGATTTCTATACTTCACGTAACACGTAGTACATGTTTGGACTGACAAGTCCTATAATTATACAAATTACTAGCTGCACATTTAACACATAAACACATTTCATTCACGTACGCATTTAAACTAGCTTATCATATCATATACATTTACCAAATAATGTTCATTTAATAGTCCTGCCGGAAATTCGGCAGCACTTCCTCTATTTATATAATAATCCACCTGTTTTAAAACTAACATCATTAATCCAGAACCAGCTTACAAACTAACCTCATCCATATAATTCAACTTAATCAACCTAAACTCACAATTATAAATAGCATACTCAACTCAGTATATCATCTAAAGGCATAACACTTATCAGTTCAAATGCCACTATACAATACCAAACTCATTATCAGAAAGTAACATTTACTTCTAAGACAATCATTAAAATCCACTTAAATTCAACTCTAGGTATCAACCTTTCATAACATTCATAAACTCGGTTAAACATATACCATATCCAAAATCATCATAATACATTCACGACTCCACAACAAAATACATAAGTCACATAACACGTCATAAGTTGAAACTCTTTTTGGAAAATATTTGGTCTTTCTTTTTATAATGATTTGATATAAATATCTATGGATAAAAAACAATCATTATACTTTAAATCTGATTATCACTCGATTAATTAAAATCAATCAAGTCAAACAGATAATGAATAAATGAATACTAAAATAATAAAATAGTTTGAAAATAATAATCAAATTTGATTTATAAATAATCAAAATTAAATAATAACCAATTAATAAAATTCACCAATTAACTCTTAACTTAATTGGTCAATTAAATTAATTTTATTATTATCTAAAATTGATTAAAAATGATCAAATTCAATTACTCTTTAAACTCTAAGGGTTTTAAAACAAATAATAAAATAAATACTTAGATTTTTACGAAATTTCGGCATGACCCGTTCGTAAACAGGACTAGCCAGAAATCTTGCATGTACTATGCTGCGTCCCCAATCATAGGATGGATCACATAGTACAGCACCACAATAACCTGTATAATTAATAGAAAATAACCGCACTATCAATTCAACCAATAACTATAATAATTCCACAAGCTGGGAATCCACCAATATAATTCCTCAAACTGGGAATTAAACCAGATATCAAAATTACTAACCCATACTAATTTACAACTCGACACTAAACTTTAAATACAAACAAATTTTTAAATACATCAAATTAACAACTTACAACCAATGATTACTCGAAACATTAACACATTACGAATTTACAATTCGTAGCCCGACTCTACTAAACGAATTACTAAAATAATCTAGCTACTAAGGATTAAATACTATTGAGCATAACTAAAAATCATTAGCAATTTATAAGACAATCTGCATCACATTACTAATTAACACATTCCAAGAACCTGCACGACCAATAAAATCAATTAGTTATCAAAATGATATAAACACTGAAATCTATACATATACTAACCCAGTTATTCGAACTATTCATAAAATGGTTCGAAATTCTGCGCAATACATTTAATACCAAAATAATATTAACAATCGAATTTATACTAACCACACTCACAATATTAACAAGGCAATGAGTTTATACTTAACAACTCAAAAGAACGAATTTGTATATAATTCTACAAAACAACTTATTATCAACATAATTTAAATAAACAAGTCGACCATATAACGACACATAACTAAATAAATAACACAATTTAACTACACTGCACATCTTTTATTCTCGAAATCTGCACATATATACCATAACAAATGTTTAACTAGAAATTCGAACTAAGATTTAATTTTTAATAACGAACACGAATCACGACATCACTCAATCAACAAAACTATTTTATACTTAATTATTACAAAACAAATTTTTTAATTTCCTTAATTAATATATAAAATGAAGTATTAGTTATTTACTAAAAATCGTTTCATACTTAACACAACTAATTAAACAAACGAGTTATATATATATAATTACTACAGAAAATCAACTCAATCTATCACAAATAAATCACCAAAAACGAAATATTAATAATCACACAATTATCAAGAAGAACAAAAACGAATTTACAACTAATATTTCATGAAAAACGAATCTCTATCAATTCACATATACTAAAAACAGATTATTAAATCCTCATCTAAACACAAAAAATCGAATTCAATCACATTTATATATATATAACAGAAAACACATAAATTAATCTAGCCAAGCTGGACTTATACTCACGAAAATGGTAATCGGAGCAGAGGACAGTGGTGGCGGCTGCTGTGGCCGTGCGCGGCCGGAAAACTGGCGGCGGGAGCTTTGACAGAAACTAGCGATGGTGCGCGGTGGCTGCGCAGAACTGCAGGGACAGTGTACTGGCGGCTGCTGCGCGGAGGAGGAGGAGGAGGCGCGTTCAACAGAAAAGAGGGGTGGTCGGCGCGTGTCTTGACAGAGGGGGGGGGGGGGGGGGGAGGAGGAAGAAACCATTGTATCCTCTCCTTCTTTGTTATCTTATCCCGTTTCTTTTTTTTTGTTTTCTTTTCTCATAACAAAAAAACTGATGTGTGTGTATGTATATTGATTAGCTCAGGATGAACATTTAGCACTTTATTAGCCCATTGACTGCAAGATTGCGGGACTAATACGATACTGAAACAAATAAAATTTTAAATAAAATATTACTAAAATACTTAAATCCAACTAATAAAATTTCTTTTATACTAAAATTATTCTAAAACATTTTAATTGCACAAAATTCATAATTAAATGAATTTTAAACTAATTTACTTAAAACAATTTGTCGGGCTCAAATTTACTAATAATTGTCAAAAATGAATTTTAACACATAATACCACCTCACATATTCACATAATATTATTTAAACATTTAATCACATAATGTAACAAATTTTTAATTTACTCAAAATAAATAAATATTACTATTTTTATTACTCAAATAAATAGGAAATTCGCACCTAATTTCCCAGATAACATAACCAGCTTTCACAAATATTTTAAATAAAATACACATAATACAATTCCTCCTTTTTGAGAAAATCAATAAATCATTCAAATAATAATATTAATAAACCCTGAAAATTAGGGTTACTACAATTATTGAAGAAGAACATGAACTGAAAAGAAGACCAAGACAATCAACTCTCAGCAATACAAATCAAATTGAAGAGTCTAATCCTGACATTGTTCCTGACACTGATCAAGATCCTGATGATTCTGAAATTCTGTAAGAGGTTGATTTGTTAATACTTTCTACAATGGTTGATTCTGAAGTCACAAGAAGAAAAATAACAAGGTCAACAAATAGAGATTTTCAGCTCTATAAGCAAAGACTCAAAATTTCAAATAGAGGGTTGTGGAGAAATGCTAGAAGACAACAACCTCAGCTAGAGAAGAGTTATGCTTATGAGAAAGAGAAAGACAAGAAGTGGAAACACATAGACATACTTAGGTGTGATAGACCTATCAACTTTCAGTCTTGAGGAATTATAACAAGTGCTTCAAGTGTTTCTAATTTCTCTGATTCATATAGATCAAAAGCACTCTGGTTACAGATGTTCTCTAATATAAGGCAAATGACAAACAACTCAAGAGGAGGTATTGGACACAGGGATGCTGAATATCTGAATATGCCTCATGTTGATCCTTATGCCTTAACTGAAATTGGAGGTATTTTAACTTCTGAACACCTGAACAATCTATTAGCTGTTGATATAGTTATAGATTGTCATGATGGTACTGAAAAGAAAGAGAAGCTTCTGTATTTTATGAGAGATGGTAGTGTGAAGATTCTGTCCATTCAAGATCTGCTGGTGAAAACTACACATGAACTGAAATATGTTCATTATCTGTTAAAATGGAAGAATGAAGTGTGCAAGGTATGGAGTGATATGGTTTTGGCAACAATTAGAAGAAGACTGGATGGAGGTAGAAATTTCAATGGTGATTATACTCCCATGTACTTAAATCAGAAAGGTCAAGATGTGGAAATGCAAAGGGGCACTGCTGTTAAAGAAATGATCTTTGGCATGTCTCAGCTTAATCTTAATCCTGATGGGAAGGAAATTTCTTATCTTTTGCTTGAAGAGCACAGTCTACAAAGAAGCTCCATTCAGAATCTCAGAGCAACTATCTATCAAATTGATGAACAAGATGAAGATCTCAGAAATCGTAAGGAAAGACTGATTCAAATTCTTGAAGAAAAAGAAGAAAATATGTTATCCAACTTCTTGAAGATGAATCTGTTCTATCAAAGAATTTAAACAGATAAGTTGCTGCAGTAAATATTTGTACATTTTGTAAATATGTTTTTGACATCATTGAATCTAGGAATCTATACTTTATTTTACAAAGTATAAGATTGGGGGAGATTGTTAGATCAGGATTCAATGATCGTCAGGATCTAGACTCAACTGATCAGGATTGCTGATGTCATCAGTATTGCATGGTCATCAGTATTTGCTCAAGAGTCAGTATCAGGATTATCATCAGGATCTACATCAGGACTGAGATCAGGATTGATCATCAGGACTGGAAGCTGATCAGGATTCCTACTTAGAGTTATATTTGGAGTCTAGTTAAATAAGGAAGTTTAATTTGTCGGTTCCTTATTTATAGTAATGAAGCTATCAATTTAGGATAGGTTTCAATATTTGTAATTGATTAGGACTTATCATGTAATTGATAGAGAAGCTGTGTAGTATATAAACACAGTTTAGGTTTCGATTTATATCGATCACATACACGAGTATTTTTGTAACCTAGAAGCTCTCAAGAACATCAGAATTTCTTGAGAGAGTTTGTAACAGTTTTATATCAGATTTAATAAAGCTGTTATTATTATTATTCTTTCATATTTGTGATACATAATTTATTAAAGTCGAGAATCTTATACAATTGTATTCAACCCCCCTTCTACAATTGTTATTTACTGGGCAACAGATTATGATGAAACCTATGCACCAGTAGCAAGACTTGAGGCCATCAGAATGTTTTTGGCATTCACAGCACATTCCAATTACAAAGTATATCAAATGGATATGACGAGTGCTTTTCTGAATGGGGAGCTAGAAAAAGAAGTGTATGTGGAACAACCTCCAGGCTTTGAGGATTCAAATCTGGCAGACTTTGTGTACTTTCTGTTCAAAGCTCTCTATGGACTCAAACAAGCTCCGAGGACATGGTATGACACTCTCTCTGAATTTTTACTTGAAAATAACTTTACAAGAGGTGTCGTAGACAAAACTCTCTTTTACAAGAAGCACACAAATGATTTGATATTGGTGCAAGTATATGTTGATGACATAATATTTGGTTCTACTAATGATGATCTATGCAAGAGATTTGCTAAGTTAATGCAGAGTCGATATGAAATGAGCGTGATGGGTGAATTGTCATTCTTTCTTGGACTACAAGTGTATCAAAGGCTAGATGGAATATTCATTTGCCATTCAAAGTACATCAAAGATCTTCTGAAGAAGTATCAAATGGAAGACTCATCTACAGCAAAGACTCCAATGCCAACTACCACTAAGCTTGATAAGGATGAAACTGGTAAGAAGGTTGACATCACAAGCTACAGAGGTATGTTAGGCTCCTTACTATATCTCTCTGCAAGTAGACCAAATATAATGTTTGCAACATGCTTGTGTGCTAGATTTCAGTCTGATCCCAAAGAATCTCATCTAATAGCTGTTAAGCGAATATTTAGATATCTTAAGGGAACCCCAAATCTTGGAATTTGGTACCCTAAAGATACATGATTTGATCTTATTGGATATACAGACTCAGATTTTGCAGGTTGTAAGATTGATCAGAAGAGTACTTCAGGAAGCTGTCAGTTTCTTGGAAGAAGGTTAGTTTCTTGGTATAGCAAGAAGCAGCACTCAGTGTCCACATCAATAGCTGAAGCTGAATACATAGCTGCTGGTAGCTGTTGTGCTCAAATCTTGTGGATGAGATGACTAAGATTCCAATATTCTGCGACAACACAAGTGCCATAACAATCTCCAACAACCCAGTGCAACACTCGAGGACGAAGCACATCGACATCAGGTATCATTTTATCCGAGAGCATGTCATGAATGGAACTGTGGAGTTACACTTTGTACCCACAGAGGAACAAATTGCAGACATCTTTACTAAACCGCTTGATGAATCCACTTTTTCTAAGCTGGTTGGTGAACTTGGGATGTTAAATCTTTCTAATTGATTTTAATTAGAAGTCAGTAACTGCAAGATAGTCCTAGTAAATACATGAGTTTAAGAATTTCTATATCCTTAGGACTTGTGAATTTATTTTCAGGAACAATTCTCGTAAGTTAGAATTAATGTACTAATTTTATGTCATATTTATAGATGATATATCTTCTGACATTTAATTGGTTAATAATTCTAAAATTATTTAAGTGCTAATATTTGTTCTAAATATTTCAACATTTATTTAATTTGAATTAATTTACTTTGTTTTAAACATTGTAGATTAATGCATCATAATTTATTGGATTTTAATTGGTTTATATCAGTTAATGATATTTAGTCGATTTTATTCTAAGAAAATTGTGAATTTTCTGTTAACTTTGAATTTTTTTGGTTTAAAAGTTTGATTTAAAACAAATTTTTAGTTAACAGAAAACAAGAAAATGGATAGTTTATTTTTAAACAGAACAGGTTTATAAATAAAACTAAGAAGCAAAAATATATCGAAACAGGTAAATCGATAGATTTTCTAAGTACTGGATAAAAACTATCGAAAGCAATATTCGATGGTTTTTGGAAAAGAAATGAAATCTATCGAAGGGATTTCTCGATAGTTTTTGAAATTCAAAGTGAAATCTATCGACATGATTTAATTTTTTTCAATACTTAAAATCCTCGATGGTTTTCAGAAAAGAAGTAGTTTGATAGTTTTTGATTTTTAAAAGCTAAAATCTTTCGATGGTTTTTGAAAAAGGCCTTTTAAATTCTGATTTTAACCACTTCGATAGTTTTTCAAAAAACTATCGAAGTGTGATTGACCTTTTTGCCCCTCAATAAAAACCATCGACATTTCTTTTTAAAATATATCGAACATGAATTTACTAAAATACCCCTGAGTTTCAAAAAGTATTTAACAGCCCCTTAGACGTTTTTCTGTCATAATTTTCAGATCTAAGATTTTGTTTTATACTTACACAGATAGATACACGCCAAGAACAAGAAAAACTCGATAGTTTCTTGATCTTTTCACTGATTTTCACTTTCAAGAATCCATTTTTACCACAGTCATTTCATTTTAACTATGAAATTGCTGGTTATTGGTGTCCTTTTGAGTTTTTAAATCGGTTTTAAGAGAAAACCATCGATAGTGACCTCTAAACCTCAGTATGAACAGGAAGACTTGATAACTCAACACTAGAATAGGACGGGTAAATAATACTACGCCTACACAGAAATCAAGAAGAAATGAATACAAGGCAAATACAAATAATCAATACATTAGATAGAGCTTTGAAGTCTACTACAGGTCACTGAAAGAAGTTCATTAACATGTTCATGCCTCAGTGAAGAATAAGGTTTGAAGACTTTCAAGGTTTCAGAAGGTGTGTAGATTCAGTATAAGTGCCACAAGAAGATTTCAGTGTATTAGCATTGATTGTGTTATAACAGTGTTCGAAGCATAGGAATCTGGTTTAATTTAATACAGGGTAAAGACAAAATTTAAAGAAGATAGCTACAGTCTTGAAGTTATACTCACTGAAAGAAGTTCATTTATATGTTCGAGCGTCAGTGAAGAATAGAGAATGAAGTATTCAAGATTGTAGTAGCATTGAAGACGTTGTCTAAGTACCAGGAAGGATTCCAGTGAAAGTGCGTTGTTTATTGACAATCTATGTTCGAAGCAATTTGTACTGCTGCCGACTTATCAATTGGAATGCAATGAAGATGTGAAGATTCAATTCAGTGTTAGTCATCTGTGAACCAGACCAGTTGCACTAGGCGTCAACACATACGAAGAAGATCAACATATTTATTTGACAGAAAGAATTGATAAAGTCCGACATGATAATTCCAGAAAATATCAAGCAGATTAACAAGAATTATCAGTGTTGAAGAAAACCATGAGAAGCTAAATTTTCGAAAGGAAAATCGTACAGTCAAACGGTGTTAAGTGTACACAAGTTGAAACCTCAATAAAGAAACTGCAAGAAAGGAAACTTGAAGGTTTAAGTGCTGACCAACCAAACCTTGGGTACTAATCTGCACTTTGACAAGGTTGGCCAAAAACCACTTCGATGGTTTTTGTTTTGGTTCGATGGTTTTTTATTTAAAAGCTTCGATAGTTTTTTGTGGGTTCACACTAGAACCAGTTCAGCTTTGTTGGGGCCGAGATTTTTGACTACTGCGATACTTTTAATGCTCCGATAGTTTATGAAATTTATTTTATAAACTTAAATAAATTTATTTTAAACTTATTAATTAAGTTTATTATAAATTTATTAAAACTAAAAAGGAGTATTTCGATAGTTTCTTTATAAGAAACCATCAAAGTGGTTTGAAAAAGAGAGAATGGTTCGATAGTTTTCTAAAAGAAACTATCGAATTGTTTTTAAATGATTTGATGATTTTCTTTGATAGTGTTTTTCTCCTACAGCATGAAGAATTGTGTGGACACAATTTAAAAGTTGTGTTCGATAGTTTTTTTTTTAAAACTATCAAGTCTACACAAATTGAAGCAGAAGATAATATTGAAGACAATACTTCTGTTCTTCATCTTCTTCGACGAAGAGAAGAAAAACAGAGAGAGACAGAGAAGGAGACATTTATTTTATACCTAAACTTCTCACCGGGTAAACGTTATAATGCCCAAGATTTGTTTAATCTTAAGGGCCATTATAAAGTTTCTACAGTAATTAAATCATTTAAACAAACAAATAGATACAAACATTGTTTTGGATTTAATTTGTACAATCTTTGTAGAAGCAAGAACAAATTGTTCTTGGTAGCCGGTAATTTATTTACCGGGTGGAGCACCCCTTCAAGATTTATATCGAATATAATTCTTGGAAAATCTTGTGTTGTTATTTTCATGTCCGAATTACTATCCACCCTCAAGAACACAAATCCACTACAAGAACACTAATTTAATTATCCGCAAAAGATTCGAAAGAATTTTTTAGAATTAGTGAGTATCGTCTTCAACCCCCCCTTCTACGATACTTCGGGACCTAACAAGCACAATTTTTGAACACACGTTCTTTAGTGGCATACACATTAAGTACTCATGCGGTCCTTTGTATTGATCAATTGATTGCAATGTAGTTTTGTTGTGCCAGGAGGTAGAACAATTAGGGTGATGGAACATGATTTAAACAGAATCTTACACTTTCCTACAGAAAACCTTGTTCCGGATCCCAACACTGAAGAAATACATGCTTTCTTCACTCTCATTAGAAGTCAACAACCTAACTTCTTTGTGGGAGAGTTTTTAAAGCATTATCTGACTAAGCCATGGAATTTCTTCTTTCATACTTTAATCCATGTTTTTACTGCCAAGCTTACAAATCTGCATGGTAATCCTTTGTTTCTTCAGAAGCTAGGGTTTGCTATTGTTAACAATAGGCATATAAACATAGGACGACTTGTGATTGATCAAATCATTCTGTGCATGGGACCATTGGAAGAAAGAACATGCATGGATGATGTGCTTTGTTTCTATCCAAGGTTCCTACAGCTAATTCTCAATGATGTGTTAACAGATGAAGAACGAGACATCTTTGAAGGTGAGGAGACAATGTATTGCATGAAGATGAAGAGCAATGCCATAACAACTCTTATCAAGAAGAACCATCATTCAGGGGTGCCTACTGTTCTCACAGAATATCTTAGAATGGTACCCCTACCACTTCTACCCCCAGGGGAACATGTAAATCAAGGTAATATTCCTGAACCTGTAGTGGCTCCTCAACCTGATCCAATGGATGTTGATCCAGAGCCCTCAGTGGCCATTCCTGACCAGGAGGTTGAAACCCCACAACCTCTAACCACGGTCATAGAGCCTTTGCATGAGCCAAATGAAACTATAACTGAAACTCCTACCCCTACTATACCACCAACTCAAACAACTGAGAGTGTAGAGGGAGATAGTGCCTTAGCAGCACCACATAAGGAGATACGCCCTTCAACAACAGCTCTGCCTTCCTCTAAAAGGAGAAGAATAGAAACCGAGGCAACTGTTGATACTTCATTTCTCTCATCCAAAGAGCCCTTCACAGATTTTTCTGATGCTGATTGGGCAACGCTTACCAAAGCAATATCTGAACCCATAGCTCAATCTAGTAAGGAAGAATTAACGGAAGCAACTGGTGTTTCAACCAGATGGAACATATCTGGATCCTGCAGGTACAAGGTCTGACGTAGGTGCAGATCGGCAACTCGGTGACAATGAATCAATTTTAATTGAGGAGTTAACTGAGGAAAAGTCTTCACAGACTTTAGAGGAAGTTTCAGGATCTCTGTTGTTAATAGAGCCTGATTCTAACCTCCTAGAGATTCAAACTCTAGATCCTATTAAGGATACATCATCTAAGGATGATCAGCAACTTGGTATATCCAAGGACGGGGACTTGCGAAGCCCCATTACACCACTGGTGACCTCCTTAAGGATGGCTACGGTGAATTCTGATGCAGGTACACATAGCAGGATGGGAATGAGTGAAACACAAACACTTACACATGGCCTGAGTGGGAAAGGAAAAATGAGTGAAACACCAACAGAAACGTTGAGTGAACACCCAGAGCCAAATGTGAGGAGTGACACCCAAACCCTAAAAAACATAGATGATTTGCTGCTACCGACAGACAGAGAGATACAAGTTCAATCCACTCTCAAGGAGATGATAGTTCATGATCGTCAGGGAAATCCGTTATTCAAAGTCCCACTAAGACCTTCCTTTGACCAAGGGATCTCCTCCGGTCCAGTTGATGCTTCTTTATCTACAATTCAACAGAAGATTGACTTGGCTGCGACTGATTCCAGAAGAACTTACAGAGTCTTAGGCAGTGCATCTGGCACTATAACAGGTACAAAACAGGTAGTGGACTCCCTGAAGAAGGAAGCAATGGAAGAACTAGTCGAATTGAGAGCTGACGTCAAAGACTTACGTGATAGATTTGTGAACGAGGTACATGTCTTACAACAAGGACAAGAAGCTTTAACTGAAGACGTTCTGGTTATCCGGGATGGTCAAGCAAGGGTCAAGGATGCAATGAATACGCTGTCAAGAGTGGAGTCTCGCCTCAACAAGAGATTGGACAGAATAGAGAAGACTACCAACTCAAGACTTAATGACATTGACCAAAAGTTAGCTTCTGTGCAGGAAATGAACAAGGACATTACTTTATTCATGGAGAATCAAAGTGACGGAATAGAGTCGATCTGGAATATGTTGAGAAACCAACAACCTGGTCCTTCAACCTACTATGCTGAGGATTACTACATGGAAGATTCCTCAACTAAGGGGGAGAAAGAAGGATGAGGGAAATGGAAAACAACAACGACAACATTAACCACTATTCCAGTGAGACAGTACTGGATTGAAGATCTTGTACGAGAAGAAGTTGAAGAGGGATTTGAGGTCATGCATGAGCAACAACCACTAGAAGAGCATGAACCATATTATCCAGAGCCAATTGAACATCCTATCTTGGATGATGATATGGAAGAAGCAAATGCTCTTACAACAGAACAAGAAGCTGCCTTGGAAAGATTAAAAGCTGAGAAAGCGGAAAGAGATACCAGGCAAGCTGAGAAAGAGAAACACCAGGTAATTCAGAGAAGCGAGAAACTGAAAAGGTTCAAGATGTACAATGAAATAAGGAAGAAGAAGATGATTTATTTGGCACAAAAGCATGGAAAGGAATGGGAGGTAGCTTACAACACTTTTTGCGAAGTTGAAGACGGATTAGAAGTCAACGACAATGTTGAGGTGGAAGTTATCATTCAGGACATCAGAGGTGCAAATAAAGAAGGATATATTTATTTCACTGCATTAAGACATTCTATTATCTACCTAAAGGCTGGGGTGAAAGCAAATGGTGCCTGGAACATCTTAATCTATTTCATGGACAAAGTTACATTTGTGATCTCCACCAAGTTTTTCGAACAAAGGATTTACACTGAATTGCAGGTGATCCTCATTAAGATCCAAAGAACTACAAGGTTAAATGAACTGCTCCGGGAGCATGTTAAGGAGATCTTAATGAAGGTCAGTCCAGAGATATCTGAAAACCCTCCTATGGTTAGATTCATGAAAAATGACTTGTTCAGAATCTGCTATCTGACGGAGGACAAACTGAAAGATTACCCAAACAACTATCTGATATCAGTTGAGAAGTATCTTAGATCCACTGGATTCACATCTACGGAGAAGGACAAAGCAGCAGACACTCTAAGAAGATATCTGATGGAGAATGTACCCTATTATAGGAAGAGATTGGAGAGAGGATTGGAAGTGCATCCCAGACTACCAAACATACCAAAGATAAATCAGAAAGATGTTAACATTGCATGGTTGTGGGCTGGAGTGGGTCAACAGGTTGAGTATATTGGAAGACACATCAAAGGAGCAATCCTTAAACCTGGAGAACCACTGCACTATCCATCTATGATTGATTATCAAGCTGCTAACTCCAATCCAGTAGTTGAAGAATGTGAGATTTTAATGGACTGAAGAAGAAGCAACGAACAATCTGCTCAGTCTAGAGGAGCAACTTCATTGTATAATTTTTAATGTTCTTTGTAAATTAGAAATCTGGAAATGTATATATTTAATCCAGAATGCATTTAATATTATCAATCTGTCTTACTTTAATTAGTTTCATGTTTCCTTAGTTAGTTGAGTTATCCTCGGGGTATTTTCTTGTCGAACACTAACAATCAAATAAGGGGAGATTGTAAAGCATAATGTAACATAAGATGTCACAGAGATAACTACAACTCAACAAAGGACAAGACAGACAATAATATTAACAGAAGCACATGAATCCAGAAGTAAAGAAGAAAAGGTAAACTCAAAAAATCAAAATATGGTATGTATTCTTGAAGTCCGTAAACAGGCCACGGAAAGAAGTTCATTAATATGTTCAAGCCTCAGTGACAAATAAAGAAACAAGACTTTTAAGACTACATAAGTATTTGAATGATTAAGAGTTAGTACCATAGGATTCCAGTGATTTTATTGAAGCAACCAGAACGACAAAGGACTTATCAACAACATTGAATTGAAGACATGGAAGTATTGATCAAGTGTTAGTCATCTGTGAACCAGACCAGTTGCACCAGTTGTCAGCACCTAAAAGATCAAGATGTTTATCGTCTCGGAAGAAGTTGATTTAAGTCTAAATCTGAAACATCCTGAAAGTGAAAAGAATATTACAAGGTATGTTTAGGTTTAAATGGAAGTACAATTTGCTTGCTGAAAAAAGGAAAGAAACTTCAAGGGTCAAATTGAAAGAGAAAAGATTCGATGGTTTTCTTTGAGAAAAACCATCGAAGTTGATCAAGTGAAGTTGAAAGAAAAACCATCGAAGATTTGGTTTTCCATTCGATAGATTTTATTTAAAATCTATCGAAGGAAAGAAAAACTAATTCCTTCGATAGTTTTTAAATAAGGAGCAGGTGAAAATTGTTTCACTTTGTCAGGTTGATGAAGAACTTGAACGGTCAGGATTAATCCTAAACCATTCGATAGTTTTTCAAAGTCTACATGTGTTTGAGAGAAGATAGTGTCTTCTTTAGTTAGGAAAAACACGCAAACATTTACGAAGAGAGAAGTTTGAGCCAGAGAATTATAGAGAAATTAATAGTGCTTAGAATTCTATCATTGTATTGATTTTGTGTAACCTAAACTCATTGAAGCTAATCCCACGGATTAGAATTGTAGCACCCCTCGCGGTTTATATTTATAAAACGATATATTCCCCGACCCGTGTTTTGATTTGGTGTATTTAATTTCGGACTAGAACAGAAAGAATTATCCGCGAACGAAATTGAATAATTTGTGAGTATCGTATTCAACCCCCCTTCTATGATACTTTGGACCTAACAAGTATAAATACACTTCTCGAATTAGCTATCTTCACTTCTCGAACCAGTAATACTAGTACTTCTTGAATCAGTATATTGACTTCTGGAATCATGACATCTCGAATCAGTGTAATTTGACTTCAATAATTTAGACATGTCAAATCAGTTCATTTCTTCACTTCTTGAACCAATATACTTGACTTCTCGAATCTTCACATTTAGCACTTCTCGAATCTTCACATTTAGCACTTCTCGAATGGATGACTTCTCGAATCAGTACATTTTGACACTTCTCGAATCAACACTTACACAAATTTTATTCTTCAATATTATAACATATTTATTCTTCATCTTCTCTTCAAATGTCTTGAGGCATGATCTTGTGATCTTCTTCCAAGTCATAATTAGAACTTATTACATAGTTACATAAATTGAATTTACAGAAATATAGAACCTTTAGGAACAAAGGGATCCCTTAGTCGAAGGGTCAAGTAAGTGACATAAAATAACACAATACCATAGGCTTGTTATTTATATGTTTTACATGAATGCCTCTATGACTAACAACCTCCCCCAATTTGTGAGTAAGGCAGTTAGTCACAAATTCACTCTTGATAACAAGCATATCTACAATTAACAGAATGAAATTAAAGAGTAAATTGCAGAAATCAACTTGTCATAGAAATGAACATTATGAACAAGGACAAAGGTACATATAATCATTTGGAGTAAACTTAGGAAGGAGGAGGTGCACAAGTCTTACTTTCAGCATCAGCAATGTAGCTCTTGCAGTCTTGAACAATGATCATTTCTTCAATCAGTGGAGAATCCTTCAAAGCTTCAATAACTCTCTTTAATTTGGCAACTGGATAGCTACTGAGAAATTCAATTCTGATTTTAGAAGTTCTACCATCCCCATATTTTAGATCAAGCATTGGAGGATCACCATAGATTTGAGCTTTACCTTGTACTCTATACTCTTCAGACTTCTTCTCCATTTCTTCTAATTCCTTTTCTCTCCTTTCTCAGTCTCTTTGTCTCTTTTCAGCCTTCTCAATCTTTTTCTTCTCTTTTGCTTGAATCATCTCAGCTAGACTAATCTTCCAAAGTTTGTGAATTGAATCAGAATCATCTAGAAGACTGATAACCCTGATCAACTCATGAATGTTTGCTCCTTTGTTATTGGAAAGAGTAATATTCTTTGATGTACCATCCATTAATTCAACAAAAAACTCATTCTTCACAATCTCTACTCCCCAAATCTTGTTGGCTTCAATTCTTCTCAAGTCATCCTTTTCTATGTAACCGTCCAGAGGTTTGACATCCAGTGGTTCTTCACTTGGTTTAGTAGTGAAGCTTTTTCTCAGACCTCTTCTGTGAGATGGAACTAACTTGATCCTCATTGAAGTAACAGTGTTCACAATTCCCTTTTCTGACAACTTCAGCCCTTCTTTGAGTTTCTTACTGATTTTCTTCCTTATCACTCCATTGGTTGTTGCTTTCATGATGTACCTAGAAGGAGACTTCTTCTTCCTCACTTCTGTTGGAATTGATTTACTTGGAGTTGGAGGTGACACAACAGTTTCAGAAACCATGGCTTTAGACTTTTGAGGATCTGCAGTAGAGGTATTCACCCTAGACTTAGAGTTTTGTGTTTTGGTGGGAGTACCACTACTACAGTCCTTGGTTTGCTGTTTGCCACTCCTTCTTTTGTAGTGCCTTGTGGATCCAGCTCTTTCAGCTCCTTTGTCATGATCTCTCTTGTCATCTCCATCATTCTTATCTCTTTTCTCTCCCTTATGATTTCTTGAAGAACTATCACCCTTATCACTCCCTATCCCTTGACCATCCTTATCACTCATGTCATCTTTATCATTTCTTCTAGAGGCAATTGGAGGTGGCAAGTTGACTAGGCTTGCAATGAAACTTCTCATTTGTGAGATCACCTCTCTTTCATCATTGGTAAGATATTCTCTTTTGGATAATTGCTCTGTCAGGTGAATGATAAGAGATCTTCTTTCAGCTTGTAAATGGCCAGAAATTCTAAGAGCAGCAATACCACTCTTTGATGGATATAGCACTGAAAGTGGATTAGAGACCACTTCAGGCAATTTTTCTCTCTTTTGCTTTTCAATGGCATCATGTAGTTTTTTGTTCTCAACTGGACCAGTCCTATCAATTTTGTCTTGAATAAGCTCCATCTCCTTTGTAGTCAAGCTTTGAATGGTTTGGATGTGAAGATGAAACAGATAGTGTGGAGTTTGTAGAACAACTTGCCTTTCTCCAATGTTGATGACATAAAATGGATGCTCTTGGAAAATCTGTCTGAACCTTACTGTGACACCTTGAATTATCTTTTGCAAAGCTAGGATATATTTGAAGTGATTTGAGCCTTCTTGTGTCTAGAGAACCTCTAAAAATTCAAAGAAAGCAAAGTCATGGAATTCTTCTAGATTTGCAATCTCTTGAGCTTTTAACAGAGTGAGAACTCCCTTGAACTTGATGACATCCTCTTGTCTTGCATCTTTGATAATGTCTAACATATTATAAGTGACTAACAGTTCATGATCCAGAGTTTTGACATTTACACTTTCAGCTTGCACACTCTCAACCTTTTCTTCAACTTGCACACTTCCAATTTCAAGTTCAAGTTTGCCTTTTTCCTTCTTCTTCCTGATAAGAATGATGTCCTCTTTGATGGTGGCAAGCTCTTCTTTTTCTTCCTCTGCTAACTTCTTAGCTTCACTTTCAGTCACCACTTCTTCGGCCTTCTTAGATTTGGAGGTGGAAGCCCTTGTCACTCTCTTGGTTACAACATTCTTCTCCCCCTTAGACTTGTTATTAGACTCAGATTGAGGAGAAGCCAAGAGTGCTAATTGTGCTTGTAAGGCTTGAAGAGTATGATTGAGATCTTTAGAGTTTTGGTAAGCTTTTTCACTCATGAGTGTGACAGTAGTAGCAAGGTCCTCATTGGCTTGCCTGAGAGAAATCATTTCACTTTGAAGAGCAACAATTTCAGGATTTTGAGATGTAGAAGATGTGGTTGGCTTGGGACCATAGAACTTTTCATCAAAGGCCTCCTTGGCTTTTTGCATCAGTATGTTATGGTCAGTAACAACCATCTCTCTTACTGGAACAGTAGAAGGAATCCTGTCACCATAAGCATTTTTATATAAGGCCTTGACCGTAGTGGAAACATCCAGTCCAAATGCCAAATGCTTCTCTACTGAGTTAATAAGGTTCTTCTGAGAGGTTTTGAGATTTGCAACTTCAGTATCAAGAGCAACTATTTCTTTGTATTTGCAGCATTTTGAGTGTCCAGAGAGTTTATTTTAGGGAACTTCAAAATCTATTCATTGTATGTGGATTTGAGATCATTCTTTATAGCTGCATGTTGAGAAGTCATGGTAGTTTGAAGTCCCTTTCCAATTTGATGCATTGACCTGATGTGGAATTTGTGGTGCTTATTGAGAATATCATACATTTGAGCAGGAGTAATCTCTATGGCAGAGGAGCTAATGGATATGAGATACTCCTGTCTAATGTCCCTGAGAGCTTCTTCCAAGATGATTTTGGCATCTTCACTTAGCCAAGCGTCCACATTACCATGTGCTTCAGCTTCATCCACAATCTTTTCTCTTTGCTCTTGGACATCTTCATGATGAGCAAGGAGAATGGCTTGGTATTTTTCATTGGGAAGAGAGGCTGTGACATACTGCTGAACCATAGTTTGAATTCCATGCAACTGATCCATATAGAGATCATCTAGATCTTCCGGATTTCGGACAAGTGGATGAACAGTTGATGGTTCTGCATGAGTAGCAGGGTTCACAGGTTGTAGCCATTTATGGATTGGTAAAGGTACATAGTTAGAGCTTGTGTCAATTTCAACATCTAATTTCTCAGATGCATCTTTAATTGCCACATGTGAAGTAGTATATGGAATGTCTGTTTGATGACTTAGAGATGGAATCTCTATGAGAGGTGAAGAAACCTCCATTTGCATGGGATGAACTACTTGTTCACTCTCAAACATCTGTGAAGAGATTTCTCTAATCACATCATGAATGATGGGACTAGGGGGTACTGCTCTTTTATCCACATGGGGGTGAAGTGAAAACATCTGGAACCCTTGTGTTTGTGATGGTGTCATTAGGATGTGCCCCATCATGCACTCCCTGACCATCAAAATGTAGGTCCTGGGTGGTGAGCACTGTATCAAGTACAATGTCACTTAAAGGTGTTGGCTCAACAAAGGGTGAAAAACTTTGTTGATCAAGTCCTTGCTCCTCAATTTCTTGAGGTGCAGGTTGAGGAGAAATATTAGATGTAGATTCTAAGGGAAAAGTGGCTTGTAGATGAAATTTTGGCAACTCCCCCTGATAAATAGAGGGAGTTTCAATAGTGATGTGTTCCTTACCATGTGCAGTGCCTTCCTTATAACTACCATGTACTGACTCTTTATAAGGAGGTGCATTGGGGTGAATGCTTGTTTCAATAGATACACCCTGTTGAGAGGATGCATCTAGCAATGTGTGTTCCCCTTATTTTACAACTTCAGCCATTTGAGTGACTGAAGAGGTGTTTTTCTTTTTCTTGGCCTTCTTCTGTGGTTGGTGTTGAAGGTGACTCTATTTTCTCACTCTCAATAGCAAGTGCAACATCAGTTAAAAGTGTTAAAGGGTCCTGAGTTGCCTTCCTTTTCTCCTTTTTACTAACACTACCCTTTTGAGAGGATGGTGCAGTTGACTGTTTGGGATCTATTGTCAAAGAGGGTTTTGAGGTTGGGTTAAGAGAATCAGCGGTAACTTGCTTTGAACTGCCCTCAAGTTTGATTCTCTTTACCTCACTCAAGGTATGATATATAGGTTTTGGAAATTTGTAAGTATCAAAGATAGCAGACATGTGAGGTGTTATCTCCAATTTTACATATGCTTTGTTTCTTGTATCCAATGAACCAAATAGAATATTGGACATGTACTTGACAAAACCAATTCTATTTTCATTTATACCCTCTAATTTATGTAAATCAGAGTGTTTCATATTTAAGACAACCATAATAAAATGAGGATAAAAGATTTAATTACCTCTATGCTTTAGAGACCCAAGCCTTGTAGAGAGCTCTCCCATGATAATTTTTCCAATGTTGATCCTTTGACCATAAGCTAGGGAGCAGACAATCTTTTGTGCATTCAAGCTGACTTGATCAAAACCAGTCTTCCTGCAAGTGAACACCCTGAGAATGGTGTCATAAACAAAGCACCATTCCTTCCTGATGTTCTTCTTGAAAATGTGACCCACATCAATGGTTGTAGTGTAGTGGATGAAATCAAGGAACATGATCAATTCATCATATATGGCTTCCCTGTAAAAGTGTTCCTCAGTAGCATCCATCTCCGTGATTTGCAGTGCATTGTTTACATCAGTAGCATCAAAACTGATGTGAACTCCCTTGATTTCACATGTTATTTACAACTTTGTCTTTCCATCCACAAGAGCAATTTCTTTAGTAGTAACAGTGCTCCAGAACGCCTCAAGAATGTCTTGGTAGAGGGTAGGATTGACAAACAATGCTCCTTTGAGATATGACTCAGAGACAAACTTAACGAAGCACCTATATCCAGGGCTTGCTTCAGCATCACTTGGAATTGCAAGAACATTAGTGGTGTCTGGGTGTTCAAAGAACTCAATTTGCCTTTTGGGTGCCATTGAATTTGAGAATTAAGAAGAAAAGGGTTTGAAAATATAGGGTTCTTGAGAGTAAAAGGGCTTGAGAGTTTTGAGATATCGAATAAAAATGAGAAAATAAGTTGAGATTTGTATTTATATGAGACTGATAGTTATCGAAATAGATACAAGTTCTATATCGACAAGTGACAATTCGAGAACTCAAAAAAGCTCGGGTTCGATATGTCAAAAATGAATGGATTTGAGAACTCAGACTTATCGATTACTAATTCGAGAACTCATAAACACACAGATTCGATATCTCTCAGAAAAACACATTCGAAAAGTGTCAAATATGATTTTGAATCGTTTATAATCATAAGTGATTTTAAATTTGAATTTAATTGAAATAAATCCAAATTTTGCACAAAATGAGAAATTACAACTGAATTGAGAACTGGTTCGAGAACTCTAAAATGACTTAATTCGAGAACTCAAAAATACATGGATTCGAGAACTCAAATACAATCATTCGAGAAGTCCAGAATACATGGATTTGAGAACTCATACTAGAACCAATTCCATAAGTCAAATGTGCAGTTTACAATACTTATGATATTTTTCTAAACTCCTACCTAGTATCCCAAAATTTATGAAGACAAATTTTGAACTACTCAGAGGTTTATGAATTTTCTGAATTTTAAGAATAAAATTCAAAAGATTTACAAGGATGATTTTAAAAGATTTGTAGCAGACTACTGAAATATTTATAAATCATACTCAACCAATTTTCACTTAAAAAATATTGAGCATTTTGAGATAGTGAAAATTTACTGTTGCAACAATTTGTTGATAAATTTACTTAGCCACTAGAAGAAGTATTCAGCATTCCAATTTCACTTACCAACCTATTGAAGGTGGCTTCATCTAGAGGCTTAGTGAATATATCAGCCAATTGTTTTTCTGTGGGAACATAATGTAACTCAATGGCTCCATTTGAAGCGTGCTCCCTTGTGAAATGATATATGATGCCAATGTGCTTTGTTCTAGAATGATTGACTGGATTGACAACTATGGATATTGTACTTGTGTCGTCACACATGATTGGAATTTTCTCCAACATAAGTCCATAATCCCTTAGTTGATTTCTAATCCAAAGCACTTGAGCACAATAACTTCCAACAACTATATATTCAGCCTCAGCTGTGGAAGTTTTGACACAGATTATTGTTTCTTACTGTACCAAGAGACTAACCTTTGTCCAAGGAATTGGCAGCTACCTGAGGTGCTTTTCCTATCCACTCTGCATCCAACATAATCAGCATCAGAATAACCAACAAAATTGTACCTTGTGTCCTTAGGATACCATAACCCAAAGTTTGGTGTGCCCTTCAAATATCTGAAAATCCTCTTTATTGCAATCATATGAGATTCCTTTGGATCAGATTGAAACCTTGCACATAGACATGTTGCAAACATGATATCTGGTCTACTTGCATTGAGATAGAGTAGAGAGCCAACCATGCCTCTATAGACTGAAATGTCCACTTTCTTTCCTTTATTGTCTTCATCAAGCTTTGTGGCTGTAGCCATTGGAGTTTTTGCAGGAGTGCATTCTTCAAGATCAAACTTCTTCAATAGGTCTTTGATGTACTTTGTTTGACTGATGAAAATATCATCCACTCTTTGACTAATTTGCAGTCCTAAGAAGAAAGTTAATTCTCCCATCATACTCATCTCATATTTACTTTGCATGCGCTTAGAGACACTTGGGCATAGTTTCTCATTTGTAGAGCCAAAGATGATATCATCCACATAGATTTGCACTAGGATGATATCACTTCCATGTAGCTTGTAAAACAGTGTCTCGTCTATTGTGCCTCTAGTGAATTGATTGTCTAGAAGAAATTGTGATAGAGTATCATACCATGCCCTAGGAGCTTGTTTTAAACCATACAATGCCTTTAGAAATCTGTTCACAAAGTCAGGAAAGCGTGCATCTTCAAATCCAGGTGGTTGTTGCACATAAACTTCTTCTTCTAATTCTCCATTTAAGAAGACACTCTTGACATCCATTTGATAAACTTTAAAATTTGAATGTGCAGCAAATGCCAGGAAAATTCTTATGGCTTCCAATCTTGCAACAGGTGCAAAAGTTTCATCATAATCAATACTTTCTTCTTGAGAATAACCTTTTGCAACCAAGCTTACTTTGTTTCTAGTAACCAAACCATCTTCATCCATTTTGTTCCTGAAAATCCATTTGACACCAATGACTGACCTGTCTTTTGGTGCAAGAACTAATTCCAGACTTTGTTTCTCTCAAATTGATTTAGCTCCTCTTGCATAGCAATGATCCAATCAGGGTCTAATAGTGCTTCATCTTTTTTCTTTGGCTCAACTTTGGACAGAAACCAACCATACAAATATTCATTATGAGTTGCTCTTCTAGTTCTCACACCTGCATTTGGATCACCAATTATTTGTTCAGCAGTGTGATCACTATTCCATTTTGTAGTTGGCTCAATTTTAATCCTTAAAGTTGAGACAGCCTCATCATTCACATTAGATTCATCTTGAAATGCTCCCCCTGTGAATTTGCTCTCATTCTAAGGTGATTCTTGAGTAATGGGCTCAACACTATAGATTGACACAATTTCTTCGTCATTAATCACATCCATGTTCTCAAATTGTAGAGGATCTTTGTCTTGTTCAGTTGCTTCTTCTAGGCTAGTAAATTTGTTATCATCAAAAGTCACATTTATGCTTTCCATCACTTTCTTTTGGAAGATTACATAAACCTTGTATGTAGACATTGTGTATCCAAGAAAGATGCCTTCAAATGCCTTTGCATCAAACTTTCCAACATATTCTGAGTTATCTTTTAATACAAATCATTTGCTTCCAAAAGCATGAACATGTTTGAGAGTAGGCTTTCTTTCAAACATCACATTGTAGGATGTTTTTCAAGTGTTCTTGTTGATGATTGTTCTGTTTTGAATGTAGCATGCAGTGTTAACAGCCTCAGCCCAAAAGCATGTAGGCATTTTTGCATCTAGGAGCATTGTTCTTGCAGCTTCAATTAGAGTTCTATTCTTTCTCTTAGCAACTCCATTTTGTTGGGGAGTTCTAGGAGCTGAGAATTGATGAGAAATGCCATTCTCTTTGCAGAATGCTTCAAGTTTGGCATTTATGAACTCTGTTCCATTGTCACTCCTAAGTGTAGCTACACTTGTATTTCTGAATTCTGCATCTTTGTTTATTTTATTGATGTGCTCAATAATTAACTTTGGAGCCTCATCCTTAGTTGCCACAAATTCAACCTAAGTGTATCTTGAAAAATCATCAACCATCACTAGAGCATATCTTTTCTTAGAGAGTGATTGAACATTAACAGGCCTAAACAAATCCATGTGAATCAACTGTAGGGGCTTTGTTATTGATGTTACTGTTTTAGACTTGTGACTTGCTTTCTTCATCTTTCCCTTTTGACAGGCCTCTCACACTCCTTCTTGCAAGAATTCAAGTGTAGGCATGCCTCTGACTAACTCTATTTTGACTAGAGAATTAATTGCCTTGAAGTTTAAGTGAGACAGTTTATTGTGCCACAACCAACTGTCTTCACTCGAAGCTTTTGAGTAGAAGCAACATATTTTTCCCTTATTTGCAAAATTTAGGTTAGCTACAAACATGCTTCCTTTCCTAACTCTAGTTAGAGCTAGATCACCAGTCTTTTCTTTTTTGTGATCAAGCATTCATCTTTGTCAAATCCAACTTTGAACCCTCTGTCATTAAACTGACCAATGCTTAACAGATTGTGCTTGAGTCCACTAACCAGTGCTACATCTTCAATGTTGACATTTCCAGTTTCCAATTTGCCATATTACCAGTCATATAGTTTGAGCATCCACTGTCCAACACCCACATGACTTTCTTTTCCTTTATTTTGCCCTGCAAACAGAAATGCATTACTTCTTCTTTGGTACCCAAACAAGTTTGGGTCCATTAGGCTTAGAAACAGTTCTATCAAATCCAACATGCTTGTGATTTTTCTGTGAGCCAGTCTTCATGTCACTTGAAGAGGTCTTAGAAATTGGACTCTTTGACCTAGGTGACTGAGATGCCCTTCTAGAGCTAGTGGGACTTGAAGACTTATGGCTTGTGGTGTGTGTACAAACATTGTGACTTATGCAACCATTCATAAACTGTCTTCTCAGATTAAAGCAACTAGTCATGACATTCATATTGCATGGCGTATAGTCTAGCTTATCACAGAATGGCGAGTCTCTATGTTTTAAAGGCATAAAGTAGTCATAAAATGGTTTAGGCACACTACCAGTTGGTTTCTTACAAGCATGAGTTAGATGATTTGTGCTAAAACAGTTTTGACAAACTTTCTAGGGGCATTTGGTACATAAGCATAATTGTTATTCTTGTTGATCCCTAGTTTGCCATTTCTATTTTGTTTCTTCTTAGGTGTAGACCTAACATATTCAATTTTCTCAGACTTCACATGAACATTCTTAACATGAGTTTGTGTAACTTGCACAGGCTTCTTGGTTTCCATTTTGACACTCTCACTCATAGAGGGTGTAGGTTGTTCACTAGATTTTGCCTCATCTTCTTCATTTAGCATTTGCTTGATGAACATAGATTCCTCATCAAGACTAAATGAAACTTCTTTAAAGATAGGTGTCTTAGCATTTTTCACAATGTGAGGTATATTCTCATGAACAACTTTGGTATCATCAACAGATGCCTTACCCTTCTTTTTCTTGAGTGTGTCGTAATCAAAACCAATAACTACCTTGTTATTATCTTGATGCTTATCATGATAGGTTTGCAGTAAATTTGATGAATTTCTAAATGCTCTTATCTTAAGTTCATTTTCATCTAGTTCATCCCTAAGAGCTTTCTCTATCTGATTAGCACATTCAACCTTATTTTTCAAGTATTCAACCTCTTTTTGGAGATTTTCTACTTGTACAGCAATCAACTCAAGTTCTTCATTTCTTCTGTTTAACAATTCATTTTTAGCATACAGTTTGTCAATTTCCTCACTTGCAGCAGTCATACTAGTATGAATATTAAACATTTCAACACTCAGTTTTTCCATAGTTTGTTTATATTCAGAAACAGAAATGTCAATGGTAGTTAAAGATGGTACCTCAGAGTGATCCAAGAAATCTTCATTGTTCTCTATGTTGCCCAGTAATTAACAATTGTAGAAGGACGGTTGAATACAATTGTATAAGATTCTCGACTTAATAAACATAAATATGAAATACTAACAGCTTTATTATTTCTGGTATAAAACTGTTACAAAACTCTCTCAAGAAATTCTGATGTTCTTGAAAGCTGCTAGTTTACAATGATACTCATGTAAGCAATTGATATAAAATCAAAACCTAAACTGTGTTTATATAACACACACAACTACTCCATCAATTACAAGATATGTTTAAATCAATCAAAAACTATATTGATACATATCCAAACCGACAACTGCATTCCTATAAACCAGGAACCGACAAATAATTCTTACTTATATTTCTGGACTTGATAGTTATCTTGAAGTAATACTGATCAGCTTCCACTCCTGATGATAATCCAGATCACAGTCCTGATAGCAATCCTGATACTGACGCTCGTGCAATCCTGCTGACGTCAACACCTCAATCCTGATCAGTAGTCCAAATACTGATGATCATTGAATCCTGATCTAACAATCTTGTTAGGATTTATGGGTGATAGCTATGAGACAACTTAACTAGATACTTTATGTACTTAATTTTATTAAGTATGAACATACTGTCACAACCAGAGTATGTCTTTGTAACCGTTTTGTTTAGTACAAATAAGATTCTAGTGCATCTTGGTAGAAGTTCATTTATTTGTTCAAGCCTCAAGAAGTACTCAAGATGGACAACAAGAATAAAGATTACTGTCACAGCACTTACAGTAAGGTTACAAGAAGACAGCATGTTGCAAGTCACGACAGTACATTCACTCTGACAGCAACATTGGCGGAAGCCCTCTGACAACAACTTGACCTTAGCCTGACAGCAAGCTTGGAAATCCTGACAGCACCTTCTGCGGGGATTTCTTACTGTCACCAAAAGCGCATTCCTGTGACAGCAAGCTTAGCCATCAGGATACTGTCATGAAGGGATAACATTTGTATTGGTGAACAACCCAGTCAAACTTGTGACAGTTTGGATGTTCAAGAAACAGGCGTGTTGCAGTATCCCAACACTGTAACAGGTCTGCAAGACTATGACTGAAGCTTGAGAGATCACATGACAAAGCTCACCAATTCCAGAGTATGACAAATCTACATCTACTGAATTGTGTCAGCTTAAAATAGAATGTTTCTAGATTGTTTTGCTATGTATTGATAAGCTGTTTGTATAGCAATTTAGGAAAGAATCACGGGTAGGCAAATTGTAAGAAGCTGCCACTTGAAAATGACAGCAGCTTCACAAGACCCGTGATTGATAGTGATAGGTTTAGCCTACTTAATCTATCTCTCAATTCATTCTCTGTAATCACTCGAGAAACCGAAGCTCAAGAAAACAAACATTTTCTTGAGGTTGTAGCAACCCATTTCAAAATAAATAAAACATTTATTTTGTGAGAATTACTCGTGTGTCTACTTGTGTTTGCATTCGATAAACTGATAATCCTTAATCTTAGTTTTTGTTGTTGGAACGTAGTTTGAGATTTATCAGTATTGCAGTCAACCCCCCCTTCTGCAATAGTCAAGGACCAACAACTGGTATCAGAGCAGACAGATTGTTCTACAAATATGATATCATGACAAGTATGCAGAAGTCAAGTAGCATAAAGATTCCAGCGTTTGATAAAGAGAACTACAATGTATGGAAAAGAAAGATCATGTTGTTTATCAAAGCTGCGAATCCATTATACTTGGGTATCCTCCAAAATGGTCCATTTGTTCCACGAAAAGAAATTGAAGCCTCAACTGTGGACGGCGTTCTTATTCCAGCCTACTGGGTCAACAAATTACCTTCGGAGTTTCTGGAGCCAGAAAAAAAGAAGGTGGCCTTGGATGATTACTTGCAACTCATCTTACTGGATGCTCTCACTTTGGACAAAGCCATGTGTGGGAATGTCATTGGGTGCTCATCAGCCAAGGATATGTGGAATAAGATCGAGCTGCTGTGTGAAGGAAGTGAAAGATAATCAAAGACAAATTCTTATCTCACAGTATGAAGATTTCATGGCAAAGTCAGGAGAAGACCTAACAACAATGTTTGAGAGGTTTAGTAAACTTATGACTGAGCTACAGATTCATGGCAAGTACTATGATAGGAAGGAGCTAAATGTCAAGTTCTTACTCACACTTCCTGAGCATCTTGAGCACAAAGTCACTGCCATAAGAGAAGGAAGAAATCTTAACAATATCTCTCTTGAAACTTTATATGGTGTGCTTAAATCATATGAGATTGAGTTTTTCCAGAAAAGAGCTATTCTAGCTGGATCCAGAGGAAAGATGGCCAATATGTCAGGTGCTCTCGTGGCTCATGTGCCAAGAATCACTCAACCTGGTGAAGAAGCTCAAATCACTCAACCTGCTTCAGTACCCACTCTTAAGATTGAAGAGGTTGTGGATGATGAGGAGAAAGTTGTACTGCAGATAACTGATGTTGAGGATGAAGACTTTTACTCCTTAGAAGAAATGGAGAAGATGGATAATCCAACTGTGGCTTACATGGCTAAGAAATTTAAAAACATAAGATTCAAGAGAAACAAGCCATTTAAGCCTCAGGGTCAAACATCAAGGTTCAGCAGAGGGAACTCTTCTAAGGTTGAAAGTGGTGCCACAAGAGGTGGTTACAAAACAGGGATGGTGGACAGATCCAAGTTCAGGTGTTACAACTGCAATGAGCTTGGTCATTTTTCTACTGAGTGCAGAAGACCAAAGCAGAACCAGAGGATGGATAAAGGGTCAAGTGGACATTTCAAGAAAGGACAGGGAAAGGCCTATGTGGCTGAAAGAAAGTGCTTGGATGACTCTGATGATGAAGAGGAAGAGGAATATGTAAATCTAGCCCTCATGGCTAAGTCTGATGAGGCCTCCTCTAGCTCTCCAAGTCAGGTACCCTCACTTGTCTTACTTGATATGTCTAAAGAT
Organism: Heracleum sosnowskyi; assembly: GCA_030848705.1. NCBI lineage: Eukaryota > Viridiplantae > Streptophyta > Magnoliopsida > Apiales > Apiaceae > Heracleum > Heracleum sosnowskyi. The sequence goes on from CM061242.1 coordinate 35,372,263, forward strand.
GAATACAAACAAACTGTTGAGGAATTGAGTACAAAAATGTTCAATGTTCACACTAGTCTAACTGCAGCTAATTAAGAGATTGCTAGGTTAACTAAATTGAATGAAACACTCACTTCTGAAAATGATTTGCTTTTGTTGAAGACCAGTCGTTTAGAATCTTTAACACAGGAGAATGCTAAACTTAAAAAATGAATTAGTCTGTGCTAAATAAATTGAGGAGTTTCTAAGGAAAGAAATTAGTGAAAATGAATTCAAGATTAAAGCCTATAGAAACTCATCGAAACAACTTCAGGACTATCATGAGAAACACACAGAGGATCAAAACGTAGGGATAAGTTTTGAGTATGGCAAAAGACCTGGTAAGGAAATTGTTAATCAGGATTGTTCAACTGGTGCTACTGTCAAACCTCAAATTCTCAAAAAGATCAACAAACCCATTTTCAAACTTTCTGAACTTGAGTTTGATGAGGAAGCCATGCTCATCAAGCAACAACTTGATGATGAGGATGAAGGTATTGACAGTACAACAATTGATGGAAAAGATGTTGTCACAATCCCCAAGACAGTAACTTCCCCAAACAATCTGACAGAATGTTCTAAGGATGCTGTCAATAATGGCAAGACAGTAGCTTCCAAAGGTACTGTCAGGAAAGGCTCGACAGCAACTTCAGAACATCCTGTTGACTCAATAACCTACAAGTCTAGAAACAGGAATGGTAAGTTAGGAAATGGAAATGCTAATGCTCCTAGAAAACTATGCAATAATTGTGTCTCTTCATATCACTTAACTCATGTTTGTAAGAAACCAAAGGAGGTCAAGAACAATGTGACCATGATAGATGGTAACTTACACAGAACCCCCATTATGCATAGATCTATGGTAGTCTACAATAATATTGATTGTATGCCTTGTAAAGTGACTGCCATGAGTACTTGTTTCAATTTTCCTATTTCATCTACTGAACCATGTCTCTATATGCAAACTGTTGAGACTTCTGAGCCTACTGGAAACATTAAGAAGGCTTCATCCACTAAGAAGAAGACCGAGTCTAATTCTAAAGATAAGTGGGTGAAGAAAGGAGTCCAACAGAAGATTCTTGATGTGATGATTAAAGTTGAAAATGTTGACTATGCTTGTGATACTGAAGTGACTGGACCCAACAAGGATTGGGTACCATATGCCTCTTAAATACAATTTGTTTTGCAGGGTAAGAATAAGGAGCAGGTCACATGGATCATTGACAGTGGCTGCTCTAGACACATGACTAGTGATAAAACCATGCTATCACAATTTGTAGAGAAAGCTGGCCCAATCATAACCTTTGGAGACAACAAAAAGGGTTACACAGTGGGATATGGCTGTTTGGAAATTGGAAATGTTGTCATAAATGATATTGCACTTGTTGAAGGATTGAAGCACAACATGCTCAGTGTCAGCCAATTCAGTGACAGGGGATTCAACGTTGATTTTGACATGATGGTGTGCAACATCTATCACAAGAAGGATGGAACCCTTTATTTGAAAGGAGTAAGAAAAGGAAGCTTGTTTGTTGCTGACCTAAGCTCAACAAAGAAGGATAAGATTTACTGTTTTTACAATAAAGCTACTGTTGGTGACAGTATGCTTTGGCACAGGAAACTCTCACACCTCAACTTCAAGACAATGAATATGCTGATGAAGAAGGAACTAGTGAGAGGACTACCTCAACAGGAATTATGTCGAGAAGGACTGTGTGAGGACTGTCAAATGGGAAAACTGAAGAAAGATGTGCACAGATCAAAGCAAGTCAACACCAACACTGAACCACTCAAACTAATTCACATGGATCTTTTTGGACCAGTCAATGTTCCATCATTAGCTAAGAAGAGATATGCATTAGTTATGGTGGATGACTATTCTAGGTATACTTGGGTGAAGTATCTAGAATCAAAAGATGAAGCAGCTCAAGTCATCATTGATCACTTAAGAGTTCTTGAAAGAGCTCCAAATTCCAAAGTTCAAATGTTGAGAAGTGACAATGGGACTGAGTTCAGAAATGCCACTCTTGGTAACTTCTGTAAAGATGAAGGAATTGTACAACAATTTTCTGCTGCAAGGACTCCTCAGCAGAATGGAGTTGTAGAAAGGAAGAACAAGACTCTCATTGAAGCTGCCAGAACTATGCTTCATGATGCAAAATTACCTACATACTTCTGGGCAGAAGCTATCAACACAGCTTGCTACACACAGAACAGAACCTTGATCAACAAGACTTGTGGGAACAATCCTTACTATCTGCTCAATGAAAAGAAACCTACTGTCAAGTATTTTCATGTGTTTAGGAGCAAATGTTTCATGATGAAAGACAACCATGAAAATAAAGGGAAATTTGACACCAAAGCTTATGAAGGTATTTTCATGGGGTATGCTCTAGAAAGGACTGCCTACAGAGTCTATCTTTTGGAACACGGAATCATAGATGAAATTGTGAATGTCACATTTGATGAAACCAAGTTTCCTGGACTGCATGAAGAAGGTCAAATGCAGATTCTTAGATTTGAGAATCAAGGATACTTGGAGGAAGAAGAAGTTGTTGATGAAGAACCTACTTTCACTCAAACTGTTGAAACAGAAAAGGATGCTGTCATTGAAAATAATGTCAATCAAACTCCAGCCCAGTCACAGACTATCACAGGAAATACTCAAATTGATGGTGACTCTAGAGACATTGAAGAAAATGGTGGAGAAAATTGCCCTGGTGAAGAATCAGTTCCTCTAACTGAGGTTACTATTTCAAATCAAACAAGAAGCTTGCCCAAAACCACTAGGTGGAACAGGGATCACTCAAATGATCTAATAATTGGAGATCCCTCCTCTGGGGTAAGGACCAGGAACAATGTTTCTGCTGACAGCATGTTTTCTTGTTTTCTTTCTCAAATGGAGCCTAAAGCAATTGATGAAGCATTGTTAGATTCTGATTGGGTGATTGCTATGCAAGAAGAACTCAACCAGTTTGAAAGGAACAATGTATGGAAACTGGTTCCAAGACCTAAAGGAAAATCAGTTATTGAGACAAAGTGGGTTTTCAGAAACAAATTAGATGAAAATGGAAATGTGACTAGAAACAAGGCAAGGCTAGTAGCTAAAGGTTACTGTCAACAGGAAGGAATAGACTATGATGAGACATTTGCACCTGTTGCCAGACTTGAAGCTATCAAGATTTTCCTAGCCTTTGCTGCACACTGTAACTTCAAGGTGTTCCAAATGGATGTCAAAAGTGCTTTTCTAAATGGAGAGTTGGAGGAAGAAGTGTATGTTGAACAGCCACCTGGTTTTGAAGATGCTGAAGTATATGATTTTGTATACAAGCTGTTCAAGGCACTTTATGGATTGAAACAAGCTCCAAGAGCATGGTATGATACCCTCTCTGCCTTTCTATTGGAAAACCAGTTTACAAGAGGTGTAGTAGATAAGACCTTATTCTACAAGAATCATGGCAAAGACATCATTCTGGTTCAAATTTATGTTGATATCATCTTTGGTTCATCAAATGAGAAGCTGTGTGAGAAGTTTTCATCTCTAATGAGAAACAAGTATGAGATGAGTATGATGGGAGAACTGTCATTCTTCCTTGGTTTACAAGTTCTTCAGAAAGATGATGGAATCTTCATTTGTCAAGCAAAATATGTCAAGGAACTTATCAAGAAGTTCAACCTAGAAGATTCATCACCTGCCAAGACTCCTATTTCTACTTCAACTAGTCTGGATCTAGACTCCAAAGGGAAGAAAGTGGACTCTAGTGCATACAGGGGCATGGTTTGATCACTTCTCTATCTAACTGCTAGCAGACCTGACATAATGTTTGCTACATGTCTCTGTGCAAGGTTTCAAGCTGATCCAAAGGAGTCACACTTGGTAGCAATCAAGAGAATTTTTAGATATCTTAAGGGCACTCCTAATCTAGGCCTTTGGTATCCTAAAAACACTGGATTTGAGCTAGTAGGGTATTCTAATTCAGATTATGCTGGATGTAGGATTGACAGAAAAAGAACTACAGGAAGCTGTCAATTTCTTGGTGGAAGATTGGTATCCTGGTTCAGTAAAAAGCAACACTCAGTTTCTACATCAACTGCAGAAGCTGAATACATTGCAGCTGGAAGTTGCTGTGCACAAATTTTGTGGATGAAGAATCAACTGTTGGATTATGGCTTAGTGTTAAATAATATCCCTATCTACTGTGACAACACTAGTGCCATAGCCATCTCAGACAATCCTGTTCAACACTCTAGAACTAAGCACATTGATATCAGACATCATTTCTTAAGAGAGCATGTTGAAAGAGGAACTGTAAAGTTGATCTATGTGCCCACAGAAAAGAAACTTGCAGACATTTTTACAAAACCACTGGATGAAGCAACCTTTAACAGGTTGGTAAGTGAATTGGGAATGCTGAATCTGGTATGTTAACTTACCAGTTTTTCATTCTATTATTCAAATGAAGCTTGTGATAGTAACATCTTCAGAAGTTGCTGTCATGAGAAAGTTACTGTCTACTTAAGTCTCTATCTATTTTCGACAGCATGTTTACTTTGACTTTGTTAAATTGAATTTTGTGCTAGTCTTACTTTTGATAGTTTGATCCTGTATGACATTAACTTGCATGGTTTTTACTGCTGAAATTGGTCAAGGATTCTCCTTAATTGGTCAGTTTTGCTTTGATTGTTGTATCAGTGGTAGACATCACTTAATTGCAATATGTGGTAGTTGTATGGGTATTCCAAACTGTTGAACGTTTACATCCCTCCTTAACCTAGTGTGCCTATAAAATGAATCTTAGGCTATATTAGTGAATCATTTAGAAAGAGGGTAAAATGGAAAACAAAGTAGGAATCGAATACAGGCCTAAGCCTTGTGGAAGTGAGCCCTACAATGAAGAAGTAGAAGCGTTATTTGATGAGTTATGGGATGCCCTCGATGAGGAAGAAGACAGGGAACTTGCTGCCAAGGCCTCTGAAGAGGCTAGTGTGCAAGAAGAGGAAAAGGAGTTTTAAACACTCCTCAAGGAAGAAGGAACATCTGAAGAGAAAGTTAGGGCTGAAGTTCTAGAATTGGTTAAGAAAGACTATAATGAATAGTTAATCTCACCGATTGTAGTAATTTAACCCTCTTCAATTAATAAAGCTTATCAATTTTCTTCTATATTTTCTTCTTGCTTGATGTATGTGTTGTTAATTGCTTAACTGGTTGAATATTGTTATGAATGAATGATGAATCAGTAATAAATATTGTAAATGTTTAACTGGTGTCTCTTCAGTTAAGTTATTAATCATAACAGTTTCAATACAAAGTCTTGACAGTTGTTGTTTTCCCGCAAAGGTTGCTGTCATCAAGAAAAGCTGCTGTCACAGTTCTTTGACAGCTAACTTCTCGACAGCAGTAAACAACCTTCTGTCATGACTTGTAAAAGATACTGTCATGTGAGAACTTAACGATGACAGTAAGTTTTGCGCGAAATGTTTCTGTCACGCAAAACATGTTGTCATCACACCAAAGTTACTGACACGGTTGTTTTGAGCACACAGGTTACTGTCAAATTAGTGGACCGTTAAAATTGGACACACACCCTCCACGAGGAGAGAGAAATCAGCCAGTAACCCACGTGACTGCTAAGTGGGTTAAGACACGATTTCACTTTTCCACTTTGTCAGTTAAACGCTTGAACTTCCCTCTAAATTCATCAAACATACAATTGTTCTCAAAAAGCAAACACAACACTCACCTTTCTCTTATCTCCAAGCAATTCATCTCCTACCTTCTCTCTTCTTTTCACAAGCAAAACAAATGGCCCCCAAACAATCAATTTCACAAACCAACTTTGCTGGCATCTACTCTCCAAGTGATGCTGGTGAGGGTTTCAAAGGGCTTGTTTTTTTCTTGAATAAGTCCTATCTTGGGTATTCAATTACCTCCACTCCTGTTCTTGACCTAGACAGGCTTGAAAATTTCTGGGAGACAGCCATTGCTCAAGAAGATGGTGACATCTCCTCCATTCAGTTCAAAATCAAGGAGAACAGCTACTCTCTCAATGTTCAGGGCATCAATGCAGCTTTGGGAATTGTGCTAGAACTAGGAAAGACTTATGCTGAGCTTGCTAGCGATGAGACCCTGAAGAAGCTCTTCTTGAAGATTGGGTATTCTGGCCCTATTCTTGAAGAGGGAACAACAAAATGGTACCCCTCTGGTGAAATGGATAGGAAATATCTCCGCAAGGAATGGAGTATGGTGTTTGATGTTATGGTGAAAGTGTTCTCTACTAAGTCCACCGGCTGGAATGGAATTCCAACCTACATCAAGAAGCTCACTCACTCTCTTGTTCATGGGTACAAAGTGGATGTTGGAAAGCTGCTCATGGCACACCTCAAGGATGCCATAGGTAAGAAGGTAAACATCTATCCTCGCTTTCTAATGTTATGCATTAATTCTTTCTGTGACTTTGATGAGAATGCCCCTCGATTAGAGGTGTGCCCAGTACTGAAAAGAAACACTCACACAACTCTCACTTCACAGAATTTAAATGCACATATTCCACTATGTTTCACCAAACACATGGTTGATCAAGTGACTGACCTTGATTTTCCATTACCTTCTGGTTTTGACACCTTCACTATTGAGAATGAAGCTGGATTAGACCCAAATTCAGCTAACCCTCGTTCTACCCCATACACTCAGCCTAGGTTCTCTAGACTTCCCAAAGTACAGAGACAAGCCTTACAAGAAACCAGAAAAAGACCCCTAGAGACTGGTGTTAGTGGTAGTGTTGAGAGTCAAGAGGGAGTTCCTGCACCTGGTGCAGCAAATAAGGAAGGTAGTCAAACAGAACCCACAGTGGTTCCTCCTGAGCCTAAGAATAAGAGAGTTAAGAGGACCAAAACCACTGTCACCAACCCTGTAGTCTCCCAAAAGACTGTAGAGGAATCAAGGGAAGTAAACTCCTCCCTAGATGTGCCTTCTCAACAAGGGACATCTATTGAAATTGGCCTGTCTCCCAAGGCACCCTGTAAAGAGTCTGCACAACCTCATGTTCCAACTCATGAGGAACCCCCACTTGCAGAAACACACATGGAGTCAGGACACAGTGAGGATTTCACTTCCCCCATTGATGCTTCACAAGTTCCATCTGTGGAGCAGTCATCATTCTCTTCTCCACTTTCACCTTCTTCCTTCCCTACACATTCATTTGTTTCTCCACAACCTAGAGAGGGGGACAGTCCCAACCCTTCAGGTTTTGATCATCCATCTCCAATCATGGATGAGCCCCCATCAAGTGGTCCACAAGAACCCATTTCTCAAAGTGAGATGGACACCACTCCTTCAAACACTGAGAAAGAGCAAGGTACAACTCTGCTAGAAAGTGAAACAACCAGTACCTTGTTCAATCTCCAAGGAGCATCTTACCTCAGGGAAGATGCTGTCACAGCCCAAGTTGATGTCAAAGACACTGTGAATGTTGCTGTCACAGGTGACCCTGTTGTCAAGGACTCAGTTGAAGTTACTGTCAAGACCAATCCTGCTGTCCAAATTGCAGTGGATCCTACTGTCAATATTCCAACTGACAGTAACATTCATCGCAAAGCTCCTGTCATCTCTCCACAGCCTGATCTTGATGCTGTCACTGTTGAGGATGTCTCTGATGATGATGTGCCACTCTCTCAGTTCTTAAAGGTACATTCTAAACCTTTTATTTCATTGCATGTAAGTACTGCTCATACCCATGCATCTAGGATGAGTGAGGGTGTGCAAAAGAAAAGAGAGATAAAAGAAAAGAGAGGTGAGCATCAAAATGAGAGGCAGCCAAATGAGCTGGCAAAAGGTGAGGGACTTGAGCATGTCCAGAGTGAAATTGAGGGAGCCTCACATGTCTAGGCCTTAGGCCATGAGAGTTCTTTTGTGAGGAGTGATGAGATCACTCAGAAAAACACTGAGAGTGTGAGAACCCCCACAGCCTCCAAGCCCCAATCTTTTCCTTCACCCCCAAGAAGGTCAAGATCAGGTGACCCCTCTACATCTTTCAGGTTTCAAGCTCTAGAGAACAGGTGTCTGTCCATGGAATCCAAACTTGACAGCTTGTCTACCATAGTAGCTGTAGCACCCCCAGATCCGGGGTCAGGAATCTGGGTTGTCACGTTCAACTTTTCAAGTCCTTTTTAAAACATCTCCTTGATATTTCTCATCCACATACAATTACTCATATCTCGACCCCTACCTTTCATACACGCACATGTTATAGTCTCAGAGGACGCACCGATACAATACTGAACCATAATATATAATGATTCAACCAATATTACATTCTTACAAATATCTCTTCTAGGTGAGCTACTGATTATCACTTCTAGTTGAAGTATGATCAGCAGTCAAATATAAACTTAATCCAATGGTTGCAACAACTTACATAATTTAACTTAATAAAAACATGCTAGCATAACTAGCCGCCTACCAGCTTAATCCTCTACCTCAAGATGAGCAGTTGGACTAATAGATATCGCCAACCTCCCTGCTATTCGTTGATGGTATGGCCCTATAGCTATCTGTGGGGTTGGAAGATGAAACAACAAGAATGAGCAAATAATGCCCAGCAAGTTCTACCGATAACTATCAACTATAAAAGCGGAATATATTTCAGTATAAAAAAAAATAGGGAAAAGAATCAATAGCCTTTCTTGTCATAACACCAGAATCTTTGCAATATAACATTAAGGTAAAAAAATATACCATACCGTTCAAAATACTGTATAAGAGGAAGCATTTAAGATCCAATATATAATATGAACAAGTTCCAATATAATCTGAAAGATGAAGTTACAAGGTACTTCAATAAAACATTTTCGTAAATACCTCTGTTCTGCAAAATATAACAGACTCTCAACATCCTTTATAAAGCTCAAGTATTGTTATAATTCCATCACATTATAAGCCTCAATGGTTCAAGATACTGTTAGATATATATATCATTAGATTTGTAACCTTAGTCATATACTAGCACTTGAGCTGTAATTAATCAACCTCAACACAATTTGAAATCCTCAACATTTGATAATCCTCTCATAGTTCAAGTTACTATAGGATATACTTCTCATTCAATTAATCAGAAATAAATTATTTCCCAGCACTTAAGCTGTACTACAGTTTAATAACAACAATTACCCAATCACTCTTTCAACAATCAACATCAGCCTCCAAGCTGTTTCAATATCAATCAATCTTAACAGTTCAATCTGTTGTAGAGATAACACAATTAGTTACTCTATTTATTAACAGCATTTATCTGAAACAATTCACTTTTAAAACATTTTCATTATTATCTTATCCGAGGGACTGGGACTTTCAAGCCACTGGATATGATTAAACGATGATCAGTCGCTTCAATCATGTCCTTCCGAGGGACCTTTTTACTACTAGTAGATGGACAAGAACACTTTCCGAACTTGACCAGGCCAAGAACACTTTTCGAACCTGACCATGACAAGAACGACTTTTCAAACTTGTCTTGATGATGCAAGAACACTTTTCGAACTTGTCAATCATCCTTTGGCAGCACATGGGCCAGAAATAAAATGGCTGGACCGACTAGATACGGCCAGTTACGCAGGATTACCGCATATCCGGTATTCTCAATCCGCAGTAACGACATTCAAGTCGACCGCAATCTAGTTGCAATAGTAGACTGACCAATCCGGTCACATCTGTTAGGGCATCATATACAATGATCCCTGCACTAACAAGTCCCCTTAATAACAGGAAAAATCTTTACTCATATAATGTTTGAAGGAACAATCTTCGAACTATGATAACTATTACCAACAAAATACTTAGTTCATCACCGTATCATTCATTTGAGTCCACTTCACTTAATTACACTTCCCTATTCTAGGGATTCACAAGTCCTTATACATATATATTAATTAGAGTAGCCATGCCTACCTCAAAATATTCCTCAACTCATATTTAGTTTATGCATATATATATATATATATATATATATATATATATATATATATATATATATATATATATATATAAGTATATACACTTTATCACGAGCAATAACATAAGGTCAAGAAGTCAACAGTTAAGGATAGAAATCTTGCCTCAACGATGCGAATGCAAATGCGACTGCAAATGCCAAAGCTACTGCGAATGTCCTGGGTTATATCGAGGTGCTATAACATCGAAAACAAAGTAGGGTTAGCAACTAGTGCTAACCAATACCATTTAAACTACCACACATAATCTAATGCATACTCGTATGCACCTATTCCATTTCCACTGGCCTATGCCACACATATATACTAAATGACATATAAACATGTTACTTCTACTCACATTGCACCCTAGGACTTAGCGAAATTTCAAGTTCTAACTCAATTACATTCCTCCACGTTCTTCGTTGTTGCGCATAAGATTTTCTACGAACACCACTTATTCCAACATTTTTGTAAAATCGAAAAATAACCATTTTAATACGAACCTTCGCAAGGGCATTCCTAACTGTCTTCACCATGTTACATAAAATTTTCATATTTTTAACAGTCCTTTAAAGGGGTCAAAAATAGTCTCAAGTGGCATACCATGCAAAGTTGGTTTCGCTAAACGTCATTTATTAAAATGACCGTTTCTCCTAAACCGTGTATCCGTTAAATACGATCTTTATATCAAAACGAAGCTTAAAATATTCTCTAACTTATCATGGCAGAGGTGGGTTTAGCCAGCAGGGTTATTGAGTCCGAATGTTATGCACAAAACAGAGCAGTGAAAAATCGGGCATTACGACGGCTATAAGCTAACGATTTCCAAAATTTTAAATACAACCAACATCAACCAACAACCAATATATCAAGATCTCATGTTCTTCATCTCAACTAAATCATAATATCTCAAGAACAACTCAACCCACAAGCACTTGAACATGGCTCAATCAATCAACAACAAATAAATATACATACATGGATTTATACATGTATTAACACATACTCCTCATACATCATCCAAACCCATCAAAATCACAAAGTAAGAACTAGGGTCCTGGAGCTCCATACCTTCCTTGAAGAGTGTACAACACTTATCAAGCCTTGAATGATCCTCTATTAGCCTCTAGAACACTTGAATCATCCAAAGAAATCAAGAACACAAAGTAAGATTTTCAGAGTTATCATACACCTCTGGAAAGAACTGGAAAAACGAGGACCTTACCGTGCTTAAATGGAAAAATCTTGTGAAATAAGAAAGGTAGATTATCTCAAGACCTTTCTAAAGAGCTATAGATCGTAATTTTGAATGAGAAATGAAGGAGATACAGCGTTTCTAAGCTGCTGTTCTCTGTTTAGCCGAGGTGAAGAAATGAAATGGGGGAGAGAGAAGCTTGGTTGTTTTGTTTTGTTGATAATGTTAAAGCTTATGTTTGTGGTTTAACTAGTAGCTGATTTACTTGGCTAAAACAAAGGCCACATCTCCACCACAAACTCATGACATGTGTCCCTCAAAGCTTGCTTAATACTATGAATCCCACTTTATCTTTAAATGTCCGATCGTTATCCTTCAATTCCAAATTCCGTTTGCGTATTAGTTCACCATTAAATCATACTAAGAATCCCCTAAATTTTCGAAATTTTCGGAGTCCGAAAGATTTACACCATTGTTATTGTATCGTTGTTGCCCGTTAAATCATCAAACTTTTTATTTTCTAATTTCTCATTTCTAACGAAACGATCAATCGTTTATATATTCCATAGGTCACAAATATGTCCTTGAAACTCTTTTCTGAACAATTAAGAATCCAAGCTCATATCTGGCTTAATATATCCGTTTTAGGGCAAAACAAATTTTACGAATTTCTGAATTCTGACCTCATTTGCATTCACTTATTTTCATCCCAGATCATTGATACGAACTCCGAATTTCAATAAAAGAACTTCTATATATGGTCGCCTGTCGCCTGACAATATCTCATAATCAACAAAAGTACTATCCATTGGAATTTTTTTTTTTTTTTTTTTTTCCAAAAAATTTGGGGTTATTAGAGTCTCCCTTCCTTAAAAGGATTCCGTCCCGGAATCAGGTCAAGAACCAACGGGGAATACTTTTCTAGCATTTCGCTTTCTAGTTTCCAGGTTGATCCTTGCACAATCCAATCCTCATACAGCACGTCATACTAGTGCTACTATACATGCTTTATTCATTCCATCCTCGCGGCTAATTTCTGTACTCAATACCATTCTAGTTATACTTTTACTCGTTCGTATCGTATCATCTCTTTAATAATCACGTCGACTTTGGTATCACGCACACGTTTTGAATTCAGATATAATCTCACTCACAATACACCTTTGCTAATCGCTTCTATCTTTGCAAGCTTTGATCAATATATAGAAGTAGAAGAATTTATTGAGAGATTACTATGATCAATGAACACTTGTTATATCGCAAAGTTAGTACAGAAGGGGGCCAGCCTTTAGTACTTGACAAGCAATTAAACAATCTGTGTTATCCTACTAGACTTCTATCACACAGACAGGTAGTCATTCGGCAATATCTCCCCTCCTTGAAGGGTTGTTCCTCTCAAATATAAAGAAGATGAATATTTTTTTTTTCTTTTAGAATTTTAGAAAGATCCATGATTGCAAAATATTATGCTGAAAATTTTACCCCCGAACGATTGAGGTTTATCAGAGAAGAACGAAATTATAATGGTCAGTACCAAGTACTACTTTATCACGGGTTCAAATCAAACCACCATCCCTTCCCACATTTTCTGGTTTCGTTCTGGCATCACCACATTTGTCATACCCTCATCACTCAACAGAATCATTGCTGTATTACTATAGTCCATTGCTGAATCAGTATAGTCCATTGTTTCTTCAGCATACTAATAGCTAATCATACAGAATTCGTATTGGTCATATCAAAGTCTTCTAAGGAGACAACATAATCACTATTCCTGATCCATGAAGAACATTCCTGAACTTTCCATAGATATAACATAAAGTAGATAAGGTTGCAATAGGGTTTCAACCAAAACAACGATGACAGGTTAATAAAATTATTAATCATATATCTTCAATAGGAGACTTGAAGCTTAAAGGTTCACTTAGTCACTTTCCAGATCATGGTCCTGGTTCATCTCAAGATAGGACCTTCTAAGGTACGTAATCTGTTCAGGGCGATATCAAAATCAATTCTTCACTAAAACCACTATTTCGATTAAGTATTGCACAGTCATCAGAAGGAATGTAAATCTTCCACACCATAATATGACCTTCAAGGTTTTCACTCAACATCACTATATTCCCTTGGCACGAGCATTTATAATTATTCTTTTATACTTAAAATGTCGGTCACCTCATTAGCCTTTCCTGACAATAATAATCTCTTACAATCAACGTCTTTTGAACCAAGTTCAATTAAATTTCTACCTCATTTCTAATCATTGCTAGGCGAAAATATCCTCCTTAAACTCTTGTGAAGGAAAGAAAATTTACCATTTTTCCATAAGTTATTACCTCAATCTTTACATGTGAACTTTATCACTGCTAAATCCCAATCATATCTAGGATATCTCTTATCTTGGTCTTGATTACTTTAAACAATCTCGATCTTTATTGGTTCAATCTATACCTTTTCATAATTCAACCCATGCCCTACCTGGCATTGACGTAAATTCCCCACAAAATCTCCATTTTTAAAACTTAGAATATTTCCTTTCTTCTTGTAAGATTGCTAAGTTTATCCTCAATCATTCTTCCTGTATTTCCTGGGTACAGGGCATATCCAGATATCATTTAATAATACTACAACAACTCTATCTATATATTTTCTGAAAACTCTTTTCACTGAGTCCTTAAAGGTTGTTGATACCTTATTCAATCCAATTTATATCTTCAACACACATATTGTCCCTATTAGGGGTGAAATGCCATCCTTTATGCATCCTCAGGGTTTATCTCAAGTTATTGATACTCTATTCTTAATCCAAATTTCGAAAAGTACTTACATCCTTCCATTGATGAATCAAATCCTCTTCCTCTGATAAGGGTATCTATTCTATCATTCCCAACTTGATAGTCTATATATAGTTTCATACTACCATTCTCTTTCAGCTGATATCAGTATATATGGCCTTCAAAAAAAACAAAATGTTTAACTGTTCTTCTTACAGAGTTTGGTATTGGTAGCTGTAAAGCATAATGTAACATAAGATGTAAAAGAGATAACTACAACTCAACAAAGGACAAGACAGACAATAGTATTAATAGAAGCACAGGAATCCAGAATCAAAGAAGAAAAGGTAAACTCAAAAAATCAAAATACGTTATGTATTCTTGAAGTCCGTAAACAGGTCACAGAAAGAAGTTCATGAAAATGTTCAAGCCTCAGTGACAGCAATAGAAACAAGACTTTGAAGACGACAGAAGTATGTGAATGATTTAGGGTTCAGTACCACGGGATTCCAGTGATGAAGCAACCAGAACGACAAGGGACGTATCAGCAGCATTATAATTGAAGTCATAAAATAAGAATTGATCAAGTGTTATTCATCTGTGAACCAGACCAGTTGCACTAGGTGACGGCACTGAAAAGATCAAGTTGTTTTATCGTCTCAGAAGAAATTGATACAGTCCAAAACTTAAACACCCAGGAGCTCAGGAGTAATTACTAAAGGACAAAAGACAAGAAAAAGTATTCGATAGTTTTTCTTTTGAAAAAACTATCGAATGGTGGTTGAAGTGATTCATTGAATAACCAAGTGAATTAAGTTGGCATTCGATAGTTTTGATTTAAAAACTATCGAATGGCAAATTGATTTATTCCATTCGATGGTTTTTTAATCCATTCGATGGTTTTTCAATTCATGGAGCAGGTGAAAAGTTGTGCTTGTCTGACAGGTTGATGAAGATCCAACGGCCAAGAATATTCTATTCTAAATGGTTCGATGGTTTTCAATTTAAGTCTGCAGTTAATACAGAGTGAAGAATGTGTCTTCTTTAGTTAAGGATTTTAACACAGAGACATTACTGAGAGAGAGAAGAGCCGGAGAAAATTATCAGAGAAATTAATAGTGCTCAGAACTTGATCATTGTTTTGTATTTGTGTAACCTTAAACTCATTGACGCTAATCTACGGATTAGAAATTGTAGCACCCCTCGAGGTTTATATTTATAAAAAGATATATTCCCCGAAACTTGATTTGGTTTGGTGTGTTTGATTTCGTTATAGAACTGAAAGATTAATCCGCGAACGAAATTGAATTATTTGTGAGTATCGTATTCAACCCCCCCCCCCCTTCTACGATACTTTGGACCTAACAATCGGTATCAAAGCTTCTTGATTGATATACAAATCAGATCCGGTGAATGAGACCAAAATCAAACGTAGCGTGAAAATTCGAAGCAAATTTTTTAACTTTCAAAATTTTTCATTTAATTGGAATTTCTTGAATTTTAAACAATTTGAAATTTTCAGAAACCATGAGTGCTCCAAAGACAACCGCTGGTATTAAAGTTCCCCCGTTTACTAGAGATGATTTCGGTTTATGGAAGATGAAGATGTTGTTATTTATCAAGGCATCTAATCCGTTGTATATTGGCATATTAGAGAACGGACCGTTTGTACCAATGAAACCAGTTAGTGAATCTACAGCTCCTGATGGTAGCAGGATTCCTTCAGGCACCCAACCTAAGGATATAAGTGAATTTACAGATTCTGACAAAGAACTGATTCGATTGGACACCGGTTTAATGTTGATATTGGCGGACTCCGCGGACAAGGAAATGAGCTATCAGTTGATGAACTGTACAAGCGGGAAACATATGTGGGATACCATTAACCTAATAATGGAAGGAACTGAAGACGTGCAGGAAAACAGATTGGACATTACGAAGCGTTTAGGTCACTGCCAGGAGAAAGTATAACTCAGGTCTTTGAGAAATATACTAAGCTCCTCAATGAATTGGCAATGAAAGGAAAGACCTATCCACTGAGAGAATCGAACAGGAAGTTCATGATGACGCTGCCCCATCATGTAGAACACAAGTCATCATCCATTAGGGAAAGAATTGACTTCACAAAGATGTCATTAGAGATGATCTATGGCAAGTTGAAGACCTATGAGATGGAACAGGAACAAAGGATGATAATCTACGGATCAGGGACAGTGGACAGCAAGCACAATGCACTTGTGAGATCAGCAGCACTTGTAGTGGATGAACCAATAACTTCTGAGATTCAGGTTCAAACCCCTAGAGCTGGAAAGGAGGTGATAATAGAAGCAGAAATGGATTCTGTGAATCTGGGTGTTGATGAAAGTGATTACTACACCCTAGAAGAGCTTGAGCAAATGGAAGACAAAACCATGGCGTACTTAGCTGCAAAGTTTAGTCATATTCGTTTCAAGAGAAACCCTAAGTACAAGTTCAAGGGCTCAACCAACAGATTCCAGAAGAGCAATTATACACCTAGTACATGCTTTAAGGGAGGCTACAAGACTGGCATGATTGATAGGAGCAAATCAAGATGCTATAACTGCAATGAGTTAGGGCATTTCGCCACTGAATGCCGGAAGCCTCGTCAAGCAAGAGACATGAAAGATGTCTATGGAAAGAAGGATTCTTATGATGAGTTGAAGAAGGAGAATGCCAAGCTTAAACAGCAATTGGAGGCATTCTCTGGAAAGCAGAAAGGGAAGGCTTACATAGCAGAGGGAAAGCACTGGGATGATACTGATTCGGATGAAGAGGAGGAATATGTAAATGTTGCTCTAATGGCTGACTCTTCAGAGGAATCACCACAATCATCTCAGGTACCTATCTTAACTACAATTGATATGTCTAATTCTGAGTACAAGAAAACTGTGCAAGATCTTAGTGTAGAATTGTTTAATGTACACACAAGCATGCTAGCATCAGAAATGGAAAATGCTAAACTAGTTCTTAAGATTAAAAAACTAGAATCTAAAAATGAAGAACTAGAGCTTGTAGCTGTAACATTAGAAGATCTTAAGCAAAAGAATGCGTACTTAGAGAACAAGGTCAAGTGTAATGATGAGATAGAGACTATCCTCAGGAAGCAGATTTCAGATCTAGATTTGAAGCTGAATGCTTTTAAGAATTCCGCTCTAGTGGCTAAGGAAATCATTGATACTCAGGCCGCAGAGAATAAAACTGCTATAGGATTTGACTATAACAAGAAAGCTGGTAAGAAGATTGTGGAATTCCCTGTGTCACCTTCAGTTGTCAAAAGGAATACTCCACATGTTCTTAAGAATGTTGATTGTCCAGTTTTTGTTAAGCCGTTTCCACCTCTCTTTAATGAGGATGATCTTTTCATTAGACAAGAATTGCTTGAGGAGGATTTAGTGAAGGAAAAAGAGGTAAAGACTAAGTTGCCTAGGAAATCAGTAAAAAATGAATTACCTAAACCTGATTTACCTAAAACTGAAATAGGTTACTTAGTTAGTAATGTTAAAAAGAACAGGAATGGGAGGAAAAAGATTGTTAATCAGGAATTGGTTCCATCTTCTCCCATTGCATCTAGGAAGTTATGTTCTATTTGTAATTCTGCTGGACACCTTACACATGCATGTAAAAAGGTTAAAGTAGAAACTGCTAATACTTCTGAAATGCATAACATGTCTGACATGCCTGATAATCATGAGCCCTGTGGAAAGAAAGAGTGTTTGCTATGTAAGTACAACATCATGCATGCTTATTTTAAGTTGATGTCTGATAGTAGCAATAGCACTAGTAATGTTAAATCCACAGATATTATGAATATCAAACAGGGTAAGACTAAATTGAATGTTACTCCTGTTAAATCATCTAAACCTTCAGGACCCAAACAATTTTGGGTACCAAAGTCCGCTTAATCAATCTGTGATTGCAGGGTAAGGTTAAAAGCTCAAAGGTTGTGTGGATTCTGGATAGTGGCTGTTCTAGACACATCACAGGTGAAGAGTCCCTGCTTACAGAGGTGGTTAAGAAGACCGGCCCGATTGTAACCTTTGGAGATGACAGCAAAGGATTCACTACGGGATATGGTAAATTGAAAGCTGGAAATGTCATCATTGAAAACATTTCTCTTGTTAAAGGATTAAAGCACAATCTTCTAAGTATCAGTCAGTTCTGTGATAAAGGCTACGATGTAGATTTCAGAAAGGACAAGTGCTTGATCACCAACAGGAAGGATGAGAAGCTTACTCTACTGGGAGTGAGAAAAGGAAATTTGTTTATAGCTGACTTAAGTTCTACCAGTGAAGGAGAAGTTACATGTTTCTATGCAAAGGCATCTTCAGAACAAAGTTGGCTATGGCACAAGAAGCTCTCACATCTGAACTTCAAAACTATGAACTCTTTGGTAAAGAGACAGTTAGTGAGAGGGTTGCCCCTGATGGAATTCAATCAGGAGGGACTATGTGAAGCATGTGAAAAGGGGAAGTCGAAGAAAGCATCACATGGAAGCAAAGGAATGACAAGCATTACTGAGCCATTACAGCTGATTCATATGGATTTATTTGGTCCAGATAATGTTATGTCACTTTCAAGAAACAGATATGCATTGGTGATGGTGGATGACTACTCCAAGTACACGTGGGTGTTGTTCATACAAACAAAGGATGAAGCAACACAACTAATCATTGATCACATCAAGAAGATAGAAGTGGAAGCTAAGCTACCTGTGCGGACAATCAGATCAGACAATGGAACTGAATTCAAGAATGCAGTTCTAAATGATTTCTGCTCAGAGAAAGGAATATCAAGACAGTTTTTAGCACCAAGAACTCCTCAACAGAATGGAGTAGTGGAAAGGAAGAACAGGACCTTGGTTGAAGCAGCAAGGACCATGTTGAGTGAATCAAAACTTCCCACTTACTTTTGGGCTGAAGCAGTGAATACAGCTTGCTACACTCAGAATCGAACCCTGATCAACAAAGATCATGAAAAAACTCCGTATGAGTTAATGGCCAACAAGAAGCCAACACTGAAGTACTTTCATGTGTTTGGTGCAAAGTGCTTTGTACTTAAAGATGGAGAACATCTTGGCAAGTTTGATGCCAAAGCAGATGAAGGCATTTTTCTGGGCTATTCTCTGGAATCTAAGGCTTTCAGGGTATATGTGATTGAAGATAAGAAGGTGTTGGAAAGCTTTAATGTAACATTTGACGACACTAAAAGACCATGCCTGCAAACTGGAGAGAACTCTGAATCCTTGGTATTTGAAAATCTATCAGGAGATCTCTCTGACAATGAAGAAGTACCTGAAGTTGTTACAGTCATTAATGATAATCATAATGATAATGATTCTGGACCAAGTGGTGACCAAAGTGGAAATCCTCAACATACAGGATCCACTAGTCAGTCTTCAGAATCAACAGATCAAACCGTCAACAACTCAGGGGGAGCAGGAGAAGGATCAACTAGTCACACTCCACAACATCTAGAACAAGGAGAATCATCAAGATCGCATCTGCCAAGACAAAGGGTATGGAATAGAGATCATCCCTTTCACTTGATCATTGGTGATCCGGACACAGGAGTGAGAACTAGGAGAACATCACAAAATGAATGTCACTATTCTGGGTTTCTTTCAGAAACAGAACCTAAGAAAGTTGAAGATGCTCTAGATGATCCAGATTGGGTGATTGCTATGCAAGAAGAACTCAATCAGTTTGAAAGGCAGAAAGTTTGGAAGCTGGTACCCAGGCCTAAGTGAAAATCTGTTATTGGAACACGATGGGTATTCAGAAATAAGTTGGACGAAGATGGCATTGTAACGAGAAACAAAGCCAGACTGGTTGCTAAAGGTTACTCTCAAGAAGAGGGTATAGATTATGATGAAACCTATGCACCAGTAGCAAGACTTGAGGCCATCAGAATGTTTCTGGCATATGCTGCACATTCCAATTACAAGGTATATCAAATGGATGTGAAGAGTGCTTTTCTGAACGGGGAGTTAGAAGAAGAAGTGTATGTGGAACAACCTCCAGGTTTTGAGGATTCAAAACTGGCAGACTTTGTGTACTTTCTATTCAAAGCTCTCTATGGACTCAAACAAGCTCCAAGGACATGGTATGACACTCTCTCTGAATTCTTACTTGAAAATGATTTTACAAGAGGTGTTGTAGACAAAACTCTCTTTGTCAAAACGCATAAAAATGATTTGATATTGGTGCAAGTATATGTTGATGACATAATATTTGGTTCTACTAATGATGATCTATGCAAGAGATTTGCTAAGTTAATGCAGAGTCGTTATGAAATGAGCATGATGGGTGAATTGTCATTCTTTCTTGGATTGCAAGTATACCAAAAACAAGCTGGTATATTCATTTGTCAGTCCAAGTACATCAAGGATCTTCTTAAGAAGTATCAAATGGAAGACTCATCTACAGCAAAGACTCCTATGCCAACTGCCACTAAGCTTGATAAGGATGAAAATGGTAAGAAGGTTGACATCACAGGCTACAGAGGTATGATAGGCTCATTACTTTATCTCACTGCAAGTAGACCAGATATAATGTTTGCAACATGCTTGTGTGCAAGATTTCAGTCTGATCCTAAAGAATCTCATCTAATAGCTGTTAAGCGAATATTTAGATATCTTAAGGGGACCCCAAATCTTGGAATTTGGTACCCTAAAGATACAGGATTTGATCTTATTGGATACACAGACTCTGATTTTGCAGGTTGTAAGATTGATCGGAAGAGTACTTCAGGAAGCTGTCAGTTTCTTGGAAGAAGGTTAGTTTCCTGGCATAGCAAGAAGCAGCATTCAGTGTCCACATCAACAGCTGAGGCTGAATACATTGCTGCTGGTAGCTGTTGTGCTCAGATCTTGTGGATGAGAAACCAACTCCGTGACTATGGACTTTTGTTGACAAAGATTCCAATATTTTGTGACAACACAAGTGCCATAGCAATCTCAAACAACCCAGTGCAACACTCGAGGACGAAGCACATCGACATCAGGTATCATTTTATCCGAGAGCATGTCATGAATGGAACTGTGGAGTTACACTTTGTACCCACAGAGGATCAAATTGCAGACATCTTTACTAAACCGCTTGATGAATCCACTTTCAATAAGCTGGTTGGTGAACTTGGGATGTTAAATCTTTCTAATTGATTTTGATTAGAAGTCAGTAACTGTAGAGAGTCCTGGTGAATACATGAGTTTAAGAATTGCTATATCCTAACACTCGTGAATTTATTTTCTGGAGCAATTCTCGTAGTTAGGATTATTATACTAATTTTATGTCATAATTATGGATGATATATCTTCTGGCATTTAATTAGTTATTAATTCTAAAAATTATTTAAGTGCTAATATTTGTTCTAAATATTTAAGCATTTATTTAATTTGAATTAATTTACTTTGTTTTTAACATTGTAGATTAATGCAGCATAATTGATTAGATTTTAATTGGTTAATATCACTCAATGATATTTAATTGATTTTATTCTAAGAAAATTTTGAATTTTCTGTTAAGAATTGATTTTGGTAAATTTGAAAAGATTTATTAGAATTAAAACTAGACAGAAAAAACAAAGTCTGAATTTTTAAAACAAGAACAGGTTTTAAAAATGAAGACAAAAGCAAAAAATATCGAATTTAGGAAATTCGATAGTTTTTCAAGTACATAGATAAATCTATCGAAATTAATTTCGATGGTTTTTGAAAAGGAAAAAGAAAATCTATCGAAAACATTTCTCGATACTTTTTGAAATTACTTTTAAAAATATATCGAAGTGAATTTTTATAATTTCTTATTTAATTCTCGATAGTTTTTCATAAAGTTTCTGAAAATATATCGAATGGAATTCACTTTATTTCAAGATATGAATTCTCGATAGTTTTTCAGAATTACCTCGATAGTTTTTGGTTTTACAACGAAAAAAACTCTCGATGGTTTTTCAATAAGGTTGATTTAAATTCTTATCTTTAAATAATTCGATAGATTTTCAAAAACTATCGAAGAAAATTTACCTTTTTGCCCCTACAAGAAAACCATCGATAGTTCATTTTAAAACTATCGAACCTGAATTGACGATTTTACCCCTGTCAGTTTCAAACGTATATATCATTGCCTTAGTTCTTTTTCAGTTTCACTTTTACAGATCTGAGAAAAACTTACGGTTTTATATACTTACAGAGACATACATACACAAACAAGAACACCTTTCGATAGTTTCTCCATTCTTATCCAAGAAAAACCTTAAAATATTACTGGTTGTCACTGTTGGCTGTCTTTTAACCGTGAGAAATTAGTATTTTTTGTGTTTTTGGCACTTTCTGAGAAAGAAACCATCGAACAAACTGTTTGAATTGAATATTGGTTGCTATTAGTCAAGGGTTCTAATTGCTAGTGTTCGAATTTGTGTGTTAGTGTTAAAAGGGGTGATTTTGTTTTTAGGGTGATTTTACCAAAAGTTTGATTAATTATTTTTTTAATTAATTAAATTTAAGTGTAAAATTAGTTTTGGTTTAAAATTAATTTTCTGGAAATTTGAAAAATAATGGCTGGAGAATTTATCGTAACCAAGACTAATCATGTCTCGTTTCAAAATCTGCAAGCCATTACGAATCCTCAAATTCGTGCATGGGCAGAGTTTTTGAATATACGTTCATTAGTGGCATACGCTGTAAGTACTCCCGTAGTCCTTTGTATCGATCAACTGACTGCGTTGTACACATCCGCCACGGATACAAGTGAGAATAATGTGAGATCCTTCAGTTTTGTTGTGCCAGGGGGCAGAACAATAAGGGTGACGGAACATGACTTTAACAGAATACTTCATTTTCCTACAGAAAACCTTGTTCCGGATCCCACAACTGAGGAAATACATGCTTTCTTCACTCTTATCAGAAGTCAACAACCTAACTTCTTGGTGGGAGAGTTCCTAAAGCATTACCTGCCAAAGCCATGGAATTTTTTCTTTCATACCCTGATACATGTTTTTACTGCCAAGCTAACAAATCTGCATGGCATTCCCTTATTCCTTCAAAAGATAGGGTTTGCCATTGCGAACAATAGGCATATTAACATAGGACGGATAGTGGTTGATCAAGTAATTCTGTGCATGGGACCACTGGATGAAAGAACAGGCATAAATGAAGATGTGCTCTGTTTCTATCCTAGGTTCCTACAGCTAATTCTCAATGATATCTTAACAGATGATGAGCGAGAGATCTTTGAAGGTGAAGCCAACCAGCAGTGCATGAGAATGAAGAGCAATGCCATAACCGCTCTCATTAGGAAGAACAACTATCTTCCAGGGGTACCCACTGTTCTCACTGAATATCTAAGAACGGTGCCCCTACCACTTCTACCCCCAGGGGAATAGGTAAATCAAGGTAATATTCCACAACCTGAACCTGTAATGGCACCTGTACCAATGGATATTGATCCAGAGCCCTCAGTGGCCATTCCTGACCAGGAGGTTGCAAACCCACAACCTCTAACCACGGTCGAAGAGCCTTTGGAAGAGCCAAATGAAAACATAAACGAACCTCCTTCCCCTACTATACCCATTAAAGAACCATCCATGAGTGTAGAGGGAGATAGTGCCAAAGCAGCACCACATAAGGAGATACACCCTTCAACAGCAGCTCTGCCTTCCTCTAAAAGAAGAAGAACAGAAACTGAGGCAACTGCTGATACTTCATTTCTCTCATTCAAAGAGCCCTTTACTGATTTTTCTGATGCTGATTGGGCTACGCTAACGAAAGCAATATCTGAACCAATAGCTCAATCAAGTAAGGAAGAATTGACGGAAGCAACTGGTGTTCCGACCATATTACGGTCAGGTTCACTGGTTGAAGGTTCTCAGAACCAAGGGTCTTCACAGACGTCGAGAGAAGGCTTTGACCTAAATGCACAATCTAAAAGGTCATTGTCTACCTCCCCAGATGGAACATATCTGGATCCTGCGGGTAAAGGGTCTGACGTAGGTGCAGATCGGCAACTCGTTGACAGTGAATCAATTACTATTGAGGAGTCAACTGAGGTGAAGTCTTTACAGACTCACGGGGAAGATTCGGGATCTCTGCTGTTAAAAGAGCCTGTTTCTAACCCCCTAGAGATTCAAACTCTAGATCCTTCAAAGGATATATCATCTAAGGATGATCAGCAACTTGGTTTATCCAAGGACGGGGACTTGCGAAGCCTCATTGCACCACCGGTGACCTCCTTAAGGACGGCTACGGTGATCTCTTCTGCAGGTACAATCAGCACAAAGGATTTGAGTGAAACAAAAACACTTACACCTGGCCTGAGTGGGAAAGGAAAAATGATTCAAACACCGACATAAACGTTGAGTGTACACCCAGAGCCAAATGTGAGGAGTGACACCCTAACCCTACCTAATATTAATGATCTGCTGTTACCAACAGAAAGAGAGCTACAAGTTCAATCTTCCCTCAAGGAGATGACAGTTCGAGACAAAGAAGGACATCCACTATTCAAGGTTCCACTGCGACCTTCCTTTGACCTAGGGATCTCCTCCAGTCAAGACAATGTTTCTTTAAAGTCTATTCAAGAGAAAGTTGACTTGGCTGCAACTGATTCCAGAAGAACATTCAGGGTCATTGGCAGTGCATCTGGCACTATAACAGGTACGAAGCAGGCAGTGGACTCCTTAAAGAAGGAAGCTATGGAAGAACTGGTCGAGCTGAGGATGGACGTCAGGGAACTTAAAGATGGATTCATGAATGAAGTAACTGCACTGTCTCAAGGACATGAAGCTTTGAAAGAAGACGTTCTGGTTATCCGGGATGGTCAAGCACGGGTAAAAGATGCAATGAATTCTCTTTCAAGAGTGGAGTCTAAGCTAAACAAAAGGCTGGATCACATGGAAAAGACTACCAACTCAAGATTGGAGAACATTGACCTGTCGCTAGCTTCAATAAATGAATTTAATAAGCAGCTTATGGATTTCTTGGAAAATCAAGGTGACGGAGTACAGTCTATATGGAGTATGCTGAAGAACCAACAATCTGGACAACCCGGTCCTTCCTATCAGGAACCTGATCCTTCTAATGTTTTTTATGCTGAGGATGCTTTTATCGAGGATTCCTCAACTAAGGGGGAGAAAGTTGGAGAAGGGGAGACGGATAAATGGGGAGTTTGGGAGACTGTTGAGGCTATTCCAATCAGACAGTACTGGATTGAAGAGCTTGTACAGGAAGACAAAGAAAGTGAAGAGGAATTTGAGGTCATGCATGAGCAACCTAATCAAGAGGAGCATGAGCCATATTATCCAGAGCCAATAGAACATCCTATCTTGGATGATGATATGGAAGAAGCAAATTCTCTATCACCTGAAGAAGAAGCTGCCTTGGAAGCAATACGAGCTCAGAGAGCTGCAATAGATGCCAGGCAAGCTGAGAAGGAAAAACAGCAAGCAATTCTGAGAAGTGAAAAGCTAAAGAGAATGAAGGTGTATAATGAAGTGAGGAAGAAGAAGATGATAGATCTGGCAAAGAAAGATGGTACTGAATGGGAAATGGCTTACAAAACCTTTTGCGGAGTTGAAGAAGGATTACAAGTCAACGACAATGCGGAGGTGGAAGTTATTATTCAGGACATCAGAAGTGCTAATCTTGAAGATCAGACTTACTTTAAAGCATTGAGAAGCTCTATAATCTGTCTGAATACTGGGGTTAAAGCAAATGGTGCCTGGAGCTTATTAATCAGTTTTCTGGAGAAAGGTACATTTGTGATTTCTACTAAGTTTTTAGAACAGAGGACATATACAGAATTGCAGGCTATACTCATCAAGATCCAAAGAACTACAAGGCTAAATGAACTGCTCCGTGAGCAAGTTAAGGAGATCGTGATGAAAGTCAGTCCAGAGATTACTGAAGATCCTCCAATGGTTAGATTCATGACGAATGACTTGTTCAGAATCTGCTATTTGACTGAGGACAAACTGAGGGACTACCCAAGAAACTATCTAATCTCAGTTGAGAAGTATCTTAGATCCACTGGATTCTCATCAACGGAGAAGGACAAAGCAGCAGACACTCTTAGAAGATTTCTAATGGAGAATGTTCCTTACTATAGGAAAAGAGTGGAAAGAGGATTATAAGTGCATACCAGACTGCCAAACATGCCAAAGCTGAACAAGAAAGATGTTAACATTGCATGGTTATGGGCTGGAGTGGGTCAAGAGGTTGAATATATTGGAAGACACATCCAAGGAGCAATCCTTAAACCTGGAGAACCACTGCACTATATATCAGTGATTGATTATCAAGCTGCTAACTCTGATCCAATGATTGAAGAAGGTGAGATTGGAATGGACTGAATGTTGAAGCAAAGAACAAGAGAACTATCAGCTCAGACTAGAGGAGCAACTTCATTGTATAAAGTTTAATTGTTTTTTGATTTATGAAATCTGGAAATGTATATATATCTGATCCAGAATGCATTGATATTATTACTCTGTCTTACTTTAAGTAGTTTAATGTTTCCTTAGTTAGTTGAGTTATCCTCGAAGTATTTGCTTGTCGAACTCTATCCAATCAAATAGGGGGAGATTGTAAAGCATAATGTAACATAAGATGTAAAAAAGATAACTACAACTCAACAAAGGACAAGACAGACAATAGTATTAATAGAAGCACAAGAATCCAGAATCAAAGAAGAAAAGGTAAACTCAAAAAATCAAAATACGTTATGTATTCTTGAAGTCCGTAAACAGGTCACGGAAAGAAGTTCATGAAAATGTTCAAGCCTCAGTGACAGCAATAGAAACAAGACTTTGAAGACGACAGAAGTATGTGAATGATTTAGGGTTCAGTACCACGGGATTCCAGTGATGAAGCAACCAGAACGACAAGGGACGTATCAGCAGCATTATAATTGAAGTCATAAAATAAGAATTGATCAAGTGTTATTCATCTGTGAACCAGACCAGTTGCACTAGGTGACGGCACTGAAAAGATCAAGTTGTTTTATCGTCTCAGAAGAAATTGATACAGTCCAAAACTTAAACACCCTGGAGCTCAGGAGTAATTACTAAAGGACAAAAGACAAGAAAAAGTATTCGATAGTTTTTCTTTTGAAAAAACTATCGAATGGTGGTTGAAGTGATTCATTGAATAACCAAGTGAATTAAGTTGGCATTCGATAGTTTTGATTTAAAAACTATCGAATGGCAAATTGATTTATTCCATTCGATGGTTTTTTAATCCATTCGATGGTTTTTCAATTCATGGAGCAGGTGAAAAGTTGTGCTTGTCTGACAGGTTGATGAAGATCCAACGGCCAAGAATATTCTATTCTAAATGGTTCGATGGTTTTCAATTTAAGTCTGCAGTTAATACAGAGTGAAGAATGTGTCTTCTTTAGTTAAGGATTTTAACACAGAGACATTACTGAGAGAGAGAAGAGCCGGAGAAAATTATCAGAGAAATTAATAGTGCTCAGAACTTGATCATTGTTTTGTATTTGTGTAACCTTAAACTCATTGACGCTAATCTACGGATTAGAAATTGTAGCACCCCTCGAGGTTTATATTTATAAAAAGATATATTCCCCGAAACTTGATTTGGTTTGGTGTGTTTGATTTCGTTATAGAACTGAAAGATTAATCCGCGAACGAAATTGAATTATTTGTGAGTATCGTATTCAACCCCCCCCCCCTTCTACGATACTTTGGACCTAACAGTAGCAAGGATGTTCTGAAAGATATTGGTCATTTTCAACGTGAATTTCTTATTAACTATTGCCCTTCTTAAAGATGCTAAGCATCCAATCAAATTTCTGCATCATACTGAACAATCTTTAACAACCTCTATAAACTTTAATTGACCATTTGCCTCAGTCATACTATGTCCATTTTAGTTATAACATCCCAACCTCAAGCATTTTTTTTTCCACTATACTTCTATTCTTAACTCATAATCTGGACAATCATATACACGTAAATCCCTTCATTAGTGGTTATTTCTACTTATCAAATCCCAGAATAATCTGGACTTAAGCTTCAACTTGCAGGCAACATTATACACACAAAAAAAAATATCTCGTAGTTCTCGAATCAATTCAAACAGGTGTATTGGCGAAATTGAGTAGAAGGGTACCTGTAATTACCTTAATGTTTTTGCACAGCATTTTGAACGGTCATGTTGAAGGTCCTTGCTGTTGGTGCTTGATTAGAAACAACCCCACCTTGTCTTGATACTGCTGGCCTAATTACTTTACACTCCTTGTAACACCCCCAGATCCGGGGTCAGGAATCTGGGTTGTCACGCTCCATCAATGATACAAAACCTGCATTACTTACAACATTCTCATAATACAACTCCAAAGACCCCAATCACTTACGCACACACACACAAGTTATAGCCTTGGAAATGAGTAACAATAATCAACATTTGTTATTACAACCCAAATGTACTATCCAGGACCTCATCTGTTATTTACAACCTCTACCTGAAGTTACAATAATAGACCTCACAATTCTATACAAGGTTTAGTAATACAAACCCACTCAAAATAATTCTCACTAATTCAAGCTGCAACTATTCTGCTCACACCGACAGTATCCATCCTCCATCAACTAGCTCCAGGGTGGTCTCTCCATTCCCTTGCTCTCGTAACTCGAGGTGGATTCGGCAATGTTTTCCTCATGCTGAAATATTTAATAAAGCAAGAATGAGCTAATAGTGCTCAGCAAAAAATCTATCCCAGTTTAAATCTTTAAACCTTTTTGGAAGATAATCCATATGGGATCAAAGTTTTTATCACTACTAGGGTCTAACCCCAAAATAGTATACCGTTTAAAATACCGTATGACTTATAATCATACTCAGATACTCTTCTTAATCATTTGGAAATCCTGGGTGCCAATATGATAAACCAAGACTCAAAACATATCTTTTTGAAATAGATATCAAATATTGGAATCAAGGCTTAAATCCTATTCATTGATTCAAAACACTATATAGTTCGAAAATATCTTTATAACCACAGGCTATGCATTAAACGGATAAGATACTAGTATAACATAAAAGATGAAGTTACAAGGAAATTCAATATAAAGTTTCCGTAACCCAAAATCCACTTATGCATATATAATCTGAGTAAGGTTTTATCAAAGTCATAACTCATAAAATAAAAGATGAAGTTGCAAGGATTTATTGTAACTTCATTTTTGAACACTTTTCAACCCCCTGCCAACATGATCGGTAAACCTGTACCACGGTGTCATCCTTAGTCCCTTTCAATACATGTTGCAGAACCCCTTGCCAACATGATCGGTAAACCTGTACCAAGGATGTCATTTGTAGTCCCTTTCAATACATGTTGCAGAATTATCCAAAATGGATGATGAACTAATACCGGAGTTGCTACCGCGCCCGTCGTACCAACCTTACTATGATCAGTAGCAGGTCGTACAACAAAAATATGTTCTCTACATGTAGATGGAAGAATCATGACAGCCTGACATTGTCTACTGCCTTCCCGGATCTCCCGGCCCATTTGGGGTAATAAAATGGATGGGTCGGCGCAACTGGACCACTTACACCACTCCTAGTTCGGATGAAATCCATGACTCTGAAACGTAAAGATCGTCCTCCTTTCCCCAAGTGTAATACTTGTTGATACGACTCCACTAAGTAGTTATATCTAGGTTGGAAATGAAGATTCTCCAATATTTTCCAAGCGATGCTTGTTAATGGATATCGACTTGTTCCATCAATTTACCCCTCGATCGTTGAGGTGGTAACACAACATTTGACTTGCAGCAATTAAATTGCTCAGAGAAAATATCTGTCCCCTGACAGTTTTGAGTTGAGAGTTTAAAATGAGCAGCAGTCACTTAAATCAGGTTTCCCATATTTTTGGTAGTTGAGCGAGCATTTAAATCCTCTTAAAAGATAGATTTAAATGGAAAAACAGTGTTTTGGGAACCTCTCCTTGATTTAAAATAATTAATAATACAGCTTAGAATATCCTTCAAAAATGTTGAAGGTCAAGAATAACTTTAAATAATATAACTCATTTTAAAACGGGTTAAAAGTATTTAATAAATAATCAAATAATATTTATTAAATAAATAAACCTTAAATGAATATTCAAATATAATATTCATTAAATAAATAGATTGAATGAATATTCAAAATAATATTCATTAATTAAATAAACCTTGAATGAATATTCAAAAAAATAATATTCATTAAATAAATAGATTGAATGAATATTCAAAATAATATTCATTAATTAAATAATCATCAAATGAATATTCGAATTAGTATTCATCTACTATTTCTCGACTGAGGTAATACTCAAATAACATTTCTCGAAATAAACAATAATTTGTCGCTGGAATCCCTCCGGGTTTCCACGACTATCTTTATATTTCAAAATACTGACTCCCGGTCTATATTTAAATAATGAAGATCATATGCCCTTCACTAAGGGTCTTAGCAATATCCGGATTATAACTAATATATCCCATATCTAGCTTATAAGCCAATATCAAATCATAAAGCAAGTATCATAATATACTTTCGAAAAAAGTTATGCCTTCCATTAGCATATATAACTGAAATAGTATTCAAATAGTATTTCTCGACTGAGATAATACTCAAGTAACATTCCTTGAAAGATATAGTAAGCAAATATCATTCCTCGAATGATATCATACCCAAATAACAATCCTCAAAATACATAGTATTCTGCCGATGGAATCCCTCCGGGTTTCCACGGCTATCTACATATCTCAAAATACCGACTCCCGATTTAGAGTCGAAAACAATGAATATGCTCTTATATTTAGAGCTACAAGGTAAACCGGTTCATAACTACTTAACTCAAAAGATTTTATATAATCCAAAGGTCAAATCTATTTCAACAAGAAATAAGATATATCACAAAACTGTCCAATTTTATACATGGCAAAAGCAGTATTATATAGTCAATACTTCAAAGTATAGATTTAGAAACTTGCATCTATTATATGCATACATCAGAATATGGTACTTTAAAATACAGCATGGAATGAGAAAACTTGCTTGGAATCCCGAAGTAGCAATAAGTCTCAGGTTGGTCCAGTAATCTAGAATCAACACAAGGTTCAAGATTAATAACTTAAACGCTTTCACCATACTAAGTATTTACTATCTCAAGTACAAAGTCCATTTTCAAGGTAACTCCTTAAGAACTTCTACTCGAGCATGCTCGCTCACGCATTTTTATAAAATTGAGATTTAATCCTTTTTAGCACGAAATCTTTTCGAGGGTCTTCCTAAACGTACCTAGCATGTTAACACAAAGTTTCACATTCCAATAAGTCGCTTAAGGGGTTCGATCACTATCTCAAAGTTCATGCATTGAACCACTTAGTTACGCGAAACCGCTTTCACTGAAACGGACATTTCTCTTAAACCGTAAATCGTAACGACACGATTCTTTCGCTAAAACAATCTAGGAAACAAGGCCTACATGTTCATGATCAGAAAATTCATGTTCATGCCCTTTAATGTAACCGTGATTTCTGCCTAAACTATCTAAGGAAATTTCGGCATGGTAACGGCGCTTATACGCGATTCCCGTGTTTTTAAACACTTCAAACAACCACCAATCAACAATCAACCAACCAAACCAACAACCATTATACTTCATCAACACATCCAAAACAGCCCCTAAACATTATCATACACTAAATCAAGCTTCACAAAATCACTCATCCTCAAATCGAACATAAGATTCACGGATCTTAACGATAACACGAATAACGACTCTAATCATTATTTCAACCATAAAACTCATATAAACAAAAAGGGGCAGAGGTTTTTATACCTTCCTTAGAGCTTGAGAGACATTAACAATCACTTATAACCTCTAATCAAGCCTTGGGTGATCCTTGGAAAGCCTAGAGTTTAAGATCAAAGAAGTTAGTTCTTGAAATCACTATTCATCCTCATCTTGTAAAATCCATAAAAAATCGAAAAATAAGAGTTTGGTGCTAAGATATTTACCAGACCTTGTGCTCTTCATAAGATTTCTTTTGAGTTATAGATCATCAAATGTAAAGCTACCTAGCTAGGGTTTTGAGCCCCATCTTTCCGCTGAAGAGAAACTGGACAGATTGGGTTCTCCAACTTGGGGAAGAGATTTGGCTAGGCTACACTCATTTGTTGACTATGAAATTTTGAACGAATGTTACCCATGGAGTGGAGAAGATATGGTTAAAATTTGGTGATTTAAGGATGGATAGAAGTGGAGATATGAAATTTTCTTTGAGCTTGGTTTCTGCTGGGCAGAATTGTAAGAAATGGGGTGGGGAGAGTTTCTTGCTTTTTGCCTTGGTTACTTTTGATAATGTGTGATATTTTGTTGTCAAATGTGGTGAGTCATAGCTTGTTGCCTCATCATCATGACATGTGTCAAGCAATGGGAGAGTTGGAGATAAAGTAGCTTTACTGGTTTGCTCTCTTTCACATGGATGATCCAATTGTTGCATTCCTTGGATTAATCTTGTTACATGTTACTTCCATGCCTATATTTAATCCTGTAAGTGTCGCGTTGTTCCGTCACCGCTTAATCTCGTAGAATGTTCGCAGGGTTTCTTAAGTGTTCTATCGAAGTAGTTTATCGTAAACGTTCTTGACATCACTAATTCTTTTATTAAATCCGTATCTATGGAATCGATAATTTAAATCCTCCAATATTTTCAAATGATGATTAATCCATCCGTTATTGGTGAAATTTCGGAGAAAACAAAAAATGCTATTCTTCTGATTCTGACGGCTTTTGCATTCCTTCATTTTCATAGTAGATCACTAATACGACTTCGAAATTTCATTATCCCGACTCGTACATAGGGTGGTCTGAAAATTTTCTAAACGACAAAAATTACTATTCATCAGGATTTTACTATTCATCAAAAAAAATTTTAAAACTAAGTCCAAAATTTGGGGTTATTACACTCCTTCTTTAAATGGCCCACCTGGCCACACTTATAACATGTAAGGTTTAGGGGTATGTTATCAGAAGTGCGTATCTGGCAATCACTGGCATATTACATTCACCTCTGTGCTTTCTCCTGCATATTCTACAATCTGGCAGTGGGGGTCTTGACTGTCCTGACTGGGATCCCCTGGACTGCCTGCCGCTTCGGCCCACGCTTGATCCTTCCGATCTCGTAGCCTTTGGATTTCTTCTAACTTGGGATGCTCGTCCCTTACCAGACTTGTTTGGAAAGTTCCTACCAGTGGAACTTCTCTCTTGACTCTCAAGCCTTCTCTTTCTATCCCCTCTCTCTTTCCGTACCTGCTCACTTCCTTTTTCCACAATAGTAGCTTTCTGTACTAGGGTAGCATAATTGGTTATCTCTAACACGGCCACCCTATTTTGAATCCATTGGTTCAGCCCCTGCTGAAACCTTCTTGCCTTTTTCACTTCAGTATTCACAAATTCTGGCACGAATCTCGACAGCTCTGTGAATTTTGCTTCATATTCCGCCACGCTCAAGTTATTCTGCTTCAGTTCTAAAACTTTTAGCTCCATCTCACCCTCCATATAATTGGGGAAATATTTCTCTAAAAACAACTTGGTAAATCTAGCCCAGGTCACCACTCCATCCCCTTCTATATTCTTCTTGGACTCCCACCAAAAATTTGCCTCTCCCTTTAGTAAGTAGGCAGCAAAAATAGTTTTCTGATTCTCAGCTACCTGCATAATCTCAAAGGACTTCTCTAGTTCCTTCAGCCAGGCCCTAGCTACCACAGGGTCTGTTGTTCCCTCAAACTCGGGAGGTTTCAGTGATTTAAAGGCCCGAAAGGAATTGGCCACAGTGTTCTGGGGAACAGGTGGTTGACGCTGGTGCGGGTGGCGATCTAAATTCTGCCTCAGCAAGTCCATAAATTGATCCATGGGATTTACTTCCGGGTCACCTCCCTGGTTCCCGGTGTCTTGTTCCTTTTCTTCTTCGTGATTCTCACCATCATGTTCATTATTATTTTCGGGAATATCTCCATCCGAAGTACTGTTGTCTTCCCTGACTTCATTCTCTGGTTCAGGGTGTACTCTTATCATTCTCTGTCTGGGTGGCATACTTCTTACTCGGTCAGTTTC
Source organism: Heracleum sosnowskyi (assembly GCA_030848705.1). Taxonomy (NCBI): domain Eukaryota; kingdom Viridiplantae; phylum Streptophyta; class Magnoliopsida; order Apiales; family Apiaceae; genus Heracleum; species Heracleum sosnowskyi. Next base: position 35,406,381 of record CM061242.1, read on the forward strand.
CATTTCAGCGCCTGAATAAATTTAACGCAACTAATATAATCCACGTAAGGAACAGAAAGAATTTAATATCTCTCTGCATCAAATATATAATAAGATTTCTGGCACATCATTTGGCTAAATTGAAGTAATCATATACTTAATCTCTTATAACAGTCTTATCAAGACTCACCATAGACTCACTGGTCTTTCCTCCTGTAGGTTCCAAAGTTACTGCCTCATTTATGACAATCATATAGAAATAAAATCTCTTTATACTTTAGGGCTTCGTATATATATTCGTCATTCCCTTATAAGTGTTTCAAGCTCATGTCTACTACTGTCTACTCAGTATTTCAGCCGAGGACGAAGATCTACGAATTAGTTCATGTATAACAACTCCAGACCCATTGGTCTTCTTCTCTAGTAAGTTTTGAGACCACAGACTTGCTTGTTACACCCATATCTAACTTTATTAAGGTCAGGCCATCCATTCCCAATGTCCTTACTTTCTAAGGTAATCCATCACGAAGCATATTCCTTATGGCGTCTACCTCCTTTGTCCGTTTATAACTTAGGCGAGCATATTTCTGCCGAAAATTTGGCATGACTTATTCGTAAAATGGACATTTCCCTGTTTGAAACCACTTCATCAATCTCAATTTGACTTTATGAACATATATACTAAATGACATATAAACATGTTACTTCTACTCACATTGCACCCTAGGACTTAGCGAAATTTCAAGTTCTAACTCAATTACATTCCTCCACGTTCTTCGTTGTTGCGCATAAGATTTTCTTCGAACACCACTTATTCCAACATTTTTGTAAAATCAAAAAACAACCATTTTAATACGAACCTTCGCAAGGGAATTCCTAACTGTCTTCACCATGTTACATAAAATTTTCATATTTTTAACAGTCCTTTAAAGGGGTCAAAAACAGTCTCAAGTAGCATACCATGCAAAGTTGGTTTCGCTAAACGTCGTTTATTAAAATGACCGTTTCTCCTAAACCGTGTATCCGTTAAATACGATCTTTATATCAAAACGAAGCTTAAAATATTCTCTAACTTATCATGGCAGAGTTGGGTTTAGCCAGCGGGGTTATTGAGTCCGAATGTTATGCACAAAACAGAGCAGTGAAAAATCGGGCATTACGACGGCTATAAGCTAACGATTTCCAAAATTTTAAATACAACCAACATCAACCAACAACCAATATATCAAGATCTCATGTTCTTCATCTCAAATAAATCATAATATCTCAAGAACAACTCAACCCACAAGCACTTGAACATGGCTCAATCAATCAACAACAAATAAATATACATACATGGATTTATACATGTATTAACACATACTCCTCATACATCATCCAAACCCATCAAAATCACAAAGTAAGAACTAGGGTCCTGGAGCTCCATACCTTCCTTGAAGAGTATACAACACTTATCAAGCCTTGAATGATCCTCTATTAGCCTCTAGAACACTTGAATCATCCAAAGAAATCAAGAACACAAAGTTAGATTTTCGGAGTTATCATACACCTCTGGAAAGAACAGGAAAAACGAGGACCTTACCGTGCTTAAATGGAAACATCTTGTGACATAAGAAAGGTAGATTATCTCAAGATCTTTCTAAAGAGCTATAGATCGTAATTGTTGAATGAGAAATGAAGGAGATACAGCGTTTCTAAGCTGTTGTTCTCTGTTTAGCCGAGGTGAAGAAATGAAATGGGGGAGAGAGAAGCTTGGTTGTTTTGTTTTGTTGATAATGTTAAAGCTTATGTTTGTGGTTTAACTAGTAGCTGATTTACTTGGCTAAAACAAAGGCCACATCTCCACCACAAACTCATGACATGTGTCACTCAAAGCTTGCTTAATACCATGAATCCCACTTATCTTTAAATGTCCGATCGTTATCCTTCAATTCCAAATTCCGTTTGCGTATTAGTTCACCATTAAATCATACTAAGAATCCCCTAAATTTTCGAAATTTTCGGAGTCCGAAAGATTTACACCATTGTTATTGTATCGCTGTTGCCCGTTAAATCATCAAACTTTTTATTTTCTAATTTCTCATTTCTGACGAAACGATCAGTCGTTTATATATTCCATAGGTCACAAATATGTCCTTGAAACTCTTTTATGAACAATTAAGAATCTCAGCTCATATCTGGCTTAATATATCCGTTTTAGGGCAAAACAAATTTTACGAATTTCTGAATTCTGACCTCATTTGCATTCACTTATTTTCATCCCAGATCATTGATATGAACTCCGAATTTCAATAAAAGAACTTCTATATATGGTCGCCTATGGTCGCCTATCGCCTGACAATATCTCATAATCAACAAAAGTACTATCCATTGGAATTTTTTTTTTTTTTTCCAAAAAATTTGGGGTTATTACAGTAGCCTCTGGATTCTCTACCATTCAGGAAGCCATTCAAGCTCTATCTGCCAATCTTGATGCTGCCAACTTAACTAAGGGGGTGAAAAGGGTAAGATCAGAATCACAAAAGGCAGAATCAGGAAGGGAAAGATCAAGAACAGAAGGTACCCCCAAACAGGATGTTGCTCAGGGGGAGCCTGTCTCAAAGAAGGCTTCAAGGAGTGAGGGGGAGCCTGCAGCTAAAGGAAGATCAGTGTCTGCAAAGAAGAAAAGGGGAACCAAAGGAGATTCAGGAAGTAAGGGGGAGCAAGTGCAGAAGCTGAAAATCTCTTTGAATATGAGATGGCTGGAGAAACAGTTCTAATGTCCAAAGAAGCCCTGGAAGCAATGCAAAGGGGTGTTTCTTCCAAGAACCCAATACTACCTCCTGTGACTATAAGAGAGCCAACTCCAACTCCAAAGGAGAGTGCTCTTGAAAGGCAATGGAGAGAAAAGGAGGAGCAGAACAGGTTGGGAAAAGGGAAAGACAAGATGCCTGAATACATCTTGTCAGAAACACCTGGAGTGAAGGAACAGAGTTCAACCAAGAAGATGCAAATGCCCTAATGGTTGACTACAGGGAAAGTACTCTGAAGAATCATGATGAAGACTTCTACAAGGTAGTTGATGAAGCTATGAAGGAGCCTAGCAGAAGATTGAATAACTGCTCAACCTTGCTCAAGGAGAAAATCACCAGTGTATGTGTAAAGATCAATGAAGAAAGGAGGTGGGCTATTGATGTGTACTTAAACACTGGAATATCCATGTTCATTACTATACAGCTGCTGCAGAGTCTTCCAGCAAAAGTGCTAACAGTAATGAAGAACAAAATCACAGCAAACCATGCAGCCTTCAATGAGATCTTGCATCTGCAAATGCTGAGTTTAATTTCAGAGAAACTCCCAGAAGTCTACACCAATCCATTCTGTGTCTACTATGAAGGTACCACTAAAAGTGGTAGCAGGAGATGTGCATACATGAGTCTGGGAGGCACTTCAACAATGGATTCAAAGTCAATCTTCAAGGTGTTAAACATGATTCTCAACTCCAAAGCCAACAAGGAAAGAGTTCTTGCTGTCAAAGCAATTTATGACTTGCTGGTGAAAAGGGACAAGGAACTGAGTTCTACTATGAAGAAGATGATCTCCAAAGCAATCTCCAACATAGCTGAACAAGGAGAAAGCTGCTCCTATGATGTTCCTCATGATGATGATGATGAGTTGGATGGTTGTGGAGGAACTGGAGAAGCAGGAAATGCTAGTGGAAGAACTTCTGGGAATGTTGGATCTAAGTGCCAGGAGGAAAATAAAGAAGAAGCTCCTGTACAAGAAAAGAAAGATGCTGGAGCAACAGAAGAAGAGGAGTCAGTAATAGTTGAAGCTTTGGAGGCAAATATCTTGAGATGTGCAATAGACAGTATAAATGCTGAAAAAGATATTGTCACCAAATAGACTGTCACAAAAGACACTGTCCTCAAGGAAGCTGTCAGCAAAGGAGCTGTCACAGAAGAAGCTGTCAAGAAAGATACTGTCATGGAGGACACTGTCAATAAAGATGCTGTCAAGGATGGAATCAAGCCTACTATCAAGCCAAAAAGAACAAAAACCTTAGCAAGGGCTTGGTTCTCTAGACAGGAACCTAAACCTGAGGAGACTACAAAAGCAATAAAAGGAAAACACAAGTACTCAGGAAAGGAGAAAGCCACTGGGCTTGGTAGGAATTTGAAGAAGCCTATCCAATCAAAACTCTACAGCTCTCTGGATCTTTTGGAAAAGGAAGCTGATCAAATCAAGAATGTCGAGGTAAAGTTGGATAACAACAATGAAGCAACTGAATATGTTCTTTGGTTTGATGCATCAAGATCTGTGATAGTTAAAAAGGATTTTACCATGGAAGTGTTATCATATGATGTATCAGCAACTCTTTCAATCAAAAGGAGAACAGAAACAAGGAGAGTTGAATACTTCTACTTGGTAAGGATGGTCAATCTAATGCAAGGTTATGACAATGTCCCTGAAAGTGTCATGAACCATGTGTTGGCATACAAAGCTGTGAGAGATGAAGAATTCTATCAGAAATTTGGGGATTGGTCACTGTTTGATGATAATGACATTGCTCACTTACTAGAATATTCTGATGAAGAAATGGCTGAGTATGAAGATGATATTCCTGAAGAAGTGGTGCAAACCCAACCAAGTCAAGAAGAATCCTCAGAGCCTACAAAAAGAGAAACCACTGAAGATACAGACGATACATTCTTGGATAAAAACAGAGAAGCCAACAGGGTGGAAAGTGAAGGACCCAATTACCAATCTTGTATGCTTGAGAATCCTCTGAGAATCAAGTTCATATGGGAAGAGATTCCAGTAAGAAACTTTCATAAACTTAGAACCAGTGCTCTAAAAGACTTACTCTTCTTGGTGATTGGATCAATTCATCCATTGGAACAGCAATGCTCTTCTGAGATTGAGGGCATTCTTCAAACAAGAAAGGGTGAAGACTCAAAGCTGGATAAGTCAAGGAGAAAAACTCTGAATGCATACCCTGGAAGTAGATTCAAAGACTTTAATGGTACACTGAAGTTCAAAACTCATGCATTTGGCAAAGACTTATGGCTGGACCTTCAGGATGCTAGGGTATGTCTCTCCAAGACACTCCAAAAGCACATTGATGAGATTGAAGATGAGGCTATCACTCCTGATGAAATAGCACTGGTGGACGGACTCAGAGAAGTTCTTAAGGAAGCTCTCAACAGAGAGGATGAAACAAGACAGAAAAAGAAATCTGAAGCTAAGCAAAAATCTTTTGTCAAATTCTGATCTTGTTAGTTAAGTTGTCAACATGTATTAATTGTAAATTTGTTGTTATTGTCCATAAAAACAAATTGGGGGAGATTGTTAGGATTTATGGGTGATAGCTATGAGACAACTTAAGTAGATACTTTATGTACTTAATTTATTAAGTATGAACATACTGTCACAGCCAGAGTATGTCTTTGTAACCGTTTTGTTTAGTACAAATAAGATTCTAGTGCATTTTGGTAGAAGTTCATTTATTTGTTCAAGCCTCAAGAAGTACTCAAGATGGACAACAAGAATAAAGATTACTGTCACAACACTGACAGTAAGGTTACAAGAAGACAGCATGTTGCAAGTCACGACAGTACATTCACTCTGACAGCAACATTGGCGGAAGCCCTCTGACAGCAAATTTACCTTAGCCTGACAGCAAGCTTGGAAATCCTGACAGCACCTTCTGTGGGGATTTCTTACTGTCACCAAAAGCGCATTCCTGTGACAGCAAGCTTAGCCATCAGAATACTGTCATGAAGGGATAACATTTGTATTGATGAACAACCCAGTCAAACTTGTGACAGTTTGGATGTTCAAGAAACAGGCGTGTTGCAGTATCCCAACACTGTAACAGGTCTGCAAGACTACGACTGAAGCTTGGGAGATCACATGACAAAGCTCACCAATTCCAGAGTATGACAAATCTACATCTACTGAATTGTGTCAGCTTAAAATAGAATGTTTCTAGATTGCTTTGCTATGTATTGATAAGTTGTTTGTATAGCAATTTAGGAAAGAATCACGGGTAGGCAAAATTGTAAGAAGCTGCCACTTGAAAATGACAGCAGCTTCACAAGACCTGTGATTGATAGTGATAGGTTTAGCCTACTTAGTCTATCTCTCAATTCATTCTCTGTAATCACTCGAGAAACCGAAGCTCAAGAAAACAAACATTTTCTTGAGGTTGTAGCAACCCATTGCAAAATAAATTAAACATTTATTTTGTGAGAATTACTCGTGTGTCTACTTGTGTTTGAATTCGATAAAATGATAATCCTTAATCTTAGTTTTTGTTGTTGGAACGTAGTTTGAGATTTATCAGTATTGCATTCAACCCCCCCCCCCCCCTTCTGCAATAGTCAAGGACCAACAAATCTCCCCTAATCTCATACTTTGTAGAATAAAGTATAGATTCCTAGATTCAATGATGCCAAAAATATATTTAAAAAATGTACAAGAAATATCAGTAGCAAACTTATCTTTAAATTCTTTGATAGAACATATGCATCTTCAAGAAGTTTGATAATAAATTTTCTTCTTTGTCTTCAAGAATTTGAATAAATCTTTCCTTTAGATTTCTGAGTTCTTCATCTTCCTCATCAATCTGGTAGATAGATGCTCTGAGATTCTGAAAAGAACTTCTTTGTAGATTATATTCTTCAATCAAGAGATAAGCAATTTCCTTTCCATCAGGATTAAGGGTCAATTGTTTCATACCAAAAGACATTTCTTTAACAACACTGCCTCTTTGCATTTCAACTTCTTGATCTCTCACATTTAAGTACATGGGAGTATAATTACCATCATAATTTATTCCTTCATCAAACCTTTGTCTTATGGTTGACAGAATTAAATCAGACCATTCCTTGCACACTCCATTCTTCCATTTGAGCAGATAATGAACATATTTCAGTTCCTTTGTGGTTTTAACCAGCAGCTCCTGGATAGACATCTTCTTAGTACACTTACATCCTTCATAAAATAGAGAAGCTTTTCCTTCTTTTTAGCACCATCATGACAATCTAGGACTATATCCACAGCTTGTAAATTGTTCAGGTGTGCAGAAGTTAAGTTACCTCCAATTTCAATCAGTGCATGAGGATCTACATATGGCATGTTTAAGAATTCAACATCTCTATGACCTATGCCTCCTCTTGTATTGTGTGGCATCTGCTTTAAGCTTGAAAACATTTCTAACCATAGTGCTTTAGATCTTTGTAAACCAGAAAAGTCTGCAACACTAGAAACATTTGTTATAATACCACCTGATTGAAAATTGACAGGTCTATTACACCTTACAGTGTCAATGTGCTTCCATTTCTTATCTTTCTCCCTTTCAAGAACATAGCTCAACTCAAGCTTGTGTTGTTGTCTTCTGTTATCTTTCCACAACAATCTGTTTGATTTGATCAGCCTTTGCACATAGAGATTAAAATCTCTATTTGTTGTTCTTTTTATCTCTCTTCTTCTTCTTTCTTATTCTTCATCAACTTCTAGATTATGAGAATCAACCACAATAGAAAGTATTAACAAACCAACCTCTTGTAGAATTTCAGATTCATCAGGATCTTGAACAGTGTCAGGATTAGAATCTTCAATTTGAGTTGTATTACTGATGAGAGTTGATTGTCTTGGTCTTCTTCTCAAAACAATTTGTGGTTCATAATCTTCACCATCTTCATGAAAAGTAGTCCTGACAATCTGAGTATCATGAACTTTTGGAATTTGACAATCTTCATGGTTGCTATGATAGTCAAGGGCTTCAAGAAGATGAAGTTCAGGAAGGCTAGAAGACAAGGCAACTTTCAGAAAAAGACCTTCAATGCTGACAAAGACAAATACATCAAGAAGGACAACAAGAGTAGCAAATTTGACAAGTCAAAGATTAGATACTACAAGTGTAATGGAATGGGGCACTTTGTAATTGAGTGTAAGAAGGCTAAAGCACTCATCACATCAAGCAAGGATTGGATGGACTCTTCCTCAGAATCTGACACTGAGGTGGCCAACTATGCCCTAATGGCCAATACCGAAGAGACTGCTGTTCCTGATGAAAAGGTATCAAGTACTGTTTTTGATTTTGATAAAAATAATGTCTCTGAATTAAGATCTTTTCTAAAGTCATTGCATATTAGCTTTAGAAGTCAAACTGCTGAAAACACTAGGATCTTATCTGAGATGTCTGAACTTAAGAAAATAAATGAACATCTAGAAGCTGAATTTTCTTTCATGCAAGAGGTACAAAAAGAATGTGATAATGCTAAACACATGAAACTTGAAATGCAATTTAAATGTACTGCTCTTGAAAAAGAACTTGAATATGCTAATGAGAAAATCAGAACCTGGACAGATTCTGGAAGAAAATTTCATGAAATTAATACTTCTAAGAATTGGAAAGAATGTCTAGGGTACAAGTTAGAAGAAGATACGAAAATGAAAGAAAAAGTTGTTATAAATGAGACAGTAAATCCAATGACCTACATACATGTTATAGACAAAACCAAATCAAAGATTAAGCCTGTTAAATTTGTATTTGGTAAAGATCCCAATTCAACTTTTGAAAAGGGATCTACTTCTGCTCAACCTGTCACACATTCTCAGTCTAAACCTGTCAAGAAGATTGGAAATAAGAATGTAGGTCTATTGTCTCAAAAACAACTTAAAGATAAAATTTGTGATGTGACAAATAGACAAAAGACACTAACTGTCAAAAAAAATAGGAATGGTAAAGTTGGGATTAATAAAGAGAATCTTATACAATTGTATTCAACCCCCCTTCTACAATTGTTAATTACTGGGCAACACTCTAACTTAGCCATCAAAGCATAGTTGCAGAATTCTGAATCTTCTTCATCACTGTCAGTATCATCCGAACATTTTTCTTCTGCTATGAAGGCCTTGTTTGATTGCTTTTTCAGGAGAGCCTCATACTTTGCCTCTATTTCTAGAAAAGCCTTGTCTTTTTTCTTTGGCCTTTTGCATCCACTAGCAAAGTGTCCTAAGTCATTGCATTGAAAGCACCTGATAGAAGATCTATCAAAAGAGAAAGTCTTGAATTTACTTTTATACCGCTTCATGGGAGTCTTTCCTTTGTTAGAAGAATTGTTGGTGAATGGCTTAGGTTTAAATGGTTGTTTCCTCTTGAATCTGATCTGAGGAAACTTTCTAGCCATGAATGCAAATGATTTGTTGTCCATAGCCTCAAGTTCTTCCAAGGTGCAGAAGTCATCCTCAGTTAGATCTTCAATCTTCATAGGTTCTTCAACTTCTAGTTCATCTTCAATAATTTCTTCAATCCTTAGTTCACTTGTTGAGGCTTCAAGTTCTTTGAGAGATTCTTTCACAATCAAGGCACAAGATGCATTAACCATTTTGCCTTGATGAGCTTGAATAGCTCTTTCCTGCATCATCTCAAGTTCATGTGTTCTTAGTACACCATACAATACATCAAAAGTGACTTTGTTTAGATCTCTATCTCTTAGAGAGATAACCTTTTGCTCAAGATGATTTGGTGTTGCCATCAGGAACTTGATGTTTAGTTCCTTTATGCAATAGACTTTTCCATTCATTTGTAGCTTCGTGACAAGTCTATGAAATCTTTCAAACACTTCAGTGAAATTTTATTTAGGTTGAGCCGTGAAAACCTCATACTGTGTGACCAGTATTTGCTTTATGTTTTCTCTAACTTCTTCAATTCCTTCACAAAGAATCTCAATGTGATCCCACATCTCTTTTACAGATGTGCAAGAAACAATATTAGCAAACATAGGCAGCTCCATAGAATCAATGATAACCAGCATGAGATGGCTGTCTAATGCAACTTTCTCTTTCTCAATGTCAGTCCATTTAGAAACTTTTTTTGGAACATAAGATTTGGCAATGACAGTGGTGCCAACAGTAGAGCCTGGAATCTCTTGTTGTGGAATGAAAAGACCATCCTTGAGAATCTCAGGATATAGAGGATTAGCAGCCTTCAAGAACAACACCATCTTTATCTTCCATTAATTGTAATTCTCTCTACTGAACTTTGGAACCTTCACTGTACATGTAGTCTTTTATGAACTCGTCTTAGATGTTTCTCTGTTTTGATCAACAGACTGCTCTGATACCACTTGTTGAGTATAAGTTTCACTAGAAGATAATATAGGGGGGTGTTTATATTATCTGTTGTTTATTTGATTATCTTCGTTTTGATTCTGCTTTTTGATGTAGCTTGAAGTTTGTATGTTGTATACTAAATAATGCGGAATAAGAACTGAAAGTGTTTGTCCTAATTCCAATCATGTATGATGAGTTAGGAAGAACTTTCTTGTATTCTTATTTGATTTCATTAATGTTAATAAAAGACTTGTTTTGTTTTTATTACGGGCTTTATCTATTTAAAGTGTTTTAAATAAGATGTTCCATAGTTTAGAGTAAAGCTTCTAGAATTATAATGAGATTATAATAGTGAGATCTAGAAGATGATAACTCTAGACTTAAACAGTTCCTGATCATAGGATAACTAATCGGAAGTTGGTGAATCCGCAAAGATTGGTACATACTATGCTTGCTCCCGTCTGGAGGATGTCTGTTCTCATAGGCATTTGTGTGGTGACACTATAGCTAGTATGTAGGTGCTTGTTAGGGAATAAGTTTACTGAACATGACTCGATAAGTTGAACAGCTAATGGAGTTTACTCACGTGTCAATAGTTATTCACTAAGTGATAGTTGTACAAGTGTCCTTAGACTTGAGATCGTTAGAGTTATCTTGTATATAATGAACTATGCTTTGGATTAGTCCTTAGTCTCAAGGACATCCATTAGGTCTATTCTGGGCATAGGGATTTGTGTATGGAGATAGTTAATGTCAATAGAGGATCTACCCCTTCCAGTATAGGAAGAGAATATCCTATGTTATTCTTAGTATGCGAGTTCTGGAATCTCTGGCCAGAGTGTATGAAATTAGAAAGGAGTTTCTAATTAGCATTAATATGAACTTAGCATTATGAATAAGAAATCATATGATTAAATTTGATAGGCCTGACACGAGATCCATGCCTTGTATTTAATTGGGATATTGTAGGGTAGAAGGAATTGATTGTACTGAAACTAGTCACTGACAGGTTCTTGGTATTCTAAGCAGTGAATTCATATTATCCGGATAGTCGCGATATGTTGAGAATCATCACTCACGATGTAGAATAAATATAATTAATCAGTTAATTATATTTAATGAATTATTAGAATTCATATAAATAATAAATAAAAGTTTATTATTATTTATTTCTACTACCGGCTTAATATTGAACCTACAGGATCACACCATAAAAGAATATTTTCTTTGATGAAAAGATTTAAATTATGAGAGAGGAAGAATTATTTTCTAAATAGTTTAGAAAAAGAAATAATGATTAAAATAGTTTTAATCATTATTAAAGTATTTTAGAAATGTGGGGTTAATATATATATATATATATATATATATATATATATATATATATATATATATATTATTAAAACCCTAGGAAAGCCCTATAAATAGAATGAGATAGTTCATTCTAAGGATCATCTTGTTTTTGTGAAAAACCTAGAAAAGGAGCTAGCCTCCATCTCTCTCTGTCTCTCTCTGTCTTTTTCTCTCTAAAAAGGTCTTAGAGTTTTTTGAAGAATTCATCGAAGGAAAATTCTTGGTGGATACCGGTAGAGTGCTTCACACTCTGAGGAGCAACTGCTTGCAACCATCGATTTTTAAAGCTTCGATTCGCAAGGTATGGTTATGATTCCCCTCGCTCTAGATTTTGTATCTTTTTCTATATGTGCGATACATGGTTTTTGCGGAATAAATGTTATATCATGCTTCCGCTCATCCGTAAATTCCTTCAATGGTATCAGAGCCAGGTTCTGCATATAGATATTCATATAAAAAAAATTCAGTTTTTTTTATGCTTGTATGGATTTATTATGATTTTTACAAGTATATTTAGATTTAATTATGAATTAATTAGAAATATTATTTGCATGAGATTTTGACCACTGATCTGGGTTCTACAAGTGTTGTGGATCATCTAGGTATTTTTTTCATAATTTTGTGATATGTAGATTATTTGTTATGAATTTTTTAAAATTGTTTTAATTAAAATTCATAAAATAATTATGCATGTTGAAATATATGAATTAAAATTTGCACAAGGACCCCTTAGATACTTGGTTTTTTATGCTTTTGTTTGATTTCAGAAATCATATTATTTTGATTTTTTATTAATTTATTAATTAATTGTTAATTAATTTATAAATATTAAAATAAAATAATAATAACTATAAAGGCAATTAATGGGTAGGACAGTTTTTTTTTAAGTGTTATAAAGCTAAAGCAGTTACAAAAATCAACAAGTCTGTGCTGCTGTCCGCGCGCGCGTGGCGCGCAATCACTGGGAAGGGAGTTGCGCATTCCGGAAATGCGTGACAGGTCCTGTAACGCATGAGCGTCATGCGTTACACAATTAATAGCTTTTAATTGTTGTAACGCATTCCAATAATGCGTTACAGCCCTTCTGTCCACATTAAATTTGATTTTTTTTGGGAGTTTGGTAACTCCGTTTTGGGCGTGCAATATACCGTTGGATTCGTTTTTCCGAGACGGATCTAATGGAGTGGTCAAATATTTTTTTTATATAAAAGTTTGGAACTGTTTATATTCCCAGAAGTGTTTTAAAGCATGTACTAATTATTTTAATTGCTTTTAAATACTATAATAAATCCATACATCATTATATCATTGTATGACATGATATTACTTGCATGCTTACTTGTTTATTTATTTATATATATGAGATATATGCCTATATTTACCATGCGATGATAGATTTAGGTGAACTTAAATCAAAATAAGGCGTGCTCTAGAAAATCTAGAATAGGAATCGTTTCTTGCCTTAACAATAATATTATGAATACAATCATGAGATTCTTGTGTTTGTGAAACACGTAATTAAATATGAATTTTCAATATTGAGAGAAAGGATGATTCTGTCAAAAACAGATTTCGATATGTAAGAAAGGGGTATTAAGTGACGCCTCTTGACAATGCTCCCCCCGATCTGGGAATCATCCAATTATCGATTATTGATTTGAAATATTTAATTTAAAAGGAAGAATCTCTTTATAATATGATTATGATTGTAACATAATATAATCCCTCTAAAATTAAATAATATCAAGTAGTAATTGGCCAATGACACAACGGGCTTGTGTCGGTCATAGCCTTCCAACATGGTAGAAAGTAGTTCTTATTTTTGAATCATTGTCATTTCGTGCTACAGCCGAGGGCTTTGATTTCGAAATAAGAAATACTTGTCTATTACATAGAGATGTGTACAATGAATTAGAATCTAATGGTCGTTACGTGCTACAGCCGTGGGCTGTTGGAGACTGATTCAATTGTATGAAATGTTGGGTTAGACTTGACTTAGAATATTTAGTTTGTCGTGCTACAGCCGTGACTCAATTATTCAAGAGGCTAAAGTTTTATTAGGGAATAACATGAGATGTAATTGACAAGAGTTGTCTGCCTACTGAACATCACATGGCGTTTCGTGCTACAGCCGAGGTTGTGTGATGGAATGTAGGATCCCTATTCCCACTAGCATTATGAATGTTTAATTTTTCCACTTAGGGGTTGTATAAATTAGATAAACTAGTGGGAGCCACTTATGAATAAAGACCCGATTCATATAGTGTTTTAAAATGAAATTGACTATATACATTATGTCTTCTACACTATCACTCCGGAGCATACTGGATGCTCACAAATTGACTGGTCCTAATTTTGCTGACTGGCTTCGAAACCTGAAAATTGTTCTCAGGGTTGAGAAGCTGGAATATGTGCTTAACTCACCTAAGCCTGCTGAACCTGCTGACGATGCACATGATGATGAACATGTTGTGTATAGTAAGTGGATAGATGATGCAAATGTTGCTCAATGTATCATGCTAGCTTCCATGAACATTGAGCTACAGAAGCAGCATGAGCATATGGATGCTCACACTATCCTAACGCATCTACAAGAGTTGTATGATGTGGCAGGGAGGACAGCTTGATATGAGATATCGAAGGAGCTGTTCCGCTGTAGGATGTCTGAGGGATCGTCTGTGAATGACCATGTACTTAAGATGATCAATTTGATTGAACGTCTTGGAAAACTTGGTTTCAACATGGATGGGGAGCTGAGTCAAGACTTGGTCTTGCAATCACTTCCGGGTTCATTTTCGCAGTTTGTTGTGAACTTTCACATGAATAAGTTGGACGTCAGCCTGGCTGAACTCCACAACATGTTGAAGACTGCGGAATCGAATTTTCCCTCTAAGAAGAGTTCTGTTCTTCTAATTGGTGAAGGTTCCAATCCTAAGAAAAGGAAGAAGAACCCTCCCAAGAAGAAGGAAGTAGGTGAAAAAAGGCTGGTTCCACCAAAAGCTGAAGACCCCAAAAGCAAAGCTGTTTGCTTCCACTGTAACAAGGTGGGGCACTGGAAGAGGAACTACAAGGTTTACCTTGCAGAATTGAAGAAGAAGAAGGGTAGTGAGACTGCCGCTTCTGATTCAGGTATGTTCATGATTGAAGTGAATATGTCATTAAATCAAATTGCTACTTGGGTATTAGATACCGCCTGTGGTTCTCACATTTGCAATTCGTTGCAGGGACTAAGGAGAAGTAGGACTCTTGAGGAAGAGGAGGTGATTCTATGGATGGAAAATGGAGCAAGAGTTGCTGCTACAGCTGTAGGATCATTTGATTTACATATGCCTACGGGCAAGACTATTGTTTTAAATAATTGTTATTTTGTTCCCTCGATTGTGAGGAATATTATTTCTATTCCCATGTTAGACTTGGCTGGATTTTCGTTTGTTATTCAGAATAATAAATGTTCAATTCTTAGAGATAATGTTCTTTATGGTAGTGGTGTTTTAAATAATGGTCTGTATGTATGTGACGTAGAGCATAATTTACTACAAATTGAACGTACTAATAAAGGAAAAGGGATGATGAAAATCTCACCTATTTGTGGCACTGCAGACTTGGTCATATTAGTGAAAATAGACTTCGTACATTGCATAAGGAAGGGTTACTTGAACCCTTTGATTTTGAATCATATCCTACATGCGAGTCTTGTCTATTGGGTAAAATGACCAAATCTCCATTTAGTGGACATGGAGAGAGGGTTGCAGATTTGCTAGGATTGGTACACACAGATGTATGTGGACCGATGTCTACGCAAGCCATGGGTGGATTTTCGTACTTCATTACTTTCACAGATGATCGATCTAGATTCGGATATGTGTATTTGATGAAACACAAGTCTGAAGCCTTTGAAAAGTTCAAAGAATACAAGTATGAAGTGGAGAAACAAACCAAACATAGTATTAAAACCCTTCGATCAGATCGAGGTGGTGAATACTTGAATGGAGAGTTTCTAGATTATCTCAAAGAAAATGGTATAGTCTCTCAGTGGACTCCTCCATATACTCCACAGTTGAATGGGGTATCTGAAAGGAGAAATTGAACTTTGTTAGACATGATTCGATCCATGATGAGCTATGCAGATCTTCCAGTATTCCTTTGGGGTTATGCATTGGAAACCTCAGCATATTTACTGAATAAGGTGCCTTCCAAATCTGTTCCTCAAACTCCATATGAGATATGGAAAGAAAGGAAACCGAGTCTTAAACACGTTAAGATTTGGGGATGTCCAGCTTATGTCAAGAAAGTTGACCCTGATAAGCTGGAATCTCGATCCGTAAAATGTAAGTTTGTGGGATATCCTAAAGAGACTTTAGGGTATTACTTTTACACCGATCATAGGGTATTTGTCTCCAGACATGCTACCTTCTTGGAAAAACAGTTTATCCTTGAAGGGAACAGTGGGAGCAAAATAGAACTTAATGAAGTTCAAGAAGCACAAACTACTACGGTTCAAGAGGAAACACCTGTTCAGACTAAACAACCTTCTATGGAACAGCCCATTCGTAGGTCAGAGAGAGTGTCTCGCCAACCTGAGAGGTATTATGGCCTTGTCATTGAGAATGACAATGAGTTGTCAATCATTGATGATGACGACCCTATGACCTATAATGAGGCTGTGAGTAGTGTTGACTCAGAGAAATGGCAGAGTGCCATGAAATCCAAAATGGATTCTATGTATACCAACCAAGTATGGACTTTGGTTGAAGCACCCAAGGATGTGAAGCCTATTGGGTGCAAATGGGTATACAAGAGAAAGATTAGAGCAGATGGCCAGGTGGAGACCTATAAGGCCAGGCTCGTGGCAAAAGGATTCAGACAAAGGCAAGGTATTGACTTTGATGAAACTTTTTTGCCTATAGCCCTGTTGAAATCAATTCGGATTTTGCTTGCGATTGCTGCTTACTACGACTATGAGATCTGGCAAATAGACGTGAAAACAGCCTTCCTCAATGGGAAACTTGAAGAGGAAGTGTATATGACACAGCCAGAGGGTTTTGTTTCCAAAGGGAATGAACACCTAGTGTGTAAGCTGCTACGAACCATATATGGATTAAGGCAAGCTTCTCGTAGATGGAACATCCGTTTTGATGAGACAATCAAAGAGTTTGATTTTATCAAAAACATAGATGAACCATGTGTCTACAAGAAGGTTAGAGGGAGCGTGGTAACATTTCTTGTGTTGTATGTGGATGACATACTTCTTATAGGAAATGATATACTGATGCTACAATCAGTCAAAGTGTGGCTATCAAAGAACTTCACTATGAAGGACTTGGGAGAAGCATCCTACATTCTCGGTATGAAGATCTATAGAGATAGATCTAGAAGAATGATAGGTCTTACCCAGGGTACATACATCGAGAAAGTGCTTAAAAGGTTCAGCATGGAAAACTCCAAGAGAGGTCTCATACCAATGAGCCATGGAGTATCCCTTTCCGAGAAGATGTCTCCTGAGACACCTGAAGAAAGGGAGTGTATGAGTAAGATTCCTTATGCTTCGGCAATAGGATCTATCATGTACGCGATGTTATGTACTAGGCCTGATGTTGCTCATTCAATTAGTGTGACGAGCAGATATCAGTCCAATCCAGGTGAAGACCACTGGAAAGCAGTGAAGAACATCCTTAAGTATTTGCGAAGGACTAAGGATATTTTTCTTGTTTTTGGTGGATCTGAGTTGAAAATAGAGGGTTATACTGACTCTAGTTTTCAATCAGAAAGTGATGATAGCAAATCCATGTCAGGGTACGTGTTTACTCTGAATGGTGGTGCGATTAGTTGGAAGAGTTCCAAACAGTCTACAACGGCTGACTCCACAACGGAAGCAGAGTATATAGTTGCAAGTGAGGCTGCAAAAGAAGCCGTTTGGATGAGGAAATTTGTTTCTGAGTTGGGAGTTGTTCCTAGCATTGAGGAGCCTATTGTGTTGTATTGTGATAACAACACAGCAATAGCACAAGCCAAGGAACCTAGGTCTCATAAAAATACCAAACATGTTTTGCGGCGCTTTCATTTGATTAGGGAGATCATTGAAAAAGGGGATGTCAAAATTGAGAGAGTTGACACACATAACAACGTAGCAGACCCACTCACAAAGACATTGTCTCAGATTCACTTTGATCATCATAAAGAGAAGATGGGTATTAGATACCGGTGTGATTGGCTTTAGTTCAAGTGGGAGATTGAAAGTGTTTGTCCTAATTCCAATCATGTATGATGAGTTAGGAAGAACTTTCTTGTATTCTTATTTGATTTCATTAATGTTAATAAAAGACTTGTTTTGTTTTTATTATGGGCTTTATCTATTTACAGTGTTTTAAATAATATGTTCCATAGTTTAGAGTAAAGCTTCTAGAATTATAATGAGATTATAATAGTGAGATCTAGAAGATGATAACTCTAGAGTTAAACAGTTCCTGATCATAGGATAACTAATCGGAAGTTGGTGAATCCGCAAAGATTGGTACATACTATGCTTTCTCCCGTCAGGAGGATGTCTGTTATCATAGGCATTTATGTGGTGACACTATAGCTAGTATGTAGGTGCTTGTTAGGGAATAAGTTTACTGAACATGACTCGATAAGTTGAACAGCTAATGGAGTTTACTCACGTGTCAATAGTTTCACTGAGTGATAGTTGTACAAGTGTCCTTAGACTTGAGATCGTTAGAGTTATCTTGTATATAATGAACTATGCTTTGGATTAGTCCTTAGTCTCAAGGACATCCATTAGGTCTATTCTGGGCATAGGGATTTGTGTATGGAGATAGTTAACGTCAATAGAGGATCTACCCCTTCCAGTATAGGAAGAGAATATCCTATGTTATTCTTAGTATGCGAGTTCTGGAATCTCTGGCCAGAGTGTATGAAATTAGAAAGGAGTTTCTAATTTGCATTAATATGAACTTAGCATTATGAATAATAAATCATATGATTAAATTTGATAGGCCTGACACGAGATCCATGCCTTGTATTTAATCGGGATATTGTAGGGTAGAAGGAATTGATTGTACTGAAACTAGTCACTGACAGGTTCTTGGTATTCTAAGCAGTGAATTCATATTATCCGGATAGTCGCGATATGTTGAGAAGCATCACTCACGATGTAGAATAAATATAATTAATCAGTTAATTATATTTAATGAATTATTATAATTCATATAAATAATAAATAAAAGTTTATTATTATTTATTTCTACTACCGGCTTAATATTGAACCTACAGGGTCACACCATAAAAGAATATTTTCTTTGATGAAAATATTTAAATTATGAGAGAGGAAGAATTATTTTCTAAATAGTTTAGAAAAAGAAATAATGATTAAAATAGTTTTCATCATTATTAAAGCATTTTAGAAATGTGGGGTTAATATATATATATATATATATATATATATATATATATATATATGTATGTATATATATATATTATTAAAACCCTAGGAAAGCCCTATAAATAGAATGAGATAGTTCATTCTAAGGATCATCTTGTTTTTGTGAAAAACCTAGAAAAGGAGCTAGCCTCCATCTCTCTCTCTCTCTCTCTCTCTCTTTTTCTCTCTAAAAAGGTCTTAGAGTTTTTTGAAGAATTCATCGAAGGAAAATTCTTGGTGGATACCGGTAGAGTGCTTCACACTCTGAGGAGCAACTGCTTGCAACCATCGATTTTTAAAGCTTCGATTCGCAAGGTATGGTTACGATTCCCCTCGCTCTAGATTTTGTATCTTTTTCTATATGTGCGATACATGGTTTTTGCGGAATAAATGTTATATCACGCTTCCGCTCATCTGTAAATTCCTTCAAGAACAACACACAAATTCACTTTTAAGCTAATTTTGAATTAGATTGAAAGGTTCTACAAACTGTGAATTCAAACTTGAATTCTCAACTACGTTTTTCTCAAAGAGATACAACTTTTATGTAATTGAAAAAATTGCAACTAAAGATAAGGAAGCCCTGTATTTATAAACTACAAACAACTTACTTTTACAAAACTAGTAACAAACAAAAAGATTGCCAAACTCTCTCTATACTATTTTGGTGAAATTTGACATCTTGTGAACTTCATTTGTTTTACATACTGCCAGATCCATATCTTTAGCTATTTCCTTTGACTGTCTCTCTAAGCTTCTTTGTAGACTTCCCATGTGCATACTGCAACTGATTGTGCCCATTGCATATGCCTTGGTTTGATTTGATTCCTTGTTCCCAAAACTTTTGTCTGATGTTGATTAGAAATTCTGCTAAGTCCCCCATTCGATATCTCAGAGATGCTTGGTTCGATAACTTGACTTCTCGAATCAGTGTAAACTGACTTCTCGAATTGATTTCTCGAATCAATATAAATACACTTCTCGAATCAGCTATCTTCACTTCTCGAACCAGTAATACTAGTACTTCTCGAATCAGTATATTGACTTCTGGAATCATGACATCTCGAATCAGTGTAATTTGACTTCACTAATTTAGACATGTCAAATCAGTTTATTTCTTCACTTCTCGGACCAATATACTTGACTTCTCGAATCTTCACATTTGGCACTTCTCGAATCTTCACATTTAGCACTTCTTGAATGGATGACTTCTCGAATCAGTACATTTTGACACTTCTCGTATCAACACTTAGACAAATTTTATTCTTCAATATTGTAACATATTTATTCTTCATCTTGTCTTCAAATGTCTTGAGGCATGATCTTGTGATCTTCTTCCAAGTCATAATTAGAACTTATTACATAGTTACATATATTGATTTTACATAAATATAGAACCTTTAGGCAAAGGGATCCCCTAGTCAAAGGGTCAAGTAAGTGACACAATATCATAGGCTTGTTATTTATATGTTTTTACAGGAATGCCTCTATGACTAACATATGTCAAATGTGAAAAATCATATATTTTGGAGAATCAAAACAAGAAAATTAAATACATTTTTAATGTATTTATAAGTTACGTATGTAATTGAATTTTTTAAAATTAATTGTATTTATAAGTTGCAAATTGATGTTATATTGTGGGAGTTACAAATCAAAATTGATTGTGTACAAAATGTAACTGGGGTTACAAGTGGTGTAATGAATATACTGAATGAATAATGTGTTGGGTTTTATACTGAACTATTCGTTTGAAGTATATAAACATTGACCATTTTATTAAGAATCTTGATTGCATATTATTACATTGTCTGTTTATTATATATTGTGGATAATCTAGTATCAAATGGGATAATAGAAGATTAGATTATAAGTGTCTGTATATAATATAATAAAGGTTCACAGTTTAAGTGGTACTAGACAAACCACTGGAATGACTGGAGTATTATTTGGGAATAGTTTATCTTGACTATTGAATAATACTTGTATACTTTGTGTATATTGAACAGGATAAAAATATTAGAATTGTTCTTCTATTCTGACAATAAAGAAGAACTAAGATTCTATGATATTATTATTGCTTAGGTTCTTAATCCGGATGTAGTGATTGACACTTGTATGCAATGCACATGCTTTGATTCATATAAGATGTAATTAATTATTAATTACAATATTATGTGTTGAGCAATGACATTGCATGCAGAGTGGGATATTAATTACAGAAGGAATCCATGTCCTGGTAATATCCGGGTTGATGATGTCCTCTTGAAAGCTCATAAAGATAATTATGTGAAGCCCTGCAGGCAGATTAATTTCTGACATAATTATAAGGTTGAGTGGATGATCAAGGATAAATAAGATAGTAATTAAATTAATTATCAGTGATTAATTTAATTAATGGACATGCGATATCTTAAACGTGGGAAATTTAATAAGCGAATAATATAGGAGCCGAATTAAATAATAAAAGAATGCGGTATTAGGAACGGTAGTGCAAATATTAATTTTTTAGTGGATTGAATTAATATTTAATGACATTGGGCTTTACTCAGAATGTCATTGGAAGGCCTGACCTAATTGTTCATGATCCCTACTGAAGCCTATATATATTCTCGTTCTCCTTAAAGTTGGATAAACAACAGAAATCGAAATTGAGACCTAGGGGCAGCCGCACACAGCTAGGGTTTTGGAATTTCGAAGCTTTGAGGAGAGGAAACTTTGGGAGATCGAAGGCTGCACTTCGCTCAAATGGAATCAAGGAATTCAGTAGAAGACGTGGAATTGAATCGCTTGCGCCGTAGCGATTAAGGTTAATCTTCTTTTCGAACTCTTTAATTTATATCATAAAACGCAGTCCTATATATCGTACGTTTCAACATAATGAGTACTATTCAATTATATGTATTGTGATATATGTGTTGAATTATATTTATGATCAAGAATAATGAATCACATCTGAAAGTTGGTAATGAACAATTGGACATGGTTGAAAATAAAGGGACAAGACTTCTACAAGAATGGATGCATGGTTTATTATATTAAATACGCAGTATCAAGACAATTTTGAAATTGTCGCTGGAAAATATTAAGTCTTATTACTGAAAGGCATATGTCTAGTCCTATTTGTAAACACCGAGGATTCTACTCAACTTTAATTAAGATGTAATAAGTAAATAATAAAAATCATATGTCACAGGAATCTCAGAAGGTTATATCTGTCAAAGAATGAAGATTAAAGTCATCTACAGACTTGAAGTGATTCTACATTGAAAGAAGCTCAATTTATTGATCAAGCCTCAATGAAGTATTCAAGCTCAGTGGATTTATTAAAGTGACGGAGATTTCAAGTGGTGACATAAAAAGATACTGGTTACAGAGTTCTTGAATGAGAAGGAAGTGAATCACTGCTTAAAGTTAAACATATAAAGAACAGACATTGTCGTTAGTCACTCATGAACCAGACAGTGCATCGAGTGTCAACGTACTATTATGTTTATTCTTTATCTAAGTTTTAAGTGATTCTGGAATTTATTGAGAAGACAATTAATTCTATTTATTCTCTTTTAAATAATTAATACTTTTGAGTAAATTATTTATTAAATTAATTCTGTAAAGAATTAATTTAATACATAATTTATTTAGTTAATTATTTAAATTAGAATAAAAAGAAATTAATTGAGAAGTCAACTAATTCTATTTATTCTCTTATAAATAATTAATATTATTAAGTATATTATTTATTAATTTAATTCTGTAAAGAATTAATTTAATACATAAGTTAATTTAATTAATTATTTAAATTAGAATGAAGTTGAACTAGGAAGACTTAGGTTTGAACTAGGAAGACTTAGTTTATTAAACTAGGAAGACTCACAAGTGAGTCTTCCCGATTGTCTTCCTAAGCCAAATCTAAGTTTTCCCGAATGTCTTCCTAATGCATTCCTTGTCTTCCCGAAAGTCTTCCAAGAGTAAAAGCATAGTTTTTCTGCTAGTCTTCCAAGGCATTTCTACAATCTGTCAAATGGCTTGCAAGTGGATTAAAAGAAAAGTAATGCAGTGGTATATAAACCATTCGAAGACTTTCAACACAAATGATGACCATTACAACAACAGAAGACAAAAGCAAACACACATTCCATTAAAAGCTCTGTCTTAAATTCCTTCAACTGCAAAGCTCTAAATTTCTGCAGGAGTATTAATTCTTGATTGTTCTTAACATTTAATCCATAAGAATTGTATCTCTTGTACTGCTTTGACTTTCTAGCGGATCATAATCCCTAGATTTTATATCTAACTACTTTTTAGTATTCGATCCTTTTTATTACAAAAATAGATAAATTCATGTCGAATTTATTCTAGATTTGTTTTATTAAGTTCTTTGTAATCAGTGATCAAAATTGTAACACCCCTCAAGTTTAATAGAGTTTCTATTTAACTTGAATATTGTTTCAGTTTTTATTCCGCATTAATTTGTTCTAATTTGTTTAATCTTAAACGAACAAATTTCGATAAAACGGTATAGTTTGTATTCAACCCCCCTTCTACAAACTTATCAGGACCTAACAATTGGTATCAGAGCCTTTTGATTGATATACAAATCAAAGATCCAATTGTTTTGAGATTTTTCTTTTAAACTCTGATTTTTTATCTTATTCCTAAAAATCTCAAAAGATGTCTACTACACAGAAAGTTGGTACTGTCAAAATCCCTATGTTCAGCAAGGAGCATTATCCAATGTGGAAGAAAAAAATGCTTCTATTTCTTAAGGTTGCAAATCCTAAATACATTGATGTGCTGAAGAACGGTCCCAAAGTCCCTATGATTATTGAGGGAGAACTCATTGAGAATAATGTTGTGACTAGGGCTGCCAGAATGTACCCTAAAGATGCCAAGGATTACACTCCTGATGAGAAAGAGGATGTTACCTTGGATTCCTGTCTTCAGTTGATCCTTATTGATTGTCTTGATCCAATCATGCATAATCATGTTCTCAACTGTGATACTGCTAAACACATTTGGGCAACTATAGAGATAATCAATGAGGGGACAGAGGAAGTTAGGGAGAATATGCTGGAGATTCTCACCTCACAATATGAGCATTTCAGATCAAACCCTGGTGAAGGTATCTCTCAGGTTTTTGAGAGATATAACAAATTAATCAATGATCTGAATCTCAATGGGAAGCACTACACCAACAAGGAGATTAACAAGAAGTTCCTTCTTACACTTCCACCTCATTTGGAGCACAAAATTTCTGCCATTAGAGAAGCAAGAGATATGAATGAAATTGCTTTGGAGAGATTGTATGGTGTTCTGAAGACCTATGAGCTGGAGCAGATTCAACAAAGGGAGCTGTATGGAACTGGGAAGATTGTTAGTACTTCTACTGCACTGGCTGCTGAAGTCCCACAGAAACTGGAAGTGAAGGCTGTTCAACCTTCCAGTTCTAACATGAATGTTATTGATGCTGAATATGGATTAACATCCATTGATCAATCTGGTGGTGACTTCTATTCTTTAGAAGAACTTGATCAGCTGGAGGATGGTGATTTGGCTTTGATAGTCAGGAAGTTTGGGAAGTTCAGATTCAAGAGGAATCCCAATCTTAAGTTCAGACCCAGATTTCAGAGAGGTGGATCTTCCTGTTCAAGTGGCTCAAGGGGTGGCTACAAAACTGGAACTGTGGAAAGGAGCACAATCAGATGCTACAATTGCAATGAGTTGGGTCACTTTGCTACTGAGTGCAGAAAGCCAAAGCAAGTGACTAGAAACACATTTGATTCTAGCAAGAAGAACAAGATTGGGAAAGCTTATGTTGCTGAAGGAAAGAGTTGGGATGACACTGACAGTGATGAAGAAGCAGGTGAGATTGGGAACCTTGCTTTAGTGGCTAAAGAGGCAAGCACTTCATCTGCACACATGTCAGAGGTAATGTTTACTGATACTGAAATGATTCGTCATCTTGGTGGCACCTTAGAATGTGCTCGCACTGAAAATGATAGAATAATTCTTTTAAACACAAATCTTGAAAATGAGATAAAAGAATTAAAACTAGTGCATGTTAATCAGGATGAACTTGTTGAGAAAATAGCTTTTCTTGAGAATAGGGTTAAATGTTATATTCAACTGGAAACCATTCTTAAGAAAGAGATTAGTGAGCTGAAGACTAAAGCTAATGCCTATTTTAGCTCTTGTAAGACGACTAAAGAGATTCTCAATAAACAAGCTATTGGTAATCATGTCAGTATAGGTTATGGTTATAATGAGGCCATTGGATTGCTTGGAATTAATTCCCCTTGTAGATTCAAATCTGAAGGAAAGGTTGTTCCATATGTGCTTAAGGGTATTGAAACACCCTTCTGTAAGGAGTCCGAAGCAGAACCTCTGAATGAAGACTCTATCATCATTGCAGAGGAGATTCGTGAAGAAGATATTGCTTTGGAAGTTGAACAATCCAAAAAGTGTATATCTGATAATCCAGTCAAAGTTGCCACAACTAAAAAGACTAGATCAGATATCCATAAGTTGGATCAAAACAACTGTAGAACTAATATGCCTGCTGTTAATTCTTCTCATAAAGCATGTGGTGTGAGTAATTGCATGTCTTGTGCTTTTAATGTTATGTATGCTTTCTTTAATAAAAAACATGTATCTAGTGATAAGACTGCTCCACGTCAACATGTTAATAATAAGAAGCATGTTAAAGCAAAGACTACTAGTCCTCCTCAGACTAGAGTGGATTCATTTATCCCTAAGCCTACTCAGAAATGTGTTAAGGCTGGCTATAAATGGAAACGCTCTTATGTGAAAGAGGTTGAAGTAGTTTTAGTTAAAAATGTTGTTTTGCCTGACAAAGGCCAATTCTTTAAGTATGCCGGACCCAATCAAGTGTGGGTTCCGAGGAAGGACTAATCAATCTGGTATTGCAGGGAGTTAAACAGGTAAGCCGTGTTATATGGGTTCTTGACAGTGGCTGTTCAAGGCATATGACCGGAGATAGAGCCCTGCTATCAGATTTGGTTGAGAAAGCTGGCCCAGTAGTAACCTTTGGAGATAACAGCAAGGGTATTACGAAAGGATATGGCTGTTTGAAGTATGGAAATGTTATCATTGAAGATGTTTCATTTGTTGAAGGTCTGACGTTCAATCTTCTCAGCATCAATCAGTTCTGTGACAGAGGATATTCTGTTTCCTTTGAAAGAGAGAAGTGCCAGATCCTTCACAAGAAGAATGGAAAGCCTGCTCTTCAAGGAGTGAGGAAAGGTGACTTGTTCATAGCTGATCTGAACTCGGGATTCAAAGATGAAGTTAATTGTTTTTATGCTAAAGCTTCATCAGATGATAGTTGACTATGGCACAAGAAGATGTCTCACCTTAACTTCAAAACTATGAACTCTTTAGTCAAGAGGGAATTAGTTAGAGGTTTGCCTCAGATGGAATTTACACATGAAGGACTGTGTGAGGCATGCCAGAAAGGAAAGTCAAAGAAAGCTTCTCACAAGGGCACTGATACATCATCAATAACTGAACCTCTTCAGCTACTGCACATGGATTTGTTTGGTCCAGTTAATGTGATGTCCATGTCAAAGAAACAATATGCACTTGTGATTGTTGATGACTATTCAAAATATACATGGGTTTTATTCCTACATTCCAAGGATGAGACCCCATTCCTGGTGATTGGCCACATAAAGTTGATTGAGCTGGATTCTAGATTCCCTGTTAGAGCCATAAGGTCAGATAATGGTACTGAATTCAAGAATGCCATTCTAAATGACTTTTGTGCTGATAAAGGAATAACAAGACAGTATTCTGCCCCTAGAACTCCTCAACAAAATGGAGTAGTGGAAAGAAAGAATCGTACATTGATTGAAGCAGCTAGGACTATGCTAAGTGAGTCCAAACTTCCAACGTACTTTTGGGCTGAAGCAGCAAATACAGCTTGTTATACTCAGAATCGAACTTTAATCAACAAGGACTTAATGAAGACTCCGTATGAGATCATGAACAACAAGAAACCAACTGTCAAGTACTTTCATGTATTTGGAGCAAAATGCTTTGTGCTTATAGATGATAATGTTAAACGTGGCAAGTTTGATGCAAAGGCACAAGAAGCTATTTTTGTTGGATATTCCAGAAGATCTTACAGGGTCTATGTGATTGGCAGTCACACAGTAAAGGAAAGTGTCAATGTTACTTTTGATGACATTAAGTTCCCCAGTATCCAAAAAGAAGACTCATCTGAAAAGCTGAAGTTTGATAACTTGCCAGACTCAGAATCAAATGATGAAGCCCCGCCTGAAGTTATTGCTGGTGATGATAATAATAATGATGATAATGATCATGGTGATGGTGGTGGAAACACTGGTAACAATGGAGATACCACCAACACTGGAGAAGAATCATCAAGGCAGTCAAGCAACAACTCAGGGGGAGCAAATGAAGGATCAGCTAGTCACTCACAACATCAAAGTGAATTTCAAGGTGAATCATCAAGATCAAATCTTCCAAGACAGACTGTTTGGAATAGAGCTCATCCTTTTGAGCTGATCATTGGTGATCCAGATGTTGGAGTTAAAACTAGAAGAGCTTCTCAGAATGAATGTCTTTTCTCAGCATTTCTATCTAAAATGGAGCCAAAGAAAACTGAGGAAGCACTGACTGATCCAGATTGGGTGATTGCTATGCAAGATGAACTCAATCAATTTGAAAAACAACAAGTCTGGAAGCTGGTACCCAGGCCAAAGAACAAGAAAGTAGTTGGTACAAGATGGGTATACAGAAACAAGCTAGATGAGGATGGCATTGTTACAAGGAACAAGGCAAGACTGGTTGCACAAGGGTATTCTCAAGCTGAAGGCATTGACTATGATGAAACCTATGCACCAGTGGCTAGACTTGAGGCCATCAGGATGTTCTTAGCATTTGCTGCTTATTCCAATTTTAAAGTCTATCAAATGGATGTTAAGAGTGCATTCCTGAATGGTGAACTTGATGAAGAAGTGTATGTGGAACAGCCCCCTGGCTTTGAAAATCAGGAGCTGCTGGACTTTGTGTACTTTCTCTTCAAGGCTATCTATGGTCTCAAACAAGCCCCAAGAAAATGGTATGACACTCTCTCTGGTTTTCTTTTAGAAAATGGTTTTGTTAGAGGTATCATAGACAAAACTCTTTTTTCAAAGAAACACAAAAATGATATGATATTAGTCCAAGTCTATGTGGATGACATCATATTTGGGTCTACTAATGATAATCTCTGTAAGAGATTTGCTGAGCTTATGCAGAGTAAGTTTGAAATGAGTATGATGGGTGAGCTGAAGTTCTTTCTTGGATTACAAGTAAGTCAAAGGTCAAATGGTATATTTATTTGTCAATCCAAGTATCTCAAAGAACTCCTCAAGAAGTATCACATGGAGGATTTAGCATCAGCAAGGACTCCATCTTCAACAACAATCAAACTTGGAGCTTCTGACAAGTCTATCAAGGTAGATGTTACAAGCTACAGAGGTATGATTGGCTCCTTACTCTATCTTACTGCAAGTAGACCAGATATTATGTATGCTACATGCTTGTGTGCAAGGTTCCAAGCGGACCCTAGAGATGTACATCTCGTTGCTGTGAAAAGAATCTTGAGATATCTTAAGGGTACACCTAATCTAGGTATCTGGTACCCTAAAGATTCTGGTTTTAATCTTGTTGGATATACAGATTCTGATTATGCAGGTAGTGTTGTGGATAGAAAGAGCACCTCTGGGAGTTGTCAATTCCTAGGAGGTAGGTTGATTTCCTGGTATAGCAAGAAACAACAAACAGTTTCCAATTCAACAGCAGAAGCTGAATATATTGCTGCTGGAAGCTGTTGTGCTCAGATCCTATGGATACGGAATCAATTAAAGGACTATGGCTTTGCATTAGACAAAATTCCCATATTTTGTGATAATACAAGTGCCATAGCAATCTCCAACAACCCTGTGCAGCACTCGAGAACGAAGCACATTGATATCATGTATCATTTCATCAGAGAGCATGTCATGAATGGAACTGTGGAGTTACATTTTGTACCCACAGAAGAACAGACTGCAGATATATTCACTAAATCTGTTGACGAATCCACATTTATCAAGTTAGTTGGTAAATTGGGTATGTTAAACAGTCTTAGTGATTAACAATATCTCTGTCATGTTTGTTCTTTAAAAATTCATTTTCTCTTGTCATTTAAATAATATTCACTGTCAATTCTCATTTAATAGTACATGCTTGTGTATTTAAATAGCTCTAAATATTTTATTTTCTTTAAAAATATTTTTCTCATATTTTTTAAGTAGAGAAATGTATTTTTATTGAAAATATATTTATTTAGAATTATTTAGGTATTTTTCAGATTGTAAATATTGTTGTTTGAATTTTTCTGCAAGTTTATATTAATTTTATGCATTTTTATAATATTCTGCATATTTTTCTAGGATTTATGGAATTTTCTGTGAATTTTTCTAGATTTTTAAGTATTTTTCATGCATTTTTATAAGTTTTTCAGCATTTTTCTGTAAATATTCGAATTAAATTCTGAATTTTTCCTAAGTCTTCCCAGTTTCATACTAGGAAGACTACCGGTAAACTAAGATTTTTTTTCTTTTTGTTTTTTGTTTTTTCCTTTTAATTTTAAGTCTTTTCCTAAGTCTTCCCAGTTTTTGAACTAGGAAGACTATCGGGAAGACTTAGAATTAATAGATTTATTTTCTGTTTTTGTTTTATTTTATTTCCGGAAAACTTTCTAAGTTGTATTAGGAAGACTACCGGGAAGACTATCCTAAGTCTTCCCGATTGTCTTCCTAGTACAATTTAAAAAAAAAACCCGTTCGTTTATTTATTTTGAATTTGAACAGTTCAGTTTTTTTTATTCTAAAAATATATATATAGATACACATATACACGCACTTCATTTCTATTCATTGCCTTGTCAGTTTTCTCTTTGTTTTTCAAAAACCCCTTTCGAATTCTCTTTTTCTGCAGAAACTGTGATCCAAAATCATTGTTGCTCAAGTAATTACTTAGCAATCTTTTTCTGATCTTTCAAAATCAATCTTTACAAGTCGAAGTACTGTTGAAATTTTCAATTTTTTTTTCTCGATTTGTGAAGCTTTGAATTGTTAAGTAATTCATTTGTCTTTGGTGATCCTAGTTGTTTCTAAGAGTTTAACTGTGTGTGTTAGACTTGTGTGTGTGTTTTAGAAGTCATTTGCCCAGTCTTTGTGTTTTTCAAAGCTTTAGTTCGAAAATTTAGATCCTAAATTTTAAAAGTTGGTTAATTTTGATAAAAGTTTAATTTTCTGGATTTTAAGTAATTTTTATTAATTCTAAAAATCCCTAAAATTTTAATTTTATTTTAAGTTAATTAAATTTTCTTGTTTTATTAAAATGGATCCTAATTTTGAACTAGTCTTAAATAATTATGTTGGGTATTTTGATCCTTTAAAATGCAAAGTGGAACGTTTTAGACCGTGGATTCAATTTTTAAATAGCAATACATGTGTTAGTTATGCTATTTGTGCCAATGCACTTCTGAAAATTGATCCATTAAGGATGTTGTGTTCAAGTGCTGTTATTGCTGAAGATTCAAAATCTTTTACTTTCAATATTTTAAACCAGCAATATACAGTTACTTTTGATTTATTTTGTGATGTGTTGCATTTTCCAAAGGACAGGTTTGATCCCTTACCCACTGATGATGAGTTATCACAGTTCTTTATGAATATTCATTATCAGGGTCCCTTTCAAATGGTTAAATTGTCCAAAAGTTTTGTTGTAAGGGAATGGGATCTGTTCTTTGATACTATAGCAAGGGTATTTGGTAACTGCACAAAAACAAACTTTCATTGCATTACCAGTCTTAATCAATACATTGCCTATGCTATAGTATTTGGTCGTAGATTGAACTTTGCTGAGATTCTGTGGAACCTATTGCTCAACAGGCTTGCTCACTCTAGGAGAGATTCTGATAATGGTGTGAAAGTAAGGTGTTGGTACCCTCGCTTTCTAACTCTTATCATTAATCATCTTCTCACTGCTGAGCAGGTAGAACTGTTTCGAGAAGCTAGATTTGAAACCTCTCCAACCACAGACACCAAATTCTACACCAGACTTGATGTCTCATCCAAATTCCTCAATATACCTGTTCTTGTTTCACCATTGATGAGTCAATTCATTAATCTTCCTATCTTTGGTGAACAAGTTCCTCAACCACATCCAGTTCCACTACAGGTAGTTATTCCTAACTCTGGTTCTTCTTCTGGTACTTCAATGGAAACCCAAGTGGTTGTTAGGGCTGACCCAGAGATTGTAGAACCACAGTCTCTGACCCAGGTCATAGAGCCATACAGAGAGTCAAACACTTCTGATACACAACCTGAGCCTACTATTCAAACCAGTTCAAGAAGAGTTAGTGATATACCTGAAATGAGTGTTCCCACAGCTCTGTCTCCACCCTTAAAGAAAAGAAAAACCTATAGGGAGACAACTGTAAGCCCATCTGTATCCTCTCAAAAGGATATGGACATTGATATGGCCACTACACAGTCTCTGGAGACATCCTCTCAACAGGATGAATCTATTGAAATTCGCCATAGGGCCATGGCATCTTGTACTGAGTCAAGCACACTCCCATTTCTCACAATGGGAGAAGATATCCATATAGATGAAACTCAGGACACCATGCCAGGAGAGCACTTTACTTTTGACTTTGAAACAGTGCCTACCATAGTTACGGTAGAAGTGCCTTCACAGGCATCAGAGGGAAAATCTGATTCTTCGCCACCAATAATAGAATCATTTTCTCCCCTCCCAGAGGGAACATCTCTGGCTCCCCTAAGGGATTTTTCACTCGCAGTTTATACTGGAGAAAGTGAAAGGCAACTTGATGAGTCTGTCCCTGAAGAAATTCAGTATACAATGTCAAATATTTTGACAG
The DNA here is from genome assembly GCA_030848705.1 of Heracleum sosnowskyi. Lineage (NCBI taxonomy): Eukaryota > Viridiplantae > Streptophyta > Magnoliopsida > Apiales > Apiaceae > Heracleum > Heracleum sosnowskyi. The sequence goes on from CM061242.1 coordinate 35,438,201, forward strand.
ACTCATTCAGGGATCGGGAATTGCGAACTCCCATTGCACCACCACTGACCTCTCTTGAAGGGGCTAGGGTGATTTTTCCTGCAGGTACATCTACTGAGAATCTTGACAGACAGTTAGTGGTGAGAGATATGAATCAAACACCGAGTGAAACACAAGCACGTGAGTTGAGTGAAACACCACTGAGAGCAATTGAGGTGAGTGCACACACTGACACAAACACTGCTTTGTTGAACCAGCTAGCTGATCTACAAAGGAAGTTACAAGAAACCCAGGCTGAGAACAATCTTCTGAAAGCACAAGTGGTTGCACAATCTACCACCTCTGTATCAAATCAGCTGGGTACTGTGAAAGATGACCTGGAAGGATTGAAGAATAATTTACTCCCGAGGCTGAATTCAATCCAACAATCTCAAGTACTGGTGGCTTCAGACATCTCTGATCTCACAACGTCAAATGCTCAGATATCGGAGAGTGTCAAGGAGATTGCTTCTATTTCTACCAAGGTGGACTTTATTCTACAAACATCTGATGAAAACCAGAGGTTTAATGAACAAAGGATGTCTAGGATTGAAGGCGGAATGGAGCATCTTAATGAAGGGATGAAGCACCTATACAATATGATCAAGAATTCACATCAACCTACTGAAGAGCAAAGAACATTCTTTGAGGGAGATGATGATGAGGATGATGATGCTGATGAAGGAGGAGATGGGAGAGAAAGAGGAGAGATAAGGAGAACATCTGAGGTGAATCCTAGGGCTTCCACAGCTCAAACTGTAGAGGATTCCTCAACTAAGGGGGAGAAGGAGAAAGAAGGAGGAAACAGAGAAGCTGGAGGAGCTTCTGGAAAGGATAAGGGAAAAGGTAAACAATCACTGGAGGATACTGTCTTTGATGATGCCTACTACTACCACGGTGAACAGGATGACTTCCATTATGACACATCTGGTGATCTGGAGAAGACCATTCCTGAAGAAGGCATTTCTACAATCTGTCAAATGGCTTGCAAGTGGATTAAAAGAAAAGTAATGCAGTGGTATATAAACCATTCGAAGACTTTCAACACAAATGATGACCATTACAACAACAGAAGACAAAATCAAACACACATTCCATTAAAAGCTCTGTCTTAAATTCCTTCAACTGCAAAGCTCTAAATTTCTGCAGGAGTATTAATTCTTGATTGTTCTTAACATTTAATCCATAAGAATTGTATCTCTTGTACTGCTTTGACTTTCTAGCGGATCATAATCCCTAGATTTTATATCGAACTACTTTTTAGTATTCGATCCTTTTTATTACAAAAATAGATAAATTCATGTCGAATTTATTCTAGATTTGTTTTATTAAGTTCTTTGTAATCAGTGATCAAAATTGTAACACCCCTCAAGTTTAATAGAGTTTCTATTTAACTTGAATATTGTTTCAGTTTTTATTCCGCATTAATTTGTTCTAATTTGTTTAATCTTAAACGAACAAATTTCGATAAAACGGTATAGTTTGTATTCAACCCCCCTTCTACAAACTTATCAGGACCTAACAATTACAATAGATTTGCTCAGAATAAAGAGAACGTGAAAATAAAAAAGCTCAGAATAGAGAGAACGTGAAATAAGAATGTCATAAATTCATATTACATGAAATTTTTTAATGAGAAAAGAGAACTTTTTTTTTTTTTGAGTTTGGCATACTCGAACACATGTTGTCGCAAATGAATTAAGTATTAGATTTGTGTATTCAACTCCAAGATACATAATTCTTAGGCTGTAAATGAATTTTGGCTAGGAAAATAAGGTTGGTGCATATTTAATAAAATTTGATATTTGCCTTGTTGCAAAAGTTTTACGAAAAATTGAGTAGAAAATTGTTCCCTCTGTCCCAAATCTTTTGGCTTGTTTGATTTTTAATGGTCAAATTGACTAAAATTTGACCAAAAATTACATATATAATATAAATAAATTATATAATAAAAATTATATCATTAAAAAGTACATTTAACCTACTTTAATATGTAATTTTCAGATTTTATAAATTATAAAAAAATTGCACGTAAATGTTAGTCAAAATTGAGTCAATTTGACCATAAAAAGTCAAACAGAACAAAAGATTTCGGACGGAGGGAGTATATAAATATGTTGTTGAATGTTGTTAATGAGAAATAAAAATAAAGGGATACGTTGAACAAAACTAAGTTGGGTCTTAGTGGTAACATTGAGATTGAATATATGGGTTAATTTTGATATTTAGGAAATTCGGATTAAGGTATGAAAATATTAGAATGTTGAATTTGAACTTGGAAAATATTTGAATAAAATTCTTAATCGTATTAGGATGCAGAATTACAGTCCGGCGCCAAACCCGTGAAGAATGATGGGAAAACGATTAATGCAAAAGGGAACCACTAGACGTATAATATGTGCAAGTAGTCGGAAGTTCGATGCGTTTTATGTTATTTAATTGATTGACTTGAATTGACATATTTAGTGAGTATTATAAGTGGATGATAAAGGGAATTATTGGTGAGCCTAGTGGAAGGCTATAAAGAAGATCATGATCAAGTACTTGAAGAGTATGTTGCATAAATTGGTATATTAGGCAGACGTGCCTGAAGTTATTGGTTATTATGATATAGGTATCGAAGGTGATATTGATAATACGAATTAAATTTTGGGATTCAGTTTTGGTGCAGCTAAAGTTTGAAAAAAAAATAGGAAAAGAAACGTGAATGTGTTATAAGAAGTGAAAGTGACAATGTGACGTACATAATTATTCAATAGTGATGATATCAGTTTGATTTATTTTGATAAGATTGCAGAATTTTTTATGAAGAATATTCGTGAAAATGTTTGTTAAACATGTTGACTTTATGGGAGTTGAAAATGTAAAAGTAGTGTCACTATGACGAATTCACAATTTTTTGATAAATGTGGGAGTCACAAATTATATTTGACAAAAACGTCAAGTGAGAGATGTTATATTTGACTTTATTTGTCAAATAAAATAAGGGAATATAAATATATTGATTGCATCATTAATCTATAGATAGGAGTTACAAATATTTTATATTAATATATTAGAGTTACAAATCAATATATTAATCACATTGATGACAAATTTATTAAGACAATTTATATTTGGGGTGGAAGAAAATGTGTGCATTGTCTATATATAGTGGATTAAAATCCAAAGAAAAATGTACACAAAAAGACTTGTTCTACACAAAATGGAACAAAAAAAAAATCCTCTTCTTCTATTTGTTCTTGTATATCTACAACAAATATTATAATATATTATAAGTTGCATCTAGATGTAAATCATTAAAAAAAGTTGCATTTAATTGTTTTTTTATTGCAAATCATATTTTCGCAAATATTTTCAAAAGATAGTAGATGCAAAAATAATATAAAAAAAAGTAGTATTTTTAGTAATTTTTCATTATTGAACGGTATCATATTCTCTTTAATATATAAGATCTATCAATATATATATATATATAAATGAGGATACGCGGGAGGTTAGGTGACGCCTCTAAAATCATCTCAATCTATTTTTCTAATTTTCTAAAATTTTAGAATTTTAAATACTAATAAATAAATAAAATATTCTTTAATGTATTAGAAGTAGAATAGATGTTCGAATTTATAGAGAAGAAGACTAGAAGAAGGCTTATTACGTAGAAATGAATAATTGTTATAATTTTATAAATAGAATTTTTTTATTAAAATCATAACGCCGTCGCGAAACGCGACTTTCTTAACTAGTTTTTAATCTATTTATCGTATTAGGACACACTGGACATTTATTTGATTGTTTGTTTTTATTTATACTAACTTAAAATCTGTGCGATCAGATTGTTTTTAATAATTGTATTTTATAATTATATTTTATAATTATATTTTAGTATTTTATTAGTTGCATTTATTAACATGTTAAAATAGATTAAAAAAATTAAATAATTAAAAGCATTAAAATAAATAAGTAATGATTTGCCCGTGAAAGTTTTGGAAAATGAAGAATTTTACTAAGAAAAAATAGAAAAAGGTAATATGTCTTAGTTGAAAAAGGTAATTGCCCGTGATATTTTTGGAAAGGAGAAGATTTTGTTAGAAAAATAGAAACAAAATAAGTAGGCATGTTAAAATAGGTATTTTTTTTAAATAATTAAAAACATTAAAATATGTAAAAAAATTTAATTAGAATAAATGACCGAAAATCGAAAAATAAAACTTTCAATGTTTCGGCTATTATATAGATAGTATAGATAGTATATATATATATATATATATATATATATATATAGAGCTATTCTAGTGAGACCCTGTTATTATGAGAATTGCATATTGGGTCACAAAATTAGGCCCAATTTTAATTTCAGATAGTAATGAGACACTGATTAAATAATCTCAGTCCTCTATTTCTTTAAATCTAAATCATACAAATTAATTATACACACACACATGTATGTATCACCACTACCAAATATAGATCTGAAATTTCTTCTTCATCCACCACCTCCCACCACCATCTCACTGTCATCTATCCCACCACCTCGCCGCCATCTCCCACCATCTCCGGTCACACATCGCCGCCAACCCCCCCCTTTCCGGTCAGACCCCGGTCAGCCTAACTTCTCTTACCTCCGCACACTACCACCACCTCTCCATTTCTCCGATCAATCCTTCTGCAATATGTTACATCTACGATTTGCTCTTTTCTTCTCCGATTTATCACCGGAAACTATTACCAATTTACATCATCTTCTCTGATTGACCACCGCATACACGTTTTTGATCTACCCATCATTTTTACACACTCCGCCACTTTCACTAGCATCTTTAAAGGTATTTAATAACTCAGATCTTTAAAAATCACTGAATGTCAACACAAATCACCGAATCTCAATACAAATCACCAAAATATTTTAAAACAAATCACCAAAATATTTTAAAACAAATCACCAAAATCACCAAAAATAAATATTACCATCTATATACATACACACCTATATAATTGTATATCATCACATTGCGCTGATCTCAACATCCACTACGCAACAACCATCACCAAATACAACTATCAGAATCATCACCACCACCAAATTTAATCCTAAATTACTAAAATTACTGAAATTGCAAAAACAAATCACTTAATTTTAACACAAATCACTAAATAAATTCAAAACAAAATCACTGAAAATTATTGTCTCTACTATACATACCACCATCACAATCATCATCCTCAACATAATATTCATCCCTCCACATCTCTGTCACCGCTATAACAGCCATAACCACTTATTTTACAAAAATCGTTAAATCTGAGAACTTACAAATCTGAAATTGGTTACTCATTGCATATGTTTCCTATTAAGCTACATCAATCAAGAATATGAAATGATGAGAAAAACATGTAGGAGGAGCAACCGAAGCAGATCAAAAACAATATAGATCGGAATTCGTGTAGAAACAGTGATGACGAATTTTAGATGACGACGTTGGTATAATGGAATGGATGTGGCGTCGAAAGAGTGGTAGTCGGAGGTGAAGTGCAGTGATGGGTGAGAGAAATGTGGAAATGGGTGGATGAGAGAGAGAGAGAGAGAAAATGGGTGGATGATTGAGATGATACAGAGGAAATAAAATTTAGATTTTAATATATATGGCTACGATTTCATCTAGATGTACAAAACGTGGGGCTGAGATTGAGTCTCAGTTCTCATTTTAAGAGAGGGTCTCATTTGATCACTTGCCTATATATATATATATATATTAATATATTTATCAAAATGAAAGAATGAAGAAATTACAAAATATTATAATATTATTATATTTGGAATTAATCCTATATAAAGTAGATCTAACGATTTTACATATTTTAATGTACTAAATCCTATAGCGTACTTAGTACCCATAAACATAAAATTGACACTAGATCTCAATCTTGTACTTAACCAAGTAGACACTAAATCTCACTTAACCAAGTCTTGTACTTAACCATTATCCAAGGCGGAATAACATGCTTTTTTTTAATACAATGTTTTTTATGCAATATTATGCTTATTTTTAGTACAACGTCCTTGTATGCATAAAGGCTTTGCGTACAGTAGTTGGGACACTTGACGATCTCTCTCATTTTGGAATATCACACCCTGCGCACATGGAGTTTGAGTCCATACTTGGGCTCTAGAAGTACATCCAACTTGGGAACGTGTTGATAATTGGGCGAGAGGGAGAAAGAGAACTTTGCCAAGAGCATCGCATACAAAACTTTGAGCTCCATCATGCCCAGGTTCATTCCAGGACATGTTCGTGGGCCAATGCCGAATGGTATATACGCTTGCGGGATTTTGCAGGCTCCCGAGATCCCATTAGCAAATCTCTGCGGGTTGAACTTTAGAGCATCTGAACCCCAGAGCTCAGGGTCTCGGTGCAGAGCTGTTGGCCATACCAAAGTGTTGACTCCTTTTGGAACACACACCTTCTTCCCAATTTGTACATCAGCTAGTGCCTGCCGCGGTGTGAATCCTACCCCTGAATAAAGCCTCAACATCTCTTGAATTATCATTTTCAGCTGCAGAAAAGGAATATAAAACTTCTATTTTAAAGGAAGTACACTCTAATAAATCTTAAAACATAAACAATTGACATTCCGAATTAATCATTACTAGTATATTGTAGCCTAGTAGATACCTTTTACTTAACAGAAGACAAATGCATGCGTTTGTGTGAATATATGTAGAGAAAAAACATACGAAACCGTCTCGTATTTGGCTAATAAATATATCTAGAGATAATGAAGCGAGAGACATACTACTTTCATCTTGCCAAGCTTTTTGACATCTAAAATCTGGCCACCACAAATTTCCACTACCTCAGCACGAGCACGTGCTTGCCATTTCGGATGCATTGCCAGTAACATTAAACCCCAAGTTGCAGTGGTTCCGGGAACTTCCATTGCTATAATGCAAAGCTCCTTGCAGTTATCAACTATAAATTGTTGAGGTGTAGACGTCCCAAGCTCTCCATGCTTAGAACCATCCACAAGAGTTTGTATTATGCTCTCACCCTCACTCCTACATTTCATTTCCATTTCTTGGATAATCCCGTATATCTCCTTTTCTAGTCTCCATTGCTGTCTATGTGTCTTGGTGGGAAAAAATCTGCAAATTAGAAAGTATACACGGATGCATCAGAGCATCTCCAATGGAGAATATACTTGCCGCATACTTAAAAATATAATATTTTATATTATAATTTAATATGAATACAAAAATTCCATGTATTAATCATGAAAATACAAAATTGGCATGGAGCCTGGAGGTCCTTACCTATGGAAAGGACGGCCATCTACTATTGTCGGTGATCCAGAAACTTCCATGAGATCCTTAAACTTGGAAAACAAGACTTTTTCTGCAGCTTCATATCTGCCAAACATGACATTGGAGAATATACTTGACGTGAAAGTCTTCACATAATCGTCAATTCTTATATCAGCCATCCCGTCCTCAGTTTCGACCAATTTCTCCCATGATTCGACAAGTGTGTTCCCAGATTCAAGCACTATGCTAAGCATGTTCTAAAACAATTAAGATACCATAAACTGTCAATTACATACAAGGGGAATTAGTACAACTTCTAATTAGCTCAATCAAAGCCTTTCTAAATTTTATTGAAGCTCGGGAAAAAAAAATGTACACCTTAACTTTGTCCATATAGAAAGTAGGAGCAATGGTTTCTCTCTGGTGCACCCAAGTTCCCCTGCTCGCCGTGAGAATACCCTTCCCCAGTAGAGGGCCCTGTTCCTTATGCATGTAAGATGGCTTCCCCAAGTCTAATGATTTGCAAAGACTCATATCTCGCACTAATTCACCATCTCCTATATACAAAAATTGTTGCTTTCCCACTGCAAAACAGAAATTTTTTCCTGCCATTGACATTAACATTAGTCATTTACAGAAGCAAAGGTGAGGAAAAGCATTTGAGAATTGCAGTGCAAACTTGGATTTAGCGAAGAATGTCTATTCTAAACATAAAAAGTTTAGATGTAATAAAGTGTCATAAACATACCAAATTGCTTGGTCCATAGGCTGAAATGTGGACGCAGAATAGAACAACAGTCAAGTGACAGGGACTCGTTCGAATTACACTCCATTTTCTGTATATCAGGAACGTTTCCTAGGATAAGAGTAGGCGTTGGGCCACTGATTCCTTGCTTTACAAGCTTTTCTCGGAGGAATTTGGGTTTTATGCACAAATCATAAACAACATACATTATCATGCAAAACATTGATGAAACAAATACAGAGACTCCATAGAAAAGCAAAGCATGTTCCATTGATCTTTTCTGTCAGTCTTGTACTCTTGTTTGTACTAATTAATAATACAATTACATACCTTAATTTATAAGCAAAGTCTTTAACTTTAATAACTTAAATTACAATTGTTTAGAATATCTCGGATCATGAGAAATTTTTAGTTAAAAGTCTAAATTATCATACCCTAAATGAAAATTTTAGAGATTTTTTAAAAATGTTAGCAAAATTTGTAGACAACCCAAGTATATTGGCTATTGCTTATATTTGTTGAACCTCCAAAAACTCCGGCAATAAAACTTATATCACATATTATCATATTAAAATAATATATTTTATTTATAACAATTTGAAATAATCTATACTCTATACTAAAACAGAAACCCCTTTTTAATGGCATGCCATATATACAGCGATATACATATAATTATTAATTTTATATAATTGATTTAATTTCAAATTAACTATTATTAAATTAAAAATTAATCTCGGTATACATATAATTATTAATTTAATTAATTTTAATAATTGATTTAATTTCAAATTAACTATTATTAACTTAAAAATTAATCTCTTTACTAAAACTAGAAACCCCCATTAATTAATGGTGTGGTATATGCTTAATTAGTTTTAAAAATATTGTTAATGTAAAAACTAATCTATACTTTTTAAAATCATAACTCACTCTTAAAGATATGATATGTCATGTATACTACGATATACACATATAATTATTAGTTTAATATATAATTAGTTTAATTCGAAATTAATATAATTATTACTATTAAATTAAATTAATTGTCAACAATAGTTAAGTTACATAATAGAAATCTACTAGCAACGTGTTTGAGAAATCTACCAGGAACGTGTTTGAGAATTGATATCGGGAGGGGTAAATCATATCATACTTATGTACTAAAAGTAAACTCCATCAAAAATACTACATTGTTTTCATACAATGCCTTTTTTCTCCTAAATTTTTTTAATACGGATGATGGTAAGTTGGTAACTGATAAACTTAAGAAATCTATACTCTATATTAAAAAGCAGAACCCTCTTAATGGTATGGTATACCATGTATACCGCAACGTACATATAATTATTAGTTTAATTAGCTTAATATAATTGAATTAATTATTATTTAATTAAAAATTAATCTCTGAATTTAAAGTAGAAACCCCTCTTAATAGTATGGTATGTCATATATACCGATACTCTTTATTAAAAACAGAAACGCCCTCTTAATAGTATGGTATGTCATGTATATCGCCGTATACATCTAATTATTAGCTTAATTATTTTAGTATAATTAGCTTAATTTTAAATTAATAATTTGTATTAAATTAAAAATTAAAAAATTATTAAAAGCGAAAACCACTCTTAATGGTATAATATACCATGTATATCGCAATATACATATAATCATTTTAATTTAATGTAATTCACTTAATTTCAAATTAATAGACCATGTATTTTTTTTTTTATATGTGCTGCATATATTATTTACAAAACTTGCAGTATATATTGCAATACATGTCTATAATTAGTCCTGAGTGTTAAGGATATACACTGAACATATGTCTGTCTAATTCTTAATGGTATGGTATGTCATGTATACCGCGGTATACATATAATTATTAATTTAATTAGTTTTATATAATTGATTTAATTTCAAATTAACTATTATTAAATTAAAAATTAATCACTTTAATAAAACTAGAAACCCCTATTAATGGTGTGGTATGTCATGTAGATATGCTTAATTAGTTTTAAAAATATTGTTAATATAAAAACTAATTTATACTTTTTAAAATCATAACTCCCTCTTAAAGGTATGATATGTCATGTATATTACAATATACACATATAATTATTAGTTTAATACGTAATTAGTTTAATTCAAAATTAATATAATTATTACTATTAAATTAAATTAATTGCCAACAATAGTCAAGTTACATACTAGAAATCTACTAGTAACGTGTTTGAATTGATATCGAGAAGCTTAAATCCTGAAGTATCATACTTATGTACTAAAAGTAAACTCCATCAAAAAAATAATTAATACACATAATAGTAAGTTGGTAACTGATAAATTTAAACAAATCTATATTCTATATTAAAAGCAGAAACCCCTTTTAATGGTAAGCCATGTATACCGCAATGTACATATAATTATTAGTTTAATTAGCTTAATATAATTGATTTGATTTCATATTAATTATTATTTCATTAAAAATTAATCTCTGAATTTAAAGCACAAACCCCCTCTTAATAGTTTGGTATGCCATATATACCGCGATATACATATAATTATTAACTTAATTAGTTTTAAAAATATTGTTAGCTTAATTCTAAATTTATTTAATTATTGTTATTAAAATATAAACCAATCTATACTTTTTAAAAGAATAACCACCTCTTAAAGGTATGATATGTTATGTATATCGCGGTATACACATATAATTATTAGTTTAATTAGTTTAATGCGTAATTAGTTTAATTCAAAATAAATATAATTATCACTCTAAGATTAAATTAATTGCCAAACAATAGCAAAATTGTATACTAGAAATCTACAACAACTTGGTGTTTGAACGGGAGGATTGTTTGAACTGATATCGGAAGGGGTAAATATCATAGTTAAACACTTAAAACATTATGTACTAAAAGTACACTCAATCACAAATATTACATTGTTCTCCTACAATGTTTTTTTGCTACTAAAAAGTTTTAATACGCATAATGGTAAGTTGGTAACTGATAAACTTAAGAAATTTTTACGTGAGAGTAAATAATGGAATTTAAACATCATCCATTAACATTACCTATACACTAGACCCAAGAGCTCTTGTTTGAACACCCACCAGCACACAAGAAGCATTTCTTTATTAGTAAAATAATAATTATTTTAATAAGAATAATTAATTTCTATTTCCAAATTTGTAAAAAATTTCATAATAAAAATTTATAATACAAATAATAAAAAAATTGATTAATACAATTAATATAAAGTTGCATAATAATACAATTAATATATACAATATATTTATAACTATTACCTTTTATACTATAAGTTATACAATAACTCTGTATTAATGTAATTACTATCTTTCTTACTATTACTATTACAGATGTGTATTTCATCCGCTCCATGATATGTTCCCCATCTCAATCGGGTCGGGAATTTGGGGAATTGTTCGGGTTCGAGCGGGAATGGCCAGATATATAGAAATAATTTGAAAACTTCTTTTCATTTAAACACAACAGTACTATACAAGTTATTTATTAAATTTAACTTTTTTGAATTCACCAGGATTCGATTATAATAACTATTTAATTTAATAGTCTTTATTTATTTTAGACTTTCATTTAAATTTCACATTGAATTCTACAAATCAACATATTTAAATTAATATTTATTAATTATTTTTATACTCAATATTCAAATTTAATTTTTATTCTCGATATGTGTTTCCCACGAGTTATATGCTAATAATAATAATAATAATATGTTATTTTTAAAATATGATCAATCTTTATAGACAACTCTATTAAACAACACCTTAAAGATTAAACAAATTTTACATATGTAGTCATTTTAGCGAATATCCTTGAAGTTGTTACCCATGCGGCAAACCTCTGAGTTTGGTATGGTAAATATGCAAATTCGAGCATTCAGATGCAGAATATACAAATATTAGTAGTTGGTTTAGACTATAATAGGTCTGTGGGATCATAAAATGTGGAACATGTGTAACTCTGTTAATTCATGCCTCACCTGCATACAAAACAAGAAAATCTGTTGGCCTAAAAATAATAGAGCTATTCACCTTGTTGTACTTGTACTATATATATTCCTTTACTCTACCAGGTATTTAGCAGGGATGGCGGAAAAATCGGACCCCATGGATACCCGATCCATTTCGATCCGATTGAATTTTACCGAACCCGATATTTTGGATTAGGATATAGATTTGGATCCAATTTTTAAACCCGAATGAGTTTGGATTTGGATTTGGATATTGGGTATTCTGATCCAAACCCGACCCGAAATTCAAAACCCGATCCAAATCCAATCCAAACCCGAATCCCGAAAAATAATCCAATTATATATATATATATATATATATAGGCCATTGCTCCATGAAAAACACTCTTATATAAAGAACAATAAAGAACACCATAGAATCTTACATAAATTGCATGTTAATTCTAATTTTCTCACCAAAAAAGGTTTATTACGAATAAAAATAGAATCTAACAAAAAATTAGAATCAAATAAAACATGATTATATGTAATTTCATTGTGATAAATATATATACAAGATTCTGTACTTGATTCTATACTGGATTATATGTAATGTTTAATTTTTAAATTTAGATGAGATTCTACGTTAAATTCGATATGTTAGGCTTAATTGTTGTTCAATTTTATGATTCTAATTTTAAAAAATCAATTTTTATGAAAAATAAAGTGTTTATGATGGTGTTCTTTATTGTTCTTTATATAAGGTGTTCTTCCTAGAGTGCAACTCTATATATATATATATATATATATATATATATATATATATATATATATATATTATATAAATTAATATTAATTTTTCAATTTTAATTTATACTTTTGTTATATTATTTATTATACCCATAATCCATCCATATACAGTACTCGACTCAATTGTCTAATACCTACTTACATTACATAACAGTAACACTCATAGAATCATATCAATTAGTCTCGTACCTCTAGGGTTGAACACTTTTGCAGTTGGATAACAATTTGCTGCATGCTTGGTTCTCCCTAACATTTAATGAATTTTTAAATTTCTATTCTAGTACCTCGTGTTTGTTTTAATTTGTGGATTAAAACTCTAAAGTCGAAACTTTAATTGTATTTCATAAGAATTTGTAAAAAAATAAATTTGTATCCTAAAGTACTTTTTATTTAAAAGTAAAGTTCCATGAATTTTCAGTTCAAAAGAAAAGTTGGTACGAAGTTAATTTTTTTTTATTTGAAATTTGAAATTTTGGATTTGGATAAACCTGAACCCGATATGAAACCCGATGGATTGGATTTGGATTTCAATTTTAAAATCCAATTGGATTTGGATTGGATTTGGATTTCAAAAAAAAATTGGATTTGGATTTGGATATCTCAGAAATTCAACCCGATCCGATCCGTTGACATCCCTAATATTTAGGTGATAGAATTAGAAATAGTAAATTAACCGTTTTTCCAGATATTGTGTGGTTCGCAGTGTTTTGATCCTGGGTGATGACATAGAGATAAGCATTAGGTGGGGTTTTAATAGCTGGATCAGTGTTTTAAACGTTATATTTTAATTTTAGACTCCCAAATTAGTAGTTTGGTTCTTACTAAAAATTTAATCATTCAAATTTTTAGGTTGTTAGAATTTTTATGTTGATCATTATATAATAGTTAATTTTCATCTCTACTTCTAGAATAACATTAATTATCAATTTTTCATGATAACAATATATAATCTATCTATTTATACTATACTAGTCTATAACCCGTGCAAGGCACGAGCCTTAAAAAATAATAAACTAAAAAATTTAATGTGAACGGAAAATATTAAATAAAATAAAAATTAATATGATAAATTATAAAATTAGAAACTTAAATATTCATTGGAACATAAAACAATATAAAAAAAAATACAAATGAGACCGAGGAAGATAAATGAGGTATTACTAATAATATTTTATAATAAAATAATATTAATAATAAGGACAGATAGAAAATCTAACATGTTTTAATTAAAAAAAGTAATTGTCCGTGATATTTTTAGAAGTGTTTTAATTATATTAACTGTATTTATTAAAAAAATACGTTGACATGTTAAAATAAGTAAGTTTTTTTAATAAGAACAAATAGAAAAACTAACATGTTTTAATGAAAAAAAGTAACTGCCCATAATATTTTTAGATGTGTTTTAATTATATTAATTATATTTTAAAAAAAATACATTCAATTATTAAAATAGGTAATTTTTTTAAATAATTAAAAGTATTAAAATAAGTTTTAAAATTTATAAGTAAGGGTTGCACTTGATATTTTTGGAAAATAGATATTTTAGTCATAACAAATATAAAAGGTAATATATTTTAATTTAAATATAATTGCCCGTGATATTTTTGGAAAATAAGTAAATTTTGTTAGAAAAAAAATAGGTAAGTTTTTTTTAAATAATTAAAAGTATTAAAATAGGTTTTAAAATATATAAGTTGCACTTGATATTTTTGGAAAATAGAGATTTTAATGATAACAAATATAAAAGGTAATATATTTTAATTTAAAGGTAATTGCCAGTGATATCAAAAAAACGTTTTAACTACAAAAGGCAATCAGCTAGTTACTATTTTTATATTATTTTATTATTTATTAAATAGAGTATTAAAATAGATTTTAAAATAAATAAGTAAGGATTGCACCTCATATTTTTGGAAAATAGGTATTTTAGTGATGATTTGTTTTAATTATATTAATTGTATTTCTTAAAAAAAATACGTTCACTTGTTAAAATAGGTAAGTTTGTTTTTAAATAATTAAAAGTGTTAAAATAAGTTTTAAAATATATAAGTAAGAGTTGCACTTGATATTTTTGGAAAATAGAGATTTTAGTGATAACAAATATAAAAGGTAATATATTTTAATTTAAAGTTAATTGCCCGTGATATTTTTGGAAAAGAAGTAGATTTTGTTAGAAAAAAAATGTTTTAATTATAAAAGGCAATCAGCTAGTTAATATTTTTATATTATTTTATTATTTATTAAATAGAGTAGTAAAATAGATTTTAAAATAAATAAGTAAGGATTGCACCTCATATTTTTGGAAAATGGAGATTTTAGTGATAACAAATATAAAAGATATTATGTTTTAATTTAAAGGTAATTATCGTGATATTTTTGGAAAAGAAGTAGATTTTGTTAGATTTTTTTTTTTAATTATAAAAGGCAATCAGTTAGTTACTATTTTTATATTATTTTATTATATATTCAATAGAGTATTAAAATAGGTTTTAAAACAAATAAGTAAGGATTGCACTCATATTTTTGGAAAACGTAGATTTTAGTAATAACAAATATAAAAGGTAATATGTTTTAATTTAAAGATAATTGTAATGATATTTTTGGAAAAAGAGTAGATTTTGTTAGAAAAAAATATATTTTAATTATAAAAGCCAATCATCTAGTTACTATTTTGGTAACTTGACAATAATACAATTCCATTAAATATTTGATCTATAGTAGCTTTCATTATCCTAAAAAGAAAGAAGTATATTTGTAGGAGTGTATCCTAAATTTAAACAAATTAGATCCTACATTTCCATTTTTTTGATTAGATTTCAATATTATTTGATTTTTATGTAGTAAAATATAGTGAAATATTAATGTAGAATAAAACTTTCCAAAATTTTGATTATATTATTAATTTATTAATTAGAAAAAGTACTGAAAACCAAAAACCGACCGTTAACCGAAAACCAAAACTTTCAATGTTTCGGCTTTAATAATATAGTATAGTGATATGGGCTGAAATATAACCCTAGAGATAGTTAATGATATATTAATTAGACCTGGTTCGGTCCAAGAATTAGGCCCGATAAAAAGGCCCGAAACCCTAATCATTTATTAATTCCGTAAATTAATAAATAAGGAAAAATTACCAGCTCATTAAATGAGTCCAACGCATATTAAAACTCTTCAAGAATCAGCAATCAAGATACACAAATCAACTAGGAGTCAGCCTCCTACGAAATAGGATTCACAATCCTGATCTAAGAAGGCTACTTGGCCTCCAAGTCACCTTCTTCTACTCTAAATGCAAGGCTCCTGACGCCTATATAAGGAACCTGATCCTACAATCAGAACTACGTTTTATTGGCTTGATTCTCAATTTACACTAATTGAGATACGTAGGCATCTTGTGAGGACCTGTTTAGTCACGAACCACGAGAGCAGCCATAAAGACACGATTGTCCACCATCATTCATTGAATACAGCCGTCAACATCTAAATCTATTTTTCATTCCATAACATTTGGCGCCGTCTGTGGGAACCTTACATCAACCATGGCTAGAACACGAAGAACAACAACCGCTACTGAATCAACTGTCATCACCACTACTCCAATCACCACGGAACCAGGATCGTTACCCCTCACTACAGAGGTGGTTTCTCAACCAGCAGGGACGACACCACTCACCTCGGAGATGGTTTCACAGCCACAAGGGACGAATCCCCAAACTTCCATATCTCAGAATGAGACGAACCCTCTTCAAATGGTTGTCTCACCCCTCGACTATAACCTTCCCCATGGAGCACAGATCTCCACTACTGTGCTTCCTATGAGCACAAATCCGGCTTACGGATTGCCCAACTATCCCCCTGAAACCGGAGGGAGTGGCCATGCAAATCAGGGACCATACATTCGAGGATTGGGACCCATCCCTGAAGGAAGATACTTGGATTATTCTGGGCCCTACTCTGAAGACAACTCGTCTGATGAAGGACGAGATCGAGCACCCAGAAGAAGAAGAGCTAGCAAAGAGCCCCTTGAAAAGAGGAATCGGGGGGCAACTGGAAGGGCACCTATGACTGCCATGGATAGGATAAGGGCTCATGAGGCCGAGATCCAGAAATTAAAGAGAAGCATGGAGATGGAGCAACAAAGGAGGCAGACTCAGCCTTCAAATCAAGGGACAGGGGAAATCCCCTTAGTTGATTTAGGAACACCTTTAAGAAGGCAGGAAGGAGCTAGAAGGACGGAGATTCCCAGGTCAGACCCCCGTGTTTTAACACAGCTGGGTGACCCAGACGATCCTATTCCACCTTTTACTGAAGAGGTAATGGACGCTCATGTATCAAGGAAATTCAAGATGCCTACTATCAAGGCATATGATGGAACGGGCGATCCCGCAACCCATGTGAGAACTTTTTCGAATGCACTGTTGCTGCAACCAGTCACTGATGCTCTTAAATGTAGGGCTTTTCCACAAACCTTGGCCGACATGGCCCAAAGGTGGTATAGCCGCTTGCCACCCAACTCTATCAGTTGTTTCAGAGAGTTGAGCACGGCCTTCATCAGTCAGTTCATAAGTGGACGGGTACATGAGAAAAGCTCTGCTTCACTCATGAACTTGACTCAAGGAAAGAATGAGACGTTGAGAGATTATCTCAAGCGCTTCACCAAGGAGACATTGAATATACCTGATCTAGACAATAAGGTAGCTATGATAGCTCTTCAACAAGGAACCACGGATGTCTTTTTTAAGATGTCATTGGCCAAACACCCCCCCGAGAGCATGGCTGAGCTCCAACAAAGGGTGGGAAAGTACATAAAAGCTGAAGAAAGCATGAAGAAAACCGACACCCTCGCAGCGGGAAGTGGAAATAATGGTGGTTGGAAGAAGCGAAAGGCGGAGCAAGAGTATGATGTCAAGGACAAATATCCTCGTATGACTAGAGACTCTGATTCAGCTCCAAGGAAGAGCGTGCCGAGCATAAAGTTTACTGAATATGCAAGATTGAATGCCCCAAGGAGTCAAATCCTTTATGACATTGAGAAGGATAGGGACTTTCGATGGCCGAAGCCACTAAGGGGAGATCCAGAAAAGAGAGATAAGAACAAGTACTGTAGGTACCATAAAGATTCAGGCCATGATACAGATGATTGCAGGCAACTCAAAGATGAGATCGAGTTTCTGATTCGGAAAGGGAAGTTGAATAAATTTACCAAGGATGAAGACAGGAACCCCCCAAGGAGGGACTATGATCGAAGGGATGGGGACCGAGATCAAGGTCGTAACCCTCCAACCCGAGGACCAGTGATCAACATGATCTCAGGAGGACCAACCGCAGCTGGAACTACAAGGAACTCTCGGAAGGCTTATGCCCGAGAGGTAATGCATATTGTTGGAGAAGCACCCAAGCGTGCAAAAACCGAAATGACAATTGGGTTTGATGATTCCGATCTTGAAGGGGTGAAGTTCCCCCATGATGATCCTCTAGTGATAGCCCCAGTAATCGGAAACAATGAGGTAAAGCGAGTCTTGGTAGACAATGGGGCTTCTGTTGATGTCCTTTTTCATAACACATTCTTGAAGATGGGGTATAATGATTCCCAACTAATCCCCACGAACATGCCCATTTACGGGTTCAATGGGGTGGAGTCTAAAGTAGAAGGCACAATTCTGTTGCCTGTAACTATTGGTAAGGAACCAAAGGAGGTAACTCAGATGTTGAATTTTGTGGTAATTAAGGCGTCTTCGACCTACAACGCCATCCTTGGAAGGACTGGCCTTCACGCTTTTAAGGCTGTGGCCTCAACTTACCACCTAAAAATCAAGTTCCCAACCAGGAATGGTGTAGGAGAAGAAAGAGGTGATCAAAAGACAGCCAGGAGCTGTTATGTAGCCGCATTAAGGCCAGACGGAGTCGGGGGGCAGGTTCTCCCAATTGAAGACTTGGACATTAGAAACGAAGAAGAAAGGAGAGGAAAGCCAGCTGAGGATCTTGTTCCCATTCCCCTCATTCCTGGAGAACTAGACAAAGTCACTTATATTGGAGCTCTACTACCTGAATCTATGAAAAGCAAGTTGACATCCTTTCTTCAAGAAAATAGTGATGTATTTGCCTGGACAGCAGCTGATATGCCAGGGATTGATCCCCAATTGATGACCCACAAATTGAATGTGGATCCTGAAAGGAAGACAGTAAAACAAAAGAAAAGAAATTTCGCCCCAGAAAGACAAGAAGCCATTAAGCAGGAGGTAGAAAAACTTTTGGAAGCAGGCTTTATTGAAGAAATTCAGTTTCCTGAATGGCTGGCTAACCCCGTGATGGTCAAGAAGGCTAATGGAAAATGGAGAATGTGTGTGGACTTCACAGACTTGAACGATGCATGTCCTAAGGATTGCTTTCCCTTACCAAGGATTGACGCGTTGATAGATGCCACTGCTGGGCACGAGATGTTAAGTTTTATGGATGGCTTCAGTGGGTACAATCAAATCAAGATGCACAAGGACGACGTCCCCAAGGTATCATTTATAACCAACTTTGGTGTTTTCTGTTATTTAGTCATGGCTTTTGGACTTAAGAATGCAGGGGCAACATACCAAAGGTTGGTAAACAAGATTTTTGAACCACTGATTGGCAAAACAATGGAAGTTTATGTGGATGACATGCTAGTCAAGAGCCTCGATAAGGCAGACCATATAAAACATCTCAAGGAAGCGTTTGAAGTGCTGAGGCACCACAAAATGATGTTAAATCCAGCTAAGTGTGCCTTCGGGGTAGGCTCAGGGAAGTTTTTAGGCCTGATGGTCTCCAAAAGAGGAATCGAAGCTAACCCTGACAAGATCAAGGCAATCCTAGACATGGAACCACCCAAGTCCGTTAAGGATGTACAGAAATTGACAGGAAGAGTTGCAGCATTGGGGAGGTTCATCTCCAAGTCAGGAGAAAAGTGCTTACCTTTCTTTAAGGCACTCAAAAATGTGAAAAATTTCGAATGGACATCTGAAAGCCAAGAAGCCTTTGAGGCCTTGAAGAAATACATGGCAGAAGCGCCACTGTTGGCAAAACCCAAGTCAGGAGAAATCCTCTATCTATACTTGGCGGTCTCCGACACTGCCCTGGGAGCTGTTTTGGTAAAGGAAGAACTGAAAATTCAGAAACCCATCTACTATGTGAGTAAGATTTTGCATGGGGCGGAAATAAACTACTCAGTGATTGAAAAGTTTGCCTTAGCCTTGATAATGGCTTCAAGAAAACTGCGCCCCTATTTTCAGGCTCACAAGATAGAGGTCATGACTGATCAACCTCTGAGAAACATCTTGCATAGTCCTCAAGTTAGTGGAAGGCTGATCAAATGGGCTATTGAATTGGGCGAATTCGACATCAAGTATAAGCCTCGAACGGCCATAAAAGCTCAGGCACTCGCTGACTTCATGCTTGAATGTACCATTGCCAACCAAGAAGTCGGGGGGCAGGAAGTATTGGTGGAAGATAGCAAAGATGAGGACATAGTATCCAAAGAATGCTGGGTGCTCTATTTTGATGGAGCATCAAAAACAAAATCGAGTGGAGCTGGTTTAGTGCTACAAAGTCCTGATGGATTTATAATAGAGTACGCACTGAAACTTGATTTCCCAACGACAAACAATGAGGCGGAGTATGAAGCTTTGATTGCTGGCTTAGGGCTGGCTGGAGCCCTAAGGGCCAAAACTCTGAAAGTATGTGGAGACTCAAGGCTGGTGGTTTCCCAAGTAAATGGAGAGTTTGAAGCAAGAGATGAAGTCATGGCCAAGTACTTGAAACTTGTTAAGGCTATCATGACTCAGTTTGATGAATGTTATGTGGAGCACGTTCCGAGGGAGGAAAACGTGAAGGCTGATGCCTTGTCCAAGTTTGCCTCATCTGAAATTGAAAATTATGCAGGGAGTGTATACTTTCAGGTCTTGAAGACCCCGAGCATCAACGGAAAGTTGGTAGCACCCATTGGTATTACCAGCTGTTGGATAGATCCCATCAAAGCACATCTGGAAACTGGGTGGCTGCCCGATGACACTTCAGAAGCACGAAAGCTGTACGTCAGAGCATTAAGGTATGCCCTAATTGAGGGAATCCTATACAAAAAATCTTTCATCATTCCTTATCTGAAGTGTTTGAGACCCCAAGAGGCGGAGTTGGCCCTAAAAGAAGTACATGAAGGCATCTGTGGGCAACACTTGGGGGGCAGAGCCCTTGCACATAAAGTCACCCGTCTAGGCTTTTATTGGCCAACCATGCTTGCGGATGCTAAGAGCTATGTGAGAAAATGTGAACGATGCCAGAAACATGCACCCGTGGTTAGACAACCACCTGAGATGATGACATCCATTAATTCTCCTATCCCTTTTGCTATGTGGGGAATGGATATACTTGGGCCATTTCCAATGGCAAGTGCTCAAAGAAAATTCTTGATAGTTGCGATTGACTACTTCACTAAGTGGATTGAGGCTAAGCCATTAGCCAAGATAACCACCAAGCAAGTGATGCAATTCTTTTGGGAAAGTGTGATATGCAGGTATGGAATTCCACGAGTCCTTGTAACGGATAATGGAACTCAGTTCAACAATGATGAGTTCAAGAAATATTGCGATGAAAATGATATTAAGTTGCGCTTCACTTCTGTTGCCCATCCTCAAGCAAATGGGCAAGCCGAGGTTGCAAATCGGATAATCCTAGATGGACTGAAGAAAAGGGTTGAACGATCCAGAAATACTTGGGTAGATGAATTGCTCCCCATTCTATGGGCGTATCGTACTACTTGCAAAGTCACTACTGGGGCAACCCCATTCCTGTTAGCATATGGAGCAGAAGCAGTGGTTCCTGTAGAAATCACTCATGCATCTCCTAGAGTTGAAGCATATGAACCAGAGGCAAATGTTCGCTCGTAAACACGCAAGTATACGCGATCACAAATAGCAAGTGATAAATAGAATTCGTTCCGCAGAGACTAGGTGTAAATGCCAATTTAATACCTATGCAACAGTGTATGGTTACTTCTTATTGCTTGAACAATTATCAATTTGGGTTGATTATTAACTACTTTAATAAACTAAGCAATTATTAAACTAAGAATAAATTAACAATTAAGAGTTCTTGTATATGAGAAAGCATGGAATTCCAATTTCATCGAAAACTTCACTAAAGGTTGACACATTAAATCGACATAGGTGACAAACATGATAATTAATCAGATAACACGACATTAGTACGAGCTACCTTTCAGTACACTCGTATCAAACCACTTAATATCCACAAGAGATAGAAATCAAGAAGACACCAAATTACGTTCAAATCATATATGTCTATACAATCTGGAAACACAATTGGTTTAAGCACAAGTTATCTTTATAACTACATGGGGCAACATGAGATGGTTAAAATCACGCTACTAATCAAGAATAATCAATTAATTCATGAACCCATGCTACTATGGCATATTCCCAATCCTTGAATCCACTTTCGCAATCATCAAAGATAAATAAATTAGATGCTAGCTACACATCTATAAATTAAAACAAACCATAATAGATTATCATAATAAGATCACCCAACAATCAATTACGTGTCAAACACAATAATTACGTAATCAAATCCATTGGAACCCCATGATAATGATTTAGTTCATAATTGAACCTTTCACCATCATGGGTTCTAGAGTAAACATAATTCTAGAAAACAAATAATAATAGAAGAGAAATAGGGTTAGAAATAAATCCCCAAATAGTGTGAAGAAGAATACAAATGATCCAAAATAGGTTAGGCCTCCTTGCTTGTCACTAGCTTGAAGATCCCTCCTCTCAAGTGTTTTTTTTTTGGAATGATAATACTACTAATAAATCTTCTAATTATTCATAGGAAGATAAAAATTTTTGCTACTTAGTCTACCCCCTTTTTTTAGATTTTTCAGCATATCATAAATATGCCCTAAATTACATGGGCCTCAAAACTAGACCCGAAAACCTTCAGCCAAACCACGCACTACTCGCGCACCTCGTCCCTGCCTCCACTCCGCGCAGCAGCGCGAACGACCCGCGCAGGAGCGCGCCTAAACTCCTGGAAATTTCCTTCCGCGCTATAGCGCCTTCGCAGCGCAACACCCTCGCGCAGCTGCGCCTCAATCCCGCGCAGGAGCGCCTGAAAGCTCCTGGAATTCCTTTGGCTGAGCTACAGCGCCTACAACCTTGCGCAGGAGCGCCTCTAACCTCCTGGAACACTACAAAGCTTCACCACTTGACTTGTTACCTTGGAAACTTGTTTTCTTGCACCGACTTTAGGTTAATTTCACACCACCACCACATTGATTTAGCCCAAAATGCCTTCAACGACACAACCTACACAAATTACATAAAAACACATTACTTGGCAACGAAACTCGAGAACTTGCAAACGTTTTAAGTTAAAACAGAAGGTAAAGAGTGGACATGAAATCCACCTATCAAACCCCCAAACTTAACCCGTTGCTTGTCCTCAAGCAATGCGAATTCTCCCTAAAATGATGAATGAATGCAACTAATAACTAAATGACATGATAATGCGAACGTGACCTAATGCAATGATCCCACACAGATGATCCGAACCCACTCAACACGCAACGCCTCCAAGAATGAAACAACTCCAAACAGAGCTCGACTAAGTTCCCGCATACTAACAACACGTGCCCGGTACGTGGTGTGTGCAATTCTCACTAGATATACTCTCGTAACTAGATCAAAGGCATAACCAATTTCTCGCCAAGACAATCACATGTTTATAAACAGAATGAACTCTAGCCACAAGAAACCACTTAAAGACACCTCAATATCCACTTGAGTTAGACAGGAATACCCACTTTTATTACAACGCATCATACTAACACCATACGCATGCTTATTTGACCGTGCAATGGTTGAGACCCCAAAAGGCTTATACAATAATACCCATGTAGCGAGCTTTAGGTTAGTGGATCCCAGACCGGAAAAATCTTAGGTCACTAGGCACAAAGTCCCCTAGAACTTAATTGCTCGAGTATTAAAGAGCTCAACCTTGATCAATTTTGCATAACAACTAACAAAACAAATTTTTTTTTTTTCTTTTTCTTTTCTATATTTTTTTTTTCTCTCGGAATGAGTGCGCTTTGCCTTTTTCTCATTCCGCCCTAGACTACTCATCTTTTCAATGAGCCGGCTACTAGCCATTTGACGCCTAGCAATTATTGACAACTAGCATGATATCCCTGTTTTCCCCCAAACTTAGACTTGAGTGCTTCTTTCAATTTCAAGAGAATAGAAACATTCTACATATAAATACTTGATTAAATCCTAACAACCAAACCAGGTATGACTCAATCTAGCCCTAGAGCAAACTGTGAGACCGTGAAAAGATTGTGTTTCCGACACACGCAAGCCAATTTCGTAGGAACTTAAAATCAACCCTCTATTCATTGTCATCACACTCAATTAAGTATCGACCTGTCAAGCCAGAAACAGACACTAATGTGGAATCATGTGATATGCAAGAATGTGCATGAACAAAATGATTATACAACCTAAATAATCTATATGTCATGGCATCCTAAATGCAAACTACATGGCATGGCAAGACCAAATGCACAATTACTTATATGAACTATCATGAAAATGCAACTATATGCAATGCAATGACTCTTAATACCCTACAATCACCCCCAAACTTATTAAATTCAATGTCCTCATTGAAGGTAAATTACAGGGTACAAGAGAACTCCCCTAGTTGTCGGCATCTCCACCCTCCTCGGGTGGTGTGTCTGGTGGTGGATAGACATGGTGCGCTCCAAAGGTGGGCCATGTGACCTGAACACCCTGCTGCTGGTACACTCCATCCAACGACTGAGTCAAGTCTGTAGCAAATCGATGTATCATGGCATGTGTAGTGTCATAACGCCTCATCATGCGCCTGAACTGAGTATCACTGAAGACCACATTGCCCTGACTTGACTGGCTCGGCTGTGTGTGTGAAGGTTCGGCTCTATCTGCCGACCGAGGTACTCTCTCCACCTGTGGCGGATTACCACTTCCCTCAGCAAGAACAACATAACCACGGCCCCTAGGGTGGGGAGTGCCGCCCGGCCACTCCACCAACCTCTTAATCGCCTGGTGATCAATATCACCAATCGGCCTGTGCAAAATCTCATCATTATTCCAGCGAACACCAACATTACTACACAACTCAGCAACAATCACAGCATGGGGAATTCCACCCGTAGTAGTACCACCTAAGAATTTCATGATGTTCTGATATACTAAATACCCGAGATCAATGTACTTTCCGTTCAGAATACCCCACAAAATGATAGCACGGTCAACCGTAACCACAGTAACATGCGAAGTCGGCATTATGCGGGCACACATAAAATGGAACCAAGCTCGCGCATACCTGGTCAATGCAGCTGCAGGAAAAGTACGCTTCGTAGTCGTACCGGCCTTGCACTTCCAAACCGTGCCCGGTATACACATCCCTGCTACAATAGCGTCTAAGTCTACGTCATCCCGTGTCTTCTGCACCCAATCCTCCGCACCTATGGGCTTCGCTCGTTGTTCCAAAATGCGGCGTATAGACCCAGGTTTGTAAGTCACTGTCCGGCCCCTCACTATAGTGATCCCATTTTTCTGCATCTTGGCATTTGCATAGAACTCCCGTACTACACTTAATGGAACCGCCAAAGGTGTGTTACAAAATGCCGACCACCCTAACTCCGTAACCATAGCTGCCAATTCCCCATCCTCGGCCGAAGGGGCGAACCCCCGTTCCTTGACAACTCCTTTTGTCGATAAATTGTCAAACTCCACTAGAGCCGCCTTAGAGACAAATTTATCCACATCATAATCCACATCCCCCTCTTCCTCCGAACTACTACTACTCACAATCCGTGCCCTCTTAGGAGCCATAACAACAATACCCACAAATACAATTTCAACAATATCCACTAGAAACCATTAACCACTCAAAATTCCCCAAAAACCACCAATCCACAAATTCTCCACAATTTACAAGAGCTCAATTCATAAATAAACAAGAGTGAAGAATGATATACCCAATCCGATAGGTGAACTTGCAAGTAGACTCCACCAAGCTTGAGTCTTGAAGCCTTCAAATTAGACTTAAGTTGGGCAACATTGAAATGGGGGTTTGGGGTTTGTGTGTATAGGTGTATGTATAGATGGGTGAATAACTATTAGGTAGGATATGAGATGATTTGGAATTGGGAGGGTTTAGCTTGATAAGAATTTAGGGATAGGTTTAGGAATTGGGAGATGAAGATGAGATGAATTTAGGGATTTTAGGAGAATAAGAGGATATAAAATGAAATTGGGGGGGGGGGTTGTTTTGTGTTTAATTCGAACATGGCTGGGCAGTTGATGTAAGGCGCAGCAGCGCAGTTTACACGCGCTGGGGCGCGTGGGAGCCCCTGAATTTTTTCTATTTTCTATTTTTTTTTTTTTTTTTTTTTTTTTTTTTTTTTTTTTTTTTTTTAAAAACTATCCGAACAACAACCGAACGCGTGGGTTGCCTCCCACGAAGCGCTTCTTTAACGTCACTAGCTTGACTTGAAGTTTCCCGCTATGTCGACTCAAGAACCGCTAACATTTTCTCACGATTAACCGTACCTCCAAAATAATGTTTCAACCTTTGACCGTTAACCTTGAATGCTTGATCATGTGACTTCTCGAAAATTTCTACCGCTCCATGCGGATACACAGTTTTAATGGTGAAAGGCCCTGACCACCTTGACTTGAGTTTACCCGGAAAAAGTCTGAGCCGAGAATTGAATAGAAGAACTAATTGGCCTGGTTCAAAGGTTTTGGGCACTAATTTCCTGTCATGCCAATTCTTCACTTTCTCTTTGTACATTTTTGAGTTCTCGTAAGCTTGAAAACGAAACTCATCCAGTTCATTCAATTGCAGCATCCTCTTTTCACCAGCAGCTGCCATGTCAAGATTTAACTTCTTCAATGCCCAATAAGCCTTATGTTCTAGTTCCGCTGGTAGATGACACGCTTTCCCATAAACAAGCTGAAATGGAGACATTCCCAATGGAGTTTTATACGCTGTCCTGTAGGCCCATACGGCTTCATCTAACTTCATGGACCAATCCTTCCTTGAAGGATTCACTACCTTTTCCAAGATTCTTTTAATTTCCCGATTAGAAACCTCGGCTTGCCCATTTGTCTGAGGATGATAGGTTGTTGCAACGCGGTGAGATACTCGATACTTGGCTAATAAAGCCGTGAACTGACGATTGCAAAAATGAGTACCTTCATCACTGATAATAGCACGAGGGGTCCCAAAACGAGTGAAGATCTGCTTATGAAGGAAATTAAGCACTACCTTAGCATCATTTGTTGGTAGGGCTTTCACCTCTACCCATTTGGACACATAATCCACAGCCAACAGGATGTATTGATTGTTGAACGATGACACAAAAGGTCCCATGAAGTCGATACCCCACACGTCAAAAATCTCCACTTCAAGCATACTATTCAATGGCATCTCGTTCCTTCTAGAAATATTGCCAACTCTTTGGCATCGGTCACATCGCAGCACGAACTGATGTGCATCTTTAAACAGAGTTGGCCAGAAAAATCCTGCCTGAAGCACACGAGCAGCTGTCTTATCTCCAGCATAATGACCACCATAAATAGTGTCATGACAATCTCGCAAAATACCCTCCGTCTCACTGTAAGGAATACATCGTCTGAGAAGCTGGTCTGGCCCCTGCTTGAACAAGTAAGGCTCATCCCAACGGTACCACTTGACGTCATGAAGGAATTTCTTTTTCTGAGCATAAGAAAACTCAGCTGGAATGATGTTGCTCACCAGATAGTTCACAAAGTCAGCAAACCAAGGCACTTCACCTTGTACCTGAAACAGCTGCTCGTCCGGAAAGTGCTCATTTATGAGAGTTTCATCCTTACTGCCTTCCTGTCCCTGCTCCAATCGAGAGAGATGATCAGCTACCTGATTTTCCGTTCCTTTTCTGTCCTTAATTTCTAGCTCGAACTCCTGAAGTAGAAGTACCCAACGAATCAGTCGGGGTTTAGCATCCTTTTTAGATAGTAGAAATCTGATAGCTGCATGGTCTGTGTAGACCGTGACCTTCGCTCCCAGCAAGTAAGACCTGAACTTCTCGAATCCATAGACAACTGCAAGAAGCTCTTTTTCAGTGGTGGTGTAATTCAGTTGTGCATCATTGAGAGTCTTGCTCGCATAGTAAACCACATGAAATACATTACTCTTCCTTTGCCCTAACACCACACCCACCGCGAAATCACTCGCATCACACATCATCTCGAAAGGCTCATTCCAGTTTGGAGCTGTGATGATTGGAGTAGTCGTCAGCTTCTTCTTCAAATGTTCGAATGCCTGCAGACACTCATCAGTGAATTTGAAAGGAGTGTCCTTCTCTAATAAACTGCAAAGTGGCTTTGTGATTTTTGAGAAGTCTTTTATAAAACGCCTATAGAAACCGGCGTGCCCCAGAAAACTGCGAACTCCTTTGACAGAAATAGGAGGAGGAAGTTTTTCGATTGTCTCCAGCTTGGCCTTATCCACTTCTAAGCCCTTATTAGACACCTTGTGACCTAGAATGATACCCTCCTGTACCATGAAGTGGCACTTCTCCCAGTTGAGCACTAGATTCGTTTCAACACATCGCTTCAACACCATGCTTAAGTTGTGCAAGCACTCGTCATAAGACGAGCCAAAGACTGAGAAGTCATCCATGAATACTTCGACATTAATGCCAATCATATCAGAAAAAATGGCCATCATGCATCTTTGAAAAGTAGCTGGAGCACCACATAGTCCGAAGGACACACGTCGGAACGCAAAAGTTCCAAATGGACATGTAAAGGTAGTCTTCTCCTGATCTTCAGGAGCTATAGCAATCTGATTGTAGCCCGAATACCCATCCAGCAAACAGTAGTACTCATGTCCAGCTAGCCTGTCTAGCATCTGATCAATGAATGGCAGAGGGAAGTGATCCTTCCTAGTAGCCTTGTTCAATTTTCTGTAGTCCATACAAACTCTCCAACCTGTGACTGTCCGAGTTGGAATGAGCTCATTCTTCTCATTAGCTACCACTGTCATACCCCCCTTCTTTGGTACACACTGAACCGGGCTCACCCAAGAACTGTCCGAGATGGGATAAATGATGCCTGCATCCAACCACTTCAGAATCTCCTTCTTGACAACCTCTTTCATGATGGGATTCAGCCTCCTCTGATGCTCCACTGAAGGTTTGCTCCCTTCCTCCATTGGAATTTTGTGCATACAGTAAGAGGGGCTGATGCCCTTGATGTCTGCAATTGTCCACCCTATAGCTGACTTGAACTCCCTCAG
This sequence comes from Heracleum sosnowskyi, assembly GCA_030848705.1. Taxonomy (NCBI): domain Eukaryota; kingdom Viridiplantae; phylum Streptophyta; class Magnoliopsida; order Apiales; family Apiaceae; genus Heracleum; species Heracleum sosnowskyi. Next base: position 35,467,453 of record CM061242.1, read on the forward strand.
AATCCGCAAGAGTTTTTCTTCCTCGCTACCTGACAGGTTAGATGCAATAATCACAGGTAATGTAGATGCATCACCAAGAAAAGCATACCTTAAATGGTCCGGCAGTGGCTTAAGTTCAAGTTCAGGAACTTCCTCAATAGATGGCTTTAGACGAATTTGTGATTTTTGAAACTCAGCTAAGCCAAGAGATTCCGGTGGAGCATTGAATTTCCTTTGGTAGGGATTAGCATTCAACAATTTAACACACTCTGAAATTTCTTCGTCTTCAGAATCCGAATCCCCTTGTAAAGTGCTTACTAAGGCATCTGCGTTCGACAACTGCTTCCTTTCCTCATGTTGCAATGATTTAACCATGTCAAGTCTGAAACACTCTTCCTCTTCAATTGGAAGTTGCATGGCTTTAAACACGTTGAAGGTGACGTTTTGATCATGCACTCTCATAGTCAGCTCCCCTTTCTGAACATCAATCAAGGTTTTGCCAGTGGCCAAGAATGGCCGTCCCAAGATAATAGGGATGTTCTTGTCTTCCTCGAAATCCAAGATGACAAAGTCAGCGGGAAAAATGAGTTTGTCCACTTTGACTAAGACGTCTTCCACTATGCCACGAGGATATGTAACCGACCTGTCAGCTAGCTGCAAGGAAATATTGGTCGGTTTTGGGTCGGGAAGTCCAAGTGTCAAGAAGACTGAGAGTGGCATCAGATTAATGCTTGCCCCAAGATCACACAAGCATTTGTTGAACGACACATTTCCAATAGTGCAGGGAATAGTGAAGCTTCCTGGGTCCTTAAGCTTTGGAGGTAATTTTTGTTGCAAGATTGCACTGCATTCCTCTGTCAATGCTACCGTCTCAAAATCAGCCAGCTTTATCTTCCTTGAAAGAATTCCCTTCATAAATTTGGCATAGCTTGGCATTTGTTCCAAAGCTTCAGCAAATGGAATGTTAATATGCAACTTTTTGAATACCTCCAGAAATTTGCCAAATTGCTGATCCAATTTCTGTTTTTGCATCCTTTGAGGGAACGGTGGGGGCGGATAGACTGGAGGATTAGCCTCTGCAGGAACTGACTGCTTAGCTAGTTGAGGGATTGGCTGTTTTTCCTTTTCCGCAACTTCCTCTTGCTTTTCCTGTTCTGAATTCTGCTCAACTCCTGCTCCCTCTGTGACCCTTCCTGACCGTAGGGTAATAGCTTGTACCTGCTCCTTGCCATCCTTCTTTCCTGGATTCGGTTCTGTGTTGCTAGGAAGCACTCCTTGAGGCCTATTGAGTATGGCACTGGCAAGCTGTCCCACCTGGTTTTCCAAGTTCTTTTGAGAAACTGTTAGGGTTTTTATCATTAACCTCATCTCCTCCATTTCAGATTTCTCATTGGATGTCTGACCAGAATTCCCATAAGAATGTTGAAATCCTGGTGGCTGATATTGCTGCCTCGGAGCATACTGCTGCTGCATTCCTGAAGGGTTGGGTTGTCTACCCCCAAACTGCTGATTAGGAGGAGGATAAGATGTTTGCTGCATGTTATTCTGACTGTTCCCCCAGCTAAAGTTAGGATGATTCCTGTTGTTTGGATGATAAGCGTTAGGAATTGGGACTTGTGGCCTTTGAAAGTTGCTGACGAACTGCGCTGACTCATTAGATATGGCACATTGACGAGTGTCATGCCCACCTGCACATAGCTCACAGATGCTAGCTACCTGTTGCATCCCAAGATTAGCCAAAGAATCCACCTTCATGCTTAGAGCTTCTAACTGAGCCGACAGAGCAGTAGCGGTATCAACTTGAAGAACTCCTGCTACTTTGTTTTGCTGCAATCTTTGCGAAGGATTTTGATACTCATTTGCAGCCATCATTTCAATCAGATTATAAGCTTCCTCGTAGCTTTTAGCCCACAATGCTCCGCCAGAAGCAGCATCTACCATAGGCCTAGATTGACCTCCCAGTCCATTATAGAAACAGTTTATGACCATCCAATAGGGCATACCGTGATGGGGGCATTTTCTGAGCATCTCCTTATAACGTTCCCAAGCCTCACACAATGACTCACCCTGTGCCTGAGTAAACTGAGTAATAGCATTCCTAATGGCAGCTGTTTTTGCCATAGGAAAGAATTTGGAGAGAAATTTTTGCGCAAGCTCTTCCCAAGTAGTGATTGATCCGGCTGGTAGAGAATGTAGCCAGCCTTTAGCTTTGTCCCTCAAAGAAAAGGGAAAGAGTCTCAGCTTCACAGCATCATCTGAAACACCATTGAATTTGAAGGTGTCACAGATTTCAATAAAATTCCGGATGTGCATATTAGGGTCCTCAGTTGCACCACCCCCAAACTGCACTGTGTTCTGCACCATCTGGATAGTTCCCGGCTTGATCTCGAATGTATTCGCAGCAATTGCAGGCCTGATGATACTTGACTGAATGTCATTTATCCTTGGCTGCGAATAGTCCATGAGTGCTTTAGGCACTTCCTCTTGATTCAGATTAGCATCTCCCATTGTAACAACCGGTCCAACTTCTTCTTCTAGTAACTCTATCTCTTTCTTCCTTTCTAGTTCCTCTTTGGTTTGAGATCGTGTTCGCATGCACGTTCAAATACCTGAAAGACGAAGGCCAGGAAGACACAAAATATGTAAGTAACACGAATCAAGTCAGTAATCTATAACGACCACTGCTGACAAGCATATAAATTACAAATAACACTGTAGTCCCCGGCAGCGGCGCCAAAAACTTGTTCGCTCGTAAACACGCAAGTATACGCGATCACAAATAGCAAGTGATAAATAGAATTCGTTCCGCAGAGACTAGGTGTAAATGCCAATTTAATACCTATGCAACAGTGTATGGTTACTTCTTATTGCTTGAACAATTATCAATTTGGGTTGATTATTAACTACTTTAATAAACTAAGCAATTATTAAACTAAGAATAAATTAACAATTAAGAGTTCTTGTATATGAGAAAGCATGGAATTCCAATTTCATCGAAAACTTCACTAAAGGTTGACACATTAAATCGACATAGGTGACAAACATGATAATTAATCAGATAACACGACATTAGTACGAGCTACCTTTCAGTACACTCGTATCAAACCACTTAATATCCACAAGAGATAGAAATCAAGAAGACACCAAATTACGTTCAAATCATATATGTCTATACAATCTGGAAACACAATTGGTTTAAGCACAAGTTATCTTTATAACTACATGGGGCAACATGAGATGGTTAAAATCACGCTACTAATCAAGAATAATCAATTAATTCATGAACCCATGCTACTATGGCATATTCCCAATCCTTGAATCCACTTTCGCAATCATCAAAGATAAATAAATTAGATGCTAGCTACACATCTATAAATTAAAACAAACCATAATAGATTATCATAATAAGATCACCCAACAATCAATTACGTGTCAAACACAATAATTACGTAATCAAATCCATTGGAACCCCATGATAATGATTTAGTTCATAATTGAACCTTTCACCATCATGGGTTCTAGAGTAAACATAATTCTAGAAAACAAATAATAATAGAAGAGAAATAGGGTTAGAAATAAATCCCCAAATAGTGTGAAGAAGAATACAAATGATCCAAAATAGGTTAGGCCTCCTTGCTTGTCACTAGCTTGAAGATCCCTCCTCTCAAGTGTTTTTTTTTTGGAATGATAATACTACTAATAAATCTTCTAATTATTCATAGGAAGATAAAAATTTTTGCTACTTAGTCTACCCCCTTTTTTTAGATTTTTCAGCATATCATAAATATGCCCTAAATTACATGGGCCTCAAAACTAGACCCGAAAACCTTCAGCCAAACCACGCACTACTCGCGCACCTCGTCCCTGCCTCCACTCCGCGCAGCAGCGCGCACGACCCGCGCAGGAGCGCGCCTAAACTCCTGGAAATTTCCTTCCGCGCTATAGCGCCTTCGCAGCGCAACACCCTCGCGCAGCTGCGCCTCAATCCCGCGCAGGAGCGCCTGAAAGCTCCTGGAATTCCTTTGGCTGAGCTACAGCGCCTACAACCTTGCGCAGGAGCGCCTCTAACCTCCTGGAACACTACAAAGCTTCACCACTTGACTTGTTACCTTGGAAACTTGTTTTCTTGCACCGACTTTAGGTTAATTTCACACCACCACCACATTGATTTAGCCCAAAATGCCTTCAACGACACAACCTACACAAATTACATAAAAACACATTACTTGGCAACGAAACTCGAGAACTTGCAAACGTTTTAAGTTAAAACAGAAGGTAAAGAGTGGACATGAAATCCACCTATCAGCAAACGAAGAAGGTTTGAGGTTAGCTTTAGATCTAATTGACGAAGTTAGAGATGAGGCGAATGCCAAGATGGTTGAACATCAGAAACGAGCATCTTTCTACTATAACCTAAGGGTTAAAGAAAGATTCTTTCGTCAAGGTGACTTGGTACTCAGAAAGATTGAAGCATCTGGAGTTGGACAAAAGGGAAAGTTGGCCCCAAACTGGGAAGGACCCTATCGGGTTAAAAGTGTTTATGGACGAGGCTCATATAAGCTGGAAACTCTGGAAGGGGTTGAAGTGCCTAGAACTTGGCATGCTGCAAACTTAAAAGTTTATTATGTTTAAGGGTGTCCTAATTGGACTCACTGTTAGGACAAGTAGAAATAAGGTTGATGAAACCAATCCAAGTTTTTAAACTTGAGGTAGAAGTAGTATATTATGTAAGGGTTGAACCCATTTTTCAAGTTATGAATTTATTCAGTAATGTCATGAATATTCCACATGCATTGTGTATTGGTGTTTATATATGATTCAAGGTACTAAGTAAGTATGCAAATGCGAGAAATTAAAAGGCAAATAAATTAAACAACTTAAAATAAAGTTTAAGTTATGCCCGAAGGCAGAATTACAGAGAATAAATATAAACTAAAAGCAACTATGGCTGGGTGCCATCCCCTCCATGCTCGTCCTCGGAGCCAGACTCCTCTTCAGACTCCTCTTCCTCAGCATCCTCCTCCTCACCAGACTCCTCCTCGCTGGAGCTGGATTCTTCTGACTCTTCACCAGGTTGGGGAGCAGGTTCAGGATTAGGAATCCTGTCATCCTCATCCATAACATCCTCTCCAGCCAAGGCCCTCTCCAACTGGTTAGGAGCATGGGGACTGGGGAAGTCTGAGATAGTGAGAGATCCAGGCATTCTCCTCGAGACCTCAGCCAAAGCCTCGTCCCATCCTTTGGTGAACTGGACAGGGAAAAGGAGATCATCATGCTGAGTAATGATATCCTGGTACTCGGCAGAATCAAAATACTCATCAATGATACGTTCCTTCCCCTTCCTAAGCTCCACCAGCTCCGCTTGAGCATCCAACAGCTCCTTATCCCTTCGATTCAAGGAAGCTTTAAGTGAACCCACCTCCAGTTGGGCTTGATCATACTTAGCCTTGTTGGCCTCAGAAGATGAGCGCCAGGCTTTGGCTTGAAATAAAGCCCCTTGATAGTTGGCATTAACCTACAAGCAAGTTACAAGTCAAATACTTAAACTTTAAAAACGTTGTTAACTACAAAGAAAAAGCAGAGAACGATACTCACAGCAGCCATTGCTTGAGATCCAGCATGCTCCACCCCTTCGATGGTGGAGTTTGAGACAAAATCCTTGTAATCACAAGGAGTCAATGAATGGTGTGACCATTCGACAGCATGAGCAGACACCCCCACTATAGTGTCCTTTTTCCTTATCCCCCAGTTGGGGCGCCATACAGAACTCTTAGATGAGCCCTCGACCTCATCTACCTCAGCCACATGAGGCCTCAAAATGGCAGGGCCTTTCTCGATCAGCCTGGGGTCCTTCAAGCAAGCCCTTTTGATCCTTGCTGTCTGCCCGTCCTCTGGCTCATTTTGCTTGTTGATAAACTCAGCAGCTGCAAACAAAAGTCAAGGAAAACAATTGGTATAAGGCAATCTTAATACAACTACAAGAAAATAAGAAAAAGAATTACCCTTTTCAGAAACTCTTGAAAGTCCCAGTTTCTTAAGTAGAAACTCGTCCAGAAGCTCCCAAGCCTTGGTGGCATAGTCATCCTTGGAGAGTTCAGCATAGGCAAAGGCCTCCTCCTCAGTCAGAACTATGTCACCAGGACTACCATCCGAAACTCTACTAAATGAGCTTTGGAATAAGGTGCCCCAGTCCCCTCCATCCCACATCAAATACATAAATTCATCTCTCCATTTGGGATTGTTGTCGGGAATGGATTTTGGGTGGAAGATGGGAGGTTTTGAGGGTCGATGATTAATGTATACCCAACCCAAAGTTTGGGAAGAGCTATTTTTAAATTGAAAAATCTTTCTAAAGAGAGCAACAGAAAGAGGGAATTTGTTTTTTAAACACAAAACAATAAAACACATAATAAGTCTCCAAGCATTGGGAGGTAGTTGACAAGGGTTAATTCCTACGTCAGCTAAAAGTTGAGGAATGAAAGGATGAAATGGAAATCGAACACCTGCAGCAATGACCCCCTTGTAAATGCAAAGAGCATCTGGGCGCCAATGGCAGGAACGATCCCCAGGACCAGCAAGAACTAACCTATAAGGTGGTCTAATTCTATACATGTTCTTGTAATTAGCAATTGCATCAGCATCATTAAATCTATTGCTATGGTTATAAGCATCTAAATGCGACACTGAAGGATATTCATCACTACGCTCTAGAATCATATCTTGTAAAGACATAGTGGGAGAACGAATGATGATACCTCTTTTGGATGCTTGATTCATTTTTTGGAGGCGGCTAGCAGAACGATCAGCCATTCTTAAATCTTCAAACAAAAAGCCCAGAATCTTCTTGGGAAGGATATTGAAACCCAGAAAATCTTCAAACTATGAAGATTAAAACCCAGAATCTTCTTGGGAAGGAGATTGAAACCCAGAAATCTTCAAACTTTGAAGATTAAAACCCAGAACCTTCTTGGGAAGGAGATGAAACCCAGAAAAATAAGTGCACCGCCACAAAAACTTGCCGGAAATCGTTTGACTACGGAGAAAGATAAAGATTTATAGAAAGAAATTTTTGGAAAGGTTTCGAGTGAAGGATAAAAAGTGAAACCTCACTCTTTTATAGGCAAAGTAACTGGAAACTCAACCGGTTAGGAAAGTCTAACCGGTTGTAGCCAGTCAAAGCCCACAATTACTTCTTAGACTTCTGGAATCAAGGCCCAAAGTGTTATAATAAATAAAGGACAAGGCCCATGGCCCAAATAAATAAAAGGCTTAGAAATTAAACCTAAAAAAGGTTTGAGAACTAGGCTTAAGGCCCAATATAAAATCAAGGCCCAAAAGGTTGGAAATTTAAAAATAATTCTAAGGCAATAAAACTAGTTCAAATATGCCAAAAATGGGAAGTTGAGTTCGAAAATTCCTATTCGAATTCATGCTAAAAATCTTGGTCGACATGATCGACCTTGTTCCTATTTCAAGTCGAAAAAAGCCTGCTGAATCCTGGTCGAAAATTGACCTAGAAATTCCTTATCAAAGAATCCAGGTCGAAATATCTTGGATACTTGTTCGAAAAATTCTGTTCGAAAAATAACTAGGATTCCTAGTCGACATAGTCGACCTTGCCATCCTTTCCTGGTCGATGTCTACCAGGACTCTTGCTCGAATTTAAACTGTTCCTGGTCGAAAATTTAAGGTCGAAAAAGACCTAAATTTCCTGGTCGAACTGATCGACCTCACTCCACTTCCTATTCGAAAATGAATACTGAAAGTGAGGTCGAAAAAATACTATTCCTGATAAAAAAAATTTTTAAAGGTCAAAAAGACACAAATATGAGTTCGACCAATCCTGATCGAAAAATAGCTATGAAACCAAGTCGAGCTATACGACCTCACAGCAAAATGAAGTCGAAATTGACCTGTATTTTCTGGTCGAAACCATCAACCTCACTATTATTCGAGGTCGACATATGAAGTCGAAATTCACACTAAATCTGGTCGAAGATCCTACTCGAAAGACCATAGATCGAGCTCGAAAAATCAAACAATCCTGTTCGAAATTGAACTAAGGATTCTAATCAACGTTGTCGACCTCGTCTCCGTTTCTGTTCGAAAATGGTCTGAAAAGTCCTGATCGAAAAACCTGATCGAATTCATAAGGAATTCCTGTTCGAATAATCCTGTTCGAAATTGAGCTATATTTCCTAGTCGATGTCGTCGACCTCATTCCTGTTCCAGGTCGAATTCGGCCTCGATTCCTGGTCGAAAATGACTTGGAATGAGGTCGAAACTTTGAAGTCGAAAATGTACTAAAAATCCTGGTCGATGTTGTCGACCTCATTCCTGTTCCAGGTCGAAATCGACCTCGATTCCTGGTCGAAAATGACCTGGAATCCTGGTCGAAAATGACCTGGATCCCTGGTCAAAATGACCAAATTCCACGACAATTTTGAGGTTGAAAAATGCCTTGAAAAATAAAAAATATTCTGGAAAAATATGAAATAAATTTCTACTAAAATCTCGATTGATTTTCCTAGAAATTGGGGGGCAAATGATATGGGCTGAAATATAACCCTAGAGATAGTTAATGATATATTAATTAGACCTGGTTCGGTCCAAGAATTAGGCCCGATAAAAAGGCCCGAAACCCTAATCATTTATTAATTCCGTAAATTAATAAATAAGGAAAAATTACCAGCTCATTAAATGAGTCCAACGCATATTAAAACTCTTCAAGAATCAGCAATCAAGATACACAAATCAACTAGGAGTCAGCCTCCTACGAAATAGGATTCACAATCCTGATCTAAGAAGGCTACTTGGCCTCCAAGTCACCTTCTTCTACTCTAAATGCAAGACTCCTGACGCCTATATAAGGAACCTGATCCTACAATCAGAACTACGTTTTATTGGCTTGATTCTCAATTTACACTAATTGAGATACGTAGGCATCTTGTGAGGACCTGTTTAGTCACGAACCACGAGAGCAGCCATAAAGACACGATTGTCCACCATCATTCATTGAATACAGCCGTCAACATCTAAATCTATTTTTCATTCCATAACATATAGATATCTATATACTATTATATTAAAGACGAAACATTAAATGTTTTTATAGTTGATTTATAGTCTAGTCCTTCATAGTTTGGTCATACAATCTCTAATCGTTAGATCTTTTAACTTAAATTAATGAGAGCCATTAGATATAATACTAAATATTTTTTGGTATGTTGTGATTTTACTTAATTGTACTTCGTATTTTTACTTAATTACCCTTACTTATTTATAAAAAATATTATTAAATAATAATATTACCTATTTATAACCAATTACCTTTTACACCTAAAATATATTATTTTTTTATTTTTTCTGAAAAATTCCCTTATTTTTTCAAAAATATCACGAGCAATTACCAGATTTCCAGATGTCAGAAGCCTCATTGTTATTAGCCAAATCAAAAGCAACCTTATAATCACATATAACTCTATATTCCACATTTTTGGAGTAGTACCATATAATCTTGTTATCTATATTCATGTCACCGCATGGAAGGCTTAAGATTATATTAGCATCCTTTTCGAACAAAATGTTTTTGACAAAATTTACATCCATCAGACATCTAAAGATTAATAACAAATAAATTACGAGGGATTTCTGATTTTTCAAAAAAATTGGCCTAGGCAACCGTGGATCAACAAGAATTCTTACGTTGTTCCCATTTTCAATTCTCCACCTGTTAGAAATGAATATCACCAAAAAACTAGACAGAGTGGGTAAATGGATAGTTTAGATATTTTTCACTTTCTTGAAACTAAATTGTTGTAATAGAACGTGTAGTAAGAAAATGCGGAATGAAAATAAACAACACACACAATCACTTTAATCTACTTTGTATTAAGCAAATTAAATACTACAGCTTTCCAGAATTTCACAACTGAATTTCTGGCTTCTAAACAAGAACAGTTTGTATCTTGTTTGCTTACAGAGAAAGAAGTGCTTGAATATAATTCTATGATATGCTCACTTACTGCTAACAGTAGGGTGTGCACAATATATATATTGTCCTATACAAAACTAGTGCACACACCTAATTACACAGCTACCCTTCCTGCAACTCCATTTTGTCGTTCTATAAACGGTCGGATGTGTCAGGGAGAGCCACTTGATTTCTGTGGTCATCTCCCTTATCTGTAGCTGCTTGTCTTCCTTCTTACTCTCCAAGTTTAGCTGTAGATTTGTCATCTGTATTTTGGACCACCTGACCAATACAGATGCTTCAGTATTTGTCTTCATTGACTTTGATCTTGTACCTTCATTTGTCTTGTTGTAGATGGCTAAGTGTTGATATCGTGAAATCCACTTCATTCCTGACTTCGCGATGTATCCTTTGGAGACTTCACGACATAGGCTTTTGAGGACTTCGCGATCTAGGCCTTTTGAGGACTTCGCGATCTAGGCCTTTTGAGGACTTCACGATCTAGACCATTTTGGGACTTTGCGATCCAGGCCTTTTGGGGACTTCACGATCCAGTACATCTTGACTTTGCGGAATCAACACTTCACGATATGAGTCTTGAAGACTTCACGACATAGTACAAATTGGACTATGCGATAGAGCACTTCTCGACATGGATATTGGTGACTTCACGACATAGCTTTATTCTGACTTTGCTATATAATGCCTTAGACAAATTTCTGCAACTTATTTCTTCAGGGCCTTATTCATCTCCATCCTACTGCATGAACAATTCTGAACTTCTACCAGGACAATTATTCAGTGGCTTATGTACATTCTAGATGCAAGAAACTTACTAAGCTCATTATAATTCTGAGCATACATGATCAAGCTAATGTTCATGAGAACAAGACAAGTACAGAGAGACCTATACTATATCCCAGTGAAAGAATTCACTAGGTCATGTAGTGTGACATAGTCACAAAGTGTAGGCTTGTTAATGGTGGTATTCAGACATGTCTTGAGCCTAACAATCTCCCCCAAATTGTGAGTAAGACCCTTAGGCACAATTTCATGTCTGATAACAAGCCTAACTTACATAAAAAGAAACAAATATAAAGAAGATAAAAAGATGAACAGAATTTGATAACAACTTGAAATTTGGGCTTACAGAATTTCTCCTTGAGCTACATAGCTTCAGTTTCCAATTGTTTCTCTAAGAAATCATCATAAATCTTCTTCTTCCTTATTTCTTCATTCTTCTTCATTTCAGAAATGGCCAGTAGAATTTCATCTCTTGCTATTAACTCCTCTATGAGAGGAGAGCCTTCTAAATCTTCAGCTGCTGTTCTGAGGGCACTTTCGACATATGAATCAATAAACTCTATCCTTATCTTGCTTTTTCCTCCATAATGATTTTTGTACTCCACAATATAAGGATTTTGTTTTACCATGCACAGCCCTTTCTCCCTCAGCTCCTTTGCTCTTTCCTCCATGTTAGCCTTCTCCTTTTCTTTTAGACACCTCTTTTCTTCATTCAGCTTCCTTAGATTTTCTTCATAATCAGAGTGCATCTTCATGAATCTGGCTATCTCTATTTTACACATCCTGTCTTCCTTTTCTTCAAAGTTCAAGAGAGCATTTATTCTTTCAAGTTCATATGTAGGGAAATGTTGCCAGCTGTCTTGCTTCATTTCTTTCTCCCTTCCATCAGTGTATTTGATTTCAAGATGATTGTTCTTCACTTTGACTTCAAAGATCCTTTGAGCTCTCAAAAATGCTAGAGCATCTTCATCATAGTCTTCATCAAGAGGAAGAACATTGATCCCTACTACATTAGTGATTACCCCATTCTTCTTTGTTATCCTTTTCCTTTTGGCTACACTCTTGATCTTCAAATGCTTCACTTGAGGTAGCTTTCTGGAGCAGAGAGATTTAGTCTTCAGTGCCACATCATTTGGAAGTAGCTTCATCCCTTTCCCTTTCATCCACTGTAACACTCCACTAGATGTGACTTTGTGGAAGTGTCTTCTTGATTTTTTCTTTGTGGCTTCAACTTTCTTCTGTGGCAAATCAGGTTCAGAAGTCTTGGATAATGATTTTGGAGGATCATTACTAACAGTACCCACCCTAGACTTAAAGTCTTGTGATGTGGTTAAGGCACTGCTAGCAATGTCCTTGACTTGCTGATTTCCACTCATTTTCTTTACAGTCTCCTTCTTTGTCTGAGATTCCTTCTTGTCTTCATTAGAATCTTTAGACTTCTTAGGGGTTTTGCCCTTGCTGCTCTCACTTGCCCCATCCTTATCACTCCTGGATTGACTTCTTCTTCTGTAGCTTTTATCTTCATCATCATCCTTGTCATCCTTCCTGTCTTTTCTTTCTTTTAAAGACTCAGGAATTCTGCCATGAATGAGAAATGATTGTAGAGTTTGGATCATTTCAACTCTTCAGATGTTCTAACTCCTCTCTTGGATCTCAGCATCTGCAACACTTGATTGATTTTGGCATTGTTCTTCATTGTCAAGTTTGCAGGAATCACCAGTTGGTTAATACTGTTGGCTTGAGTTAGACTTTGAAAAATTATTGTCCTTGGGTTAGAGATAACTTCAAGCAATCTTTGAAATTGGTCTATCTTCAAATCATTATGCAGCATCTTGTTATTCTCTCCATGCTTCTCAATCAACTCCAGTATTGTGGTCAGCTCAGTAAACTTCAGTTTCTCTAGAGTTTGAAAGGATAGATGCCACAGGTAATTATCCTTGGATACCATGATAACTTCTCTTAGATGAACATCCTTGATTTTTCTGACTACCACAGTGAAGTACTTGATACTTTCCTTGAGCCTTTCCCTGTAGATCTTGGAATCCTCTTGAGCATTGATGTAGATGGCTTTCAGAAACTTCAAAAAGGCCTCATCATGATAGATGTGAGAGTTGGCAACTTCCTGTAGCTTGGCCTCAGTGATTATGGTTGCTTTGATAGGCTGAGCACTTGTTGAAATGAGAGGAACATGACCCTCCATGGGAAATGTGTCAGGATAGTAAGTTGTAGTCACACTACTTTTCTGGCCAGCTAAACTGGTGACAGAAACAGTAGGAAGAGTTATGGCCTTGTGTCTTTCTCAGACATTTTCCCTTTGAGCTTTGCAGAGTCTCCCCCTTTCAGAGTCACTTGCTTTCCTTTCCTTTCTTTCTCCCCCTTAGGCTTGGGATCAGACAAGATGTCTTGAGCTTCTCCAGGAATAGGAAGATTCTGTTAGTGTTAGTGCCCTAGAGACAATACAATTGTACTTCTGGGAAACACTATTTTGTTATTTAATAATGATTATGTTCTATTGATTATTCGACAACAATTATTATGTCTTTATTTACTGCGATATTAATGTTAGAGTAATAAATGTCCTTGGAATATTGAACACGTATTCTATATCTTTAAGTATGTGACTTAAAAATGAGATTATATGAATAGTGTTTATATTCCTAAAATATCCCTAATTAAGCATTATGAATTGGGACAATTATGATGCATAAAGATTAGTATGATCGTTGACTAAATGACCACATCTCATTGGTCATAGGTATAGTGATACTAAAGTCAAGAACATAGGTGCATGTAATATTCTACATGGCACCGGATTGACCCACAGTGATATTCTACATGGTAATAAAGTCATTAGAATAGCTCACAGTGATAATGGTGTAATGATCCTTAGACTTGAGATCATTATATTTCTATACGAGGATTAATATACTTTGATTACATTAAAAGTTACCTTTGACCGGGTGATGATAAAAGTGGACATCAGGTATATTATGAGTCGTATGAGAAATATGAATGATAGATATAGGATTTAACCCTCCTATTATTAGGAGAGATATTATTGGCCTCTTGATTGAGTGAGACTATGAAAATGCATGGCCATGCTCAAATATTGATTTGTTTTAATAGTCTACTCATTGATCAAGGAAACCTGGATTAAATGTTGAAGAGGATGACTAATAACATGCCCCGAGTTTAATCTATAATATTTGGTTAAAGGGATTATATTACACGGAAACATTAGTCACGAAAGGTTTAATTGGATCACAATTTATTATTATTTCTTGGGGAACAATGATGTATTACTAGATGCCGCTCATTGTTTATAATTTTATTTAAGAATAAAATTATTGCCAACGAAATAATAACCTAAAGGGTCACACACTTAGAACGTTTTAAATGGAGTTTTAATTTAAATTATGAATTTAAATTAAATGATTAAATTTGAAATTAGTTATTTAATTGAGCTGGTCTTAATTAAATCAGAATTCGAATTTAATATTAACTGATTATTTTTGAAATTAGTCATTTAATTGAGATGGTCTTAATTAAATAGAATTTCGAATTTAATACTAAAACCAAAATCAGATTGGGTTTTAAGAAGCCCAAAAACGGATTTAGGGTTTTGGCCCAATCCTCTATCTCATATAAATACATTATGATGTATTATTGAGGTATGATTTTTCTGCAATTTCGAATTAAAGAAAACCCTAGCAGCTCTGCATTAAGAGAGGCTAGAGAGAGAGAGAGAGAGAGAGAGAGAGAGAGAGAGAGAGGCAGTTTTTCGGCTAGTGCCGAACTCCGTTGATCATTGGACGATTGAGCGTTCGTGTGGACGACTTTGGCGACGCAGATCTTGGACAAGGGCTGTGTGGTGATTACAACAAGGACCTCCATCTTTCCGAACTTTAAAGCTCTTTAAGGTATGATTTCGTTTCTCCATAATCAACCATGTCTTGTACACGGATCCTAGGGTTAGGGTTTCGGAATTTTTATTGTTTTACGACTGTTTTTCGCTGCGTTTGTTGCCCCGAAACCCAACAATGGTATCAGAGCTACGTGTATAAGGGGCTGATTTGGTTATGTGTTTACTGTATTCGATGCATGTATGCATGTTTTATGAATCTGCCTTGATATAGTTATGAGATATATCGATTATAATATGTTATATCGCTTATATATGATACTGTTATGCTTAATATATTGATATGACTGATTAATATGCGATGATTGTATGTTATGCATGTTTTCTGGTTTATATAGGGATATAAACTGTGAGACAGATCATGTTTGGACACGATCTGCAAACTGGGATATGTCTGTATATATATGATACATGCTTCCGGAACTGTATATGATGCAGTGGCGGCAGAGACTATAAGATATGATCTGAGATTCCGAAATCGATGATTTTTGAATAGCACTAGTCTTCCGACCCCAGCTCGACCCCAGCCAGGGGCTGCCGCCCCCTGACCCCCGCCCGGGGGCTGCCGCCCCCGGACCCCCGCTTTATTATTTTTGTGTTCGTAATTGAGTATTTGAGCATGGTGCTGGTTATGGCCTTAAGACCCGTAGTTTAATAGTTTATGGTTTTATAAATACGACTTGCATGTCGTTTTCTTCATTCTTGTAATTGTTTAACCTCGAATGTAAATCGAGTTTTATTATGTAAGTACATAAGTATAGGTTGGATTCAATTGTTCAATGTAATGTACTTGAAGATTGAAGGACGATCAAAGAAGAGGTGCATTCAAGGGAACAAGGAGAATGAAGACATGTAATTGTATTTATATTTTTCACCATAGATTGACCTTTGATCCTTTCATTAGCTCGAAAGGATCATATAGGATAAAGGCCATAACCAAGCACGTTTACATACTGCACTTTACATATTGATGTATGATTGCATGTGTAGGATACAATGTGATGCATGACTTAATTAGATTAATCATGTATTAATGTATGTATTAGATACATCACCCATGCCATGCCTGCTAAACAAGATAAAATCTGTAACGATTCAAGATTTTAAAATTGAACAAAACGAACATGAGATTCCTGTGTTTATGAAACACGGAAATAAGTGTGAATTTTCAATTTTTTGATATGGGGCGATTTTGACAAAAATACAAGCAGCGCTTGTAAGAAAGGTGGATTTTAAGTGAGACCACTGTGACTCCTCCGCTGGACTGGAAATCAAACCATTGATGAACTTTGAATTGAAATACTTAGTTCAAGGAAAAATTGGGAATCTCTTGATGATGGGATCATGGTCGTTTTAATAAAATCCCTAAATTTAAAATATTAAGTCACTTAGATGCCTTCCAATGAGCAACACTCGTCAAGACCTAGATCGAGAAATAGTGGGTTCGCCAAAGCGAAGCACTCCAATCTATCGTGGTAAGGCGTGATGAAGTAAATGTGATACTTATCTGTTAGACTATTGGGTTAGACTTAACTAAGTTACCACAATAGGATTGTGAACTTAGAGGCATGGAGTTTGGTAAGATTTATTGGATAAATACGTACAATTGTTGTTCTACCAAACTATCCAAGAGTTATATAAGATATGATTGACAAAAGTTGTCTACCTAAATAATTGTGTTTTTAGAGTAAAGCCAAAGCTGACCTTAAGCATGATGAAATATGGATCTTGGCTCGCTAGAAAGGTTTAAAGAAACTTTTCCGAATTGATAGATAGGGCTATTAATTTGATAAAATAGTGGGTGATATATATTATGAATATATATATGAATAATCACTTGAACATTATCTATATAATCCGCAGACTAACTTATTTTATACATTTTTAACATTGTAGATATTTAATGGCACATAACTCAAATAACTTCTCTGTACGATCAGTCCTTGAGAAGGACAAGCTGACAGGAACAAACTTCCTCGACTGGCAAAGGAATTTGAGGATTGTCCTCAGGCAAGAGCGAAAGCTCCATGTCATTGATATTCCTCGCCCTGAACCTCTGCCAGAAGGTGCATCGGTTGATCAACAGAATGTTTATCAGAAACATATCAATGATGACACAGATGTTACCTGTCTTATGCTTGCGACTATGAGTCCCGAGCTTCAGAAACAACATGAGCATATGGATGCTTATGTGATGATTGAGCACCTTAAATGTATGTTTGAAGGACAGGCTCGTCAGGAGAGGTTTGATACAAGCAAAGCCTTGTATGCATGCAAACAGGGTGATCGTGATCCAGTTGCACCGCATGTTCTAAAGATGATTGGATATATGGAGTACCTTGCTACTCTGGGTTCCACCATCGGTACGGAAACTCAGATAGATCTAATCTTGTAATCTTTGAACAGCAGCTATGCTCAGTTTGTAATGAATTACATCATGAATGAGATAGACAAGACACCTACCGAATTGTTGGCAATGTTGAAAACTGCTGACACCAATATTCAGAAGGCATCCCCTAACGCCATTATGATGGTCAATAAAGGGAATGCCAAAGAACAGGGTAAAAGGAAAGGCAAGAAGAAGATTGGATCTAAATCTGCTAATCCAAAACCTGCTTTTAAAAAGGCTTTGAAGCCTACAGGAGGTGTTACAAAAGGTGCTGTAAAAGGTGCTGCAAAAGGTGATTGTCACTATTGCAATAAACCAGGTCATTGGAAGAGAAACTGTCATGCTTACTTGGAGGATTTGAAGAAGCTGAATTCTGTGAAGATTTCAGATTCAGGTATTTATGTTATAGAAGTCAATTTGTCTACTTCTACATCATGGGTATTAGATACTGGATGTGGTTCTCACATTTGTATAAATGTGTAGGAACTTCGAAGGAGTAGGACTTTGGCGAAAGGAGAAGTCGACCTACGCGTTGGCAATGGAGCAAAGGTTGCTGCTTTGGCTGTAGGGACTTATAATTTATCATTGCCCACAGGGCTTATTTTAGAACTTGAAAACTGTTTTTACGTGCCTGCGATTTGCAGAAACATTATTTCTGTTTCTTGTTTGGACAAGAAAGGTTTTTCCTTTACAATTCAGAACAATAGTTGTTCCTTTGGTTTGAATAATGTTACCTATGGGGTTGCACGTTTATTTAATGGTTTATATGTTCTAGATCTTGATACTCCTGTCTATAATATAAATAATAAACGTATTAAGGCTAATGACTCAAATCAAACATACCTTTGGCATTGTCGTTTAGGCCATATAAATGAGAAACGCATTTCCAAGTTACATAAGGATGGATACTTGGATAAGTTTGATTTTGAATCATACGAAGAATGCGAACCTTGTCTCATTGGAAAAATGACTAAAGCTCCTTTTACCGGAATTGGTGAAAGGGCCACCGAACGATTAGAGCTTATACATAGTGATGTATGTGGTCCAATGCATACGATGGCAAGAGGTGGTTTTTACTACTTCATAACCTTTACTGATGATTTTAGTAGATACGGATATGTGTATCTTTTGAAAAACAAGTCCGAATCATTTGTAAAATTCAAAGAGTATAAGGCGGAAGTGGAAAAGCAAATAGGCGGAAGTATTAAAACCCTACGATCTGATCGTGGAGGTGAGTACCTAAGCTTAGAATTTAAGAATTTCTTAAAGGAGTGTGGTATTGTATCACAACTCACACCTCCTGGAACACCACAGTGGAATGGTGTATCTGAAAGGAGAAATCTTACCTTGTTGGACATGGTACGATCGATGATGAGTCTAGCGGATCTTCCAATTAGTTTCTGGGGCTATGCCCTAGAGACGGCTGCACAAACACTAAACCGAGTTCCTTCAAAAACTGTTCAAAAGACACCATATGAGATATGGACTGAAAAACGTCATAGCGTGTCATTTATGAAAATTTGGGGATGCGAAGCGTTTGTGAAACGTTTAACCTCAGACAAGCTAGGACCAAAATCAGATAAATGTAATTTTGTGGGATATCCAAATGAAACAAAAGGGTATTACTTCTATAATCCTTCAGAGAACAAAGTGTTTGTTGCTCGAACAGCTGTGTTTCTTGAAAGAGAATTACTTTCTAAGAAAAATAGTGGGAGGACGATAGATCTCGATGAGGATCGAGAACCACAGATTAATGTTGAACCAGAGTTGGAACATGAGCAGAATGTGACTGAAAATGTTGAGGACAACATTGCTCAAGAAACACAGGTCGTTCGTAGATCTAGTAGGATTCGTCATGAGCCAGAGAGATATTATGGATTTCTGCTGACTCAAAGTGGCGATGTAATGCTTGTAGATAATGATGAGCCTCTTACCTACAAAGATGCTATGAATAGTCCAGATTCTGAGAGATGGCTGGAGGCCATGAAATCTGAGATGGATTCCATGTATGAAAACAAAGTATGGACTTTGGTTGAACCACCTGAAGGGGTAAAAGTGCAAG
Organism: Heracleum sosnowskyi; assembly: GCA_030848705.1. Taxonomy (NCBI): domain Eukaryota; kingdom Viridiplantae; phylum Streptophyta; class Magnoliopsida; order Apiales; family Apiaceae; genus Heracleum; species Heracleum sosnowskyi. Next base: position 35,486,582 of record CM061242.1, read on the forward strand.
TGGGTTTTCAAGAAGAAAACTGACATGGATGGTAATTTACAGACCTACAAAGCTAGACTAGTGGCGAAAGGTTTCAAGCAAATTCATGGTATTGACTATGATGAAACTTTCTCACCGGTGGCTATGGTCAAATCCATCAGGATTTTGCTTGCAATAGCAGCTTATTATGACTATGAAATCTGGCAAATGGATGTCAAGACTGCTTTCTTAAATGGGAGCTTAGAAGAGGATGTGTACATGACACAACCTGAGGGTTTTGTCGATCCAAAATTTGCTAGGATGGTCTGTAAGTTACTACGATCCATTTATGGGTTGAAGCAGGCCTCGAGGAGATAGAACATTCATTTTGATGAAACAGTCAAAGAGTTTGGTTTCATACAAAATGAGGATGAACCGTGTGTTTACAAGAAGGTTAGTGGGAGCCATGTGGCATTCCTAGTATTATATGTAGATGACATATTGCTAATATGGAATGACATTACTTCTCTACAGGCTGTGAAGACTTGGTTGGGAAATAATTTCTCGATGAAAGACTTAGGCGATGCATCCTACATATTAAGGATCAGGATCTATAGAGATAGACCCAGAAGAATGATCGACTTAAGTCAGAGTACATACATTGACAAGATATTGCATCGTTTCGGGATGCAAGAGGCTAAAAGGGGCTATGTCCCAATGTCTCATGGGATAACGATCTCAAAAGAAAACTGTCCTAAATCATCAGATGAAAAGGTCCGTTACCATATGCTTCGTCAATTGGTTCTATAATGTATGCAATGATATGTACTCGTCCCGATGTCTCGTATGCTTTGAGCATGACGAGTAGATACCAGTCTAATCCAGGTGAAAGTCACTGGACAGCTGTCAAGAACATTCTTAAGTACCTTAAGAGGACTAAAGATTCTTTCTTGATATATGGAGGAGATGAGAAACTAGTTGTAAGAGGTTACACTGATGCTAGTTTCCAGACAGATAAGGACGACACTGTGTCTCAGTCTGGATTTGTGTTTTGCCTAAATGGAGGTGCTGTAAGCTGGAAGAGTTCAAAGCAAGAAACAGTAGCTGATTCTACAATGGAAGCTGAGTATATTGCACCCAGTGAAGCAGCCAAAGAGGCTGTTTGGATTCGGAATTTTATTACGGGACTTGGAGTGGTTCCATCGATCGCAGACCCAATTGATCTATATTGCGATAATAATGGAGCCATTGCGCAGGCTAAGGAACCAAGATCTCATTCCAAGGCAAAGCATATACTTAGGAGATATCACCTCATTAGAGAAATAAATAATAGAGGGGATATACATATATGTAAAGTGCATACTAATGATAACGTTGCGGACCCACTGACTAAGGCTTTGTCGCAGCAGAAGCACGAATGTCACACTAGTTCCATGGGTATTAGATACATGGGTGATTGGCTCTAGTGCAAGTGGGAGATTGTTAGTGTTAGTGCCCTAGAGACAATACAATTGTACTTCTGGGAAACACTATTTTGTTATTTAATAATGATTATGTTCTATTGATTATTCGACAACAATTATTATGTCTTTATTTACTGCGATATTAATGTTAGAGTAATAAATGTCCTTGGAATATTGAACACGTATTCTATATCTTTAAGTATGTGACTTAAAAATGAGATTATATGAATAGTGTTTATATTCCTAAAATATCCCTAATTAAGCATTATGAATTGGGACAATTATGATGCATAAAGATTAGTATGATCGTTGACTAAATGACCACATCTCATTGGTCATAGGTATAGTGATACTAAAGTCAAGAACATAGGTGCATGTAATATTCTACATGGCACCGGATTGACCCACAGTGATATTCTACATGGTAATAAAGTCATTAGAATAGCTCACAGTGATAATGGTGTAATGATCCTTAGACTTGAGATCATTATATTTCTATACGAGGATTAATATACTTTGATTACATTAAAAGTTACCTTTGACCGGGTGATGATAAAAGTGGACATCAGGTATATTATGAGTCGTATGAGAAATATGAATGATAGATATAGGATTTAACCCTCCTATTATTAGGAGATATATTATTGGCCTCTTGATTGAGTGAGACTATGAAAATGCATGGCCATGCTCAAATATTGATTTGTTTTAATAGTCTACTCATTGATCAAGGAAACCTGGATTAAATGTTGAAGAGGATGACTAATAACATGCCTCGAGTTTAATCTATAATATTTGGTTAAAGGGATTATATTACACGGAAACATTAGTCACGAAAGGTTTAATTGGATCACAATTTATTATTATTTCTTGGGGAGCAATGATGTATTACTAGATGCCGCTCATTGTTTATAATTTTATTTAAGAATAAAATTATTGCCAACGAAATAATAATCTAAAGGGTCACACACTTAGAACGTTTTAAATGGAGTTTTAATTTAAATTATGAATTTAAATTAAATGATTAAATTTGAAATTAGTTATTTAATTGAGTTGGTCTTAATTAAATCAGAATTCGAATTTAATATTAACTGATTATTTTCGAAATTAGTCATTTAATTGAGATGGTCTTAAATAAATAGAATTTCGAATTTAATACTAAAACCAAAATCAGATTGGGTTTTAAGAAGCCCAAAAACGGATTTAGGGTTTTGGCCCAATCCTCTATCTCATATAAATACATTATGATGTATTATTGAGGTATGATTTTTCTGCAATTTCGAATTAAATAAAACCCTAGCAGCTCTGCATTAAGAGAGGCTAGAGAGAGAGAGAGAGGGGCAGTTTTTCGGCTAGTACCGAACTCCGTTGATCGTTGGACGATCGAGCGTTCGTGTGGACGACTTTGGCGACGCAGATCTTGGACAAGGGCTGTGTGGTGATTACAACAAGGACCTCCATCTTTCCGAACTTTAAAGCTCTTTAAGGTATGATTTCGTTTCTCCATAATCAGCCATGTCTTGTACACGGATCCTAGGGTTAGGGTTTCGGAATTTTTATTGTTTTACGACTGTTTTTCGCTGCGTTTGTTGCCCCGAAACCCAACAGATTCATGCTTCTCATCATAGAGGTCATCATATGTTGTTGGACCAGCAGAATGTTTGAAGTGGAGTTGCTTTGGTCGTCCAGCTTGGCATTCAGGAGCTCCAAGGAATGAGAAATCCCTTGGTTTTCAGATTTTAAGGATGCCACTTCTTTCTCCATTCTTTCAACCTTGGAAAATAGCTGCTCAGACTTGAAAGGATTGATGGCCTGATCCTTGAGCTTGGAGAATTCAAATTTAGATATGTTGGAGACATGAACCTCATCCACCAGCTTGTCACCATACTGGTTTTTCCATATGTTAGGCCGAATACACAATATAATCAAGTATGTATGAGAATAACAATCAAGAACACAAGTTTGTAAATCAACAAACTGTAATTGTATTAACAGCTTCTCTCTTTATGATGTTAAAGAATCACAAAGAGCTTCTAGGTTACAAGAATAATAATTCTATGTTCGCATCCCTTCTAGGGATAACCTATCTGTGTTTATATAGTACACAGTTACACAATCCTTATCTAATTGATACTCCTATAAATTAGCTATACAATTACTATCAATTAAGGATTGCTTCTTATCTTCTATTCCGTTTCCTTAGCTGTATCAATATATTCTGCTTCCTTCCATCTTCAGAATATATTGCTTCTAGAATATTCAATTCAGCACCGACAGCTAATTCAACTATCACCAAGTCAGACTTTAACAAACTCTGACTGGCTTCAATGTAAACTCTGATGATCACCTGTTGCTTAAACACTGATGAACAAACGTCAGCAATTATATCTAACAATCTCCCCCAACTTGTGCATAATAAAAATGTACAAGTTAAACAGATAATTGATGATGTCAAAACATATAACAAATGCAGTGTTTAATATATCAGAGTTTAACTTTAACTTAGAATAGAAAACTTTAAAAAAACTTACAGTCAGACTTTAATTGATTTCTTGAATATCAGGAACAGTTCTGAGATAATCCATGAGAAGTCTTCTTTCAGCCCTTTCCAGCTCTTCAATCATAACTTTCTTCAACTCTCTCAACTCTGGATCAGATTCCCCAGTCTGATAAATTGCAGCTCTCAAAGAATAGATGGAATTTTTCCTCATCTCATTCCCTAGCCTAATAAAATATGGTTTATCAGAGTCTAGATTGAATTCTAAGACTTTAACTCCCAGATCAGTCCTTAGTCTTGCACTGTTTCTTTTCATTTCTACAATCTTTCCATGAGCATCTTTGTACTTAGGAATGTAAGCACTTGTAATTTTAGCACCACTAAGAACCTTTGCTCTCATCATTCTTATTCTCAAAACTTCAGCAGCATTTTGAGTCCTTTGATTTCTAACTTTGAGTAGATATAAGACATATTCTAACTCTTCAGCCATTTTCAAATGTATATCATTTTCACCTATTCTGTATACTCTGCCATCAGCCATGAAGTATAACAGAAAGTCCTTCCTAAGTCCCTTATGATGAATTAACTGAACAGACTCTAGCTTGTCAAGGTTCTCTTGAGTAACCCCAACACCAGGTTCTGCCAGTGATGTTTGATCCATTGGACTGTTATTTATCCTCTTCTCTCTGTGTGAACCTAAACCAGACTTGTCATAAGATTGTTTTCCATGTACTGTCCTGGTTTGAGAAAAATCCACAGGTTCTAATGTCAGAGTTTCAGAAAGTACAGGTCTTAAGAAACCTTTGAGTTGAGTTTGTACAACTTGAGCCTTGTCAACCTTGACAGCTTTCTTTTTGTAAGTACCATCCTTCAATTTCTTCTCATGCTCTTCAGCAAGACTCAGCATTTCAGCTTCCATGTCTTCAACTGTAGCTTCATTTCCATGTTCTTCTAGAAACATTTTTGTAGCAATTTCTTCATCAGTAGATGGATTAGCTGAAATAATTAAACTCTTAAGTCTCGAACCACTGGCATCAGAGTTTGAGATTCCTTTACCAGAGTTTGTCAACCTATCAGAGTTTAATCTTGATCTTCCTTTCCCTTGAGCAGAAATTAAATTCCTCTCAGTTTCCTTGCTTCCACCATCAGCAGAATCATCCCTCCGTCTCAGAGTTTTAGTGTCTTTGCATTTGTCATTTGGTACACTCTCCCCCTTTTTGACATCATCAGAAAGTAGTACTGATGTCAGCAATTCTAGAGCAGTAGAAATAGAATTCAATTGTGCAGACATTGCAGTCTGATTCTCCTCAACTTTCCCAAGCCTCTTCTTAAGTTCATCAGAATCCTTGGCTTGCTGCTTGAACATAGCAGAATAATAAGACCTATCAGTCTTTAAGGTAAGATCCCTTAGACCAACTTCATTCCTAAGATTGGTAACCGCTGTTTGTGTTTCATCAAACCTATTATGTAAGGATTTGACTTGAACCACAGTGGCTTTTAAGCTTGTAAGAACATCAGAGTTTGAAATCTTCTTCACAGAATCATTAAGAAAATCAGCAGCCCTCTGTGCAGAAAAGATACAATCTGCAGCTGCCCATCTTTTGTAGTACATATCCTGAAAATGCTCAGCAGTAGCTCGATTGACCTCTCTTTCCTCATCAGAGTTTACTCGAATATCAGATAACTCCTCTTGTGAATGAGCAGAACTATCTTCATCATTGTCATCCTCTGCTGTATTCTCTCCAGGAACATTCTCAGCAGTAGTTTCAAAATTTCTCTGTGCAGCTTCATCAATAACTTTCTCTGCAACAGTTTCTGGAATCTCAGAGTTTGCAGTTTGCATTAACTCTGTTTCTTGTGTTACAACCTCAACAACAGATTGTTGTAGAGCTTCAAGCAAATTTGCATCTTCTGCTGTAATTGCATCAATTTGTTCTTCAGCAGCTTCAACAACTTGATCAACCTCCTCACCTTTGTCAGAATTTAGATTGTTAACAGAAAGAATCTCTGTGTGAGTACCAACAGAGTCTTCTATCATCAAGGTGGCTTGATCAGCTGCCACATCCTCAGTATCACAAACACTGATACTATGATGTGCTTCAATATCAAAATCCAATGCAGAATCTTCAAAGAAATTTTCCTTAGCAGGCATAACATCCTCTGCATCAGCATTTGCTATGTCCTCAGTAGGCACAGTAGCTTTATTTATAATCTCCTGATTAGCAGTATCAGGAACTGCAACTTCCATAGACACTCTGTCCACATTGACAGCTTCATCCTCCTGAGACTCAACTTCAGAAGCTGCAACAACTTGTGAAGAAACATTTTCAGCACCAAATAAGTGTGCTGCTACCAATCTTCTTTTCCTCTGATGAAGAGTTTCAACATCAGTGTCACTCTCCTCATCAGCATCATCAGACTTTGCCCTATTGGCTCTTCTTTTCTTTAACCTTTTCTCCTGAGGCATATCATCAGTGTTTGATACCCCAGCTTCAGTATTTGATGGCTTCACTCTAGCAGACTTAACAGCCCTTAATTTAGATTTCTTTGACCTCTGTGATTGAGACACAGAAGGTCCAGCTTCAGCATTGGCAAGTAGTTGTTGTTGTTGTGAATTGACCAGAAATTGTTGCACAGACTCATGCAACATTAAAACACCAACATCTCCTTTCTTGTTATCTTTATTAGTGAGATCAGAGAATATGCGTTTATGCAAGTTAAACGAGAGAATGACATCATCCTCTAAGATCTCAACATCAGGACAGCAAAAGTTGAATAACAATTGACAAAATCTAGAGAAATAAACAACATTCCTATTCTCTAGCATTTTCTCACCAATATTAGTTAAAACTAGCCTAGCAACATCAAAATTACTTCCATAAAGAAGAGAATACCCGATTTGCAGACTATCAGTGGGAATTGCATCCCAATTCGTGCACTTCTTTCCAAAAGCCCTGGTGATGCAGTCGAAAAAGAAACTCCATTCCTTGCGCAAAAACGGCCTCTTCAGCTCCAGAGTAGCCAATTTCTCTCATCATTCTAACCAACTCAGAATCGCCAACAGAGATTGTGAAAGCATTGAAATCTTCAAGACCCAAAGCATCACGGACAGTAGTTGGAGTAACTATAAACTCTTCTCCTTGAAATTCAAAGATTATGGACGGAGACCCAGACTCTCCTCCATTATCATAAGTTCCTGTCTGCCAAAAGGTTCTGATTTGAGATGCAGACAGCTTCAACGGTGCGGTGAGAGCGGTACCAATATCAGAGTTTGACAAGAAATCCTGAATCAAATGAAACGCCTCCGGTGCGTTCTCATTTGCCAAAGGAGCTGAATAATTGTTAGGAACAAATTTTAACCCAGAAGCAGTAAACATTGTTGTAGCCATTGGAAAAATTTAGAAGTAAGCAAGAAATAAGACAGAGAAAAGTGTAGAATGGATGCAGTGAAAGTGTTTGAGACAGTGTTTGTGAGTAAAAGATGAAGTGTGTAAAAGAATGAACCGTTTATGTGTAGTAAGTTTAAATAATAGCTGTGAAAATTAAAACTCAATCGTTTTAATCATTACTACACACAGCAGGCATCTTTGAAAAATGTGTGAGTGGGACAGATGTCAAACAGGCATACGCTGACATTTGTATGTAACAACTTCCAATACACACGCGCAGTAAAAATAGCCATAATTACCGCGTTTCACATTGTTCAAAACACTCAACCTCTGTTTAATACAAATATGAACCGTTTGTAATCATACTCTTTCGAATTTCTAAACAAATGTCTAATCTCAAAATTATAAAATGTCTGAAACAAAGAAATCATTTTAACCATCAGAGATTAAAACAAAGTTACCTCGGCGTATTTCACAAAATACATCAGTGTTTACCATTTGTCCTTCTTTGTCAATAAAATCTTTTGTCAAACTGTACAGGTGTGAATAATTGTGTGTGTAATAGCAGAGTTTACTGAAATCCATATTTAGATCATCTCAAAGTGCATAAAATCCACAAAATAAATCAGTAAAGGCTGGTTGCTCAAACTCTCATATAACATAAAATCTGATTTTTATGTCTACACTCTGTATTCTGATATCCTTTCATTTAGATATATCTTTTATTTTTCACCCCCTTTATATATATATATATATATATATTTTTTTCCTTTTTTTTATATATTATTTTTCCAGTAATCAGTGGTTGGCACTAGTCACCAAAAATCAAAGATTTTAGCCCTTATTTCATACAATAAGTTCTTGGATCTTCCTAGGCACAACATGATCTCAAAGGAATTTGTGCTCTTTTTGGCATCTTTTGATTTGAGGGTGAAATATTTGCACTTAATAATCAGAGTTTAGACTTTTCATCAGTTAATATAATTAATTTATGAGAGAAAGTGCAAACAGCTAATACAGACTCAGTGTATAGGATTAATAAACTAAGAGATGCTAGAAATATAGAGACAGTATCATGCTGTGTTAACTTACTGCACATATTTGAGATCAGAATCTATACAACTATTAAGGATTCATAATTACTTACTGAGAATTATGCTTCATACAAATTTCTTCATTGGTCCATATGTTTCAGACAAAATTACAATCAGAGTATAGCATTAGACTGTAACAATCAGAGTATGACTAACAGAGTTTAGCATCAGAGTTTACTTTCAGAGTTTATGACACTGGTACTCATAACAGTTAATACATGCAAGGAATCACGAGCATAAGAATCAAACATGTATAGTTTTTGAGTCTAACCCGTATCTCTAGTCAAAACCAGAGATCATTCCAAGTTCATTTACCAATCTTGTAAAAGTAGCTTCACTCAAAGGTTTGGTGAAGATATCTGCAAGTTGTTGGTCTGTAGACACAAAATGAAGCTCAATGTTCCCTTCTTCCACATGTTCCCTGATAAAATGATACCTTATGCTGATGTGCTTGGTCATGGAGTGCTGTACTGGATTACCTGTCATAGCAATAGCACTTTGGTTATCACAGAAAATAGGTATTTTAGAGTACCTCAAACCATAATCCAGCAACTGATTCTTCATCCATAGAATCTGTGCACAACAGCTACCAGCAGCTATATACTCTGCTTCTGCAGTGGATGTGGAAATTGACTTTTGTTTCTTGCTATACCAAGAAACCAATCTGTCACCTAAAAATTGACAGCTTCCACTTGTACTTTTTATGTCTATCTTACAGCCTGCAAAATCTGCATCAGAGTAACCAATTAACTTAAACTCTGATTCTCTAGGATACCACAAACCCAAGGTTATGGTTCCTTTGAGATATTTGAAAATCCTTTTTACAGCTGTTAGATGAGGCTCTCTGGGATCTGCTTGAAATCTTGCACAAAGACATGTGGCATACATGATATCAGGTCTACTTGCAGTGAGATACAGTAAAGACCCAATCATGCCTCTGTAGGTTGTCATATCCACTTTAGCACCTGTGTCTTTGTCTAGCTTTGTTGCAGTAGCCATGGGAGTTGGAGCAGATGAACTATCAAGCATACCAAATTTCTTTAGAAGATTTCTGGTATACTTTACTTGATTGATAAAAATCCCATCATCTGTTTGCTTGACCTGTAAGCCTAGAAAATAACTAAGCTCTCCCATCATGCTCATTTGGTACCTGGACTGCATAAGCTTTGCAAACTTCTTACAAAGTTTGTCATTAGTAGATCCAAAAATAATATCATCTACATAAATTTGAACTAAAAGCAAATCATCATCAGAATTGAAATAAAACAAGGTTTTATCAATTGTACCTCTTGTGAACCCACTTTCCAAAAGAAATTGAGCAAGAGTTTCATACCATGCTCTTGGTGCTTGCTTTAGTCCATATAATGCCTTGTCAAGCCTGTAGACATAATCTGGATGCTTGGGATCTACAAATCCTGGTGGTTGTTCAACAAACACTTCTTCTTCAAGCTTCCCATTGAGAAAAGCACTTTTCACATCCATTTGAAAGACTTTAAACTTCTTGTGTGCAGCATAGGCCAGAAAAATTCTTATAGCCTCCAATCTTGCAACTGGAGCAAAGGTTTCATCATAGTCAATTCCTTCCTGTTGTGAATAACCTTTTGCCACAAGTCTAGCCTTATTTCTTGTAATCACACCTTCACTGTCAGTCTTGTTTCTGAAAACCCACTTTGTACCTACAATTGATCTATTCTTTGGTCTAGGTACAAGTGTCCAAACTTCATTTCTTTCAAATTCATTTAACTCTTCTTGCATTGCTGTTATCCAATTAGCATCTTGAAGAGCTTCTTCCACTTTCTTTGGTTCTGTTTGAGACAAGAAAGCATGATACAGACACTCATTATTTGTTGCACTTCTAGTTCTCACACTAGCATCAGGATCTCCAATTATGAGATCAGGTGTGTGTGCCTGTGTCCACTTTCTTGCTGTTGGTAAGTGATTTCTTGCATTATTATTTGATCCTCCCCCTTGATCCATGCTCTCCTGATTCATATGTTGACTTTCTGCAGCATCTGAGGCTCCCCCTGAATTGGATGGCTCAGAGTTTGAACTGTCAGAGTTTGAATCAGTTTCCTCAACTGACTCACTTGCAGTGTCTTGTTGAGCTTCTTCACGCTCCCCCTCAACTGGTTCTCTATTTTGTTCAATTTGAGAATTTCCAGTTTCTCCAGTATTTACCAGTAGAGGTTCAGAGTATGCTTCGTCAGAGTTTATCAGAACCGCTTCATCAGAGTTTACATCATCAGAGAATAAATCTTCATTTTCAAAACGTAGTTGATCATATTCATTTTCATCTTCAAGTCCAGTTATTTTCTGTTAGATATAATTGCTGACGTTTGTTCATCAGTGTTTAAGTACCAGGTACATATCAGAGTTTATCTAGAAGCCAGTCAGAGTTTGATAAAGTCTGACTGGGTGAAGAGTTTACATGGAAGCCGGTCAGAGTTTGTTAAAGTCTGACATGGTGATAGTTGACTTAGCTGTCGGTGCAAAGATAAAGATTCTAGAAGCAATATATTCTGAAGATGGAAAGAAGCAGAATATATTGATACAGCTAAGGAGACTGGACAGAAGACTGAAGCAATCCTTAATTGATGTTAATTGTATAGCTAATTTATAGGAGTATCAATTAGATAAGGATTGTATGTAGCTGTGTACTATATAAACACAGATAGGTTATCCCTAGAAGGGACGCGAACATTGAATATATTATTCTTGTAACCTAGTAGCTCTTTGTGATTCATTAACATCACTAAGAGAGAAACTGTTAATATAATTACAGTTTGTTGATTTATAAAAAGTGTTCTTGATTGTTATTCTCATATACATACTTGATTATATTGTGTATTCGGCCTAACAATTGGTAGCAGAGCCAAGGTTGTTTAATATATACAGTTTTACGATTCAAACACAGTAATAATCATGTCTGAAGAAAATCAAACTGCTCCCAAGGCTGAACAGGTTAAGCCTAATTCTGTGAGTCGATATGAAACAATCAGGGTTCCAATTCTCAGACCAGTAGAGTATCCAATTTGGAAGGTGAAGATGACCATGTTTCTGGAGGCTACAGATCCAGAATATCTTGACAGAATTTATGATGGTCCTCATAATCCAACCAAACTAGCCCCTGTTGTTGATGGTCAAGAACAAAAGACTGTTCCAAAGGAAAAGAAAGATATGACTCCTGAGGACATCTCATCAATTGCAAAAGATGCAAAGGTTAGACATCTTCTCCACAGTGCTTTAGATAATGTTATGTCTAACAGAGTAATTGGCTGCAAAACTGCCAAAGAGATATGGGATGCTTTAGAAGTCAGATGCCAGGGAACAGGTGCTATTAAGAAGAACAGAAAGACAATACTCACACAGGAGTATGAGCACTTTGATTCAAGACCTAATGAAACCTTGACTGAGACTTATGACAGATTTTGCAAACTATTAAATGATCTGTCTCTGGTTGATAAAGAATATGAGCTTGTAGAGTCTAATCTCAAGTTTCTGTTATCTCTACCTGAAAAGTGGGATTTGAAGTCAACCACAATAAGAGATAATTATGAGCTTGCTGATACAGATCTTGATGAAATCTATGGGTTGTTGAAAACTCATGAACTGGAGATAGAACAAAGGAATAGAAGATTAAGTAAAAAGACAAAATATGTTGCTCTCAAAGTTGAGGAGAAGCCCATCAAGAAGGAATCATCAAGGAAGAAAGCCAAGGGAAAGGCTTTAGTCATTAAATCTGAAAGTGAGTCATCAAACTCTGATGATGACTCAAACTCTGATGAAGCTTCTGACTCTGAGGATGATGAAGAACAGATGATGCAAATGGCTGCACTGATGGTGAAGACCTTCAAGAAGATGGGATTCAAGAACTTTAAGAAAGAGGGAAGAGATTCTCAAGGAAAGATTCAAATTCTGAAAGGAAAGGTTTTAGAAAGTCTGATGGAAGGGAGACCAAGTCTGGCAAGAAGGATAAATCTGAAATCTAGTGCTACAAGTGTAAGGAGATGGGTCACTATGCTCCAGAGTGCAAGAAAGGCAAAACTGAGAAAGCACTCATCTCTAAAGGCAAAGACTGGGCAGATACTTCAGACTCTGATGATGGAGTAAATTATGCTCTTATGGCAACTGTCAGAGATGAGACTGAATCATCTGAAAATAAGGTACCCCTAACTACTTATGCTTATGATACTGATAATATATCTGAGTTAAGAGTATATCTGAAAAGCGTACATGTTAGTTATAGGGATCAGACTTTAGAGAATGAGAGAATTAAATCTGAGAATCTTAGTCTTAAAGATAGAAACAAGTTTCTTGAAGGAGAACTTGAAAATATGAAGCAGATTCAAAAAGAAAGAGATGATGCTGTTTATGTTGAACAGGAGTTGCTCAAAAGATATAAGCAACTAGAATCTGATCTAGAAAAAGAAAGAAAAATAATCAAGACTTGGACAGACTCTGGAAGAGACACTCATCAAGTGTTTCAGACAGATTCTGTAGGTTTAGGCTATTGTGAAAATGATGAACTTAGGTTTAAAGACAAGGTTAAGGTTAAACCACAACTTAAACCTGTGAAATTTGTTCCAGAAACCAATAAGTTAAAATCTGTTGTAATAAGAGAAGCTGATATGGAATCAGATGAAGCCTGTGAAAGACAGGAAAATATTATAACAGAAAAACTTATGGAATTAGAAGCTGTTAGAAAGCCAGTAAAAACTTGTGAAAAACAGGTTAATGTTGGTTTGATGACAGGAAAACAGTTCAATCATAAGCTGAAAGAGGTAAAATCTGCCATGAAACCAAAAGGGTCCAAGAAGAATAGGAATGGAAAGATAGGCATAAATAATAGAAATAATCACTTGCCTACTGCTGGTGCTCCAAGGAAAACATGTTATAATTGTGGTAGTTCTAATCATCTTGCTAATTACTGCACAAAGAATAAAAATATCAATTCTTTACCTTCTACATCAGGAGAAAAGAATGATTATGTAAAGGTGAAACCACAGACTTTATGCACACATTGTGGGAGCACTTGGCATTCTATTTATACTTGTAGGAGTTATCATGCTATTTATCACAATTACTATGAGCTAAAACCCAATCTGAAGTGGGTTAGAGCAAACTCTGCAAGTGTAAAGTCTGACAATGTTAGTTTAAACTCTGTTGATAGTAATTCCGCTGCAAAAGCTAACAATGTTAAGAAAGCCAAAGGATCCAAGCAAGTCTGGGTCCTTAAAACTAACACTTAGTGTTTGTTTGTGATTGCAGGGTATAAAAGAGAGCACACTTATCTTGGACAGTGGATGCTCAGGACATATGACTGGAAATAAAGCCCTGCTATCAGACTTTAAGGAGAAGGCTGGCCCAAAGGTTTCCTATGGAGATGGCAACGTAGGACACACTCTGGGATATGGCAATATTAATCTTGGAAGTGTCATCATCACAGATGTAGCTCTAGTCTCAGGACTCAAGCATAATCTGCTATCTGTGAGTCAAATCTGTGACAGAGGAAACCATGTAGATTTTCATACTGAATACTGTGAAGTTATCAGTAAATCTACTGGAAAAGTTGTTCTAGTTGGACACAGGCGCAACAACATTTATGAAGCAAGTTTGGTAACAAACTCTGATGGAAAAACAGTGTGTCTGACTGCAAGAATGTCAAATGAAGAGAGTTGGAATTGGCATAAGAAGCTCTCTCATCTCAATTTGAACAACATCAATGAACTTATACGAAAAGATCTTGTAAGGGGACTTCCAAATTCAATACTAATCTTAGATGGTCTGTGTGATTCTTGTCAAAAGGCCAAGCAAAGGAAGTCATCTTTCAAGAGCAAATCTGAATCTTCAGTAGTGGAACCTTATCATCTTCTACATGTTGATCTCTTTGGACCAGTGAATGTGATGTCTATGGGCAGAAAGAAATATGCTCTAGTAATTGTTGATGAATATACTAGATATACATGGGTGTATTTCTTATCAAAGAAGGATGAAACTGCTCAAACTCTGATGGATCATGTAAATCTACTGGACAAAGGATCACAGCACAAAGTGAAAATTATAAGAAGTGATAATGGAACTGAATTCAGAAACTCAATCATGGAAGCTTTCTGCAAGGAAAGAGGAGTGAAACAAGAGTTTTCTGCACCTGGAACTCCACAGCAGAAAGGTGTAGTTGAAAGAAAGAACAGGACTCTAATCGAAGCTGCTAGAACTATGCTTGATGAAGCAAAATTACCAACTTATTTCTGGGCAGAAGCTGTTCAAACTGCTTGTTTTACTCAAAATGCTACACTGATCAACAAGCATGGGAAAACACCATATGAGATGGTGAAAAATAAGAAGCCAAATTTGAAATATTTTCATATATTTGGATGCAAATGCTTTGTGTTGAAGACTCATCCTGAACAGTTGACTAAGTTCGAGTTAAAAGCTGATGAAGGAATCTTTGTTGGCTATCCATTGTCAACAAAAGCATTCAGAGTCTACAATCTGAGAACTAAAGTGATCATGGAATCCATACATGTGTCATTTGATGACAAGAAAATAACTGGACTTGATGACTTAGATGGATATGATCAACTGCGTTTTGAAAATGAAGGTTTATTCTCTGATGATGTAAACTCTGATGAAGCAGTACCGACAAACTCTGATGAAGCGGTTCTGACAAACTCTGACGAAGCATACTCTGAACCTCTACTGACAAATACTGGAGAAACTGGAAATTCTCAAATTGAACAAAATAGAGAATCAGTTGAGGGGGAGCGTGAAGAAGCTCAACGAGACACTGCAAGTGAGTCAGTTGAGGAAACTGATTCAAACTCTGACAGTTCAAACTCTGAGCCATCCAATTCAGGGGGAGCCTCAGATGCTGCAGAAAGTCAACTTATGAATCAGGAGAGCATGGATCAAGGGGGAGAATCCAATAATGATGCTAGAAACCACTTACCAACAGCAAGAAAGTGGACACAGGCACACACACCTGATCTCATAATTGGAGATCCTGATGCTAGTGTGAGAACTAGAAGTGCAACAAATAATGAGTGTCTGTATCATGCTTTCTTGTCTCAAACAGAACCAAAGAAAGTGGAAGAAGCTCTTCAAGATGCTAATTGGATTACAGCAATGCAAGAAGAGTTAAATGAATTTGAAAGAAATGAAGTCTGGACACTTGTACCTAGACCAAAGAATAGATCAATTGTAGGTACAAAGTGGGTCTTCAGAAACAAGACTGACAGTGAAGGTGTGATTACAAGAAACAAGGCTAGACTTGTGGCAAAAGGTTATTCTCAACAGGAAGGAATTGACTATGATGAAACCTTTGCTCCAGTTGCAAGATTGGAGGCCATAAGAATTTTTCTGGCCTATGCTGCACACAAGAAGTTTAAAGTCTTTCAGATGGATGTAAAGAGTGCTTTTCTCAATGGGAAGCTTGGAGAAGAAGTGTTTGTTGAACAACCACCAGGATTTGTAGATCCTAAACATCCAGATTATGTCTACAGGCTTGACAAGGCATTATATGGACTAAAGCAAGCACCAAGAGCATGGTATGAAACTCTTGCTCAATTTCTTTTAGAAAGTGGGTTCACAAGAGGTACAATTGATAAAACCTTGTTTTATTTCAATTCTGGTGATGATTTGCTTTTAGTTCAAATTTATGTAGATGATATTATCTTTGGATCTACTAATGACAAACTTTGTAAGAAGTTTGCAAAGCTTATGCAATCCAGGTATCAAATGAGCATGATGGGAGAGCTTAGTTATTTTCTAGGCTTACAGGTCAAGCAAACAGATGATGGTATTTTTATCAATCAAGCAAAATATATCAGAAATCTTCTCAAGAAATTTGGTATGCTTGATAGTTCATCTGCCACAACTCCCATGGCAACAGCAACAAAGCTAGACAAAGACACAGGAGCCTCAATAGATATGACAAACTACAGAGGAATGATAGGGTCTTTACTGTATCTTACTGCAAGTAGACCTGATATCATGTATGCAACATGTCTTTGTGCAAGATTTCAAGCAGATCCCAGAGAGCCTCATCTAACAGCTGTAAAAAGGATTTTCAAATATCTCAAAGGAACCATAACCTTGGGTTTGTGGTATCCTAGAGAATCAGAGTTTAAGTTAATTGGTTACTCTGATGCAGATTTTGCAGGTTGTAAGATAGACAGAAAAAGTACAAGTGGAAGCTGTCAATTTTTAGGTGACAGATTGGTTTCTTGGTATAGCAAGAAACAAAAGTCAATTTCCACATCCACTGCAGAAGCAGAGTATATATCTGCTGGTAGCTGTTGTGCACAGATTCTATGGATGAAGAATCAGTTGCTGGATTATGGTTTGAGGTACTCTAAAATACCTATTTTCTGTGATAACCAAAGTGCTATTGCTATGACAGGAAATCCAGTACAGCACTCCATGACCAAGCACATCAGCATAAGGTATCATTTTATCAGAGAACATGTGGAAGAAGGAAACATTGAGCTTCATTTTGTGTCTACAGACCAACAACTTGCAGATATCTTCACCAAACCTTTGAGTGAAGCTACTTTTACAAGATTGGTAAATGAACTTGGAATGATCTCTGGTTCTGACTAGAGATACGGGTTAGACTCAAAAACTATACATGTTTGATTTTTATGCTCATGATTTCTTGCATGTATTCACTGTTATGAGTACCAGTGTCATAAACTCTGAACGTAAACTCTGATGCTAAACTCTGTTAAGTCATACTCTGTCGGTTAAAGTCTGATGTTAAACTCTGATTATGATTTTTGTCTGAAACACAAGGACCAATGAAGAAATTTGTATGGAACATAATTCTCAGTAAGTAATTGTGCATCCTTAAGAGTTGTTTAGATTCTGATCTTAAATATGTGCAGTAAGTTAACACAGCATGATACTGTCTCTGTATTTATAGCATCTCTTAGTTTATTGATCCTATACACTGAGTTTGTATTAGCTGTTTGCATTTTCTCTCATAAATTAATTGTATTAACTGATGACAAGTCTAAACTCTGATTAATAATTGCAAATAATTCACCCTCAAATCAAAAGATGCCAAACAGAGCACAAATTCCTTTGAGATCATGTTGTGCCTAGGAAGATCCAGGAACTTATTGTATGAAATAAGGGCTAAAATCTTTGATTTTTGGTGACTAGTGCCAACCACTGATTACTGGAAAAAAAAAAAAATATATATATATATATATATATATATATAAAGGGGGTGAAAAATAAAAGATATATCCAAATGAAAGGATATCAGTATACAGAGTTTAGACATAAAAATCAGATTTCATTTTATACATGAGAGTTTAGGCAACCAGTTTTTACTGCTTTAGTTTGTGGATTTTATGCACTTTGAGATGATTTAAATATTGATTTCGGTAAACTCTGCTATTGCACACACAATTATTCACACCTGCACGGTTTGATAAAAGAGTTTATTGACAAAGAAGGACAAATGATAAACACTGATGTATTGTGTGAAATACGCCGAGGTAACTTTGTTTTAATCTCTGATGATTAAAATAAATTATTTGTTTCAGACATTTTATAATTTTGAGGAAACACATTTGTTTTGGTATTTCAAAAGAGTATGTTTGGGCATTGGTTTAGAAAAATGTTAAAGAGAGGAGAGAGATTGCATACATAGGAAAGTGTAATCGGCTGTAATTATTGCTGTTTTTACTGCGCATGCGCATTGGAAATTGCCAATTACTGTTGTCAGTCATTGCATGTGTGACACGTGTCTCATTTACACAGAATATGGGATAAGACAGTTGTGTTTTAATGATTAAAAACTGTTCAGTTTTTAATTTTAAATTTTATATTTATACATTATACACACAACCGTTACAGTTTTTCACGACTTACTCCAATTGTATTCTAGTTTCACTCACACATATTCACAAACACTTTCTTTTCTAAACTCTTTCGTGTTTTTGAAGCTATTTTCTGTTTATTTCTTGATATTATTAATGACTTCAACTGCTTTCACTGCTTCTGGACTTGAGTTTGTCCCTAATAACTATTCAGCCCCATTAAACACTGTCATTGCACCAGAGGCGTTTCATATCATACAAAACTTTCTTGCTCAGTCAGAAATTGGGCGTGCTTTAGTGGAGCCTGCAAAGCTTTATGGATCTCAGATCAAAGCTTTCTGGGAGACTGGTGTCTATGATGATGGTGGTGATTCTGGTACCCCATCCATAGTTTTTGAGTTCCAGGAGACAGAGTTTGTTATAACTCCAGGAACTGTTCGTGAAGCAATGGGCTTTGCAAATTCTGACGCGTACACCATTGCTGTTGGTGATACTGATCTTCAGAGAATGATGCAAGCTATTGGGTATACTGGATCTTTGGCGAAGATAGGCCAATTGAAGTGACCGCTCTTACGAAAAGAATGGAGTTTCTTTTTCGATTGCATAACTAGAGCGTTCGGGAAGAAATGTACAAATTGGGATGCTATTCCAATCGACAGTCTGCAAATCGGGTATTCACTTCTTTTTAACAGTAATTATGATTTTGCTAGACTTGTCCTAATGAACATAGGAGAGAAATTAACAGAGAATAGGCATGTAGTCTATTTTTCTAGATTTTGTCAAATTTTATTCTCTGCATGTGTTAATAATGTTGAGATTAATGAGGAGGACGTAATTCCCTCATTCAAATTGCACAAAAGGGTATTTTCTGATCTTACGAATAAGGATTTAAAGAAGGTAAATGTTGGTGAGTTGTTGTTACCTGAGAGAGTTCTTCAGTTTTTAAATCCTGAACCTCAACAACAACAAGAACCAGTAAATCCTGAGGTCTCTCCATCTCTAACTCAACCTAAATTTGTAAACTCTGAACCTATTCAATCTGCATCTCAACAACCAAGGACTGGTGGTAGGATCAAACACAGGGCTTTCAAATCTTCAAAGTCTGTGAATCCAGCTACGGAAGTTGGGGTGTCAAAAACCTCTATACCACAGTCTACTGGTCCATCAAAGAAGCTGTTACGACCAAACTCAACACGCAAGTGCACGTGATCTCAAGTAATACAGATAGTAAGTAAGGTTCATTCCTACAGGGACTCGTTGTATTGTCTAGTTAATTCACTCACCAATGTATGATTATTATTCGATGCTAAAACAAATAACAAATTGGATTTTGTTTACCACTAAATTTTTTCTAAAATTTATAACTAATTATCAACTATTCGAACGAAGGGTTATATTGAATTACTTATGCAAATAAAACATGGAATTTTAACTTCATTAAACAATCCATCTATAGTTTCCAATTCTCTAGCCTTTTCATGTGATTTATTAATACCTGATCGAACACACAAAACTGATATAAGCCAACTTTCGTTGCACAAATACCATCCTAAATAATATCCACAACAAAGATAGAAATCACTTAGTCTCCCAATTATGCTTAGTCCCTATATGTCTATAAAGATTGAAAACATAATGGTTGAAGTACAAGCATTCAATTGAACACATAGTCGTCATAAAACGGTTAGAGTTACGACACTAATTACGAATGATATTCTCACGCATAAACCTATGCTAGCATGGCAAGTTCTAAACTCTTAAATCCACTTTCGCTTCAATAAGAATTAACACACAATTACAGGAGTTAGCTACTCTCCTATAACGAATTAAAACAACCATGATAGGATATCGCATCAATCACACTATAGGCATCGAGAAAATTCAACAAATAAACTTCATGAATAAATCCGCTAAAACCCCATGACAACGAGTTAGTTCATAATCAAACTAATCGTCACCATGGGTTCTAATGTAAACATGATTGAAGAAAACGAATCAATATTGGAATAATTATCAAAGGTTCTAAAGAATACACCCAAACCAAGCATCCACAAGCTAGAAAGAATACAAGAATAAATTGAAAACTATCTTCTTCCTTGCTTCTTCGTGCTTTAAAACTCCGTAGATAATATGTGGTATGTGTTACTCCTGTTCTCTAGGGTTTTCTTCTCTTTATATAGGCCTCCAGGTGCAAATAAGTCGTACGGAATTGTAATTTTACTTCAACTCGAAAAATCAGCAAATCGGGTTCAAAACAGGAAATTTCGTCAGAATGTCTGGCGCTGCCGCGCCACAGTTACATAGGAGAGCGGCGCTGCCGCGCCATAGATTTACTGTTCCGTTTTCATGCGGCGCTGCCGCGCCATAGGCAAGCTCAAACACGGCGCTGCCGCGCCGTGCCTTCTGTCCAGGAAGACGAATTTTTCCATTTTCTTCGTTTTAGCTCCAAATTGCATTCCGATTGCTCCGCTTCATTCCCATTACACCTGTGATAGATATTCCTGCACAATACCCTTAAAAGAGATCAAAAATACCACAACTCGAGTACAAACAATCGTTTTAAGCCATACGGAAACGTTTTAAGTGAATAAAATACCCACTTATCACACCCCCAAACTTAAACCGATGCTCGTCCTCGAGCATAAACAAACAATTTATTACAACTAACTAGTACCACTTCCGTAGGTGATCACGGTTGCATTTGGCATATGCAACAAGCCCTTTAAACCCCTAGGCAGCCCTAGTGGACGAGTAAGGTCTCGTGAGGGCCTATAGTGAATGTACCCACAAAATCCATCTAACAATGCAACTACAAATGCAACTAACTACATGTATGCAACTATATGGAAATGCAAGGACCCCCTTAGACTAACCAAAACCATTCATTAGGCAAACATCTCAAATCATGCAATAACTTCCAAACAGAGCTCGACTAAATTCCCGTATACTAACAATACATGCATAGGAACGTGGTGTGTGATACTCATCAGATATACTCCTAACACTAGATCAAAAATCATACCAATTCTTAGTCAAGGCAATCACAAGTTTATAAAAAGAATGAACGGTAGACACTTCATAACTTCGAGACAGCTCCATCATCATTCAGGTTAACCAGGAATTCATGCTTTATTACTACGACACATACTACTATATACAATACACATGCTTATTTAACCGTGCAATGAGTGAGACCCCAAAAGGCTTATACAATAATACCCATGTAACGAGCGTTAGGTTAGCGGATCCCAGACCACAAAGGACCTTAGGTCACTAGGCACATTGCCCCCATTGAACTTAATTGCTCGAGTATTAAAGAGCTCACTCGTGGTTAATTTTGCATTTAACTATTTACATGACTCTTTTTTTTTCTTTTTTCTTTTTTTTCATATATACAATCTGGAATGAGAATTCTCATTTCCAACCCTAGACTACTCATATAAATATGAGCCGGCTACTAGCCATTTGACACCTAGCCATAAACAACAAAACAACTAGCATGAAAATCCTGTTTCCCCCAAACTTATACTTTAGTGCTCTTACGTTATCAAGGGAATAAAGAACATTTTAAATATAACCAGGTAATTAAACCTCAAAACATCCAAACAAGTATGACCCCCAATCTAGCCCAAAAGCAAACAATGAGTTGTGTAAATGTTTTTGTCCCCATAACAGGCATGTCAATTTCATAGAAACTATAAATCAACCCTCTATTCATGATTACCACACTCAAATCAACATCTACCTGCCAAACAGAAATAGGTCGTCCTAAGGGATCATGAAAATGCATGCCATGCTCATGCAACTATATGAACATAAATATCACAATAAACAGAATGTCCTAAATGCTCTAACTAACATGCAAAAAAATGCTCTAAACTAACATGAAATTAACTAACATGCACAAATGCTCCTAACATGCAATATACCTATTATACAAATGCACCTTTCATCCCCACCCCCAAACTTAAAATTTTCAATGCCCACATTGAAGGTAAGAATAAAAAGAGTGCAACTTCCCATGATCTTCCAATCTAGAGAGATGGTCAGCTACCTGATTCTCCGTCCCCTTTCTGTCCTTGATTTCCACGTCAAATTCTTGCAACAGAAGAACCCAACGAATCAACCTTGGCTTAGCATCTTTCTTCGCCAGGAGATAGCGAATAGCAGCATGATCCGTATAAACTGTCACCTTAGTACCAAGCAGATAAGAGCGAAACTTTTCAAACCCGTAGACAATAACAAGTAGTTCCTTCTCAGTGCTGGTGTAATTCATCTGAGCATCATTAAGAGTTTTGCTTGCATAATAAATAACATGAAACACCTTTTCTTTCCTTTGGCCTAGAACGGCCCCAAGCGCAAAATCACTAGCATCGCACATCAAAGCAAATGGTTGGCTCCAATCAGGAGCTGTAATAACTGGAGCAAAAATTAATTTCTTCTTCAAGATCTCGAATGCATGTAAACAAGACTCATCAAACTTGAACGGAACATCTTTTTCCAAGAGATTGCAAAGTGGCTTAGAAATTTTTGAGAAATCCTTTATGAAACGCCTGTAGAACCCCGCATGACCAAGAAAGCTGCGAATACCCTTGACTGAAACAGGGGCAGGAAGGTTCTCAATAGTCTCCACCTTTGCCTTGTCAACTTCCAAACCTTTACACGAAACCTTGTGTCCCAGAATGACACCTTCTTGTACCATGAAATGGCACTTTTCCCAATTTAGAACAAGATTTGTCTCCACACAACGCTTTAGAACCAAACTCAAGTTTTCCAAGCACTCATCAAAAGAATCCCCAAAGACTGAGAAATCGTCCATGAATACTTCCACATTAATTCCAATCATGTCAGAAAAAATGGCCATCATGCATCTCTGAAAAGTAGCTGGTGCTCCACACAACCCGAAAGAAACACGTCTGAAAGCAAATGTACCAAATGGACAAGTGAATGTAGTCTTCTCTTGATCCTCGGGTGCTATGCAAATCTGATTGTAACCAGAATACCCATCAAGCAAGCAATAGTACTGATGTCCAGCCAATCTGTCGAGCATCTGATCAATGAACGGAAGTGGAAAATGATCTTTTCGAGTAGCCTTGTTCAACTTTCGATAATCCATGCAAATCCTCCAACCAGTAACTGTTCGTGTAGGAATGAGCTCGTTCTTTTCATTAGTAACCACTGTCATGCCTCCCTTCTTAGGCACGCATTGCACTGGACTCACCCAAGAACTATCAGAGATCGGATAGATAATGCCTGCATCAAGCCATTTAAGAATTTCCTTCTTCACAACTTCCTTCATAACAGGATTCAGTCTCCTTTGATTATCAACTGTAGGTTTAGCTCCCTCTTCCAAAGGAATTTTGTGCATGCAGTAAGAAGGACTAATACCCTTGATGTCTGCTATAGTCCACCCAATGGCTGATTTGAAATCCCTTAAAATTCGCAATAGCTTTTCCTCTTCCATGCCTGAAAGCTTAGATGATATAATAACAGGTAAGGTAGAAGAATCACCAAGATAGGCATACCTTAGATGTTCAGGCAATGGCTTAAGTTCCAATGTAGGTGCTTCCTCGATAGATGGCTTAAGTCTAACATGAGACTTCTTCAGCTCTGACAACCCCAAAGATTCAAACGGCATCTCAAACTTCTTCCATGGAGATGCATTAAGATATTGCAAGTGTTCTCCATCCTCTTCGTTCTCAATCTCCAAGTCATTAGCAAGAACTCTTTCCAACACATCAGTTTTGATCAAGTGTTGAGTTGCGGAGTTAACCACCTTGTCCACCATATCAATTTTAAAACACACTTCCTCGTCAGTTGGAAGCTTCATTGCATTGAAAACATTAAAGGTGACATTTTGATCGTGCACCCTCATAGTGAGTTCTCCCTTTTGGACATCAATAAGAGTCCGACCTGTAGCCAAGAATGGTCGTCCCAAGATGATAGGGATCTTCTTGTCTTCCTCAAAGTCAAGAATAACAAAGTCGGCTGGAAAGATAAGCTTGTCGACCTTCACCAAAACATCCTCAACTATTCCTCGAGGATAAGTAACTGAACGGTCCGCAAGTTGCAGAGTCATAGTAGTTGGCTTTGGTTCTGGAAGACCAAGCTGCATGAAAACTGATAAGGGCATGAGATTAATACTTGCACCCAAATCACACAAGCATTTGCTGAATGAGAGATCTCCAATAGTACATGGTATGGTAAAGCTTCCAGGGTCCTTCAACTTAGGTGGCAACTTTTGTTGCAAGATGGCACTACATTCTTCCGTCAATGCAACTGTCTCTAGCTCCTCAAGTTTCAATTTCTTCGAAAGAATGCCCTTCATAAACTTCGCATAGCTCGGCATTTGCTCAAGAGCCTCTGCAAATGGTATGTTAATCTGAAGCTTCTTGAAGACATCCAAGAACTTAGCAAACTGCTTGTCAAACTTTTGCCTTTGAACTCATTTTGGGAATGGAGGAGGTGGAAACACCTTTTCTTCTACTACTTTCTGAGAATTATCACTCTTCCCAGTTACATGAGTCGAGAGAGTAGCATTAGGTACCAAATCAGGAACAGAATCGACCCCAGCGTCAAAATTATCTTTTTCTTCCAGAAGGGCCGGCGCTGCCGCGCCGTTTTTATACTGGGGAGCGGCGCTGCCGCGCCGCACATTCTGATCAGAAAATTCATTTTTTTCCTCGGCTGAATTTTCTTCGTTCTGACCTTGTAGAATCTTCCCCGATCGTAAGGTTACTGCCTGGACCTGTTCCTTGTGATCTTTCTTGCCTGGATTCATCTCTGTGTCACTCGGAAGCGTTCCTGGTTGACGGTTCAACAATGCATTGGCTAGTTGCCCAATCTGATTCTCTAAAGTTTTCAACGACACCGCCTGACTCTTGTACATCATTCGAAGCTCTTCCAATTCAGACTTCTCAGACTGATTCAATGAATTCCCTTGAGATGGTTGAAATCCCGGTGGAATGAATGGTTGCCTTGGAGCATAAGGTGGTGGTTGATAGTTCTGATTATATGGCCTTGCATTGAACTGCTGATTTTGTGGTTGCTGAACACCACCCTGATTGTTGCTCCAACTGAAATTAGGATGATTCCGATTGTTGGGATGATACACATTAGGTGCTGGTTGCTGAGTTCTCTGAAAGTTACTAACAAACTGTGCTGATTCAGCTGAGATAGCACACAGATTCGTGTCATGAGCCCCTGCACACAATTCACACACCATAGCAACCTGGTTAGTCCCAAGATTAGAAAGGGAATCTACCTTCATTGTCAACGCTTTGAGTTGAGCAGCAATAGCAGTAGCTGCATCCAAGTCAAGAACTCCAGCCACTTTAGCAGGTGGCAAGCGTTGAGTAGGATTCTGAAACTCATTGGCCGCCATCATCTCGATAAGATTATAGGCATCCTCATAGCTTTTTGCCCACAGTGCTCCTCCAGAAGCTGCATCAAGCATAGGCCTTGACTGAGCTCCCAATCCGTTGTAGAAATTGCTGATTACCATCCAATCCGGCATCCCATGATGAGGACAACGTGCCAATATCTCCTTGTACCTTTCCCAAGCTTCCCCCAAAGATTCCTGGGGTTGCTGAGCAAACTGAGAAATAGAATTTCTATAAGCTGCTGTCTTCGCCATGGAGAAATACTTCGTCAAGAACTTTTGAGCACAGTCTGCCCATGTTTTAATAGAACCTGATGGCATAGAATGTAACCAACTCTTGGCTTTATCCCTAAGAGAGAAGGGAAATAGCCTCAATCTGATTGCGTCATCTGTAACTCCGTTGAATTTGAAGGTATCACAGATCTCAAGAAAGTCCCTAATATGAGCATTGGGATCTTCAGCAGGACTACCCCCAAACTGAACCGTATTCTGAATCATCTAAATGATGTTTGGCTTAAGCTCGAAATTATTTGCCCCAATAGCTGGACGAACAATGCTGGTATGAATGTCCTCCACTTTTGGCTGAGAGAATTCACTCAAAGCCTTCGCTGGTTGTGCTTGATCTTCCATATCTTCTTTTGATTCATGATTGTTTTCTACACTGATGTTCTCAAAGTCAAGTTTCCTTCGTGCTAGTTCTTCTCTTCTTGCTAATTCTTCTCTACGTGCTCGAGCTCGTGTACGCATACACTCTCAATAAGTACCTGAATTTCACCAACAAGAAAATTGGTGAGAAACGTCCTAGTCACCGAACTTTAATGACCACTGATGGTAAATACTGAAACTAAACAAATAAAACCGAAGTCCCCGGCAGCGGCGCCAAAAACTTGTTACGACCAAACTCAACACGCAAGTGCACGTGATCTCAAGTAATACATATAGTAAGTAAGGTTCGTTCCTACAGGGACTCGTTGTATTGTCTAGTTAATTCACTCACCAATGTATGATTATTATTCGATGCTAAAACAAATAACAAATTGGATTTTGTTTACCACTAAATTTTTTCTAAAATTTATAACTAATTATCAACTATTCGAACGAAGGGTTATATTGAATTACTTATGCAAATAAAACATGGAATTTTAACTTCATTAAACAATCCATCTATAGTTTCCAATTCTCTAGCCTTTTCATGTGATTTATTTGTTAGATATAATTGCTAATGTTTGTTTATCAGTGTTTAAGCAACAGGTACTGGTCAGAGTTTATCAGAAGCCGATCAGAGTTTAGTTAAACTCTGATAGGGTGAAGAGTTTAAAGGAAGCTAGTCAGAGTTTATTTAAAGTCTGACAAGGTGATAGTTGAATTAGCTGTCGGTGCAGAATTGAAGATTCTAGAAGCAATATATTCTGAAGATGGAAAGAAGCAGAATATATTGATACAGCTAAGGAGATTAGACAGAAGACTGAAGCAATCCTTAATTGATAAGTTTTGTATAGCTAATTTATAGGAATATAAATTAGATAAGGATTGTATGTAGCTGTGTACTATATAAACACAGATAGGTTATCCCTAGAAGGGACGCGATCATTGAGATATTATTCTTGTAACCTAGAAGCTCTTTATGATTCATTAACATCATAAAGAGAGAAGCTGTTAATAAGATTACAGTTCTATTGATTCATAAACAGTGTTATTAATTATTGTTATTCTCATACATACTTGATTATATTGTGTATTCGGCCTAACAATTGGTATCAGAGCCAAGGCTGTTTAATATATACAGTTTTACGATTAAAACACAGTAATAATCATGTCTGAAGAAAATCAAAATCAAGTTCCTCCTGCGGCTGAACAGGTTAAGCCAAATTCTGTGAGTCGATATGAAACTATCAGGGTTCCAATTCTCAGGCCAATAGAGTATCCGATATGGAAGGTGAAGATGACCATGTTTCTGGAGGCTACAGATCCAGAATATCTTGACAGAATCAATAATGGTCCTCATAAGCCAACTAAATTATCTCCTGCTGTTGGTGATAAAGAACAGACACTGATTCCAAAGGAAAAGAAAGATTATACTCCTGAAGACATCTCATCAATTGCAAAGGATGCAAAGGTTAGACATCTACTCCACAGTGCTTTAGATAATGTTATGTCTAACAGAGTAATTGGCTGCAAAACGGCAAAGGAAATCTGGGATGCTTTGGAAGTAAGGTGTCAAGGAACCACTGCTATAAAGAAGAACAGGAAGACAATACTCACACAGGAGTATGAGCACTTTGATTCAAGATCTAATGAAACCTTGACTGAGACTTATGACAGGTTTTGTAAATTACTGAATGATCTGTCTCTGGTTGACAAAGAATATAATCTTGAAGAGTCAAATCTCAAGTTTCTCTTATCTCTACCTGAAAAATGGGATCTGAAGACGACCTCAATAAGAGATAATTATGATCTTGATGATACAGATCTTGATGAGATTTATGGCTTGTTAAAGACTCACGAACTTGAGATAGATCAAAGAAACAGAAGATCAAGCAAGAAGACAAAATCTGTTGCTCTCAAAGTTGAGGAGAAGCCCATTGAAAAGAAGGAATCATCAAAGAAGAAAGCCAAGGGAAAGGCTTTAGTCATTAAATCTGAAAGTGAGTCATCAAACTCTGATGATGACTCAAACTCTGATGAAGCTTCTGACTCTGAGGATGATGAAGAACAGTTGATGCAAATGGCGGCATTGATGGTGAAGACCTTCAAGAAGATGGGATTCAAGAACTTCAAGAAAGGAAAGAGATTCTCAAGGAGAGATTCAAATTCTGAGAAGAAGAATTTCAGAAAGTCTGATGGAAAAGATACCAAGTCTGGAAAGAAGGACAAATCTGAGATCCAGTGCTACAAGTGCAAAGAGATGGGTCACTATGCTCCAGAGTGCAAGAAAGGAAAAACTGGAAAAGCACTCGTCTCTAAAGGCAAAGACTGGGCAGATACTTCAGATTCTGATGATGGAGAAAATTATGCTCTTATGGCAACTGTCAAAGATGAGACTGAATCATCAGAAAATAAGGTACCCCTAACTACTTATGCGTATGATACTGATAATATTTCTGAATTAAGAATTTATCTTAAGAACATACATGTTAGTTATAGGGATCAGACTTTAGAGAATGAAAGGATTAAATCTGAGAATCTTAGTCTTAAAGAAAGAAACAAGTTTCTTGAAAGAGAACTTGAGAATATGAAGCAGACTCAAAAAGAAAGAGATGATGCTGTTTATGTGGAACAGGAGTTGCTTAAAAGGTATAGGCAACTAGAATCTGATTTAGAGAAGGAAAGAAAAATAATTAAAACTTGGACTAATTCTGGCAGAGATACACATCAAGTTTTTCAAACAGATGCTGTAGGTTTAGGATACAGTGAGGAAGATGAACTTAGATTTCAAGATAAAATTAAGTTTAGAGCTTTCACAAGTTCATATTCAACTCCTGTAACATTTGTTCCTGAATCTGGAAAGTTAAAATCTGCAGTTGTGAAAGAAACTGTTATGGAGCCAGTTGAAACTTGTGTTGAACAAGTAGATACTGAATCTAAAACAGAGAAGCCTGTTGAGATAGAAGCTGTTAAAGAACCAATAAGAGTCTGTGAGAAACAGGTAAATGTTGGTTTAATGACAGGAAAACAGTTTAAACATAAGCTCAAAGAGGTTAAGTCTGCCATGAAACCTAAAGGGTCCAAGAGAAATAGGAATGGAAAAATAGGCATAAACAATAGAAATAATCATGTGCCTAATGCTGGTGCTTTAAGGAAAACATGTTACAGTTGTGGTAGTTCTAATCATCTTGCTAGATTTTGCACTAAGAACAAGCATATTAATTCTTTACCTTCTACTTCAGAAGTAAAGAATGATTATGTTAGAGTAAAACCACAGACCTTATGCAAACATTGTGGGAGCACTTGGCATTCTATTTACACATGTAAGAGTTATCATGCAATTTATCATAATTACTATGAGCTAAAACCCAACTTGAAGTGGGTTAGAGCAAACTCTGCTAGTGTAAAATCTGACAATGTTAGTTTAAACTCTGAGAAAGTTGATTCCGCTGCAAAAGCTAACACTGTTAAGAAAGGCAAAGGATCCAAGCAAGTCTGGATCCTTAAAACTAACACTTAGTGTTTGTTTGTGATTGCAGGGTATAATAGAGAGCACACTTATCTTGGACAGTGGATGCTCAGGACATATGACTGGAAATAAAGCCCTGCTATCAGACTTTGTGGAGAAGGATGGCCCAAAAGTTTCCTATGGAGATGGCAACGTAGGACATACTCTGGGATATGGCAACATTAATCTTGGAGGTGTCATCATCACTAATGTAGCTCTAGTCTCAGGACTCAAGCACAATCTGTTATCTGTGAGTCAAATCTGTGACAGAGGAAACCATGTAGATTTTCATAGTGAATACTGTGAAGTTATCAGTAAATCTACTGGAAAAGTTGTTCTAGTTGGACACAGGCGCAACAATATTTATGAAGCAAGTTTGGTAACAAACTCTGATGGAAAAACAGTGTGTCTGACTGCAAGAATGTCAAATGAAGAGAGTTGGAATTGGCATAAAAAGCTCTCTCATCTCAATTTGAACAACATTAATGAGCTGATAAGAAAGGATCTTGTAAGAGGACTCCCAAAATCAACACTCAGTCTAAATGGCCTATGTGATTCCTGTCAAAAGGCCAAACAAAGGAAGTCATCTTTCAAGAGCAAAACTGAATCTTCAGTAGTGGAACCTTATCATCTTCTACATGTTGATCTTTTTGGACCAGTGAATATAATGTCAATGGGCAGAAAGAAATATGCTCTAGTAATTGTTGATGACTATACTAGATATACATGGGTGTATTTCTTGTCAAAGAAGGATGAAACTGCTCAAATTCTAATGGATCATGTAAATCTACTGGACAAAGGATCACAGCACAAAGTCAAAATAATAAGGAGTGATAATGGAACTGAATTCAGAAATTCATTCATGGAAGCTTTCTGCAAGGAAAGAGGGGTGAAACAAGAATTTTCTGCACCTGGCACTCCACAGCAAAATGGTGTAGTTGAAAGAAAGAACAGAACTTTAATTGAAGCAGCCAGAACTATGCTTGAAGAAGCAAAATTACCAACTTATTTCTGGGCAGAAGCTGTTCAAACTGCTTGTTTTACTCAAAATGCTACACTGATCAACAAGCATGGGAAAACACCATATGAGATGGTGAAAAATAAGAAGCCAAATTTGAAATATTTTCATATATTTGGATGCAAATGCTTTGTGTTGAAGACTCATCCTGAACAGTTGACAAAGTTCGAGTTAAAAGCTGATGAAGGAATTTTTGTTGGCTATCCACTGTCAACAAAAGCATTCAGAGTTTACAATCTAAGAACTAAAGTGATCATGGAATCCATACATGTGTCATTTGATGACAAGAAAATAATTGGACTTGAAGACAAGGATGGATATGATCAACTACGTTTTGAAAATGAAGATCTACTCTCTGATGATATAAACTCTGATGAAGCAGGGTTGACAAACTCTGACGAAGCATACTCTGAACCTCTACTGGTAAATACTGGAGAAACTGATAATTCTCAAATTGAACAAAATAGAGAACCAGTTGAGGGGGAGCGTGAAGAAGCTCAACATGACACAGCAAGTGAGTCAGTTGAGGAAACTGATTCAAACTCTGACAATTCAAACTCTGAGTCATCAAATTCAGGGGGAGCCTCAGAGAATGTAGAAAGTCAACATATGAATCAGGAGAGCATGGATCAAGGGGGAGGATCCAACAATGATGCAAGAAACCACTTACCATCAGCAAGAAAGTGGACACAGGCACACACACCTGATCTCATAATTGGAGATCCTGATGCTGGTGTAAGAACCAGAAGTGCAACAAATAATGAGTGTCTGTATCATGCTTTCTTGTCTCAAACTGAACCAAAGAAAGTGGAGGAAGCTCTTCAAGATGCTAATTGGATTACAGCAATGCAAGAAGAGTTAAATGAATTTGAAAGAAATGAAGTCTGGACACTTGTACCTAGACCAAAGAACAGATCAATTGTAGGTACAAAGTGGGTTTTCAGAAACAAGACTGACAGTGATGGTGTGATTACAAGGAATAAGGCTAGACTTGTGGCAAAAGGTTATTCACAACAGGAAGGAATTGACTATGATGAAACCTTTGCTCCAGTTGCAAGACTGGAGGCCATAAGGATGTTTCTGGCCTATGCTGCACACAAGAAGTTTAAAGTCTTTCAGATGGATGTGAAAAGTGCTTTTCTCAATGGGAAGCTTGAAGAAGAGGTATTTGTTGAACAACCACCAGGATTTGTAGATCCCAAGCATCCAGATTATGTCTACAGGCTTGACAAGGCATTATATGGACTAAAGCAAGCACCAAGAGCATGGTATGAAACTCTTGCTCAATTTCTTTTAGAAAGTGGGTTCACAAGAGGTACAATTGATAAAACTTTGTTTTATTTCAATTCTGGTGATAATTTGCTGTTAGTTCAAATTTATGTAGATGATATTATTTTTGGATCTACTAATGACAAACTTTGTAAGAAGTTTGCAAAGCTTATGCAATCCAGGTATCAAATGAGCATGATGGGAGAGCTTAGTTATTTTCTAGGCTTACAGGTCAAGCAAACAGATGATGGTATTTTCATAAATCAAGCAAAATATACCAGAAATCTTCTCAAGAAATTTGGTATGCTTGATAGTTCATCTGCTACTACTCCCATGGCTACTGCAACAAAGCTAGACAAAGACACAGGAGCCTCAGTAGATATGACAAACTACAGAGGAATGATAGGGTCTTTACTGTATCTTACAGCAAGTAGACCTGATATCATGTATGCAACATGTCTTTGTGCAAGATTTCAAGCAGATCCTAGAGAGCCTCATCTAACAGCTGTAAAAAGGATTTTCAAATATCTCAAAGGCACCATAACCTTGGGTTTGTGGTATCCTAGAGAATCAGAGTTTAAGTTGATTGGTTACTCTGATGCAGATTTTGCAGGCTGTAAGATAGACAGAAAAAGTACAAGTGGAAGCTGTCAATTTTTAGGTGACAGATTAGTTTCTTGGTATAGCAAGAAACAGAAGTCGATTTCCACATCCACAGCTGAAGCAGAGTATATAGCAGCTGGTAGCTGTTGTGCACAGATTTTATGGATGAAGAATCAATTGCTGGATTATGGGTTAAGGTACTCTAAAATTCCTATTTTCTGTGATAACCAAAGTGCTATTGCTATGACAGGAAATCCAGTACAGCATTCCATGACCAAGCACATCAGCATAAGATATCATTTTATCAGAGAACATGTGGAAGAAGGGAATATTGAGCTTCATTTTGTGTCTACAGACCAACAACTTGCAGATATCTTCACCAAACCTTTGAGTGAAGCTACTTTTACAAGATTGGTAAATGAACTTGGAATGATCTCTGGTTCTGACTAGAGATACGGGTTAGACTCAAAATTTATACATGTTTAATTCTTGTTGCTCATGATTTCTTGCATGTGTTAACTGTTATGAGTACCAGTGTGATAAACTCTGTTGGTTAAAATCTGATGTTAGTCTCTGTTAGTAATAAACTGTTGGTCATACTTTGAATGTTACAGATTAATGCTATTCTCTGATTGTAATTTTGTCTGGAACATAAGGACCAATGAAGAAATTTGTATGAAGCATAATTCTCAGTAAGTAACTGTGAATCCTTAAGAGTTGTATAGACTCTGATCTCAAAAATGTGCAGTAAGCTAACACAGCATGATACTGTCTCAATATTTATAGCATCTCTTAGTTTATTGATCCTATACTGAGTCTGTATTAGCTGTTTGCATTTTCTCTCATAAGTTAATTATATTTACTGATGAAAAGTCTAAACTCTGATTATTAATTTCAAATAATTCACCCTCAAATTCAAAAGATGCCAAACAGAGCACAAATTCCTTTGAGATCATGTTGTGCCTAGGACGATCCAGGAACTTATTGTATGAAATAAGGGCTAAAATCTTAGATTTTTGGTGACTAGTGCCAACCACTGATTACTGGAAAAATAAAAAAAAAAAAAAAAAACCAAAAAAAAAAAAAAAAAAAAAAAAAAAAAAAAAAAAATTAATAAAGGGGGTGAAAAATAAAAGACATATCCAAATGAAAGGATATCAGTAATACAGAGTTTAGATATAAAATCAGATTTTATGTTATACATGAGAGTTTAGGCAACCAGTTTTTACTACTTTAGATTGTGGATTTTATGCACTTTGAGATGGTCTCAATACTGATTTCGGTAAACTCTGCTACTACACACACATATTTTCACAACTGTACAGATTGAGAAAAGAGTTTATTGACAAAGAAGGACAAATGGTAAACACTGATGTTTTGTGTGAAATACGCCGAGGTTACTTTATTTTAATCTCTGATGGTTAAAATAATTTTCTTGTCTCAGACAGTTTATGATTTTGGGTTTAGTCATTTGTTCTTAGGCAAAGTATGATTGAACAGAGAAAAGAAAGAGTTTGGTTGATAAGTACTGATAGTGATCAGTAGTACTGATGAGTATGTTAGTTTATTGTTTTAAGTGATATCATGTCTTTCACTTTACAATCACTAGGTAAAATTGATAATACTGAAAGTAAAGCAATAAAATGAGTCTTTTTCATTAATTGATTCAAACTCTGTTACATTCAGTCAATTACATACTCATGCTTAGCTAATCTTTCTGGTACATATTAATTTCTATGGTTACAAAAGTGAAGATCTATTTAACCAGGATAAGTACTTGAATGCTATCCAACATCGAAGCAGAAGAGCTAGAGCCAGAAGCTATTGTGCTCTACTACTTCTGATGATAGCTACCCAGTTGCTCATCTGGTCATTATACCATTTGGGATAGCTTGAAATCCTCCTAATGATGAATCATCATCATCATCTTCTCGGGATCTCTTTCTGCTTTGCAGCTTGCAGGATTGTAAGAAGAGGTTTTCTTTTGACCCCGACAAGAAACTCAGTTGAAAAAGCATAAAGCAGATCTCCATGGCATCTTCATCTGCGAGGATTGGTGCATCATATGGACCTGGACGGAAGATGTATACATGAGGGTTGGAGAAAGGCCCTTCGGCTATTTCATCATCTACGATAAGGCCTTCATCATTCAAGAATGAAAGAACAAGAAACTCATCGATAAGATAGTTTTCTTGTTGCTGCCAGTTCATGTTCAAAAACTCTTCCACATCCATGAATTCGAAAGTCCCAGCCATTTTGGTGTATAGTAAGTTTAAGATATGAAGCCTGTTGTTACATTGCTTTGGTATTTAAAGCATTCAAACAGGGTATCTGAAAGGTTTTTCTTGGAGATTGAAAGGTTTTTGAAGCTTTTGGAAACAGTAACGTGCGGAGTTCCAAGACAGTCATTATTATACTGACTGTTGAGTTGCTTTGTACTTCGTTATTGTATTTCTGAGAGATTAAAATTGATAATTTTATTATTATTGATTTTTATTAAAGTGGATATTTTGAGCGTTTTATGTGTTGCCAGGTGTCTAAATGTTTGCACGATTGCACGTGTGTATTGGATACAACTGTCAGCGTATGCACGTTTGACATCTGTCCCACTCACACACGTTTCAAGGACGCTTGCTGTGTATCGTGATCTTTTCAGTTCTTATTTAAATACACTACACATAAACGGTTCAATCTTTTACGAACCTTAACTCTTCATACGCTTTTTCACAAACACCTTTCTACACATAAACTTTGCTGTCTTTCGCATCAATTCAGAATCTTCTAATGGCAACCACAGCTTTTGTTTTGTCTGGATTAGAGTTCGTTCCAAACAACTATACTGCACCACTAAACACTGCAAACGCACCAGAGGCATTTCATATGATTCAAGAGTTTCTTGCTCAGTCAGCGATTGGGCGTGCTTTGGTAGAACCTGAAAAACTTTCTGGTTCACAGATAAAGGCGTTCTGGGAAACAGGAATGTATGATGATGGTGGTGAGACAGGCAACCCATCGATTATTTTTGAATATGAAGATACAGAGTATGTAATAACTGCTGGAACCATTCGCGCTGCAATGGGGTTTCCTGAATTTTCTTCGTATACAATTGGAATGGGTGATGAGGATTTGATAAGAATGATGCAAGAGATTGGGTATTCTGGACCCTTGTCGAAGATTGGACAGCTCAAACGACCATTCTTAAGGAAGGAGTGGAGCTTCTTCTTTGATTGCATCACAAGGACTTTTAGCAAGAAATGCACAAACTGGGATGCTATTCCCACAGACAGTCTGCAAATCGGGTATTCTCTTTTATTCGATAATCATTTTGATTTTGCACGACTTGTTTTGAATAATCTAGGAGACAAAATGACAGAGAATAGAGGAGTAGTCTATTTCTCGAGATTCTGTCAGACTTTGTTCTCTTACTGTGTTGAAGGAGTAGAAGTAGGTGAAGAAGATGTTTCTTGTTTTAAATTACATAAGAGAATATTTTCTGATCTTATTAATAAAGATGTTAAGAAAGGAGTTGTTGGAGACTTGTTGCTACCTCAATCTGTGCAACAGTTTTTAAATGCTCAAGTCAATCCACCAACACAAGCTTCTTCTCAACCTGAGCCTCTACAACAAGAACTGCCTCCTTCAACTTCTGTTAAGCCTAAAAGGGGTGGTAGGACTAAGAATGTTGGTACTAAACCTGCTAGGGTTGCTAAGTCAAATGCTGAAGCTGGGGTATCAAGCACTGAAGAACTGCCTCAGAGAAAAAGAATGAAGAAAAAGAGAGCTCAAAGAGCAAAGTCTGTTGCTGCTGATTCTGTTGCAGAATCAGAAACTGAAACTGATGAAGAAAATCCTCATCAGAGAAAGAGAAGACAAGTTGCTGAATATCTTTTTGCTGATATCATTGCCAATATGGACAAAGTTCCTGAGGAAACTGAAGCTCCTGAAGCTTTTGTTCAGGAGGAAGCTGCAAATCCAGAAGCTGTCAATCAAGACAGGCTAAATACTGATGATATTGAAATGGATTTTGATAGAGAAGCTCCTACATCAAAGGCTAATGATGTAGTTGAGGAAGCTGCTGCTCATTCTGACAGCAGAATTTTTGATCTTGAAGAAAATGTAAGAGAAGCTGATCAAGCTACTACAGAATTGGTAGAAACTATTGCTTCCCACACAGAAATCATTTCTCTTGATTTTGAGAAAGGTGAGGAAGTTGATCAGATTAGAATTGATCATCCTACAGAAGCTGTTGCTGTACCTGCTGATGCAACAGAGAATGTTCCTGTAGCAGCAGAGTTTGTTGCAAACTCTGAAGATGCTCTTGTTCTTGAAGCTCTACAACAATCAGTTGTTGAGATTGTTCAGCGAGAAGCAGAGGTAATTGCTAAAGCAAACTCTGATATTCCTGAAACTGTTGCAGAGAAAGTTAATGATGAAGCTGCACAGTTAGAACATGAAATCACTGCTGAACATGTTCCTGAAGAGATTGCAAGAGAGGATGACAATGTTAATGCTAGTCCTGCTCATTCACCTTCACACATATCTGACATTCAAGCCAACTCTGATGAAGAAAGAGAGTTCAATCGGGCTACTGAAAAACATTTTCAAGATATGTACTTCAAGAACTGGACAGAAGCAGATTGTATTTTCACTTCACAAAGGGCTGCTGATTTAACTGCTAACTCTGTTAAAGAGATTAAAAATCCTGAACTTCTCAGTCATTTCAAAGCAACTGTTGTTCAAATCAAATCATTAAACAATCGTTTTGATGCTTCTGATAAGGTGATTGAAGGGTTAAGGAATGATATAGCTACAAGAGAGCTTACACAGCAGAAGGACAAATCTCTATACATCTCTTTGTGTAAAGAGCAAAAGACTTTAAATTCTAGATTGTCGAAAGTTGAGGAGAATCAGACTGCTATGTCTGCTCAACTAACTTCAATTTCTAATGCTCTGGAGTTGCTGACATCAGTACTACTTTCTGATGATGTCAAAAAGGGGGAGAGTGTACCAAGTGACAAATGCAAAGACACTCAAGCTCTGAGACGGAGGGATGATGGTAATGATGGTGGAAGCAAGGGAGGTGAATCTGAAAAGAGTTTAGGCTTAAGATCATCAAGATCGAGATCAAACTCTGAGAGAAGATCAAACTCTGGTAAGGGAAAAGTAATTTCTGCCAGTGGTTCAAGGCTCAAAAGTTTGATAAACACTGATAAGCCTAGCACTGATGAAGAAGTTGCTGCTAAATTATTTATAGCAGAACATGGAAAAGATGTTACAATTGAAGATATCCAAGCTGAAGAGCAAATGCTTGCTGAAGAACACAGGAAGAATCTTGAAGCTGGGATATACAAAAAGAAAGAAATCAAGGCTCCTAGAAAGAAAGAAACTGGAATTATTATTAAAGAAAATACTCAACAGAGTATACAATACACCAGGAGGCCTATGATTAGAAACTCTGATAAGGGTAAAGGCAAAATGATTGAAGAGCCTAACCTGAAGGAGAAAGAATATTCAACCTCTGACATTGCTCAAGTTGAAACAAGATTACCAAAATCAACCTCTGACTCTGCTCAAGTTGATGATACTATTGAAGTTAAGCCAGCCTCTGACAAGGCTCAAGCTGTGCAAACTCAGCTAGCTCCACAACTCCAAGGTATTTTTAGAAGACCTGTACTATCTGAAGCTCTGACACTTCAACCTGTGGATTTCTCTCAAACCAGGACTGTACTTGGAAAAGAAACTTTTGATAAAGCTGGTTTAGGTTCACATAGGGAGAAGAGAATAAACAACAGATCTGGAGATCAATCATCATTGGCAGTATCTGGCATTATTACTCAAGAGAATCTTGATATGCTAGACTCTGTTCAGTTG
Organism: Heracleum sosnowskyi; assembly: GCA_030848705.1. Classification (NCBI taxonomy): domain Eukaryota; kingdom Viridiplantae; phylum Streptophyta; class Magnoliopsida; order Apiales; family Apiaceae; genus Heracleum; species Heracleum sosnowskyi. The sequence goes on from CM061242.1 coordinate 35,525,105, forward strand.
ATATTTCACAAGGGTTTGAAGAAAGATTTTCTGTTGTATTTTATGAATGATGGAAGAGTTTACAGAGTTGCAGAGTCTGATATAGATCTCAAATCTTATCAAGAATTGGAGTATGTTCTGTACTTGTTAAAAGTCAAAAACAGAAACACTCACAATGCTGCTACATTTATCAGACAAAAGATGCAAAGATCTAAGGTGATGCTTGGAGGAGGAGTTTCAAAGGTATACATTCCTAAGTATAAAGATGCTTATGGAAATGTTATAGAAATGAAGAGAAACAGTGCAAGACTAAGGACTGATCTGGGAGTTAAAGTCTTAGAATTCAATCTAGAATCTGATAAAGCACATTTTATTAGGCTAGGGAATGAGATGAGGAAGAATTCCATCTATTCTCTGAGAGCTGCTATTTATCAGACTGGTGAATCTGATCCAGAACTCAAGGAACTGAAAGAAATCATGATTGAAGAGCTGGAAAAGGCTGAAAGAAGACTTCTAATTGATTATCTCAGGACAGTGCCTGATATTCAAGAAATCAAATAAAGTATGACTGTAAGTTTTTAATATTTTCTATTCTAAGTCAAATTTAAACTCTGTTTTAAATTAAACTCTGTTATATGTTAAACACTGCATTTGTTATATGTTTTGACATCATCAATTATATGTTTAACTTGTACATTTTATTATGAACAAGTTGGGGGAGATTGTTAGATATAATTGCTAATGTTTGTTTATCAGTGTTTAAGCAACAGGTACTGGTCAGAGTTTATCAGAAGCCGATCAGAGTTTAGTTAAACTCTGATAGGGTGAAGAGTTTAAAGGAAGCTAGTCAGAGTTTATTTAAAGTCTGACAAGGTGATAGTTGAATTAGCTGTCGGTGCAGAATTGAAGATTCTAGAAGCAATATATTCTGAAGATGGAAAGAAGCAGAATATATTGATACAGCTAAGGAGATTAGACAGAAGACTGAAGCAATCCTTAATTGATAAGTTTTGTATAGCTAATTTATAGGAATATAAATTAGATAAGGATTGTATGTAGCTGTGTACTATATAAACACAGATAGGTTATCCCTAGAAGGGACGCGATCATTGAGATATTATTCTTGTAACCTAGAAGCTCTTTATGATTCATTAACATCATAAAGAGAGAAGCTGTTAATAAGATTACAGTTCTATTGATTCATAAACAGTGTTATTAATTATTGTTATTCTCATACATACTTGATTATATTGTGTATTCGGCCTAACATTATTAATACCTGATCGAACACACAAAACTGATATAAGCCAACTTTCGTTGCACAAATACCATCCTAAATAATATCCACAATAAAGATAGAAATCACTTAGTCTCCCAATTATGCTTAGTCCCTATATGTCTATAAAGATTGAAAACATAATGGTTGAAGTACAAGCATTCAATTGAACACATAGTCGTCATAAAACGGTTAGAGTTACGACACTAATTACGAATGATATTCTCACGCATAAACCTATGCTAGCATGGCAAGTTCTAAACTCTTAAATCCACTTTCGCTTCAATAAGAATTAACACACAATTACAGGAGTTAGCTACTCTCCTATAACGAATTAAAACAACCATGATAGGATATCGCATCAATCACACTATAGGCATCGAGAAAATTCAACAAATAAACTTCATGAATAAATCCGCTAAAACCCCATGACAACGAGTTAGTTCATAATCAAACTAATCGTCACCATGGGTTCTAATGTAAACATGATTGAAGAAAACGAATCAATATTGGAATAATTATCAAAGGTTCTAAAGAATACACCCAAACCAAGCATCCACAAGCTAGAAAGAATACAAGAATAAATTGAAAACTATCTTCTTCCTTGCTTCTTCGTGCTTTAAAACTCCGTAGATAATATGTGGTATGTGTTACTCCTGTTCTCTAGGGTTTTCTTCTCTTTATATAGGCCTCCAGGTGCAAATAAGTCGTACGGAATTGTAATTTTACTTCAACTCGAAAAATCAGCAAATCGGGTTCAAAACAGGAAATTTCGTCAGAATGTCTGGCGCTGCCGCGCCACAGTTACATAGGAGAGCGGCGCTGCCGCGCCATAGATTTACTGTTTCGTTTTCATGCGGCGCTGCCGCGCCATAGGCAAGCTCAAACACGGCGCTGCCGCGCCGTGCCTTCTGTCCAGGAAGACGAATTTTTCCATTTTCTTCGTTTTAGCTCCAAATTGCATTCCGATTGCTCCGCTTCATTCCCATTACACCTGTGATAGATATTCCTGCACAATACCCTTAAAAGAGATCAAAAATACCACAACTCGAGTACAAACAATCATTTTAAGCCATACGGAAACGTTTTAAGTGAATAAAATACCCACTTATCAGAAGCAGAGGGCAAAAAGGCCAAAGTCTGATAATGCTGATGAGGACAGTGAAACTGATGAAGAAACTCTTCATCAGAGAAAAAGAAGATTGGTGGCTGCACATCTTTTTGGTGCATCAAATGTAAATGCTGAAGCTGTCAATTTGGACAGAGTAATTGAGGAAAATGTTATGCCTGAAATGGTAAATGCTGATGAAGAAGCTCCTACATCAAACGCTGATGATGTAGTTGAGGAAGCTGCAAATGAAGCTGCAGATGAAGCTCCTGAAATTCTTGTTCAGGAGGCTACAGTTTTTGAGCCACAGGGATTTGATATGGATGTTGAAGCACACAACTCTGTAAACTCTGACCATCTTGAAGCTTTTGATGAAACAGAGGGTGTGGAAGCTGATCATGCCACGGTTGTTCTTGAAGAATCTATGGCTACTCACACAGAGATTCTCTCTGTTACTCACCAGGTACTTGAACAGGGTGAGGAAGTTGATCAGACTTTAAATACTGATGCTCCAGAGATTATTGCAGAGATTCCAGTACAAGAGGCTGTAGCTGAAAATGATGAGAATGTTGCAACGAATGTTGCAAACTCTGAGATTCCAGAACCTGATGCAGAGACTAATAATGATGATGATAGTTCTGATCATTCCCAAGAGGAGTTATTTGAGAGTCAAGCAAACTCTGATGAGCTAAGAGAGGTCAATCGAGCTACGGCTGAGCATTTTCAAGAGATGTATTTTTCAAATTGGTCGAACAAGGATACTATCTTTTCTGATGAGAGAGCTGCAGACTTTGTCACAAAGTCATCTAAAGAGATTACAAATCCAGAGCTTCTCACTCATCTCAAAGCCACAATTATCCAAGTCAAATCATTAAACAATCGTTTTGATGCTTCTGACAAGGTTATTGAAGGTCTAAGGAATGATATAGCTGCAAGGGAACTTACACAACAGAAGGATAAATCATTGTATATTTCCTTGTGTAAAGATCAGAAAGTTTTTGATTCCAGGTTGTCCAAGGTTGAAGAAAATCAAGTCAAAATGTCAACTAAGTTGGATGAAATTTCAAATTCCATTGCATTGCTCACATCAGTTTTGCTGTCTGATGATGTCAAAAAGGGGGAGAGAGTGCCTCAAGACAAATGCAAAGGCTCTCAAACTCTGACTCAGAAAGATGACACTACTGATGGTGGTGCAAAAGGTAAAAATCCAAGGACAAGGAATGTTCAAAGGCAAGGGAGGAGATCAAACTCTGATGCTCAGAATGCTGATGGAAAAAGATTATACACTGAAGGGCAGTCTTCTTCAAGGGTTAGAAGTTTACTTCTTTCCTCTAAATCTCCAGTTACTGATGAAGAAGTTGCTACACAGTTATTCTTAGCAGAACATGGTAAAGATGTTACTATTGAAGATATCCAGGCAGAAGAGAAATTGCTTGCTGAAGAACACAGGAAAGATGTTGAAGCTGGAATCTACAAACAGAAGGTTATCAAGGCTCCGAGGAGAAAAGAAAAAGGAATTGTTATCAAAGAGAATGTAAACTCTGATCAGAGTTTACAGTACTCAAGGAGGCCTATTGGTTCAAACGCTGATAAAGGTAAAGGCGTGATGATTGAAGAGCCTAACCTGGAAAAGAAGAATTATTCAACCTCTGACAATGCTCAAGTTGATGTTATTGTTAAGAATGTGACAACCTCTGACGTTGCTCAAGTTGTACAGAAATCTACACAACTTCCAGGATTCAGCAAACCTAAAATTCTTGAAGACTTAAAGCTTGAAGCTGTGAATTTCTCAGAAACCAGAACTGTATTGGGAAAAGAAGCTTTTGATAAATCTGGACTGGGATCACACAGAGAGAGAAGAACAAATAACAGATCTCAAGATAACATTTCACTGGCAGAACCTGGTATTGGGGTTACACAAGAAAACCTTGATAAGTTAGAATCTATTCAGTTGATTTTTCACAAAGTATTGAAGAAGCAGTTTTTGTTATACTTCATGAGTGATGGAAGAGTTTATAAAGTTGGAGAATCTGATGTTAATCTCAAATCATGGGAAGAACTGGAATATGTACTTTATCTTCTAAAAGTCAAAAACAGACATACTCATGATGTTGCTCAAGTTTTGAGAGAAAAGATGCTGAGATCTAAAGCTATGCTTGGAGGAGGAGTATCAAGTGTTTATATTCCAAAGTATAGGGATCATACTGGAAAGTTAGTGGAGATGAAGAGAAACAGTGCTAGATTTAGAACTGCACTTGGAATAAAAGTTTTGGAATTTAACTTGGAGTCAGACAAGTCTTATTTTATTCAGCTAGGAAATGATATGAGAAGAAACAGCATATATTCTCTAAGAGCTGCTATCTATCAAACGGGGGAGAGTGATTCAGAACTTAAAGAGTTAAAAGATATTATGGTGGATGAGCTAGAGAAGGCTGAAAGAAGACTGCTGATTGATTATCTCAGGACAGTACCTGATATTGAAGAAGTCAAGTAAAGTCTGACTGTAAGTTTTTATGTTTTCTGTTCTAAGTTAAATTTAAACTCTGTTTTTAAAATTAAACTCTGACATATTTTAAACACTGCATTTGTTATATGTTTTGACATCATCAATTATCTTTTTAACTTGTACATTTTGGTATGAACAAGTTGGGGGAGATTGTTAGATATAATTGCTGACGTTTGTTCATCAGTGTTTAAGTACCAGGTACATATCAGAGTTTATCTAGAAGCCAGTCAGAGTTTGATAAAGTCTGACTGGGTGAAGAGTTTACATGGAAGCCGGTCAGAGTTTGTTAAAGTCTGACATGGTGATAGTTGACTTAGCTGTCGGTGCAAAGATAAAGATTCAAGAAGCAATATATTCTGAAGATGGAAAGAAGCAGAATATATTGATACAGCTAAGGAGAGTGGACAGAAGACTGAAGCAATCCTTAATTGATGTTAATTGTATAGCTAATTTATAGGAGTATCAATTAGATAAGGATTGTATGTAGCTGTGTACTATATAAACACAGATAGGTTATCCCTAGAAGGGACGCGAACATTGAATATATTATTCTTGTAACCTAGTAGCTCTTTGTGATTCATTAACATCACTAAGAGAGAAACTGTTAATATAATTACAGTTTGTTGATTTATAAAAAGTGTTCTTGATTGTTATTCTCATATACATACTTGATTATATTGTGTATTCGGCCTAACATTTTCTTGTCATCAAATGACACATGTATGGATTCCATGATCACTTTAGTTCTCAGATTGTAGACTCTGAATGCTTTTGTTGACAATGGATAGCCAACAAAGATTCCTTCATCAGCTTTTAACTCGAACTTAGTCAACTGTTCAGGATGAGTCTTCAACACAAAGCATTTGCATCCAAATATATGAAAATATTTCAAATTTGGCTTCTTATTTTTCACCATCTCATATGGTGTTTTCCCATGCTTGTTGATCAGTGTAGCATTTTGAGTAAAACAAGCAGTTTGAACAGCTTCTGCCCAGAAATAAGTTGGCAACTTTGCTTCGTCAAGCATAGTTCTGGCAGCTTCAATTAGAGTTCTGTTCTTTCTTTCAACTACACCATTTTGTTGTGGAGTTCCAGGTGCAGAATATTCTTGTTTCACTCCTCTTTCCTTGCAGAAAGCTTCCATGATTGAGTTTCTGAATTCAGTTCCATTATCACTCCTTATTATTTTGACTTTGTACTGTGATCCTTTGTCCAGTAGATTTACATGATCCATCAGAGTTTGAGCAGTTTCATCCTTCTTTGATAAGAAATACACCCATGTATATCTAGTATATTCATCAACAATTACTAGAGCATATTTCTTTCTACCCATTGACATCACATTCACTGGTCCAAAGAGATCAACATGTAGAAGATGATAAGGTTCCACTACTGAGGATTCAGATTTGCTCTTGAAAGATGACTTCCTTTGCTTGGCCTTTTGACAAGAATCACATAGGCCATCTAGACTGAGTATTGATTTTGGAAGTCCCCTTACAAGATCCTTTCTTATTAGCTCATTAATGTTGTTCAAATTGAGATGAGAGAGCTTCTTATGCCATTTCCAACTCTCTTCATTTGACATTCTTGCAGACAGACACACTGTTTTTCCATCAGAGTTTGTTACCAAACTTGCTTCATAAATGTTGTTGCGCCTGTGTCCAACTAGAACAACTTTTCCAGTAGATTTACTGATAACTTCACAGTGTTCAGTATGAAAATCTACATGGTTTCCTCTGTCACAGATTTGACTCACAGATAGCAGATTATGCTTGAGTCCTGAGACTAGAGCTACATTTGTGATGATGACACTTCCAAGATTGATATTGCCATATCCCATAGTACGTCCTATGTTGCCATCTCCATAGGAAACCTTTGGGCCAGCCTTCTCCTCAAAGTCTGATAGCAGGGCTTTATTTCCAGTCATGTGTCCTGAGCATCCACTATCCAAGATAAGGGTGCTCTCTTTTATGCCCTGCAATTACAAACAAACACTAAGTGTTAGTTTTAAGGACCCAGACTTGCTTGGATCCTTTGTCTTTCTTAACAGTGTTAGCTTTTGCAGCGGAATCACTATTAACAGAGTTTAAACTAACATTGTCAGACTTTACACTTGCAGAGTTTGCCCTAACCCATTTCAAGTTGGGTTTTGGCTCATAATAGTTGTGATAAATAGCATGATAACTCTTGCAAGTATAGATGGAATGCCAAGTGCTCCCACAGTGTGTGCATAAAGTCTGTGGCCTAACCCTAACATAATCATTCTTTACCCCAGACTTGGAGGGTAAAGAATTAATATCTTTGTTTTTCCTGCAACAACTGGCAAGATGGTTAGCACTACCACAGTTATAACATGTTTTTCTTGGAGCTACTGATGTAGACAGTTGATTATTCCTTTTATTTATGCCTACTTTTCTATTCCTATTCTTATTGGACCCTTTTGGTTTCATGGCAGACTTGACCTCTTTGAGCTTATGATTGAACTGTTTTCCTGTCATCAAACCAACATTAACCTGTTTTTCACAAGTTTTTACTGGCTTTCTAACAGCTTCTACTTCCATAAGATTTTTTGTTATAATATTTTCCTGTCTTTCACAGGTTTCATCTGATTCCATATCAGCTTCTCTTACTATAACAGATTTTAACTTAGTGGACTCTGGAACAAATTTCACAGGTTTAAGTTGTGGTTTAACCTTAATCTTGTCTTTAAACCTAAGTTCATCATTTTCACAATAGCCTAAACCTACAGAATCTGTCTGAAACACTTGATGAGTGTCTCTTCCAGAGTCTGTCCAAGTCTTGATTATCTTTCTTTCTTTTTCTAGATCAGATTCTAGCTGCTTGTATCTCTTAGTCAACTCCTGTTCAATATAAACAGCATCATCTCTTTCTTTTTGAATCTTCTTCATATTTTCAAGTTCTCCTTCAAGAAACTTGTTTCTTTCTTTAAGGCTAAGATTCTCAGATTTAATTCTCTCATTCTCTAAAGTCTGATCCCTATAACTAACATGTACGCTTTTCAGATATACTCTTAATTCAGATATATTATCAGTATCATAAGCATAAGTAGTTAGGGGTACCTTATTTTCAGATGATTCAGTCTCATCTTTGACAGTTGCCATAAGAGCATAATTTACTCCTTCATCAGAATCTGAAGTACCTGCCCAGTCTTTGCCTTTAGAGATGAGTGCTTTCTCAGATTTTCCTTTCTTGCACTCTAGGGCATAGTGACCCATCTCCTTACACTTGTAGCACTGGATTTCAGATTTATCCTTCTTGCCAGACTTGGTCTCCCTTCCATCAGACTTTCTAAAACTTTTCCTTTCAGAGTTTGAATCTTTCCTTGAGAATCTCTTTCCTTTCTTGAAGTTCTTGAATCCCATCTTCTTAAAGGTCTTCACCATCAATGCAGCCATTTGCATCATCTGTTCTTCATCATCCTCAGAGTCAGAAGCTTCATCAGAGTTTGAGTCATCATCAGAGTTTGATGACTCACTTTCAGATTTAATGACTAAAGCCTTTCCCTTGGTTTTCTTCTTTGATGATTCCTTCTTGATAGGCTTCTCCTCAACTTTGAGAGCAACAGATTTTGTCTTCTTGCTTGATCTTCTGTTTCTTTGTTCTATTTCCAATTCATGAGTTTTCAGTAACCCATAAATCTCATCAAGTTCAGTTTCAGCAAGTTCGTAATTATCTCTTATAGTTGTTGTCTTCAAATCCCATCTTTCAGGTAAAGATAAGAGAAATTTGAGATTTGATTCTTCAAGATCATATTCTTTATCAACTAGAGATAAATCATTCAGCAGTTTACAGAATCTGTCATATGTCTCAGTCAAGGTTTCATTGGTTCTTGAATCAAAGTGCTCATACTCCTGAGTGAGTATTGTTTTCCTGTTCTTCTTTATAGCAGTGGTTCCTTGACACCTGACTTCCAAAGCATCCCAGATTTCTTTTGCAGTTTTGCAACCAATTACTCTGTTAGACATAACATTGTCTAAAGCACTGTGGAGTAGATGTCTAACTTTTGCATCCTTTGCAATTGATGAGATGTCCTCAGGAGTCATATCTTTCTTTTCCTTTGGAACAGTCTTTTGTTCTTGACCATCAACAACAGGAGACAATTTAGACGGCATATGAGGACCATCGTTGATTCTGTCAAGATATTCTGGATCTGTAGCCTCCAGAAACATGGTCATCTTCACCTTCCAAATTGGATACTCCACTGGCCTGAGGATTGGAACCCTGATTGTTTCATATCGACTCACAGAATTAGGTTTAACCTGTTCAACCTTGGGAGGAGCTTGATTTTCTTCAGACATGATTATTACTGTGTTTGAATCGAAAAACTGTATATATTAAACAGCCTTGGCTCTGATACCAATTGTTAGGCCGAATACACAATATAATCAAGTATGTATGAGAATAACAATCAAGAACACAAGTTTGTAAATCAACAAACTGTAATTGTATTAACAGCTTCTCTCTTTATGATGTTAAAGAATCACAAAGAGCTTCTAGGTTACAAGAATAATAATTCTATGTTCGCATCCCTTCTAGGGATAACCTATCTGTGTTTATATAGTACACAGTTACACAATCCTTATCTAATTGATACTCCTATAAATTAGCTATACAATTACTATCAATTAAGGATTGCTTCTTATCTTCTATTCCGTTTCCTTAGCTGTATCAATATATTCTGCTTCCTTCCATCTTCAGAATATATTGCTTCTAGAATATTCAATTCAGCACCGACAGCTAATTCAACTATCACCAAGTCAGACTTTAACAAACTCTGACTGGCTTCAATGTAAACTCTGATGATCACTTGTTGCTTAAACACTGATGAACAAACGTCAGCAATTATATCTAACACCATAGTACTGAGAGCATTGAATTGATGTTGATGTTGGATTGCAGTTGGTTTTCCAATTTGGTAGACATTTTCTTCAAATTATCAGTCACCAAAGCTAGAGAAAGATCCATAGAGGAGACAGTCTGAGTAGTCTTTCTGAGCTCTTTGAGGATGCCATCCACCTTGGGAAAATCAGAAAGATATGTATTCCTTAGCTGAACCAGAGAATGTTCAGTTTCTTCCTTGATGGTTGAGATTTCTGACTGAAGACCTTTCCCAAGGAAATGCATAGCTTTGAGCTGGCTCTTGTAGACTTCATTGACAGCATCATAGATTTCTGCAGGAGAGAGACCTTTAGCATTAGACCCCAAAGCTGTGAGATAGTCCTCCCTGAGAAAAGCTAGAGCCTCCTTCAGCTTTACAGTCCTCTTGCCATCCAGCAAAGCATCCACATTTCCATCTTGTCGGGCTTCATCCACAATCTTATCTTTTTGGGCCTCAACATCCTCCTTGTGACAAAGAAAGACAGCTTCATAATCTTTGTCTGGTAGTCCAGCTGTGACGAGGTGTTGGGAAATCTTTGAGAACTCATCTATCTGTGCCACATGAAGATTTTGCAGTTCTTCTTCCGTCAATTGTGGTGGCATAGAGGATGATCCTGAAGCCATGTCATGTTGCACAGGTTTCAACCATTCTGACATGGTGGCCTGAGCCAAGTGAGAGCTAGTGCTTAGCACTTCATGGGGAATAGATGAGTGAGTTTCCTCCAGTCTTGGAATGGCTGTAGAGTCTGATGTTGTCTCCATTGAAATGGGATGTGTTACAGCATCATTTCTATGTGCCTGTGAAGGCAAATCCAAGTCCATAAGGAATGGAGAGTTTGGCACAGAGTCTCCAGTAAGAACTGGTGAATCCTCTATGTTTTTGTTGGTGTCATTAGGATATGCCTCAGCATGCATTCCCTGACCAACTAAATGTGGTTCCTGAGTGGTGAGCACAGTGTCATGCACCATGTCACTTGAAAGTGGCTCAATCACAGAAGTAGATTGTGATTGATCAATGGCAAGATTGTCATGAGAATGACTCTCTTGTTCAGAAGAAATTTTTGATGTAGAATCTAAGAGAGAAGTGGGGTTTAGATTAGATTTTAGCAACTCCCCCTGAGAAATAGGAGGAGTTTCAATTGTGATGTGCTCTCCACTCAGTGTTTCATCACCCTTATTTCCACTGGGGTCAAGAGTGTGTTCTTGACCCTGTGCTGACTCTATACAGGATGTAGTGGGGAGACTACTCTTTTCAATGCCAATGCCCTGTTGAGAGGCCATTGACAGTAACAGGTGTACCCCTTTTTCCACATCTGAATCCTGTTGGGAGGATTCAGTGGTAGGCTTAGATTTGGATTTCTTACTTTGTCTGGTGAGAGGTAACTCAGGATCCTCACTACCTAACTCTACTGATTCATTGATCACTGTCAGGGCTCTCTTCTTTGTCTTCCTTTTAGTAGCACCAACCTTTTGGGAAGTTGGTGCACTTGGCTCCCTAATGACTATTGTACTGTTTGCAGGGGGTTCATTGGATGGGTTAGGAAGGCTTGGGTTAGACATGGAAGCTTCTTCTGTCTTAGCCTTCCCTTTCCAGGAAAGTTCATGGTATATTGGCTTATCAAGTGGATAAGATGCAAATGTGTCCTGCATATGCTTGGTCACACTTAGTATCACATCCACTTGATTCCTTGTGTCCAATGACCCAAATAGAACTTTGGACATGGACTTGGAATAAGCCATTTTATTTTGATCTATACCCTCTAGTTCATGTATATTAGCATCAAGATAATTTAAAATACATTGAAGGAAACGAGGATAAAAGATTTCATTACCTCTACCACGAACTGTCCTCCCTAGCCTTTGAGCCAATTCTTTGAGGATTATTGCTCTTACATTTATCTCCTAATTGTAGGCTAGGGAGTAGGCTAACTTCACATCAATGTGACTGATTTGGTCCCATCCTGTCTTTCTGCATAAGAACACCTTCTGGAGTGCATCAAACAGAAACGACAACTCCCTCCTGACATGCTTCTTGTTCAACTTAGCCATGTCCACCTCATCTGCATACTTGATTAAATCCAAGAATGCTATCATTTCAGCATCATTAGCTTCAGTGTCATGACCTTCAACCTTGAACCCCAAGGCCTCATTTATCTCCTTTTCTCCAAATTGGAAGTGCTTGCCCCCAATTGTGCAATTCACCTCCTGAAACGAGGTTCCATCTTCCTTCGCTATTGTTGAAACCATAGCTGTTCTCCAGAACCCTTCCAATACATCGACATACAGAGTGGGGTTTAGGGTTAAAGCTTGGCGGAGGTAGGAGGTGTTTAAGAACCGTACAAAGCACTTGTACCTTGGGTTTGCCTCCGCCTCAGAGGGAATTGTGAGAAGATTTGTTTCTTTGGGTATGGTTAAAATGTTTGAGGATGATACTGTTTGAGACTTGGGTGCCATTTTGAAATTGAGAGTGAAGAAGAGAGAAGAGAATTTGAGTTTAGGTTTGAGAATTGAGAGTAGTAGACAAGATGAAGAGTTATGAATGGTTAGAAAAGAGTATTTATATGATAGAATCACTGCGATATGGAGTTATGAATATGTATAGGCTATTTGTATGTCGCGAAGTCTCAAAGTGGCCTGTACCGCAAAGTCTTGCAAAGTATATCGCAAAGTCCAAAAATGAACTATGTCGCAAAGTCTTAAAGATAGAAAGATAGGGAGGACTTTGCGATATAGTATAAATACCCTGTCTAAAACTCTCTTTTTGAAATATCAAGCATTTTGTCAGACTTAAATCAAAACTTGAAATAAAATTAATTTAAATCAAAATTCTGTCAAAGATGGAGACTTGTCGATATAGTTATTCTAAGTCGCGAAGTCATAAAATGAACTATGTCGCAAACTCATGAAATGAACTATATCGCGAAGTCTCACAATTTCAACAGTTTGCGATGTAAGTCTGTTTGATTTGAACTAAGTCGTGAACTCTCAAGATCACCTATGTAGAGATGTCTTAAAAACTCATAACTTCTCAGAAAAGTATGATTTGAAAAATATGCAGTAAAATACTTAAATATTTATAAATCATATCTCAGCTAATTTTCACTCCAAATGAATAGAGCATCTAAATACAGTGAAAATTTACTGCTGCAATAATTAACTAGCATACTTACTTAGAACAACTAAATGAAGGATTAAGCATTCCAATTTCACTCACAAGTCTGTTGAAGACAGCTTCATTTAGAGGTTTAGTAAATATGTCAGCTAATTGTTTCTCAGTTGGAACATAAGAGACTTCTATGGTACCATTTGCAGCATGTTCCCTAATGAAATGGTACCTGATCTCAATGTGCTTTGTAGTAGAATGATTAACAGGATTGGCAACTATGGATATTGCACTAGTATTGTCACACATTAGGGGAATGTGTTCCAACACCAATCCATAATCCATAAGTTGATTTCTAATCCAAAGCATTTGAGCACAGCAACTTCCAGCAGCAATATATTCAGCCTCAGTTGTAGATGTTGCTGTGGATTGTTGTTTCTTACTGAACCATGACACTAACCTTTGGCCTAAGAATTGGCACCTTCCTGAAGTGCTCTTTCTGTCAATTCTGCATCCTGCATAGTCTGAATCTGTATAACCAACCAGGTTGAACCCAGTGCCCTTTGGATACCATAATCCAAGATTAGGAGTCCCTTTCAGATACCTGAAGATTCTTTTGATAGCCATCATGTGGGATTCCTTAGGATCAGACTGGAACCTTGCACAAAGGCATGTGGCAAACATGATGTCTGGCCTGCTAGCTGTGAGATAGAGCAATGATCCAACCATTCCTCTATAGACCTTGATGTCAACTCTCTTGCCCTTCTTATCTTCATCTAACTTGATTGCAGTGGACATAGGAGTTTTTGCTGGGGATGACTCTTCTAAACCATATTTCTTTAAGAGATCTTTAACATACTTAGATTGATTTATGAAGATGCCATCCTCCCTTTGATGTACTTGCAGGCCTAGGAAGAAGGTTAACTCTCCCATCATACTCATCTCATATTTGCTTTGCATCAACTTAGAGAACCTTTCACAGAGTTTTTCATTTGAAGAGCCAAAGATGATATCATCCACATAGATTTGAACTAGAATGATATCATTTCCATGCTTCTTGAAGAATAAAGTTTTATCAATTGTACCCCTGGTAAATTGATGCTCGAGAAGGAATTGAGATACAGTTTCAAACCAGGCTCTTGGTGCCTGTTTAAGTCCATAGAGTGCCTTGAGCAGTCTATACGCAAAGTCTGGGAAGTTTTCATTTTCAAAGCCAGATGGTTGGGACACATAAACTTCTTCAGCAAGATCACCATTGAGAAATGCACTTTTCACATCCATTTGATACACCTTGAAATCTGAGTGAGCTGCAAAAGCCAAGAAGATTCTGATGGCTTCCAGTCTAGCTACAGGTGCAAATGTCTCATCATAGTCAATGCCCTCTTGTTGACAGTATCCTTTGGCAACCAACCTTGCTTTGTTTCTTATCACCACTCCTTCTTCATCCATTTTGTTCCTGAACACCCATTTGGTGTCAATAACATTCTTTCCTTCTAGAGGTGGCACTAGTTCCCATACTTTGTTTTTCTCAAATTGATTCAATTCTTCTTGCATGGCAACAATCTAGTCAGAATTCTTTAAAGCTTCTTCAATTACTTTTGGTTCTTCATGTGACAGAAAGCAGCTATACAGACATGTATTCATTGTTGTCCTTCTTGTTCTAACTCCCTCGCCAGGATCTCCAATGATTTGATCCCTGGTGTGGGCTTTGTCCCATTTCCTTGTGTGACCCTGTTCATTTTCTTGACTTGTTCCAGGATCATTTTGATTGATAGTTGCATTCTATTCTTCTCCCCCTCTGTTTGTGAACCCTTGCACAGGTGTTTGAAGAAGATCATCAACTTCAAGAGTTTCATCGTCTGGAACAGTTTGAACAGGTGGTTCATCCTCACTTTCAGAATCCTCAAGATATCCTTGATTTTCAAATCTTAATGGCACACTGTCTTGTTCACTTGTTTTAAGTCCAGGAGTTTTCTTGTCATCAAAGGTAACATCCATTCTTTCCATAACTTTGTGTTGCTCAGGTACAAACACTCTGTATGCTATCATTTCCAGAGAGTATCCAATGAAAATACATTCAAATGCCTTAGCATCAAATTTTACAACATGCTCAGAGGTATCTTTCATCACAAAACACTTGCTTCCAAACACATAAAGATGCTTGAAAGATGCTCTTTTGCCAGTCATTAATGAGTAAGGAGTTTTTCTAGACTTCTTATTGATCAATGTTCTGTTTTGCACATAGCATGTTGTGTTGACAGCATCAGCCCAAAAGCTAGTAGGTAGCTTTGCATCCAACAACATTGTCCTTGCAGCTTCAATGAGGGTTCTATTCATCCTCTCAACTACTCCATTTTGTTGAGGTGTTCTAGGAGCTGAAAATTGTTGAGAAATTCCCTTATCTTTGCAAAACTCATACAATGTTGAATTTCTAAACTCAGTTCCATTATCACTTCTCAATGCAACTACAGAGGAACCAGTGCTTTGTGCTTCTCTATCAACTCTTTTAATATGCTCTATAATTACTTGAGATGCTTCATCCTTGGAGAACAGGAATTCCACCCAAGTGTATCTAGAGTAATCATCAACCATTACTAGAGCATATTTCTTCTTAGAAAGGGACATTACATTCACAGGGCCAAATAAGTCCATGTGAATTAGCTGCAGAGGTTTTGAATTTATATTGAGCAATTTGTTCTTGTGACTGGATCTTTTAATTTTTCCTTTTTGACAAGCTTCACAAGCTCCATCTTGCACAAACTCCAAGGCAGGCAAATCCCTGATAAGTTCTCTCTTGGTTAGAGAGTTCATTGCCTGAACATTCAAGTGAGACAGCTTCTTGTGCCATAGCCAGAATTCCTCATTTGTGGCTTTAGTGTAGAAACAGCAGATTTCTCCCTTATCTGCAGCCTTGAGATTTGCTACAAACAAGCTTCCTTTCTTCACACCAGTTAAAACAACTTCACCACTTCCTCTTTTTGAGATTAGACAATGATCTTCATCAAATTCCACTTTGAAACCCCTGTTGGTGAATTGTCCAATACTCAAGAGGTTGTGCTTTAGTCCTTCAACAAATGCTACATCTTCAATAATGACATTCCCATATTTGACACTGCCATATCCCATTGTATAACCAATGTTGTCATTTCCAAAGGTTACTGATGGGCCAACCTTCTCCTCAAAATGTGATAGCAGGGCTATATCACCAGTCATGTGACTTGAGCATCCACTGTCCAAATCCAAATGACTCTTTTATTCCTGTAGCCCTGCATTCACAAAATGACTAAGTTGTTTTTGGTACCCACGCTTGGTAGGGTCCAGTTGATTTAGAAACAGTTTTGTTAACAATTCTTCTGTCATAAGTAGCATTCTTCACAGTAGGAGACTTCAGTTTGTTTGTGGCTTTGGAGTTTACACTCTTAGGCTCATATGAAGTTTTCACCCTTTCAACCTTGATTGGGGATCCTGTCCTGTGAGTGTGCATATGTGTGTGTGATTCACAGGATTGTGCAGAATCCAGTTTATGCTTAAGAGTTAAACAATTAGCAATCACAGTCACATAGCATGTCATGCAGTTAGAATTACCACAGAAGGAATCATGGATAGAATTTATGCCAACAGAATGGTTACTCAGGTTATCAACTTCAGCATTTACAGGCTTATTACACTTATGAGTCAAATGATTCACATATAAGCATTTCTGACACTGTTTCCTAGGAGCATTTGGCACATAAGCATAATTGTTACTCTTGTTGACCCCTATTTTACCATTTCTATTTTGTTTCTTCTTCTTAACAACTTCTTTCTTAATTTTAGGACTCTTGACAAGGTTGTCTTTGGTTTCTTTCTGAACAACAGACTTGGGAGAGGAAGAAGTGTCTTTAGAAGCCTCATCTTCTTCAAGTAGTTGTTGTTTGATGATCAGCAGTTCTTCATCAAAGTCAACAATACTCTTTTTGAAAATGGGCTTTTCAACACTTAACAAATTGGTTGGGGCATTTTTGTTTGCAAAAGATTCTTTTCCTTTGCCCTTGGCCTTCTTCCTTCCCTTATCATTCTCATAATCAAAACCAACTCCAACCTTGCAGTCTTCAGTGTGTTCCTTGTGATAGGTTTGAATAAGCTCAGAGGAGTTCTTGAAACTTCTTAGTTTTAATTCATTTTCAGCAATTTGTTCTCTAATAGCTTTTTCTATTTGTTCAGCACAAATTACTTTGTTCTTAAGATACTCAATCTCCTTTTTCAAACCATCAAGGCTCACAACCATTAACTCAAGTTCCTCATTCTTTTCTGTAAGCTCAAGATTTTTAGAAGTTAGTTTGTCAATTTCTTCATTGGCAACTAACATGCTAGTGTGAATATTGAACATCTCAGTACTCATGTCTTCAACAGTCTGCTTATATTGAAAGGGAGTCATATCAAGAGAAGTAAGAATAGGTACCTGACTTGAGGAATCACCATCTTCAGAAAATGCCATCAGGGCATAGTTTGAGTACTCTTGTTCTTCTTCTTCATCAGACTCATCCCAGAACTTTCCCTCAGCAATAAAAGCTTTACCCTGTTGTTTCTTGAGTAGAGCTTCATACTTAGCTTCAAGCTCTAAGTATGCTTTGTCCTTTTTGACCTGTTTAGGCTTTTTGCACTCAGTGGCAAAATGCCCAAGTTCATTGCAGTTATAGCACCTTATCTTGGACCTATCCACACTTCCAGATTTGTATCCTCCTTTAGCAGTACCAGCAATCCCTTTTCCTTTATTGAAGGTGTTTGAGCCACTTGAACCACCAGCATTTCCAGTATTGAACTTGGACTTAAATGGCTACTTCCTTTTAAACCTTATGTTAGGATATCTCCTAGCCATATATGCAACAGATTTGTTTTCCATCTTTTCCAGATCATCTATGCTGTAGAACTCATCATCCTCAGGCAAATCATAGACAACTTGAGTCTCATCACCAGTGTCTTCAACTTCCAGTTCCTCAATCTTGACTTGACTGACTTTAAGAGAATCCATTCTTTGACTTAGATTGTCATCAATAAGGGCACATGAGGTATTCGCCATTAATCTTTGCTTAGCTTGAATGGATCTCTTTTGAAACAACTCTAGCTCATATGTTTTTAAAACACCATACAACACATCAAAACCAATCTTTGTTAGATCTCTCTCTTTGAGGGAAGAGATTCTTGGTTCCAAGTGATCAGGAAGAGTTAGCAAGAACTTCATGTTGAGCTCTTCTGTCTCATAGTGTTTGTCATAGAGTTTGAGCTCAAATACCAACTTGTTGAACCTCTCAAACACTTCTGTGATTCCCTCCTTTGGCTGAGCCATGAAAGCTTCATACTGTGAAACAAGAATCTGCTTCTTGTTCTTTCTTACTTCAGGAGTTCCTTCACATAGCACTTCTATAAGATCCCACATCTTCTTAGCACTACTACAGTGAGCAACAGTGCCATACATGTTGAAATCCATAGATTCACAAATGATAAGTTGGAGATGTCCATCCAGTGCTATTTTCTCTTTTTCAAGATCAGTGTGTTTGGAGGGGTCTTTAGGAACATGCTTTGCTGGTATTATTTCAGTACCAGAAGTTGTTTCAGCAACCTCAATCATTGGAATAAAGGGACCATGCTTTAGAATGTCTAAATACATGGGGTTAGAAGCTTTGATGAAAAGCAACATCTTCTTCTTCCATAAACTATAGTGCTCCTTGTTAAAGGGAAGAATCTTGATACTGCTTAGCTTCTGTGAACTCATTCTTGATCTTTTCTTGTTTGTACGTTAACAACCTCGCTCTGATACCACTTGTTAGAAATGAATATCACCAAGAAACTAGACAGAGGGGGGGGGGGTGAATGGATAGTTTAGATATTTTTCACTTTCTTGAAACTAAATTGCTGTAATAGATTGTGTAGTAAGAAAATGCGGAATGAAAATAAACAACACACACAATCACTTTAATCTACTTTGTATTAAGCAAATTAAATACTACAGCTTTCCAGAATTTCACAACTGAATTTATGGCTTCTAAACAAGAACAGTTTGTATCTTGTTTGCTTACAGAGAAAGAAGTGCTTGAATATAATTCTATGATATGCTCACTTACTGCTAACAGTATGGTGTGCACAATATATATATTGTCCTATACAAAACTAGTGCACAAACCTAATTACACAGCTACCCTTCCTGCAACTCCATTTTGTCGTTCTATAAACGGTCGGCTGTGTCAGGGAGAGCCACTTGCTTTCTGTGGTCCTCTCCCTTATTTGTAGATGCTTGTCTTCCTTCTTCCTCTCCAAGTTTAGCTGTAGATTTGCCATCTATATTTTGGACCACCTGACCAATACAGATGCTTCAGTATTTGTCTCCATTGACTTTGATCTTGTACCTTCATTTGTCTTGCTGTAGATGGCTAAGTGTTGATATCGTGAACTCCACTTCATTCCTGACTTTGCGATGTATCCTTTGGAGACTTCGCGACATAGGCTTTTGAGGACTTCGCGATCTAAGCCTTTTGAGGACTTCGCGATCTAGGCCTTTTGAGGACTTCACGATCTAGGCCTTTTGAGGACTTCGACCATTTTGGGACTTTGCGATCCAGGCCTTTTGGAGACTTCACGATCCAGTACATCTTGACTTTGCGGAATCAACACTTCACGATATGAGTCTTGAAGACTTCACGACATAGTACAAATTGGACTATGCGATAGAGCACTTCTCGACATGGATATCGGTGACTTCACGACATAGCTTTATTCTGACTTTGCCATATAATACCTTAGACAAATTTCTGTAACTTATTTCTTCAGGGCCTTATTCATCTCCATCCTGCTGCATGAACAATTCTGAACTTCTACCAGGACAATTATTCAGTGGCCTATGTACATTCTAGATGCAATAAACTTACTAAGCTCATTATAATTCTGAGCATACATGATCAAGCTAATGTTCATGAGAACAAGACAAGTACAGAGAGACCTATACTATATCCCAGTGAAAGAATTCACTAGGTCATGTAGTGTGACATAGTCACAAAGTGTAGGCTTGTTAATGGTGGTATTCAGACATGTCTTGAGCCTAACACCACCGATATCCATTTTCAATAACTTTCCTACCCCAAATTAAGCTCCTCCAAACAAGAGAGGCATTCGAACCACGTTTAGCCTCAAGGATACTACAATTATAAAAATAACACAACTTTTGCACAAAGAGAAGTAGGATTTTTCAAAATTCTTAATATTAGATGTTATTTAATTACTTCGTTTTCCATTTAAAATATTGTAGAAATTTTCAATATTAAATAATCTTTTAATTTAAGTCAAAAATTTTTAAAAGAAAATATTAACGAATGGTAGATTCGATCAGTGATCAGTGATCCGTGATTCAAACGTATTCAGATGTGGATCGGCCTGTAAAATTCGATCCTGCTCTGATTCAACCCGAATTTGACAAATATAAATGCATATATGAGTTTAGGTCGATCCTGCTCTAATTCAACCTGAATCTGACAAAAATAAATGCATATATAAATTTAGGTCGATACAATCCGATCTGAATTCAATTCATTAATAGGTATAAACGAGGATATAAATTAATATTTTTTTCAACACATAGCATAGACAAAATTGTTGGGGTCCGCCCCGAATTCCAAAATAAGTTAACAATCCTATTATGAGTAGTATTCTAATACATGATAATTGAGGAAAGTCTTATTCTGGTAGAGATAAGAATTGTGGAAGATTTATATCCAAGATAAGAAAAGATGGTAATTGTCACAAATAGAATTGAGATGATTACGGGGTCATCCGTGGTCGGATCGTCCTGATTTTCGGACAGTAGATTCGTTACATCAATATCTAAAATCTGAACGGTGGTGATCGGAATTTGGGTTTGGGAGGGTGTGATATCTGGTGTCCGAAGTTGACTGTTTGTGCGTAGATAGTTGGTCGTGAGTTGATCTTTTCTTGGCTTGATGGAAGATCTAAAGTCGTTGAGGATTGATGCACCCAAGTATGATGGAAAGACGGATTTCACTATGTGGCAATTAACCGTCAAGGATGTGTTAATTCAACAAGGACTTGATGATGCCTTGGAGAAGGCAAAGCCAAAAGAGATGAGTGATGCAGATTGGGCGAAGATCTAGAAGAGAGCGGCGAGTACAATCAGGCTGGCACTTGCACCCGATGTGAGATATAACGTATTGAAGGAGTCGACACCGAAAGAGATATGGGACAAGTTAGCAAGCATATACGCTTCGAAGTTGTTGATCAACTGACTTAATTTGAAGATGGAGTTGTACCCTTTAAAACTGGATGAAGAAAGTAGTCTCCATGATCACATTAGTTGTTTTAATCAGTTAGTATGTCATCTGGCTAATGTTGATGAGCCGATTAAAGACGAGGAACAAGCTTTGGTGTTGTTGTCGTCGTTACCGAAGTCCTTCAAGTATTTTAAGCAAACGCTTTTAGTAGTGAGGACAACTCTTACGCTTGATGATGTGTTAAAGGCGTTAAGACATAATGATAGGATGCCAAAGGATGTTGTTTCTCAAAGTGGAGCAGTTTTAGCTGTCGAAAGTGCTGAAAGAAGGAGTCGTAACCACAGATGAAACAGGTCATATGCAGATGTTATGTCCAAGCTTTAAAGAAGATGTGAAGTCCTTTAAGCAGATGAAGGGAAAGAACAAAGTTGATGATGCGGACTCTACACTTGTGATCGATAAGGGAGAGTTTTTGATGGCGAGTGAGGATACCGTTCCTGGTTCGGTGAAGAATAAATCAGAATGCATGGGTGACGGACTCCATGATGGTACGATCAAGAAAGCTCTCAATGTGAGATATGTACCAGATGCATAAAAGAATGTGGTATCTTTGAGTGTGTTGGCATCACGTTGGTGCAGATTCGTTGGACGAGGGCGAAGTTGCAAGGTGTATAAAGGAAGAAACTTGATTCTACAAGGGATGATGCACAAGAAGAACATCTATTGTTTAGATGGTGAAGCAACAACGATGAAGACCGAGAAAAATGTGAAATTCTCGGAATCGATTAAGGTATTAGGGAATTCGAGCCGTGGGAGGATTTGGTATTCCTCGTATTGTTAAATAGACATTTGATTTTTACATCATTATTTCCTTGTAAACATCAGTTTTAACAAAAAATTCAAAAGGAGCATTCACTTTGAAACCAAAAGAATCATATTTGCGAGTAAAAGACCATTTACTTTCACAGAGAAAAGGAAAATGCTAAAATCTTCAAAATCGTTTCCAAAACTATTCTCAAATGATGAGTTATCAATATATTATTAGATTTTCTGTTATAAGATGGATCTACAGTGCATATATAAATTTCTCAAATAAAAAAGTACACATATAATTTGTTAACACATTTGGGATCAATTTTGAAGTATATATGTAGCATTGCTCTTAAGATGTATCAAATTGGGTATCAAAATTAATTACAAAATGACATGGCGGTGTTGTGGCAGTATGCGATGTTTTTATTGGTGGAATCGATGTGAATGCACGCAGTCCCAGTCAACCAAAATCTAATACGTGTTATTTAGTAACTTTTATACCTAATTTGTGACCTTTAGCATTTTTCTAATTAAATATCAATTGTTTTGATAAAGAGATCCTAAATATCGACGAATGAAATATGTCATATCATGGGTTCTGTACATGCATATCACCTGACTGTAAAACACAAATTCCGGACGTGAATTATCATGTCTAAAAAGAATTAGATGAAATACTCGTATTGCACCTGTGAAACTCAAAGAAAAACAGCATGTAATCATGTTTGATTAAATATTACAGAACTCCACACTGTAATTCACCGCTAGATAAAATATACAGGCTTGACACACCTATGTTTTAATTATGTAGTTTTGTAGAGTTTTGGATCTTATGCTAGTACTATTTGTATGTGTATATGTTTAACATAGAAGAAACACTTGAAGCTTAGTGAAGCGTGAATAACAATGTGAGAGATAAGAACAAACAAACTCTATCTTGTATTACCTAACGTATTCATCTTGTGTTCTTACATCAAATGATAAGAATATGTGAAGTACACAGGTGGTTGATAATTGACTAAGCTGAAAATCTGGAAACTCCCCAAGTCCTCAACCACTAACTGTTGTACTACTATCACCTTAACTACTGATGAAAACTAGTAATAGCACTGATTTTATTCAACAGAGTGACGTTGTAGCCGAAGGTGCCCGTCTATATATAGTGTATTCTACTCCATGAGGTTTATAGATCAGTACCAAACAAAGATGTGGAAGCTCAAGATTGCAGAGGGTGGCAAACCATACTTGTATAGCACTAACAACTTTGTTGGACGACAGATATGGGAATTCCAACCTGATGGAGGAACGCCAGAAGAGCGAGAAGAGGTTGAAAAAGCTCGAGATTTCTTTAAAATTAACTGCAAGAAAGGAGTTCAAGCCTGTGGCGATCTGCTTATGAGGATGCAGGTAATACTACGAACTCTAAATAAATTTCAACTTTTCATGATAACATTCATCATTTTATTATAACCAAAACTACGAGTCTGCATGCATGGTGAAACTTTGGAAGAAAAGAAATTTTTCGAGAGTCATTTGCATGGTGCATGGAGCCTTGTATATTAGATTTTAATTTGTTAACATACAGTACAGAGCTTTTGATGATTTCATTTCTCACATTTAGCTTGTCAAGGAGAGTGGGATTGATCTGTTGAGCCTACAACCAGTCAGGCTAGGAGAAAATGAAGAAGTGAACTATGAAGCAGCAACCACAGCTGTGAAGAAAGCTATTCGCTTAAATCGTGCCATCCAAGCACATGACGGACACTGGCCAGCTGAAAATGCAGGTCCCATGTTTTTTACACCACCCCTTGTAAGTGTTCTTCATACCTAGCCGTCTTTAATATTATTAATTACAGTGATTTTGTGAAAAAGTGATACTATTAGATCTTTGAAAGCATATTAAATCTTGAAATTTCTATCTTATTAATTATTAAATCATACAATTTGCAGATTATTGCCTTGTACATTAGTGGAACAATAAATGCAGTTCTAACTCAAGAACACAGGAAGGAGATGATTCGTTATATATACAATCACCAAGTAAGATTTAAAAGCCATTATCATGATGTACATGCAGTGAATAAAGGTCTAGATCATTTTCCGTAAGTTAAACATGTGATGTCCTTAACAGAACGACGATGGGGGATGGGGTTTCTATATTGAGGGTCGCAGCACTATGCTTGGCACAGCGCTCAGCTATGTGGCAATAAGGTTGCTTGGAGAGGGACCAAATGATGGCAGTGGTGTAGTTGATAGAGCACGAAAGTGGATCCTCGATCATGGTGGTGCATCTTCTATACCCTCTTGGGGAAAAACTTATCTCGCGGTAATAGTTTTGCTATAAGTAGGCACTGAACACCAGTTTTTACAACAAATTAAATCATAATTATATATGTTTCTGTGATCAAAATGCCCCAATCAGAGAAGATTAATCTAAATTTTCCCATTTCATACACGTGGATTTGTGCATAGTGCATCACTACAACTCTAGATTTTTTTTTAGTATCTATTGAATACAAATATGAGATTCGTGTTCTTTCCTTCTACCTTATGGATGTACCTCTCAGATTTTGGATTCACCATTGAGATTTCAGTGTTTTGGTCCATCGTTCTTACACTTGTGGTATTTTGGGCAATTTTCTTATACTAAAATTGTAATTTTCTTTGGGAAGGTTCTTGGAGTATACGAGTGGGAAGGGTGTAACCCGATACCCCCAGAGTTCTGGCTATTTCCCACAGCTTTTCCTTTTCATCCAGGTAATTTAATGTAATGGCGGATAATATATTTTTATTCTTTTCATTTTTATTCCCTTTTATCCCTGAATGTGTTATTGAATGAAATTCAGTTTTGTGGTTGAAATGCAGCCAATATGTGGTGCTACTGCCGTACAACTTACATGCCTATGTCCTATTTGTATGGGAGAAAATTCCATGGACCAATCACTGACCTTGTGCTAAATTTAAGACAAGAGATTTACCCTATTCCATATGAAGATATAAACTGGAACAAGCAGAGACATAACTACTGCAAGTACGATCTGTACTACCCTCATAGCTTGGTACAAGGTCTGCTATGGGATGGACTTCACTACATTAGTGAACCAATCATCAATTGTTGGCCTTTTAACAAAATTCGAAAGAGAGGTCTGAAAAGAGCAGTTGAACTAATGCGCTATGGAGCAGAACAGAGCAGATATATAACCATTGGATGCGTAGAAAAGGTCAGGTCATAGTTAACATGGAAGTCTTGATACTGAACTTTAGAACTGGGAACTAAGTGACACCTTTTAATGATGCAGAGTTTACAAATGATGTGCTGGTGGGCTGAGAACCCTAATGGCAATGAGTTTAAACATCACCTTGCTAGAGTTCCTGATTTCTTATGGCTAGCTGAGGATGGTATGACAATGCAGAGCTTTGGTAGTCAACTGTGGGACTGTGTTCTTGCAACTCAAGCAATTATGGCAACGGGTATGGTTGAAGAATATGGAGATTCTCTTAAAAAGGCACATTTCTATATAAAAGAATCACAGGTATTTCCCATACTTTAAATTTCATGTCCTGTAAATATTTTTTTTCCAATAAGTATGTAATGTAACTAATAAATTTGTACCGTGTAACTAAATTTTAGATAAAAGAAAATCCTTCCGGAGATTTTGAAAGTATGTGTCGTAAATTCACTAAAGGAGCGTGGACTTTTTCGGATCAAGATCAGGGTTGGGTCGTCTCTGACTGCACTGCTGAAGCGCTGAAGGTATAGCACTTATAAGATTATAGTGATGGTTACTATTAAATTCTGGCAAAAAATATATGTTCTTGTTATCCCTGCAGTGTCTACTATTACTTTCCCAAATGCCAGAGGAAATTGCAGGACGTAAGGCTGATGAAGCAAGATTACATGATGCCGTAGATGTCCTTCTCTACCTACAAGTATGAACAGAATTATCCATCCTCGTTCATTTAGATGAATTTAGAACAACTACTCAAGCACATTGGTTTAGGTTAATCATCAAATCATTTACCTTTCGCCTTTATTGCAGAGTCCTGTTAGTGGCGGCTTTGCTGTTTGGGAGCCACCAGTTCCACAGCCATACATGGAGGTAATCTTTGTGGTAACTTTTGAAGTGACCTACATTTGCGGCTTGATAAAATACTTGCTCTCTTACTCTAATGATAAATACATTGAACATTGTTTTGTACCATCAGATGCTGAATCCTTCAGAGATTTTTGCCGACATTATTGTAGAAAGAGAGTAAGATAATTATCCTAGTTCAATTTTCTCATTTCCTTGCTTTAGAAACTACTGACAAATGTGATGGTGTGGTAATTTAGGCATGTTGAGTGCACTGCATCTATAATCCAAGCTCTAGTAACATTTAAAAAGTTGCACCATGGTTACAAAGAAAAAGAAATAAATGTTTCTGTGGCAAAAGCTGTACAGTATCTTGAAGCAAACCAACATCCAAATGGTTCGTGGTGAGTATTGCTCTCAAAATAACTAAGTAAAACTAAATATATTTATATATAAATATAAATGTATTTGCAGAACACAACAATCTCAAAGTAATACAAACTTTGACTGCAGGTATGGTTACTGGGGCATTTGCTTTTTGTATGGCACATATTTCGTGCTATCAGGGTTAGCCTCAGTTGGGAAGACATATACCAACAGTGAAGCAGTACGTAAAGGTGTTCAATTTCTCCTATCGATACAGAATGAAGAAGGTGGTTGGGGAGAGAGTCTTGATTCATGTCCAAGCGAGGTACTTGCTCAGAGGGCATAACTAATAAGTCTATTTAAAAGAAACTGGTTTTGAAGCATTGCATATAAACAAAGGCCAATTTTATAAATTACAAGTAACAACCATTAAAATGAAGATCGATAAAGATCCTTAGTACTCACGCCTACACACACACATTGAAACGATAGTTCTTTCTTATTATTGTTGCTCATCTTGATGCTTTCTTCTAACAGAAATTTATACCACTGGCGGATAATCGGACAAATTTAGTGCAAACATCTTGGGCTATGCTTGGCCTCATACGCGGGGGACAGGAAAGTATTGCATATAATCGGTTCTTATCAGAATCTATTTATCAGATTAGGCTGTTAGTAATAGTTCTTTTAGATGGACTTGTACAGTCCAACGTAGTACTTTGCCTCATAAGTCGAAATAGCTGTTAATTAACACTTATTTTATTCCAAGATTACAGACTTGACTGATAATAAATACCTTTCCCCTTACATAACAACCAGGTTAAGAGAGATCCAACCCCATTACACAGAGCAGCAAAGTTGTTGATTAATGCACAGATGGAAAATGGAGATTTTCCTCAGCAGGTAAGATCAAGTTCTCTATCGTCTTTCCTTTTCTTCTTGTTTCTGGTAATTACAATCATAACATCGGATTCATAATTACAGGAAATCACTGGAGCCTACCAGAAGAATTGTATGCTACACTATGCGGAGTATAGAAACATATTTCCATTATGGGCACTTGCAGAATATCGTATTCATGTATGGAACTGAATATTTTGAGCTTAAGTTCTGTGTGGTAGTCCCACAAACATATTTCTGTAATACTTCCGCAAACAAATTTGTATACAGCTTTCGCAATAGAGTCAATAAGACTGAGGTTTGCGAAGCTCTCTCATAATATTGAAACGATTGATTATTATTATAAAGATATTTTGAAACATGAAAGAAAAAGAGATTATACAAACATTCGGTTTACATTACGAATAAATCCATCACGACTGTATAAACGTTTTGTATACAGTGGCGGCACGTTGGCAGGAGATGAAAACTTAACGATCTCATCATTTAAAACATCACACCCTGCGCACGAGGAGTTTAACTCCATACTTGGGCTCTAGAAGTATATCAAACTTGGGAACGTGTTGATAATTGGGAGAGAGGGAGAAAGAGAATTTTGCCAAGAGCATCGCAAACATAACTTTGAGCTCCATCATGCCAAGGTTCATTCCAGGACACGTTCGTGGGCCGAGGCCGAATGGTATATATGCCTGCGGGATTTTACAGGCTCCTGAAATCCCATTGGCAAATCTCTCTGGATTGAACTTGAGAGCATCTGAACCCCAGAGCTCAGGGTCTCGGTGAAGAGCTGCTGGCCATATCCAAATGTTGACTCCTTTTGGAACACACACCTTCTTCCCAATTTGTACATCTGCTAGTGCCTCTCGGGCTGTAAATCCTGCTCCTGTATAAAGCCTTAAAATTTCTTGAATTATCATTTTCAACTGCAACAAATAAATAAGTGTAAAACTTTTATATTAGTTCAAATTTTGCAATATTTGTCATATTTGCATTTTTCTGAGGCCTATGATAAATGTACACATCAAGGTCCCAAAAATTATTGTTCAGCGTTGTAGTTACGAGAGGAGCATATAAAATAAATATAGAGAGTAGTTAGATACGTACTACTTTCATCTTGCCAAGCTTTTCGGCATCTAAAATCTCGTCCCCACAAATTTCCAATACCTCAGCACGAGCACGTGCTTGCCAGTCTGGGTGCAATGCCAGTAACATTAGACCCCAGATCGCAGTGATGCCGGGAACTTCCATTGCTACCATGCAAAGCTCCTTGCAGTTATCAACTATAAATTGTTGAGGTGTAGATGACCCTAGCTGTCCGTGCTTAGCACCGTCCACAAGAGTTTGTATTATGCTTTCACCCTCACTCCTACATTTCATTTCTATATCTTGTATAATCCAGTATATCTCCTTTTCTAGTGTCCATTGCTGTCTATGTATCTTGGTGGGATAAAATCTGCAAATTAGAAAGTACCGATGTATTAAGAGTCGAGCACAGCCCCTAATAAGTACTTATTTTACATGAATATAAAAAAAATTCATGTATCATTGAAATATACGAAATTGTATGGAGTCTAGAGGTCCTCACCTAGAGAAAGGATGGCCATCTACAACTGTTGGTGATCCAGAAACTTCCATGAGATCCCTGCACTTGGAAAACAAGACCTTTTCTGCAGCTTCATATCTGCCAAACATGACATTAGAAAATATACTTGACGTGAAAGTCTTTACATAATCGTCAACTCTTATGTCTGCAATGCCGCCCTCAGCTTCAACCAATTTCTCCCAAGATTTAGTAAGTGCGTTCCCAGATTCAAGGACTATGCTAAGCATGTTCTGAAACAATTAAGACAAAATATACATGGGTGTTAATGATTCAATATTTCAAACATGTACTGTCTTTTAGTACAAATTGAAACCCTTTCGATCTATAAATTTTATTGAAGCACAGGGGAAAAAAATATACACCTTAACTTTGTCCACATAGAAAATAGGAGCAATAGTTTTTCTCTGGTGCACCCAAGCTTCCTTGCTGGTCGTGAGAATACCCTTTCCAAGTAGAGGCCCCCGTTCCTTATGCAAGTAAGATGGCTTCCCCAACTCAAATGATTTGCAAAGACTCATCTCTCGCACCAACTCACCATCTCCTATATACAAAAATTGTGTCTTTCCCAGTGCAAAAGAGAAATTTTTTCCTGCCATTCAGTTCAACATTAATCATCTACAAAAGTAAAGGTGAGAAAAACTCTAGAATCTCAGCCGCAAACTCTAAAGATGAAAGATATAAACACACCAAACTGCTTGGTCCATTGAATGATATGAGGAAGCAGTATTGAACAACAGTCAAGTGACAGAGAGTCGTTTGAATCGTAAGTTATAGCGTCTGATTCCAGTTCCTTACACTCTCTCTTGACAGAGAGTCGTTCGATTTTTTGTATATCAGGAATGTTTCCTAGAATAAGAGTAGGCGTTGGGCCATCAATTCCTTGATTTACAAGCCTTGCTCGGAGGATTTTAGGCTTCAGACAAAAATCATAAACAACATATACTATCATGCAAAACATTGATAAAACAAATACAGGAAATGCAAAGAAAAGCAAAGCTTGTTCCATTGATCTTTTCTGTCAGTCTTGTTTGTGCTAATTAAGGCAAACATATACCTTCATTTATAAGCCAAGTCTTTAACTAAAAGTTAAAAAATATCTCAAATTACAATCATTTAGCATTTGCGGCGCAGAAATATAAAACGTGACTCTTGGCAGTATATTATCGATTGGCATGCATATACGTACCTATCAGAATACTCCTGGGTCCTATGTAAGTTTGTTGCTATTTCTAATATTTTCAGGGCACAAATTTGTGCTTATCAAAAGTGATATGATGATATTAAAGTATTTTGAATGTAAGCACATTCTTGTTCACTTTTTAGCTTATGAAATTTGAAAATTTTACTTTCAGAAATTAAAACATTCAAGCCTTCAAATGTAGAAACACGATCACACAACTATATGTCGCGGCTGGGGCCAGCAAGTTGCATTAGACATTAAACACATAAAAAGTAAAGTAAATAAATCAAATTGAATTTTCAGGACGTGTTCAAAAATAAATTTGTTTGGATCAAAATGAATATATTTTTGGATTTGAGGATGACTAATTACAACAAGAAGTGATATGATGACATTGAAGTATTTTGAATGTAAGGACTAAGGTGTCAATTGAGAGTTTCAATAACGTCAAATTATCAAAAATATTTGTAGTTAATATAATGTTTTCTTCATCTTAATTTGTACTTTTGATATCTTTTTTTATCAAAATTTGCTCCAATAGCAGTTATTCAAATGTTGTCATTATATTTATACAAATATAATTATAATTAGGTAGGAAAATATATGAATTTGACCCACTTAGAAATGAGATGAAATTAAATGTCACAAAAACAAATGAAACTTAGAATATATATGCAAAATTAGATATCAGATATAAATTTTTTATACGAAAGCATTTAATTAAGATCCATTATTATATAAAATACTAGCACATAACCCGTGCAAGACACAGGCCTTAAAAAATAATAAATTTAAAAAAATTAATGCAAACGAAAAATATAAAAGAAAAAAAATATAAATTAAAATGATAAATTATAAAATGAGAAACTTAAATATTAATTGGAACATAGAAATAAAAAAAAACTACAGATGGGCTGAGAAAGATAAATGGGCTATTATTAATATTTTTTTATTATTTATTAAAATAATATTAATAATAATGACAAATAAAAAAGCTAACATGTTTTAATTAAAAAAAGTAAATGTTCGTGATATTTTTAGAAGTGTTTTAATTATATTAATTGTATTTATTGAAAAATACGTTGACATGTTAAAATAGGTAAGTTTTTTTAATAAGGACAAATAAAAAATCTAACATATTTTAATTAAAAAAATAATTGTCCGTTATATTTTTAGATGTGTTTTAATTATATTAATTGTATTTGTTAAAAAAAATATGTTGACATGTTAAAATATGTAAGTTTTTTGAAATAATTAAAAGTATTAAAATAGGTTTTAAAATTAATAAGTAAGGGTTGCACTTAATATTTTTGTAAAATAGAGAATTTAGTGATAACAAATATAAAAGGTAATATATATTAATTTAAAGGTAATTGTCCGTGATATTTTTGGAAAAAAGAGTAGATTTTGTTAGAAAAAAATGTTTTAATTATAAAAGGCAACCAGGTAGTTACTATTTTTATATTATTTTATTATTTATTAAATAGAGTATTAAAATATGTTTTCAAATAAATAAGTAAGGGTTTCACCTGATATTTTTGAAAAAAAGAGATTTTAGTGATAACAAATATAAAACGTAATATGTTTTAATTTAAAGGTAATTGTCCGTGATATTTTTGGAAAATGAGTAGATTTTGTTAGAAAAAAATGTTTTAATTATAAAAGGCAATCATCTGGTTACTATTTTTATATTATTTTATTATTTATTAAATAAAATAAAAGATCAAAAACCGAAAATCAAAACTTTCAATGTTTCGGCTTTAATAATATAGTATAGATAAGAATACAGTATAAAAATGACAAAAATTCAAATAAACATAGTACATTAATAAATTAATTTAAGTTTACGTAGAAACATTGCATATTAACTCCTTATATATAATAAGCGTAAGGGAGATCTTATCCAAAACTTTGGTCGGTCACTATACTACCAAAAGTATATGATCCGTTGGATTATAAAACTATAAATATTCAAATAGATGAGGACCATTAGATATAATATTAAAAATTGTATTTGATTAATAATATGATAGTATTTAAATACTAAAAATGTGTATTTTGATAATTTAAACCAATTATAAATAGGTTTTATATATTGAATAGAAATCTTTATGTAAAAAATCGTAATTATCTTTTCTCGATAGTTCCAGTTAGATAATGTTATGGAATAAAAACTGAGCTTGCGAATTTAATGCTAAGGTTTAATGAGTTTCGAGCTTTAATGGCTGCACTTGTGTTTCGAGAGTAAATCGGTCCTCACAAGATGCCTACGTATCTCAATTCGTAATTGAGAATCAAGCCAAAGATGTAGTTCTGATTGTAGGATCATGTCCTTTATATAGGCGTCTGGAATAAAAACTGAGCTTGCGAATTTAATGCTAGGATTAGAGAGCTTCGAGCTTTAATGGCTGCACTTGTATTTCGAGACTAAATCGGTGCTCACAAGATGCCTACGTATCTCAATTCGTAATTGAGAATCAAGCCAAAGACGTAGTTCTGATTGTAGGATCAGGGACCTTATATAGGCGTTTGGAGCCTAGTATTTATGGTATGTTTGAGAGTCTTAGCGAATAAGTCTCCTTTTTGATAATGGATAAACATTGTATTTCTTGCTGGAGAAGTCTTTTCCTTGTTGATAAAGGCTATGACTCATTAATTGGGATTCTGGATCCTTCTTTGATGAATTTGCCATATTTTGGACTTCTTTCTTGAGCTGTACATTTCCCTTATTTATTAATTACGAATTTAATAAATAATCAGGGTTTCGGGCCTTGTACTTGGTCGTATTCTTGGACCAATCTAGGTTTAATTAATACATCATTAATTATATTTCTAGGGTTATTTTTAGCCCAGATAATAATTATTAACCCATCATTAAATTAAAGATAATTTTGTTAGCTTCGCGTGGGCCGTAAAATTGTTAAAATCCGTTGTCTAAAACTCAAGATAGAGCCCAAACTGTAAATTGATTATCTAAATTTTAATATTTTTTTTTAATTTAAACTAATTATAAATAGGTTTTCTATATTGAATAGAAATCTTTATGTAAAAAATCGTAATTATATTTTCTCTTTAGTTTATGGATAGTTCCGGTTAGATAATAATTATTAAACCATCATTAAATTAAAGATAATTTTGTTAGCTTCGTGTGGACTGTAAAATTGTTAAAATCTGTTGTCTAAAACTCAAGATAGAGCCCAAACAGTAAAGTGATTATCTAAATTTTAATAATTGTTTTTTATTATTGTAGCACCAATTTAATATTTTTCCTAATTCTTTTAAATTTATAAATTCTATTTTTATTTCAATAAAATATTAAAATCAATTTAAGAAAAAATTAAAATCGATCTGGTCCGTGTACGACCACTATACGACCAAATTAATTATTACAGTTAGATCTTAAATAGATCGATGAGAATTGTTAGATCTAATATTAAAAAGTGTATCTGATTAATAATAGAATTATATTTAAATACTAAAAAGTGTATTTTGATACTTTAAAATTTTTCTATGTAAAAATTCTTAAATATCTTTTCTCTTTAATTTATGTATAGTTCGAGTTAGATAATAATTGTTAAACCAAATATCAGATAACAATTCATATCGATTACAATATTAAAAATTATCAATATAATGCTCATGTATATCATATAACAATGATACATGAGGACCTGCGTTATAAGAGACTTAGGAGAACTCATGTACATGAATAAATTTAAACATTTTTTTTTCTGAAGGAACATAACAATTTGATTAATCCAAATTATAATTATATTATTTTACATATAACAAACATAAAAGGATAATATCAAAATATTATTAAAATATTGAGGGTTTCATATTCATAAACAATAATTTTGAATATAATACTTAACCATATTTTCTTTTCGGTTTATGGGTAGGTCAACCGGTCAAGTTAGATAATAATTATTAAATCATCATTAAATTAAAGATAATTTCGTTAGTTTCACATGGATTGTAAAATCGTCAAAATTTTATTTCTAAAACTCATGATAGAACCCAAATAGTAAAGTGAGTATCTAAATTTTAATAAATATTTTTTTTATAATTGTAGCACCAATTTATTTATTTTTCCACTAATTCTTTTAAATATAGAAATTTTATCTTTCTTTCAATAAAGTATTAAAATAAATTAAGAACAAATTCAAATCGATAAAGACTATAATAATATCAGAATAAAATTTATATAATCATAACATAATTTTTATTCTGTTTAATAATTTTAAAGTAATAATGTATTTTAAAATTTTATATACACTATAAATAAAACCGAAACATTAAAAGTAAAAGCAGTTAGTAAGATACTTATATCAGTATGTACTTGATATCCTTATTATATTAAACTCTTTTATATAATAACATTATAGCGATTTATCCAAAATTTTGATCGTGACAACCAAATTAATAAGGACTATTATATCTTAACTAGATAAATGAAAATCGTTTGATCAAATATTAAAAAAATGTATTTTATTTATAATATGATTATATTTAAATTCTAAAAAGTGTATTTTGATAATTTAAACCAAATATTCCAAATATAAATAAGTTTTCTATATTGAATAGAATTCTCCATGTAAAAAATTCGGGACTTTCTTCCATGGACAATTCCAGTTAGATTAAAATTGTTAAACCATCTTTTAATTAAAAATAATTTAATTATCTTCACGTGGGGTGTAAAATCATCAAAATCTGATTTTTAAAAAACAAGATAAAGCCCAAATCAGTAAAGTGAGTATTTAAATTCTAATAATGATTATTATGTCATCATTATTTTAACGCCAATTTAATTAATTTTTCTAACTATTTTAAATTTAGAAATCTATGTTCAAAAATTAAAATCAATCTAAGAAAAATTCAAATCAACAAAGAATATAATAATACGAGGATAAAATTTTATAAAATTGTGCATATTTTTTATCCTATTTTATTAAGTTATAGATCATAACTAATCAAATATAATTTATTATTAAATAATAAATTATACGCAAATAGTGATTTTGTTTTATAAGCACTCATAGAGACCTAATTTCATTGTTAGCAGGACCATATTAAAAAAACCGTATTTTGAAATTGTAGACTCAGCTAAGCTACAGAAGAGACCTAACTTTTTTAACCTATATACATTGTAAATTATTAAATTCGAAACTTTAAATGTTTGTTAATCAATTATTATAGTACTTTTCTGAAAAATCGTACTTTACAAAAAATATTATCAAATAACCTATGTTTAAAAGAAAAAAAATGAAAAAAATTATTTTTTTTCAAAAAAAAAATCTGTAAATTTTAATATGTTGTTGTTAGATTCAAATCTTAGATTATTCTACATGATAATTTTACTGTTATATGTAATGTTTCTCAACAATTTAATTTGAAAGATCCAACAAAGCGACCACACTTAAAAGAAAGCTTTCATTATTTAGTCTTTAATATAATAACATAGATATTTACGGGATATACTATAAAAAAATGAATTTTATACAGAATTTTGATCGTCACGGTGTACTACTTTAAAAGAAGAACTATTACAAAAATATATATATATTAATTGATAATTTATTTTCTCAAAAGTTCAAAGTTCCCGCATCATTAAGAGCAAGTCCAACAATGTCCTAGTTGGTTACTTATAAATATGATATAATAATGTGTCTTAGTGATTTAGGGACTTGATTTCTTGTAGGAACTCCAACAACATTACTTATATCCATTCCCTATTATTATTATAATAATATATTTGAAAAGAGAGAGAAAAATAGTGGAAGAAAGAGAGAGAAAAGAAATGTAGAAAAGGAGGGAAGTGAATTTTTTATTCATGGAAATTAAATAGGTAATGACTAGTGGTTACCTATTAATAGGTAATGAGATGGATGTCCTAGTGATTTAGGTAACTACTAGGACATTGTTGGAACACCATTTTTTGCTAGATTACTTATATTTGAACTTAAAACATGATATAAGTAAGCTGTTGGACTTGCTCTAACATATTACAAAAAAGAGTATATTACTCCCTCCGTCCCAGTGAATTCTATACACTGGGACTGGGCACGTAAACTAAGAAAAGATATAAAAAATGAGTAAAATTAGATGAAAAGTGAGTAAAGTTGTGGGAACTATCAATATTTAATAATAGATTTGAGATAGTGGAGGAAGTAGTGGGTCTAATAGTGATTTATATTGTTATAGAATAGAGATAGTGGAGAAAGTAGTGGGTGTAATAGTGTTTTATATTATTAAAAGTTACTATTTTTGGAATGTATAGAAATGAATGGGACGTCCTAAAATGGAAAGTGTATAGAAATGAATGGGACGGAGGGAGTATATTTTAGCAATAAATATTTAAAAAATTATAAATATTAAGAAAAATTAATGATGTTATCCTGGTAGTTTGGTCCTAAATATCGCAAAAACATTCTCAACCGTTAGATCCAATACTTTTAAAAATAGATGATCAAGATTATATCATATAAAAAGAAATTATTATCTAAAAATGATATAAGTTAAAAGATATTATATTATGATTGGATTTTCCAAAAAGTTAAAATATAAAAATAGTTGTAATTAAATAAGGAAACCCATTTATAACCAAAATAATAAAAATCGTTTAATCTTAAATAGATAGGTGAAAACGATTAGATTTAACATTAAAACATGTATTTGGTTAATAAAGTTTATTCTAATAATCTAAACTACATATAAGTTAAGTAGATTTCCTAAATAGAATATAATTCTCAACATTAAATTTCGTCACTTTATTCTCTTTTTAGTTTTAGAATAGTTTTTAATTGAAATTAAAAACTATTAAACCACAACTAAATTAAAGATTATTTTGTGAATTTCATGTGAACCGTAAAATTGGTCAAATCTAACTTTTATAACTCAATATAAACAAATATTAAATTGAGCGTGTAAAATGTAATAAATATCAAATATTTAACTATAATTTTTTTTGGCTAAATCTTTTTTAACAATAATTTAATCAGGTAAACTAATAACTTTTAAATATTAAAATATTCATAAATAAATATAATTATAAATATTAAAAAAACAATCGTGTGTTGCATCGTAATAAAAATATAATTATAAACAGAATAATTATAAATAAAATTTAAGTAACCATGCACACGGGCTATAAGCTAGTAAGTTATAAATAAATTAGGGCCATCTATCGCTGGTTGACCCCCCTCAAAAGCGAGCCGTACCATCGGATTCTTTCTGTTTTGTTATTCATAGTTTTGCATACGAGGATTGCGCACCCAAAAATTGTTCCCAAAATATTTATAAAATAAAATTTTAATTTATGGACGAGGATCCCATATTATTATTTGAAAATTTACTATTCTAAACTAATTTGGTAACAATTTTTGGGAATAATTTTGGGGCTCTAGCATTTCTCTTTGCATATTTATTGTGATTCCTGACTTTGTAACCAAGTTCACGGTATGTTTATAAATGTTAATCAATTCGGCTTAAAACAACAATAATGAGGAATGTTTCATTTTCTTCTAATTTAATTTATTACATTTTCTCAATTAATTATACATTAGTTCATCAAAATTGATAGCAATCCACCTTGTTATACAATTTATATACTCCTACTCCGTTGATCTATTTCTTGTTGATCAGCTACGGACTCATTTTCATAGTACCAAAGATTAGGGAAAATTAGGGACCATTTCTTGTCAAAAAAAACAAAAATTAGGTACAAAATTAGTCCATTAAGTGGTGTAAATGAGGGCATTTTTTAATTGTCCTTGCACGAAATGGGTTTTATATGCTGCTATAATTTTTTTATTGGCCGAAACTTTATCATGTTGATAAACTTTCTATTGCTTAAATAGTCGAAATATGTCCAATATTATTAGAGCAACTTCAACACTATTTTAGTATATTCTTTATAGATATTTTTAATAATTAGGCTCTTAATAATTTAAAATATAACAGGAGTGATATTTCAACAATATTCTTTATATCCATTTTTATCAATATAATAATATTAAGTTTAAATGGAAATTTTTTTATTACATAAGAGATGATTCAAATATTAAAGAAGATGATATATGGAGAAAAACAAATATTATATATGTTCATAACAAATTTTATTACATAAGAGATGATTCAAGCTTTCTTAAAATTAAGAAAGGAAAGGAAGATTTCAAATTTTTAAATAACCATTAAGATATTGTTTTTTTTTTTTTTGAAATAAAGGTGTTAATTCAATAATAAAAAGCCATACGGCATCTACACCAATGATCGAGTCGAACAAACAGTAATTTGCAATCGCATGTTCTCATGAATAGACAGTTAAGCGATATTTTGAAGATAAAGTATATACAAATACAGGTACCCACTTTGTGCATCCTCGTTGGATTACTGGTACCCCCTTCATCATGCTCCGATGGAGCTATCGTTTGAGCTATCGACCAAAGCTGCAATCCCATACAAAACTTTATCACTAAATCAAGACCCCCGCTCACAATTAAGAAGCGAATAACAAAATCAAAACCATAAAAATCCATCAAAACCAAAAAAATCCTGCAGATCTGAAATCCCGGATATTAAAACACACCAAACACACAAAGAACACACCAAACTCTCACAAGGAGAGATAAACTAGACCCAAATAAATTGGGAAAACTCTCACCAAGAAGGGAGATTATTGAAAAACAAGAACAAAAACAAAGGAAATTAAAAGATTTGGGGCTTTCCACCGGTGAAAACCGATGGAAGCCCCGACGATTAGGCAAGAAAAAGAGGGGAAAAGTGAGGCGGCTGTGGAGAGAAAAAGAGAGAGAGGGTTTTCAAGTTTTTTTCCACTCACCTTTTTTAATATCTTTTTTCTCTCTTAACCATTAAGATATTGTTAAAGTAAGATTTTCTTACTCATTTTTTATATTTTAATTTAGAAGACCATATAATTAGTCTCATGAAGTTACTCTTATCATAGAGATTGATTGCTCAACTCTGAATATGATCGTGGAGCGAAAAATAAGTAAATTTATCTGATTTTGATCTTATAATTGTGTTTCTTAATTAGAAGTTTAAAGAATGTCATTCATCAATTTGTTGGTTGATTACTTAATCACACGACTTATTCAATTGCAAAAATTGTGAGTTGTTGAAGAATCTGAAACTTCCGGATTCAAGCTTGAGAAGAGAGGTGATGATTGATACTTACAGGCATTGTATGTATGATAGTTTGTTATAGAAAGATAAAATTTCATTCTCAAAATAAAAGTGTACAAGAATTGTGTTTATATACAAGACAATGTGTAACTAATTTTCCCGTCTAAACTAAACTATCTATCAATCTATATGTACAATACTGAATACCCCAACCCCCCCCCCCCTCCCCCGTCAAGCTGGATGTCAAGGTGACTCGAACTGAAGACCCAGCTTGAGACACAATTCCTTGTGATGAGCAGCAGTAAGAGGCTTTGTTAACAAATCAGCAAGTTGCAAGAATGTTCGAATGTGAAAAACTTGCAGAAAACCAGAAGTGACATACAGTAATCTCGAATAAAATGACAATCAATTTTGAGGTGTTTAGTACGTTCGTGAAAGATTTGATGTTCTGCAATATGCTTTGCCGCAGTATTATCATGTTAGATATAATTGCTGATGTTTGTTTAATCAGTGTTTAAGTAACAGGTACTGTTCAGAGTTTAGTCTGAAGTACTTATCAGAGTTTACTGGAAGCCGATCAGAGTTTGTTAAAGTCTGACAGGGTGAAAGTTGACTTAGCTGTCGGTGCATATCATGAAGATTATAGAAGCAATATATTCTGAAGATGGAAAGAAGCAGAATATATTGATATAGCTAAGGAGACTGGACAGAGGACTGAAGCAATTCTAATTGATTACAAATTGTATAGCTAATTTGTAGGAGTATCAATTAGAGATTGATTGTAACTGTGTACTATATAAACACAGATAGGTTATCCCTAGAAGGGATGCTAACATAGAATTATTATTCTTGTAACCTAGTAGCTCTTTGTGATTTATTAACATCATAAAGAGAGAAGCTGTTAATACAATTACAGTTTATTGATTTATAAACTTGTGTTCTTGATTGTTATTCTAATACATACTTGATTATATATTGTGTATTCGGCCTAAAAATTGGTATCAGAGCCAAGGCTGTTTAATATATACAGTTTTACGATTCAAACACAGTAATAATCATGTCTGAAGAAAATCAAGCTCCTCCCAAGGTTGAACATGTTAAACCTAATTCTGTGAGTCGATATGAAACAATCAGGGTTCCAATTCTCAGGCCAGTGGAGTATCCAATTTGGAAGGTGAAGATGACCATGTTTCTGGAGGCTACAGATCCAGAATATCTTGACAGAATCAATGATGGTCCTCATATGCCGACTAAATTGTCTCCTGTTGTTGATGGTCAAGAACAAAAGACTGTTCCAAAGGAAAAGAAAGATATGACTCCTGAGGACATCTCATCAATTGCAAAGGATGCAAAAGTTAGACATCTACTCCACAGTGCTTTAGACAATGTTATGTCTAACAGAGTAATTGGCTGTAAAACTGCCAAGGAGATATGGGATGCTTTAGAAGTCAGGTGTCAAGGAACCAGTGCTATAAAGAAGAACAGGAGAACTATACTCACTCAGGAGTATGAGCACTTTGATTCAAGAACCAATGAAACCTTGACTGAGACATATGACAGATTCTGTAAACTGCTGAATGATTTATCTCTAGTTGATAAAGAATATGATCTTGAAGAATCAAATCTCAAATTTCTCTTATCTTTACCTGAAAGATGGGATTTGAAGACAACAACTATAAGAGATAATTACGAACTTGCTGAAACTGAACTTGATGAGATTTATGGGTTACTGAAAACTCATGAATTGGAAATAGAACAAAGAAACAGAAGATCAAGCAAGAAGACAAAATCTGTTGCTCTCAAAGTTGAGGAGAAGCCCATCAAAAAGGAATCATCAAGGAAGAAAGCCAAGGGAAAGGCTTTAGTCATTAAATCTGAAAGTGAGTCATCAAACTCTGATGAAGCTTCTGACTCTGAGGATGATGAAGAACAGATTATGCAAATGGCTGCATTGATGGTGAAGACCTTCAAGAAGATGGGATTCAAGAACTTCAAGAAAGGAAAGAAATTCTCAAGGAAAGATTCAAACTCTGAAAGGAAAAGTTTTAGAAAGTCTGATGGAAGGGAGACCAAGTCTGGCAAGAAGAATAAATCTGAAATCCAGTGCTACAAGTGTAAGGAGATGGGTCACTATGCCCCAGAGTGCAAGAAAGGAAAATCTGAAAAAGCACTTATCTCTAAAGGCAAAGACTGGGCAGATACTTCAGACTCTGATGATGGAGTAAATTATGCTCTTATGGTAACTGTCAAAGAAGAGACTGAATCATCTGAAAATAAGGTACCCCTAACTACTTATGCTTATGATACTGATAATATATCTGAGTTAAGAGTATATCTGAAAAGCGTACATGTTAGTTATAGGGATCAGACTTTAAAAATGAGAGAATTAAATCTGAGAATCTTAGCCTTAAAGATAGAAACAAGTTTCTTGAAGGAGAACTTGAAAATATGAAGCAGATTCAAAAAGAAAGAGATGATGCTGTTTATATTAAACAGGAGTTGACTAAGAAATATAAGCAGCTAGAATCTGATCTAGAAAAAGAAAGAAAAATAATCAAGACTTGGACAAACTCTGGAAGAGACACTCATCAAGTGTTTCAGACAGATTCTGTAGGTTTAGGCTATTGTGAAAATGATGAACTGAGGTTTAAAGACAAGATTAAGGTTAAACCACAACTTAAACCTGTGAAATTTGTTCCAGAGTCCACTAAGTTAAAATCTGTTGTAGTAAGAGAAGCTGATATGGAATCAGATGAAACCTGTGAAAGACAGGAAAATATTATAACAGGAAATCTTATGGAAATAGAAGCTGTTAGAAAGCCAGTAAAAACTTGTGAAAACAGGTTAATGTTGGCTTGATGACAGGAAAACAGTTCAATCATAAGCTCAAAGAGGTAAAGTCTGCCATGAAACCAAAAGGGTCCAAGAAGAATAGGAATGGAAAGATAGGCATAAATAAAAGAAATAATCATTTGCCTACTGATGCTGCTCCAAGGAAAACATGTTATAACTGTGGTAGTACTAACCATCTTGCTAGATTTTGCAATAAGAACAAAGATATTAATTCTTTACCTTCTACATCAGGAGTAAAGAATGATTATGTAAGGGTTAAACCACAGACTTTATGCACACACTGTGGGAGCACTTGGCATTCTATTTATACTTGTAAGAGTTATCATGCTATTTATCACAACTACTATGAGCTAAAACCCAATCTGAAGTGGGTTAGAGCAAACTCTGCAAGTGTAAAGTCTAACAATGTTAGTTTAAACTCTGTTGATAGTGATTCCGCTGCAAAAGCTAACAATGTTAAGAAAGCCAAAGGATCCAAGCAAGTCTGGATCCTTAAAACTAATTCTTTGTAATTGGTTGTGATTGCAGGGCATAAAAGAGAGCACCCTTATCTTGGACAGTGGATGCTCAGGACACATGACTGGAAATAAAGCCCTGCTATCAGATTTTGAGGAGAAGGCTGGCCCAAAAGTTTCCTATGGAGATGGCAACATAGGACGTACTCTGGGATATGGCAATATAAATCTTGGAAGTGTCATCATATCAGATGTAGCTCTAGTCTCAGGACTCAAGCATAATCTGCTATCGGTGAGTCAAATCTGTGACAGAGGAAACCATGTAGATTTTCATACTGAACACTGTGAAGTTATCAGTAAATCTACTGGAAAAGTTGTTCTAGTTGGACACAGGCGCAACAACATTTATGAAGCAAGTTTGGTAACAAACTCTGATGGAAAAACAGTGTGTCTGTCAGCAAGAATGTCAAATGAAGAGAGTTGGAAATGGCATAAAAAGCTCTCTCATCTAAATTTGAACAACATCAATGAGCTGATAAGAAAAGATCTTGTAAGGGGACTTCCCAAGTCAATACTTAGCTTAGATGGCCTATGTGATTCTTGTCAAAAGGCCAAGCAAAGGAAGTCATCTTTCAAGAGCAAATCTGAATCTTCAGTAGTGGAACCTTATCATCTTCTACATGTTGATCTCTTTGAACCAGTGAATGTGATGTCTATGGGCAGAAAGAAATATGCTCTAGTAATTGTTGATGAATATACTAGATATACATGGGTGTATTTCTTATCAAAGAAGGATGAAACTGCTCAAACTCTGATGGATCATATAAATCTACTGGACAAAGGATCACAGCACAAAGTCAAAATTATAAGGAGTGATAATGGAACTGAATTCAGAAACTCAATCATGGAAGCTTTCTGCAAGGAAAGAGGAGTGAAACAAGAATTTTCTGCACCTGGAACTCCACAGCAAAATGGTGTAGTTGAAAGAAAGAACAGAACTCTAGTTGAAGCTGCCAGAACAATGCTTGATGAAGCAAAGTTACCAACCTATTTCTGGGCAGAAGCTGTTCAAACTGCTTGTTTTACTCAAAATGCTACACTGATCAACAAGCATGGGAAAACACCATATGAGATGGTGAAAAAGAAGAAGCCAAATTTGAAATATTTTCATATATTTAGATGCAAATGCTTTGTGTTGAAGACTCATTCTGAACAGTTGACCAAGTTCGAGTTAAAAGCTGATGAAGGAATTTTTGTTGGCTATCCATTGTCAACAGAAGCGTTCAGAGTATACAATCTGAGAACAAAGGTGATCATGGAGTCTATACATGTGTCATTTGATGACAAGAAAATAACTGGACTTGATGACTTAGATGAATATGATCGACTGCGCTTTGAAAATGAAGATTTATTCTCTGATGATGTAAACTCTGATGAAGCGGTTCTGACAAACTTTGACGAAGCATACTC
Organism: Heracleum sosnowskyi; assembly: GCA_030848705.1. Lineage (NCBI taxonomy): Eukaryota > Viridiplantae > Streptophyta > Magnoliopsida > Apiales > Apiaceae > Heracleum > Heracleum sosnowskyi. Next base: position 35,569,088 of record CM061242.1, read on the forward strand.
TGAACCTTTACTGGTAAATAATGGAGAAACTGAAAATTCTCAAAATAGAGAACCAGTTGAGGGGGAGCATGAGGCAGCTCAACATGATGACTCAAACACTCAAAATGAGTCTGTTGAGGAAGCTGATTCAAACTCTGAAAGCTCAAACTCTGAGCAGTCAAATTCAGGGGGAGCCTCAGATGCTGCAGAAAGTCAACATATGAATCAGGAGAGCATGGATCAAGGGGGAGGATTCAATAATGATGCAAGAAACCACTTACCAACAGCAAGAAAGTGGACACAGACACATACACCTGATCTTATAATTGGAGATCCTGATGCTAGTGTGAGAACTAGAAGTGCAACAAATAATGAGTGTCTGTATCATGCTTTCTTGTCTCAAACAGAACCAAAGAAAGTGGAGGAAGCTCTTCAAGATGCTAATTGGATAACAGCAATGCAAGAAGAGTTAAATGAATTTGAAAGAAATGAAGTCTGGACACTTGTACCTAGGCCAAAGAATAGATCAATTGTAGGTACAAAGTGGGTTTTCAGAAACAAGACTGACAGTGAAGGTGTGATTACAAGAAACAAGGCTAGACTTGTGGCTAAAGGTTATTCACAACAGGAAGGAATTGACTATGATGAAACCTTTGCTCCAGTTGCAAGATTGGAGGCCATAAGAATTTTTCTGGCCTATGCTGCACACAAGAAGTTTAAAGTCTTTCAAATGGATGTGAAAAGTGCTTTTCTCAATGGGAAGCTTGAAGAAGAAGTGTTTGTTGAACAACCACCAGGATTTGTAGATCCCAAGCATCCAGATTATGTCTACAGGCTTGACAAGGCATTATATGGACTAAAGCAAGCACCAAGAGCATGGTATGAAACTCTTGCTCAATTTCTTTTAGAAAGTGGGTTCACAAGAGGTACAATTGATAAAACCTTGTTTTATTTCAATTCTGGTGATGATTTGTTTTTAGTTCAAATTTATGTAGATGATATTATTTTTGGATCTACTAATGACAAACTTTGTAAGAAGTTTGCAAAGCTTATGCAGTCCAGGTACCAAATGAGCATGATGGGAGAGCTTAGTTATTTTCCAGGCTTACAGGTCAAGCAAACAGGTGATGGGATTTTTATCAATCAAGCAAAGTATACCAGAAATCTTCTAAAGAAATTTGGTATGCTTGATAGTTCATCTGCTCCAACTCCCATGGCTACTGCAACAAAGCTAGACAACGACACAGGTGCTACAGTGGATATGACAACCTATAGAGGCATGATAGGGTCTCTTCTGTATCTCACAGCAAGTAGACCTGATATCATGTATGCCACATGTCTTTGTGCAAGATTTCAAGCAGATCCCAGAGAGCCTCATCTAACAGCTGTAAAAAGGATTTTCAAATATCTCAAAGGAACCATAACCTTGGGTTTGTGGTATCCTAGAGAATCAGAGTTTAAGCTAATTGGTTACTCTGATGCAGATTTTGCAGGCTGTAAGATAGACAGAAAAAGTACAAGTTGAAGCTGTCTGCATCTCAAATCAGGACTCTTTGGCAGACAGGAACTTATGACGATGGAGGAGAGACTGGTTCTCCGTCCATAATCTTTGAATTTCAAGAAGAAGAATTTACAGTTACTCCAACAACTGTTCGTGATGCTTTGGGCCTTGAGGATTTCAATGCTTTTACAATATCTGTTGGCGATTCTGAGTTGGTTAGAATGATGAGAGAAATAGGCTACTCTGGACCACTGACAAAGCTTGGTCAGTTGAAGCGACCGCTCTTGAGAAAGGAATGGAGTTTCTTTTTCGACTGCATAACAAGGGCGTTCGGGAAGAAGTGCACGAATTGGGATGCAATTCCCACTGATAGTCTGCAAATCGGGTATTCTCTTCTTTATGGAAGTAATTTTGATGTTGCTAGTCTAGTTCTAAATAATATAGGTGAGAAAATGACTGAAAACAGAGGTGTAGTTTATTTTGCACGATTCTGTCAATTGATATTCTCTGAATGTGTTTCTGAATTAGAGATAGCTGAGAATGATGTGATTCCCTGTTTTAAATTACATAAACGTATATTCTCTGATCTAACTAATAAGGATAACAAGAAAGGGGATGTTGGTGTCTTGTTGCTACCTGAGTCTGTGCGACAATTTCAAGTAGATTCACAACAACAACAACTCGCAAACTCTGAAGCTGTACCTTCTGTGTCTCAATCACAGAGGTCAAAGAAGACTAAGTTAAGAGCTGTTAAGTCTGCTAGAGTGAATCCATCAAATACTGAAGCTGGGGTATCAAACACTGATGATATGCCTCAGAAGAAAAAGTTAAAGAAAAGAAGGGCCAACAGGGCAAAGTCTGATGATGTTGAAGAGAAGAGTGAAACTGATGATGAAACTCTTCATCAAAGGAAAAGAAGACTGGTGGCTGCACATCTCTTTGGTGCATCCAATGTAAATGCTGAAGCAGCACCTATGCCTGAAATGGTAAGTGCTGATATAGAAGCTCCTACATCAAAGGCTTATGATGTAGTTGAGGAAGCTGCTGATAATGAAGCTGGGCCAATGGATTTCTTTGTTGATGAAGATATTCTGGAAGCACATCCTAGTGTCAGTATTTGTGATACTGAGGATGTGGAAGCTGATCAAGCCACCTTAGTGATTGAAGACTCTGTGGATTCTCACACAGAAGTTCTTTCAGTACATAATGGACATTCTGAACAAGGTGAGGAAGTTGATCAGAGGATAGAAGCTGCTACAGAGCCAATTCTTGATGAAGCTGTAGCAGAGAATGTACAAGAGGCTGCTGATAAGCTAAACTCTGAAGATATTATTCTTGAAGCTTTGCAACAATCTGTTGTTGAGATTGTTCAAAAAGAAGCAGAGTTTGATACTAATGCACACTCTGATAATCCAGAAACAATGGCTGAGAATGTTCCTGCAGAGAATACAGCAGAGGATGACAATGTTGAAGATAGTCCTGCTCATTCACAAGAGGAGTTATCTGATATTCGAGTAAACTCTGATGAGGAAAGAGAGGTCAATCGAGCTACTGCTGAGCATTTTCAGGATATGTACTACAAAAGATGGGCTGCTGTAGATTGTATCTTTTCTGCACAGAGGGCTGCTGATTTTCTTAATGATTCTGTGAAGCAGATTTCAAACTCTGATGTTCTTACAAGTTTAAAAGCCACTGTGGTTCAAGTCAAAGCCTTAAACAATAGGTTTGATGAAACACAAACAACGGTTACCAATCTTAGGAATGAAGTTGGTATAAGGGATTTTACCTTAAAGACTGATAGGTCTTATTATTCTGCTATGTTCAAGCAGCAAGCCAAGGATTCTGATGAACTTAAGAAGAGGCTTGGGAAAGTTGAGGAGAATTAGACTGCAATGTCTACACAATTGAATTCTATTTCTACTGCTCTAGAATTGCTGACATCAGTACTACTTTCTGATGATGTCAAAAAGGGGGAGAGTGTACCAAATGACAAATGCAAAGACACTAAAACTCTAAGACGGAGGGATGATTCTGCTGATGGTGGAAGCAAGGAAACTGAGAGGAATTTAACTTCTGCTCAAGGGAAAGGAAGATCAAGATTAAACTCTGATAGGTTGACAAACTCTGGTAAAGGAATCTCAAACTCTGCCAGTGGTTCAAGACTTAAGAGTTTAATTATTTCAGCGAATCCACTTACTGATGAAGAAATTGCTACGAAGATGTTTTTAGAAGAACATGGTAATGAAGCTACAGTTGAAGACATGGAAGCTGAAATGTTGAGTCTTGCTGAAGAGCATGAGAAGAAATTGAAGGATGGTACTTACAGAAAGAAAGCTGTCAAGGCTCCTAGAAAGAAAGAAATTGGAATTTCTATCAAGGAAAATACTCAACAGAGTATACAATACACCAGGAGGCCTGCAATTCCAAACACTGATAAGGGCAAGGGTAAACTGGTAGAAGAAGGACAGTTACCTAAGAAGAATTATTCAACCTCTGACATTGCTCAAGTTGAATCAAGGATAAGTAAATCAACCTCTGACGCTGCTCAAGTTGATGTTTCTACTAAAGTTGTAACAACCTCTGACAATGCTCATGTTGTGCAAACTCAATTGGCACCTCAACTCCAAGGTACTTTTAGAAGACCTATACTTCCTGAAACTCTGAAGCCAGAAACTGTTAACTTCTCAGAAACCAGAACTGTATTGGGTAAAGAATCTCATGATAAATCTGGATTAGGTTCACACAGGGAGAAGAGAATAAACAACAGGCCTGGAGATCAATCATCACTGGCAGTATCTGGTATTATTACTCAAGAGAGTCTTGATATTCTAGAATCTGTTCAGATGATATTTCATAAAGTATTAAAGAAAGAGTTTTTGTTGTATTTTATGGCTGATGGAAGAGTTTACAAGGTTGCAGAGTCTGACATCAATCTCAAATCTTATGAAGAATTGGAGCATGTTCTGTATGTATTAAATGTCAAAAATAGAAGTACTCATGATGCTGCTTTAGTTATCAGAGAAAGGATGCTGAGATCAAAGATAATGCTTGGAGGAGGAGTCTCGAGTGCATATATTCCTAAGTACAGAGATGCTTATGGAAAGATTGTAGAAATGAAAAGAAACAGTGCAAGACTAAGGACTGATCTGGGAGTTAAAGTCTTAGAATTCAATCTAGAATCTGATAAATCATATTTTATTAAGCTAGGGAATGAGATGAGGAAAAATTCCATCTATTCTTTGAGAGCTGCAATTTATCAGACTGGAGAATCTGATCCAGAGTTGAGAGAGTTGAAGAAAGTTATGGTTGAAGAGCTGGAAAGGGCTGAAAGAAGACTACTCATGGATTATCTCAGAACTGTTCCTGATATTCAAGAAATCAAATAAAGTCTGACTGTAAGTTTTTAAAGTTTTCTGTTCTAAGTTAAAATTAAACTCTGTTATGATTAAACACTGCATTTGTTATATGTTTTGACATCATCAATTATCTGTTTAACTTGTACATTTTTATTATGCACAAGTTGGGGGAGATTGTTAGATATAATTGCTGATGTTTGTTTAATCAGTGTTTAAGTAACAGGTACTGTTCAGAGTTTAGTCTGAAGTACTTATCAGAGTTTACTGGAAGCCGGTCAGAGTTTGTTAAAGTCTGACAGGGTGAAAGTTGACTTAGCTGTCGGTGCATATCATGAAGATTCTAGAAGCAATATATTCTGAAGATGGAAAGAAGCAGAATATATTGATATAGCTAAGGAGACTGGACAGAGGACTGAAGCAATTCTAATTGATTACAAATTGTATAGCTAATTTGTAGGAGTATCAATTAGAGATTGATTGTAACTGTGTACTATATAAACACAGATAGGTTATCCCTAGAAGGGATGCGAACATAGAATTATTATTCTTGTAACCTAGTAGCTCTTTGTGATTCATTAACATCATAAAGAGAGAAGCTGTTAATACAATTACAGTTTATTGATTTATAAACTTGTGTTCTTGATTGTTATTCTAATACATACTTGATTATATATTGTGTATTCGGCCTAACATATCACAGTAAACATTAATTGGAGTAGGAACACGAATCTTTAAATCTTGGAGTAGGCCTTCAAGCCAGATGAGTTCACTAGCCGTATAACTTATGCTTCTATATTCAGCCTCAGCAGTACGTTTAGAAACAGTCTTTTGTTTCTTAGTTTTCCAAGAAACTAATGAAGAGCCTAAAAAAATTGAATAACCAGAAAGAGAGCGTGCAGAAAACGGACAAGTGCCCCAATCAGCATCACAATAGGCTGATAAATTCAGAGAAATACCAGACTTGTAAAACAAACCAACATTGAGTGTCCCTTTTAAGTACTTTAAAACATGAAAAGCTGCATCAAGATGAGACTGAGCTGGAGCAGAAAGAAATTGAGATAATTGTTGTACAAAATAAGAAATGTCAGGCCGTGTAAGATTCAAGTATAGAAGCTTCCCAACAATTCTTCTGTAAACCTCAGGATCAACAAGTTTTGGTGTATCATTAAGGCTTAGTTGTAAACCTTTAGCCATAGGAGAAACAGCAGGATTACAATTCTGCATACCTGTATCTTGTAAAAGATCTATGATATACTTCCTTTGATTCAGCTTAATACTAGAGGCATCCCTTGTAACTTCAATGCCAAGAAAATATTTTAGGTCTCCAAGATTTTTTATAGTAAACTCCTTGTGTAATTCAGACTTAACAGAAGAAATTTCAGAAAAATCATTGCCTGTAATCAATAGATCATCAACATAACAAACAACTGCAGTGAAGCAAGATCCAGAAGTTTTTACAAAAAGAGAGTAATCTTGAGCTGATTGAACATATCCCACAGAGATCAAAAATTTTGATAACTCAACATTCCACTGTCTAGAAGCCTGTCTTAACCCATAAATTGACCTTTTTAGTTTGCAAACAAGGCCTGGAGCAGCTTTAGTATATCCAGGGGAGGAGTCATGTAAATGTCTTCATCAATGAAACCATGAAGAAATGCATTATTTATATCACATTGTTGCAGATGCGAGTCATATGCAGCAGCCTTTGCAATCAACACTCTAACAGTAGTAAACTTTGCTACAGGACTGAAAGTATGCTTAAAATCTTTACCCTTTATCTGTTTATCACCTCTGGCCACCAACCTGGCTTTGCATCTCTCAACTGATCCATCAGGATTAAATTTAGTTTTAAAAACCCATTTTGATCCAATAACATGAGCATTAGGAGGAAGAGTTGTTAACTCCCAAGTATTATTTGCATCAAGAGCATCAAGCTCTTTTTGCATGGCAGCCACCCATCTTGGGTCATCTTTAGCTTGATTATAAGAACTTGGTTCAGTAGTATTAAGAACTGAATTAAGACTAATAAGATAGTCATGGTGTAGATGAGAAAGAGTTGGTTCTGAAAAAACATTGAAAACCTGACAAGAAGCTGATGAAGCAGTAGAGGATTTAGGAATAGAAGAGAGCAGGAAATTATCAAATTTCTTTGGAATTTGAGATACTTTAGAAGATCTTCTCACTGGAACTATGTCATGTGCAGTGATATCAATAGGATTTGTAGAACTATAAGGAGAATCAGAAATAGACTGAATTATTTCAGTAGAATGGTCTGAAGACTTGGATTGTTGTATTGGAGAATCAGAAGATGAAATAAGGGGATCATCTTCAAGAAGGATAGGATTGACAACTGAAATATTAGAATGAGAAGGAGAGACAGATGATGACAATCTAAAAGGAAAACAATTTTCTTTAAAGATGACATCTCTGCTTAAAAATGTTTGGTCAGAATCAAGATCACACAATTTATATCCCTTTTGAGCATAAGGATAACCTAATAAGATACACTTTCTAGCTCTTGGAGCTAGCTTATCATGAGGTTTGATTGCAGCAAAACAAAGACAACCAATTATTCTGAGATGATCATAAGAAGCTGGTTTGTTTAGGAGAAGTTCATATGGAATTTGCCAATTCAACACAGAACTAGGCATTAAATTGATCCAGTATGTAGCAGCCAAGATACAATCTCCCCAGAACTTGATTGGAAAATTAGCATGAATTCTAATTGCTCTAGCTGTATCTAGTAAATGTCTATGCTTACGTTCAACCCTACCATTTTGTTGTGGATTACCAGGAACACTTTTCTGATGGACTATACCCTTAGAAGAAAACAAACTAGCACAACTGGACTGAACAATTTCAGTACCATTGTCAGACCTAATGAACTTCACAGAATGCTGAAATTGATTAGCTATATAAGCTAAGAAGCTTTGAACTATGCCAAACACCTGATCTTTAGTATGCAATAAGTGAGTCCAAGTCACTCTTGAAAAATCATCTAAAATTGTGAGAAAATATCTGCCACCAGTAAGATTAGGGGTATGGTATGGACCCCACAAATCAACATGTAACAGATGAAAAGGAGCAGGAGCTGGACACAGAGTCATAGAATGGAAGTTTATGATGTTTAGCAAGAATACATGACTCACAAAACAAATCATGAAGTTTATTACAAGAAATTGAACCAGGCAAATGTTTAATTTTGCCTAAAGAAGCATGCCCTAATCTGGCATGAAAAATATCCAAAGTATTGGAAGAAACAACATGAGAATTCAAAATGTTGTGGAATGAAAAATTACAAGAAAATTCTGAAGAACAACTAATTCTGTATAATCCATTTATTCTATTTCCAGTAGCTTGAACAGAATCAGTTGAACAGACAGTCCTGCATTTTGTTGCATCATTTTCATGACTTCCTTACACACAGCAGCCACCATTTGTGTGTCCATTGAAGGAAAATTCTGAGAACCAGACAAAGAAGGAACATCCAACGGAGAAGAACCAAGCAAAACAGAAGTATCAGTGACCTGTGCTGCAAACTTATTACCAGTATTCTGTTTGCCCTTGAGATTAACATACCAATCTGGTACACCAACTAGCTTAAAGCACTGATCTACAGAATGTCCTTTTCTTTTGCAATGATCACAAAACAAGTCCATCTTATACTTCTTAAAATCTTTCTTTTGTGAAAAGTTCTTTTGTGTAGAAAGATAAGAGGCATTCTTGTTACTGTAGAGAGCACTAACATCAGAAGGATTGACCAAAGGGGAATTAATATGATGTTGTTTCTCAATTTGTTGAAAAATGTGGTATGCCTTTAAAACAGTAGGTAATGGCTCCATACTTAACAGATTGGTTTTCACAGCATCATAGTTCTTATTTAGCCCAGAAATAAACTGAATAAGCTTTTTAGTTTCAGCATTGTCAACAACCTTCTTCAGCAAATCACAAGTACAGTTAGCAAGTACGCCACAACTACAATCAAAATAGCCTTCAAGAACTTGTAGTTTATCCCATACAACCTTGAGTTTTCCATAATATTCAGCAATAGACAAATTTTGTTGCTCAATTCTGCTAAGACTAGTGTGCAGTTCATATAGCAATGGAGCATTAGTTTTACCAAAACGATCAGAAACATCAATCCACAAGTCTCTAGCAGATGAAGCAAAGATAAAACTATCTGCAATAACTGGTTCCATAGAGAATGTAAGCCAAGAAAGTACCATATAGTCATTACGAGTCCATTTGTTGAAATCTGGAGATGCAGAATCAGGAGCAACTAGAGTTCCGTCAATGAATCCAAGCTTATTCTTCGCTCCTAAAGCCATCTTGACACCACGACTCCAATTGATGTAATTATCGCCATTAAACAACATATTTCCCAATTGTTGCCTCATATTATCGCCAGAAGAAAGGAAATATGGATCATTGTAATTGATCGCACTGTTTTGAAGATTAGACTGCGTTTCCGCCATTATCAAGAAGCTAGGGTTTCAAGAAAATGAATTTGGGGATTTTTATGTGAAAGAAGGAGAATAACAAACAAGATCCAAAAAAGAAGAGACTATAATCAGTCAAAATCAGAAAGCAAAAGTTAATCGCGAACTTCACCGTGAAGCTCTGATACCATGAAGAATCTGAAACTTCCAGATTCAAGCTTGAGAAGAGAGGTGATGATTGATACTTACAGGCATTGTATGTATGATAGTTTGTTATAGAAAGATAAAATTTCATTCTCAAAATAAAAGTGTACAAGCATTGTGTTTATATACAAGACAATGTGTAATTAACTTTGTAACTAATTTTCCCGCCTAAACTAAACTATCTATCAATCTATATGTACAATACTGAATAGTTGTTGAGTGATTTCAACCCAAGAATTATATCAATGATATAAGAAAAAATTATTTTGTAGATACGAAGCTTAACTCCATTAATATAAAATCTTTTGGGATGCGTTTAAAAAGAAATTTGTGCAAGCGAGTGTACAATATATATTATGAGTTGGATCAAAATGGATATATTTTTGGATTTGAGGATGACTTACAACATTGAAGTGATATTTTTGAAGTACTGTGTTATTGAAAGTTTCAATAATGTCAAATTATCAAAAATATTTGTACTTAATATAACGTTTTCTTCATCTTAATTTGTACTTTTGATATCTTTTTTTTATCAAAATTTGCTTCAGCAGTCATTCAAATGTTGCCATTATATTCATACAAATATAATTATAATTAGGTAGGAAAATATATGAATTTGACCCACTTAGAAATGAGATGAAATTAAATTTCACGAAAACAAATGAAACTTAGAATATATATGCAAAATTAGATATCAGATATAATTTTTTTATACGAAAACATTTAATTAAGATCAATTATTATATAAAACAACCCTATAACCGTGCAAAGCACGGACGAATTTAATATTAATTTTGAAATTACTTTTAAATTTTTTGAGATTTTAATACTTCTGAAAATACTAATTTTTTAAAAAGAATTAAAAGTACTACTTTAATACTTTAAACCTAAAAAAACTTATAGATTTTATAAAAAATTATTAGCTTAGTAAGCATGTTAGTCAAGATAACCATCAAAATTATCAATATATTTTGTTGTAATATATATAAATATAAATATAAATATTTTCTAAAAAAATGTCGTGTTTTTGAATTTTAAGTAAAGTATAATTAAAAGAGTTTGTAGTTATGTTATATATGTGAGAAAATCAAAAATAAAAAATTTCAATGTTTCGGCTATTATATAATAGTAGAAATACATAGATTAAATAGAATAAATTACCGAAAATTGAAATCAAAACTTTCAATATTTCGGCTATTATATAATAATATAGTATAGATAGAGGTCGTTTGCGATAATTTTAGAAAAGGAGAAATTTTAGTTAAAAAATATATAAAAGAATATACGCTTTGGCTAACAAAGATAATCGGTTAATTATTAGTATTTCTAATATTACTATTTTATGTTACTAAATGAAATTACATGTGATATTTTTGAAAAATGTGAAATTTTACTTGGGAAAAATTTTAGTTAGAAAATATAAAAAAGAATATAATGTTTGGGAAAAAAAAACTAATCGGTTAGTTATTAGTAATTATAAATATTATTATTTTATTTCATTAAAAAGAACTGCCCGTGATATTTTTGGAAAATGAGAGGTTTAGTTAGAAAAAATAGAAAAATAAAAAGTTTAGTTTGAAAATATAAAAAAGAATATACACTTTGGCTAAAATAGGTAATTGGTTAGTTATTAACAATTATAATTTTATTATTTTATTTTAATAAATGAAACCGTCAGTGATATTTTTGGAAAATGAGAGGTTTTAGTAAGCAAAAATAAAAAGCTTATATGTTTTAGTTAAAAAAAGTAATTGCTCAATATATTTTTGGAAAAATAAGGGAATTTTTCAGAAAAAATAAAAAATATATATATATTTTAGGTGTAAAAGGTAATTGGTTATAAATAGGTAATATTATTATTTAATAATAGTTTTTATAAATAAGTAAGGGTAATTAAGTAAAAACACGAAGTACAATTAAGTAAGGGCAATTAAGTAAAATCACAACATACTAAAAAATATTTAGTATTATATCAAATGGCTCTCATTAATTTAATTTAAAAGATCTAACGGTTAGAGATTGAATGACTAAACTATGGAGGATCACACTACAAACCGACTACAAATCGACTACAAAAACTTTTAATGTTTCGTCTTTAATATAATCTATATAAAAGAATATACGCTTTGGCTAATAAAGGTAATCAGTTAATTATTAGTATTTATAATATTACTATTTTATGTTACTAAATGAAATTGCATGTGATATTTTTGAAAAATGTGAAATTTTTCTTACGAAAGATTTTAGTTAAAAAAATATAAAAAAGAATACACGTTTTGGAAAAAAAAAGCTAATCGGTTAGTTATTAGTAATTATAAATATTATTATTTTATTTCATTAAAAAGAACTGTCCGTGATATTTTTGGAAAATGAGAGGTTTTAGTTAGAAAAAATAGAAAAGTAAAAATTTTAGTTTGAAAATATAAAAAAGAATATACACTTTGGCTAAAATAGGTAATTGGTTAGTTATTAACAATTATAATTTTATTATTTTATTTTAATAAATGAAACTGTCATTTTTTGGAAAATGAGATGTTTTAGTAAGCAAAAATAAAAAGCTTATATGTTTTAGTTAAAAAAGGTAATTGTCCGTGATATTTGGGAATTTTTCAGAAAAAATAAAAAAAAAATTATATTTTTTAGGTGTAAATGGTAATTGGTTATAAATATGTATTATTATTATTTAATAATAGTTTTTATAAATAAGTAAAGGTAATTAACTAAAAACACGAAATACAGTTAAGTAAGGGCAATTAAGTAAAATCACAATATACCAAAAAATATTTAGTATTATATTCAAATGGCTCTCATTAATTTAATTTAAAAAATCTACGGTTAGAGATTGAATGACCAATGGAAGACCAGACTACAAATCGACAAAAATGCAAATAAACATAGTACATTAATAAATTAATTTAAGTTTGCGTAGAAACATTTCATGTAAGTTATAAATAAACAAGTTTACTAAGCCGCGCTTCGCAGCGGTTTTATAATAATATCTCTAAATTTTCTCAAAAAATATTCTATAAAATACGTTTTTAAATAAAATAATATTTCTAATATAAAATTGAGTTTTGTTTTGAATTATATATATATATATATATATATATATATATATATATATATATATATATATATATATAAGTTTTAGATCGTTCAGTCAAAAACTACAATTATACTTTCAAAGCTATTAAAATCTTCACTACGTCCAAATCTACTCTTAGTAAGAAAAAAATCAAAAAATATGAACAAACATCCTTTTTGTTGTTTGGAGAATTTTTTATTAATAATGATCTCTTTTTGTCAAAACAAATAACAACAAAAACAACAACAACCTCTTCCTTTAAAAAAATAAAATTAATGACCTATTCTCGATGTTTCTTATTCTTGTATGACTTTTGTTATAGATGCACCGACTTATTAAATTTTGTTAAAAATGCACGCACTAAATAAATTCTTCAATCGATTAAATCTTAACATGATATTTTCGAAATACATACACTATAAATTTCTTAATATACAATTTTTATCTTTGAATTACAGAAAATATTTTACTAAAAGATATAATCTTTTCTTATAAAAATTAGAGCAATAACTATCTAAACGTTAAAAACAATGATAAAATTTGTTTTTGAAGACATGATGAATTCTCCACTTTCGAGTTAACTTGTATACATGTGTATCAACTTTTAACTATAAATTTAAAACTAATAACGTACACACATAAACATATAAATCAATTCACAATTGAATGTACATGAAAATCACCTTGCTCGGCCTATTATTTTAACTGATTAACTGATGAATCCCCCTTCTTAGGCAAAAATATTATAATTGAATATTTAGTTTCTTCCAATAGTGATATTTAGTTTCCTCCATTAGTAAAGATCTATTGTATATTTACTTTCTCCATTAATAGGGGTTTAAAATTCAAAAATATTATATGTTTTCTCTATTAGTAAGTACAAGAATTCATCAACTTATCACTTACATGACACTTACTTATTTTTAGCTATAAATCAACTTTTTTGTGATATCCCAAACACGCACTAAGTCACATACATATATAAGTGATAAGTTGATGAATTCTTATAAGTTATACTAGCATATAACCCGTGCAAGGCACGGGCCTTAAAAATAATAAACTAAAAAATTTAATGTGTACGGAAAATATTAAAATAAAAGTAAAAATTAATATGATAAATTGTAAAATGAGAAACTTAAATATTCATTGGAACATAAAAAAATATATAAAAAATACAAATGAGGTATTATTAATATTATTTTATAATAAAATAATATTAATAATAAGGACAGATAGAAAATCTAACATGTTTTAATTAAAAAAAGTAATTGACCATGATATTTTTAGAAGTGTTTTAATTATATTAATTGTATTTATTAAAAAAAATATGTTGACATGTTAAAATAAGTAAGTTTTTTTAATAAGGACAAATAGAAAAGTTAAAATGTTTTAATTAAAAAAAAGTAACTGCACATAATATTTTTAGATGTGTTTTAATTATATTAATTTTATGTGTTAAAAAAACACGTTCACTTGTTAAAATATGTAAGTTTTTTTAAATAATCTCTTCTATATATAATAGGAGAACAGAAGGGTAATTTGAGCAAGAAAATTCCCTGTAAAATTACTGATATACCCTTTCATGTTACAAAATTACATGCATATGCCACTCACTTATTTAATTTGAAAAAAAGAAGTTAATTTTGTTTAAGTGGTGATTTGAACCACTAACCTCCTCTAAACAATTCTTCCTTCCAACCATTGTGCTACATTGTCATTTGGTTTCTATTTTAAAATCCTTTTAGATAAACCCGACCTTTTATTTGTCCTATACTTTAAAGTAAAAACAATGGTGATTCACATTATTTTTAAATTTTTGTATATTAGTTTTCTAATATGGTACGTAAAACCAATTTCGAAAACAAATTGTCACTCCCTTATTTAATGAAAAAATGAGTTAATTTACTTTTTGTGGTGAACTAAACTGCTAATCTCATTTAAATAATTCATCATTCTAATCATTATGTTACGTAATTTTCTAATTTTGAATTAAAAATTCTTTTACATAAATCCAACATATATCATGTTTTTACTATTACTTTAACATTTGAGTAAATGATGTTATGTTTAAAATTTTCTATTTTTAAAAGAAATATGGTACATGATTATGTATCTACCAATTTCAAAAATATTGATAATAATATCACGTAATGTAAATTTGTCTTACCATATTTTTAGTTAATATTAATACGAATTTATATAGTAATTTTATCAAAGAAAAATAGATTGATTAGTCAGAATCAAATTAATTAATAAATGTAACTATGTTTGAAAAGTTTATTTAGTCATGAGGTAAAATAATTGAAAAATAGGATTCTTAAAAATATTATATAGTAACAAAAAAGTCGTTAAATGAATCTTATATAAATCAAAAAAGGATCATATATAATATATAATAGGACAAAATATAAAAATTAATCTATATGTACATCGATTATAATGTCAGATAATATGCACTTAGAAATTTCGGTTGGAAATTAAAGATAATAAACTTTGAAAAATTTGGATTAAAATAGTCAAGTTAACAAGAATCAAAACATTTTAGAAAATAGGATAACGCATGGCAGACACGTACACAAAATATTATGGTTGATCAACCACATTATACCTATGAGTAAGTTAAATTATTAATAATTTAAAAAATATTATTAATTTTTCATATTTTGATTGAAAGACATCTCAACCGCTTCTCAACATTATGTTGATAAATAGTCTGTTTCTTGAGATGTCAAAATTATTACTGATATAAGATCAAAATATGTCATCCTTGTACAACTCATTTATATTGTAACTGTGTTTTCAGATATACCTTGGAAAAGAAAGAAATTAAAATATTAAACGACTTCATTCCAAAACTTATTTTTAAACTTTATGTTCTCTTGCCCAGAGTTCAGAGTTATTATAAGATCAAATTACTAGATGTTTTCTACTTATGACGTAAATTCGAACATATTAAAAGAATCGGTCTATTTGTGTTAGTTTGTACAATAAGCTATAAAATATCTTATTTTTAATGCTTATATGAACAAGTAAGTCAAATTATATGTAAATTAAAACATGGACATTATAACTAAACATGTATAAACGAAAAATATATAATTACACTCAAATATATCTTTTAAGTCGCAAAAGTAAACGAATTATGTCAATTGCTATTGTTCCATATAGAAGAGATGGGTATCAAACTAATATTAAACGCCGTGATGTGGAAAGTTCACAACATCGGAGGAATAGTACAATTAGTATTCATGAATTTTATACAATTATGACACACTACTGCATTGAGGGACATGCTTTATTGATTCGGGCAAACTATTTCTACATATGTGGTTGACGTTTGGTGCTTTATAAAGCGCACCAGGTTACTCTGGGTTGAAAAATATCGGTCTTTAATTATGTCAGATCTTTATAACAATATTATTGATAGCCTCAAACTTTATTATCTAATTGTTAGATGTTGGTCGACGTGTGATCTTGCACTTGAGTTTCATTAGGGGATATAAGTACATGCAACAAAATTTTCAGGAAATTATTTCATTCAAACCGTTTAAAATTAAAAATGATATGTATTTTGGTACAATGCTAGAAAATGCCCGTGCCTCGCACGGGCTATTATGCTAGTTAAAAGTATTAAAATATGTTTTAAAATATATAAGTTGCACTTGATATTTTTGGAAAAGAGAGATTTTAATGATAACAAATATAAAAAGTAATATATTTTAATTTAAAGGTAATTGCCCGTGATATTTTTGGAAAAGAAATAGATTTTGTTAGAAAAAAATATTTTAACTATAAAAGACAATCAGCTAGTTACTATTTTTATATTATTTTATTATTTATTAAATAGAGTATTAAAATATGCTTTAAAATAAATAAGTAAGGATTGTACCTCATATTTTTGGAAAATAGGGATTTTAGTGATGATGTGTTTTAATTATATTAATTGTATTTGTTAAAAAAAATACGTTCACTTGTTAAAATAGGTAAGCTTTTTTTAAATAATTAAAAGTATTAAAATAAGTTTTAAAATAAATAAGTAAGAGTTGCACTTGATATTTTTGGAAAATAGAGATTTTAGTGATAAGAAATATAAAAGGTAATATATTTTAATTTAAAGGTAATTTCCCGTGATATTTTTGGAAAAGAAGTAGATTTTGTTAGAAAAAAAATGTTTTAATTATAAAAGGCAATCAGCTAGTTAATATTTTTATATTATTTTATTATTTATTAAATAGAGTATTAAAATAGATTTTAAAATAAATAAGTAAGGATTGCACCTCATATTTTTGGAAAATAGAGATTTTAGTGATAACAAATATAAAAGATATTATGTTTTAATTTAATGGTAATTGTCCTGATATTTTTGGAAAAGGAGTAGATTTTGTTAGATTTTTTTTAATTATAAAAGGAAATCAGTTAGTTACTATTTTTATATTATTTTATTATATATTAAATAGAGTATTAAAATAGGTTTTAAAATAAATAAGTAAGGATTGCAGCTCATATTTTTGGAAAACATAGATTTTAGTAATAACAAATATAAAAGGTAATATGTTTTAATTTAAAGATAATTGTAATGATATTTTTGGAAAATGAGTAGATTTTGTTAGAAAAAAAATATTTTAATTATAAAAGTCAATCATCTAGTTACTATTTTGGTAACTTGACAATAATACAATTCCATTAAAGATTTGATTTGTAGTAGCTTTCGTTATCCTAAAAAGAAAGAAGTATATTTGTAGTAGTGTATCCTAAATTTAAACAAATTAGATCCCACATTTACATTTTTTTGATTAGATTTCAATATTATTTGATTTTTATGTAGTAAAATATAGTGAAATATTAATGTAGAATAAAATTTTCCCGAATTTTGATTATATTATTAATTTATTAATTAGAAAAAGTACCGAAAACCAAAAACCGACCGTTAACCGAAAACCAAAACTTTCAATGTTTCGACTTTAATAATACTAGCCTATAACCCGTGCAAGGCACGAACCTTAAAAATAATAAACTAAAAAATTTAATGTGAACGGAAAATATTAAAATAAAAATAAAAATTAATATGATAAATTATAAAATGAGAAACTTAAATATTCATTGTAACATAAAAAAATATAAAAAAAAAAATATAAATGAGGCCGAGGAAGATAAATGAGGTATTATTAATATTATTTTATAATAAAATAATATTAATAATAAGGACAAATAGAAAATCTAACATGTTTTAATTAAAAAAGTAATTGACCGTGATATTTTTAGAAGTGTTTTAATTATATTAATTGTATTTATTAAAAAAATACGTTGACATGTTAAAATAAGTAAGTTTTTTTAATAAGGACAAATAGAAAAGTTAACATGTTTTAATTAAAAAAAAGTAACTGCACGTAATATTTTTAGATGTGTTTTAATTATATTAATTTTATGTGTTAAAAAAATACGTTCACTTGTTAAAATAAGTAAGTTTTTTTTAATAATTAAAAGTATTAAAATAGGTTTTAAAATATATAAGTTGCACTTGATATTTTTGGAAAAGAGAGATTTTAATGATAACAAATATAAAAGGTAATATATTTTAATTTAATGGTAATTGCCCGTGATATTTTTGGAAAAGAAGTAGATTTTGTTAGAAAAAAATGTTTTAACTATAAAAGGCAATCAGCTAGTTACTATTTTTATATTATTTTATTATTTATTAAATAGAGTATTAAAATAGGTTTTAAAATAAATAAGTAAGGATTGCACCTCATATTTTTGGAAAATAGGGATTTTAGTGATGATGTGTTTTAATTATATTAATTGTATTTGTTAAAAAAAATACGTTCACTTGTTAAAATAGGTAATTTTTTTTAAATAATTAAAAGTATTAAAATAAGTTTTAAAATATATAAGTAAGGGTTGCACTTGATATTCTTGGAAAATAGAGATTTTAGTGATAACAAATATAAAAGGTAATATATTTTAATTTAAAGGTAATTGCCCGTGATATTTTTGGAAAAGAAGTAGATTTTGTTAGACAAAAAATGTTTTAATTATAAAAGGCAATCAGCTAGTTAATATTTTTATATTATTTTATTATTTATTAAATAGAGTATTAAAATAAATTTTAAAATAAATAAGTAAGGATTGCACCTCATATTTTTGGAAAATAGAGATTTTAGTGATAACAAATATAAAAAATATTATGTTTTAATTTAAAGGTAATTGTCATGATATTTTTGAAAAAGGAGTAGATTTTGTTAGATTTTTTTTTAATTATAAAAAACAATCAGTTAGTTACTATTTTTATATTATTTTATTATTTATTAAATAGAGTATTAAAATTGGTTTTAAAATAAATAAGTAAGGATTGCACCTCATATTTTTGGAAAACATAGATTTTAGTAATAACAAATATAAAAGGTAATATGTTTTAATTTAAAGATAATTGTAATGATATTTTTGGAAAATGAGTAGATTTTGTTAGAAAAAAAATATTTTAATTATAAAAGTCAATCACCTAGTTACTATTTTGGTAACTTGACAATAATACAATTCCATTAAAGATTTGATTTGTAGTAGTTTTCGTTATCCTAAAAAGAAAGAAGTATATTTGTAGGTATCCTAAATTTAAACAAATTAGATCCCACATTTCCATTTTTTTTTATTAGATTTCAATATTATTTGATTTTTATGTAGTAAAATATAGTGAAATATTAATGTAGAATAAAATTTCCCGGATTTTGATTATATTATTAATTTATTAATTAGAAAAAGTACCGAAAACCAAAAACCAACCGTTAACCGAAAACCAAAACTTTCAATGTTTCGGCTTTAATAATATAGTATAGATAGTATAGATTTAAAAGGTAATTGAGATTTTTTTGAATTTTTAATATTATTAATTCAAAAAATTGATAAAATTAAAAAAATAGAACGAAGCGATCCGAGAGCGCAATCTCACCGCCTCATCTTCCCCTTTATAAGTATCGATGATTACGGCCATCTATCTGGCTGGTTGACCCCCCTAAAAAGCGAGCCGTACCATCGGATTCTTTCAGTTTTGTTATTAATAGTTTTGCATATTTATTGTGATTCCTGACTTTGTAACCAAGTTCACGGTATGTTTATAAATGTTAATCAATTCGGCTTAAAACAACAATAATGAGGAATTTTTCATTTTCTTCTAATATAATGTATTACATTTTCTCAATTAATTATACATTAGTTCATCAAAATTGATAGCAATTCACCCTATTATACAATTTATATACTCCTACTCCGTTGATCTATTTCTTGTTGATCAGCTACGGACTCATTTTCATAGTACCAAAAATTAGGGAAACTAGGGACCATTTTTTGGCCCAAAAAAAAAATATGAGCGACCATCGACGAAAATGAAAACGTCGGTCGACTTGTAAATTCGTTTAATTCGAAAATAAACTGCGAGTTTTTGTGATTAAGATATGTGGGTCGGAGTTTTCTGAATTCTGATCCGCGTGATTAAATGTGAGGTAGTACTGGTCCTACTGGACTATATATGGGTGGTATTAGACGCTGAGGCCAGGCTTCGATATTTTGGATTTTTTTTTTTGAAGTTTTGTTTTGATATTAGGTTCACTAACGGCAACTCCAATCGGACACTAAATCACTATAATAGTGATATGTATAGTGTTAAAACAACTCCAATGGAACACTAAAATAGTGATCCAAGGTCACCAAATGAGTTTTGCGTCACCAAATTTGATGATAAAAGTACATTTGGTGATCCTTTGACACCAAATTTGGTGACTTTCAAAATTCTAACAATACCCCTATGTTTGTTAACAAAACAAATTTTTTCCATCTATGTCCTACTAAAATTAATTGTTTTTGTAAATTTTAACTTAAAATTTTATCAATTGAAACTTCTTTTCTTCTTAACTCTTGTTAATTCTAAAATATTTTTTTGTATATTTTTATTCTAATCTTTTAAATTTTATTTTTTAATTTTTTTTTACTTTAAACTTTCACATTTTTTTAAATCATGAATTATAAACAACACACTAGATTTAATTATAAAAATAAAATCATAAATTCATAATGATAAATAAGAAGTTATTTATAATATAAAAAATGAACAAAGTTAGAATATTCTATTTTATAGGTAAAAGATTCTTTTTAGTGACAAGTATAGTGTCCCTTGGTTGTAGTTCATTTTATGGATGTTGTCTTTTTGACACCAAAATAGTGTTATAGTGACACTATTTTGGTGTTCTTGGTTGCAGATGGTCTAACTAGTGTAATAGCCCGTGCAAGATACAAACATGCATAGAGATGTCAATAATTTTGTTGCAAAAAGATGTTCAAGATCGAGTTATTAACTTGAAGATTGAGTAGTCTTGAGTTTGAGAGTGTAAGATCACAAGTATGGTTTATGCATAACGAGGAGTAAGAAACTTTGTTGATGAATAGTATAATTATTTTGAATCACGAACGTAAGTGTGTCAAGGCTCTGAGACTTATTCATAATGAGTATTATTGATATTGAGAACAAATTGAAACAGTGTGGAATTTTAAACACGAGTGAACTATTGTTCTCCTTGCGATTATAAGCAGGTTTACCAGAGTTTTGTATGTTGGAGAAAGTACAATTTGTTGATAGATATTTTGCCTTAGAAAGCGGTTATTGTCTGTTTTTCAGCGATCTATTGGGGTTTTTTTTGGATTTTTAGCATTCTAGATTATGAATCGTGAAATGCACGCAATGTTATTGTAATATAATCGAACACGCATGAATGAGATAGAGGTTTTTAAGAAGAAGCTGAAGGTCAGCTCGTCTTTGCACGCCCTCACAAGACCCGATTTTGTGATAAACACTTTGGGAGATTAGCACATATTGTAGTCTGGAGTATTCATATCACTTATTTGCTTCTTTTATTTACTTCAGAACTGATTTCGTACTCTTCTCATGTGTCCGTCTCTATTAAATTACATGATCACACTTAATAAATGCTTCAATAATGTTATCATCGTTTACTTATACTAATGTATTTTAACTTGACTATATATATGTATTTTATGTAATAATTTAAGCGATAACTGATATCGAGTCCAAAATTCAAATCTCATATCGATTACTTTGATTATATATTTTGGTCACCCAAAGGCCCTTAAACTCACACTATATCTTTCTTTGGAATAGTAGATCTGTATAGATGAAAAAAGATTAAATAATTTTTTTAAGTATGTTAACTTACATACAAATTAGTATGGTAGATATTGTAATTTGTAATTAATAGGATATATAGTCTGAGTCATTTTCTACTTGATACAAATAAATATAATTTACAATATTAAAGTAATTCTATTATTTTCGGGTCAATTTTATAACATTTTGTGTACCTACTTATTTTTATATGTTGTTTTTTTAAAGTACTTATTTTTATATGTTATTATTCACGATTACTGATAGCGAGTCCAACATTCAAATCTCATATCCGTTAATTTTGATTATATATTTTTTCAATCCAAGCCCCCTTAAATTCACATTATATTTTTTTAAAGCATAGATCCACGCATACAAATATAAAAAATTTAGGTAAATATTTAAATGTATTAAATTACATACAAATTAGTACGACATATTATGCAATTTGTAATTTAAAGTATATATATATATATATATAATTTGTAATATTAAAATAATCCTATTTGTAACGGGTCAATTTTAAGCTATTTTGTGTACCTACTTATTTTTACGCGATCTTTTCTTCTAGTAATGTTACATGGACATTCGTTTATTGTTTTTAAAAATTCGTTTATTGTTTTTAAAAATGTTTTTAAAAAAATTAAAAACATTGGTTTTATATATTTTCGACCCAAACGTCCTTAAATTCACATTATTTTTAAAAAAACAATCGTAAGTACAACCATATATATGTATAAATGACGTAAAAACTGTCGACTATATTAATTTATGAAGAAATTTGTATAATAGATGATGCAATTCGTAATGTAATACGATATGAAGTCTGAGCCATTTTATATTTAATGAAAATAAATATAATTTACAATATTAAAATAGTCTTATTTTTTACGGGTCAAATTTATAATATTTTGTGTAGCTGGTTATTTTTTAGAGATCTTTTCTTTTAGTATGGTTTGATTTGAAAAGAATTTATTAAAAATATCTATTTAAAGCACTTGTGTAGATTAATTTCTTATCTTGCCAAGTAAATTACAAGAAAATGTCAAAAAACAATGATGTACGTCTTGGCACTTGCAGTTATAGGTAACGAATTTTTAAATTTAATCAAAATGAGTCTTTACCGTAGTGATTTAGATTGTCACTTCTAATTTTAAGGTCATGGGTTCAACTCTCCACAACTAACTTTTAGAAAAATAACATTATAATGGAATTTTTGTAATTATGTGAAAATTAAGGGTATATTGGAAATTTTACAAGCATTTTCTTATCCCTTTTTGCCCTTATGTTGACATTTAATTTATAGTAATAAATAGATAACCTTAAGGTGTCAGAGAAAGACAGAGAAACAACAACATACAAATATTTAAATTAAATAACGCGTGTGGGAAGGCTCGAACCTAAGACCGCTCCCTAAACCGAGCTCTGATACCATGTTAATTAACCAGCTCATCTAAAACCTTAAGGTGTTAGAGGAAGGACCCGACAGGATCTTATACTCTTATATTATAATATTATTCAACAATAATATATTAACATCTTTAAGTCTCACATTACTAATTATATTTTCATTTTTATCTTTAATTATCTTTTTTTTTTACTTCAATCATTACCAAAAATTATCAAATTAAATCAAAAATTTCATCACACCTCCGGCGAACATATGTAGCTACCACTTATGATATCCTATCAAAATCATTAAATTTAAATAAAAATCATCAAAATCAAACGAAAATCTCCACAAGAAACACTACAATGTTACCATAAATTACTATTATTACTATCACCACCACCACCATCCTCATTATCTATACATCACTGATGTTTACATTGATAAAATATAGAAAGAAAAGATAAAAAAAATATTTTTATTATCATAAAGTTATTCTCGATGACAATAGAAAATGTGCTTATATCTAACCAACATCCAACAACACTAAAGAAAATTATCCAACAAGAAAACTGAGATAATAATATAACTATTCCATAATACCCTACCGAGGTCAAATTCCTTTTAGAACCCATAATCTAAGAACCTTGAGAAGTCTTTATACTTACATACCAAAATAATATATATTTTTATTATTTATAGACTAGGGAAAAAATTGTCCAAAGATATAAGCTACACATTTATAGACAATTGAAAATTGATTTACTATTATAAGCATACACCAACGTCGATCACAATTTTTTTCATTAATAGCACAATATTACCCCCATTATTTTCATCAGTTTTTGTCATAATATTCAAGTTATGGTATAAACACACTAAAATAATAGTGTTTAGCAACTAAACATTTATATACAAGTAATTTAGTTGAAAAACGTTAAAATTTATTTGCTTGACTTCAAAATTTGGGTGCATATCTTTTAAGTTCAGTTGTAAATCACATTAAAGTTATGTTATGAATATAATATGAGATAACAGTGTTTAGTAGCAAAACATTGTAAGAAAAAGTAAATTCAGTTGTAGAATTGTGTAAAAAAAAGTAAGTTCGGTTGTTGAACACTATAAGATTTTAATAAATGAATATTTAATTAAATTTTCTTATTTAAATTAATTGAACTAAAAATATAATAGTTATTTTCATTCCCAAAAATGCCCTTACAAAGATTTGTATTTTAAAATTAATTAAATCTAGACAGTTGATTTAGAGGTAATCCAACGACTAATGAGAGTTCTCTGGTTCTTTTTTAGTGTTTGGTTCTCTCTTTAGTCAAACCTTACTATACTAATATAATTCTATAATGAGAAAAAGGAGCCTAAATATGACCTTAGGTAACTTACCTAAGGATATAAGGATTTTAAATATAAAAGCTCGATGGCTTTTTGTAATAATAGATTACACCCCATGTATTTACAAAAATAGCCTCGAAGTTGTATTTAAAATGTCTTAACCTCGGGTAACTTATCTAATGTCATCCTCAGGGCCAACAAGCCCTTCTATAATACATGTTATTCTTAACATATATAGTCACCAACTACAACTCGAAGTCACTAAATAATCAACATGAGTCAGCAAAAAATTCATAAAATCACCATAATTTCATGAAAATCAAGACCGAAGGGATTTTTGGATCTAAGTTTATAATTGAAGAAGAAAGGGAAAAGAGAGAGAGAGAGAGTCGATGCAATTCGCTGGTAGCAACAGAGATTGGCGGTGGTGATGGATACCGGAGGCTGGTGGTGGTGGTTGATTGGTTGATTGGTCGATTGACGATGTCAACCCATGTAAGAGTACGTGATCAATCGTAGTTTATCTTGTAAGTAGAGTTCGTTCCCTAAAGATTGCGTTTGTGTGACTTATTCGCAATGCAATATCGTTTTAAGAATCTCGAAGTGTAAACAATAATATGGTTTTTGATAATATGACTAAAACAATAAGAGAAAAACATGGGATCCTGAATACACCTAATCCATCGCTTAATCATTCATACTACGATCTACTTGTTGAAACTCCTAACTGAAGAAACTAATCGGAGGCACTAAAGCGGAACATGCCACATCTTTGTGCACCATGAACTATCCCATAAACACACAAGGCATATGGTCATCAAACCAATGTTAACCTATATATCTCTATAAGGTAAAATCATTAATCCAACTTATATCTCAAGCCTCCATTTTGACTACATGTGCTAAGCGGGTAACTCTCGTCCCATCTTACACACATGCTAGGTTCGTCAGTTCTCATTAATAACTCAACTCTCGTATTGTTGTTAATAGACACGGTAATGGGTGTACAATCTTATCCAACCAATCCGGACCAACCTAGGTATGCATAAACTAGATCTCAACAAGTTTCACATAACAATCGTAATCAAACTACATGATTAAGCTTCATCATGATCCAATAACAAAATTAGCTACTCATAAAAAGCATGATAATCATGATGATGTTAACATGTATAATATTATTATTATTGAATAGTTTCGTTATTGTAATAGTTTCCTTTGTTAGGACAATTTCTTTTATTATTGTTTTGTTATTGGCTATATAACCATCCTCTCTATTGTAATCGATAACAAATTCATTATAATATAATATTACTTTTCTCTCTTTTCTTCATACTTTATCATGGTATCAAGAGTTAGGTTTATTCGATCCGGATATGTTGATTGATAGTTGAGCATGATGGCTGCCACATGTTCAGTTTAAAACATGTGTTTCGATTTATTTATTTGTTTCTTGTCTTCTCGTCAAATCGGTTAGTGGTTGGACTTTTCTTGGGTAAAAAATGATTTTGGATGTGTTTTTTCTGCTAGTTTAGTTTTGGTTGGGCTCTCACACACTCTCCCTTCTCTCTCTTTGATGGTATTGGCTCGTTGATTTTTTTTCCCATTCCCTTCTCTTCTCTTCTCCTTTTCTCGTGCGCTATGATGAGAGTAGCCCTAGGCACATCTGTTAATCTTTTTTTTTGTGCGCAATGATGAGATGAAATTAAATTTACCGAAAACAAATGAAAATTAGAATATATATATGTGCAAATTAGATATCAGATATTAATATTTTTTATAAGAAAACATTTAATTAAGATCAATTATCATATAAAATATAAGGATACAATATAAAGATGACAAAAATGCAAATAAACATAGTAAATTAGTAATGAATTAATTTAAGTTTACATAGAAACTTTGCACGTAAGTAAATAAATTACGACCATCTATCTTGCTCGTTGACACCCCCTCAAAAGCGTGTCGTACAATCGGATTCTTTTTGTTTTGTTATTTATAATGTTGCATATTTATTGTTGTTGTTAGGAGAATTTCGTACAACAGTGTGTTGGAGGTTTATGGAAAGTTGTGGCTGGACTTGTATGATGACTCCTCAGAAATTGAATAGAGAATGGGTTTTTTCTCTTGCACTTTACCGAGTGTCAATTGTGTATCATACAAGGTGCCTACGTACCCCTTTATATAGGGATCAAGCCTCACGTAGTTCTTGGAGAACAAGTCATTGAATAAGCCCATTCAGTCCAAGCCCATAAAATAGTCAGGATTTATGTTCCCATAAATAGTTCAAGGATTATCAATCCACTTCATATTCCCATAAATAGTCCCAAGGATTATCAATCCTCTTCATATTCCCATAAATAGTCCCAAGGATTATCAATCCTCTTCATGTTCCCATAAATAGTCCGGTCTTCACACGTTTTCCTACAATCTCGCGGCATCTCCGCATTTCTTCCCGTGATTGCAGGTCTGTCCCGTGTCAACCAAGTTACATTCCTTAAACAGGAATTTCCATATTTTGGGCTTCACCCACGATGCGAGCTGGCCAGGCTCGCATCGCATAAAACATATGAAAATTACCCTTTCGTAGTTTAAGTGGTGCGAGCTCACCTATGTTCAATTATTCTTATTTCTGATAAGTAGCACGAGCCCATTACTTCATAATGGTGAGAGTCCACAAGCTTATAGTGAGAGTCTATTAATGGAGATGCGAGCTCACCATTGGTGAACTCATAAGAAAGAGAGCCCAATTTTCATTTTAGCGAAGCGAGCCCAATTATGATGAGATCCTTGTGAGAATCCTTGCTTAAGATGAGAACTCATAAGGATAGGTGCTCACCACAAGTTAATGATGCAAGCCCATCATACTTAAGGATTTTGGGCTTAACATAGCCCATGATGCGAGCCCTAATTCCAGTTCATCTCAATCTAACTCATTCCCTAGGCCCAAATCACTTAGGGACCTGTACAGGGCCCATCACTGAAAATCCTGTATAACAACTACCCCCCAAAATTCCTTAGCAATCTGAGATAAGGAATTTTCATTTGCTTCAAATAGCACGATGCGAACTTGATTTCCAGCTCGCATAGCATCCAGTTCGCTCACTATTGCCAGACGCGTGTTCACTCAACCGTTTTGACACCTGTTCATAAAAAGACGTGCCATCCATTCATATTTGGACACGTGTCTCTTGTTTTCTCTCTCCTATCCCCTATAAATACCTCAAAATTTTCTTTCTATCAAAAACAGTAAGGGAACTCTGCCCAATTTTGCTCAAGGATCAAACACGGCGAGAATTATCATAACTTCCCGGCGTTCGTCCGCATCCTCCTTAAATTCTTCAAGTTCATCCACCAGTTCTTCACAAAGTAAGCATTTTAATCTTCAGGATTACTTTCCTTTATGTTTTTCTGTGTTTGTATAATATATGTTTGTTCGAACCTATAAAGTCGCGAACTGAATTCCCTCATCGAGGCGAACTCATAACCACGGTTCGAGCTGAACCTGATATCACACGAAAACGAGCCCTGTGTTCGCATCGAACAATAGTCCCAATTGTCCATGCGAGGCGAGAACACTTAGGATTCTTTTTTCTTTTATTTTTAGAGACACACACTAATTTTCACCATCTTTTTCAGATGTCGAGTGCGACCCATCTCCATCTGCCGTATCGCTCAATAACACCCCGAGCCCGGCTCGTTCTTCTGCCACTCCATCTCCCCTGAATCAGTATCCTCCTGAGCTTAGGGGTTCCAAGGAATTCCAGCGTGAATTAACATCCATCTCAGGTCGTTTAAGCCAGCCCATCTCTCCCAACTCAGCCATTACTCCTGAAGGGACTGCCAATATCGCAAGGGTAGAAAGCGTGATGCGAGCTAGTGGTTCCAGCTCGTTGGGACTTCAACTCGATCCCAATTCCACCCCTGAAAACTATACTAGGGAGAAAGACCTGTATTCATGGAGAAATAAGAAAACAGGACCAAGTGTCCCTAGTTCGTTTGATTTGGAGGATCTCTTTAGTCGTCCGTTGCCACCCATGAGTGAAGAGGAGGCTAATGCTCGTATAAAGCAACTTCTTCAAGAAAGGGAAGCAAGGCTTCGTCTCGCACCAGATGCGGCTCATGTTCCTATTGAAATCTCTGGATCGTCCACTGACAGTTCCCTAGGAAGCGCTTTCTATTCTAGAAACAAAGGTAAGGTTGTGGCTCGCATCGCATCTCCTCAGGATGAATTTGAAGACGATGAGGGCGAGGAAAGTAGCTCACATTGGTCATATGACAGCCCTGCTAGCGAGGAAGTGGCAGATGTATCCAAAGAAGTGGATTTCTGTAATTACTCTTATGTTCCCGAACCGTCTCCTGTGCCATATGAACCTATTCAACAACCCGAGCTTGAAGGAGTGGTTTTCCTTAAGAAACGAATAATTCCAGATGGCGATGAGAGCTCATCTTCCTTTCATGAGGATGGGAAGATTCTAGCTTACCGAGACATGTCCACCCCGCTGACCGAGGACAATCTTCGTGACCTAGTGAATCAATTTAGGCCAGAGGGCCGTATAATTCTCCCCGCACCGCACATGAGGTGTTACCAATTCAATCATCAAGAAAATGGAGGTCGGGCTCCCCGAATGGTTCTTTCTTCTTTTCTGTTGAAGTTAGGCATTAGTGCACCTCTCCATGCTTTCATCCAAGAGGTTTTGGAGTATTATGGGCTCGCACCGTTACAGATCAACCCTAACGGCTATAGGTCTGCCATTGCTTTGTACATTCTCTACAAAAAACAAGGCTACACTACTCTCACCGCCAGGAAGCTGGGATATTTCTTAAATTTGAAGCACTCGGCCGAGTTTGGTTACTTCCACCTTTCAGTATGGCCCTACTACAACAAGAAAAAATTAATCTTTGGGGGCCCAAACAACTCGGGAAAATGGAAAGATCCCTTATTCTATGTACATGAAGTTCCTCGAGTCTAGACTCATTTCTATTATGATCCTGGTAAGCATTTTATTTCGAACTCACATCGTTTCCTTACCACCTCGCATCGATTTTTTGAGCTCGCATCGTACTCACAGTTTATTTCCATTCATTCAGAACCTCCCGTGAGAACTTCTTTGCAAGGCCAAGAGAAGTTAAATGCTGATAATCTTTTAAGGATTCCCGTCTCAGAACGGAATATCAGAAAATTGATCACCACTGCCAATCTCGTCGAATACGGTTTTCTAAAAGAAGGGACTAGACTAACCCCTAGTAAGAAATCTAAGAAAAAAGGAAAAGGTAAGTTTTACTCGATGCGAGCCTTCAGCTCGCATCGCTTTACTTTTTTCTGGCACCTTTATTTAATTGTATACTAACTCTCTTGTCCTCATTGTTTTTCAGGAATGACAATTTCTCCTCCTTCCTTTTTGGATGACCCAGAGGTCCAGATTCGCACCGTTCCTTCCGGCAGCCAGGCCAGCTCGCATGCAGAGGGTTCGAATAAAGTTATTCGTACAAAAGAGATCCCTCCCCGAAAAACCACTCTCACAGAATATTTGGCTACTGGGGGGGTCTCTCCTCTGAAAAGGAAGAACAAGCATGCCAAGGACTCTGCTCCTGAGCTCGATGTTGTGAAGCGGGCTCGCAAGGATCTCCCCCTAAATCCTCAAGGAAACGTCGTGGCGAGTACTCTGGTTCGTCTTGGAGCCTTACATGTTTCTGAGAGTGACCTAAGGGCATGGACCTTGGGCTCGTTCGAGGCCAACAACGATGCCCTCTCTAAAGCCACTGCTGAGGTTTTTATAAGGCAGATTAATAGGCATAGGGAGCTTCGCTCGATGGGCCAGGCCTCTGCCCGCTTGGATAAGGATAACAGAATCTTGAAGACAAAGCTTGATGAAGCGAGGAGAGCCAATGTGGCCTTGGTTGAGGAGTCAAAACAAAGTATTCTCGATGCGACCACAAGTCTCGAGAAGGACTTGCGCGAGGCTAACGCACTTGTGGAGAAAATGAAGGGAGAATATTCCAATGCTCTAACTGATGCTACCTCTGAGATCGATTCTCTAAAAGCCCAATTTGCTGAGGCCGAAGCTAAAATGGCTGCCCAGGATGCTGAATTCGAGGCCAAGTTCTCAATATTAGAGGCGAGCCGGGTTGAAGAGGTCAGGGATGCAAAGGCCCTAGGGTCCAAGAACTTCATGAAGGGCTTCATGTCGAAGGTCCCTGAGTTCGATTGGAGTCCTTTGGGTGTAGCCACTGTTGCCTATGCTGAAAAGCTGCGAAGAGAGATGGAGGAGGAAGCTACAGAGAGGGCTCGCATCACGGACGATGCCCATCCTGTTCCAGAGTCTCCACCTGCTACCAGGGCGAATGAGGAAACTCCTCAGGCTTAGTTGGTTTGTTTAATTATCTTTCTTTGGGGATGCGGGCACCCCGTTTGCTTCGCACTTGTAAACATTTGATAATCTTGGTCCCATAACACTTAACATTTCATCGAGTATTTTTGTGTTCGCCCATGATTTTGTATATTTTCCTGTTCATGTCTTTACTTTTCTTTACATAGTAGTATTTCTTTATACAACTCCCACCAGGTTCACTCCGCATAGGGCTACTTCACCTATTGGTGCGAGGTCTCTCCTCGCATCGTATTTTAATCCCACCTCGCACAAAGTTCCACATCGCACAAAGTTCCACATCGCACCGAGTTCCACTTCGCACAAAGTTCCACCTCGCACAAAGTTCAAGTTCAATTTTTATTTTCCAACTTGCCTGAGCTCGTTTCTAGAGAGGGCTCGCCTCCCAAGTTTTTTCCTCATAATTGATGGGCCGAGGCCCAATCCAATGTACTTCTGAAAACATAAATGATAATAAAACGACAATAGAATTTACTTAATGCGTGAAAACACACAATCAACTTTAACTTTATTTAGATAATAAAACTTCCACCTTCTTAGATAATAACAGACTTAGACTTATTACATCGTATGCCAAGGGAAGGTGCCTATATGACACTACCCCCCAAGACTTAGGATAAATATCAATGCATGCTAAGTCTTAAATAGATAGAAACTACTGATAATATCTCCTCAAGTGCTCAGCATTCCATGCCCTTGGTATGAGCTTTCCCCGTATGTCATTGAGATGATAAGTTCCTTCCCATAGAACTGATTTGATCTGATATGGGCCTTCCCAATTTGCACCAAATACTCCATGGTTAACTACCTTGGTGTTAGGCATGACTCGACGGAGGACCAAGTCCCCTACCCGGAAAGGTCGGGCTCTCACCTTGCGGTTATAATGCTTGGCAGTTCTCTGGTGATATGCTAGCAGCCTTGCTTGGGAGTCAACCCGTATCTCTTCAATCATGTCCAAGTAAAGACGATGATTTTTCTCACTATTCTCTGGGTCATAATGAGCTCTCCTAAAAGATCCAGCTCCCACCTCTACTGGGACCATAGCCTCACATCCATACACCAAGGAGAAAGGGGTCTCTCCCGTTGTGGTTCGGGGAGTGGTATTGTAAGACCATAAGACTTGTGGAAGTTCCTCCGGCCAATTTCCCTTAGCATCCTGTAGCTTTGTCTTCAGTGTGTGCTTGAGAATTTTGTTGATTGCCTCAGTCTGACCATTTGTCTGTGGATGGCTCACTGCACTAAAACTCTTCAGAATCCCCAACCGATCACAAAATTCTCTCATCTCTTTACTGTCAAACTGTTTACCATTGTCCGAGATCAACTTGTAGGGTATTCCAAATAGACAAACAATAGCTCGATACACAAAGTCAATGAGCTTCTTTGCAGTTATTGTGGCTAAGGGATCAGCCTCTGCCCACTTAGTGAAATAATCCACCGCAACCACAGCATACTTCACACTTCCTTTAGCCTTAGGCAGTTCTCCAATCAAATCTATTCCCCACATGGCAAAGGGCCAAGGGTTCATGAGTGAGGTTAAAGGTGCCACCGGGCTGTTATGAAAATTTGCATACCTTTGGCACTTGTCACAAGCTCTAGCAAACTCGAAAGCATCTTTCTTGAGAGACGACCAGTAGTATCCTTGACGAAGTATCTTTTGTGCCAATGAGCTACCCCCCGAGTGATTACCACAGATGCCTTCATGAACTTCCCTTAGTATATAGTTGCACTCGTCTCCATCAACACACTTGAGTAGGGGCACATTGAAGCCTCTCCTATATAAGTCTCCATCATATATTGCATACCTTGCAGCCATATATCGCATCCGCCGTGCTTCATTCTTGTCATCTGGTAAAATACCATCTTTGATATAGGCCAAGAGTGGGGAAATCCATGTTGCCCCATCCTCTACCACCATAAGCTCTACATCTGGCACGCTAGGCCTCCTCTGTATTTCCAAGGGTGTTGACCCTAACAGAGTGGTCTCACGACGTGACCCGAACTTAGCAAGCTCGTCCGCCGTCTCATTCTGGCCCCGAGGGATGAGCTCTAGACTGACTTCATTAAATAACTTGATTAACCTTTCTGCACAATGCAAATACAACTCCGTTCTAGGCCCTCGTGCCTGATACCCCCCATTTATCTGGTATACTACAATCATGGAGTCACTAAAAGCGTTAAGGTTTTCCACCTTTAATTCCAATGCCAACTTGAATCCGTTGATCAAGGCCTCATACTCAACATCATTGTTTGTTGCATGGAAAGTGAAGTGAACAGCCCTCTTCACCCTACATCCTTCTGGGCTCACTAACTCAAACCCGGCTCCAGCTCCATCTCCATTGGACGCCCCATCCACATACAAGCTCCACCAGGGGGCACTATTCTGACTTTCTTCTGCTGGTATTTCTGAAAAAATTTGCAACGCCCTAGAGTCCTCTTCTGTTTGTGATGATAAATCTAACATAAAGTCTGCTAGGGCTTGTCCTTTAACCGCCACCCGAGGCTTATATTCCACATCGAACTATCCCAGCTCTACAGCCCACTTCAACATTCTTCGTGAAGTTTCTGGTTTATGCAACACGTGTCTAAGTGGATAAGCTGTCCTCACCTCAACTTTATGAGCCTGAAAATAAGGACGGAGCTTCCGTGAAGCGAGGATCAGAGCATACACCAACTTTTCCATGTTCAAGTATCGAGTTTCTGCACCCACCAGCCTTTTGCTCACATAATAAACCGGGAGCTGAACTCCGCCTTCCTCTCGAATTAGCACCGTACTTACCGCATATTCCGACACAGCCAAATAAAGCACCAGTACCTCCCCTTGTTGCGGGTTAGACAATAGAGGTGGTGTGCTCAAATGTCTCTTGATATTTTGAAAGGCCTCTTCACATTCCTCTGTCCATTGAAAATTCCTGCCCACCTTCTTAATGGCCTTAAAGAACTCTTGGCACTTGTCAGAAGATTTTGAGACAAATTTGTTCAACGCCGCAATTCTCCCTGTGAGACTCTGCACATCCCTCACCCTGCGAGGTGATCTCATCTCCATTAGAGCCTTGATCTTGGCCGGGTTAGCCTCAATTCCTCAATGGTTGACAATAAACCCGAGGAATTTTCCCGACTCCACCCCAAAAACACATTTTTGGGGGTTGAGCTTCATTCTGTAGATACGCAGGATAGTGAACATTTCTGCCAAATGTTGGATGTGGTCCTTGGCCTCCTTTGATTTAACAAGCATGTCATCAACATATACCTTCGTTGTCTTCCCGATGTGATCCTTAAACATCTTGTTCACCAATCGCTGATAAGTTGCACCCGCATTCACTAACCCGAAAGGCATCCCAATATAACAGTATAGGCCTCGATCAGTGATGAACGAAGTGTGTTCTTGATCTGGCCCATACATATGAATCTGATTATAGCCTGAGTAGGCGTCCATGAAGCTTAGCAATGCGTGTCCTGCAGTGGCATCTACAAGCTGATCGATACGAGTAAACGGGAAGCTATCTTTTGGACAAGCTTTGTTCAAGTCGGTGAAGTCGACACAGGTTCTCCACTTTCCGTTTGGCTTTTTCACCAGCACAGGATTAGCCAACCAAGTCGGGTAAAATGACTCCTTGATGAGTCCGACTTCCATCAACCTGTCCACCTCTTCTCTAAGGGCCTCTGCCCTCTATCCACTAACAGGTCTCCTCTTCTGCCTTGTTCCCTTCTGGCTGGGGTCTAAGTTCAGCCTGTGGCACATCACTTCTGGGTCGATCCCTATCATGTCAGCGTGAGAGCATGCAAATACATCCAGGTTCTCCTTAAGGAATGCGACTAGGTTGTCTCTCATTTCGGGGCCGAGGTTGGCTCCAATTCTTAAGACTTTAGCCGAGTCGTTTGGGTCCACTAAGATAGGAATGATATCCTCGAATGTTCCAGCTCCGTCTGGCAGGGGAGGCATTCTTGGGTCCAAATCAACATCGAAGTTTTTATCCATGCTAGGCTCTCCTACTTCAGTGATACTAAGATGATCCCCATTGTTAATGGATAGCTCCGGTGCTTCTTGCTGGATGTTTCCTTCTGTTGTAATGGTGACCTCGCGGGAGACTCCAGTTGGCAAGTTTACCAAGATTGAAGTTTCCTTCCTCACCCACTTGCCTTTACTCATCCTAGCGGCCATCCGTTCTGGGATCTCCTCATCATCTCTAGCCTCCTCTACTATACCTTCCTGCAATGCCATAATAGGTTGAGAGGGTTCCATCATTAGGGCCCCGGGCTGAGGCTCCACCTCAATTCCCAAACTTTCAAAGTAGTCTTCCGGGAGCTCCTCTATAGATATCATGTTACAAACATCTGGCATGAGAGTGTCCACACGCTTTCTTTTCTTCTCTTCACCATCTTCCACGGGCTCTTGTTCTCTAAGGTCTGCCACCTCTCGTAGAACATCTAACTTTTCTGCCCCCTTTATTGCTTGGTTGTAGCATACCCTTGAGTCATATTGACATCCCTTCACTCGTCCGATGCCCGTGGGGGTTGGAAATTTCATGGTTAAGTGATAGATAGAGGTGACTACCTTCATTTCCTTCAGGATTGGCCTTCCAATGATGGCATTATAAGCACACGGCTGGTCCACCACAGTAAAAGTGACAATTTGTGTGGCCACGTGGGGGTTGTCCCCTAAACTGACCGGGAGCTGAACTGTGCCTCGAATTCCTACAGAAGCCCCTGTGAATCCGTAAAGTTGGTTCCCGCTTGAGACTAGTTCTCTGTCTAAAAATCCAAGCCTTTTGTATGTGTCGTAAGTTAAAACATTTACAGCGCTCCCATTGTCCACCAATACCCGATGTACATTGGTGGACCCGATTTTCATCCTCACAACAAGAGCATCAGCATGTGGGTGCTGCACCCATTTGGCGTCTTCTTCGCTAAACATAATGTCATCTCTCTCTTTCGTGAATAGGTAGGGAGGCCTTTATTCAAGGCGATGAACGTTGGTTAGAGGACGGTCCTTTGCCTCTCGGGCATATCTCTCCATGGCCTTCTTGCTATCTCCTCCCACATGAGGTCCTCCAATAATAACGTGAATGATATCTTCCCTAGCAGTCCTCTTTGTGTCATCCTCCTTTGCTATCGGAGGTGGAGGGGGCACCTGATGATACTCAGACTTATGTTTCCGTACTTCCTTTACGACCCATTCCGTTAGCTTTCCCTGTTGAATCAGGCTCTCAATTTCATCCTTCAATTGTCGGCAATCGGTCGTGTGATGTCCTGTAGATTCATGGTAAGCACAGTATTTAGAGGTGTCCCTTTTACTATATTCCGTCAGAGGGGTGGCTTTCTTGAATACCCCCTTCCCAGCGTAAGTGGCATATAATATGATCAATGGAAGCCACCAAAGGGGTATGATTCTGCCATTTTGTTGTGTAAGGCCTTCCAGTCTCTTTATTTTCCTTGGTCTTGTTAAACTTCTTTGGGCTAGGGCTCCTTCTGAAAGTCTTTCTCCTTTCTTCTGGACTAGAAGATTTCCCTCTCTTCTCCATCCTTCGGCCACTGCTTCTTAGATCTCTCATAGATTTCTCTACCCTTTTGTGAGGCTCCGCTTGTTTATAAAATTCGGCCAAAGTTTCCGGTTCCCTAGCCTGTAGAGTCTTCCAGAATTTAGAGCCCTCCCTCAATCCGGCAATTAGGAAATTCTTCTGGGCTTCTTCTGTTGCTCCTCGAACTCTAGGAACCTCAGCATTAAATCGCATGAAATAGTCCTGCAGGGACTCTGCTTCTCCCTGCTTAATGTTTGCAAGGGTAGCCACCGGGGGGCATAATGAAGAGTGGACTGAAACTGCCTTAGAAATAGATCTCCCAACTGTCTCCACGTGCTAATGCTAGCTGGTCCTAGCTTAGTAAACCACTGTTGGGCACTCCCCCTTAACGAGGTCAGGAACCTGGTAGACCTCCATCTCGGTATTGAAATGGGCCAAGTATTCAGCAGGATCCGCATCTCCATTGAAGGCAAGCTCAAGGTTACTTCTAAATGCCGGGGGCAGAGGGGACATCCTTATTGCAGGAGTAAAAGGGGATGGGGCCGTAGCAGGGGGTGGGGCTCTCTTCTCATGTTCCATCTGCACCAGCAGGCGCCTCAGATCACCAACCCTTAGGTCTCCAATTCTCTCGTCCGACCCTTCTTCACTAGCATGGTGAGAGGAAGTCCTCTCCCTTCGCTCCCTTCTATGAGTTCGAGGCGGAGTCCTCCCTCTTCTTTCTGTTCTAGGTGGAGCCCTCTCCCTTCTCTCTGTTCTAGGTGGAGTCCTCTCCCTTCTCTCTGTTCTAGGTGGAGTCCTCTCCCTTCTCTCTATTCTAGGTGGAGTCCTCTCCCTTCGCTCTGTTCTAGGTGGAGTCCTCTCTGGCGCCTCCTTCCGTGCCTTAGATTTTTCCAATCTAATTCTTAGATCGTGCTCAGTTAGCTTCTTCCCGATTCGATCTAAAACACTAGTGGATCTAGCCTCGGACGAAGCTGGCTCATGCCGCGGCTCGCTCGGAGCCTGGCTGCCTCGCTCCTCCTAGCTTGGAGATATCTCATCCGTCTCAAGAGACCCGGTTTTCTTTAGCCCATCAGCTACCTCGTCGAACTCGTGTATGAGTTTTTTAGAGGTTTTATCCTTCTTGTCCCTAGTGCCCTTGAGCCTTCGAGCCTTCCTCTTCGCATTCTTGATTGAGTTCTGCTCGACCTTAGCTAGCCGGGCGTTCATAGTTTTGAATTGGAGCTCGATCCCCTCGAGGTAGCCTAGGATCTTCTGGCCATCTAGTGTAACCGGTGTGACTTGAGGCATGACAGGGGTAATTTTGCTTGGTCCTCCCTCTCCGTGCGGTGGTGGATCCGTCCTTGCTCCTTGTGGTGTGGCATCCTTCTTGTGCACAATCCCCTTGTCATCATTCTTGTTGTTCTTTGACATCCTTCTCCTTAATATGCTTAGTGAGGCCCTCCTTCTAGCGCCAATTGTTGTTAGGAGAATTTCGTATAACAGTGTGTTGGAGGTTTATGGAAAGTTGTGGCTGGACTTGTATGATGACTCCTCAGAAATTGAATAGAGAATGGGTTTTTTCTCTTGCACTTTACCGAGTGTCAATTGTGTATCATAAAAGGTGCCTACGTACCCCTTTATATAGGGATCAAGCCTCACGTAGTTCTTGGAGAACAAGTCATTGAATAAGCCCATTCAGTCCAAGCCCATAAAATAGTCAGGATTTATGTTCCCATAAATAGTTCAAGGATTATCAATCCACTTCATATTCCCATAAATAGTCCCAAGGATTATCAATCCTCTTCATATTCCCATAAATAGTCCCAAGTATTATCAATCCTCTTCATGTTCCCATAAATAGTCCGGTCTTCACACGTTTTCCTACAATCTCACGGCATCTCCGCATTTCTTCCCGTGATTACATGTCTGTCCCGTGTCAACCAAGTTACATTCCATAAACAGGAATTTCCATATTTTGGGCTTCACCCACGATGCGAGCTGGCCAGGCTCGCATCGCATAAAACATATGAAAATTACCCTTTCGTAGTTTAAGTGGTGCGAGCTCACCTATGTTCAATTATTCTTATTTCTGATAAGTAGCACGAGCCCATTACTTCATAATGGTGAGAGTCCACAAGCTTATAGTGAGAGTCTATTAATGGAGATGCGAGCTCACCATTGGTGAACTCATAAGAAAGAGAGCCCAATTTTCATTTTAGCGAAGCGAGCCCAATTATGATGAGATCCTTGTGAGAATCCTTGCTTAAGATGAGAACTCATAAGGATAGGTGCTCACCACAAGTTAATGATGCGAGCCCATCATACTTAAGGATTTTGGGCTTAACATAGCCCATGATGCGAGCCCTAATTCCAGTTCATCCCAATCTAACTCATTCCCTAGGCCCAAATCACTGAGGGACCTGTCCAGGGGACCCATCACCGAAAATCCTGTATAACAATTGTGATTCCTGAATTTTTAATCAAGTTCAAGGTATGTTTATAAATGTTAATCAATTCGGCTTAAAACAACAATAATGAGGAATTTTTCATTTTCTTCTAATTTTATTTTATTACATTTTCTCAATTAATTATACATTAGTTCATCAAAATTGATAGCAATCCACCTTGTTATACAATTTATATACTCCTACTCCGTTGATCTATTTCTTGTTCATCAGCTACGGACTCATTTTCATTTATTTTCATAGTACCAAAAATTAGGGACCATTTTTTGTCCAAAAAAAAATATGAGCGACCATCGACGAAAATGAAAACGTCAGTGGACTTGTAAATTCGTTTAATTCGAAAATAAACTGCGAGTATATGTGGGTCGGAGTTTTCTGAATTTTGTTATCAACTTGCATATATGGATAAGAATTATTGCCCTCCACTAAAGCATTGATTGCTAAAACGTGATATGTTGGTCGAGGGACATATTACTCGTTAGTTAGCTAGTTATTTCTGAAGTTTTTTGGGATGCAAAAATTTGTGTGGATTTAGTTCAAAGCGGATATATTATTTTGAAGTTAAGACTTACTTACAATAACAAGTGTTAGGATGATATCATACTCATAGTGCCAAGTTATAATAATCCATAACTATCCCTAAAGAGGCTGCGTGGCTCCGAGAATGGAGGTTTGTAAGATGAGCGAGAATCCAGTCATAAAAAGACTAACGATAATCGCATAATTACTTTAGCTTATCTAGCTATCTCATCGGGTTCAGGATGTTCACTTTTTAGCTTATGAAATTTGAAAATTTTACTTTCTGAAATTACAACATTCAAGCCTTCAAATGTAGAAACACGACCACACAACTATACGCCGCAGTTGGGGCCAGCAAGTTGCATTAGACATTAAACACAAAAAAAGCATTTTAAAATTTAAAGTCGCACGTTCTGTTTTGAATGGTTCATGGTCCGTTCGTAATTTTTAATTTATAGCCACTTTTATTTCCATCACCAAATATTACACTCGTGTTCAATTAAAATGATCGAATTATCAAATTTGTACAATCATATACAGTAGATATCAATAATCAATAGGGTGGTTGTCTCTCAAGTCCATTTTTTGGGCTATGCTTGGCCTCATCCGTGGGGGGACAGGAAAGTACTGCATATTGATAGTGCAAGTTTGGCAAAGAAAAAATAATTTGATTTATGAATTATAAACCCGTAATAGTTTATGAAGGCTGTTTGTCCACCCAATTTATAAATCAACTTATAACTTATATGTTCATAAGTTAATGTCAGTAACAACGTACATTTTTCTTCACTTATTTACTTATTGCTTGATTTTTTGTCTTTTAATACTTCATATTTTTACATTTGTGTTTTTAAATGTTTTTTTAATTTAAAATGTATGTATTTAGCTCATTGTATTAAATAATTGTTTTTAAAATGTAAATTAGCAAATTTGTAACTAACTTATAAGTAAATTTATCCAAACACCTAAGAATTCATTAACTTATCGCTTATATGACACTTATTTTTTCATATTATTTTTTTGGTATTAATAATATATATATAGCATATAATATAATTGACATTTTTATTAGAAAGATATAGTGTTTGATCTTTTTTAAAATGTATTAATAATTGAAAGATATATAAGAGTAAGAAGATATATAATTTAAAAAAGGCAATATTAATAATTGAAAGATATATTATACTATTTTTTTTTATTTTTAGCTGTGTTTATAAAAGATAATATATTTTCATTAAAAGGTAATGTGTTTTAATTATAAAATATAATCGGTTAGTTACTACATTTTTGAAAAAGTAGTAGATTTTGTTAGAAAGAATAGAAGTTTAATTATAAAAGGCAATTAGCTAGTTACTATTATTATATTAGTAAATTATTTTTTAATTAGAAAAAAGTACTGAAAACCAAAACTTTCAATGTTTCGCATTTAATAATATAACTAGCCTATAACCCGTGCAAGGCACGGGCCTTAAAAATAATAAACTAAAAAATTTAATGTGAATGGAAAATATTAAAATAAAAGTAAAAATTAATATGATAAATTATAAAATGAGAAACTTAAATATTCATTGGAACATAAAAAAATATAAAAAAAATACAAATGAGGCCGAGGAAGATAAATGAGGTATTTTTAGAAGTGTTTTAATTATATTAATTGTATTTATTAAAAAAATACGTTGACGTGTTAAAATAAGTAAGTTTTTTTAATAAGGACAAATAGAAAAGTTAACATATTTTAATTAAAAAAAAGTAACTACACATAATATTTTTAGATGTGTTTTAATTATATTAATTTTATGTGTTAAAAAAATACGTTCACTTGTTAAAATAGGTAAGTTTTTTTAAATAATTAAAAGTATTAAAATAGATTTTAAAATATATAAGTTGCACTTGATATTTTTGGAAAAAAGAGATTTTAATGATAACAAATATAAAAGGTAATATATTTTAATTTAAAGGTAATTGCCCGTGATATTTTTGGAAAAGAAATAGATTTTGTTAGAAAAAAATGTTTTAACTATAAAAGGCAATCAGCTAGTTACTATTTTTATATTATTTTATTATTTATTAAATAGAGTATTAAAATAGGTTTTAAAATAAATAAGTAAGGATTGCACCTCATATTTTTGGAAAATAGGGATTTTAGTGATGATATGTTTTAATTATATTAATTGTATTTGTTAAAAAAAATACGTTCACTTGTTAAAATAGGTAAGTTTGTTTTAAATAATTAAAAGTATTAAAATAAGTTTTAAAATATATAAGTAAGGGTTGCACTTGATATTTTTGGAAAAATAGAGATTTTAGTGATAACAAATATAAAAGGTAATATATTTTAATTTAAAGGTAATTGCCCATGATATTTTTGGGAAAAAAGTAGATTTTGTTAGAAAAAAATGTTTTAATTATAAAAGGCAATCAGCTAGTTAATATTTTTATATTATTTTATTATTTATTAAATAGAGTATTAAAATAGATTTTAAAATAAATAAGTAAGGATTGCACCTCATATTTTTGGAAAATAGAGATTTTAGTGATAACAAATATAAAAGATATTATGTTTTAATTTAAAGGTAATTGTCGTGATATTTTTGAAAAAGTAGTAGATTTTGTTAGATTTTTTTTTTAATTATAAAAGGCAATCAGTTAGTTACTATTTTTATATTATTTTATTATTTATTAAATAGAGTATTAAAATAGGTTTTAAAATAAATAATTAAGGATTGCACCTCATATTTTTGGAAAACATAGATTTTAGTAATAATAAATATAAAAGGTAATATGTTTTAATTTAAAGATAATTGTAATGATATTTTTGGAAAAGG
Organism: Heracleum sosnowskyi; assembly: GCA_030848705.1. NCBI lineage: Eukaryota > Viridiplantae > Streptophyta > Magnoliopsida > Apiales > Apiaceae > Heracleum > Heracleum sosnowskyi. The sequence continues at coordinate 35,611,248 of CM061242.1, forward strand.
AGTAGATTTTGTTAGAAAAAAAATATTTTGATTATAAAACTCAATCATCTAGTTACTAATTTGGTAACTTGACAATAAAACAATTCCATTAAAGATTTGATTTGTAGTACTTTCGTTATCCTAAGTATATTTGTAGCAGTGTATCCTAAATTTAAACAAATTAGATCCCACATTTCCATTTTTTTGATTATATTTCAATATTATTTGATTTTTATGTAGTAAAATATAGTGAAATATTAATGTAGAATAAAACTTTCCCAAATTTTGATTATATTATTAATTTATTAATTAGAAAAAGTACCGAAAACCAAAAACCGACCGTTAACCGAAAACCAAAACTTTCAATGTTTCGGCTTTAATAATATAGTATAGATATAGATATATTGATTTATATGATTTTATCAGTAAAAATATAAATTATAAAATATAATAATATATATACAATATTATTCTAAGCATTTTTTTATATTTTGATAATAAAAACTATTAATATGTTGTAAACGGAAATAAAATCTTGAACTTCTGAACGTACTTTAGAACAGATAATATAAATATTTAATAATAATATATTTACTTAACATTATATCCAATGGTTCTACTTTATCTATTTTTAGATCTAACAGTTGTTATTTAGAGTACCAAACTACCAACCAACCAAACAGAGGGTAGTTTGCTTATAATAGTATAGTATATATTTCCATCACTCTTGTTCAATTAAAATGATCGAAATATCAAATTAAATCCTTATATATAATAAGCGTAAGAGAGATTTTATTCAAAACTCTGATTCTTCATTACCGCCAAAATAATGTCAATCGTTGAATCTAATATTTTTAAAAATAGACGATCAAGATTATATCATATAAAAATAGAAATTATTATCTAAAAAGGATATAAATCAAAAGTGAAAGTATTAGTATTAGTATTGGATTAGAAAGAATTATGACTAAATAAATAGACCAGTTTCATTAATACTAATATTCAATTTATATTACATATCAAAATAATAACGGTCGTTAAATTTTTAAATAAATAGACGAGAATCGTTGGATTGAATATAAAAAAGTGTATTTGGTTGTTAGTTTAATTATATTAAAAATACTGAATAATATATCTTGACAATTTAAAACAAATACATGAAAATTTCCCAAGTCGAAAAGAATTTTCAATGTTAAAATTTGTCACTTTATTCTATCTTTAGTTTTGGTATAGTTTTAATTGTTAAAAAATTGTTTTAAAAACAATCACTAAATTAAATATTATTTTTATTGATCTTAAAATAGATAGATGAAAATCATTGGATGTAATAATAAAAAGTGTATTTGGTTGTTGTTAGAACTATATTCAAATATTAAAAAAGTATTTTCATAATTTAAACCAGATATAAATAAATTTCCCAAGTTGAATAAGAATTATTAATATAAAAATTCATCACTTTTTTTCTATTTAGTTTCACGGTATTTTAATTTGAAAAAAAAGTATTAAACCATCACTACATTAAAGATTATTTTGTGAGTTTCTTGTGTGTCGAAAACGTTCAAATCTGATTTTTATAAGTCAATAGTTAATTGAGCGGCTAAAATCTAATAAATAAAGTCTAAAAATTAATAACATAATTTTTTTTTTAAAAAATACAAATAATATATTTATAGATATTAAAAAAAGATTCGTGCGTTGCACGAGATTTTATCTAAAACTTTGGTATGTACTGCCAAACTAATAAGGACCATTGATTTTGAAACAAATAAATAAAAACCGTTAGATCTAATAGTAAAAAGTGTATTCGATTGTTATTAGAATTATATTCAAATACTAAAAAGTGAATTTTAATAATATAAACCAACTGTGAGTAGATTTTTTAAGTTGAATAGAATTCTGAAAGTAAAAATTCATAACTTTATCATTTATTCGGTTCTTGAAAAGAGTAATTTCAGTTGAATAATAATGACTAAATCATCTTTAAATTAAGGATAATATCTTTAATAAATTTTACTATTAATTAAAAAAATAACCATGCATTGCACGGGTTATAAACTAGTTTGTAGAAGATTAACAATCATATAGATAGACTTGTGCTCATATGAGAACCCCATTAATTGTGAGAACTGAGATCTAATTTCATTCACACATTTTTTTATATCTAAACCAAATCCTAACCACACAATTAATATTTTAATATTTATCTTTTTAATCTTTCATCTTTATCATCTAACCCCATTCTCTCTCCACCCACCACCCACACCACCCACCACACAACCACCACCACCACCACCTGCCTCCACCACCACCACCCTCCGCCCACACCACCACCACCACCACCCTCCACCCACACCACCACCACCACCACCTGCCTCCACCACCATCACCCTCTGCCCACCACCGCCCACCACCACCCCCCGCGCTGCCTCCCGCGCCGCCACCACCATCACCCACCGCCGCCGCCCTCATCCCTCTCTCTTATCCCTCTCCTTCTTCACCACCATCTCCGACGCCGACCTTTTCAGATCTGAAACTAGTAATTCGATTCATTTTTTCTTGAATTTTCGTTCAATTTTTGGTGATTTTTTGCAATTTGGTAATTCCGTTGTGGTGGCTGTGTGGTGATTACTGGAAACGACGGTGGTGATTACTTGTGGTAACGATGGTGATTACTGATGACAACGGAGGTGATTAGTTGCTACTGTGTAAAAAATGTGATTATTTTGTGTTAAATATTGGTGTTTGGAGATAGTGGTGAAGTGATTATTTGTAGACAGTAGCCGGAAGTGGTGGTTAGAGTTAGTGGTGGCCGGAAGTGATGGTGGGAGATGGTTGAAATTTGAAGGAGATGATGGTGATTTTCTGTTTGACGGTGGTGATTTTATTCTGAATTGTGGTGATTTTAGTTATGACGTTGGTGAATACTGTTGGTCGCCGGAGGTGGTGGTCGCCGGAAATGGTATTCACTGGTGGCAGGAGGTGTCGAGTGGGTGAAGGTGGTGAAATAATAAAATGTTAATAAAATTAATGAGTGGTGGATATAAATAAAAAATATATCATTGAATGGCTAAGATTAGATCTCATATCTCACAATAATGTGAGTTCAAAATGGAGTGTGACTCCATATAGATATGGAGCTAATATGTGTATACTCTTTATTTATAGATGCATAATTTGTTTGAATTTAAATAAAACTACCTCTATCGTGTTTAAGAATATGCATGAAAATATTATCGTCTAAATCTCAACAAAAAATATGCACTTTATAAATCTCTTCTATATATAATAGGAGAACAAGGAGATAATTTAAGGGCATTTTGAGCCAATAAACCCCCTGTAAAGTTACCATTTTATCCTTATATATTACGAAATTACATGTCATGCCACTACTCTCTTATCTGGAGGAAAAAATTAAGTAAATAATGTTTTAGTCAGGGACCGAACCCCTGACATTCGTTAAAGAAGTCATCCTTATAACCATTGAGCTACATGATTCTTTTTGATTTTGATTTAAAAATCATATGACATAAACCTCACATCTTTCTTATCCTATATTTATTATTATTTAAATTTTTGAGTAAAAATTATGGTGATTTATAATATTTATTAAACTTTATTTTTTTAATACTTAAAATATCATACATAATCATATATACTACCAGTCTTATAAAATATTAATATTAAGTTTTAAAAACAATATTATGTGTGGTGCTTTTTATCTTTCTTTTAACTAAACAAATATTTTGTATATGTATCGATAACTATAATATATTCTATTTTCTTGCATCAGAGTCGAACTTTTTTCTTGTACTACGCAATATATTTGAATTATTCAAATAATTAATATATAAAATGTATTATTAAATGTTGATAGAACATAAATAACATATTACAAGTAGTTTATTTACATATTTATGACTTATTTATTTTTAAATTAATGAAATTAGTGTTAAAACATGTGTAAAAATTAGACAATAATTTAGGTATGGACGATCGGTCACTTCGGGGTCGGGGAGACTCTGAACATGAACTCATTCGTCGAACCCGCCTCAATTCTCGAACGGGGATTACTTTATTTATCACACAATAATCATTGTTAAATAGCACATATTGATAACATGTATACATGATATTTATAATTATTTGTTCTTATCTATACTACAAGTATAAAGTTAGTGTGATGCATACGACATTCATATTCTTCTTATTTTACATTTATATTTACTTTGTTTGAAGTTTATCTTAAATTTGAATAGTTTTATGTGATTGTTGAACTTAATGTTGAATTGATGTGTGTGTTTCTGTTTGAGCGTGATTAAATTGTTTTTTAAGAGTTTTGTGTTTAACAATATTTTAAAAATATATTTAATTAAAATTGTTGTTTTTAATAAATTAAGGTCAAATTGCAAAAGTAAAAGGACTAAAGTGCAAATATCAGAATATGAATGGCGTATTGACCGACCGACTACCAAACTATATTTTGAATAAAATTGTTGTTTTTAATAAATTAAATAAAGTAGTAAAAATAAAAAAAACTAAAGTACAAATATCAAAATATGAGAACCGTACCGAGCAAATATCAAACTTTCTATGTTTCGGTTTTAATAATACAATATATATATATATATATATATATATATATATATATATATATATATATATATATAATAGGAATGATTAGATTTATAATTAGATTAGATGCATTATATATATGACACATTTTTTGTTATTATCAAATTAATTTTAAATTAATTTTATGAAAGAAAATAATTAGTTATTTGGAATTGAATTAATACACACACGCGTGCGCGCGCGTGTGTGTAAAATAACTAAAAAACATAAATACAACATATGAAAAACTATTTGTTTTGAGTTAAAATATTGTAAAAGGCGAGATAATAAAAATAAAAAGATAGTACAACAAAACAATTAAATGAATTATATATTCTAAAATTTTGATAATAATTTGTGTAAACAATAAACAGATTAAAATATATAGTCCATAAAAAATTAAAAAAAACATGATATTACAAATCATACATTATGATCAGATCAAATCACATTATACAACCCGTTTTATTTAAAATTATAGTCCCCGATCAATCAAATTATCTATATAATTTAAAGTAAATACATTGTAACAGATGAAAAAAAATGTGCAACCATACCTAGAAAAAAAATAACCGAAAAGAATATAAATTTACGTTAATTGCTAGAAAAATGACTCGTCTTTTAATTATTAAAGATGTGTATTTTGAAAAAAAATAAAGGATGAATTCATTGTCAAAACACGGACAGAACTCAGAAGGCATATGAGCAATTTTAACTTACGATGATATAAGCAAAAAATATTTATCCATCCATAATTGATCAATTCTTAAGTTTAGAGTTAAAAAAAGTCTGTTTGTTTGGAAGAATTGAAACACATCGAAATGGTACCAAACGTACTTAATAATAGAATGATTTGGCACAAGGTAGTTCCACTTAAGTCAATTAGCTACATTGTCCTAGGTTCTGAAAGTTAGGTAGATAGGGGAAGAGAAATAAAGGTAAAAAATGCTTAAAATCAAGAGGTCAGAAGAAAAGACATAAAAGAGTTACAAAGAAAGTTTTAAGAACTGAAAACGCAAGGCCTAAGTAGAGTATTAGAAGATTTAGGAAAGCTTTTGAGTAAAATCAGTACTAAAACCTACAATCTCATACTGCAGCATCTTGAAGGTTATTTAGTTTCTACCTTGAATATTGTCGAAGATGAACTAAATGAATGCATCATTTTTGAAGAACTGGAAAATTTTTAGGATTATAATATTAAAAATGTCTTCTTAATTAGAAAACATCCATAGAACACTCTAATTCTATTCTATGATCCACAACAAAATTAAAAACAGACATGATTTATCAAAACTACTCGTATTAGTTTTCGCATTATAAACTTCAACATATTTAAGCAAGTACAACATAGTCATAACATTAACATAAAAACTCTATGAACATCAAAAATATACAATCATATATGTCAAATGACATTGATAATGCGTAGTTTAGTTTAAAATCACAATCTAAGCTAGCAACCCGTGCCTTGCATGGGTTTTTATGCTAGTTAAGGATGTATATATCAACTCCCTATAAATATCAATAATTAATATGGTGGTTGTCTCTTAAGACCATTAAGTGGTGTAAATAAGGGCATTTTTAATTATCCTTGCACGAAATGGGTTTTTTATGCTATTATTATATTCTATTGGCTGAAACTTTATCATGTTGATAAACTTTATATTGCTTAAATAGTCAAATTATGTCCAATATTAGAGGAACTCAAACACTATCTTAGTATACTCTTTATTCATATTATAAATAGTTAGGCTCTAATTAATTACGATATTGTAAGAGTGAGAATTCCAACAATATTTTTTATATCTACTTCTTATTAATATTTTACTATTAAATTCAAATTCCACTCATTTTTTATCCTTAACGATGTGTTCCCGAAACAATTAAGAAAATAAAAGTGGGAAGAAGATTTTGAAGACAAAAGCGTAAGGATTTTCTTTCCAAATCTTTAGGAACATTTTCTTTTCTTTCTAAATAAATTTTTTGGGAACAAGTTGAAGAAATCAGATCACTAACTTTCTTTTCCTTTCTTTCGAAAAATAGTTTCTGTAACACAGTATACAAAAGATGAGATGTGGAGGAAAACAAATATTATATAAATAAAAAATGATATAAGAGATTATTCAAACTTTCTTAAAAATAAGGAAGAAAAAGATGATTTCAAATTTTTAAATAACCACTAAGAGATTGGTAAAGTGAGATTTTCTTACTCATTTCTTATATTTCAATTTAGAACACCATATAATTAGTCACTTGGTGTAATACCCGTGCCTATAATTAAATGAGGGGCTACTTATCAAACCATAAACCTAAATACAGAGCACTAATATCTATAATATAATAATTAAACAGTCTAAATAATTCTAGAAGTTCATAATGTTAATCATTAAAATAGCGGGTAGCTCTCCTTCACACAATCCCAATCCCAATCCCAGATCCCCCTAAGCACCTGCCAGAAAAAAGAATACGGCATGAGCCAAACACCCAGTACAGATTTGGAATACAATTTATAAGACATAATATATATATATATATATATATATATATTATAATAAAACAATATCTATAAAAATAAGCATGGCTGAAGCAACGAAAGGGGTAGGATACTTCATACCGAGATCAGAACAAAACAGATATAAATACACACATCATAGGGTACCTAATGTCTGCAACAAACCGGATAACGTATACGACATATACATCGTCAGCGCCAAATCAAATCGCAAATCAAATCAATCAAATTCTGGATGCACCCACGTATCCTCAAACAAATATTAAAATGCGCAAAAGCTCGCTTCCTGAGCTATCAGAAGGATATGCCATGACCAATCACACTATCATGGAAGTGTCATATCACTGGTGCCGCAATGACATGACTGTAGTACCCCTACTGGTTAACTCGGTATACCCTATATCACTAAGGGTTCAGATAAAATATTTATACAATTTTCAAAATCACTTTATTAAGATACTTCAAATATTCTAAACATTTATATAATACGAATAATTTCTAAAATAGAGATTCAGATATTTTGCAACGGAACTGAAACAATTATTTAAATATTTCTGAACAGAACTAAAACAGATACTTTAACATTTTGGAACAGAACTGAGAGAGATGCTCAAATATTTTAAAAGGATATTTAAGATTCACTTTTTTTTGGAAGCCGCAAAAGAAGACTTTTAATCAAAATAATTTTAAGAATAAATTTCAAGAGTCAAATCGGATAATAGTGGAACAAACAATTATTACTAACTATTTTTAAATAATTTTTAAATATTATTAAAAATAGCAAGACATGCAAAATTATAATCGGATAATTACTAACTATTTTTAAACAATACAATTACCAACTATTATTAAACAATACAATTACTAACTATTATTTTTAAACAATTATTGCATATAATCGGATAATTTTTAAATAATAGTGAAAATAATTATTTAAATATTTTGACATTAAAAGAAATAGCAAGACATGCAAAATTATATGACTCGCATAAATTAATTATAAAATATTACTAACTAAATTGTATGCAGCAATTAATCAATGCACTAACTTATAAATATTATAATATATGTGAAAAGAAGACCCTCAGCACACGGATGACTATAATACATGTATACACACCTTGGCATGACTTCACTGTTGTACCATAAATCAATTCATGTTGTGCTTCTAACAACTATTACATGTTGAGCTTTGTTGAATTGATAACCATCATTTAGACTAAATACCATAACCTGTTAATGCATTAGTCATATATAAAATAAACTAATTAACTAATATGCAGGCAAGTATAACTTGATTAGATTTTGAATGTACAAAGTCTGAGTCTCATGAGAAATACATGTACATGATAATAAACAGGGTTATAAAATATTAACATGATTTATATAATGAATGCATTATGGTCCTATTTCATAGTAAATAGCCATGTACATATGTACTGAATTGATAACCGAGATCGATGACTCTGTTTTCCTTACTGTTTTTTCCCATGCCCAGCTTCTGCTCTAGGATTTGTGATATTAACTCCCCTATGTTTGATATTGCTCTAAATTAAATATCGTATTTTTATAATAATTATAATTAACAAATCAGCCCATTTTCTTTTGAGTTTATTTCACTTTGCATCATATTATTTTCGTTTGAAAACAGATTAGGTCCAGATTTTTAAATAAATGCATTTCACATCCCATATAATTATTTCTGGATGCAATTTGCACTACTTCCGTTAAATCACTTAGGTCAGCTCCGTTAATGTTAAAAATATGAGGCTATTTAAGTAATTGGACAAGTATGTACTAACAGTATCAAATACTTATATTGAATTATTTTGACTTAAAAGAAAGCTTATAAACTATCACAATTCCCCCTTATTGCCCCTTAATGTAAACCTAATTTTTCATCGCCGAAACATAGTCACTTTGCTTTTCTAATCTGTTTCTTCTTCACCGAATTTTATTGAATACCGAAATGAGAGGTCGCCTAAGGATAACTGATGAGATAATCGGTGGATCTACTAATCAAAGGTTTGAAATTCCAGAATATGGAGGTAAAATTGCCCTTTAACCTTCAACTTGTAGCTTTAATTGGTGTACATGGCACTGATAAGCTTCAACCTAATACATATAGTTGATATTGCATGCATGTATGTATATAGTTCATTATGAATGTGGTCCCATGTGTTGGCTAGTAATATAGTATAAGATAATTAGGGCTTCCGCTATGTGTTGTGTTTAGCTTTTACAATGTACCAAAAATGATGTATTTTGCTTAGTTTTGACCCCAAAACTTATAACATAGCTGTAATTGTGTTGCTACTGAATTCGATTAAAAATTTAATCATGGTACACATTTGTTAATTTTGGTTTATATTTGTTATTTACAGAAGACTCCCCTTATTTTACTATTAAAGTAACACATGGTGGAAATTTTGATGAGACTATGACAAATTACTTTGGAGGCAAAATAAATTATTTTGATATGTGTTCGATCCATTACTTAACTATATCTGAGTTTGGTGTTATGTTAGCTGAAATTGGACTGTCACTAGAACATAATGAATTCTGGTTCTTAATTCCTGGAAATGAGCTACCTGATGGTTTGTACCCACTTGAAAGTGAGAAAGACTTTGAGCATTTGGTTCAGTTAGTACCTTATAATCAATGTCAACAGTTATATTCTATAACTAGGAGAGTATCAGCATGTCCTGACTTTGGAGATTTTTCTTTCACTCAACATGAAGCTGATGAAAGGATAGTAAGAATTGAAAATATAAGGGATGAGTTAGAACATGTAATTACTATGGATGAAGGTCAGAACCAAGAGGAGGTTAATGGTGACTTTGAGGAAGATTCTTGTGACTTTTTCAACTTCGATTCTTGTGACTTTGAGGAAGATTTCAATGAACAATTAAGAGCAAGAAAAAAAAGGAAAATACTTTATGACAAGAAATGAAGCAGTAAATACAAGCAGGAAAGGAAAGGAGAAATTTAGTGAAGAAGGGAATATCATGTATGAGGACAGTGAATTTGAAGATGAAGATATAGAAGATGCAAGCTCAGATAGTATTTACAACAGCAGTGACAAAAGAATGGCAGTTTCATCTTGTGCTGAGGTAGATCCGTAATATCCTGAGTTTAACAAGAGTACAGATATGGATGATCCCAAATTCCAGCTTGGAATGCTTTTTTCAAGTGCAGCAGTGTTTAGAGCAGCAGTACGAAAGCATGCAATTGTAAATCAAAGAGGTGTGAGGTTGAAGAAGAATTTATCAAACAGGATCAAATGGATATGTGCTAAGGGTTGTGAATGGAAATGCTATGGACTTCAACAGCAAAGGTCAAAAACATTTCAAATTAAGAATTTGTTGAACAAGCACACGTGCAATCCTACGTGGGAACAAAAACAAGTAAACTCTACATGGATAGTCGCTCACTATGAAGATGATATTCGAATGAACCCGACTTGGCCGACGGAGGCATTTCAAGCTAAGGTTGTGAATGACTTAAAATGCAACATCTCCCATTCTATGATGTATAGGGCATTGAGAAAGGCGAAAGATAAAATTTTGGGTAATCATCAGGCTGAGTTTGCTAAATTTTTTGATTATGCAAATGAAATAAATAGAGCTATGCCAGACTCAACTGTGAAGTTGATGACCGAGCCGGCTGAACCAGGGGTTGAAGGAAGAAGATTTAAGAGATTCTATGTATGTTTAGGCCCACTGAAATCGGGATTTACTCAAGGTTGTAGACCCCTTATAGGTCTTGATGGGACTTTTTTAAAAGGTTCATTTGGTGGAATTTTTCTAATAGCTGTGGGAACTGATCCGGATGATGGTGTTTATCCCATTGCTTGGGCACAAGTAGAGGCAGAAAATAATTCTAGTTGGGATTGGTTCATTGGTTTGCTGAAAGATGATTTAGGAATTAACAACACAGGTGGATATACATTTATTAGTGATAGACAAAAGGTATGCTTTATACTATGTTCCTAATTGCGGATCTAACTAAGAATACACTTGCACATTTATTATATAAACTTTTTTAATTTATTGACAGGGTTCGGTGAATGCACTTGAGAAACATGTTCCAGAAGCAGAACATCGTTTCTGTGTCATGCATTTATGGAATAATATGAAGAATGAACATAAAGGTTTGGGGATCAAGACACTTTTGTGGTGTGCAGCTAAGTCTACTACAGATTATTATTTCAAGAGAAACATGGCTGAGCTGAAAAAGGTTCAACTAATATTTTTTATGGTCATTTACTTTTATTTTCCTGGTTATTTGCATTGATTTTTCAGTTTATTAATATTTATGATTATGTATGATAGTTATCAAGTAAGGCCCATGACTAGTTAACAGCTAAGCCTAGGAGTCAATGGAGTAGATCTGGATTTGGACATATATGCAAGTCTGATATGTTGGTGAACAACACATGTGAAGTATTTAATTCAGCAATAGTCAAGTATAGAATAATGGGGATACTGTCAATGTTCAAAGGAATTCATACTAGCTGTATGAGGAGAATACAAATAAGAAAAACCATAATGGAGAAAATCAAAACCATGTACTGTCCGAATGCAATAAAAATCCTTAACAGTGCAATAAAAAATGCTGGAAATGCTAGACCAATCTGGAACGGTGGAGATAAGTACCACATTAAAATGATGGAAGGAGGACACAAAATTGTTGTCGACTTGAGACAAAGGTCTTGTGCTTGCAAAAAGTGGCAACTTACCGGCATTCCATGCTTTCATGCACGTGCCTGCATCTTATTCAAGCTACAAAATCTGGAGGATTATCTGCACCCCTGTTATTTGAGAGAGAAATTTCTTGAAGTTTACAGTCATTTGTTGGAGCCAATAAATGGGGAAGAATATTGGGAAGAGACTAACCAGAGCTTGACTCTACCTCCAGTGGTCAGAACAGCACCAGGGAGACCCAAGAAGAAGAGAGACAAGAAAAATGACATGGTTCAAACTAGGGAAGATGATCCCACTATGCTGAAAAGAACTGGGACATCACTAAGTTGTGCATGGTGCAAGGAATATGGTCACAATAGCAGGACATGCAAGACTAAGGTAAATAACAGTGTTGATAGTATTACGATAATTAAATGATTAGAAAATTGATGCTTTGTTCCTTTAATGTGGTAAGAAAATTGATGTTGCAAGAAAGGAACAAGAGGAAGGCCAAACTGAAACTGAAGTCCGTGAACCACCAATTGTTACGAAAAGGGTCATAAAGTGCTCCCACTGCAGCAAAAAACAAGATGGTATATTCATTTGTTAGTCCAAGTACATCAAAGATCTTCTGAAGAAGTATCAAATGGAAGACTCATCTACAGCAAAGACTCCTATGCCAACTGCCACTAAGCTTGATAAGGATGAAACTGGTAAGAAGGTTGACATCACAGGCTACAGAGGTATGATAGGCTAATTACTTTATCTCACTTCAAGTAGACCAGATATAATGTTTGCAACATGCTTGTGTGCTAGGTTTCAGTTTGATCCTAAAGAATCTCATCTAATAGCTGTTAAGCGAATATTTAGATAACTTAAGGGGACCCCAAATCTTGGAATTTGGTACCCTAAAGATACAGGATTTGATCTTATTGGATACACAGACTCTGATTTTGCAGGTTGTAAGATTGATCGAAAGAGTACTTCAGGAAGCTGTCAGTTTCTTGGAAGAAGGTTAGTTTCCTGGTATAGCAAGAAGCAGCATTCAGTTTCCACATCAACAACTGAGGCTGAATACATTGCTGTTGGAAGCTGTTGTGCTCAGATCTTGTGGATGAGAAACCAACTCCGTGACTATGGACTTTTGTTGACAAAGATTCCAATATTTTGCGACAACACAAGTGCCATAGCAATCTCAAACAACCCAGTGCAACACTCGAGGACGAAGCACATCGACATCAGGTATCATTTTATTCGAGAGCATGTCATGAATGGAACTGTGGAGTTACATTTTGTACCCATAGAGGATCAAATTGCAGACATCTTTACTAAACCGCTTGATGAATCCACTTTCAATAAGATGGTTGGTGAACTTGGGATGTTAAATCTTTCTAATTGATTTTGATTAGAAGTCAGTAACTGCAGAGAGTCCTAGTGAATACATGAGTTTAAGAATTTCTATATCTTTAGGACTCGTGAATTTATTTTCTGGAGCAATTCTCGTAGTTAGGATTAATATACTAATTTTATGTCATAATTATGGATGATATATCTTCTGGCATTTAATTGGTTATTGTTAGGCCGAATACACAATATAATCAAGTATGTATATGAGAATAACAATCAAGAACACTTTTTATAATATCAACAAACTGTAATTATATTAACAGTTTCTCTCTTAGTGATGTTAATGAATCACAAAGAGCTACTAGGTTACAAGAATAATATATTCAATGTTTGCGTCCCTTCTAGGGATAACCTATCTGTGTTTATATAGTACACAGCTACTTACAATCCATCTCTAATTGATATTCCTATAAGTTAGCTATACAATTGATATCAATTAAGGATTGCTTCAGTCTTCTATTCCGTTTCCTTAGCTGTATCAATATATTCTGCTTCTTTCCATCTTCAGAATATATTGCTTCTAGAATCTTTATCTTTGCACCGACAGCTAAGTCAACTATCACCCTGTCAGACTTTAACAAACTCTGACCGGCTTCCATGTAAACTCTTCACCCAGTCAGACTTTATCAAACTCTGACTGGCTTCTATATAAACTCTGATATGTACCTGTTACTTAAACACTGATGAACAAACGTCAGCAATTATATCTAACAATCTCCCCCAACTTGTGCATAATAAAAATGTACAAGTTAAAAAGATAATTGATGATGTCAAAACATATAACAAATGCAGTGTTTAAAATATAACAGAGTTTAATTTTAAAACAGAGTTTAATTTTAACTTAGAACAGAAAACATAAAAACTTACAGTCAGACTTTACTTGACTTCTTCAATATCAGGTACTGTTCTGAGATAATCAATCAGCAGTCTTCTTTCAGCCTTCTCTAGCTCATTCATCATAATCTCTTTTAGCTCTTTAAGTTCTGAATCACTCTCCCCCATTTGGTAGATAGCAACTCTTAGAGAATATATGCTGTTTCTTCTCATATCATTTCCTAGCCTAATAAAATAAGACTTGTCTGACTCCAAGTTAAATTCCAAAGTCTTTATTCCAAGTACAGTTCTAAATCTAGCACTGTTTCTCTTCATCTCCACTAACTTTCCAGTATAATCTCTATACTTTGGAATATAAACACTTGATACTCCTCCTCCAAGCATAGCTTTAGATCTCTGCATCTTTTCTCTCAAAACTTGAGCAACATCATGAGTATGTCTGTTTTTGACTTTTAGAAGATAAAGTACATATTCCAGTTCTTCCCATGATTTGAGATTAACATCAGATTCTCCAACTTTATAAACTCTTCCATCACCCATGAAGTATAACAAAAACTGTTTCTTCAATACTTTGTGAAAAATCAACTGAACAGATTCTAACTTATCAAGGTTTTCTTGTGTAACCCCAATACCAGGTTCTGCCAGTGAAATGTTATCTTGAGATCTGTTATTTGTTCTTCTCTCTCTGTGTGATCCCAGTCCAGATTTATCAAAAGCTTCTTTTCCCAATACAGTTCTGGTTTCTGAGAAATTCACAGCTTCAAGCTTTAATTCTTCAAGAATTTTAGGTTTGCTGAATCCTGGAAGTTGTGTAGATTTCTGTACAACTTGAGCAACGTCAGAGGTTGTCATAACTTTAGTAGAAACATCAACTTGAGCAGCGTCAGAGGTTGATTTAACTAATCTTGTTTCAACTTGAGCAATGTCAGAGGTTGAATAAATCTTCTTAGGTAACTGTTCTTCTTCTACCAGTTTACCTTTTCCTTTGTCAGCATTTTTAATCACAGGCCTCCTTGAGTACTGTAAACTCTGATCAGAGTTTACATTCTCTTTGATAACAATTCCTTTTTCTTTCTTTTTAGGAGCCTTGATTTCCTTCTTCTTGTAGATTCCAGTTTCAAGATTCTTCCTGTGTTCCTCAGCAAGCATTTGCTCTTCAGCTTGGATATCTTCAATTGTAACATCTTTTCCATGTTCTGCCATAAACACCTTGGCAGCAATTTCCTCATCTTTAGTAGGCTTATCAGAGATTATCAAACTTTTGAATCTTGAACCACTGGCAGAGTTTGCATGTCCCTTTCCAGAGTTTGATCTTTTATCAGAGTTTGATCTTCTTGAAAGTAGTCTGCTATCAGCATTTCTTTTTCCATCTCCCTTGTTTCCACCATCATTACCATCATCCCTCCGTCTCAGAGTTTGAGTGTCTTTGCATTTGTCACTTGGTACACTCTCCCCCTTTTTGACATCATCAGAAAGTAGTACTGATGTCAACAACTCAATTGCATTAGAAATCGAAGTCAGTTGGGCAGACATAGCAGTCTGGTTGTCCTCAACTTTCCCAAGCCTCTTCTGAATGTCATCAGAGTCCTTAGCTTGCTTCTTGAACATGGAATTGTAATAAGTTCTATCATTCTTCAGAGTGAGATCTCGCAGACCAACTTCATTCCTCAAAGCAGTGACTTCCTTATGAGACTCATCAAATCTGTTGTGGAGAGATTTAATTTGAATCATAGTAGCCTTCAGACTTGTAAGAATATCAGGAGTTGAAATCGTCTTCACAGAATCACCAAGAAAATCAGCAGCCCTCTGTGCTGAAAAGATACAATCTGCAGCAGCCCATCTATTGTAGTACATATCTTGAAAATGCTCAGCCGTAGCTCGATTGACCTCTCTTAGCTCATCAGAGTTTACTTGACTACCAAATAACTCCTCTTGGGAACGAGCAGAACTATCATTATCATTATCATTATCATTAGCATTCTCTGCTGTATTCTCTGCAGGAATATTCTCAGCATCAGGTTCTGGAATCTCAGAGTTTGTAAGAAACTCTACTTCTATGTGAACATTTTCTGTTGCATCCTTGTCAGCAACATCAGAATTTGCAGCAACAAATTCTTTAGTAGGAGCAATATTCTCAGGAGCATCAGTATTTAAGGTCTGATCAACTTCCTCACCCTTTTCAATTACCTGGTGAGTAACAGAGAGAATCTCTGTATGAGTAGCCATAGATTCTTCAAGAACAACCGTGGCATGATCAGCTTCCACACCCTCTGTTTCATCAAAATCTTCAAGATGGTCAGAGTTTACAGAGTTGTGTGCTTCAACATCCATATCAAATCCCTATGACTCAAAAATCTCAGCCTCAACATGTTCTGTAGCCTCCTGAACAAGAATTTCAGGAGCTTCATCTGCAGCTTCATTTGCAGCTTCCTCAACTACATCATCAGCGTTTGATGTAGGAGCTTCATCATCAGCATTTGCATTTTCCTCAAAAACTCTGTCCAAATTGACAGCTTCAGCATTTACATTTGATGCACCAAAAAGATGTGCAACCACCAATCTACGTTTTCTCTGATGAAGAGTTTCTTCATCAGTTTCACACTCTTCATCTGCAGCATCAGACTTTGCCCTGTTGGCCCTTCTTTTCTTTATCCGTTTCTTCTGAGGCATATCATCAGTATGTGATGCCCCAGCTTCAGCAGCTTGCTTAGCAATCCTTGGAGGTTTAGTACCAACATGCTTAGTCCTACCACCAGTCCGTGGTTGTTGAGATGCAGATTGAATAGGTTCAGAGTTTACAAATGGAGGTTGAGTTGGAGATGGAGAGACCTCAGGATTTACTGGTTCTTGTTGTTGTTGAGGTTCAGGATTTAAAAACTGAAGAACTCTCTCAGGTAACAACAACTCACCAACATTTACCTTCTTTAAATCCTTATTCGTAAGATCAGAGAATACCCTTTTGTGCAATTTGAATGAGGGAATTACGTCCTCCTCATTAATCTCAACATTATTAACACATGCAGAGAATAACATTTGACAAAATCTAGAAAAATAGACTACATGCCTATTCTCTGTTAATTTCTCTCCTATGTTCATTAAGACAAGTCTAGCAAAATCATAATTACTGTGAAATAGAAGTGAATACCCGATTTGCAGACTGTCTATTGGAATGGCGTCCCAATTTGTGCATTTCTTCCCGAACGCTCTAGTTATGCAATCGAAAAAGAAACTCCATTCTTTTCGTAAGAGCGGTCGCTTCAGTTGGCCAATCTTTGCCAAAGACCCAGTATATCCAATAGCTTGCATCATTCTCTGAAGATCAGTATCACCAACAGCAATGGTGTACGCGTCAGAATTTGCAAAGCCCATTGCTTCACGAACAGTTCCTGGAGTTATGACAAACTCTGTCTCCTGGAACTCAAAAACTATGGATGGGGTACCAGAATCACCACCATCATCATAGACACCAGTCTCCCAGAAAGCTTTGATCTGAGATCCATAAAGCTTTGCAGGCTCCACTAAAGCACGCCCAATTTCTGACTGAGCAAGAAAGTTTTGTATGATATGAAACGCCTCTGGTGCAATGACAGTGTTTAATGGGGCTGAATAGTTATTAGGGACAAACTCAAGTCCAGAAGCAGTGAAAGCAGTTGAAGCCATTAGTAATGTCAAGAAATAAGCAGAAAATAGCTTCAAAAACACGAGAGAGTTTAAGAAAAGAAAGTGTTTGTGAATATGTGTGAGTGAAACTAGAATACAATTGGAGTAAGTCGTGAAAAACTGTAACGGTTGTGTGTATAATGTATAAATATAAAATTTAAAATTAAAAACTGAACAGTTTTTAAACATTAAAACACAACTGTCTTACCCCGTATTCTGTGTAAATGAGACACGTGTCACACATACAATGGCTGACAGCAGTAATTGGCAATTTCCAATGCGCATGCGCAGTAAAAACAGCAATAATTACCGCCGATTACACTTTCCTATGTATGCAATCTCTCTCCACTCTTTAACACTTTTCTAGACCAATGCCCAAACATACTCTTTTGAAATACCAAAACAAATGTTTTTCCTCAAAATTATAAAATGTCTGAAACAAAGAAATTATTTTAACCATCAGAGATTAAAACAAAGTTACCTCGGCGTATTTCACACAATACATCAGTGTTTATCATTTATCCTTCTTTGTCAATAAACTCTTTTCGCAAACTGTACAGGTGTGCATAATTGTGTGTGCAATAGCAGAGTTTACCGAAATCAATATTTAAATCATCTCAAAGTGCATAAAATCCACAACCTAAAGTAGTAAAAACTGGTTGCCTAAACTCTCATGTATAATATAAAATCTGATTTTTATATCGAAACTCTGTATTCTGATATCCTTTCATTTGGATATATCTTTTATTTTTCACCCCCTTTATATAGATATATATATATATATATATATATATTTTTTTTTTAATTTTTTTTTTATTTTTCCAGTAATCAGTGGTTGGCACTAGTCACCAAAAATCAAAGATTTTAGCCCTTATTCCATACAATAAGTTCCTGGATCTTCCTAGGCACAACATGATCTCAAAGGAATTTGTGCTCTGTTTGGCATCTTTTGATTTGAGGGTGAATTATTTGCAATTAATAATCAGAGTTTAGACTTTCCATCAGTTAATACAATTAATTTATGAGAGAAAATGCAAACAGCTAAAACAGACTCAGTGTATAGGATCAATAAACTAAGAGATGCTATAAATACAGAGACAGTATCATGCTGTGTTAACTTACTGCACATATTTGAGATCAGAATCTATACAACTCTTAAGAATTCATAATTACTTACTGAGAATTATGCTTCATACAAATTTCTTCATTGGTCCTTATGTTTCAGACAAAATTACAATCAGAGTATAACATCAGACTTTAACCATCAGAGTATGACCAATACTTTTATGACTATCAGAGTTTAGCACCAGAGTTTACGTTCAGAGTTTATGACACTGGTACTCATATCAGTTAATACATGCAAAGGAATCATGAGCATTAAAAATCAAACATGTATAGAATTTGAGTCTAACCCGTATCTCTAGTCAGAACCAGAGATCATTCCAAGTTCATTTACCAATCTTGTAAAAGTAGCTTCACTCAAAGGTTTGGTGAAGATATCTGCAAGTTGTTGGTCTGTAGACACAAAATGAAGCTCAATGTTTCCTTCTTCCACATGTTCTCTGATAAAATGATACCTTATGCTGATGTGCTTTGTCATGGAGTGCTGTACTGGATTACCTGTCATAGCAATAGCACTTTGGTTATCACAGAAAATAGGTATTTTAGAGTACCTCAAACCATAATCCAGCAACTGATTCTTCATCCACAGAATCTGTGCACAACAGCTACCAGCAGCTATATACTCTGCTTCTGCAGTGGATGTGGAAATTGACTTTTGTTTCTTGCTATACCAAGAAACCAATCTGTCACCTAAAAATTGACAGCTTCCACTTGTACTTTTTCTGTCTATCTTACAGCCTGCAAAATCTGCATCAGAGTAACCAATTAGCTTAAACTCTGATTCTCTAGGATACCACAAACCCAAGGTTATGGTTCCTTTGAGATATTTGAAAATCCTTTTTACAACTGTTAGATGAGGCTCTCTGGGATCTGCTTGAAATCTTGCACAAAGACATGTTGCATACATGATATCAGGTCTACTTGCAGTAAGATACAGTAAAGATCCTATCATTCCTCTGTAGTTTGTCATATCTACTGAGGCTCCTGTGTCTTTGTCTAGCTTTGTTGCTGTAGCCATGGGAGTTGTTGCAGATGAACTATCAAGCATACCAAATTTCTTGAGAAGATTTCTGGTATATTTTGCTTGATTGATAAAAATACCATCATCTGTTTGCTTGATCTGTAAGCCTAGAAAATAACTAAGCTCTCCCATCATGCTCATTTGATACCTGGATTGCATAAGCTTTGCAAACTTCTTACAAAGTTTGTCATTAGTAGATCCAAAGATAATATCATCTACATAAATTTGAACTAAAAGCAAATCATCACCAGAATTGAAATAAAACAAGGTTTTATCAATTGTACCTCTTGTGAACCCACTTTCTAAAAGAAACTGAGCAAGAGTTTCATACCATGCTCTTGGTGCTTGCTTTAGTCCATATAATGCCTTGTCAAGCCTGTAGACATAATTTGGATGCTTGGGATCTACAAATCCTGGTGGTTGTTCAACAAACACTTCTTCTTCAAGCTTCCCATTGAGAAAAGCACTCTTTACATCCATCTGAAAGACTTTAAACTTCTTGTGTGCAGCATAGGCCAGAAAAATTCTTATGGCTTCCAATCTTGCAACTGGAGCAAAGGTTTCATCATAGTCAATCCCTTCATGTTGTGAATAACCTTTAGCCACAAGTCTAGCCTTGTTTCTTGTAATCACACCTTCACTGTCAGTCTTGTTTCTGAAAACCCACTTTGTACCTACTATTGATCTATTCTTTGGTCTAGGTACAAGTGTCCAGACTTCATTTCTTTCAAATTCATTTAACTCTTCTTGCATTGCTGTAATCTAATTAGCATCTTGAAGAGCTTCCTCCACTTTCTTTGGTTCTGTTTGAGACAAGAAAGCATGATACAGACACTCATTATTTGTTGCACTTCTAGTTCTCACACTAGCATCAGGATCTCCAATTATGAGATCAGGTGTGTGTGCCTGTGTCCACCTTCTTGCTGGTGGTAAGTGGTTTCTTGCATCATTATTGGATCCTCCCCCTTGATCCATGCTCTCCTGATTCATATGTTGACTTTCTGCAGTATCTGAGGCTCCCCCTGAATTGGATGGCTCAGAGTTTGAACTGTCAGAGTTTGAATCAGTTTCCTCAACTGACTCACTTGCTGTATCTTGTTGAGCTTCTTCATGCTCCCCCTCAACTGGTTCTCTATTTTGTTCAATTTGAGAATTTCCAGTTTCTCCAGTATTTACCAGTAGAGGTTCAGAGTATGCTTGGTCAGAGTTTATCAGAACCGCTTCATCAGAATTTGTCGGTACTGCTTCATCAGAGTTTACATCATCAGAGAATAAACCTTCATTTTCAAAACGCAGTTGATCATATCCATCTAAGTCATCAAGTCCAGTTATTTTCTTGTCATCAAATAACACATGTATGGATTCCATGATCACTTTAGTTCTCAGATTGTAGACTCTGAATGCTTTTGTTGACAATGGATAGCCAACAAAGATTCCTTCATCAGCTTTTAACTCGAACTTGGTCAACTGTTCAGGATGAGTCTTCAACACAAAGCATTTGCATCCAAATATATGAAAATATTTCAAATTTGGCTTCTTATTTTTCACCATCTCATATGGTGTTTTCCCATGCTTGTTGATCAATGTTGCATTTTGAGTAAAACAAGCAGTTTGAACAGCTTCTGTAAAACCCCAGATTTTTGGGTAGAATTAAAACTTTTGTTGTATGATGATGTATATATATATGTGGATGGTGGTAATGGTTTTTGAGAATTAAGTATGAAATGAATATGGATTTCAGTTTTCAAACATTTTGAGAATAATAAGAATGGACTGAACGCATAAATAAGAACAATCAATCTGGAAGATAAGAATACAATACTCCAAGGAAGAAAAGTATTTTTATGTCATCCAAATCAATATCAGGAATACATCCGACAACTCCGTAAACAAGATAGCATACGCCCGAGAAAGCACTAGAACGTTTTCTAAGTGCAAAGAGTAAAGAGAAAATGAACCAGGAATACTGGAACGGATTTTGATCCAAAAGATTATAGAAAAACCACTGATGAATAGTAACTCTTCATTTAAAAGTTTTTCAGACCACCCTATATGCGGGACGATATAATAAACTTTCAAAGTCGCATTAGTGATCTACGATGGAAATAAAGGAATGCAAAAGCTGTCAGAATCGGAAAAATAGCATTTTTTGTTTTTCCGAAATTTCACCAAAAACGGACTAAATAATTATTATTTGAGGATATTTAAGGATTTAAATTATTAATTCCATGGATATGGATTTGATAAATGAATTAGAAGTATCGAGAACGATTTCGGTAAAATAACTCGAAGAAACCCTGCGAGCATTCTACGAAATTAAACGAACCGATAAAGCCACTTTACCAGAACCAATGCATGCTCGCCAAGTGTTGCAAGGAGAGGCAATCAGAGTTATGACTCATCAAGTTGACCATTCAAAACATTAAAAGTATTACAAAACAAAGAAAAACAAAAAGAAAATCAAAACATCACCACCATTTCCATTAAACCTTCGGCCAAGAAGAAGAAGGAAGGAGAAGTGGAGATTTCTTCCACCAACAAATTCAATCTAGAGCTTAAAACAAATCTAGTGATTAGTACAAGGTGAGCCATGAATCTTATAGCCATTCTTTGAGTATTTCATGTTCAAATAAGTGAATGAAGATGATGATGAATAGTAACCAAGTTTTTGTTTGGTTTTGATTTTGAAACTATGGCTTCTAAAGGTTATATCAAGCAAGAATCTGAGTTTATATAGGTGTATTGGAAGTAAACAAGCTTGGAGGAGGTATGAACTTTGAACCCTTGAATGTGTTAAGTGATTTTTGAAGCTTAAATGATGAAAATGCATGTTTATGATATTAGTAGCCATGTTTGAGCCTTGTTACAAGTAATATTGAATATTAAGAATGTAAAGGCATTGCTTGGCCTCAGTTCTTGGTTAAATCAGATGTATATGTGGATTGGAGTGATTGATGAGCAATTTAGATGGTTTGAAATTTGGGATTATTCGAATTACAGCCGTCGTAATGACGAAATTTCTAAAGCCCTTAAAAACAGAGCATAACAGTTAAGATAGGTCTCGGGCATGAATGTTTATATGACTTGTACTTATAGATTTTTGAACGTAGATCGTTTTGGTGTGAAAATCGAAGCAATCCGATTTACGGTTTAGGAGATATGGTCAAATTAGTGAAAGTGGTTCGAAAACGAGAAGAAAAGTTCGTAACTGAATTTGAGATTACTTAACTTGATCCTTGCAGGGGTAAACATGATAATTAAATACTAGAGACAGAAAGGAAAGTGCGGGAGAAGACCTTGGGTGAAAAAGATCGTTTTTCGATTTTATAAAAATGTTTGAAGTTAGGTTAAATGCGAGAAACCCCTTAAAACTAGTCCTTGGGTATAACTTTGGAAAACTTTGAGTAATAAATCGAAAATCATGAGATGGATCATACGAGGTTAACCCTAGAATAGTTATAACTTCAAGACAGATCAAGAGCAAGTCGGGATGATGTCCCTTGATAACAAACGAGTACCTAATTATAAGGTGTCAGTAGAAATTGCAAGGGTTATGAATATATAGTCGCATTAGTGCGGTGCTTAAGTTTAAGAATAATGTTTTGCTTGATTCCTAAGTATAAGTTATTGATGAAAGGCATTTTATTGTTGATAGATCGCCGGACTACTGCAGGACACCACCCACAGACTAAGAGATCAGGCAAGTTTCAAACTTATGCCTCTATAAACTGTTGTTGTGATAAATAAAAGTTTTAGAAATATATGCTATGTGTTTATGATTTTGAAGCGATACCTATGATGTTAAGTACAGGTTGGATTTGTAAGCTATGGTTATGGCAATATTCATAAGCCAATATGTTAAGAAAATCCCTCAGTAGGGGGTATCTACTCTATATTTAATCTACGGACCGGGAATGGTATCAGTTGTTATCTAGAGATATATTATATATTCTCTATACTTATTTTACATACTAAGAATGGTATCAGTCGCTATCTAGGGTTATTTTATTGTGTTATTACAATTAATCTATTAAGGGTATATATTTTAAATATATGATGAATAGTATTATCTACCCTTTTGTTAAGAAAGTATTTAGAAATTATTTCTAAATAAATATTGTTTATTAAATATAGTTTGCATTAATTATTTAAAGCCCTACTTCTTAAGGAAGTATTTTGTGAAAACTATTTTAAACCCTAGATAGCTAATAAAGTATATTTCAGTCAATTTTTATTATAAATAGAGAAGGTTCCCAAATCTATTTCCCGTTTAAGTCTATATTCAGAAAGACTTAAATGTTCGCTCAAACTACAAATGCATGGGACCTTTCTCGAGATTTTATGGTTGTTCCAAGTGGACTGCCCGGTCCTAAATTTTTTTGAAACTACTCCTTTACCAGCTTTGTATCCAACTATCAAAATGATTTTGATTACTCTTTCAAGACTCGAGGAGTAAAAGCAGTGAAATCAGTTGTATCCATGAACAAGCATTAGCTTGGGAAATATGGGTGAATTTTCCTTTCCAACCAGATATGACTACTTTGTGGAGTCGTATACTTGGGGAAAAAGGGAAAGGAACTTTATGTTTCAAAGTTATGGATTTTCTCGAACTCGGAGAATGTGTAAGGGACTGACTGGCGACCCGTCCCCTAAGGGAATTACGCGTAGATCATCGTTCTTCCCTTAGATTATCAGATAGTGCCCGACCGTAGGATGAGAGAAGAGTATCTGAGGCCCCTAAGGAATGGGTACCCCTAAGGAATGGGTATGCTCTTCCCCCTACAACCGATTGGCGGGTAGGTAAGTCGGTGTGAGACTGATTACTTTCCCTCTACGTAGAAAAACAGCATTTGGGGATTGCCTTACGACTGATCATCGTGGAGGTATCCCTGTCGCCTAAAATCTCCAGCTAGAGTTCACCATACATTAAAGAGAAAGTTTTATGCAAGTTATTCATGAAGGATCATGTTTTAAGCAAGTTCCAGAAAAGAAAGTTATTCAAATTTATCAAGGATTATTCAAGCTATTCAAATCATTCAAGTCTATGCAAGTTTATAAGTTGAGAAAGCGAATTAAGAATATTTTATCTTGTCTTTAATTCTAGATCATGATATGAGATAAATGTTTAATACGTAAGATGATACTTGGATTTGTTTATATTGATTATCAGTACAGTATTATTTTGGTGGGCCTTGTTGCTCACCCTTGCTTGTTTTTTTTTCATATATCACAACAACAGATAAACCAGATGTTTCGCACCACCCTCCGCAAGAGGGTTTGGCAGCCCAGAGGACTCTCCCCTGATACTACAGCCGCCATAGCTGAGGTAGAACCTACTAGTGTTATAGACTGGTAGTTGGATTCAGTTTTTAATTATATGTATGACATAACTTAAAGAAGTGGCAGCAAACATAAACTTGTAAATTATATTTATGGGCTTGTAAACACTTATGATATGCATGTAGACCCTATCAACGTTTCTTATTTCATGTTCATCTCTGGGACTATAACTTGTATGTGTGTGAGCTTAGATTGTGGGGTCATAGCACGTTATTTATTTATTTTGATTCAAGTCAAGCATGATGTATGGAATAATGACCGTAACGACCAGATCTCCGACCCCGGGTCTGGGGCTGTTACAGAGATGGTATCAGAGAAGAGTTAGACACCCCAGAGATGATGAGACGTATAATTATAAACTCACTAAGATAATAAGAACCCTTGCCAGGTTCACCTAAAACCCTTACGGGAACTTTTAAGTACCATGATAGTAATATAGTTCGTTCTTGTGTAGGCGGGCGATATCCCAGACCCAGAGGCGTTTGAGCGGCAGCATGATGAGGAGCTACTTCGGACCTCAGACCCATACTATGAGAGATCAGGAGGTGAGCATCAGGAGGAGGATCCGGAGGAGGATCCCGAGTGGGCCCCGGCCACTGGGTTTGACGAGGAGATTCCTGTTGTTGAGGTAGATTCAGAGGAGGAGATGGGAGGTGAGGCTCAGGCTGAGGAGCAGGGTAGGGATGATTCGGAGAGTCCCCCTAGTTCCCCACCTCTCCCGCTGAGTCCTCCTGCGGATCATGAGGAGCAGACCCCAGAGCCCACTCAGGCAGAGGATGTCCCGCTAGTGATCCCAGTCACTCCGCCCCATGGCCCCCTAGATGGTGTGCCGGTTTTTGTGCATGGGTGGATTGTGAGCAGGTTGACGACAGACTTGACAGCAGCAGAGGCCAGGTTGGCAGAGTCTCGGCTACAGCTCGCCGCGGAGAGGACTGAGAGGTGTAGGCTTCAGCGTATCAGGAGGACCATTCGTCCCCAGGTCTTTAGGAGGGAGGTGACCCGCATCGAGCGCCGGGCACGAGCGAGGATTAGGGCCTTACAGACAGACGGAGGTGGCAGAGTGTCCCGGTTTGATACTGAGGAGATTGTTCGTCTTGCTATGGTCAGGGTGAGGGCCCTGAGCCGCGCTCGTGGCTGATTCCAGATACAGTGATATGGTAGTCTAGCTTTCTAGTCTTGCCCGACCATGGTAGAGTGCCGACATTTGGAGGGTTTGTTTTGTTGTATATAGTTCCCGTAGGCAGACTAGATGGATGGACTTTGTATTTCACTTTTATGCTAGTTGTTGTTTTCAGGCAGTTGTATTCTGAAACTATGATGTTGGTTCAGACGTTGTATTTTGACAGCACTATGTATATATGGGTTTCGTTTCAGTTACATCAGTTGTAGTGACCTGGTCACCAGTGTGTTTGATCTTTATCTGTGCGTACTTTTCGATTAAATTGCCATCATATATAGAACTGGGGATCTTAAATCCCAAATATACTATCATTGTGTATGGAGAAATCCTACAAAACAGGTGCATAAATCTAATGTGATTTTTCAAAAATTTCAGTAAGATGCCTCCGCGAAGAGTTGGAACTAGGGCAAATCCCCATGGGTCTACCGACCAAGAGAGTCACAATCAACATGGTGAAAACCCTGAGTATGATGAAGAAAATGACGAAGACTATAATGAGCAGGAAGACTCCCAGTATGGGGAAAGAGATGAAACCTTCTATACCATGGATTTTGAGGATGAAAGGGAGGAACCTGAGGTTGAGCAAGAGAGGGAAGATCGGAATAGAGACCCTATGGGTCAGTTCCTGGACTTACTTAGACAGAATTTGGTTCGACAACCCCAACCACCTCAAGGGGACAGCAGCAATGTGGCCAACTCTTTTAGGGCCTTTAAATCATTGAAGCCTCCTGAGTTTACAGGATCAGCCGACCCAGTAGAAGCAAGGGCATGGATTAAGGAGATGGAGAAGTCATTTGAAATTTTGAGTATTGAGGAGGCACAAAAGACTGTTTTTGCATCATACATGTTAAAGGGAGAGGCCAACTACTGGTGGGAGGCCAAGAGAAATATGGAAGCAGGTGCTGTGATAGCTTGGGAAAGGTTTAAGCAATTATTTCTGGAAAAGTATTTTCCGAGGTTCATGAAAACTCAGATGGAGCTCAAGTTCTTGGAGCTAAAGCAAAATAATGTATCAGTGGCGGAGTATGAAGCGAAGTTTACAGAACTGTCTAGGTTCGTGCCCGAGTTCGTGGACACAGATGAAAAGAGAGCTAGTAGGTTTCAGCAAGGGTTGAGGCCAGGGATCCAGAATCGGGTGGCTATTCTAGAAATTACGGATTATGCCACCCTAGTACAGAAAGCCTCAATCGCCGAAGCAGGTATTGATCAAGTCCAGAAAGATAGGGGAGGAAGAAAAAGGAAGCATGTGAGTATGGGAGGGGGTTCGGAAGGAGGCAACCCTTCAAACAAGTTCAATCGCAGAGCGGTTTCCCTACCTGGTAGAAATGAAGGTTCCAGGCCAACCAGGAGCACCAGTGTAAACCAGGGTAATAAGCAGTTGGGAGCACCCCAGTCCCAGTCGCTTCGACCTTCATTTCCGGTATGTGCCACCTGTGGAAAGAAACATCTAGGTATATGCAAATTAGGGACGATAACTTGTTATAAGTGTGGACGACCGGGCCATTATGCCAGTTCTTGTACCCGAGATTCCCTTAGTGACAGCAAGAGTCCTACTTGTTATAATTGTGGTCAGCAGGATCATATATCAAGAAATTGTCAAAAGAGCAAGCCAGCCGCATCAGGGGCCAGCAAGGCTGCCTCCAACAAGCCACCAACGGCCAGAACTTTTAACATGACAGTACAGGACGCAGTAAGGGATACCAATGTGATAGCAGGTACTCTTTCCCTCAATTCAGTCAGTGCAAATGTTTTATTTGACTCTGGAGCGACTAAATCCTTTATATCAAAGGACTTTGCTTATAAACTAGGACTTAAAGCTCAACCCCTGAGAGGTACCTTACAAGTAGAAATAGCCAATCATGAGATAGTTCCAGTTAATCAGATTCATCCCGGATGTGAGTTAAAGATAGGAGATCAATCGTTTTCTGTTGATTTGATTCCTTTCAAGTTAGGGGAGTTTGATGTCATTTTAGGAATGGATTGGTTGTCCCGTAATAATGCTCAGATAGATTGTAAAGGGAAGAAGATTAGATTGAGTACCACAGGAAAGAAGGATATAGTTTTTAAAGGGATAAGACAGACGCAAAAATTCTTAACCATGGCCCAAACTAAGAGATTGTTGCGAAAAGGAAACGAAGCCTACTTAGCTTACGTGGTGGACACCCAAAAGGAGGTGCCCAATCTGCAAGATATTCCCGTAGTCAACGAATTCGAGGATGTGTTTCCCCAAGACCTTCCAGGGTTACCACCCGACAGGGAAATTGAGTTTGCAATCGAGCTAGCCCCAGGGACAGCACCAGTATCCAAAGCCCCGTATAGATTAGCCCCAGTAGAGATGAAGGAGCTAGCTACCCAGCTGCAAGAACTGTTAGAGAAAGGTTTTATAAGACCTAGTGTGTCGCCTTGGGGCGCACTAGTGTTGTTTGTTAAGAAGAAAGATGGGAGTATGAGATTATGCATCGACTATCGCGAATTAAATAAGCTAACCATAAAGAACAAGTACCCTTTGCCAAGAATCGATGATTTGTTCGATCAGCTAAAAGATGCTGTATACTTTTCTAAGATTGACTTGAGAACTGGGTATCACCAGCTAAAGATTAGGCCAGAGGATATTCCTAAGACTACTTTCCGTACCCGTTATGGACATTACGAGTTTTTGGTGATGTCGTTTGGATTAACCAATGCCCCCGCAGCTTTTATGGATTTGATGAATAGAGTGTTCAAGAAATATTTAGACAAATTCGTCATAGTTTTCATTGATGACATTCTTATCTATTCCAAGACGGAAGCCGAACACGCTGAGCATCTGAGGATAGCTTTAGGAATTCTCAGGAAGGAGCAGTTGTATGCCAAGTTCTCGAAGTGTGAATTCTGGAAAAAGGAGGTGCAATTCTTAGGGCATGTGATTAATAAGGAGGGAGTGTTGGTGGACCCCTCCAAGATAGAAGCAGTTTCGAATTGGGAACGACCAACCATTCCAACAGAAGTAAGGAGCTTTATCGGACTGGCAGGATATTACCGAAGGTTTGTGCAAGATTTTGCAAAGATAGCAGCCCCGTTAACACGACTTACCCGCAAGACGGAGAAGTTTGAATGGACAGATAAATGTGAGAAAAGCTTTCAAGAGCTGAAGAAAAGGTTGGTGACGACCCCTGTGTTGGCGTTGCCCGATGGAAAAGGAGACTTCGTGATTTACAGTGATGCTTCGCACAAAGGATTAGGGTGTGTGCTTATGCAGCATGATAAGGTAATCGCGTATGCATCACGGCAGCTAAAGGACTACGAGATTCGATACCCAACTCACGATCTAGAATTGGCAGCAATAGTTTTTGCTTTGAAAATCTGGAGGCATTATTTGTATGGGGAAAAATGCGAAATTTACACGGATCATAAGAGCCTCAAGTACATCTTTACCCAAAAAGAGCTTAACATGCGCCAGAGAAGATGGCTAGAACTGATTAAGGATTATGATTGTGAAATTCGTTATCACCCGGGCAAAGCCAATGTGGTGGCTGATGCCCTTAGCAGAAAGGAGAGACTTAAGATGATGACTTTGGAGGAAGCCCTGATAAGAGATATGGAGAAGTTGGAAATTGAGATCAAAATTCCAGGAGATAGCCGAGAGAAGTTGATGGAGATTCAGGTCCAATCCCCATTATTAGAAAAGATCAAGTTGTGCCAAGAGCGAATGCTCCAGGATGAAAGAGAATCCCTGACAGGGGAAGAGTTGAGGACTGAGAAAGACAACCAGGGCTTAATGAGATATACTTACAGAATTTGGATTCCTAACGTCCCAGAGCTGAAAGATGAGATTCTGCATGAAGCTCACAATAGCAGATATTCAATTGACCCAGGGGGAAATAAGATGTATCAAGATTTGAAAGAGTATTACTGGTGGCCTAACATGAAAAGAGACGTGGCGGAATGGGTAGGCAAATGCCTGACCTGTCAAAGAGTAAAAGCTGAACACCAAAGGCCCAGTGGACTTCTACAACCTCTGGAAATTCCCGAATGGAAATGGGATCATATAGCAATGGACTTTGTCGTAGGCCTACCAAGGACCAAGGCCAATCATGACGCCATATGGGTGATAATAGACCGACTAACGAAGTCGGCCCACTTTCTACCAATTAACGAAAGATTCACTGTTGATAAATTAGTGGATATTTATATGAAAGAGATTGTGGCCCGGCATGGAGTCCCGGTGACCATCGTATCAGATCGAGATCCCAGATTTAATTCGAGATTTTGGAAGAGTTTTCAGGAATGTGCCGGAACCAAGCTGAATATGAGTACTGCCTATCACCCTCAGACAGATGGGCAAAGTGAAAGGACCATCCAAACACTAGAGGATATACTGAGGTTCTGTGCCCTAGATCTTAAAGGAAGTTGGGATGATCACTTGCCATTGGTTGAGTTCTCTTATAATAATAGTTTTCATGCGAGCATTGGAATGCCGCCTTATGAGGCCCTTTACGGAAGAAGGTGCAGATCTCCCTTATATTGGGATGAAGTTGGTGAGCGTAAGTTGCTAGGGCCTGAAATGGTTCAAAGGACAAAGGACATAGTGGATTTAATTCGAGGACGGCTAGTAGCAGCCCAAGATAGACAGAAAAAGTATGCAGATTTGGCTCGGAAGGGCAAGGAGTATGAAGTAGGAGACCTAGTGTTCTTGAAAGTGTCTCCTTGGAAAGGATTGATGAGATTTGGAAAGAAAGGAAACTTGAGCCCTAGATACATTGGGCCATTTGAGGTTTTGAGACGTATTGGAAAGCTAGCGTATGAACTGGCACTACCCCCGTATTTGCAACAAGTCCACAATGTGTTTCACGTTTCGATGCTAAGGCCTTACAAGTCGGATGCTAAGCATATAGTGGAATACGAGCATGTAGACATACAACCAGACTTGACCTATGTGGAGCAGCCAATGGAAATTATAGATCGAAAGGAACAAGTGCTCCGAAACAAGGTCATCAACCTAGTCAGAGTAGTATGGAGAAATCATAATGTGGAAGAATCAACTTGGGAGCTAGAGAGCGAGATGCTAGAAAGATATCCCCATTTATTTTCAGAGTGATTTCGGGACGGAATCCTTTTAAGGAGGGGAGACTGTAAAACCCCAGATTTTTGGGTAGAATTAAAACTTTTGTTGTATGATGATGTATATATATATGTGGATGGTGGTAATGGTTTTTGAGAATTAAGTATGAAATGAATATGGATTTCAGTTTTCAAACATTTTGAGAATAATAAGAATGGACTGAACGCATAAATAAGAACAATCAATCTGGAAGATAAGAATACAATACTCCAAGGAAGAAAAGTATTTTTATGTCATCCAAATCAATATCTGGAATACATCCGACAACTCCGTAAACAAGATAGCGTACGCCCGAGAAAGCACTAGAACGTTTTCTAAGTGCAAAGAGTAAAGAGAAAATGAACCAGGAATACTGGAACGGATTTTGATCCAAAAGATTATAGAAAAACCACTGATGAATAGTAACTCTTCATTTAAAAGTTTTTCAGACCACCCTATATGCGGGACGATATAATAAACTTTCAAAGTCGCATTAGTGATCTACGATGGAAATAAAGGAATGCAAAAGCTGTCAGAATCGGAAAAATAGCATTTTTCGTTTTTCCGAAATTTCACCAAAAACGGACTAAATAATTATTATTTGAGGATATTTAAGGATTTAAATTATCAATTCCATGGATATGGATTTGATAAATGAATTAGAAGTATCGAGAACGATTTCGGTAAAATAACTCGAAGAAACCCTGCGAGCATTCTACGAAATTAAACGAAACGATAAAGCCACTTTACCAGAACCAATGCATGCTCGCCAAGTGTTGCAAGGAGAGGCAATCAGAGTTATGACTCATCAAGTTGACCATTCAAAACATTAAAAGTATTACAAAACAAAGAAAAACAAAAAGAAAATCAAAACATCACCACCATTTCCATTAAACCTTCGGCCAAGAAGAAGAAGGAAGGAGAAGTGGAGATTTCTTCCACCAACAAATTCAATCTAGAGCTTAAAACAAAGCTAGTGATTAGTACAAGGTGAGCCATGAATCTTATAGCCATTCTTTGAGTATTTCATGTTCAAATAAGTGAATGAAGATGATGATGAATAGTAACCAAGTTTTTGTTTGGTTTTGATTTTGAAACTATGGCTTCTAAAGGTTATATCAAGCAAGAATCTGAGTTTATATAGGTGTATTGGAAGTAAACAAGCTTGGAGGAGGTATGAACTTTGAACCCTTGAATGTGTTAAGTGATTTTTGAAGCTTAAATGATGAAAATGCATGTTTATGATATTAGTAGCCATGTTTGAGCCTTGTTACAAGTAATATTGAATATTAAGAACGTAAAGGCATTGCTTGGACTCAGTTCTTGGTTAAATCAGATGTATATGTGGATTGGAGTGATTGATGAGCAATTTAGATGGTTTGAAATTTGGGATTATTCGAATTACAGCCGTCGTAATGACGAAATTTCTAAAGCCCTTAAAAACAGAGCATAACAGTTAAGATAGGTCTCGGGCATGAATGTTTATATGACTTGTACTTATAGATTTTTGAACGTAGATCGTTTTGGTGCGAAAATCGAAGCAATCCGATTTACGGTTTAGGAGATATGGTCAAATTAGTGAAAGTGGTTCGAAAACGAGAAGAAAAGTTCGTAACTGAATTTGAGATTACTTAACTTGATCCTTTCAGGGGTAAACATGATAATTAAATACTAGAGACAGAAAGGAAAGTGTGGGAGAAGACCTTGGGTGAAAAAGATCGTTTTTCGATTTTATAAAAATGTTTGAAGTTAGGTTAAATGCGAGAAACCCCTTAAAACTAGTCCTTGGGTATAACTTTGGAAAACTTTGAGTAATAAATCGAAAATCATGAGATGGATCATACGAGGTTAACCCTAGAATAGTTATAACTTCAAGACAGATCAAGAGCAAGTCGGGATGATGTCCCTTGATAACAAACGAGTACCTAATTATAAGGTGTCAGTAGAAATTGCAAGGGTTATGAATATATAGTCGCATTAGTGCGGTGCTTAAGTTTAAGAATAATGTTTTGCTTGATTCCTAAGTATAAGTTATTGATGAAAGGCATTTTATTGTTGATAGATCGCCGGACTACTGCAGGACACCACCCACAGACTAAGAGATCAGGCAAGTTTCAAACTTATGCCTCTATAAACTGTTGTTGTGATAAATAAAAGTTTTAGAAATATATGCTATGTGTTTATGATTTTGAAGCGATACCTATGATGTTAAGTACAGGTTGGATTTGTAAGCTATGGTTATGGCAATATTCATAAGCCAATATGTTAAGAAAATCCCTCAGTAGGGGGTATCTACTCTATATTTAATCTACGGACCGGGAATGGTATCAGTTGTTATCTAGAGATATATTATATATTCTCTATACTTATTTTACATACTAAGAATGGTATCAGTCGCTATCTAGGGTTATTTTATTGTGTTATTACAATTAATCTATTAAGGGTATATATTTTAAATATATGATGAATAGTATTATCTACCCTTTTGTTAAGAAAGTATTTAGAAATTATTTCTAAATAAATATTGTTTATTAAATATAGTTTGCATTAATTATTTAAAGCCCTACTTCTTAAGGAAGTATTTTGTGAAAACTATTTTAAACCCTAGATAGCTAATAAAGTATATTTCAGTCAATTTTTATTATAAATAGAGAAGGTTCCCAAATCTATTTCCCGTTTAAGTCTATATTCAGAAAGACTTAAATGTTCGCTCAAACTACAAATGCATGGGACCTTTCTCGAGATTTTATGGTTGTTCCAAGTGGACTGCCCGGTCCTAAATTTTTTTGAAACTACTCCTTTACCAGCTTTGTATCCAACTATCAAAATGATTTTGATTACTCTTTCAAGACTCGAGGAGTAAAAGCAGTGAAATCAGTTGTATCCATGAACAAGCATTAGCTTGGGAAATATGGGTGAATTTTCCTTTCCAACCAGATATGACTACTTTGTGGAGTCGTATACTTGGGGAAAAAGGGAAAGGAACTTTATGTTTCAAAGTTATGGATTTTCTCGAACTCGGAGAATGTGTAAGGGACTGACTGGCGACCCGTCCCCTAAGGGAATTACGCGTAGATCATCGTTCTTCCCTTAGATTATCAGATAGTGCCCGACCGTAGGATGAGAGAAGAGTATCTGAGGCCCCTAAGGAATGGGTACCCCTAAGGAATGGGTATGCTCTTCCCCCTACAACCGATTGGCGGGTAGGTAAGTCGGTGTGAGACTGATTACTTTCCCTCTACGTAGAAAAACAGCATTTGGGGATTGCCTTACGACTGATCATCGTGGAGGTATCCCTGTCGCCTAAAATCTCCAGCTAGAGTTCACCATCCATTAAAGAGAAAGTTTTATGCAAGTTATTCATGAAGGATCATGTTTTAAGCAAGTTCCAGAAAAGAAAGTTATTCAAATTTATCAAGGATTATTCAAGCTATTCAAATCATTCAAGTCTATGCAAGTTTATAAGTTCAGAAAGCGAATTAAGAATATTTTATCTTGTCTTTAATTCTAGATCATGATATGAGATAAATGTTTAATACGTAAGATGATACTTGGATTTGTTTATATTGATTATCAGTACAGTATTATTTTGGTGGGCCTTGTTGCTCACCCTTGCTTGTTTTTTTTTCATATATCACAACAACAGATAAACCAGATGTTTCGCACCACCCTCCGCAAGAGGGTTTGGCAGCCCAGAGGACTCTCCCCTGATACTACAGCCGCCATAGCTGAGGTAGAACCTACTAGTGTTATAGACTGGTAGTTGGATTCAGTTTTTAATTATATGTATGACATAACTTAAAGAAGTGGCAGCAAACATAAACTTGTAAATTATATTTATGGGCTTGTAAACACTTATGATATGCATGTAGACCCTATCAACGTTTCTTATTTCATGTTCATCTCTGGGACTATAACTTGTATGTGTGTGAGCTTAGATTGTGGGGTCATAGCACGTTATTTATTTATTTTGATTCAAGTCAAGCATGATGTATGGAATAATGACCGTAACGACCAGATCTCCGACCCCGGGTCTGGGGCTGTTACAGAGATGGTATCAGAGAAGAGTTAGACACCCCAGAGATGATGAGACGTATAATTATAAACTCACTAAGATAATAAGAACCCTTGCCAGGTTCACCTAAAACCCTTACGGGAACTTTTAAGTACCATGATAGTAATATAGTTCGTTCTTATGTAGGCGGGCGATATCCCAGACCCAGAGGCGTTTGAGCGGCAGCATGATGAGGAGCTACTTCGGACCTCAGACCCATACTATGAGAGATCAGGAGGTGAGCATCAGGAGGAGGATCCGGAGGAGGATCCCGAGTGGGCCCCGGCCACTGGGTTTGACGAGGAGATTCCTGTTGTTGAGGTAGATTCAGAGGAGGAGATGGGAGGTGAGGCTCAGGCTGAGGAGCAGGGTAGGGATGATTCGGAGAGTCCCCCTAGTTCCCCACCTCTCCCGCTGAGTCCTCCTGCGGATCATGAGGAGCAGATCCCAGAGCCCACTCAGGCAGAGGATGTCCCGCTAGTGATCCCAGTCACTCCGCCCCATGCCCCCCTAGATGGTGTGCCGGTTTTTGTGCATGGGTGGATTGTGAGCAGGTTGACGACAGACTTGACAGCAGCAGAGGCCAGGTTGGCAGAGTCTCGGCTACAGCTCGCCGCGGAGAGGACTGAGAGGCGTAGGCTTCAGCGTATCAGGAGGACCATTCATCCCCAGGTCTTTAGGAGGGAGGTGACCCGCATCGAGCGCCGGGCACGAGCGAGGATTAGGGCCTTACAGACAGACGGAGGTGGCAGAGTGTCCCGGTTTGATACTGAGGAGATTGTTCGTCTTGCTATGGTCAGGGTGAGGGCCCTGAGCCGCGCTCGTGGCTGATTCCAGATACAGTGATATGGTAGTCTAGCTTTCTAGTCTTGCCCGGCCATGGTAGAGTGCCGACTTTTGGAGGGTTTGTTTTGTTGTATATAGTTCCCGTAGGCAGACTAGATGGATGGACTTTGTATTTCACTTTTATGCTAGTTGTTGTTTTCAGGCAGTTGTATTCTGAAACTATGATGTTGGTTCAGACGTTGTATTTTGACAGCACTATGTATATATGGGTTTCGTTTCAGTTACATCAGTTGTAGTGACCTGGTCACCAGTGTGTTTGATCTTTATCTGTGCGTACTTTTCGATTAAATTGCCATCATATATAGAACTGGGGATCTTAAATCCCAAATATACTATCATTGTGTAAGGAGAAATCCTACAAAACAGGTGCATAAATCTAATGTGATTTTTCAAAAATTTCAGTAAGATGCCTCCGCGAAGAGTTGGAACTAGGGCAAATCCCCATGGGTCTACCGACCAAGAGAGTCACAATCAACATGGTGAAAACCCTGAGTATGATGAAGAAAATGACGAAGAATATAATGAGCAGGAAGACTCCCAGTATGGGGAAAGAGATGAAACCTTCTATACCATGGATTTTGAGGATGAAAGGGAGGAACCTGAGGTTGAGCAAGAGAGGGAAGATCGGAATAGAGACCCTATGGGTCAGTTCCTGGACTTACTTAGACAGAATTTGGTTCGACAACCCCAACCACCTCAAGGGGACAGCAGCAATGTGGCCAACTCTTTTAGGGCCTTTAAATCATTGAAGCCTCCTGAGTTTACAGGATCAGCCGACCCAGTAGAAGCAAGGGCATGGATTAAGGAGATGGAGAAGTCATTTGAAATTTTGAGTATTGAGGAGGCACAAAAGACTGTTTTTGCATCATACATGTTAAAGGGAGAGGCCAACTACTGGTGGGAGGCCAAGAGAAATATGGAAGCAGGTGCTGTGATAGCTTGGGAAAGGTTTAAGCAATTATTTCTGGAAAAGTATTTTCCGAGGTTCATGAAAACTCAGATGGAGCTCAAGTTCTTGGAGCTAAAGCAAAATAATGTATCAGTGGCGGAGTATGAAGCGAAGTTTACAGAACTGTCTAGGTTCGTGCCCGAGTTCGTGGACACAGATGAAAAGAGAGCTAGTAGGTTTCAGCAAGGGTTGAGGCCAGGGATCCAGAATCGGGTGGCTATTCTAGAAATTACGGATTATGCCACCCTAGTACAGAAAGCCTCAATCGCCGAAGCAGGTATTGATCAAGTCCAGAAAGATAGGGGAGGAAGAAAAAGGAAGCATGTGAGTATGGGAGGGGGTTCGGAAGGAGGCAACCCTTCAAACAAGTTCAATCGCAGAGCGGTTTCCCTACCTGGTAGAAATGAAGGTTCCAGGCCAACCAGGAGCACCAGTGTAAACCAGGGTAATAAGCAGTTGGGAGCACCCCAGTCCCAGTCGCTTCGACCTTCATTTCCGGTATGTGCCACCTGTGGAAAGAAACATCTAGGTATATGCAAATTAGGGACGATAACTTGTTATAAGTGTGGACGACCGGGCCATTATGCCAGTTCTTGTACCCGAGATTCCCTTAGTGACAGCAAGAGTCCTACTTGTTATAATTGTGGTCAGCAGGATCATATATCAAGAAATTGTCAAAAGAGCAAGCCAGCCGCATCAGGGGCCAGCAAGGCTGCCTCCAACAAGCCACCAACGGCCAGAACTTTTAACATGACAGTACAGGACGCAGTAAGGGATACCAATGTGATAGAAGGTACTCTTTCCCTCAATTTAGTCAGTGCAAATGTTTTATTTGACTCTGGAGCGACTAAATCCTTTATATCAAAGGACTTTGCTTATAAACTAGGACTTAAAGCTCAACCCCTGAGAGGTACCTTACAAGTAGAAATAGCCAATCATGAGATAGTTCCAGTTAATCAGATTCATCCCGGATGTGAGTTAAAGATAGGAGATCAATCGTTTTCTGTTGATTTGATTCCTTTCAAGTTAGGGGAGTTTGATGTCATTTTAGGAATGGATTGGTTGTCCCGTAATAATGCTCAGATAGATTGTAAAGGGAAGAAGATTAGATTGCGTACCACAGGAAAGAAGGATATAGTTTTTAAAGGGATAAGACAGACGCAAAAATTCTTAACCATGGCCCAAACTAAGAGATTGTTGCGAAAAGGAAACGAAGCCTACTTAGCTTACGTGGTGGACACCCAAAAGGAGGTGCCCAATCTGCAAGATATTCCCGTAGTCAACGAATTCGAGGATGTGTTTCCCCAAGACCTTCCAGGGTTACCACCCGACAGGGAAATTGAGTTTGCAATCGAGCTAGCCCCAGGGACAGCACCAGTATCCAAAGCCCCGTATAGATTAGCCCCAGTAGAGATGAAGGAGCTAGCTACCCAGCTGCAAGAACTGTTAGAGAAAGGTTTTATAAGACCTAGTGTGTCGCCTTGGGGCGCACCAGTGTTGTTTGTTAAGAAGAAAGATGGAAGTATGAGATTATGCATCGACTATCGTGAATTAAATAAGCTAACCATAAAGAACAAGTACCCTTTGCCAAGAATCGATGATTTGTTCGATCAGCTAAAAGATGCTGTATACTTTTCTAAGATTGACTTGAGAACTGGGTATCACCAGCTAAAGATTAGGCCAGAGGATATTCCTAAGACTGCTTTCCGTACCCGTTATGGACATTACGAGTTTTTGGTGATGTCGTTTGGATTAACCAATGCCCCCACAGCTTTTATGGATTTGATGAATAGAGTGTTCAAGAAATATTTAGACAAATTCGTCATAGTTTTCATTGATGACATTCTTATCTATTCCAAGACGGAAGCCGAACACGCTGAGCATCTGAGGATAGCTCTAGGAATTCTCAGGAAGGAGCAGTTGTATGCCAAGTTCTCGAAGTGTGAATTCTGGAAAAAGGAGGTGCAATTCTTAGGGCATGTGATTAATAAGGAGGGAGTGTTGGTGGACCCCTCCAAGATAGAAGCAGTTTCGAATTGGGAACGACCAACCACTCCAACAGAAGTAAGGAGCTTTATCGGACTGGCAGGATATTACCGAAGGTTTGTGCAAGATTTTGCAAAGATAGCAGCCCCGTTAACACGACTTACCCGCAAGACGGAGAAGTTTGAATGGACAGATAAATGTGAGAAAAGCTTTCAAGAGCTGAAGAAAAGGTTGGTGACGGCCCCTGTGTTGGCGTTGCCCGATGGAAAAGGAGACTTCGTGATTTACAGTGATGCTTCGCACAAAGGATTAGGGTGTGTGCTTATGCAGCATGATAAGGTAATCGCGTATGCGTCACGGCAGCTAAAGGACTACGAGATTCGATACCCAACTCACGATCTAGAATTGGCAGCAATAGTTTTTGCTTTGAAAATCTGGAGGCATTATTTGTATGGGGAAAAATGCGAAATTTACACGGATCATAAGAGCCTCAAGTACATCTTTACCCAAAAAGAGCTTAACATGCGCCAGAGAAGATGGCTAGAACTGATTAAGGATTATGATTGTGAAATTCGTTATCACCCGGGCAAAGCCAATGTGGTGGCTGATGCCCTTAGCAGAAAGGAGAGACTTAAGATGACGACTTTGGAGGAAGCCCTGATAAGAGATATGGAGAAGTTGGAAATTGAGATCAAAATTCCAGGAGATAGCCGAGAGAAGTTGATGGAGATTCAGGTCCAATCCCCATTATTAGAAAAGATCAAGTTGTGCCAAGAGCGAATGCTCCAGGATGAAAGAGAATCCCTGACAGGGGAAGAGTTGAGGACTGAGAAAGACAACCAGGGCTTAATGAGATATACTTACAGAATTTGGATTCCTAACGTCCCAGAGCTGAAAGATGAGATTCTGCATGAAGCTCACAATAGCAGATATTCAATTGACCCAGGGGGAAATAAGATGTATCAAGATTTGAAAGAGTATTACTGGTGGCCTAACATGAAAAGAGACGTGGCGGAATGGGTAGGCAAATGCCTGACCTGTCAAAGAGTAAAAGCTGAACACCAAAGGCCCAGTGGACTTCTACAACCTCTGGAAATTCCCGAATGGAAATGGGATCATATAGCAATGGACTTTGTCATAGGCCTACCAAGGACCAAGGCCAATCATGACGCCATATGGGTGATAATAGACCGACTAACGAAGTCGGCCCACTTTCTACCAATTAACGAAAGATTCACTGTTGATAAATTAGTGGATATTTATATGAAAGAGATTGTGGCCCGGCATGGAGTCCCGGTGACCATCGTATCGGATCGAGATCCCAGATTTAATTCGAGATTTTGGAAGAGTTTTCAGGAATGTGCCGGAACCAAGCTGAATATGAGTACTGCCTATCACCCTCAGACAGATGGGCAAAGTGAAAGGACCATCCAAACACTAGAGGATATACTGAGGTTCTGTGCCCTAGATCTTAAAGGAAGTTGGGATGATCACTTGCCATTGGTTGAGTTCTCTTATAATAATAGTTTTCATGCGAGCATTGGAATGCCGCCTTATGAGGCCCTTTACGGAAGAAGGTGCAGATCTCCCTTATATTGGGATGAAGTTGGTGAGCGTAAGTTGCTAGGGCCTGAAATGGTTCAAAGGACAAAGGACATAGTGGATTTAATTCGAGGACGGCTAGTAGCAGCCCAAGATAGACAGAAAAAGTATGCAGATTTGGCTCGGAAGGGCAAGGAGTATGAAGTAGGAGACCTAGTGTTCTTGAAAGTGTCTCCTTGGAAAGGATTGATGAGATTTGGAAAGAAAGGAAACTTGAGCCCTAGATACATTGGGCCATTTGAGGTTTTGAGACGTATTGGAAAGCTAGCGTATGAACTGGCACTACCCCCGTATTTGCAACAAGTCCACAATGTGTTTCACGTTTCGATGCTAAGGCCTTACAAGTCGGATGCTAAGCATATAGTGGAATACGAGCATGTAGACATACAACCAGACTTGACCTATGTGGAGCAGCCAATGGAAATTATAGATCGAAAGGAACAAGTGCTCCGAAACAAGGTCATCAACCTAGTCAGAGTAGTATGGAGAAATCATAATGTGGAAGAATCAACTTGGGAGCTAGAGAGCGAGATGCTAGAAAGATATCCCCATTTATTTTCAGAGTGATTCCGGG
This sequence comes from Heracleum sosnowskyi, assembly GCA_030848705.1. Lineage (NCBI taxonomy): Eukaryota > Viridiplantae > Streptophyta > Magnoliopsida > Apiales > Apiaceae > Heracleum > Heracleum sosnowskyi. The sequence goes on from CM061242.1 coordinate 35,652,690, forward strand.
ACGGAATCCTTTTAAGGAGGGGAGACTGTAAAACCCCAGATTTTTGGGTAGAATTAAAACTTTTGTTGTATGATGATGTATATATATATGTGGATGGTGGTAATGGTTTTTGAGAATTAAGTATGAAATGAATATGGATTTCAGTTTTCAAACATTTTGAGAATAATAAGAATGGACTGAACGCATAAATAAGAACAATCAATCTGGAAGATAAGAATACAATACTCCAAGGAAGAAAAGTATTTTTATGTCATCCAAATCAATATCTGGAATACATCTGACAACTCCGTAAACAAGATAGCGTACGCCCGAGAAAGCACTAGAACGTTTTCTAAGTGCAAAGAGTAAAGAGAAAATGAACCAGGAATACTGGAACGGATTTTGATCCAAAAGATTATAGAAAAACCACTGATGAATAGTAACTCTTCATTTAAAAGTTTTTCAGACCACCCTATATGCGGGACGATATAATCAACTTTCAAAGTCGCATTAGTGATCTACGATGGAAATAAAGGAATGCAAAAGCTGTCAGAATCGGAAAAATAGCATTTTTCGTTTTTCCGAAATTTCACCAAAAACGGACTAAATAATTATTATTTGAGGATATTTAAGGATTTAAATTATCAATTCCATGGATATGGATTTGATAAATGAATTAGAAGTATCGAGAACGATTTCGGTAAAATAACTCGAAGAAACCCTGCGAGCATTCTACGAAATTAAACGAACCGATAAAGCCACTTTACCAGAACCAATGCATGCTCGCCAAGTGTTGCAAGGAGAGGCAATCAGAGTTATGACTCATCAAGTTGACCATTCAAAACATTAAAAGTATTACAAAACAAAGAAAAACAAAAAGAAAATCAAAACATCACCACCATTTCCATTAAACCTTCGGCCAAGAAGAAGAAGGAAGGAGAAGTGGAGATTTCTTCCACCAACAAATTCAATCTAGAGCTTAAAACAAAGCTAGTGATTAGTACAAGGTGAGCCATGAATCTTATAGCCATTCTTTGAGTATTTCATGTTCAAATAAGTGAATGAAGATGATGATGAATAGTAACCAAGTTTTTGTTTGGTTTTGATTTTGAAACTATGGCTTCTAAAGGTTATATCAAGCAAGAATCTGAGTTTATATAGGTGTATTGGAAGTAAACAAGCTTGGAGGAGGTATGAACTTTGAACCCTTGAATGTGTTAAGTGATTTTTGAAGCTTAAATGATGAAAATGCATGTTTATGATATTAGTAGCCATGTTTGAGCCTTGTTACAAGTAATATTGAATATTAAGAACGTAAAGGCATTGCTTGGACTCAGTTCTTGGTTAAATCAGATGTATATGTGGATTGGAGTGATTGATGAGCAATTTAGATGGTTTGAAATTTGGGATTATTCGAATTAGAGCCGTCATAATGACGAAATTTCTAAAGCCCTTAAAAACAGAGCATAACAGTTAAGATAGGTCTCGGGCATGAATGTTTATATGACTTGTACTTATAGATTTTTGAACGTAGATCGTTTTGGTGTGAAAATCGAAGCAATCCGATTTACGGTTTAGGAGATATGGTCAAATTAGTGAAAGTGGTTCGAAAACGAGAAGAAAAGTTCGTAACTGAATTTGAGATTACTTAACTTGATCCTTTCAGGGGTAAACATGATAATTAAATACTAGAGACAGAAAGGAAAGTGTGGGAGAAGACCTTGGGTGAAAAAGATCGTTTTTCGATTTTATAAAAATGTTTGAAGTTAGGTTAAATGCGAGAAACCCCTTAAAACTAGTCCTTGGGTATAACTTTGGAAAACTTTGAGTAATAAATCGAAAATCATGAGATGGATCATACGAGGTTAACCCTAGAATAGTTATAACTTCAAGACAGATCAAGAGCAAGTCGGGATGATGTCCCTTGATAACAAACGAGTACCTAATTATAAGGTGTCAGTAGAAATTGCAAGGGTTATGAATATATAGTCGCATTAGTGCGGTGCTTAAGTTTAAGAATAATGTTTTGCTTGATTCCTAAGTATAAGTTATTGATGAAAGGCATTTTATTGTTGATAGATCGCCGGACTACTGCAGGACACCACCCACAGACTAAGAGATCAGGCAAGTTTCAAACCTATGCCTCTATAAACTATTGTTGTGATAAATAAAAGTTTTAGAAATATATGCTATGTGTTTATGATTTTGAAGCGATACCTATGATGTTAAGTACAGGTTGGATTTGTAAGCTATGGTTATGGCAATATTCATAAGCCAATATGTTAAGAAAATCCCTCAGTAGGGGGTATCTACTCTATATTTAATCTACGGACCGGGAATGGTATCAGTTGTTATCTAGAGATATATTATATATTCTCTATACTTATTTTACATACTAAGAATGGTATCAGTCGCTATCTAGGGTTATTTTATTGTGTTATTACAATTAATCTATTAAGGGTATATATTTTAAATATATGATGAATAGTATTATCTACCCTTTTGTTAAGAAAGTATTTAGAAATTATTTCTAAATAAATATTGTTTATTAAATATAGTTTGCATTAATTATTTAAAGCCCTACTTCTTAAGGAAGTATTTTGTGAAAACTATTTTAAACCCTAGATAGCTAATAAAGTATATTTCAGTCAATTTTTATTATAAATAGAGAAGGTTCCCAAATCTATTTCCCGTTTAAGTCTATATTCAGAAAGACTTAAATGTTCGCTCAAACTACAAATGCATGGGACCTTTCTCGAGATTTTATGGTTGTTCCAAGTGGACTGCTCGGTCCTAAATTTTTTTGAAACTACTCCTTTACCAGCTTTGTATCCAACTATCAAAATGATTTTGATTACTCTTTCAAGACTCGAGGAGTAAAAGCAGTGAAATCAGTTGTATCCATGAACAAGCATTAGCTTGGGAAATATGGGTGAATTTTCCTTTCCAACCAGATATGACTACTTTGTGGAGTCGTATACTTGGGGAAAAAGGGAAAGGAACTTTATGTTTCAAAGTTATGGATTTTCTCGAACTCGGAGAATGTGTAAGGGACTGACTGGCGACCCGTCCCCTAAGGGAATTACGCGTAGATCATCGTTCTTCCCTTAGATTATCAGATAGTGCCCGACCGTAGGATGAGAGAAGAGTATCTGAGGCCCCTAAGGAATGGGTACCCCTAAGGAATGGGTATGCTCTTCCCCCTACAACCGATTGGCGGGTAGGTAAGTCGGTGTGAGACTGATTACTTTCCCTCTACGTAGAAAAACAGCATTTGGGGATTGCCTTACGACTGATCATCGTGGAGGTATCCCTGTCGCCTAAAATCTCCAGCTAGAGTTCACCATCCATTAAAGAGAAAGTTTTATGCAAGTTATTCATGAAGGATCATGTTTTAAGCAAGTTCCAGAAAAGAAAGTTATTCAAATTTATCAAGGATTATTCAAGCTATTCAAATTATTCAAGTCTATGCAAGTTTATAAGTTCAGAAAGCGAATTAAGAATATTTTATCTTGTCTTTAATTCTAGATCATGATATGAGATAAATGTTTAATACGTAAGATGATACTTGGATTTGTTTATATTGATTATCAGTACAGTATTATTTTGGTGGGCCTTGTTGCTCACCCTTGCTTGTTTTTTTTCATATATCACAACAACAGATAAACCAGATGTTTCGCACCACCCTCCGCAAGAGGGTTTGGCAGCCCAGAGGACTCTCCCCTGATACTACAGCCGCCATAGCTGAGGTAGAACCTACTAGTGTTATAGACTGGTAGTTGGATTCAGTTTTTAATTATATGTATGACATAACTTAAAGAAGTGGCAGCAAACATAAACTTGTAAATTATATTTATGGGCTTGTAAACACTTATGATATGCATGTAGACCCTATCAACGTTTCTTATTTCATGTTCATCTCTGGGACTATAACTTGTATGTGTGTGAGCTTAGATTGTGGGGTCATAGCACGTTATTTATTTATTTTGATTCAAGTCAAGCATGATGTATGGAATAATGACCGTAACGACCAGATCTCCGACCCCGGGTCTGGGGCTGTTACAGCTTCTGCCCAGAAATAAGTTGGTAATTTTGCTTCATCAAGCATAGTTCTAGCAGCTTCGATTAGAGTTCTGTTCTTTCTTTCAACTACACCATTTTGCTGTGGAGTTCCAGGTGCAGAAAATTCTTGTTTCACTCCTTTTTCCTTGCAGAAAGCTTCCATAATTGAGTTTCTGAATTCAGTTCCATTATCACTCCTTATAATTTTGACTTTGTGCTGTGATCCTTTGTCCAGTAGATTTACATGATCCAACAGAGTTTGAGCAGTTTCATCCTTCTTTGATAAGAAATATACCCATGTATATCTAGTATATTCATCAACAATTACTAGAGCATATTTTTTTCTGCCCATAGACATCACATTCACTGGTCCAAAGAGATCAACATGTAGAAGATGATAAGGTTCCACTACTGAAGATTCAGATTTGCTCTTGAAAGATGACTTCCTTTGCTTTGCCTTTTGACAAGAATCACATAGGCCATCTAGACTGAGTATTGATTTTGGAAGTCCCCTTACAAGATCCTTTCTTATAAGCTCATTTATGTTGTTCAAATTGAGATGAGAGAGCTTCTTATGCCAATTCCAACTCTCTTCATTTGACATTCTTGCAGTCAGACACACTGTTTTTCCATCAGAGTTTGTTACCAAACTTGCTTCATAAATGTTGTTGCGCCTGTGTCCAACTAGAACAACTTTTCCAGTAGATTTACTGATAACTTCACAGTATTCAGTATGAAAATCTACATGGTTTCCTCTGTCACAGATTTGACTCACAGATAGCAGATTATGCTTGAGTCCTGAGACTAGAGCTACATTTGTGATGATGACACTTCCAAGATTAATATTGCCATATCCTAGAGTGTGTCCTATGTTGCCATCTCCATAGAAAACCTTTGGGCCAGCCTTCTCCTTAAAGTCTGATAGCAGGGCCTTATTTCCAGTCATATGTCCTGAGCATCCACTGTCCAAGATAAGTGTGCTCTCTTTTATACCCTGCAATCACAAACAAACACTAAGTGTTAGTTTTAAGGACCCAGACTTGCTTGGATCCTTTGTCTTTCTTAACAGTGTTAGCTTTTGCAGCGGAATCACTATCAACAGAGTTTAAACTAACATTGTCAGACTTTACACTTGCAGAGTTTTCCCTAACCCATTTCAAGTTGGGTTTTGGCTCATAATAGTTGTGATAAATAGCATGATAACTCTTGCAAGTATAAATGGAATGCCAAGTGCTCCCACAGTGTGTGCATAAAGTCTGTGGTCTAACCCTAACATAATCATTCTTTACCCCTGATGTAGAAGGTAAAGAATTGATATTTTTATTCTTTGTGCAGTAATTAGCAAGATGATTAGAACTACCACAATTATAACATGTTTTCCTTGGAGCGCCAGCAGTAGGCAAGTGATTATTTCTTTTATTTATGCCTATCTTTCCATTCCTATTCTTCTTGGACCCTTTTGGTTTCATGGCAGACTTTACCTCTTTCAGCTTATGATTGAACTGTTTTCCTGTCATCAAACCAACATTAACCTGTTTTTCACAAGTTTTTACTGGCTTTCTAACAGCTTCTATTTCCATAAGATTTTATGTTATAATATTTTCCTGTTTTTCACAGGCTTCATCTGATTCCATATCAGCTTCTCTTATTACAACAGATTTTAACTTAGTGGACTCTGGAACAAATATCACAGGTTTAAGTTGTGGTTTAACCTTAACCTTGTCTTTAAACCTAAGTTCATCATTTTCACAATAGCCTAAACCTACAGAATCTGTCTGAAACACTTGATGAGTGTCTCTTCCAGAGTCTGTCCAAGTCTTGATTATTTTTCTTTCTTTTTCTAGATCAGATTCTAATTGCTTATATCTTTTGAGCAACTCCTGTTCAACATAAACAGCATCATCTCTTTCTTTTTGAATCTGCTTCATATTTTCAAGTTCTCCTTCAAGAAACTTGTTTCTATCTTTAAGACTATGATTCTCAGATTTAATTCTCTCATTCTCTAAAGTCTGATCCCTATAACTAACATGTACGCTTTTCAGATATACTCTTAACTCAGATATATTATCAGTATCATAAGCATAAGTAGTTAGGGGTACCTTATTTTCAGATGATTCAGTCTCATCTCTGACAGTTGCCATAAGAGCATAATTTACTCCATCATCAGAGTCTGAAGTATCTGCCCAGTCTTTGCCTTTAGAGATGAGTGCTTTCTCAGTTTTGCCTTTCTTGCACTCTGGAGCATAGTGACCCATCTCCTTACACTTGTAGCACTGGATTTCAGATTTATCCTTCTTGCCAGACTTGGTCTCCCTTCCATCAGACTTTCTAAAACCTTTCCTTTCAGAATTTGAATCTTTCCTTGAGAATCTCTTCCCTTTCTTAAAGTTCTTGAATCCCATCTTCTTGAAGGTCTTCACCATCAGTGCAGCCATTTGCATCATCTGTTCTTCATCATCCTCAGAGTCAGAAGCTTCATCAGAGTTTGAGTCATCATCAGAGATTGATGACTCACTTTCAGATTTAATGACTAAAGCCTTTCCCTTGGCTTTCTTCCTTGATGATTCCTTCTTGATGGGCTTCTCCTCAACTTTGAGAGCAACAGATTTTGTCTTTTTTCTTAATCTTCTATTCCTTTGTTCTATCTCCAGTTCATGAGTTTTTAACAACCCATAGATTTCATCAAGATCTGTATCAGCAAGCTCATAATTATCTCTTATTGTGGTTGTCTTTAAATCCCACTTTTCAGGTAGAGATTACAGAAACTTGAGATTAGACTCTTCAAGCTCATATTCTTTATCAACCAGAGACAGATCATTCAATAGTTTGCAAAATCTGTCATAAGTCTCAGTCAAGGTTTCATTAGGTCTTGAATCAAAGTGCTCATACTCCTGTGTGAGTATTGTCTTTCTGTTCTTCTTAATAGCACCTGTTCCCTGGCATCTGACTTCTAAAGCATCCCATATCTCTTTGGCAGTTTTGCAGCCAATTACTCTGTTAGACATAACATTATCTAAAGCACTGTGGAGAAGATGTCTAACCTTTGCATCTTTTGTAATTGATGAGATGTCCTCAGGAGTCATATCTTTCTTTTCCTTTGGAACAGTCTTTTGTTCTTGACCATCAACAACAGGAGATAATTTAGTCGGCATATGAGGACCATCATATATTCTGTCAAGGTATTCTGGATCTGTAGCCTCCAGAAACATGGTCATCTTCACCTTCCAAATTGGATATTCCACTGGCCTGAGAATTGGAACCCTGATGGTCTCATATCGACTCACAGAATTAGGTTTAACCTGTTCAACCTTGGGAGAAGTTTGATTTTCTTCGGACATGATTAATACTGTGTTTGAATCGTAAAACTGTATATATTAAACAGCCTTGGCTCTGATACCAATTGTTAGGCCGAATACACAATATAATCAAGTATGTATATGAGAATAACAATCAAGAACACTTTTTATAATATCAACAAACTGTAATTATATTAACAGTTTCTCTCTTAGTGATGTTAATGAATCACAAAGAGCTAATAGGTTACAAGAATAATATATTCAATGTTTGCGTCCCTTCTAGGGATAACCTATCTGTGTTTATATAGTACACAGCTACTTACAATCCATCTCTAATTGATATTCCTATAAGTTAGCTATACAATTGATATCAATTAAGGATTGCTTCAGTCTTCTATTCCGTTTCCTTAGCTGTATCAATATATTCTGCTTCTTTCCATCTTCAGAATATATTGCTTCTAGAATCTTTATCTTTGCACCGACAGCTAAGTCAACTATCACCCTGTCAGACTTTAACAAACTCTGACCGGCTTCCATGTAAACTCTTCACCCAGTCAGACTTTATCAAACTCTGACTTGCTTCTATATAAACTCTGATATGTACCTGTTACTTAAACACTGATGAACAAACGTCAGCAATTATATCTAACAGTTATTAATTCTAAAAATTATTTAAGTGCTAATATTTGTTCTAAATATTCAAGCATTTATTTAATTTGAATTAATTTACTTTGTTTTTAACATTGTAGATTAATGCAGCATAATTGATTAGATTTTAATTGGTTAATATCACTCAATGATATTTAATTGATTTTATTCTAAGAAAATTGTGAATTTTCTGTTAAGAATTGATTTTGGTAAATTTGAAAAGATTTATTAGAATTAAAACTGGACAGGAAATAAAAGTTTCTGATTCCTAAAATAAGAACGGGTTTTAGAAATTGGAAAAGAAGCAAAAAATATCGAATTTCAGGAAATTCGATAGTTTTTCAAGTACATAGATAAATCTATCGAATTTAATTTTCGATAGTTTTTGAAAAGGAAAAGAAAATCTATCGAAAACAATTCTCGATAGTTTTTGAAGAAAATTTGAAAAAGCATCGAATTGAATTTCATTAATCTTTATCTAAATTCTCGATGGTTTTTTGAAATAAAAAGAAAATCTATCGGAGAGAATTAATTTTTCCTTTATTTTAATTCTCGATAGTTTTTCAACAAAAGGTTTTCGATAGTTTTTGTATTAAACAGCAAAGACATTCGAAGGTGAGGAGACCATGGAGTGTATGAAGATGAAGAGCAATGCCATAACCGCTCTGATAAGGAAGAACAACTATCTTCCAGGGGTACCCACTGTCCTCACTGAATATCTAAGAACGGTGCCCCTACCACTTCTACCCCAGGGGAACAGGTAATTGAAGGTAATATTCCTGAACCTGAACTGGCTCCTGAACCACAACCAATGGATGTTGATCCAGAGCCCTCAGTGGCCATTCCAGACCAGGAGGTTGCAAACCCACAACCTCTAACCACGGTCGAAGAGCCTTTGGAAGAGCCAAATGAAACAATAAACGAACCTCCTTCCCCTCCTATACCCAATATTCAGACATCCGTGAGTGTAGAGGGAGATAGTGCCTTAGCAGCACCACATAAGGAGATACACCCTTCAACAGCAGCTCTGCCTTCCTCTAAAAGGAGACGAACAGAAATCGAGGCAACTGTTGATACTTTATTTCAAACTTCCAAAGCGCCCTTTATTGATTTTTCTGATGCTGATTGGGCTACGCTAACGAAAGCTATATCTGAACCAATAGCTCAATCAAGTAAGGAAGAATTGACGGAAGCAACTGGTGTTCCGACCATATTACGGTCAGGTTCACTGGTTGAAGGTTCTAAGAACCAAGAGTCTTCACAGACGTCGAGAGAAGGCTTTGACCTAAATGCATAATCTAAAGGGTCATTGTCTACCTCCCCAGATGGAACATATCTGGATCCTGCGGGTAAAGGGTCTGACGTAGGTGCAGATCGGTAACTCGTTGACAATGAATCAATTATTATTGAGGAGTCAACTGAGGTAAAGTCTTCACAGACTATCGGGGAAGATTTGGGATCTCTGCTGTTAAAAGAGCCTGTCTCTAACCCCCTAGAGATTCAAACTCTAGATCCTACAAAGGATATATCATCTAAGGATGATCAATAACTTGGTTTATCCAAGGACGGGGACTTGTGAAGCCCCATTGCACCACCGGTGACCTCCTTAAGGACGGATACGGTGTTTTCTTCTGCAGGTACATTGAGCAAAAAGGGATTGAGTGAAATAAAAACACTTACACCTGGCCTGAGTGGGAAAGGAAAAATGAGTGAAACACCGACAGAAACGTTGAGTGTACACCCAGAGCCAAACGTGAGGAGTGACACCCTAACCCTTCGAAATATTGATGATTTGCTATTACCTAGAGGTACATGTTCAATCCACCCTCAAGGAGATTATGGAATATGTTGAGGAACCAACAACCCGGACCTTCACAGCAACAACCTGATCCTTCTACTACCTTTTACAATGAGGATAACTTCATCGAGGATTCCTCAACTAAGGGGGAGAAAGTTGGAGAAGGGGAAACAAATGAAGTGACTAATGAAGGTTGGCAAACAACTGGATGGGGAGTTTGGGAAACCAATGAAGCTATTCCAGTTAGACAGTACTGGATTGAAGACATTGTGCAAGAAGAAGAAAGTGAGGAGGAATTTGAGATCATGCAAGAGCAACCACTACAGGAGGAGCATGAGCCATATTATCCAGAGCCAATAGAACATCCTATCTTGGATGATGATATGGAAGAAGAAGAAAATTCCCTATCACTGGAAGAAGAAGCTGCCTTGGAGATGGTGAAAGCTCAAAGAGCTGAAATAGATGCCAGGCAAGCTGAGAGAGAAAGACACCAAGCAGTTTTGAGGAAGAACTGCAGGTGATACTCATCAAGATTCAAAGAACTACAAGACTAAATGAACTGCTCCGTGAGCATCTTAAGGAGATCTTGATGAAAGTCAGTCCAGAGATTACTGAAGATCCTCCAATGGTTAGATTCATGACGAATGACTTGTTCAGAATCTGCTATTTGGCTGAGGACAAACTGAGGGACTACCCAAGCAACTATCTAATCTCAGTTGAGAAGTATCTTAGATCCACTGGATTCACATCAACGGAGAAGGACAAAGCAGCAGACACTCTTAGAAGATTTCTAATGGAGAATGTTCCTTACTATAGGAAAAGAGTGGAAAGAGGATTCGAAGTGCATACCAGATTACCAAACATGCCAAAGCTAAACAAGGAAGATGTTAACATTGCATGGTTATGGGCTGGAGTGGGTCAAGAGGTTGAATATATTGGAAGACACATCCAAGGAGCAATCCTTAAACCTGGAGAACCACTGCACTATCTATCAGTGATTGATTATCAAGCTGCTAACTCTGATCCAATGATTGAAGAAGGTGAGATCGAATTGGACTGAAGAACAGAAGCAAAGAACAACAGAACTATCAGCTCAGACAAGAGGAGCAACTTCAATGTGAAAAGTTTTATTGTTTTTTGATTTACGAAATCTGGAAATGTATATATATCTGATCCAGAATGCATTTAATATTATTACGCTGTCTTACTTTAAGTAGTTTCATGTTTCCTTAGTTAGTTGAGTTATCCTCGAAGTATTTTCTTGTCGAACTCTATCCAATCAAATAGGGGGAGATTGTAAAGCATAATGTAACATAAGATGTAAAAGAGATAACTACAACTCAACAAAGGACAAGACAGACAATAGTATTAACAGAAGCACATGAATCCAGAATCAAAGAAGAAGAGGTAAACTCAAAAAATCAAAATACGTTATGTATTCTTGAAGTCCGTAAATAGGTCACGGAAAGAAGTTCATGAAAATGTTCAAGCCTCAGTGACAGCAAAAGAAACAAGACTTTCAAGACGACAGAAGTATGTGAATGATTTAGGGTTAAGTACCACGGGATTCCAGTGATTTAAACGAAGCAACCAGAACGACAAGGGACTTATCAGAAGCATTGAAATGAAGACATAAAAGAAGAATTGATCAAGTGTTATTCATCTGTGAACCAGACTAGTTGCACTAGGTGACGGCACTAAAAAGATCAAGTTGTTTTATCGTCTCAGAAGGAAGTGATACAGTCTATTACTTAAACGCCAGTAGCTCAGTGGAATCATTAAAAGATATAAGACAAGAAAAAGGATTCGATAGTTTTTCATTTCAGAAAACTATCGAATGGTATTAAAAAGTGATTCATTAGAAAACCAATTTGAGTTAATTTAGTATTCGATAGTTTTATTTTAAAACTATCGAATGGTAAAATAACATAAATCATTCGATGGTTTTTGAAATCATTCGATGGTTTTTTAATAAGGAGCAGGTGAAAAGTATTCTTGTTTTACAGGTTGATTTTGAAGATGGACGACCAGGATTGATTCCTTCATTCCTAGTTCGATAGTTTTCAAATCCAAAGCCTACAATTACTAAGAGAGAGGCAGTGTCTTCCTCAGTCAAAGTTATTTTCAATGAAGCAATAACTGAGAGAGAGTTCGAGCCAGAGAGAAAATACCAGAGAAATTAATTCTGCTTGAATTCTATCAAAGTTTTGATTGTGTATAACTTAGAACTCATTGAATCTAATCTACGGATTAGAAATTGTAGCACCCCTCGAGGTTTATATTTATAAAAAGATATATTCCCCGAAACTTGGTTTGGTTTGGTGTGTTTGATTTCGTTATAGAACTGAATGATTAATCCGCAAACGAAATTGAATTATTTGTGAGTATCGTATTCAACCCCCCCCCCCCCTTCTACGATACTTTGGACCTAACACTGCTTCAGCCCAAAAGTAAGTGGGAAGTTTTGATTCATTTAACATTGTCCTTGCTACTTCAACCAAGGTTCTGTCTTCTTTTCCACAACTCCATTCTGTTGAGGAGTTCTTGGTGCTGAATACTGTCTAGATATTCCTTTCTCTGAGCAGAAATCATTAAGAACTGCATTCTTAAATTCAGTTCCATTATCTGATCTGATTGTCCGCATAGGTAGCTTAGCTTCCACTTCTATCTTTTTGATGTGATCAGTGATTAGTTGTGTTGCTTCATCCTTTGAATGTAAGAATAACACCCACGTGTACTTGGAGTAGTCATCCACCATCACTAATGCATACCTTTTTCTTGAAAGTGACATAACATTGACTAGACCAAATAAATCCATATGAATCAGCTGAGGGGGTTCAACAATGCTAGTCATTTCTCTGCTTCTGTGTGATGCCTTCTTAGACTTCCCTTTTTCACATGCTTCACATAGTCCCTCCTGATAAAATTCCATCAGGGGCAACCCTCTCACCAACTCTCTCTTTACCAAAGAGTTCATAGTTTTGAAGTTCAAGTGTGAGAGCTTCTTATGCCATAGCCAACTTTGTTCTGAAGATGCCTTACTGTAGAAACATGTAACTTCTCTTTCACTGGTAGAACTTAAGTCAGCTATAAACAAATTTCCTTTTCTCACTCCTAGTAGAGAAAGCTTCTCATCCTTTCTGTTTGTGATTAAGCACTTGTCCTTTCTGAAATCCACATTGTATCCTTTATCACAGAATTGACTGATACTTAGAAGATTGTGCTTCAATCCTTCAACAAAAGAGATGTTTTCAATGATGACATTTCCAATTCTCAGATTACCATATCCCGTAGTGAATCCTTTATTGTCATCTCCAAAGGTTACAATCGGGCCGATCTTCTTAACCACCTCTGTAAGAAGGGACTCTTCACTTGTCATGTGTCTAGAACAACCACTATCCAGAATCCACACGACCTTTGAGCTTTTAATCTTACCCTGCAATCACAGATTGATTAAGCGGACTTTGGTACCCAAACTTTCTTGGGTCCTGAAGGTTTAGATACTTTAACAGGAGTAACATTCAAGTCAGTGTTAACTTGTTTGACATTCATGCTTTCTGTGGATTTAACATTATCAGTGCTATTGCTACCAGATGCATTCATCAACTTAAAATAAGCATGCATGATGTTGTATGTACATAGAAAACCCTCTTTATTTCCACAGGGTTCATGAAGATCAGGCATGGCAGACATGTTATGCATTGCAGATGTATCAGCAGTTTCTACTTTAACCTTTTTACATGCATGTGTAAGGTGTCCAACAGAATTACAAATAGTGCACAACTTCCTAGATTCAATGGGAGAAGAAGAAACAATATTTTGATTAACAACATCTTTCTCATTCCTATTCTTTTTAGCCTTGCTAACCTTATTACCTATATCAGTTTTAGGTAATTCAGTTTTTACTGACTTCCTAGGCAACTTAGTTTTTATCTCTTTTTCCTTCAACATATCCTCCTCAAGCAATTCTTGTCTAATGATTAGATCATCCTCATTGAAAAGTGCTGGAAACGGCTTAAAAAAAACTGTACAATCAACATTCTTAAGAACATGTGGAGTATTCTTCTTGACAACTGAAGATGTCACAGGAAATTCCACAATCTTCTTTCTAGTTTTCTTGCTGTAGTCAAATCCTATAGCAGTTTTATTCCCTAAGGTCTGAGTATCAATTATTTCCTTAGAAATTAGGGTGGAGTTCTTATAAGCATTCAGTTTCAAATCTAAATCTGAAATCTGCTTCATGAGGATTGTCTCTATCTCATCATTACACTTGACCTTGTTCTCTAAGTATTCATTTTTCTGTTTAAGATCTTCTAATGTGACAGCTACAAGCATTAGTTCTTCATTCTTAGATTCTAGATTTTTAATCTTAAGAACTAACTTAGCATTTTTAATTTCTGATGCTAGCATGCTTGTGTGTACATTAAACAATTCTACACTTAGATCTTGTACAGTTTTCTTGTACTCAGAATTAGACATGTCAATTGTTGTTAAGATAGGTACCTGAGATGATTGTGGTGATTCCTCTGAAGAGTCGGCCATTAGGGCAAGATTTACATAGTCTTCATCTTCATCTGAATCAGTATCATCCCAACTTTTACCCTCTGCAATATAAGCTCTTCCTTTCTGCTTTCCAGATAAGGTTTCCAGTTGCTCTTTCCTGTCTCTTGCTTGACGAGGCTTCCGACATTCAGTAGCAAAATGCCCTAACTCATTGCAGTTGTAGCATCTTGATTTGCTTCTATCAATCATGCCAGTCTTGTAGCCTCCCTTAAAGCCAGTTCTTGGTGAATACTTGCTCTTCTGAAATCTGTTGGTTGAGCCCTTGAACTTGTACTTAGGGTTTCTCTTGAAACGAATGTGGCTAAACTTTGCAGCTAAGTACGCCATGGTTTTCTCTTCCATTTGCTCAAGCTCTTCTAGGGTGTAGTAATCACTTTCATCAACACCCAGATTCACAGAATCCATTTCAGCTTCTATAATCACCTCCTTTCCAGCTCTAGGGCTTTGAACCTGAATATCAGAAGTTGTTGGTTCATCCACTACAAGTGTTGTTGATCTTGCGAGTGCAGAATTCTTGTTGTCCACCGTCTCTGGTCCGTAGATTATCACTCGTTGTTCTTGCTCCATCTCATAAGTTTTAAGCTTTCCATATATCATCTCCAATGGCATCTTAGTAAAATCAATTCTTTCCCTTATGGATGAGGACTTGTGTTCTACATGATGGGGCAGTGTCATCATGAACTTCCTGTTTGTCTCTCTCAGAGGATAGGTGTAAGATCCGGGAAAATTACGTGTTAGTATGTGATGTGAAATGAAATTTTATTTCATATTAAGATTTATTAAATATTTTATCTGTTAAGTTATTCGTTAAATGATCGAATATGTGACATTATGATGCTATGTGAAAATGTGTGGGGAATTAGAAACTATTTTGAAAAGGATGTCATACTATTTTATTCTATTTTAATTATCGAAAAGAAAATTTAGATCGTTCCCAAATTATTCGGGAAATTGGTATATCGTTCGTACCAATATTTCATTCGTTAAAGTGGGAAGTATTCGAAAATATTCGTAATAGAAGTATTTTGGTTCGTATATCTATTATTAAACGATACTTGTAGTTATCCATACATTCTGGATGATTATCGTCTCATAAAACGTGTATTCTGCTTTATTAAAGGTTTAAAGCATATATTCTGTTAAATTGTATTTAAAACGATCCATCGGATCAATATCGATCCAAAAATGTCATTTGGGGTATTATTTTCCGTTTAATATAAAAAGTCGAATCGTACTTTGTTTTGCGTATAATAAAACTTAATTACAATGAAAAATCAGAAAAACCCTAGAACGTGTTCTTCGTGTTCTTGAGAATCAAACTCAATTTTGAAGGCGTTATCGGAATCCGATTTCGATGTTCTTGTAACCAAATCGAATCTCTCATCAGCCCCTATCCAAATCCATCATCAAAATCTATGTGGGTATGATTTCTGAGTTTTTCTTATTTTTAATTATTTAATTATTTTCGAATTAATGGATTTAATTTGGGGGAATCTTTGTTTTTTATTGTTCTTGATAATTGATGATATGAATGGATTGTGTGTGTTGTGCTGAGTGTTTTGATGAAATTTAATTAATTTTTGGAGTTTGGAATCGAGCAAATCGGAAATTTGAAGCTCGCCGGTTTTCTTTAAGTTTTGGCCGGACTTTTGATCCGTTGATGGGTTCTTGATTGTGTTCTAGCGATTAGATAGATCGTGAGGATAAGAGTCTAACCATGTAAAGGATTGTGAGTTTGGATGTCGGGTTGACCTCGCCGGAAAATCGCCGCCACCGCCGGTGATTCTCGTTTCTGGCGATTCTGTACTGTTTTTGCATGTGTTTGATTGGATTAAATGAAGTTGTGATGTTGCTACTGCTTTCCTGTACAAATCCGTGTGTTTGAGTCGATTTCGGGCATGGCCAGAGAAGTTTCCGGTGGCCGGACGCTAGCCGGAAACTGGGAAACCCAGTTTTCCGGTGGTGTTCTTCGCCGACCCGGAAACGTTCTTCGTGACCCGTTTACTCGATTTTCCCGACCCGGTTTTAATTCAGAAACCCCTAATTTCATTTCTAAAAACTGTTTCTGGAGTTTTTTTTTAAATAATTCAAAAATAGTTTAAAAATTCTAAAAATCATATCTTTGATTTAAAAATACATTTTATTATTCAGAAAATTCTGGAAAATCTTATTTATTATTTTAAATTCGAAAATTGATTAAACTTAATTATTTTAATTATTTTTAATTAATAATTTATTTATTTAATTAATTGATTAATTCTTAAAAAAATTGATTATTAATTAGATTTAATTAATTTAAAATTCAGTTTAATTATTTTCAAGCCTGATTTATTATTTAAAAATAGTTTGAGCATTAAAAAGGGTGTCAATTAATGTTATTAATTGATTTATTTGCATTTAAAATACTTATATTGGGTTTAAAAATCCGATTTTTGATTTAAAAGTTTTTTTATGGCTTATTTAAATTCAAATAAGCTTCGTGTGATGTTTTAAAAATATTTATAAGTGCTATATGGTTCGTATGAGTTGTGTAATGTGTTTTATAGTCCGTATATGCCCGTACTAGGGCTAGTGTCTATGTTTTAAATATCATAAATTAGACCGGGCGTCCGTTACGTAACCAGTTACTTGTTTAAATGTGTTATGTGAATGATGTGGATTATGTGAATCATCTGGTTAGTGAGTCATAAATACGAATAATCGTTTTGAGACTTGTTTAAATACTTTGGTCGTGTCTAATATTATCACGAGGGGTAGTTGGGATAGAAATTTGTTAGTAATGTTAGAAAATGAGATTTGTGAGACTGTTGACCTAAATGTTGTCTTTATAGTATGGAGATTTGTGTCAAGCAAGTTACGAGGATTACTTATCTAGTTAATCGTGATTATTCTATCAATTGAAATATGGTTGTCTATGCAACATAGGCTATTTGACGAGATGAGTCAGATTATCGAAGTATGTTAAATGAAAGACGTCGGAGAATGATAAGATATTGGTTGCGACTGATTGGGTTATTTGTGAGGTGACGTAACACCAAGGGAATGTCAACACTCGTAGAGGATATGTGCAAGTATTTTCTTCCAACAGAGATATCGGTAAGATTTGTAAGTACGTCGAAGTTAAGTTACAATCGTTTATGGAATGTGAGAATCATACGTTGAAGACTAAGTACCGTCTCATGTTTGACTATCGAGGCTGGCACGTTGATTCGAAATGGTAGGAGCAGACTAGTGGTATTCACAAGAGCGTTAAAGCAAAGAAGGACGAAAGTGGAGAATCGTGTGATAAGACAGAATAAGGAGGGAATCGTATTATTTCAGCCTTACGAGATAGCTAAGGAACAGAGGCAAGTGTTTATACCCTTGCTTATTAATTGATTGATATTTCCTTGAATTAATAGTATGCAACTGGCATACTTTTCCCTAAATATTAAATGATGACTCTTTTGCATTGAACTGCAAGTATTTTATTTAATCTCGTAAATTGACGAGTATTCATTTATACCTTATGAGCTTAGATTCATATTTTTATGTTGATTGAAAAGATATACTTATTTGAAACGATTGAGAAGATAGTTATGGGCCGTATACTAAGGCTCTCTTTCAAAAATCTTGATTTAAAAATATTAACTTGTAAAATTGCCAACCCTAGATGAGTGGGGACTGGTGAACCCTATGAGGGTAAAAAGGTTATTTTGAAATTCTGAAGTTGTGTTACTTGCTCTTCAAGTATTCTATTTTTCCATCTTGCACCTATGCAAGTATGATTATCAATTCTTACTAATGCGATTATCTGATCCAGTCCCTGATTCGAATTCATAAATGCTGTGTATGATTTAGTTCATTTCCTTCAAATATAAGGCTTATATATTATAAGTATATTTTCGAAGGACTTAAACTATTTCTGCCAGAAGTCGGTAACCCATTATTTTTCCTATTTATAAACTTCACCTTAAATTTCCTTAAACTCAAACTTGACTTTTTGTCACTTACCAGATTGGTGAATCTTAACTAATTCTTCCATAATGTGATGATTTGAACTGTTGAGGCCATCTAGAGCCTGTTATTTGAACCCTACTCTATATTGAGCTGTTGCAAATTCTATTGATATCATAATGCCTGTTTCATATCAGACTTAATCTTGTTGAGCATGTCATTGTTTATTCTTCATTATTATCCCAGTTGTTACATCGATCCCGTCGATGTTTATTATATTGTCACTTTTCATGTGCACCTCCCAATATTGTGTCGATCTCGTCGATACTGGATTATATTGTTATTCCTTGATGGATTCTTCATAGTTGAATTGTTTCCTGGAACGTGAGTTTTCCAGCGTTTGTTGTATTAAGGTTGTCGATTCTTCCGACACCTGATTGTCGAAGTAAGGTTGCCAATTGTTTTGACACCTGACGTATATAATATAGGATTGGAATGTTTTTAAATGGACCAGTAATGGTCGGACCACATTTATGGTCGGAATAACTTATGGCCCAGATTGGCCAAGGATCCAGTAGAGGACTTTGCTATAAGCAAGTCCGGGGTTGATGCATGGCTGGCCAGCAGCACAACCTTTGATTTGATAAATGTGAAATATCCAATTCTAATATCAATTCTTATTTCTGAGATGAATTACATCCATATGTTTTGTACTTGTGAGTTATGACCTGGTACTCAGGTTTATTCGTTCACTCGAAGTTGTTAGTTCGTTGATTGATAAGTAATGGTTTCAATCTTGTTGAAATCATTTACTCTTAATATATTGGATTCCAAATAGTCGAAATCCTCTTCCTTGATTCCATTGGCAATCGTGAGATATCTATCTTGATGAGTTTTATTCATACCGCATATCCAGACGGTACCATATTGAAGTCGTGAAGTACGTTCTTTATTCCACGGCCGAGCGCGTTGGCTCATTCTTACTCTTTTATTATTCTACTCTTCCAGAGTTGTTGGTTTCAGAAGATGTTATGAATAGAACGGTTATCTTCAAAACTAGTATCTTTATACATACTATGGTCTTGAAGACGTATGAGTTATATTTATTTCATATTTTCTACATACTATTTTAGTTATTGTTGTTCGGTCACCGTGATGACCAATATAAATCTTTTTGTGTTTTAAACTATTCAGTTGCGAGAAGCTGAACGAGAAATAGTGGTAAATTACCAAACTTGATTTGAGAATTTTAGAGATTACAAATGTTTTAACCAGAGGCTTGTTTATTTGAAAACCCAAAGTTTATTTTGGAAACCTTGCGTATTATATTTGATAATGCACTTGCTGAGCAATTAATTCGCTCATACTTGTTTTCTTTATATATTTTAGCCTTTCAGTAAGAAGGTATATTGGCGAGAGTTGTCCGCGTAGCTGGTCAGAGATGGGAAAAGATACTAGCGTAAAGACGTTTTGATCCAGAGTATTTGGAGCTAGTGATAGGTTTTGTATAAAGTTGATTTCTGTTAAGTATTATATTGTATAAGATTAGTTTCCTGGTATACTTCTTATCGAAGTTATACTAGTGTTATAGATTGTATGTAAAGAAGAAAAATTTTATGTAATGGAATTTTGGATTCTTGTTTCTAGCACTATAACCTTTAAAGATTCTTGATAGAGTTGGGGTCGCAAATGTTATTATTGTGTTGATTTAATATTGAGCAGGTTGTTTGAATTGAGATTGCAGCGTGACGTCCAAATCCTTTGACCCCGGATTTAGGGACGTTACAATAGGTCTTCCCTTTCATGGTTAATTCATTCAACAGCTTAGTATACTTCTCAAAGACCTGAGTTATACTTTCTCCAGGAAGTGACCTAAATTATTCATATTGAGAAGTCAGGATGTCCAATCTGTTTTCCTGCACGTCTTCAGTTCTTTCCATTATCAAATTTATGGTATCCCACATTTGTTTCCCGCTCACACAATTCATTAACTGATAGCTCATTTCCTTGTCTGCGGAGTCTGTCAATATCAGCATCAAACCTGTATCCAATCGAATCAGTTCCTTATCGGTGTTTGTGTACCCAGATAGTTCCTTTGGGATATGACTTTGAGGAACTCTAGTACCGCCAGGTGTTGTGGTTTCACCTACTGATTTCATTGGTACAAAAGGTCCGTTCTCTAAAATTCCAATATACAACGGATTAGATGCCTTGATAAATAACAGCATCTTCATCTTCCACAAACCGAAATCATCTCTAGTGAACGGGGGGAACTTTAATACCAGCAGTTATCTTTGGAGCACTCACGGTTTCTGAAAATTTTAAACTGTTTAAAATTCAAGAAATTCCAATTAAATGAAAATTTTTGAAAGTTAAATAATTTGCTTCAAATTTTCAAGCTATCTTTGATTTTGGTCTCATTCATCGGATCTGATTTGTACGTCAATTAAATAGCTCTGATACCAATTGTTAGGTCCAAAGTATCGTAGAAGGGGGGGGGGGTTGAATACGATACTCACAAATTATTCAATTTCGTTCCCGGATAAATCATTCAGTTCTAATACGAAATCAAATGCACCAAATCAAAACATGAGTCAGGGAATATATCGTTTTATAAATATAAACCTCGAGGGGTGCTACAAATCTAATCCGTAGATTAGCTTCACTGAGTTAAGTTTATCGTTATCAATACAAACTATAGAAATCAAGGCAACATAAATTCTCTGTAGTAAATGTTCTTGAGCTCTTAACTTCTTCTATTTCTTTTGATCTGCCAACAACCAACTGAAGAAGACACATAGTCTTCATTCTCGTTTTGTAGACTTCATTTGGAAAACTATCGAACCAAATTAATCAAATAATCTTGGCCGTCCATTTTCCAATCAACTTGACACAAAAACAAACCTTTTTCACCTGCTCCTGTAAATGAAAACTATCGAATGAATAAATTAGTTTTTCCTTCGATAGATTTTAAATAAAATCTATCGAATGAAAAACTAATATTCGATGGTTTTTCTATTTGATTCTCTTAAACCATTTCGATGGTTTTTCTTAAAAGAAAACCATCGAGCCTTTTCTTTTGCACTTGATCTCTTGAAAATCCTTTTGAGTTTCAGGATGTTTAGATTTAGACTTAAATCAATTTCTTCTGAGATGATAAAACATCTTGATCTTTTAAGTACTGACACCTGGTGCAACTGGTCTGGTTCACATATGAATAACACTTGATCAATTCTTCTATGTCTTCAATTCAATGCTGTTGATAAGTCCTTTGTCGTTCTGGTTGCTTCAATTAAATCACTGGAACCCTATGGTACTGACTCTAAATCATTCACATACTTCTGTAGTCTTGAAAGTCTTATTTCTTTATTTGTCACTGAGGCTTGAACATTTTCATGAACTTCTTCCCGTGACCTGTTTACGGACTTCAAGAATACATACCATATTTTGATTTTTTGAGTTTACCTTTTCTTCTTTGATTCTGGATTACAGTGCTTCTGTTAATATTATTGTCTGTCTTGTCCTTTGTTGTGTTGTAGTTATCTCTGTTACATCTTATGTTACATTATGCTTTACAGAAGAGATCTGAAAAGTGTCTCTCTTGAAACTCTGTATGGTGTGCTCAAGTCATATGAGCTAGAACTCTTTCTAGCTTTTGCCATACTCAAGGACCAACAACTGGTATCAGAGAAACAAATTGATATACAAATCTGAGATCATGACGAGTATACAGAAGTCAAGTAGTATCAAGATCCTAGCTTTTGATAAAGAGAACTACAATGTCTGGAAAAGAAAAATCTCGCTGTTTATCAAAGCTGCAAATCCACTATACATGGGAATCCTCGAGAATGGTCCCTTTATTCCACAGAAAGAAATTGCGGCCTCGACCATTGATGGTGTTATTATTCTAGCACACTGGGTTGCCAAGAAGCCATCCGAGTTTTTAGAGCCAGAAAAGGAAAAGATAGTTCTGGATGACTACTTGCAACTCATTCTGCTTGACTCTCTCAGTTTGGATAAATCCATACGTGGGAATGTCATTGGATGCTCATCAGCCAAGGAAATTAGGAACAAAATCGAGTTGTTATGTGAAGGAAGTAAAGAGGTCAGGGAGAACCAAAGACGGATTCTTGTTTCTCAGTATGAAGCCTTCATGGCAAAGCCCAGTGAAGAACTTACTCAAATGTTTTAGAGATTTAGCAAACTTATCACTGAACTCCAGATTCATGACAAGTTCTATGAGAAGAAAGAACTCAACCTTAAGTTCTTACTCACTCTTCCTGAGCATCTTGAGTACAAAGTCACTGCAATCAGAGAAGGAAGAGATTTGAAAAGTGTCTCTCTTGAAAAACTGTATGGTGTGTTCAAAGCATATGAGCTAGAACTGTAATAACCCCAAATTTTGGACTTAGTTAAAATTTTTGATGAATAGTAAATGTTGATGAATAGTAAATTTCCTGATGAAAATATTTTCAGACCACCCTATATGCAAGACATGGAATGAATGTTTCGAAGTTATATTAGTGATGTATAAGGAGAATAAGTGAATGCAAACGCAATCAGAATCAGAAGATTTCCATTTGAGTTTTATACCACTATTCATCGGACAATCGAGGATGTATTAAATTGATCATTTTGAGAAAGTATATAGAATGAGAAATCCATGATCAAATATTAAGCCAATGTAATAAAAAGATCAAGAGGATATCTTTTAGCATTAGTGCAACGAAACGTTTTCAAAATCGCTCGAACTTATAACAAGATTTAGCAACGAAGCAAAAGCATGACGAATTATGGATTAAACCCTAACCAAAGGAGAAGTATCATATAAGATCGTATGTGGGACTCGTTGGAATTTGAGAATAAGTAATTCCGGAATTAAAATGATTTAAGCGATCAAAAATGATTCCAAATGGATAGTAAAAATTTCCGGACTCCGAACGATTTGAAAATTCAGAGAGAGCTCTGTGGAGTTAAATGATGACTAAGTTTGCAATCGGAATTTGAAAACGAGATCAAGGACTCGAGAAAGTAGAATAAAAACGAGTGCACGGAAGAGGTGGTGGTTAATAAGCCACGTGAGAGCATTGTTGGCTTGTTGAGAGCCAAACAACCTTTCTACCACACAAATACAAACACATCACCACCTTGTCACCATTTTGCCCAAAACCACCCATTGCATGACATGTGGCAAGGGGGTGACAAAACTCATTCAATACCACACAAAATGGATGCATCTAATTAGCATTATTTGGACAAAAAGAAAGAAAAGAAATCAAGTATTCATCTCCCCCATTTTCTTCCAAATTCTGCCCAGCATGAGCAAGGAGAAAAGAAAAATTCATAACTCCAAATATACTCATCCTAAAATCGCCAAATTTGGACCATATCTCCCACAATGTATACCCAAGATACGTTCAACATTTAAGGGCCATCCAAGATGTATAGTATGGTCAAATATTGGATCAAAGTTGAGGCATGAATAGTAAATTCGAAAATGCTAACTTGTGTTCTTGAAGATTAAAGCTTATTAAGGTTGTATAAGGATCAAGCAAGGGTATACAAGCTATTTATAGTCTTTACCAAGCACCAAGGAAGGTATAAAACCTCTCACACTTTTTATTATGCTTTGATTATAGTGATTAAATGATGATGTTTAGAGATGGTGTGATATTAAGGATGAATACTTGTTAATGATGAGTGTTTAGTGGTGATTTTGATGGTGGAACTTGTAGACATTGGTATGAACTTGTTTATGCAGAATATAAGTTGTTTGATATGGAGAATTAGAAGTATGGTTGAGTGGGTGTTGATTATATAATGGATTGTTGGAGTGTTTTAAACACGGGAATCACGATTAAGCGTCGTTACCATGTCGGATTTTCCTTAGAACGATTAGACAGAGACCACGGTTACCTTCTAGGCATAACAAAGATGATTTCTGACCATGATCATGTAGGCTCTGTTTTTTAGTTTATTTTGGCGAAAGAATCGTATCGTTTCGATTTACGGTTTAGAAGAAACACCCGTTTTAGTGAAAGCGGTTTCGGGTAACAAAGTAGTTCACTATATGAACTTTGAGCATATGATCAAGCCCTTTAAAAATGGAAATAGGTCATGATATTAATGTAGATACTAGTATGGACAGTTAGGAAGGGAACTGAGAAGGTTTCGTGTTAAAAAGATGATTTTTCAATTTTATAAAAATGCGAGAATCAAAGTTGCGCAAGTGGAATGCCCTTAAGGGGATAGTAAAGCCATAAGTTTAGTAATGATAAAGTACTTGGGTTTTGTGAATGGATTATCAACCAAACTTTTGACTTAAGAGTTTAAGGAATGTCATGAGGTTATAAGTGACCAAGAGCGATACATTTGATGTTCGTTAATAGAACGTTAGTGCTTAAGTTAAATGCACTTTAAATGATTAAGCCAGGGGACTGATCGAGTATTTCTTTGTTTATAGATTTCCCGGCAACTTCTCGAACCCCTAACAACCAAGGACTCAAGGCAAGTTTTCGCATTCCATGCTATGTTCAATTACCTATACTGATGATGCATATGATAGGATATCATGCATACTTTCAAACCGTACATCGTATATAGATGTGTTTGTATCTTAAAACTGTTGAAATTATAGTATATGCATATGATAGATGCATGCAAGTTTTCAACCCTACATCTTATATAGATGTGGTTGTGTTTAAAAATGTTGAAATTATAGTATATGCATATGATAGATGCATGCAAGTTTTCAAACCATACATCTGAGATAAGATGCGGTTGTATTTTTAATGTTGTGATTGTGATATATAATTCTATAATGCTGTAAAGAGGATTATAACTGATTATGCTTTTGATAAAACGCTTTGTGACATATAGGGTTTATATGCTATATAAATACTAGATATAAACCGAGGTTTTAAAGGCTCTAAGGGTAGAGCACTCGTACGATGATTTTTAAAATATTAAACCTGGAGTTAAATTACTATTTTCTCTTGATTATACTGTCAGAAACTGGAGGGTCCAGGGACAGCTATGTTTTAAATATGTTGATTAAATATTCCAATATATATGTATTATTGGATATTTAATGTTAAATATTAAATAATATTTTTAAAAATATTATTTGAATATTTATTTAAGTAAGTGAATATTATTTTGGATATTCACTTAAGTGGTATTATATTGAATAATAATTCAATACTTATTATTTGAATATTTATTAAATATTCCAAAAATGATTTAAAAATCATAAGAACCTTATTTAGATATTACGTAAGGTTCCAATAATTATTTAAAAGATTTTCTGATCTTAAAAAGATATTTTACCAAACTCCCGGGTCGTGATTGCGAAATGATTTACTCGAGGATCGAGGTCAGTTGACAATAGTCAACCTACATTGTATTATTACTTCCTCAATATTTCCGGAAGTAAGTATGGTAATAAGTTCATACCTATCAACGAGCTAGATTACGCTCGGGGAACAACGATTAAGTTCGGTTCCAGTTTAAAGGATAAGATTCATCATGGGATCTGGAAGGGCTTACACGGCAATGAGACAGGTGACGGGGTAGTGACCATAATTATCAAGGCTTTCCCGGTGATGAAACAGGCGCCGAGGTAGTGACCTTGTGTGCAAAGGCTTTCACGGCAATGAAACAGGTGCCGATATAGTGACCTTATAGCACAATGGGCCCGAATGCGGCCAGGGTGATAACCAAACAGGATATCGTCCTTCTACTAGTAGAGAAGTTATGTTACGATACAGCGGCTGATCACCGTGTATCTGGTGTTCCAGAATGTCCCCTTCTTCCAATTGGAGTTGTGCTGCACATTGTAACGAAAGCCTAGGCGCTGAGTTACTGATAATGTGACAGTGATGAGTAATGATGTTCCTCATACAGTATTTGAACTGTAAGGCATGTTTTGACAAAAAGATTACTGTAAACATCATTCTGTATACGAATGAGATTTCAAAAGTTGCAACTGATATATGAGCTTGCGGAGCTTTATATAAGCCGCTATATATGTTATTGTTGAGCTTTAGTGCTCATTCTTGTTTTTATAAATATCACAATACAACAGCTTCAAAAGGTGTTCATAACTGATATTTTACAGTATTTTGAATAGTATGAGATATCTAAATAGATATGCGTGTATATATGTTGAGAAGGTATTTAAGATATACAGTATGTTGAACTGTATAGTATTTTGAATCAATGGATAGGCTTTAAGCCTTGATTCCAATATTAATATCTATTTTAAAAAGATATGTTTTGAGTCTTGGTTCATTATATCGATACCAAGGATTTCTAAATGATTTACGAAGAGTATTTGAGTATGATTATAAGTCATACAGTATTTTGAACGGGATACTATTTTGGGGACAAACCCTAGTAGTGTTAAAACTTTGATCCTATATGGATTATCTACCTTAAAGGTTTAAAGATTTAAACTGGGATAGATTTCTTGCTGAGCACTATTAGCTCATTCTTGCTTTATTAAAACTTTCAGCATGAAGAAAACATTGCCGATTCACCCCGTATTACGAGAGCAAGGGAATGGAGAGACCACCCTTGAGTTAGTTCAGCAAGATGGGTACTGCCGGAGTTAGCAGAACAGTTGCAGATTGAATTAGTGAGAATTGTTTTCGAGTAGGTTTGCATTATTGAACCTTGTATAGAATTGTGAGGTCTATTATTTTAACTTCAGGTAGAGGTTGTAAATAATAGATGAGATCCTGGATAGTACATTTGATTTGTAATAACAAGTGTTACTTATTGTTGCTCATTTCTAAGGCTATACCTTGTGTGTGTGCGCATAAGTGAATGGGGTCTTTGGAGTTGTATTATTAGAATATGGTAAGTGATACAGGTATTGTATGATTGATGGAGCGTGACAACCCAGATTCATGACCCCGGATCTGGGGGTGTTACAAGAACTCTTTCAGAAGAGAACCATACAAAGTGGATCGAAAGGAAAGATGGCCAATATGCCTGGTGCCCTTGTAGCTCATGAGCCAAAGATTACTCTGCCTAGTAAAGCAGTACAAATCATTCATCCAACTTAAGTGTCTTCCTTAAAGATTGAAGAGGTGGTGGATGATGAGGATAAAGTAGTGCTGCAACTGGATGATGTTGAAGATGAGGAATTCTACTCTATAGAGGAGATGGAAAAGATGGATAATCCAACCATGGCTTATATGGCAAAAAAGTTTAAAAATATAAGATTCAGAAGAAACAAGCCATACAAGCCTCAGGGTCAAACATCAAGGTTCAGCAAAGGGACTTCCTCCAAAACTGCTGGCAATTCTACAAGAGGAGGATACAAAACTGGAATGGTCGATAGGTCTAAATTCAGATGCTACAACTGCAATGAGCTTGGTCACTTTGCTACTGAATGTAGAAGGCCAAAGCAAAATCAGAAAATGGTTAGAGGGTCAAGTGGCCAGTACAAAAGAGGACAAGGAAGAGCCTATGTGGCTGAAGGTGGATGTTGGGATGAGTTTGATGAGGAAGAGGAAGAAGAATATGTGAACTTAGCCCTGATGGCTAAATCAGAGGATGAATCATCAAGCCCTTCAACTCAGGTACCTTCACTTGTCTTGCTTGATATGTCTAACACTGAATATAAACAAACTCTTGAGGAATTGAGTGCAGAAATGTTCAATATCCATACTAGTTTAACTGCTGCTAATGAAGAAATAGCTAGGTTAACTAAGTTAAATGAATCACTCAGTTCTGAAAATGATTTACTTTTACTAAAGACCAGTCCTTTGGACTCCTTAGCTCAGGAAAACACAAGACTTAAAAATGATCTAGTATGTGCTAAGGAGGTAGAAGAGTTCTTGAGAAAGGAAATTACTGAGAATGAATTTAAGCTCAAGGCATACATAAACTCTTCTAGGTTGCTTCAAGATCTTAATGATAAGAACACTGAGAAATAGAAGGTAGGAGTAGGTTTTGATTATGGAAAAAGATCAGGAAAGGAATCTGTGATTCTTGATTGTTGAACTGTTGTTGTTGTCAAACCCCAAATCCTCAAAAACGTTCATGCACCAAAATTCAAGATTGCTGAGGTTGATTTTGATGAGGAAGCTATGTTCATCAAACAACAGCTCCTTGATGAGGATGAAGGGGTTGACAACACAATTTTTGAAGGAAAAGATACTGTCACTATCCCCAAGACAGTAACTTTACCTTACAATCTGACAGAATGTTCTGAAGATGCTGTCAGCAATGACAAGGCAGAATCTTTTAAAGATGTTGTCAAGAGAGTATCTAAGACAGTAACCTCAAAACCTGTTGTCAAGACAGTGGATGTAAAAGGTACTGTCAAGAAAGACTCGACAGCAACTTCAGGACATGCTGTCAACACGGAGACTTTCAAGTCTAAGAACAGAAATGGCAAAGTAGGAATTAACAAGGGTAATGGCTATGCCTATGTCAAGAATGCACCCAGGAAACTATGTAATAAATATGGCTCCTCACATCATCTGACTAATGTTTGTAAGAAACCAACTGAGACTAAAGTCAATGTGACTGAGGTCAAGGGTAACTTACACAGAACCCCCGTTATGCATAAATCGATGGATGTCTATAATAACACTGATTGCATGCCCTGTAAAATTACTGCTATGAGTACTTGCTTCAATTTGCCCATTTTGTCAACTGATAAATGCTCTTACATGAACTCTGGTGAGACTTCTGAGCCTACTGGCAACAGTAAAAAGGCAACCCCCACTAAGAAAAAGACTAAGTCTTATTCTAAACCAAAGTGGGTGGCAAAGGAAGTCGAACAAAATTTTTCTGATGATTATGTTGATGTTGAAAATGAAAGAAACTCAGGTGTTACTAAGTTTGTAGGACCCAACAAGAATTGGGTACCATATGCAACCTAAAAACAATTTGTTTTGCAGGGCAAGAAAAAGAAGCATGTCGTGTGGATCATTGACAGTGGTTGCTCAAGACACATGACTGGTGATAAAGCCCTGCTATCACATTTTATGGAGAAAGCTGGCTCAATCATAACCTTTGGAGACAACAGCAAAGGTTACACAGTGGGATATGGCTGTTTGGAATTTGGGAATGTTGTCATAAATGATATTTCTCTTGTTGATGGACTAATGCACAACCTCCTGAGTGTCAACCAATTCAGTGACAGAGGATTCAAGGTTGACTTTGACATGTTGGTGTGTAATATCTATCATAAGAAGGACAGAAGCCTTTCTCTGAAGGGAGTAAGGAAAGGAAGCCTATTTGTTGCAGACCTAAGCTCAACAAAGAAGGATAAACTTTACTGTTTCTACAACAAAGCCACTGTTGGTCACAACATGCTTTGGCACAGGAAACTCTCCCATCTCAACTTTAAGACAATGAATATGTTGATGAAGAAGGAACTGGTGAGAGGACTACCTCAACATGAATTTTGTCAAGAAGGACTGTGTGAGGACTGTCAAATGGGAAAACTTAGAAGATCTGTGCATAAGTCAAAGCAAGTCAATACCAACACTGAACCACTTAAGCTAATACACATGGATCTTTTTGGCCCAGTTAATGGTCCATCTCTGGCCAGAAAGAAATATGCATGATTACTCTCGATTCACTTGGGTGAAGTTTCTAGAGTCCAAAGATGAAGCTGCTCAAGTTATCATTGATCACATAAGAGTTCTTGACAGAACTCCAAATGCAAAAGTTCAAATACTGAGAAGTGACAATGGTACTGAGTTCAGAAATGCCTTACTTGGGAACTTCTGCAAGGATGAAGGCATTGCTCAACAATTTTCTGCTGCAAGGACACCCCAGCAGAATGGTGTTGTAGAAAGGAAGAACATGACTCTGATTGAAGCTGCTAGGACTATGTTGCATGATGCTAAATTACCAACATACTTCTGGGCAGAAGCAATCAACACAACTTGCTACACACAGAACAGAATCATAATCAACAAGACTCATGGAAGCACCCCTTACCATCTGTTGACTGAGAAGAAACCTATTGTCAAATAATTTCATGTATTTGGAAGTAAGTGTTTCATGATGAAGGACAACCATGAAAAGAAAGGAAAGTTTGATGCCAAAGCTTATGAAGGCATTTTCATGGGATATAGGATAGAAAGGACTGCTTACAACGTCTATGTCATATAACACAGAACAATTGAAAAAAGTGTGAATGTCACATTTGATGAAACTAAGTTTCCAGGGATGCATGAAGATGGTCAAATGCAGATCCTTATATTTGAAAATCAAGGATACCTGGAAGAAGAAGAAATTGTTGGTGAAGAACCCAGTTTTACTCAAACTGTTGATGTTGAGAAAGATCTTGTCAATGCTAACAATATTGATCAAACTCCAACTCAGTCACAGACCGTTTCTGCTAATCTTCAAAATGATGGTGACTCTGGAATTAATGAAGAGCATGGTGGAGATAACTGCACTGGTGAAGACTCATTTCCTCAAACCGAAGTCAATCCACCAGATCAAAAAAGAAGCTTGCCCAGAGCCACAAGATGGAATAAGGATCACACTAATGATCTAATCATTAGTAATCCTTCCTCTGGGGTAAGAACTAGGAATAATGTCTCTGCTGATAACATGTTTTCATGCTTTCTGTCTCGAATGGAACCAAAGACAATTGATGAATCATTGTTGGATTCTGACTGGGTGATTGCTATGCAAGAAGAACTTAACCAGTTTGAAAGAAACAATGTATGGAAGCTGGTTCCAAGACCTAAAGGAAAATCAATCATTGAGACAAAGTGGGTCTTCAGCAACAAGTTGGATGAGAATGGAATGGTGACAAGAAACAAAGCAAGGCTAGTAGCAAAAGGTTACTGTCAATAGGAAGGAATAGACTATGATGAGACATTTGCACCTGTTGCCAGACTTGAAGCTATAAGAATTTTTCTAGCCTTTGCTGCACATTGTAACTTCAAGGTGTTCCAAATGGATATCAAAAGTGCCTTTCTAAATGGAGAGTTGGAGGAAGAAGTGTATGTTGAACAGCCACCTGGCTTTGAAGATGCTGAAATGTATAACTTTGTTTACAAACTGTTCAAAGCACTTTATGGACTGAAACAAGCTCCCAGAGCTTGGTATGATACACTCTCCACCTTTCTATTGGAGAATCAGTTTACAAGAGGTGTGGTAGATAAAACTCTGTTCTACAAGCATCATGGCAAGGACATCATTCTGGTACAAATCTATGTTGATGACATTATTTTTGGATTTTCAAATGAGAAGTTGTGTGAAAAGTTTTCATCTCTAATGAGAAACAAGTATGAGATGAGCATGATGGGAGAACTGTCATTCTTCCTTGGTCTACAAGTTCTTCAAAAGGATGCGGGAATCTTCATTTGTCAAGCCAAATATGTCAAGGAACTTCTCAAAAAGTTCAACTTAGAAGATTCGTCACCTTCCAAGACTCCCATCTCTACATCAACTAATCTGGATCTTGTCCCCAAGGGAAAGAAAGTGGACTCTAGTGCTTATAGAGGCATGGTGGGATCACTTCTCTATCTAACTGCTAACAGACTAGACATAATGTTTGCTACATGTCTTTGTGCAAGATTCCAAGCTGATCCAAAGGAGTCACACTTAGTTTCTATCAAGAGGATTTTTAGATATCTAAAGGGCACTCCTAATCTAGGCCTTTGGTATCCTAAAAATACTGGATTTGAGCTTATTGGGTACTTTGACTCAGATTATGCTGGATGTAGAATTGACAGAAAAAGCACAACAGGTAGCTGTCAATTTCTTGGTGGAAGATTGGTGTCATGGTTTAGCAAGAAGCAACATTCAGTCTCTACATTAACTGCAGAAGCTGAATATATTGCAGCTGGAAGTTGCTGTGCACAAATTCTGTGGATGAAGAATCAACTATTGGACTATGTACTAGTGTTGAACAACATTCCTATCTACTGTGATAACACTAGTGTCATTGCCATCTCAGACAATCCTGTTCAACACTCTAGGACAAAGCACATTGATATCAGACATCACTTTATAAGAGAGCATGTTGAAAGAGGAACTGTGAAACTGATCTATGTCCCAACAGAAAAGTAACTTGCAGACATCTTCACTAAACCATTGGATGAAGCCACCTTTAATAGGTTGGTAAGTGAATTGGGAATGCTTAATCTGGTATGTTAACTTACTAGTCTTTACATTTTCAATTTCTGAATGCAGCTTGTGACAGTAACCTTCAAGTTGCTATCATGAGAAGTTATTGTCCACATAGTCTTTACTCTTTTAGACATCATGTTTGCTATGACTTTGATAAACTTGATTTATGTGCTAGTCATATTAGACTTTGTGTGTCATTAACTTGAATAATCTCAAAGTTTGAGTTATTGGTCAAAGGTGTTGCATTGATTGGTTGTATGTGTGTTAATTGTTGGATTAATGGAGGACATGACTCTTAATTGCTATCTGTGGTAGTTGTATGGGTATTTCAAACTGTTGACTGTTTACCTTACCATTCATCAAATATGCCTATAAAATGAACACTAGGTCATATTAGTTTCCACACTCAAAAAAAGGTTAAATGGAAAACAAAGTAGGAATCAAATACAGACCCAAGATTCAGTGTGATTCTCCACACAAAGAAGAGATTGAGAAACTGTTCGATCAGTTAGAAGACACTCTCGATGAGGAAGAAGAGAAAGAGGCTGCTGATAAGGCCATTGAAGAGGCTAAATGGCAGAAGCAAGAAGAAGAATTTCAAGTGCTCCTCAAGCAGGAAGAAAGCACTGAAGAAGGAACTCGCTTAGAAGTTTGAGGATTAGTTGATAAAATAATGGAATCTTAATTTGTAATTTCCTTTGCTAAGATGATTTTATTAATAAAACTAGTTCTATTAACTTTCTTGTTTCTCTCTTTATGTTGTATGTATCTGTGTTAATTATCTGATTACTCTACTGTGCATGAATACTTGTCCTTAATTGAATTGAATATGTGTGGATGGTATTTCTTGAGTTAAGTAAATTAATGAAAAGGTCTGTTAAAATCCTTGATAGTTATTGTTTTCCACAAAAGTCACTGTCATCAAGAAAGATAACTGTCCCAGGATTTCATGACAGTTAGTTTCTTGACAGTAGTGAACAACATTCTGTCAAGAGTTTTAAAAGACACTGTCATTAAAGTACTTAACGATGACTGTAAGTTTCTCGCGACAATGCTACTGTCAAGACAAACCTGCTGTCATCACCCAAATGTCACAGACAGTTTGTTTCAGTGCACAGGTTACTGTCAATAGTAGTGGACAGTTACAATTGTTAATTCAACCTCCACGTTGACAAAAAATTAAGGGAGTAACCCACGTGGTGGAGTTACTGGACAACTAGCACGATTCCAAATATCCCCTTTTTCAGCATAACGCTTGAACTACCCTTTTATACAACAGTTAATCAGGCAATATCAAACCTGACACAGAACAACCAAAAAGCAAAACAACTTTCTTCTCTATTTTCTCTTTATACTCACTTAACTCATTCTCTTTCCTCTTTCATACCAACAATTGCACCTAAACAATCAATTTCTCAGACTAACTTTGCTGGCATCTATTCTCCAAATGATGTTGGTGAAGAATTCAAAGGGCTTGTTTCTTTCCTGAATAAGTCCTATCTAGGGTATGATATCACTTCAACTCCTGTTCTAGACCTAGAAAGGATTGAAAACTTCTGGGAGTTAGCTGTTGCTCAGGGAGATGGAGACCATACCACCATCAAATTCAAAATTAAAGAGCACAGTTACACTCTCACTATTCAAGGCAGCAATGCAGCTTTGGGAATTTTACTTGAACCAGGAAAGACCTACACAGAGCTTGCAAGTGATGAGACCTTGAAGAAGCTCTTCTTGAAAATTGGGTATTCGGGACCCATTCTCGAAGAGGGTACAACTAAGTGGTACCCATCTGGTGAAATGGACAGGAAGTATCTCAGAAAGGAATGGAGCATGGTTCTTGGCTATGGTGAAAGTGTTCTCTACAAAGACCACTGGTTGGAACGGGATTCCCACTTACATCAAGAAGCTCACACACTTTCTTGTCCATGGGTACAAAGTGGATGTTGGAAAGCTACTCATGGCACACCTCAAGGCTGTCATAGGTAAGAAGGTAAAGCTCTATCCTCGCTTTCTAATGCTGTGTATTAATTCTCTCTGTGATTTTAATGAAGATGCCCCTCGTACAGAGGTCTGCAGTATTTTGAAAAGAAATACACACACAACCCTCACTTCACAGAATCTCAATGCACATATTCCACTTTGCTTCACTAAACACATGGTTGATCAAGTGCATAACCTTGATTTTCCATTGCCCTCTGGGTATGAAAACTTCACTCTTGAGGATGAGGCTGGATTAGACCCAAATTCAGCTAACCCACATTCTACACCATACACTCAGCCTAGGTTCTCTAGACTTCCCAAAGTACAGAGACAAGCCTTGCAAGAATCCATAAAAAGACCCCTAGAAACTGATGTTGGTGGTAGTATTAAGAGTCAAGAGGGAGTTCATGCACCTAATGCAGCAAATAAGGAAGGTAGTCAAACAGAACCCATACTGGTTTCTCTTGAGCCTAAGAAGAAGAGAGCTAAGAGGACCAAAACCACTGGCAACCACCCTGCAGTCTCCCCTGTAGAGGAAAATAGGGCATTAAACACCTCCCTGGATGTTCCTTCTCAACAAGGGACATCTATTGAAATTGGCATGTCTCCCAAGGCACCTTGTACAGAGTCTGCACAACCTCATGTTTCAACTCATGAGGAGCCTCCACTTGCAGAATCTCACATGGAGTCAGGACACAATGAGCATTTCACTTCCCAAATTGATGCTTCACAAGTTCCATCCATGGAGAAACCAATATTCTCTTCTCCACCTTCACCTTCTTCCTTCCCTACTCATTCATTTGTTTCTTCTCCACAACTTAAAGAGGGGGACAGTCCCAACCCTTCAGGTTTTGATCATCCATCTCCAATCATGGATGAGCCCCCATCTAGTGGTGCAGAAAACCCATTTCTCAAACTGAGATGGAAACCACTCCTTCAAACACTGAGCAAGAACAAGGTACAACTCTGCCAGAAAGAGAAACAACCAGTGCCTTGTTCAATCTCCAAGGAGCATCTTAACTTAGGGAAGATGCTGTCACAGCCTGAGTTGCTGTCAAAGACATTGTGAATGTTGTCATGGATGCTGTCAAAGTTGCTGTCACAACAGAACCTGTTGTCCAAGCTGCGGTGGAACCTACTGTCAAACCTTTAGCTAATAGTGACATTCATGGACAAGCTCCTATCACCTCTACACAACCCAACCTTGATGAAGTTCTCATTGAGGATGCCTCTGATGATGATGTGCCACTCTCTCAGCTTCTCAAGGTACATTCTAAACCATCTCTTTCAATGCATGTAAGTACTGCTCATACCCATGCATCTAGGTTGAGTGAGGGTGTGCAAATGAAAAGAGAGATAAAAGAAAAGAGAGGTGAGCTTAAAAATGAGAGGCAGCCAAATGAGCTGGCAAAAAGAGAGGGACTTGAGCATGTCCAGAGTGAAATTGAGGGAGCCCACACTGTTCAGGCACTAGGCATTGAGAGTTCTTCTGTGAGAAGTGATGAGATCACTCAGAAAAACCCTGAGAGTGTGAGAACCCCCTCAGCCTCCAAGCCCCATTCTTTTCCTTCCCCTTCAAGAAGGTTAAGAACTGGTGGCCCCTCTACTCAAACTGCTCTCAAGTTGGAAGCCCTAGAGCATAGATGTCTATCCATGGAAGCTAAGCTTGACAGCCTATCTACCATGGTGTCCTCTGGCTTTACCAATATTCAAAAGATTATTCAAGCTCTACCATGAGAAATCTGCAGAACACCAAGGAAGTGGAGCTGGAAATCTATTTGAATATGAGATTGATGGGGAGACAGTATTTATGTCCAAAGAAGTATTGGAGGAACTGCAAGGAAAATCAAAATCAAAGAGGCCAATACTTCCTCCTGTATCAATTAAAGAACCAACTCCTCAGCCTCAGGAAACTGCACTTCAGAAGATGTGGAGAGAAAAGGAGGAGCAGAATAAGTTGGGGAAAGACAAAGAGAAACTGCCTGAATACTGCAATGCACCAACCTTTTGGACTGAAGGAACATAAATTGATCAGGAAGAGGCAAATACCTTAATGGTGAATTACAGAGAATGTACACTGCACAATCAGGATGAATAACTCAACAGATTAATTGAGGAGGCAATGGGGATGCCAAGCTTAACTCCAACTCAAGTCTCATCATCCCTAATGGATATAATTGTGAGTGTATGTGTGAAGATTAATGAGGAAAGAAATGGGCAATTGATGTGTACTTGAACATAGGGATTTCAATGTTCATCACCATGCAGCTGTTACAAAACCTACAAGTAAGGGTGTTGAGTGTGATGAAAGCTAAGATTAAAGCAAACCACTCAACCTTCAATGAGATCTTACAAGTGCAACTTCGGAATCTAATGTCAAAGAAACTTCCAAAGGTGTACTTTAATCCATTCTGTGTCTGTTATGGAGCAATCTCAAAGGAAGGTGTGAAGAGATGTGCATATATAGATTTGCAGGGCACCTCAAGAATGGAGACAAAGACAGTAATGAAAGTGCTAAATGTAATTCTCAAATCCAAAATCAACAAGGAAAGAGTCCTAGCTGTCAAAGCAATTCACAAACTTCTGGCAAAGAGAAATATTAAGCTAAGTTCCAAAGTAAAGAAGTTAATCTCTAAAGCCAATGCTAACAGAGCTGAGCAAGGTGAAAGCTGTGCATTTGATGACTCTATTGATGATGATGAGTTGGATGGAAGTGGAGGTTCTGGAGTTGCTAAGAATGTTGGTGGATCAACTGTTGGGAACACTGGAAATCAAGCCCAGGATACAAGCAAGGAAGAAGCCCCTGAGCAAGGAAAGAAAGATGCTGGTTCTATAGAAGAAAGGGAGAGTGAGATACTTGAAGCTTTGGAGGCAAGCATCTTAAGGTGTGCTATTTACAGTCTCAATACTGAGAAAGATGTTGTCACCAAAGATGTTGTCAACAAAGATGAAGATACTATCATGGAAGACCATGTGAAAGAAGACACTGTCAAGGAAGACACTGTCATGGAAGAAGCTGTCAAAGATGAAATCAAGAAAGCAGTCAAGCCTAAAAGGACAAAATCCTTAGCCAGAGCTTGGTTCTCTAGACAGGAACCTGAAACTGAGAAGACTACTAAAGCAAAGAAAGGAAAAACAAATTACTCAGGAAAAGAGAAAGCTACAGGGCTTGGCAGGAATCTGAAGAAGCCAATCCAAACAAAATCCTACAGCTCTTTTG
The DNA here is from genome assembly GCA_030848705.1 of Heracleum sosnowskyi. Classification (NCBI taxonomy): domain Eukaryota; kingdom Viridiplantae; phylum Streptophyta; class Magnoliopsida; order Apiales; family Apiaceae; genus Heracleum; species Heracleum sosnowskyi. Next base: position 35,690,293 of record CM061242.1, read on the forward strand.
ATCTACTCGAAAAAGAGGCTAAAGGAATCAAGAATGTTGAGGTAAAGTTGGAAGACCACAATGAAGAAATCCAGTATGTTCTCTGGTTTGATGCATCAAGGTCTGTAAAAGTTCAAAAGGACTTTACCATGGAGGTGGTTTCACATGATGTAACAGAAGCTCTTTCACTCAGAAGGAGGACAGTCACAAGGAGAATTGACTATTTCATCTTAGAGAGAATGGTAATTCTGATGCAAGGTTATGACAATGTACCTGATAAAGTCATGAAACATGTTATGATATACAAAGCTGAAAGAGATGAAGAATTTTATCAAAAATATGGGGATTGGTCTATGCATGATTATGCTGACTATGAGGATGATTTTCCTGAAGAAGAAGTGCAAGCCATGCCTAGTCAAGAGAGATCCACCAAAGCTGAACATGATCAGTCTGTTGAACAAATGGAAGCTGAACTGTTGAATGCATGTAAGGATATGAACAGTAGAAGAAGTAAAGGACCAAACTTTCAACCTTCTGTGCTGGAGAACCCTTTCAGGATCAAACATGGAAATGAAGAAATCTACTTGGATAGTTTCCACAAGATCAGAACCAGTGTGCTGAAAGAATTGAACTTCTCAGTGGTTGGATCAACTAACCATCTAGAGATGTTGTGTTCCTTTGAACTTGAAGATATTATTCAAAAGAGAAAGGGTGAAGACTCAAAGCTGGACAAGACAAGAAGGACAACTCTAAATGCATTCCCTGGCAGGAGATTCAAGCTGGATAAAGACATCTTAAAATTTAGAGTCTATATATTTGCACAAGAAAATTGGATGGATCTCCAGGATGCTCAACAGAGTGGCTCCAAAATAGTTCAACAATACATTGATGAAATTGAGGATGATGCACTATCTCCCATTGAAGTATCTCTGGTGGAAAGTCTTAGAAACCATGTAGCAGAAGCTCTCAAAAGAGAGGAAGAAAGCAGGAAGAAAAGAAAGTCTGAAGCTCAAAACTAGGTAAATGTTTCATATTTTGCTCATTCATTCTGGAGCACCTATGTTTGTATTCATTCTGATCTTTGTTAGTTAAGTTGTCAGCATGTATAATTTGAAAATTTGTAGTTATTATCCATAAAAACAAATTGGGGGAGATTGTTATGATTGATGGGTGATAGCTTAGAAGACAACTTAACTTTGTGTTTTGTAATACTTAATTTTATTAAGTAGAACATATTGTCACAGCCAGAGTATGTTCTTGTAGCCATTTCATTTGCTGTAATAAACTTGTTTATAAATCTTGGAAGAAGTTCTTTCGTTTGTTCAAGCCTCAAGGAGTATATCGGGATGACAGCAAGAATAAATGTTACTACCATCTCATTGACAGTAAGGTTACAAGAAGACAACATGTTGCAAGTCATGCAACATATTCACTCTGAAAACAACATTGGCGAAAGCCTTGAGACAGCAACTCTCTATTCTCCTGACAGCAAGTTTGGAACTCCTGACAACATCTATTGCGGGGATTTCTTACTGTCACCAAAAGCGCATTCTTGTGACAGCAAACTTGGAAATGCAGGATACTGTCTCAGAGGGATAAACTTTGTATTGGGGATCTACCCAGTCAAACATGTGACAGTTTGGATGTTCAAGAAACAGGCATGATGTAGTATCCCAACACTACATCAGGTCTGCAAAGACTACGACAGAAGCTTAAGGGATCACATGAAAAAGCTCACCAATTCAAGAGTATGACAAATCAACATCTACTGGAATTATGTTAGCTAAATATAGAATGTATCTAGATTGCTTTTTCCTGTAATGATAAACTTGTTTGTATAGCAATTTAGGTAAGACACGCGGGTAGGCAAATTGTAAGGAGCTGCCACATGAAAATGACAGCAGCTTCACAAATCCATGATGATAGAGACATGATTAGTTTACTTAGACTATCTCTCTCATTCTATACTGTCTATCACTTGAGGAATCGTTGCTTGAGAAAAACATACTTTCTCTCAAGGTTGTAGCAACACTTTCGCAAGATATATAAAACATTTATTTTGTGAGAAAACTACTTGTGATAGCATTTCTTCTACTGATAGGATTTAATCTTAGTTTTAGTTGTTGAAGCATAGATTGAATTTTATCAGTATTGCATTCAACCCGCCTTCTGCAATACTCAAGGACCAACAATGTAGTAACCCGAATTTTCAGGGTTTATTAATATTATTATTTAAATATTTCATTGCTTTTCTCAAAAGAGGAGGAATGGTATTATGTGTATTTTATTCATCTAAAATTTTTGTGAAAGCTGATTATTTTATCGATATTGTCGAATTGAGTTTGTTTTAGAATTTTGGGGATTGAATCGGTATTTTAGTTGCACCAAAATTGTATCCGATATTTTATTCGGGTTCAAAGATTTATTTTGTTTAAATTACAAAAGTATTCCAAAAGTTAGTATTTTTACATTTTTGGGAGATTTAGAATATTTGTGAATTTTTGGTATCAAACCGGTATTTTATTAGTACCAAAATTTTACCCGGTATCTTATCGGTGCCCCCTTGGTATTTGGGTGAGTTATAAAAATACTCAAAAATTCAACATTTTTACAATTCTGTAAAATCCGGGCTTTATAAAAATTTTGTGCATAATTATTTCAATTTTTAGAGTAAATATAATTTTTTAATATTATTCCGCTAATTGAGTGGAAGTTATAATTTCGTGCTAAAAATATTTTAGTAGTTGGGAATTATTTTTATATTATCGAGTATATATATTTTGAGTGTTCGTTCGCAATTTATTTTCCAATACCGGGCAATTTAGCGTTAGGTGCAGTTATTTTGTGCTAATTAAGGACACCACCTAACCAACCTTATCTCTAATACATTCTAATATATACACAGACAAACACAAACTCACGCACACAGTTTTCAAATCAAAGAAAGAAAAGAAATCAAAATGTTTTTATTTTTCTCTCTCCTGTTCTTGAGGATCAAAGTCAATTTGAAGGTGATTTAGGAATCCAAATCCAAAGCTCGAGTACTCAAATTAAAGATATTGGAGTCTAGTTTCACAATCTATAATCACATTTTGTGTGGGGTAAAATTCTGAATTTCTATTATTTTAATTAAATTCGATTTTATATATATTAAAATTATGAATTTTTGTAAACATGATTGGTTGCTGATTTTGATGTTACCATCGTGTAGCGTATGTTTTTTTGGTCAATTTCATATATTATATGTTGAATTTAGAGTTCAGTAACGTATAGAAATCGAGGTTTGATTGTCGTGTTCTTCATTTTCTTCGTGTTCTTGAGAATCAAAACTAATTTTGAAGGTGTTATTGATATCGGATTTTGGAGTTCAAGTAGTCGAATCGAAGCTCTTATAATCTAGTTTCTGAATCTGCAATCAGTTTCATCAGAGGATAAATTTTCAATTTTATATAAAGTTTTCTTTAATTCTGGAAAATAAAAATAAATTAGGGTTCATATTCAAAAATTTGGGGCTTTTTTATTCTCAGTTCGTTCACTTGTTTTGATGGCTGGGATAGCTTTATATGATTGTGTATAATGGTTTTACATGCTTAATTGAGTTGTTCTATCTCGTTTTTATCAAGTTCGTTTTAATTTAGAGTTTAATTTTGAGTTGTAAGTTAATTTTTGGGTTGTAATTCCCTAATTGATTATATATAGATATTGTTGCGTTTTAAATGGTTTTAGAGCACCATTTAAATTTTATTGTTATTATGATTTAATTAGTGATCTAAATTATTTTAAGTGTGAAATTAGCTTTAGCCTCGTTTATATGAATGTTAAATATGTGGAGTTGTTTTAGTGCTAAGAAATTGATTGTTGGTAATAATTTTAGTTTACTTTATTTAATTCCCAATTTGGGGGATTTTGTTGAAGTCCATTATTTTATGGAGTATATGTTGTTTATATACTGTTGAGTATACATGATGTTTGTTGATGTTGTACTATGTTGTTCGTCCTGTGACTGGAGGCGCAACATAGTACATGCAAATTTTGTGGATAGTCCTATTTACGAACGGGTCATGCCGAAATTTTGTAAAATGTATATACTTATTAATTGTATTTTATTATTGGTGTCTCAAAGAGTAATTAGATTTGATTATTTTTAATCGGTTTTAGATAATAATGTAATTGATTTAATTGATCAATTAATTGAGTGATTAATTGGTGAATTTTATTAATTAATTATTATTTAATCTCGATTAATTATAAATCAAATTTAATTAATATTTTCAAAAATTGCTTTATTATTTGCCTGATTTATTAAATTGATTGGTTTTGATGAATTTTATTTAATCTAGTGATAATTGGATTTAGAGTATGAATGATTGTTTAAGTTTTGTATTCTATAAGTAACTATAAATGTGTGATTAAATGCTATGTGCAGTTATAGGTTGATGAGTTATATCAGTATGTGATTAAATTATGTGAACATGGCTGAGTCTGCTTCTGCAACACCTTGTTTTAAAATTTGTGAACTCGTTACTTGTTCATTTTTAATGAGCCTTACCATTCTGGAAAGGTCTCGGAATTTTCTATAATTTTTATGTTTTACACTTTTTCATTTGAGTTCATCTTTATACTATAAACTGTCCATCTTTTTAACTAGTTAAATCTGATTTTAATTCTGATAGTATGATAATAAGTTTGGTATCGTATAGTGGCATATGAGCTGATAATTGCTATGTGTTTAAATGGTATATCGAGTTGAGTATGTTATTTTATAGTTGTGAGTTCAAGTTGATTAAGTTAAAGTATATGAATATTTTAGTTTGTAATTTGATTCTTGATTGTCGGTATTAGTTTAAAATAGGTGGATTGTTATATAAGTAGAGGAAGTGCTCCCGGATTTTCGGCAGGACTATTAAATGATTAATATTTGGCAATTGTATATAATATGATATGCTAGTCTAAATGCATACATGAATGAAACATGTGCTATGTGTTACGTGAAGTATAGGAAATTATGTGAATTAGTTATTTGAATTGCTACGTGATAAAGGTTATACGTGATTGCTTATTTCTGGATAAAGTAACTGCAAGTCAAGGCAGATTTATTTTCTTATATGTTTACTGCAAGTCAAGGCAGATGAATTTAGTATTGAATAAACTGTGGATTGTTTGTGGATGATTGAGTTAGAAAGTTTTGGTGTTTTAAAACAGGGCAACGTCCACTTTACGAATAGGTCATGCCCAATTTTCTGTAGAAATACATTCGCTTAAGTTTATAAACATTTATATTAAGTAGAGTTGAAGTCTGAAGGCTAAATTATATCTTATATTTAACTAGTGAGTAGTTGGGCGGGCACGATCTCAGTAGTGCAGACTCGTAGCAACCGCATATGCACCGGAACCAAGAGTTATCAGAATAGAAAATTGTGATGACATAAGATAGAAGAAGATGAGAATCATATTACTTCGGCTTTACGTATAGCTAAGGACCAAAGGCAAGTTTACTAACTCGTACTCTTTTGTTCGGAGTATCGTAGTAAGATTCCTGTTTTGCAATTCTTAATTCAAATACTTGTTGCATAACCAGTGCCCATTCCTATCATGTATTCATGGCAACCTATCTAATTTATAACTTGACAGTTTTATTCAGTTCATAATTCATACCTTGCAGTATCTTGTATTTACACTACGCCATAGATGGCCGGATGCAATACTTTTAAATTGCAACGCCCACTTTGTGTTACAATTGATACACTATTTTTTAACTACTGCAATACTTCGGAGGCAGTGTTACATTACACATAAACGTCACATTGCAATAGAACAGACTCTGTTGTAAAAGACTCCTTGTGTTACTCTATCGAGATAGTGTTGCATTTGATTTCAATTAATAATTAATTTTTAATTAAAAAATAATATTAAAAAAGGTGGGCTCCACAGTAAAAAGTGGGCCCCACTAATTTTTCTAATTTTTATTTAAAAATTAATTAATAATTAATTTTTAATCAAAAAATAATATTAAAAAGGGTGGGCCCCGCAGAAAAAAGTGGGCCCTACAAGTGGGCCCCACTAATTTTTCTAATTTTTATTTAAAAATTAAATAATAATTAATTATTGATTAATTATTAATTAATTATTAATAATAAAATAATATTAAAAAAGGTGGGGCCCACAGAAAAAAGTGGGTCCCACAGGTGGGCCCAATAATTTTTCTAATTTTTATTTAAAATTAAATAATAATTAATTAATAATTAATTAATAATTAAAAAATAATATTAAAAAGTTGGGGCCCAAAGGAAAAAGTGGGCCCCGCTAATTTTTCTAATTTTTATTTAAAAATTAATTAAAAATTAATTTTAATCAAAAAATAATATTAAAAAAGGTGGGTCCCACAAAAAAAAAAGTTGGCTCTCACTAATTTTTCTAATTTTTAACTCTAAACCCTAAACCCGAATAAATTTTTAATTGATTTCTTCGACGATCCAACCGTACGGATGTTAAAATATACTCATTTTAGTGTTGGGAAAAAATAATCAAAAAATATAAAAGTCTGGTTATGCCGCATCTTTCCAGAAACGTTGGAAGAGTATTGCTTTCAAGAACGGGACATTTGTCAGATTCACTGAATTTATTTTTTCAATTGATTTCTTCGACGATCCAACCGTATGGATGTTAAAAGATACTCATTCTAGTATTGGGAAAAAATAATCAAAAAATATTAAAGTTTGGTTATGCCGCATCTTTCCAAAAACGTTGGAAGAGTATTGCTTTCAAGAACGGGACATGTGTCAGATTGACTGAATAATTTTTTCAATTGATTTCTTCGACGATCCAACCGTACGGATGTTAATCGGTACTCATTCTAGTGGTGGGAAAAAATTATCAAAAAATATAAAGGTCCGGCTATGCCGCATCTTTCCAGAAATATTGGAACAGTTCTGCTTTCGAGAACGGGACACGTATCAGATTAACTCAATAATTTTTTTTAATTGATTTATTCGAAGATCTAACTGTACAGATGTTAATTGATACTTATTCTAGTGTTGGGAAAAAATTATCAAAAAATATAAAGGTCCGGCTGTGCCGCATCTTTCCAGAAAAGTTGGAACAATACTGCTCCCTGGAACGGGACACGTGTCAGATGAATAATTTTTTTAATTGATTTCTTCGACGATCCAACCGTACGGATGTTAATCGATACTCATTCTAATGTTGGGAAAAAATAATTAAAAAATATTAAGGTCCGGATGTGCCGCATCTTTCTAGAAACGTTGGAACAGTACTGCTTCCGGGAACGGGACACATATCAAATTCACTGAATAATTTTTTTAATTGATTTCTTCGACGTTCCAACCGTACAGATGTTAAAAATTTATTATTTTTCATGGTCTATTATTATGAGATAGGAAAACATTATTTTTGTATAATTTTAAATTATAAATATTCTAAAAAATAAGTTAAAAATATTGAAAATACTAAAAATATGAGCGGCAACTTTCCCCCTTAAACAAAAATATTACACTCACAGACACACCCCCCCCCCCCTTCAACACACCCACACCCTCTCTCTCGACTTTCTCCCCTCTCTCTCGACTGTCTCTCGCTCTCTCTGCAAAATCGAAGAACTCTCTGTCTCGACTCTCTTTTCTATTTTTTGTTATCTTTTCTTCTTTTCTCTATTATCTTATTGACCCACATACTAATTGGCTTGTTGTTTTGCAGGTGTCTGATTGGGGCTTCAATCGCTGGATCCAATTAATTGGTTATTACTCTTAATGGATTTTCACTTCTTAATGGTAACCTCACCTTTGCATTCAATTAATTGATTCTATTTTGATTTTCAATTAGGGCTTCAATTGGGGCTTTCTATTCTAATTCCTTAAATCAGGTTTGTTCTTGAGATATTTAAGATTTATGGTATAAAAACTAATTTGGTTAGTGCAGTGTAGTATAATTCTTACAACTGATATTGAGGTCTTATGTTTAAGAATGGTTTATGAATTGTTGCAGAGTTTGGTTTATGTAATATATGAATGCATTGACCTGAAACCTTGTGAAACTACAGTTTTGTAGTTACATCTTCATCAATATAAAATTATCAACAAGAAAAATGGGTTAGGGCTTTATGTGCTGTTAATTTATCATCTTACCTATGTACTACTAATTGATAAGATTATGTTACTATTTTCATGTGATGAATGAAGGGCCTTGACATATTCTAATGCCCAAGATTCTAGAAAACATGCAAAAATAGCTGGAGCGGTATAATGAAGCTCCTTTCTACACCCTTGGAACCTTGACTACTAATATAGCTCCTGGTTAAAATCACATTACATCTGCTATAAGTGCTGCCAACAGGTGCCCTTAGCACGACACTCCTCTGTTATGTCACGCCAAAAGAGCATCTTGGTTTGCCTGATAGGGATTATGTAAAAACTGGGGTCATATCATACAAGATTGCTGCTCACGCAGCTGATTTAAGAAAAGGTCATCCACATGTTCAAGCCTGGGATGATGCTATGAGTGCTGAATTTCTGCCAGCCAAAAAAACTATAAGTGGTGAAGAGCAAGGTGAAAGTAGTAAATAAGAATTAACTTCCATTATCTATCCTGAATTCAAACTTCTATTATAATTTTTTTTGAAATTTGTTGTTGATGCAGATATGGAATAAAACAATTGTTGTGGGATTGCATGATAAAGGTTTGTGAATGAATCGATATCAATTGCACTGAAAATCTTATTTGTATGATGTTTTTTCAGAGTGTAGAATCTGTGTATGTTATAAGTACTTTGATAGCGATATTATCATTACCTACATGCACTTTAATTACCAAAATATCTTTTTTATGCAGGTTGACTCTATATTTACGGGGCGCGGGTGGCTTCTCTAAATCACATCGCCCATATTCATACACTAACTATCGATCAAATCAGAACTTGGCTTTTAAACATCCTAAAACTCACCCATTTGCAGTTTATGAGGAATGTACGTAGCCCTCCCAGGTATGTCACATATCTAAATGAATTTTACCTCTTCGCTAATACTGAAATGTTTCATTTCTCTTTATTTACGGGTTTATTCTTGATTGCAAACCTACCGTATTCAAGATTGTTTACTGTTTGCATTAACAGTTTCAGGTTATGGACATAATAGCTTTGAGCTCAAGGTTAAATTGGTAAATTTACAAGACTGTGTCCTATCTGCTAGTGGCATTTGACATTCAGTTGCTATAACACATTCTTTCTTTCTGTGTAAAATGACCAGGAATGCAGAAATACTGACATAGAAACAGAGGCTGTAAAAAACAAGAAAAGACCTAGTTGATACACTGTTTGGACAGTTGATGCCATTTTTAAACAATGTATGTATGAAGAGCATTGGTTTTAGAAAATTCTTGGTATGTCTGTCTTGGTTTTAGATTCTTTGTATGCAAAATTTGTAATCTTGTGAAATATATGCTACTTGTTCTAAGTTTGTGCTTTCATTAGTGTTGATCTAACTGTTTGTGTTTTTAAAAGTATAGAAACATAACCTGAACCAAGTTTAGTTTTCTTTTAGATTTGTATTAATTGGTTTATTACAAGAGTTCCCTAGATGCATTCACTCAGATATTGAAGAATGAGGGTGTTAAATCTCTGTTCAAAGGTGTTGGTGCTAGTGTTTTATATGATTTAGTAAAGTTTGCTAGCACTGGTAGTCATTTGGATGCAATATGTCTTTTCATGTTACAGTTAGAAACATATTTAGACACGAATGCACTCGTATAAGTAATATGCAACTTTAAAAAAAAATTTGGTTTATTGAGAGCGGCTTACTACTTGCATATGGGTTCTGTTCTATCTAGTATGTGTTCTATCTAGTATGTACATGTCATCTGTGCTTGGAATACTGAGAATAAATTACAACCTGTAAACTTTTACATATACAAAAGCTGTGATATAAATTTTAGATTCTGTAATTATTCTTCTATTGTTTTGTTTACTTCAACAATATTCTTTAGTGGTTTTTTATGTAGTCCATAAAACTCTAATTTTGCTGAAAAATTATCTGATTTTTAGAAGGGCTAAAATGGCTAAGGAAGTGGCAAAACTGAAGGAAGAATTACAAAGTACAATCAATAAGTCTGAAATTTTATTGCCATAAAAAATAATCTTTCTGCGCCAGATTCCCTTTTTTTCCCTTTTACATATCTATTGTATTTTTATTGATGTTAATGTATACTTCTGAAATTGATACCAATATACCCCAATAACCTGGTTTGTATTTTCTATCCAGTGATTGTCCTCAGGCAATGTCACCTGGTGCCAGAAATTCAAGGATTTATGCTCTTGAGAACATGCTCTCAACGACATTGAAACCCTCGTCTCTATGGCATCTGAATTATTGGAAGCTGAAGAGTGAGAACGAGCCTTTAATGGTTGTGGCATATGGAACCAAGTTCGAGCGAAGATGATGAAATGGTACTCCATTGACTGCCTGGACTACCTTTTAGCAATTGTTTGTTTCTTACAATCAGTAGTAGCATTAGGGAGTTGGTACTTGGAATATATTTTGGTTAAGTGGTGGATGACGGAAGGAGTTTGATTATATTTTGGTTAAGTGGTGGATGAATATAGAAGGTCACTATTGTATTGATCAGTGACAAATTCTGTATTATGAATTGGTTGGTTTATTTTGTAAAAGGATTGATATAGGTATCAACCAGGTCTTGAAATTTTTTGAATTTAAGTGTTGCAATTGCTATTGTTACTAATGTTGCAATATTTCATTTTCTGTTGCCCTAGTACATAGAATTAGTGTTACATTAGCTATTCATAACATTATCTAGTGTTTCATTAGCTAAAGATTTAGTGTTCCAATAGAATGTGGGGTCCACCAGTGACGTGGTACTAAAGTGGGACCTACTGGTGACGTGGCACAGTGGGACCCACTGGTGACGTGGCAATTTTATGGGCCCCACACGTGGGCCCTACAAGTGACGTGGCACCAGGTGACATGGCAATTATGTGGGCCCCACATGTGACGTGGCACCTGGTGACATGGCAATTTTGTGGGCCCCACATGTGGGGCCCACATGTGACGTGGCATACATGTGGCACCTGGTTTGGCTGAGGTAACACGGTTCTTGTGTTGCATTTGTTTGATTTAGTGTTACTCTATGGGCCTAATGTAATACTTTACCCTGTGTTACCATTGAGAAGGAAAGCGTTGCATTTTATGTCAAAGGTAACATTGGCGGATGAAATGGTAAAAGTGCGTTACCTTTGGCCTGATGCAACAGAAATCGTGTCCAAGGTAACAGTAGGTGTGTGTTGCATCCGGCCATCTATGGCGTAGTGTTACCAGATTTAATCCTGGTTCTTTATCATTGGAAACCTGATTCATATGTACTTATTTTAACCTAACCTAGTTGATAATCTGAATCATACAGTTGAAAGTATTAAATTGAGTTAACCAGGTAGTCGATTGTTCCGACACCTAATCTGAGTACTAAATTGGAATCATAAGTTTTTATTAAAAATGAAATGTTTTAAGGACTGCAGACGCCAGTCAGAGTATCAGTATTATGTAGGCCAAAGTGGCCTTGGATCCAGTTCAGTATTTGGATATACCGTAAGGTATGATCCGGAGTTTTAGTGTGATTGATCATCCACTTTAACTCGTTGCGTCACAGTAAAAAAATCCAATTCTAATTTAAAGTTTGACACAATTGTTGTTGTTCATTTTGCCAGTTGAGCTGCTTTTTCATACATTGCTATTATCGCATTATTATTTTACCCCCAATTGAGTTGATTTCCTTCATATCTTGCCATTGTTGCATTATTATTTATCCTGTGCAGTTATTATATACTTGATGAGCTTCTTTCGCTCACTCTTGCTTGTTACCCTTGATATTTCAGTAAGACGAGAGGATGTCTCCGCTCATATGTTCTTGTTTCACCTTTTAAACCCCCAATGTAAGGTAGATTGACAGTATTTAATTGTATAAATGTGGAACGAGAAGAGTCAAGATGACGTTAGGAAGACGAGTTGATGTAGTGCATTGGGATCTAGTGTAAGGTTATTGTATAAAGTTTATTTCTAATAAATATTATATTGTATAAGATTAGTTTGCCTAGTATACTTCTTATCGAAGTTATACTAGTGTCATAGAATTTGTGCAAAGAGTATTGTTGTAAAAGTAAGTTAAAGTGTAGTAAATTTTGGATTCTTGTTTCTAGCACTATAGCCTTGAAGATCTTGGTATAGTTGGGGTCGTAGATGTTATATTGTATTGGCTTAATTTTTAACAGGATGTTTTAAATTGAGATTTTAGCATGACGACCAAATTCCCTGACCCCGGATTTGGGGGCGTCACAAACAACATAATTGACAACTAGCATTACACATTGGTTACTTAGTTTTAACCATTGGTTAATAACCACAATTTTTGTTATAAATACCAAGCTAAACTCACTCATTTCTTGGAGCCTTTTGTGTCCTAGAAGTGCTGGAGAATTCTCTCAAGAAAACACACTTCTTAGAGTACCAAAAGCCTCCCAAAATATTTGGATGCCAAAGCTTTGATCTCCCAAGATTAATCATCTTTAAGCTTTGGATTTTCATCCATTTCTACACGACTTCTTGCCCCATTCGGCCAAAAACTTTGGAGAGCTCTTTAGCTTGTGTTTAGGCACTCCCAAGGTACTCTTAATTGACTGTTTTAGTCACCATTTACTTCATCTTAAATTTCTTTCAAGTGGTGCTTAATTAGGCCTTGTTTTGGTGGCATTTTGGTTCGATTTTGGTGTGTTGTGAACATCATTCATCCAAGATTTTTAGGCAGCCTCTTGCATATTATTTTTCAGCCTATTAAGTGTTATTATATGTGTATTTGAGTCACCTTTCATCTCTTCTTGAATAGTTCTCAAGTGGTGATCAAATCCGGACATATAAGTGGTGTTTTTGGCTTGATTTAGTGTGTTTAAAACACCTCGCGGCCAAGCCTCTTTGGGCAGTGCTTGTGCACGTTTTTAGCAGCCCCTAGAGTGCTATTTCAAGTGTCTTTGAGCTACCATTAACATATAATTGAATACCTTTCATGTGGTGCTCATTTTAGACACTTCTAGTGGTGTTTTGGCGCCTAATTAGCCTCAGCTTTACACCCCTCAGCCAAGCTTCTTTAGGCAGTGCTCTTGCACGTTTTTAGCAGCCCTTAGAGTGTTCTTGGATGTGTCTTTGAGTTGCCATTAACATATACTTGAATACCTTTCAAGTGGAACTCTTGTTAGGCACTTTAAGTGGTGTTTTGGCTTGATTTTAGCCTTGTTTATACACCTCTCGGGTAAGCTCCTTAGGGCAGTGGTTTTGCATGTTTTGTGTAGCCCTTAGAGTTTTCTTACTTGTGTTCTTGAGACACCATTAACCTCTCCTTGTATATCCTTGCATTGGTGCTCATTTGGAACACATTTGGTGTTGTTTTCTTACACTTATAATCAAGTATAAACTTGTTCTTAAAGTTTGTTCTTTAAGTGTATCTTGTTAAGTTGTAGCACACCAAGAGAAGTTTCTTGAAGTATTTCTTGATCTCTCTCTAAGTCCTTAGTAACCACTTGGTGAACATTTGGTTTAAAAGGCTAAGAACTATCTTTTGATTTGTGCTTAAAAAGCATAAAACTTGTTTATACCTTAAATGGTTTAGAATTTGTTTTTGTTGGTATCAAAAGAGAGTTTCTTATTGTCTTGATTCACATAAGTCCTTTCAATCTTAATTGATTCAAAATATTTTAAAGGACTTAAGAACAAGACTATTCGAACTTTTTTTAAACCAAAACAATTCGAACCATTCAGCCATAAACTTTAATATCCATTCGGCCGGATTAAATTGAGTTTAGTAGCTTGTTTAATATTTTACGGAATATTTACAACTTTCTCTATCTCATATCTACTTGTGGTTGTGTAACACAAGTAAGTGTATATTTAACTTTGTTTATATTTGGTTAAAACTGAATATTTATTTAAGTTAGTATACTTGGCTCTTATTTATATTAACTTGTTGGACTCGTTAATATTTATATTTTTCCTTTGTGTTCTAGTTGTATTACTAGTTTATTAATCTTTCACAAAAGGATTATCAAGTCGTAGTGCTTGTATTATATTCTTTTAACGTGAGGTGAAGTGAGGTCAGGTGATTATCGCTCTAAGACCCAAGTCTTAGACACGTCAACGGGTAGTTGAGTGTCTTTGCACAGTGAGGAGGATAAAAGACCCAAGATCTAAGATCCAAGATCGTAAAAGGGCGTAGATACGAAGTCTACGCAAGGGTTTACTTACGTGGTTGTGAGGAGGTAGTGGTTTAGCTACGCTCCAGGATAAACTCGTAAGGGGACTTTATACTTTGTGCCTGTCTCAATCATTCTTACATGGTCTAACAGTAATTCTGGAGTCTCGTCTTTTCTGTGTAGAAAATACACCCAGGTGAATCTAGAAAATTCATCAACAATTACAAGAGTGTACCTTTTCTTACTGATGGACATTATGTTGATTGGTTCAAATAGGTCAAGATGTAACATGTGATATGGTTCTTCAATAAAGGTTTCAGATTTACTCTTGAATGATGTCTTTCTCTATTTAGCCTTCTGACAAGCATCATAGAGTCCATCAGGAGTATACAAAGCTTTAGGCAATCCTCTAACCAAATCTTTCTTAACCAACTCATTGATATTACTGAAGTTGAGATGAGAAAGCTTCTTGTGCTAATTCCAACTTTCATCTACTAATGCTTTACTGATGAGACAAGTAGAGGAGCCATCAGTATTGGAGTGAATATTGGCTTCATATATGTTACCATGCCTGTAGCCAGTAAGTGCAATCTTTCCTGATGATTTGCTGACTACTTCACAATGAGTTGAATAGAATTTGACATGATAACCTATGTCTGTGATTTGACTAATACTCAGCAGGTTGTGTTTTAGTCCTTTCACCAGAGCTACTTTTTCAATGATGACATTGCCAATGACTATATTACCATATCCCAAAGTTTGTCCAATATTCCCGTCTGCATAAGACATAGTTGGGCCAGCTTTCTCCTCAAATTCTGATACTAGGGCTTTGTTTCCAGTCATGTGTACAGAACATCCACTATCCATGACTAACATATTTTTCTTTTTACCCTGCAATCAGACAAAGACACACTAGTCAGAATATTTAAGAACCCACACTTGTTGGGTTCTTTTACCATGCATTTTATTAGATTTAACAGCAGAAGACTTTTTGACTTAGCAATCCTGACAGGATTGGGTCCATCAGGATTTGCTTTGTCAGTATCAGTATTGTAAAATGCATGCTTCACATTGACATTCTTTAATTTACCAGAATTTGCACTTTTATTGAACTTAGGTAAAGGATCATAAAAGTTGTAGTACAAATTATGGTATTCTTCACAAGTATAAATAGAATGCCATTTACTGCCACAATGAAAACAAGAATTCCGTGGTTTATAAAATACTGATCTATTCCTACCATCGGACCTAGGAATTTCAGTAACCTTTCTTTTACTCTTCCTGCAATCAATATCAAGATGATTAGCGTTACCACGGGTAAAACAACATTTTCTTGTTGCATTTGGGATAAACTTATAATTATTCTCTTTATTAATCCCAACTTTACCATTCATGTTTCTCTTGATAGTAGGTGTCTTTTGTCTACCAGTTACTTCACAGATTTTATCCTTAAGTTGTTTCTGAGACAGTAGACCTAGATTCTTATGACTTTTGGCTTTGACAGGTTTAGACTTAGACTTTGCAGCTGGTTGTGCAGAAGTAGATCCCTTTTCAAAAGTTGAATTGGGATCTTTACCAAATACAAAATTAACAGGTTTAATCTTAGATTTGGTTTTATCTAAAACATGTCTGTGTTAGAAAACGGAAAGTTTGAGGTATATTTTTGTTAGGCCGAATACACAATATAATCAAGTATATATAAGAATAACAATAATCAAGAACACTGTTTATGAATCAATAAAACTGTAATCGTATTAACAGCTTCTCTCTTTATGATGTTAATGAATCACAAAGAGCTTCTAGGTTACAAGAATAATAATTCAATAATCGCGTCCCTTCTAGGGATAACCTATCTGTGTTTATATAGTACACAGTTACACAATCCTTATCTAATTGATATTCCTACAAATTAGCTATACAAGTTATATCAATTAAGGATTGCTTCTTATCTTCTATTCTGTTTCCTTAGCTGTATCAATATATTCTGCTTCTTTCCATCTTCAGAATATATTGCTTCTAGAATCTTCAATTCAGCACCGACAACTAATTCAACTATCACCCTGTCAGACTTTAAATAAACTCTGACCGGCTTCCTTTAAACTCTTCACCTTGTCAGACTTTAAATAAACTCTGACCGGCTTCTGATAAACTCTGGTTAGTACCTGTTGCTTAAACACTGATAAACAAACGTCAGCAATTATATCTAACAATCTCCCCCAACTTGTTCATAATAAAATGTACAAGTTAAACATATAATTGATGATGTCAAAAACATTTAACAAATGCAGTGTTTAACATATAACAGAGTTTAATTTAAAACAGAGTTTAAATTTGACTTAGAATAGAAAATATATTAAAAACTTACAGTCAGACTTTACTTGATTTCTTGAATATCAGGCACTGTCCTGATATAGTCTGATAGCAATTTCTTTTCAGCTCTTTCTAGCTCTTCCACCATGATCTTCTTCACTTCTTTCAACTCTGGATCAAATTCTCCAGTCTGATAAATTGCAGCTCTCAGAGAATAGATGGAATTCTTCCTCATCTGATTTCCTAGCCAAATGTAATAAGCTTTATCAGATTCTAAATTAAATTCAAGAACTTTTGTACCCAGTGCTGTTCTGAACTTAGCACTGTTTCTTTTCATCTCAACAATCTTCCCATGTGCATTTCTGTATTTGGGAATATATGCACTTGATACTCCTCCTCCAAGCATTATCTTCGATCTTAGCATCTTTTCTCTGATAACTGAAGCAGCATTGTGAGTATTTCTATTTTTGACTTTTAACAAGTACAGAACATACTCCAATTCTTGATAAGATTTGAGATTTATATCAGACTCTGCAACCTTATAAACTCTTCCATCATTCATAAAGTACAACAAAAATTCCTTCTTCAACACCTTATGAAAGATCATTTGAACAGAGTCTAGCATATCAAGATTTTCTTGAGTAATGATACCAGATACAGCTAGTGACGATTGATCCATTGGACTTGTATTTATCCTTCTCTCTCTGTGTGACCCTAAACCAGATTTGTCTTTTCCTTCCTTACCCAATACTGTTCTGGTTTCAGAGAAATTCACAGCTTCAAGCTTTAAATCTTCAAGAATTTTTGGTTTGCAGAATCCTGGAAGTTGTGTAGATTTCTGTACAACTTGAGCAACGTCAGAGGTTGTCATAACTTTAGTAGTAACATCAACTTGAGCAGCATCAGAGGTTGATTTTGCTAATCTTGTTTCAACTTGAGCAATGTCAGAGGTTGAATAAATCTTCTTTTTCAGGTTAGGCTCTTCAATCATTATGCCTTTACCCTTATCAGAATTTCCAATCACAGGTCTCCTTGTATATTGTATACTCTGTTGTGTATTCTCTTTGATAGAAATACCAACTTCTTTCTTTCTAGGAGCCTTGATTTCTTGTTTCTTGTAGATTCCAGCTTCAAGATTTTTCTTGTGTTCCTCAGCAAGCATTTGCTCTTCAGCCTGGATATCTTCAATAGTGACATTCTTTCCATGCTCTTTCATGAATATCTTAGCAGCAATCTCTTCATCATTAGATGGATTAGTTGAAACAACTAAACTCTTGAGTTTTGAAGTAGATTGGCCACCAGAGTTTATCTTGTCAGAGTTTGTTTGTCTATCAGAGTTTACTCTTGACCTGCTTTGCCTTTGAGCAAAAATCTTTCTTTTAATTTCTTTGCTTCCCCCATCAGTAGAATCATCCCTCCGTCTCAGAGCTTGAGTGTCTTTGCATTTGTCTTTAGGTACACTCTCCCCCTTTTTGACATCATCAGAAAGTAATACTGATGTCAGCAATTCTAGAGCATTAGAAATAGAATTCAATTGAGTAGACATTTCAGCCTGATTCTCCTCAACTTTTCCAAGCCTCTTCTTAATTTCCTCAGAATCCTTGGCTTGCTGCTTGAGCATAGCATAATAAAAAGTTCTGTCAGACTTGAAAGTAAGATCCTTCATACTGGCTTCATTCCTTAGATTTGTAAGCATTTGTTGATTCTCATCAAATCTATTATGAAGAGATTTGACTTGAACAACAGTTGCCTGTAAGCTTGTAAGTACATCAGTATTTGAGATCTTCTTGACAGAATTAGATAGAAAATCTGCAGCCCTTTGTGCTGGGAAGACACAATCTGTATCAGCCCATTTGTTGTAGTACATATTCTGAAAATGTTCATTTGTCTGTCTATTGACTTCCCTTGCTTCAGCACTATTGACATCATCAGCCAATGAAACTTGAATACTAGGGTGTGAATGAGAACCCTCAGCATCATTTCCAGCTTCTTCATTATTGTCTGCTTCATTTTCAGGAAGAATATTTTCAGCAGTAAACTGTGCAGCTTCATCAATTTTCTCCTCTTCTACAGCTTCAGGAATATCAGAGTGAACCTGAGCAAAAACCTCTGCTTCTCTTTGAACAATCTCAACAACAAATTGTTGCAAAGCTTCAAGAATAACATTCTCAGAGTTTAGCTCATCAACAGCCTCTTGTTCCTTTTCCATCACAGCTTCATCAAGAATTGGCTCTGTGACTTTTATCATCTGATTAACCTCCTCACCTTTGTCAAGATCACAAGAAATAATTTCAGTGTGAGTGGTCAGAGATTCTTCTACCTGATCAGTTACTTGATCAGCTTCCACACCCTCTGTATAGTGATCAGAATGTATAGAGGTGTGTGCTTCAAAATTAAAAACTCTGCTATCAAAATGAGTAGCAGCTTCCTCAACTACATCATTAGTCATTGATGTAGGAGCTTCTAAATCCAAATTCATCAGATTAGCTTCATTAGAGATCCTGTCTAGATTGACAGCTTTAGTATTTGCAGCATCCTCCTGAACAAACACTTCAGGAGCTTCAGTGTTTACAAACACTCTGTCCGCATTAGCATTTAGAATATCCTCCTCAACAAACATTGCAGGAGTATCTTGAGGAACAGTTTCAGTCACAATCTCTTCATTCTCTGATGCAAGAGCTTCAGATTTATCAAGATTTGCTCTATCCTCTGAGAGCATAGTAGTTTCCCTTAGAACAGCTTCCTGAATTACCACTTCAGAGTTTACAGGCAATTCAGCTTCTTCCTCATCAAAAAGATAAGTGGCTACAAGCTTTCTTCTTTTTCTCAGAGTTTGAGAATCCTCTGCTTCATCTTCACTAGCAGATACTCTTGCTTCTTCAGAACGAGGTCTTTGTGCCCTTACTTTTCTTTTAAATGCTCTTGTCTTTGACTTCTTTAACCTCTGTGATGGAGACACAGAAGGTCCAGCCTCAGCAGTTTGAAGAGTTGATGTGATCAGAGTTTGTTGTGCTGTTTCATGTTGAGGCATTGTAGGTTTGGTAGAATTTGCTAAAAACTGTTGTACTCTCTCAGGTAAGAGAAGAGCACCAACATCCCCTTTCTTGTTATCTTTGTTAGTCAAATCAGAAAATATGCGTTTATGCAATTTAAATGATTTAATAACATCCTCATCTAAAATCTCAACATCAGGACAACAAATGTTGAATAGCAATTGACAAAATCTAGAGAAATAGACAACATTCCTATTCTCTTGCATTTTCTCACCAATATTAGTCAAGACTAATCTAGCAACATCAAAGTTAGCACCAAAAAGTAAAGAGTACCCGATTTGCAGACTATCAATGGGAATTGCATCCCAATTGGTGCACTTCTTTCCGAATGCCCTAGTTATACAGTCGAAAAAGAAACTCCATTCCTTGCGCAGAAACGGCCTTTTCAATTGCCCAATCTTCGTCAATGGTCCAGAGTATCCAATCTCTCTCATCATACGGACCAACTCAGAATCTCCAACAGCGATTGTGAAAGCATTGAAATCCTCAAACCCCAAGGCATCACGAACAGTTGTTGGAGTTATTACAAACTCTTGACCCTCATATTCAAACAAGATGGACGGTGACCCAGCCTCCCCTCCATTATCATAAACACCTGTCTGCCAGAAAGATTTGATTTGAGTTGCAGACAGCTTCATCGGAGCAGTGAGAGCAGTACCAATATCCGAGTTTGTCAAGAAATTTTGAATCAAATGAAATGCTTCTGGTGCGTTTGCAGTGTTTAGTGGTGCGGTATAGTTGTTTGGAACGAACTCTAACCCAGACGAAACGAAAGCTGTGGTTGCCATTAGAAGATTTTGAAGAAAGAACAAGTAATTGATGCGAAAGCTTAACAGAGTTTATGTGTAGAAAGGTGTTTGTGACTATGTGTGTGTGATAATAGATGTGTATGAGTAAGATGTGAAAAGTTTAACTGAAGATGTGTGTATTGTATTTAAAAGAAAATTAAAGATTAAAAACTGAAGAGTTTTTAATCATCAATACACAACTGTCTTACTCCTGTAATCATGTGAATGGGACACATGTCAAACGTGCATATGCTGACAGCTGTATTTAACAACTTCCAATATACACGTGCAGACGAGGAGACACCTGGCATCACATAAGACACTCATCATTTCCGCTTATTGTCAAAAAAAAAATCAATAATAATAAAATTATCGATTTTAATATTTCAGAAACATAATATCGAAGTACGAAGGAGCTCAACAGTCAGAAGAATAATGACTGTCTTGGAACTCCGCACTTTACTGTCCCCATAGCTTCGAGCCAAGCAAAACCTTTCAGTTTCCCTGTTGGATGCTTTAAAAACTGAAGCATTGTAACAACAGGCAATTCATATATTAAAATTACCATACATCAAATGGCAGGAACCTTTGAATTCATGGATGTAGAATCATTCTTGAATATGAACTAGCGTCAACAAGCAAACTATATTATTGATGAGTTTCTTGTTTTGTCATTTCTGAATGATGAAGGTCTCATTGCTGATGATGAAATAGCTGAAGGACCTATCTCCAATCCTTATGTGTACATCATTCATCCTGGTCCATATGATGTGCCCATCCTTGCAGATGATCAAGCTGTGGAGATTTGTATGATGCTCTTTCATCAGAGCTACTCGACGGTTTCGAAGGAGAAATTCTTCTTGGAATCCTGCAAGCTGCAAACCAGAAAGAGAATTCGAGAGGATGATGATGATGATTCAACATCAGGGGGTTGTCAAGCCTTGGAAATCCCAGATGGTATATGACCAGATAACCGAACAAGTAGCTATCATCAGAAGTAATAGAACACAATAGCTTCTGGCTCTAGCTCTTCTGCTTCTGATGTAGCATTTAGTATTTATCCTGGTTAAATAGGTCATCTCTTTTGTAACCATAGTGATTAGTGTTCACCAGAAAGATTAGCTAGACATGAGTATGAAATTGTCTGAATGTAAATAAAGTTTGAATCAATTAATGAAAAAGATCCATTGTTTTGCTTTACATATCAGTATTAATGTTATGATGAATGTATAAACATAAATGAATTATCAGAACTACAGTCATCAGTATCTCATAGTAATTGTAAAGTGAAAGAAATGATATCACTTTAAACAGTAAACTAACATACTCATCAGCGCTACTAATCACCATCAGGACTTATCAAACACACTCTTTCTTTTCTCTGTTTAATGCAAAATAGATCCGTTACCAATCATACTTTTTCGAAAAACAAATGTCTAATCTCAAAATTATAAAATGTCTGAAACAAAGAATTTATTTTAACCATCAGAGATTAAAACAAAGTTACCTCGGCATATGTCACACAATACATCAGTGTTTACCATTTGTCCTTCTTTGTCAATAAACTCTTTTCTCAAACTGTACAGGTGTGAAAATATGTGTGTGCAACAGCAGAGTTTACCGAAATCAATATTTAGATCATCTCAAAGTGCATAAAATCCACAAACTAAATTAGTAAAAACTGGTTGCCTAAACTCTCATGTATAACATAGAATCTGATTTTTATATCTAAACTCTGTATTACTGATATCCTTTCATTTGGATATGTCTTCTATTTTTCACCCCCTTTATATATATATATATTTTATTTTTTATTTTTTATTTTTTATTTTTTATTTTATTTTATTTTTTATTTTATTTTATTTTATTTTTATTTTTATTTTCATTTTTTTTTTATATATATTTTTTTATTTTTCCAGTAATCAGTGGTTGGCACTAGTCACCAAAAATCAAAGATTTTAGCCCTTATTTCATACAATAAGTTCCTGGATCTTCCTAGGCACAACATGATCTCAAAGGAATTTGTGCTCTTTTTGGCATCTTTTGATTTGAGGGTGAATTATTTGCAATTAATAATCAGAGTTTAGACTTTTCATCAGTTAATACAATTAATTTATGAGAGAAAATGCAAACAGCTAATACAGACTCAGTGTATAGGATTAATAAACTAAGAGATGGTATAAATACAGAGACAGTATCATGCTGTGTTAACTTACTACACATGTTTGAGATCAGAATCTATACAACTCTTAAGGATTCATAATTACTTACTGAGAATTATGCTTCATACAAATTTCTTCATTGGTCCATATGTTTCAGACAAAATTACAATCAGAGTATAGCATTAAACTGTAACAATCAGAGTATGACCAACATTTTATGACTAACAGAGTTTAGCATCAGAGTTTAACCGACAGAGTTTATGACACTGGTACTCATAACAGTTAATACATGCAAGGAATCATGAGCATTAAAAATCAAACATTTATAGATTTTGAGTCTAACCCGTATCTCTAGTCAGAACCAGAGATCATCCCAAGTTCATTTACCAATCTTGTAAAAGTAGCTTCACTGAAAGGTTTGGTGAAGATATCTGCAAGTTGTTGGTCTGTAGACACAAAATGAAGCTCAATGTTCCCTTCTTCCACATGTTCTCTGATAAAATGATACCTTATGCTGATGTGCTTGGTCATGGAGTGCTGTACTGGATTTCCTGTCATAGCAATAGCACTTTGGTTATCACAGAAAATAGGTATTTTAGAGTACCTTAACCCATAATCCAGTAATTGATTCTTCATCCATAAAATCTGTGCACAACAGCTACCAGCTGCTATATACTCTGCTTCAGCTGTGGATGTGGAAATCGACTTCTGTTTCTTGCTGTACCAAGAAACTAATCTGTCACCTAAAAATTGACAGCTTCCACTTGTACTTTTTCTGTCTATCTTACAGCCTGCAAAATCTGCATCAGAGTAACCAATTAACTTAAACTCTGATTCTCTAGGATACCACAAACCCAAGGTTATGGTGCCTTTGAGATATTTGAAAATCCTTTTTACAGCTGTTAGATGAGGCTCTCTGGAATCTGCTTGAAATCTTGCACAAAGACATGTTGCATACATGATATCAGGTCTACTTGTAGTAAGATACAGTAAAGACCCTATCATTCCTCTGTAGTTTGTCATATCTACTGAGGCTCCTGTGTCTTTGTCTAGCTTTGTTGCTGTAGCCATGGGAGTTGTAGCAGATGAACTATCAAGCATACCAAATTTCTTGAGAAGATTTCTGGTATATTTTGCTTGATTGATAAAAATACCATCATCTGTTTGCTTTACTTGTAAGCCTAGAAAATAACTAAGCTCTCCCATCATGCTCATTTGGTACCTGGATTGCATAAGCTTTGAAAACTTCTTACAAAGTTTGTCATTAGTAGATCCAAAGATAATATCATCTACATAAATTTGAACTAAAAGCAAATCATCACCAGAATTGAAATAAAACAAGGTTTTATCAATTGTACCTCTTGTGAACCCACTTTCTAAAAGAAATTGAGCAAGAGTTTCATACCATGCTCTTGGTGCTTGCTTTAGTCCATATAATGCCTTGTCAAGCCTGTAGACATAATCTGGATGCTTGGAATCTACAAATCCTGGTGGTTGTTCAACAAATACTTCTTCTTCAAGCTTCCCATTGAGAAAAGCACTTTTTACATCCATCTGAAAGACTTTAAACTTCTTGTGTGCAGCATAGGCCAGAAAGATTCTTATGGCCTCCAATCTTGCAACTGGAGCAAAGGTTTCATCATAGTCAATTCTTTCCTGTTGTGAATATCCTTTAGCCACAAGTCTAGCCTTGTTTCTTGTAATCACACCTTCACTGTCAGTCTTGTTTCTGAAAACCCACTTTGTACCTACAATTGATCTATTCTTTGGTCTAGGTACCAGTGTCCAGACTTCATTTCTTTCAAATTCATTTAACTCTTCTTGCATTGCTGTAATCCAGTTTGCATCTTGAAGAGCTTCCTCCACTTTCTTTGGTTCTGTTTGAGACAAGAAAGCATGATACAGACACTCATTATTTGTTGCACTTCTAGTTCTCACACTAGCATCAGGATCTCCAATTATGAGATCAGGTGTGTGTGCCTGTGTCCACTTTCTTGCTGTTGGTAAGTGGTTTCTTGCATCATTATTGGATCCTCCCCCTTGATCCATGCTCTCCTGATTCATATGTTGATTTTCTGCATTATCTGAGGCTCCCCCTGAATTGGATGGTTCAGAGTTTGAACTGTCAGAGTTTGAATCAGTTTCCTCAACTGACTCACTTGCTGTGTCTTGTTGAGCTTCTTCACGCTCCCCCTCAACTGGTTCTCTATTTTGTTCAATTTGAGAATTTCCAGTTTCTCCAGTATTTACCAGTAGAGGTTCAGAGTATGATTCGTCAGAGTTTGTCAGAACCGCTTCATCAGAGTTTGTCGGTACTGCTTCATCAGAGTTTACATCATCAGAGAATAAACCTTCATTTTCAAAACGTAGTTGATCATATCCATCCTTGTCTTCAAGTCCAATTATTTTCTTGTCATCAAATGACACATGTATGGATTCCATGATCACCTTAGTTCTTAGATTGTAAACTCTGAATGCTTTTGTTGACAATGGATAGCCAACAAAGATTCCTTCATCAGCTTTTAACTCGAACTTTGTCAACTGTTCAGGATGAGTCTTCAACACAAAGCATTTGCATCCAAATATATGAAAATATTTCAAATTTGGCTTCTTATTTTTCACCATCTCATATGGTGTTTTCCCATGCTTGTTGATCAATGTTGCATTTTGAGTAAAACAAGCAGTTTGAACAGCTTCTGCCCAGAAGTATGTTGGTAATTTTGCTTCATCAAGCATAGTTCTGGCTGCTTCAATTAAAGTTCTGTTCTTCCTTTCAACTACACCATTTTGCTGTGGAGTTCTAGGTGCAGAAAACTCTTGTTTCACTCCTCTTTCCTTGCAGAAAGCTTCCATGATTGAGTTTCTGAATTCAGTTCCATTATCACTCCTTATAATTTTGACTTTGTGCTATGATCCTTTGTCCAGTAGATTTACATGATCCATCAGAGTTTGAGCAGTTTCATCCTTCTTTGACAAGAAATACACCCATGTATATCTAGTATATTCATCAACAATTACTAGAGCATATTTCTTTCTGCCCATGGACATTACATTCACTGGTCCAAAGAGATCAACATGTAGAAGATGATAAGGTTCCACTACTGAAGATTCAGATTTGCTCTTGAAAGATGACTTCCTTTGCTTGGCTTTTTGACAAGAATCACATAATCCATCTAGACTGAGTATCGATTTTGGAAGTCCCCTTACAAGATCCTTTCTTATTAGCTCATTTATGTTGTTCAAATTGAGATGAGAGAGCTTCTTGTGCCAATTCCAACTCTCTTCATTTGACATTCTTGCAGTCAGACACACTATTTTTCCATCAGAGTTTGTTACCAAACTTGCTTCATAAATGTTGTTGCGCCTATGTCCAACTAGAACAACTTTTCCAGTAGATTTACTGATGACTTCACAGTATTCACTATGAAAATCTACATGGTTTCCTCTGTCACAGATTTGACTCACAGATAACAGATTATGCTTGAGTCCTGAGACTAGAGCTACATTTGTAATGATGACACTTCCAAGATTAATGTTGCCATATCCCAGAGTGTGTCCTATGTTGCCATCTCCATAGGAAACTTTTGGGCCAGCCTTCTCCTTAAAGTCTGATAGCAGGGCTTTATTTCCAGTCATGTGTCCTGAGCATCCACTGTCCAAGATAAGTGTGCTCTCTCTTATGCCCTGCAATCACAAACCAACACTAAGTGTTAGTTTTAAGGATCCAGACTTGCTTGGATCCTTTGCCTTTCTTAACAGTGTTAGCTTTTGCAGCGGAATTACTATCAACAGAGTTTAAACTAACATTGTCAGACTTTACACTTGCAGAGTTTGCTCTAACCCACTTCAGATTGGGTTTTAGCTCATAATAGTTGTGATAAATAGCATGCTAACTCTTGCAAGTATAAATGGAATGCCAAGTGCTCCCACAGTGTGTGCATAAAGTCTGTGGTCTAACCCTAACATAATCATTCTTAACTCCTGAAGTAGAAGATAAAGAATTGATGTTTTTATTCTTTGTGCAGTAATTAGCAAGATGATTAGAACTACCACAATTATAACATGTTTTCCTTGGAGCAGCACCAGTAGGCAAATGATTATTTCTTTTATTTATGCCTATCTTTCCATTCCTATTCTTCTTGGACCCTTTTGGTTTCATGGCAGATTTTACCTCTTTCAACTTATGATTGAACTGTTTCCCTGTCATCAAACCAACATTAACCTGTTTTTCACAAGTTTTTACTGGTTTTCTAACAGCTTCTCTTTCCATAAGTTTTTCTGTTATAATATTTTCCTGTCTTTCACAGGCTTCATCTGATTCCATATCAGCTTCCCTTATTACAACAGATTTTAACTTATTGGCTTCTGGAACAAATTTCACAGGTTTAAGTTGTGGTTTTACCTTAACCTTGTCTTTAAACCTAAGTTCATCATTTTCACAATAACCTAAACCTACAGAATCAGTCTGAAACACTTGATGAGTGTCTCTTCCAGAATCTGTCCACGTCTTGATTATTTTTCTTTCTTTTTCTAGATCAGATTCTAATTGCTTATATCTTTTGAGCAATTCCTGTTCTACATAAACAGCATCATCTCTTTCTTTTTGAATCTTCTTCATATTTTCAAGTTCTCCTTCAAGAAACTTGTTTCTATCTTTAAGACTAAGATTCTCAGCTTTAATTCTCTCATTCTCTAAAGTCTGATCCCTATAGCTAACATGTACGCTTTTCAGATATACTCTTAATTCAGATATATTATCAGTATCATAAGCATAAGTAGTTAAGGGTACCTTATTTTCAGATGATTCAGTCTCATCTCTGACAGTTGCCATAAGAGCATAATTTTCTCCATCATCAGAATCTGAAGTATCTGCCCAGTCTTTGCCTTTAGAGATGAGTGCTTTCTCAGTTCTTCCTTTCTTACACTCTGGAGCATAGTGACCCATCTCTTTGCACTTATAGCACTGGATCTCAGATTTGTCCTTCTTTCCAGACTTGGTATCCCTTCCATCAGACTTTCTGAAATTCTTCTTCTCAGAATTTGAATCTCTCCTTGAGAATCTTTTACCCTTCTTGAAGTTTTTGAATCCCATCTTTTTAAATGTCTTAACCATCAAGGCAGCCATTTGCATCAACTCCTCT
The DNA here is from genome assembly GCA_030848705.1 of Heracleum sosnowskyi. Lineage (NCBI taxonomy): Eukaryota > Viridiplantae > Streptophyta > Magnoliopsida > Apiales > Apiaceae > Heracleum > Heracleum sosnowskyi. Next base: position 35,717,980 of record CM061242.1, read on the forward strand.
TCATCATCCTCAGAGTCAGAAGCTTCATCAGAGTTTGAGTCATCATCAGAGTTTGATGACTCACTTTCAGAGTTTACAACCAATGCTTTTCCTTTGGCTTTCTTCCTTGAGATTTTCTTTTCAATGGGCTTCTCCTCAACTTTGAGAGCAACAGATTTTGTCTTTTTACTCAATCTTCTATTCCTTTGTTCTATCTCCAGTTCATGAGTTTTCAACAACCCATAGATTTCATCAAGTTCTGTATCAGCAAGTTCATAATTATCTCTTATTGTTGTTGTCTTTAGATCCCACTTTTCAGGTAGAGATAACAGAAACTTGAGATTAGATTCTTCAAGCTCATATTCTTTATCAACCAGAGACAAATCATTCAATAGTTTGCAAAATCTGTCATAAGTCTCAGTCAAGGTTTCATTAGGTCTTGAATCAAAGTGCTCATACTCCTGTGTGAGTATTGTCTTTCTGTTCTTCTTAATAGCACCTGTTCCCTGGCATCTGACTTCTAAAGCATCCCATATCTCTTTGGCAGTTTTGCAGCCAATTACTCTGTTAGACATAACATTATCTAAAGCACTGTGGAGAAGATGTCTAACCTTTGCATCCTTTGCAATTGATGAGATGTCCTCAGGAGTCATATCTTTCTTTTCCTTTGGAACAGTCTTTTGTTCTTGACCATCAACAACAGGGGCTAGTTTGGTTAGATTATGAGGACCATCATAAATTCTGTCAAGATATTCTGGATCTGTAGCCTCCAGAAACATGGTCATCTTCACCTTCCAAATTGGATACTCTACAGGCCTGAGAATTGGAACCCTGATTGTTTCATATCGACTCACAAAATTAGGCTTAACCTGTTCAGCCTTGGGAGCAGTTTGATTTTCTTCAGACATGATTATTACTGTGTTTGAATCGTAAAACTGTATATATTAAACAGCCTAGGCTCTGATACCAATTGTTAGGCCGAATACACAATATAATCAAGTATATATGAGAATAACAATAATCAAGAACACTGTTTATGAATCAATAAAACTGTAATCGTATTAACAGCTTCTCTCTTTATGATGTTAATGAATCACAAAGAGCTTCTAGGTTACAAGAATAATAATTCAATAATCGCGTCCCTTCTAGGGATAACCTATCTGTGTTTATATAGTACACAGTTACACAATCCTTATCTAATTGATATTCCTACAAATTAGCTATACAAGTTATATCAATTAAGGATTGCTTCTTATCTTCTATTCTGTTTCCTTAGCTGTATCAATATATTCTGCTTCTTTCCATCTTCAGAATATATTGCTTCTAGAATCTTCAATTCAGCACCGAAAGCTAATTCAACTATCACCCTGTCAGACTTTAAATAAACTCTGACCGGCTTCCTTTAAACTCTTCACCTTGTCAGACTTTAAATAAACTCTGACCGGCTTCTGATAAACTCTGGTTAGTACCTGTTGCTTAAACACTGATAAACAAACGTCAGCAATTATATCTAACAATTTTAAATATGTTCTTGATGACATATCCGGAAACTAACAATTGGAGTTTGTTCCTTGTTATGAGGACTTAAACTTTCATGTTTGGATCTAAGACATTTTCTTAGTGTAATCCATAAATAATTTGAGTTGAAATAGGTTGCTTGAAATGGGTTATGTGAGTTGTTTAAGTTGAAATAACTTATATCCCACATAGAAATGGTAATGAGAGGTTGGTGGGTTTATATAGAACTATGTGCAAGAGTAGTGTACAACTACTAAGGCATGCAGGTGTGCATGGTGTTATTGTGTGCCTCAAGCACGCACACACACACACACATGCGCGCCGCCGCCGCCCGCCTCGCCACGCCACGCCACGTCACGACTCGACTCGACTCGGGTCGAAGGGCGATTTGGGCGAATGTCTCGGCGTCTCGCGTACGCGAGGCGACCCGGGCGAGGAATTTTATTACCTGTTTATTTAATATTATTTATTGATTTAATTGAACAGTATCAGTATTTATTTGTAACAACTCAACGAACTAGGTCAGGATTTATATTAAATCCTGATGGACCAGTTCTTGGATTAACTCCTGATGGCTACTGAACCTGATGACCTGGGTCAGTACATGGAGTTAAATCCTGATGGCTACTGATCCTGATGGTCTGGGTCAGTACTTGGAGTTAAATCCTGATGGTCGGTCCAGTACTGATGCCACTCATGACGAACAGTAAGTCCTGATGGCTTGACTTGAGTAAGTACTGATGTCGATGAAATCCTGATGGACCAGTAAGTCCTGACTGAGCTATAAATGATATTAAATACTGATGACATCTGTTAATGATAATTAAATCAGAATATTTAGTATTAAATGTCATATCTTCAGTTATAATTTTTTTTTGGTCTGTTATGTTTTATGTTGTATGATATATACAAAACAAAACGTTTTGACACAAGAGAGGGATTGTACTAAGATACGCAAAACCCTAGCATAATATTCTTCTCTGTTCTCTCTCTGAATACACACATATAGAATATACACATAGTTTTTGGGCGAACTGAGGTGCAGGTCGTTGTTGATCATTTCCATTACTGTGAGTGAATTGATCTAAGATGTTTTATCCTGGAAGTGATATTGCTGCAACCCAACACAGCGTAAGTGGGGCAATAATCTCTTCAAGAACAGTCAAGACTTCTCTAAGGCTTGGCGACTCAGTTGTTCTTCATCTATCTGTACTTGATAAAAGCTACAGAGAGATAAGTAATTCTTTCTTGTCTTGTTATTTACAGTCTCTGATTATTTTCTCGTTTCGACCTTCGTGTTTGTTTTGTTACTTGGTATATTTGCATGTTCTTGTTAATATAAATATATATAACTGCCCTATTATTGTTGTGTAGTTTAATGAATTATACCCAACAATCTTGAAGAGATTATTCATGTTATATATTGTTAATTAACAAGATGGTTAACGAAACTGAAGCGCCTACTGTTGGTGCTACTGCTTCTGGTTCTGGTGTTACTGCACTTACCATCGATTGGACCACGTACCGTTTCCCACAGCCTATCGATTTGTCAGGAATGCCTGATAAATTCGGCGGGGGTGTTGGTTTTTCTCGTTGGCAGAAAAAGATGAAACTGTGGCTTACGGTAAATGGTCTATGGCCGGTGGTGCAGTATGAGAAACCAGTTATTGATCAGGAAAAGGCTGAATCTGTTAAGGCTTATGCCATGTGGGAGGAAAAGGATGGGGTGGCTAGGGCTGCTATACTGGCAGCTTTAGCGAACACTCTATTTGATGTTTATTCATCTGATTCTTTCATTGTTATGCTCTTATGGGAGAAGATGGACCAGACACATAATACTGACTCACAAGGGTTGGAAAAGTATTATGTGGCTAGGTTCCTTGATTTTAAACTGGTGGATTCTAAATCCATGACTGAGCAGGCACACGAGTTTGAAATGTTGGTGCATGCTTTGAAGGAGTCCGGAATGGATCTTCCTGAGAAGTTTCAGGTTATGGCTGTGATTGAAAAGCTCCCTAAGTCTTGGGAAGAGTTTGCTCTATCCCTTAAAAGACAGAAGGGAGAGATCACTTGGACAAACCTTATGTTGGACATCTCTGTGCAGGAACAACACAAGTCCAAACAGGGACATGTGATGCCTGCTGAACATGGGAATTCGAAGGTGAATGTAGTGACTGTTGGACAGAAAAGAAAGACTGTCACTAAGCCTAAAAATGACAAGAACAAGGCTAAGAAACCAAAGACAAACAAACCATGTTGGTCTTGTGGACAGGTTGGTCATTGGAGCAGGGACTGTCCTGCGAAGAAAGCTAAGAAACCTTTGGGAGCACAAGCTAATACTGTGCTTGGAACCACTGATGTGCCTAAGGTTAACATGGTTGTTGGTGAGGTTGTTGCCTCTGGAACCAATGACGGGTATGTTACCTACAACCCTGTACTTCTTTCCACTTATCTGTCTCATGAATGGTTGATTGATACTGGAGCTAATGTATATATTTGTACTGATATTACTCTATTTGTGTCTTATCAACAGACTCATGGATTGACAATGACGATGGGGAATGCTAGTGCTGCTAAAGTTCTTGGGATAGGAAACGTGGACCTGAAGTTTGCTTCTCGGCGTGTTCAATCCCTCACTACAGTGCATCATGTTCCTGATATTCGTAGAAATATAATAAGTGGAAGTTGTTTAGTTAAGAATGGTTTTGAACTTTCTTTGAAATATAATAAAGTAGTTATTACACATACTGGTGTATTTTTTGACAAAGGTTACTTGTCTGATGATTTGTTTTTAATAAATGTTGAGCCTGTTTTGGGCAGTTTTATTAATGATAGTGTTGCACCTTCTGTTAATTATATTGAATCATCTGATTTGTGGCATTCTAGACTTGGTCATTTAAATTTTGGAGCTCTAAAGAATATGATGAATTTAGAGTTGATTCCAAAACATGCCATTGATAAGAAATCTAAATGTCAAGTATGTGTGGCTGCTAAACAAACTAGGAAACCCTTCTATAATGTTGTTAGGGATTCAGGTGTTTTAGATTTATTGCACACAAACATATGTGAATTTGGTGGCATGTTGATTAAGGATAATAAACGATATTTTATTACCTTTATAGATGATTGTGGTAGATACTGTTATGTTTATTTACTTAGGCATAAAGATGAAGCACTAGAAAAATTCATTATGTTCAAAACTGAAGCTGAAACACAAACTGGTAAAGTACTTAAACGTTTGAGATCTGATAGAGTTGGTGAGTATACTAGTACCTCATTTAATGAATTTTGTGTTGCCCAGTAAATAACAATTGTAGAAGGGGGGTTGAATTCAATTGTATAAGATTCTCGACTTAATAAATTATGTATCATAAATATGAAAGAATAATAACAGCTTTATTAAATCTGATATAAAACTGTTACAAACTCTCTCAAGAAATTCTGATGTTCTTCAGAGCTTCTAGGTTACAAAATACTCGTGTATGTGATCGATCTAAATCGAATCCTAAACTGTGTTTATATACTACACAACTTCTCTATCGATTACAAGATAAGTCCTAATCAATTACAAACTAGATTGAAACATATCCTAATCGACAGCTGCATTCCTATAAATTAGGAACCGACAAAATAAACTTTCTTCTTTACCTAGACTCATAAACCAACTCGAAATAGAAATCCTGATCAGCTTCCAGTCCTGATGATCAATCCTGATCATAGTCTTGATATAAATCCTGATGACAATCCTGATAGTGACGCTTGTGCAATACTGATGACCATACAATACTCATGACGTCAGAAATCCTGATCAGTTGAGTCTAGATCCTGACGATCATTGAATCTTGATCTAACAATCTCCCCCAATCTTATACTTTGTAAAATAAAGTATAAATTTCTAGATTCAATGATGTCAAAAACTTATTTACAAAATGTACAAGTATTTACAATAGCAAACTTATCTTCTCAGATTCTCTGGTAGAACAAATTCATCTTCAAGAAGCTTGACAGTAGATTTTCTTCTTTGTCTTCAAGAATCTGAATTAGTTTTTCTTTTAAATCTTTGAGTTCTCCATCCTCTTCATTTATCTGATAGGTAGCTACTCTCAGATTCTGTATAGAGCTTCTCTGTAGACTATGATCTTCAATCAGGAGATAAGCAATTTCCTTCCCATCAGGATTAAGCGTAAGTTGTTCCATGCCAAAGGACATTTCTTTAACAGCAGTGCCTCTTTGCATTTCCACATCTTGACCTCTTAGATTTAGGTACATGGGAGTATAATTACCATTTTAATTCTTTCCTTCATGAAATCTTCTCCTTATTGTTGACAGAATCATATCACTCCATACCTTGCACGCTTCATTCTTCCATTTTAGCAGATAATGAACATATTTCAGTTCCTTTGTAGTTTTCACCAATATATCTTGAATGGATAGAATCTTCACACTACCATCTTTCATAAAGTATAGAAGCTTTTCTTTCTTTTCAGTACCATCATGACAATCTATAACTATATCAACAGCTAATAAATTGTTCAGTTGTTCAGAAGTTAAAATACCTCCAATTTCATTTAAGGCATGAGGATCAACATGTGGTATGTTCAGAAATTCAGCATCCCTGTGTCCAATACCTCCTCTTGAGTTATTTGCCATTTGCCTTAGATTTGACAACATCTGTAACCAGAGTGCTTTTGATCTAAATGAATCAGAAAAATTAGCAACACTTGAGGCACTTGTTATAACTCCACTAGACTGAAAGTTGATAGGTCTATCACACCTAAGTGTGTCAATGTGTTTTCACTTCTTGTCTTTTTCTTTTTCAAGAACATAGCTTCTTTCCAACTGAGGTTGTTGTCTACTTGAATTTCTCCACAACCTTCTATTTGAGTGTTTAAGCCTTTGCACATAAAGATTAAAATCTCTATATGTTGTTCTTTTTATCATTCTTCTTCTTGCTTCTTCTTCTTCATCAACTTCACAATTATGAGAATCAACCATAGTGGTTAAGATTAACAAATCAACCTCTTGTAGAATTTCAGATTCATCAGGATCTTGAACAGTGTCAGGATTAGAATCTGGAATTTGAGTGGTATTACTAATTAGAGTTGATTGTTTTGGTCTTCTTCTCAATTCAGGTTCTTCTTCAATAATTCCATCATCACCAAAAGTAGACCTGTCAGGAACTACTATAATTTGAGTAGGCTCAGGAATTTCTTCTATTCCTAGACTTCTAGACCTTGTCTGTCTAGGCATATTTTGAATTGATGAGCTTCTTCCTCTATTTGCACCTCTTCTACCTCTGCCTCATCTACCTCTAGCAGGAGCAGGATTCTTAAAACTCTCCATCATTTCTCTCTGTTGATTTAGAAATTCTTCATGTGAGAGATCAAAATATTCTTCACTAGCTGTAGAAAGTGTCTTCCTTGCAAATAACTGGTGAACTCTCTTATCAGTGTGATAAAGAGTAACAACATTAGCATCTCTAGTTGTGAAATTCCGGAATAGATTAGCAGAATCTTCAGGATTATCAATAAGAACATCCTCATCACCTTCAGGAATTGTAGAGAGTGTATGTCCATGACCAGATGTCAGAATTTGATCAGCCATCAGGATTTGATCACCTGTCAGGATTGGCTCTTCCGTCAGGATCTGAGATTCACCAGTGTCCTTATTGTTCTTGTAAGATTCGTGAACTTTATTAATAATATAAATTGTATTATATGTGTGGAATACTTATTATGAAGTATTTTGAGTTATAATGATAAGGATTGTTAAGTGTTTATGTGTTATTTGGTGAGTCGAAAGCCCCTTTCAAATATTTCGTCATTTGAAATCTTATTCAATTTTGAGCCCCGTTTTGAAAATTCAAGGGCCCCGTTGAAATTTTGTACATCATTATTATTACTTCGTCATCTGTGTTCGAATCATTATCGGAGGATTTCTTCATATTATTAAATCCCTTATTATCCGATATGATCACTAGTAATTGTTTTATTCAAAGGAAGAAAAATTATTCTAAACCCTAACCCTAATTTTTCTAGGGTAATTGATATATCGTCCGTATCAATAAAAACATCTGTTATAGCCCCTGTATTCTTGAGCATTAGTTATATAATGATATGTATTGATTTAGATAACTATCAGTCTTTGTAGATGATTATCTTTTCGTAACACGTGTTTTTAACCTAATTAGGGTTTTTAAACGAACCAATAGATCAATATCGATCCAAAAATGTCGTTTAGAGTATTATTTTTCACTAAGTATAAAAAGGAGAATCGTACATTATACTTCATATAATCCGTATTAAAAATACAGAAAAATATAAAATTCCCGAACTGTGTTATTCGTGTTCTTGAAAATCAAAATCAAATTCGAAGGTGTTATTGAAATCCAAATTCAAAGTTCAAGTACTCAAATCAAAGATCTTGAGCTCTAGTTTCAGAATCTTCCAACCTCATCATCATCTGGTAATTTTTCGATTTTATATGAATTTTACAAATTTCGAATTTAAATTAGGGTTTATATTCGAATTGGGGATTTTCATTCTGTGGATTCTCCGTTCAATTGATTGCTTCCAACATGTTCCTAGGGTTCTAATTAGTAGGAATTCATGTTTTAATTTCATGTTTATGTTCGATTTTGAGAAATCCGATTTCTAGGGTTTTGCCCGATTTTTCTTTTTAATAGTCCGTTCATATGAATGATCTGACATGATTTCTGATAAAGGGCTTTTGTTGTATGTGTTCTTAGCTTCATTTTAAGATAAAGAACGTAGAGTTTCATGTAAGATTTTGGCAGATCGGAAAATTTGTTAAGCTCACCGGAAAATAGTCGGGTTTTTGATCCCGGTGATGTTTTTGGTATGTTTTTTTGCCTGAATAGATTGTTGAGTTAATAAGGAACGTTTTGGTATAAAAAGCCCTAATTTCTGTGCAGTTTTTGAGTCGCCGGAATCTGGGTTTGGTCGCCGGATTCTGGAAAATTCCGGGTTGTTCTTCGTGACCCGATTGTGTTCTTCCTGACCCGTTGACCCGTTTTCTTAACCCGGTTTCAATCTTCGAAACCTTAAAATATTTTCAGAAAACTGTTTTTGAATTTTATTTTTAAATTTAATTCGAAAATAGTTTAAAATCTTTAAAAATTCATATTTTAATTTTAAAAATATATTTTTAATTCAGAAAAATTCTGGAAAATTATATTTATTATTTTAAATTCGAAAATTTATTAAACTTAATTATTTTAAATTAATAATTATTTTATTTAATTAATTGATTAATTCTTTTAATCAGTTAATTCTTAAAATTTAATTATTAATTAGATTTAATTAATTTAAAATTCAGTTTAATTATTTTCAAGCCTGATTTATTATTTAAAAATAGTTGAGCATTTAAAGAGTGTCAATTAATTTTATATTAATTGATTTAATTACTTTTAAATACTTGTAATGGGATTAAAAATCCGATTTTTGATTTAAAAATTATTTGTGACTTATTTAAATTCAAATAAGCCTTGAATATTGTTTTAAAAATATTTATAAGTGTTATATGGTTTATATGAGTCGATTAATGTGTTTTAATGGTCCGTAAATGCCCGTACGAGGGCTAGTGTCTGAGTTTTAAATACCGTAAATTAGACCGGACATCCGATACGTAACCGGTTACTAGTTTAAAATGTGTTATTGATTAATTGTGTGTCGGGGATAGAATGAGGATAGTTAGACTTACTGTTCTAAGTTGTTCATTATAGAATCGAGTTCCTGGAGCAAGGGAAAGGGAAAAGTAGAGTGAACGAGATAGAAAACTGACAGCGACGTAGACCATGCAAGTATCTGTGCCTTTACTTGTGATAAATTTTTATTGTTTTCAATACTTACATGTTATTACCCCAGAATAAGTTAGATTATAAATCCTTACCCATACTTGGGTAACTGATTCCATTTTCGTAACTTTTCTTAACTCTTTGATTTGATCTGCATCGGAAACCCTTATTTCCAAATTCATCTGATTTTGTCTACAACCATTGATTGTTGATTGTCATCATTTGATTATTGCCTACAACCATTGATTGTTTGATTCTATCATTGGCTATTGATTACAGTCATTGATTATTGATTACAACTACTGATTATCTTCTTGAACGAGTACATCGTACCGTTGAAACCATTCTGAATCTATTTCTCGAACTTTCTTTGATGATGAATAGTTGAAGCTCTTTTGCAACTATTACACCCCGTTATTGTGTACTTATCTTGTTATGCATATTATTGCTTATACCTTGTGATAGAATTGACATGTTTTTAAATAGGACCAGTAATGGTCGGGCCATACTTATGGTCGGAATAATGTAAGGCCCAGATTGGCCTAGGATCCAGTAGAGGACTTTGCTATAAGCAAGTCCGGGGTTGTTGCGTGACTGATCAGCAGCACAACCTTTGTATTTGAAAAATGTAGAAGTCCAATTCTAATTCCTCTTTCTTCATTAAAGATTGTTAAAAGCATATGTTTGACTTGTGTATTGTTGATTCTGATATTGTGAATTCATATCTTTACAACTGTGATTGAAATATATATATGATGCTTGCTGAGCACTTTTGGCTCACTCTTGCTCGTTGTTTTCTAACCCTATTCCAGTGAAGCGGGAGAATGAGCAGACACAGCGCTAGTGACAGTTCTCCCGATGCTAGGAGACCACCCCGAGTGATTGTCATTGGACGGGGGTAGTTGTTTTATCTTGGAAGTTCGACTAGATGTCTAGCTTTGTATATTAAGTGTGTAATAACTCTGAAAACTGGTTTGTAATAATTATGACTTAGAAGCTTGTTTCATGCCATAATCTGGATGCGGTCTTGGATAAGGGGTATTTTATGTTATTATATATTATGCATGTGTTATATTCAGGTTTATGTTATGTACCGTTGGTCGGGTGACTCCCCAAATCTGTACCCGGGTTTTGAGGGCGTCACAGGTTGGTATCAGAGCAACATGTTATGGAATTTGAAACAAGTTAGGATTTAGGGTCCAGGATAACATAGAGGGTTAGGAATTCACCTAATGGTCATAGAAGGTCGATTAGAGATATTATGTGTAGTAATCGAGTATGGTTATAATTGCAGCCACCTAGCTCTAGTTCCGATTCAGATCCGTCAGAGCACCCGATAGAGGAGAGACCTGTACCAGAGATGAGAGCAGGACCGTCGCGACTGACACCACCTCAGTCTGGACCTATAGTGGTCAGGAGAGATCCTACAGCTTGTCCCGTTCCACTTCGACGCATACCCGCAGCACCACGTTCTCAGGCTTCAGTTTCCTGACCTTTGTTCCAGATCTCCAAGCCACCAGTTCCACATCACCGTTATCAGAGGATGGGAGAGGAGAGGGATTATTTTCGTAGACAGGTATTAGAGATGCGTGGGATGCGTACAGCGGAGGCAGGTGCAGCCAGAGATAGAGATAGATTCAGAGATCAGATAGGAGAGACACTGATGAGACTCAGGGTTGTGAGGACATTGGTAGAGACGAGGTTGCATGGACTAGCTACTAGTAGAGAGGGAGAGACTGTAGCAGGGATGAGAGAGATTTTGGACTTTGTGATGAGGGAGATTGGAGAGATTTCCGGACCAGCACTATGGGATACTAGAGATGATGATCCATGAGCCGGTAGAGGCGAGGATGGATATTATGTGGATTCTAGTCAGATAGTACATAGATGTATAGTATAGTACCAGTAGTGCACCAGGCTTATAGTATCGCCTTGGATTGTTGTTGTATTTTATTGTTGTACTGTTGATCGGCAGTTGTAGTTCAGCTATGACACACTTTACTTTTGAAAGCGTTCTACGCTTGTATCGAATCTATGTATATATTTATGATAATCATCCTTTGTAGAACTATTATTATTCTCTTGTTATTCATTTTCACTATTGTAGTTGTTATTCTACTTGTGCAACGAGTGTACCCTTACGCCGTTGAAAATCCGTAAATCGGGGTTCTACCAATTGTGTTATTTTCTCTTCTATTTATGAATTTTTAAATCAATTATTGTTTGTTCATCAGCAATATGCCTCCTAGACGAAATACCCGCTCGAATAATTCAGCTGACCAAGAAGGTCAACAGAATGCACCCCCAACGGGTCATTTAGATCCAGTTGTAATACAGCTTTTGAACACTCTCACTCAACAAACTACTGCTTTAGCTCAACAACAACAACAGATCCAATAACAATTACTACAGCAGCAGCATCAACAACAACAACAGCAGCAACATCAGCATCACCAACAGCCGCACCAGCAGGTAGTACCCGTGGTTACGTTTAAATCTTTTCAAGCAGCAAAACCTCCAGAGTTCAAAGGATCTGCTGATCTAGTTGAGGCAAAGGCATGGTTGAAGGAAATGGAGAAAGCTTTTACATTGATAGAGGTAACAGGAGAAAAGAAAACTGAGTATGCTAGTTATTTTCTGAAAAATGAGGCAAGTTATTGGTGGGAGACTAGTAAGGCTTTAGAACCTGAAGGATTAATTACGTGGGAGAGATTTACAGAATTGTTTTTAGAGAAGTATTTTCCTGACTTTATGCGGGATCAAATGGAGTTGAAATTTTTAGAATTAAAGCAAGGTAGTATGACTGTTTCGCAGTACGAGACCAAGTTTACCGAGTTATCTAGGTTTGTTCCGACATACGTTGATACGGAGAAGAAGAAGGCCAAGAGGTTCCAACAGGGACTGAGGTCATGGATTCGTAGTAAGTTAGCAGTTTTGGAATTAGATACATATGCAACCGTGGTATAGAAGGCAATGATTGCGGAAGGAGAAAGTGATTCATATATGAGAGAGAAAGAGAATAAGAAAAGAAAGGTAGGGACATCTGATAAGGTCCAGTCACCGGGAGATATTCAGAACCATCCAAACAAGAAACCAGGATTCCAGCCGAGCAGAGGTACAACTTTCAAGAAACCAGACACCGGAAATGCAGGACCAATCAATCGTCCACCAAACAATAATCAATAAGTAGTTTCCAGACCTCCACTGCCAGAATGCAAGACATGCGGGAAAAGACATCCAGGTATATGCCACAGATTGAGTGTCACATGTTTTAAGTGTAACCAGAAGGGGCATTATGCCAGGGATTGCAAGATAGGTATTGTATGCCATCGATGCAAGAGACCAGGCCATATGATCAAGGATTGTAGAGCGCCAGCACCCGTGAACAACATGATTCGAGCTATAGAGGCACCTCCAGCTGTTGATGTTCAGCCGTTAGCCAGAACCTATAATATGTCAATGAGGGAAGCGATGAGAGACTCCGATGTGGTGGCAGGTACACTTCTAGTAAATTCTGTTAATGCTAAAGTGCTGATAGATTCAGGAGCTACTAAGTCGTTTATTTCGGATGCGTTTGCTCGTAAATTGAATTGTTTAATGGAACCCTTAAATGGAGTGTTGAGTGTAGAAATAGCTAACCAGGATCGTATACCGGTCAGCTCGTATTGTCCCCGTTGTGAAATTGAGATTTTAGGGAGTCGTTTTTATGCTGATTTATTACCATTCAAGTTGGGAGAATTTGATGTTATTTTAGGAATGGATTGGTTAACTGATTATGATGCGCGTATTGATTGTAAGGATAAAAGGGTTACTTTAGTTACCCCAGAAAAGAAAGAAGTGATATTTAAAGAGAGAAACAAACGAAGAAATTTTTGTCGATGATTCAGACTAAGAGATTATTAAAACAAGGATGTGAGGCTTATCTCGCATATGTGATAGATACAGAGAAGGAAGTTTCTAAGTTAGAAGATATTCCAGTTGTGAGTGAGTTTCCAGATGTTTTTCCAGAAGAGTTACCAGGATTACCTCCGGATAGAGAGATTGAGTTCCCGATAGACTTGACACCAGGCGCGGAACCAGTATCCAAAGCACCATACAGAATGGCACCAGTGGAGATGAATGAGTTAGCTAAGAAATTGCAGGAATTGTTAGACAAAGGAATTATCAGACCTAGCGTTTCAACGTGGGGAACACCAGTGTTGTTTGTCAAAAAGAAGGATGGGAGTATGAGACTATGTATAGATTATCGGGAGTTAAACAAACTAACCATCAAGAACAAGTATCCATTGCCCAGAATAGATGATCTGTTTGACCAATTAGAAGGAGCGGTTCATTTTTCTAAGATTGATCTACGATCAGGATATCACCAATTGAAGGTTAAACCAGACGATATACTGAAGACAGCTTTTCGAACAAGGTATGGACATTATGAGTTTTTAGTAATGGCGTTTGGATTGACGAATGCACCAGCAGCTTTTATGGATTTAATGAACAGGATTTTAAGAAGTATTTGGATGAGTTTGTAGTGGTATTCATCGATGATATTTTGATATACTCTAAGACGGAAGAAGAACATGCGAATCACTTGTGGATTGTGTTGGAGATTTTAAGACAAGAAAGACTATACGCAAAGTTTTCAAAGTGTGAATTCTGGTTAAGGGAAGTTCATTTCCTAGGGCACGTAGTAAGTATTGAAGGCATCAAAGTAGATCCAGCCAAGATTGAAGCAGTGAAGGATTGGGAAAGACCAAGGACACCAACTGAAGTTAGAAGTTTCTTGGGATTAGCCGGATATTATCGGAGATTTGTACAGGATTTTGCAAAGATAGCTACTCCAATGACCAAGCTGACAAGGAAAAGTGAACGATTCATATGGAACGACAAATGCGAAGAGAGTTTCAAAGAGTTAAAGAAAAGATTAACTACGGCACCAGTGTTAATGCTACCAGACGATCAAGGTCAATTTGTAATCTATAGTGATGTGTCTTATAAAGGATTGGGTTGTGTACTTATGCAACATGACAAAGTAATTGCTTATGCGTCGAGACAATTGAGACCTCACGAACAGAAATATCCTACACATGATTTCGAATTAGCAGGGATCGTATTTGCACTGAAAATATGGAGACATTACTTGTACGGAGAGAGATGTGAAATTTACACCGATCACAAAAGTCTGAAGTATATCTTTACTCAGAAGGAGCTGATGTAACAGCCCCAAATCCGGGGTCAGGGATTTAGGGTAGTCACGATCCATGTACTCCTTGCCTTACCTGTATTACTCACACCATTCATAATTCACCTACTCATGACCCCACAACATATGTCTCACACACACACACACACACACAGGTTAGAGTCTCAGAAACGACACAATACAACAACTGCGGAATAAATAATTTTTATTACAATACCCAAATGTCTTTTGAATTGGTCACTGATACAATTTCTAAGTAATGTTACATTACCAACTTAGTCTTCTGATGCTCACAATCCTCTCATACCATTCATATCTATACATAAGTTGAATACCAAAAGCTGTAGCCTGATTCGATTGGTTCGTACTACTCTTCGGGATCACTGCTAGAAACTGTTTATGGAAACGCCTTGCGGGGTATGTGCCGACCCATTGGCATCCTTCTTCGCTGCTATATAATATATATATAACAATAGCAAGAGTGAGTGATAGCTCAGCAAGGTAATAAAAGTATGGCATAATCCTGCCTTTAACTCAACCCAGAATAAAGCGGGTATAAGACAATAATTTGTCAAAATATCTCGATACTGGAATTATTTCCTTATCGGAATGTATTCCCAAAAACGGTACTGTTGGTCCTTGTGTATTGCAGAAGGGGGGGGATGAATGCAATACTGATAAAATTTAATCTCAGTTTCAACAACTAAAACTAAGATTTAATGTTATCAATAATATGTATGCATTCACAAACAGTATAATAGAGAAGACAGGATTCATAAAATAAATGTTTTATTTATTTTGCAAAGTGTTGCTACAACCTCAAGAGAGAATTCTTGAGCTTCGATCTTCTCCAAGACACTTGCTTGTCTTTGTTTTATATCTAGAATGAATTGACAGTAGGTATAAGACTAATCCTATCACTATCAGTCACGAGTTTGTGAAGCTACGGTCACTGTCAAGTGGCAGCTTCTTACAGATTGTCTTACCACTACACCAAAAATGACCTATTGCAACCCCACAAAAGTGTATTGTTAGACCCCAAAAATGTTACAGTAGATGTTTATGTAACGTTTTGGCCAAAATTCGGCGTTACATTTGCTGGCGTTGCCTATGGCCTCTATTGCAACATTATGTCTACTTATTGCAACACATTTTTTAATATTACAATAGCACTTTTTTGTAACACTTTGATATGTTTTAGTAACATTTTTAAGGTGTTACAATAGACTAATGCAACACGTTCTTGCAACATCTATTGAGTAAAAATGTTACAATGTCAGTTTATTGTAACACTTTGATGCAACATTTTGATGCCTTTTGCAATACATTAAGGTTTTTTTGCAACAATTATCTGCAACATTTTTATCCCTATTGTAATATTTTTTAGTATTACTGGCAACACTTACTTGCAACACTTTTTATGAATCCAGATTACAATGTCCTGTTTGAAACGTAAATATACCATGCACAAAAGCATATACCAAACCAAAAATGACATTTCAACTTTCCCAAATGGCAAATCCAGCAATACACATGTCAATAAACCACATACTTAATCAACTTTTATCACAATATCATCTAATATGTCTAAAGTCGAAACACATGTCGACTTACACCACAATACTACATTAAACTTAGTCTTTCATGTCAAAATACAAACATGTGAATCAATGTAGTCTCTTTGGCTAACTATTGTACCTACGACTAACTGATCTACAAAGGTTAAGGGGTAATACTATGTGTTGTATTCAAAATATATAACCATTGCACATTTGAATCAATGTAGTCTCTCGACTAACGTCCTGCGTCTACCACCAGCTGATTTTGACTATCTTGACTACTTGTATAAATTCCACCAGGGGCCATCGGATTGGCTGCTGCTACTGTCTTTGCCTTTAAGATGCGTTCAACTGAAGAGATATAACAAATCTCAAGTGAAATTAGTAAACTTATGATTGCTTGCATACAGTTAATCTCCTCAACAGAAACAATATTATTGCTTCAGAAAAAGAATAGTAATATCATGCTTATATACCCTAACTCGGAATTGGTAAACTTGAATGTTGTAAAAATTAATCATTTTAACCTCTACAAGTGCTCTACCAAGAAATGAAATGTAATCCCTCTATGGCAACTCTATCTATGATGTGTTTACTATATTTATCGGTATATAGTTATGGAGTACCGTTTATCAATACATAGTGACAACTGACAAGTATGTGTGATCATCACTTAAAGGGAAGAAAAGTATACATCAAACATTAGCTTAAAGGTCCAACTGCATACTACTTCCTACGTTCCAATTTACTTGTCAAGTTTGAATCAGTTAACTGGAAAATCATAAACACGTGAATTCCTAAAAATATGTGAAAATAGTATAGTAAGAATAAACAATCATCTAAGTCTTGCATAGGTATTAGTTGAAACTGAATATTTTCTTTTGACGATGATGAACTGTTTCGTCTGGTTATTATATGGTATGCCGTTTATTACTCCAGGAAGCATCCTTGTGCTAACGGCTAATAGCTTTGGCCTTGTTATACACCTCGCTTATCTCATCATCTTCCTCCTCTACGCCAAAGACCATAGACAAAGGGTATGTACCTTGTTCTTTTATAATTGGCCAGCTAGGAAATAATGACTAAATAAATATTTAAGTTTTGATAATCACTTACTTTATTAACTTCATGTTGTAATTAAAGCATAAGTACTGATAGACATCACAAATGTATATATTGCAGATCTGCACAGGATGTATATTTCTGTTCGAGTTGGCACTGGTCGGCCTAAGGATGTATGTCTGGTTATTATATGCGCATGTCGATTGTGTTCTAAAAAATTGAGATTTTAGTAAAGTTGGTTAACCCTCCTACCCTAAATATAGTCAAATTGTGGGCATGTTCTTTTGATACTTATTGGTGATATTGTGGCCCTAAGGTAAATTGTTTCAACCAATTTAAAAATGACCATAGTTAACCATAAAACATAACTCTTTTTGTGTTTGATACCTCTAATTTTCCACTAAGCTCTGAAGCTAGCTTTTTTAGGAGGTCAGTAGAGTACATTGTGCTGTATTCTTGTTGAATCAGAGCACGCTGCATTGCATCACGATGAGCAAGAATTTTAATGACAGCTTCATTATCGCATCCAAATCCTGCAAAATGGAGAATGTGTAGAAACTTAAAAACAGGAAACCTCACAATTCATGTAACATACAGTAAATGTAGAGAAGTGAAGATCAGACAATACCTCATGCTGCAGCTTCTTCTTTGCGTCAGACTATCTGCATGGAACACGAAATCAAAATTTATTTTATTGGTGCAGGCATCTAATACACAGGATTATATGCTAAAGTATGTACACGTGTAAATTGTATATTTCACCAAAGCACATGATCAATCATGTTCTACCTACAGAAATATTTGAAATATTTGCTGCTTAGCTGCATCACTTACTTCTTCCTTCCAATGGTAAAACAAGATCCCTGTATCTACAATTATGATATGTGATACTGCCTTCTTCCTACTCGTAAAGCCTCAGACTATTGAGATTCTATAAATTCTAAAGTATAAAGACATACCATTCCCTGTACAACATTTGCTTGACCCCTCTTAAAAGTCGATTCCAGAACCCACTGACACGGAAATAGAAATATAAGATAATGTTTACAATGAAGACAATAAACACCGGATAGAGATATGTCAACGATATTGGCTAATCAGGAAGGAAAAGTTTACTTCAGCACAAAATACATGAATCCATTGACCATCAGTTGTCTTTCTAAAGGCACCACCAGTGCCACCACATAACCCGCATTCTGCTAAAAAGTAAGGCTTCTCCCAAGAATTGACAGCCATGGCAACAAAACTTCTCGAGGAAGACAAATCTTCACATAATTCACAACACCATGGCCCACCGGAGTCTTTCACACTGCGATAACAATCCAAGTGAACTGCAATCTGGTAGCAGTAACAAAGTTAAGATTCAACCATGTAAATTCTAATTAAGTGTACTGGTGTCAAAAGTTAAGATTCAACCATTTAAATTCTAATCATCCAGTTGGACATCATTGTTTCGACTTGCTACCTATTGTCACAAGTTAGAGCATAGTAATGAAATACACCAAAGTAATGAAATACACCAGACATTTCACAGTCACCGCCACCAGACTTGAGTGCTGGATGTCACTAACAAATATTTTAACTGAATGTCACAAAAAAAAGACCTATCTAATGTCAATAAAACACAGACTGAAAAAATGAAAGTGTATGGTCTTTTTTACCTCGTGCAAGTGCAGAAGTTTTTCATTCGTCAATTTCTCCAAAGACAACGCAAGTTCCATCGCTGTATAGTTCAAGTGCTCAAGTTTAGATCAATTGCTTTGAATTCAACATCATACGTGCACTAGATATAACACTTAGTTATTGACTTATTTCAATCGTACTTATTCACTCAACCAGGTAATAAGATAAAGTTTTAAACCCTATGCATATATTATATTCAAAACACAACAAAAGAACTCATAACAGATACTATAATTTAAACATGATTTAAGTATGCATTACATTAACGCAAAAGATAACGTCCTGGTATAAGAAGCCCGACAAAATTATGCCTTCTAGGGATTGCCAAGGGCGTGATCGTTTTGATTATATACATGGGCACAGAGAGGGTACACTTGATGTAGTAGCACGCACGAGAAGTGCATTTGGAAGGAAAAAAGTGCAAGGAAAAAAAATGTGAAATAACTTCAATAACGATTGTAGCTGTATTACTTGATGACAAATGATGAAAATCCAACCACATACACACATTATGGTACCAGCTATTGTCATTACTCACTACAGTCACTACATAAGACAGTGGAAAATATTATAGAACCACAAACCTTTATGGAGCAGCACAGGACTGCGTCGGGGTGATGCCACGAAGATTTAAGAATGGCATCACTTCCTTCACCAGCAGTTCCAACTAGTTCAGAACCCAAGTAACACCTAAAAAGACACAAATTCCAACTTTCACATTCTAAAATTTTGGGAAGCTCATAATTAGCTACTACACACCCTCTGGCAGAACCTAGATCTAATTAACATAAATGACGGATCATTTATTTTATCCTAGGCACAACAGGCAAGTGTGTCAGGTATCTGATTATGTAGGTTGTCAAGGGCGTCATAAGCCTAAAAACATTAAATATTGAACTCATAACTTGAATACCCGTAGCAGCAAAAAAAGGCTCAACTAATTTTAAGAAAGTTGACAAAGAAATTAGCTATTTGGAACTTGGAAGGCAAAAGTCAAGTTCAGAATTACGCATTCTGTGTTCATTTGTTGCAGAATTTTGACAGTAGGAAATAAAACAAACAACAAACCCAAAAAAAAAAAAGTAAACCTAAACTGCATTTGAACGCATATTTGGAAGTCCCTGAGCTCCAAAAAAAATGACAATAATTATCGATTCAACAAAGATCGATTACTGAGAAGAATAAAAATATTCGCATAGCAATACCTGTGGGAACAGATTTAGAGGATTTGCATTTGGACCACCATGAGGAACTGTTGTTTGTGGTGCCTGTGGCTGTGATGGAGGGTTTACAGCTTGACCACTAGCAGGTGCTTGTGCCACAATAAGAGCTACAGCTTGACCACCAACAGGTGCTTGTGCCACAATAGGAGCTACAGCTTGCTCAGGAATGCCCTAAAATTGTTAATTCATAATTAGAAAAAATGAGTGGTACTATAAACAACAAGACATAATGTCTTCCCAGCCAGAGCAAGCAAAAACGTAGTCTTCCCAGAACTCGGAATTCCAAAATAGCGAACATCAAAACTAGTCCACATAAAAAGTTCTCACAAATTAAACACAAAATATAAGTAAACGGAAACTAGAAATTCTCAAATATCACAATAACAATTAAAAACCCGTTAAAACTTCCTAATTAACACAAAATTCCTACTAATTTAATACTAATACCAGAAACAAAAACTTCACATATAAAAAAATCATGAACATAAATAATCGAAGATTTTCACATTCATACGTATATATACACATGTATAATCCAATATAAATGAAAAAGATGGATACCTTACATCTAATTGAATCTCTAATTGAATCTTTACCCTAACTGATGCTCCAATCAGTTTTGGGGTTTTTGGTTCTCTAATCAGTTTTAGGGATTTGAGAGAGGTGTGGGAGATGAGAGAGAGAGAGATCAGAGGTCGATAGAGAGAGATATCAGAGGTTGAGAGAGAGAGAGAGGGGGGAGTGGGAGGGATTGTGTTTTTGTGTAATTAAATTTTATTTTGTGAGGGATTGTGTTTTTGGGCTCTGGTATTGGTGCCAATTTCTAGCCCGCCCAGCCAAAGTTTTAAATTCCCGCCTTTAAATTCTGGTCAATTTGATCAAAAACGTAATAGGTATTGTAACGTTTTTTCAAAAGTATTGCAATTGTCAAAATGATACTTCCGCTTGTAACACTTTTCAATTTTATATAACGTTTTTTAAAAATGTTACAATAGATTAGCAAGTCTTTTGTTTATAGCAACACTTTATGCAACACAAACCTAGTTTGGGGTTGCAATAGGTCCAATATGGTGTAGTGCCATGTGACTTTCCTAAATTGCTAATATGTCAGATATACATTATAAAGAAAGCAAACTAGATTCATTCTATTTCCAGCTTAAGCAATTCAGCAAATAAAGACTTGACCTTGCTCTTGAATTGATTCGCTTTTGTTTTGCAGTGCTTGAAGCTTCTGTCGTAGTCTTGCAGACTTGGTGCAGCTTAGGGATGCTGCAACACGCCTGTTTCTTGAACATTGAAACTGTCACGGGGTTTGACTGAGAAAGATACCTAGAACAAGGATCTTTCTCGAGACAGTTACTTTTGCCGCAAAGCTTGTTGTCACAGGAATGTGCTTTTGGTGACAGTAAGAGTTCCCCGCATAGTGTGCTGTCGAGGTTTCCAAACTTGCTATCGAGGGCTAAAGTTGCTGTCGCGTAGTCTTCCGCCAATGTTGCTGTCAGAGTGAATATGCTGTCTTGACTTGAAACATTCTGTCTTCTTGTAATCTTACTGTCGAAGCTTTAGGACAGTAACCTTTATTCATGTTGTCATCTAATTATGTATCCTTTGAGGCTTGAACACAGCAAGTGGACTTCTTTCAAATTATACAACTAGAATAACATTACATACTGATTACAAGAACATACTTTGGCTGTGACAGTATGTTCTACTTAATTAAAAAATTAAGTACAATCAAAGTTAAGTTGTTTCTATGTTATCACCCATAAATCCCAACAATCTCCCCCAATTTGTTTTAATGGAAAATAACAACAAATTTACAATATGTGCTGACAACTTAACTAACAAGATCAGAATGGATTAAGAATTTTTTACTTAGCTTGAGATTTCCTCTTCTGCCTTGCTACATCCTCTCTTTTGAGAGCTTCTACCAAGCAGCCTCTTAGACCTTCTATAAGAGAAATTTCAGCAGCAGAAACTGCAGCATCCTCTACTTCCTCAATGATCTTCTTTATGGTAGGAGAGAGGAGATAACTAGCATCCCTGAGATTCAGCCATTGCTCTATATCATATGGATAGGTTCTGAAGTGAAGTTCTTCAAGAATGAGGTTGAATCTACTTCCAGGATAAGCATTGAGAGACCTTGCATCTTTCCAGTAGTTCAGCTTCATTCTTATCAAGTTCTGACTTAGTTTGAGAATATTGAGAAGATTCAGGTCTTTTGCTTGGCTTGGGTTCCCTTTCCTGAGTTGGTTGGGTTTGCCCTTCTTCTGTTGGTAAATCCTCAAACTCATAGTACCAGTGGTATGGTATAGGAGAAGATGGTAGATCAGTGAGAATATCAGCATCATCAAAATCTGCAAAATTGTAGCCAAATTTCTGATAGAATTCAGCATCCCTATCAGCCTGATATTTCAGAATATGTTCCATGACAGGCTCTGGAACATCATCATAGCTTTCCATCAACTCTATCATCCTTTCCAAGTAGAAGAAATCAATTCTTCTTTTATCTATTTCCGTCATGCTACCACTGATTGATGTGGCTACAAGATCAAAGTCCTTGTTCATCCTGACCGATCTTGATTCTGGCCACCACAGAATGTACTCAACAACCTCTTGATTAGCATCCAGCTTAATCTCAACACTCTTGATTTCTTTTGATTGCATTTGTTGTACCTTAAGACTGTTGGGAGGTATTGATTGAATTGGCATCTTCAGATTTCTGCCAAATCCAGTGGCCTTTTCCTTTCCTGAGTACTTGTGTTTTCCATGAGGTTTCTGTCTAGAGAACCATGCTCTTGCTTTAGCTTTCAGTCTTTTGGGCTTGACAGTAGCTTTGGCTTCATCCTTGACAGAATCTTCCTTGACAGCACCTTTGTCGACAGTATCTTCTATGACAGCATCTTCTTTGACAGTTTCCTTGTCGACAGTACCTTTGGTGACAACATCTTTTTCTGCATTTATGCAGTCAATAGCACATCTAAGAATGCTTGCCTCCAAAGCTTCCAGTATTCTTGACTCCTCTTCATCTGTTGCACCAGCATCTTTCTTTTCCTGATTAGGAGTTTCTTCATTGCCTTCATTCTGGGATTGAATACTAGTATTCCCAGAATTACTTCCACCAGCATTTCCAGCATTTCCAGAAGCTTCACCACCTCCAACCTCATCATCATCATCATCATCCTGAGGAGGAAGGTTATAGAGACAGCTTCCACCTTGATCATTTCTTTTGGCATTGGCTCTAGAGATTAGTTCCTTCACTCTAGCTCCCAGTGCCTTGTCTCTCAGCACCAGCATTTTGTAGATCTCTTGAACAGCATAAGCTCTTCCTGGATTGGCATTTGAATTGAGTATTCCATCTAACACTTTCAGAATTGACTTGGTTTCCATTCTGGATGTGCCAACCAAATTCATGAAGCTGTTCCTTCTTGTGCCATCCTTAGTTACAGATCTGTAGAAAACACTTGGTGGATTTGTGTAGACTTCAGGTAGCTTTTGTGTGAGCAGGTTCTGGATTTGCATATCCAATATTTCATTGAATGGTGTTTGAGTTGCCCTGATCTTTCCCTTCAAAGCACACAACACCTTTGCTGGCAGACTCTGCAATAACTGCATTGTGATGAAATAAGATATGCCAGAAGTGAAATAGATACTTACATCCCATCTTTTCTCATCATTCACCATTACACTGACACTAGTGATTTGATCCTTTAACAGTTCTGTGGTGTTGGTTGGACGGTTTCTTGGAGCATTCATTGCTTCTTCCACCAAACTGCTAAATTCACTGTCATGGTTGAGTAATGTGCTCTCCCTGTAATCCACCATCAAAACATTGGCTTCTTCTTGATCAAATTCAGTGCCATTTGACCAAATAATTCCCTTTTGGATGGATTCAGGCAGTTTCCCTTTACCTTTCCCAAGCTTGTTTTGTTCCTCCATTTCTCTCCATTTCTTCTGCAGAGTAGTTTCTTGAGTTTCTGGAGTTGGCTCTCTAATTACCACAGGAGGCAAGATTGGGTGTTTAGATGTAGGTCTTCTTTGCAGTGCATCTTGAGTTGCCTTTGACATTAACACCCTTTCACCATCCATGTCCACTTCAACAGGCTTTTCAGCTTTATCCTTTGGTTGTCCACTGCTTGGTTTGACTTGCTCCCCCTTTGACATTGCTTTCCTTTTAGCTCCCCCTTTGGTCTTCACAGTTACAGGCTCCCCCTGAGTTCCACCTGATTCCTGAATAGACAATGATTCTGATCTTGCTACCTTCTCCCCCTTAATTGAGTTGGCAGCTACTAGGTCAGTAAGGAACTGGATGGAGAGCTGAGTAGCAGCAAAACCATCAACCACCAGTTGAGAGAAAGAGTCCATTTTGGAGTTCAATGTAGCACACTGTCCTTCCAGAGCTGCAATCATGTTACTATAAGTAGCAGAGGGGCCACCATACCTTAACCTTCTTGGAGGGGAAGGAAAAGAAAGGGGCTTGGAGGCTATGGGGGTTCTCACACTCTCAGGGTGTTTTTGAGTGATCTCATCACCCCTCACAGATTGACTCTCAAGGCCTAATGCCTGAATAGTGTGGGCTCCCTCAATATCTCTCTGGACATGCTCAAGTCCCTCTCCTTTTGCCAGCTCATTTGGCTGCCTCTCATTTTTATGCTCACCTCTATTTTCTTTTATCTCTCTTTTCTTTTGCACACCCTCACTCAACCTAGATGCATGGGTATGAGCAGTACTAACATGCATGGAAGGAGTAGATTTAGAATGTACCTTTAAGAGTTTGGCAAGCGGTAGATCATCATCAGAGGCATCCTCAACGATTACAGCATCAAAATCAGGCTGAGAGGACTGGACAGCATCGTTGGCAGGAATGTTACTGTTAGTTGGAGTCCGGACAGCAGGTTCTGGCATGACAGCAACTTTGGGAGGTGGAGTGACAGTAGGTTCTGCAGTGATAGTATCTTTCTCTCCACCCATGACAGCAGCTGTGTCCAGGACAGCAACATTGCCAGTGTCTTTGACAGCAACAGAGGCTGTGACAGCATCTTCCTGAAGGTAAGATGCTCCTTGGAGTTCAGACAAAGTGTTGGCTGTTTCATTTTCTGACAAAATTCCACTTTGCCCTAGCTCAGTGTTTGGAGGAGTGGTGTCCATCTCACTTTGAGAAATGGGTTCTTGTGGACCACTAGATGGGGGCTCATCCATGATTGGAGATGGATGATCAAAACCTGAAGGGTTGGGACTGTCCCCTTCTCTAGGTTGTGGAGAAGAAACAAAGGAATGTGTAGGGAAGGAAGAAGGTGAAAGTGTAGCAGAGAGTGGGGGCTGATTCACAGATGAAACATGTGAACCATCAATAGGAGTAGAGAAATCCTCACTGTGCCCTAACTCACTGTATGTTTCTACAAGTGGGGGTATCTCAGGTTGTGAACCATGAGTTTGTGCAGACTCTGTACAGGGTGCCTTGGGAGACAGGCCAATTTCAATAGATACACCTTGATGAGAAGGCACATCTAGGGAGGTGTTTGAGTCCCTTTCAGTAACTACAGTTTGTTGAGAAACTACATCTTGGTTAACAGTGGTTTTGGTCCTCCTAGCTCTCTTCTTCTTAGGCTCAGGGGGAACCACTGTGGGTTCTGTTTGACTACCTTCCTTATTTGCTGCACTAGGTGCAGTGTCTCCCTCTTGACTAACAGAGCTACCACCAACATCAGCTTCTAAGGACCTTTTTCTGGATTCTTGCAAGGCTTCTCTTTGGGCTTTAGGAAGTCTAGAGGGCCTAGGCTGAGTGTATGGTGTTGAATGTGGGTTAATTGAATTTGGGTCTAATTCAGTTTCATTCACAAGAGTAAAGGAATCATAACCAGAAGGTAATGGATAATCAAGGTTGGACACTTGATCAACCATGTGCTGAGTGAAACAGAGTGGAATGTGTGCATTGAGATCTTGTGATGATAACAGTGTGTGTGTTCTTTTTCAAAACTGAGCAAGCCTCTAAACGAGGAGCAGCATCATTAAAATCACAGAATGAATTAATGCACATCATAAGAAAGCGAGGGTAGGTTGATACCTTCTTACCTATGGCAGCTTGGAGGTGTGCCATGAGGAGAGCTCCAACATTCACCTTGTATCCATGGACAAGAGAATGTGTCAGTTTCTTGATGTAGGAGGGTATTCCATTCTAGCCTGTGGACTTGGTAGAGAACACCTTGACCATCACATCAAATATCATGCTCCACTCCTTTCTCAGATGCTTCCTATCCATTTCACCAGTTGGATACCACTTGGTAGTCCCCTCTTCGAGAATAGGGCCTGCATACCCAATCTTCAAGAAGAGCTTCTTGAGAGTGTCATCATTTGCAAGTTCAGTAAATTGTTGTCTTGCTTCAAGGGTAATTCCAAGAGCAGTGTTGATGACCTCAGCTGTAAGAGTGTATTGTTGCCCAGAGATTGTGAATTGAATACCCGGGTTCTCACCCTTAGTTTGAGCAACAGCAGTTTGCCAAAACGCCTCAAGTCTGTCTAAGTCTAGAATGGGGGTTGAGGTGATGGCATAACCGAGATAGGACTTGTTCAAGAAAAACACGAGTCCTTTGAAGCCTTCACCAGCATCATTTGGGGAAAAGATGCCAGCAAAGTTTGTTTGAGAGAGAGTCTGTTTGGGGGCCATTGAGATTTCAAGAAAAGAAGAAGGTAAGAGAGTTGCTTTTTGCTGGAAGAAAGTTGTTTTGTCTTGAGTTTGATGAGAAAGAGAAAGATATGTCTGAGTAACTGGGGAATAAATAGGGGTATCTCAAACGTTTTGTGCATAAAAAGTGGATTTCAAGAACGTGTCTTAACCCACTCTTAAACACGTGAGTTACTGCCCGTTATTCACTGACCAACGTGGGATAAATATCCAATTTCAACGGTCCACTATTGTTGACAGTAACCTATGCGCTAGAAACAATCTGTCAGTAATAAGAGGTGGTGACAGTAGGTTTTGCGCGACAGCAACTATTGCGCAAAAACTTGCTGTCACCGTTAAGCATATGAATGACAGTATCCTTTACAAGTCTTGACAGAAAGTCTTTTCCTGCTGTCAAGAAGGTTGCTGTCAAGAAACACACGACAGTACCCTTCTTAACGACAGTAACTTCGATTGGGAATTGGTTCTGACATGAACTTATTAGAATGCTTTATTCATATACTTAACTTAATATTGATACATTATGGATTTAGCAATGTAATCGTTTGAACACAGATATTAAGCAAATTACACAGACACTTCATAAACTCGGTAATCACAAAAACAAGAACTTTTATTATTAATAAAATCATTAAAAATAGAACATTGAGTACATTATTCTATGATTTTATCAACTAGTTCTAACGTCTCTGCCTTAATTTCCTCTTCAGAGCGACCTTCTTCCTTGAGAAGTGCCTGAAGCTCTTTCTCTTCTTCCTGAGCCTTGGCCTCCTCTTCCCGTTTCTTGTCTTCATCTATCTCATCGATGGCGTCCAACAGCATCTCGAAGAGCTCATCAATCTCTTCACTGTCGGGTTCACTATCGCACCGTTTTAGCCCTACTTCAATTCCTACTTTATTTTCCATTATTTACTTTAAAACTGAGAGCAAACTGGTGAAACCTAAGGTTAATTTATAGGCAAAACCGTCTAAGGATTAAAGTCTAATGGTCAACAGTTAGAGTACCCATACAACTACCACAGAAGTAATTAATGGTCGTGTCCTCCTTTAATCCTACAGATTAATGCAAACAGGTGTGAAAGTCCAATGGAACAGATTTTTATCTCTCAAATTTAACAAGTAACCACATTAATGTCATACACAGTTTAAAAGTATGAGACTGGCACAAAATACTGACATGAAAAGTCAAATCAACACATGCTGTCACATAACAGACATAGACCAAGTAGACAGTAACTTCTCTTGACAGCAGGTTTGAAGTTGCTGTCATGAGCTTCATTAGAGAATTTGGAATTATAGAAAACTGAGTAAATCAACATACCAGGTTCAGCATTCCCAATTCACTTACCAACCTGTTGAAGGTTGCTTCATCCAATGGCTTAGTGAAGATGTCAGCAAGTTGCTTGTCAGTTGGGACATAGATCAGCTTCACAGTTCCTTGTTCAACATGCTCTCTGATAAAGTGATGTCTTATATCAATGTGCTTTGTCCTAGAGTGTTGAACTGGATTGTCTGAAATGGCTATGGCACTAGTGTTGTCACAGTAGATTGGAATTTCACTTAACACTAGACCATAATCCAGAAGTTGATTCTTCATCCATAGAATTTGTGCACAGCAACTGCCTGCAGCAATATACTCAGCTTCTGCAGTTGAGGTAGAAACTGAATGCTGCTTCTTGCTAAACCATGAGACCAATATTCCACCAAGAAATTGACAGCTACCAGTAGTACTCTTTCTGTCAATCTTGCATCCAGCATAGTCTGAGTCTGAGTAGCCAATTAGATCAAATCCAGTGTTCTTGGGATACCAAAGACCTAGGTTAGGAGTGCCTTTTAGGTATCTAAAGATTCTCTTGATGGCTACTAAGTGAGACTCCTTTGGATCACTCTGAAACCTTGCACAAAGACATGTAGAAAACATGATGTCAGGTCTGCTAGCAGTTAGGTATAGGAGAGATCCTATCATGCCTCTATAGGTGCTTGAGTCAACTTTCTTCCCTTTAGGATCAAGATCCAGACTGGTTGAGGTGGACATTGGTGTCTTTGCAGGTGATGAATCTTCCAAGTTGAACTTTCTGAGAAGTTCCTTGATGTATTTAGCTTGACAAATGAAGATTCCATCAGATTGTTGAAGAATTTGTAATCCCAGAAAGAATGACAATTCTCCCATCATACTCATCTCATATTTGTTACTCATGAGAGAGGAAAACTTCTCACACAGCCTCTCAGTTGTTGAACCAAAAATGATATCATCCACATAGATTTGTACCAGAATGATGTCCTTGTCATGGTGTTTGTAGAAAAGTGTCTTGTCCACAACTCCTCTAGTAAACTGATTGTCCAAGAGAAAAGTGGAGAGTGTGTCATACCAAGCCATGGGTGCTTGCTTTAGTCCATACAAAGCTTTGAAAAGTTTGTATACAAAATCATACACTTCAACATCCTCAAACCCTGGTGGTTGTTCAACATACACTTCTTCTTCCAATTCTCCATTTAGGAAGGCACTTTTGACATCCATCTGAAATACTTTGAAGTTGCAGTGTGCAGCATAGGCTAGAAAGATTCTTATAGCTTCAAGTCTTGCAACAGGTACAAAAGTCTCATCATAATCTATTCCCTCCTATTGACAGTAACCCTTAGCTACTAGCCTTGCTTTGTTTCTTGTCACTGATCCATTTTCATCAAGCTTGTTTCTGAAAACCCATTTGGTCTCAATGACTGACTTTCCCTTAGGTCTTGGAACTAGCTTCCATACATTGTTCCTTTCAAACTGATTTAGCTCTTCTTGCATGGCTATCACCCAGTCAGAATCCAACAATGCTTCATCAGTTGTCTTGGGTTCCATTTGAGACAGGAAGCATGAAAACATGCTGTCAGCAGAGACTTTGTTCCTTGTCCTCACTCCAGAATTAGGGTCACCAATGATGAGGTCACTTGAGTGATCCTTGTTCCACTTGGTGATTCTGGGCAAGCTACTTGACTATACAGGAACATTTGCTTCAGTTTGTTGAGTTGAATGATCACCAATCCCATTGTCTTCACCATGTTCTTCATTGTCTCCAGAGTCACCACTTTCATGAATGTTAGAGGTTATGGTCTGTGACTGAGCTGGAGTTTGGTTGACGGTAGTGGTATTGACAGTATCTTTATCAACTTCAACAATTTGAGTGAAGCTAGGTTCTTCATCCACAATTTCCTCAGCTTCCAAGTATCCTTGATTCTCAAATCTGAATGTCTGCATCTTTACTTCTTCATGCAGTCCTGGAAACTTGGTTTCATCAAATGTGACATTAACACTTTCTTCAATAATCCTGTGTTCCATAACATAAACTCTGTAGGCAGTCCTTTCTGTGTTGTAACCCATGAATAGTCTTTCAAAAGCCTTGGTGTCAAATTTTCCTCTCTTCTCATGGTTATCCTTCATCATAAAGCATTTGCTCCCAAACACATGAAAATATTTGACAGTAGGTTTCTTTCCAGTTAACAGACAGTAAGGTGTACTTGCATGAGTCTTGTTGATCATGGTTCTGTTCTGAGTATAACAGGCTGTGTTGATAGCTTCAGCCCAGAAATATGTTGGCAGTTTGGCATCATGCAACATAGTTCTAGCTGCTTCAATGAGAGTCCTGTTCTTTCTCTCTACAACTCCATTCTGCTGTGGAG
Source organism: Heracleum sosnowskyi (assembly GCA_030848705.1). Taxonomy (NCBI): domain Eukaryota; kingdom Viridiplantae; phylum Streptophyta; class Magnoliopsida; order Apiales; family Apiaceae; genus Heracleum; species Heracleum sosnowskyi. The sequence continues at coordinate 35,748,362 of CM061242.1, forward strand.
TTCTTGCAGCAGAGAATTGTTGTACAATTACTTCATCTTTACAGAAATTTCCAAGAGTGGCATTTCTGAATTCTGTACCATTGTCACTCCTCAAGATTTGAACTTTTGAGTTTGGAGTTCTATCAAGAATTCTGACTTGATCAATAATCACTTGAGCAGCTTCATCTTTGGATTCAAGAAACTTCACCCAAGTGTACCTTGAGTAATCATCCACCATTACTAAGGCATATCTCTTCTTGGCCATTGATGGTACATTTACTGGTCCAAAGAGATCCATGTGTATCAACTTGAGTGCTTCAATGTTGGTGTTCATTTGCTTGGACTTGTGCACAGCTCTTCTCAGTTTGCCCATTTGGCAATGTTCACACAGTCCTTCTTGACAGAATTCCTGTTGGGGCAAACCTCTCACTAACTCCTTCTTCATCAGAATATTCATTGTCTTGAAGTTGAGATGTGAGAGCTTCCTGTGCCAAAGCATACTGTCACCAACAGTAGCTTTACTGTAAAAGCAGTAAACCTTATCCTTCTTTGTTGAATTTAAGTCAGCAACAAACAAGCTTCCTTTTCTAACCCCTTTTAGAGAGAGGCTACTATTCTTCTTGTGATAGATGTTACACAGCATCATATCAAAATCAACCTTGAATCCCATGTCACTGAATTGGCTGACACTGAGTAGATTGTGCTTCAATCCATCCACAAGAGCAATATCTTCAATGACAACATTTCCAATTTCTAGACAGCCATATCCCACTGTGTAACCCTTGTTGTTGTCTCCAAAGGTTATGATTGGGCCAGCTTTCTCAACATAATGTGATAGCAGGGCTTTATCACCTGTCATGTGCCTTGAGCAACCATTGTCAATGATCCACATGACTTGATCTTTCTTCTTGCCCTGCAAAACAGAATGTGTCTAAGATGCATATGGTACCCAATCCTTGTTGGGTCCTGCAGTTTCAGTGTCTCCTGAGTTTCTTTCAGTCATAAAGTCACAAGCATTATCAGTAATCTCCTGTTTGACTTCTCTTTTCACCCACTTAGGTTTAGAATTGGACTTCGTCCTTTTCTTAGTGGATGGAGCCTTTTTGCTGTTGCCAGCAGGCTCAGAAGTCTCAACAGTGTTTATGTATGAACATTTTTCAGTAGTGAGAATAGGTAAGTTAAAGCATGTACTCATGGCAGTAATTTTGCATGGCATACATTCAATGTTATTACAGACACTCATAGTTCTATGCATAAGGGGGGTTCTGTGTAAGTTACCATTGAGTTCAGTTGCATTGACCTTATCCTCAATTGGTTTCTTACAAACATGTGTTAAGTGATGAGTAGATCCATAGTTATTGCATAGTTTCCAAGAAGCACCTCCAACATTAGTGTATCCATTTCCTTTGTTGACTCCTACCTTTCCATTCCTATTCTTAGACTTGGGAGTTACTGGATTGACAGTATGTTCAGAAGTTGCTGTCGAACTTTCCTTGACAGTATCTTTTATTCCTACTGTCTTGACAGAAGGTTTTAAAGTTACTGTCTTGGAACCATTCTTGACAGTATCTTTGGAACTTACTGTCTGATTGCTTGGTAAGTTTACTGTCTTGGGGATTGTGACAGTATCCTTTCCATCCTTGAATGTGCTGTCAACACCTTCATCCTCATCAAGAATTTCTTGTTTTATGAGCATGGCTTCTTCATCAAACTCAATTTCTGCAGCTTTGAAAATGGGAGTTTTAACTTTCTTGAGAATGGTGGGTTTGACAGCAGCATTTCCAGAACAATCTTGAATCACAGTTTCCTTTCCAGGTCTTCTATGAAAAACCTATACCAACTGACTGATTTTCTGTATGCTTATCATTATAATCCTGAACTATCTTTGATGAGTTTTTATAAGCCTTGATTTTAAATTCATTTTTAGCAATCTCATTTCTCAGGAATTCCTCAACCTCTTTAGCACATTTCAATTCATTTTTAAGTTTAGCATTCTCCTGAGCTAAAGAGTCTAGTGAACTGGTTTTGAGAACAAGAGATTCATTTTCAGACTTTAGTGTTTCATTTAGCTTACTCAGCCTAGTGATCTCCTCATTGGCAGCAGATAAGCTAGTATAGACATTGAACATTTCAGCACTTAAGTCTTTAATGGTTTTCTTATACTCATCAATGGACATATCAAGTAAGACAAGTGAAAGTACCTGACTTGAAGATGTTGATGTTACTTCATCAGTGCTAGCCATGAGAGCTAGGTTGACATATTCTTCTTCATCTTCATCATCAGACTCATCCCAACACTTTCCTTCAGCCACATAGGCTCTACCTTGATTCTTCTTAGAGTATCCACCAGTTCCTTTCTCAAATCTCTGAACCTGTTTGGGTCTTTTGCACTCAGTAGCAAAATGACCAGGTTCACCACAGTTGTAACACTTGAATTTAGATCTATCCACAAATCCAGTCTTGTATCCTCCTTTGAATGAGCTTCCCACAGCAGCCTTTGATGAGCTTCCCTTGGTGAACTTGGATTCTTGGCCTTGGGGCCTGAATGACCTATCCTTCTTGAACCTGAAGTTCTTGAACTTTTTGGCCATGTAAGCCATAGTAGGATTGTTCATGCTTTCCAGTTCCTCCATAGTGTAGAAGTCTTCATCTTCCACATCCTTGAGCTGTAGTACTACTTTCTCATCATCTTCAACAACCTCTTCTATCTTCAAGGATTGTACAGGGGTTGGTTGAGTGATTTGTAGTGCTTCACTAGGTTGTGTGATTCTTGGCACTTGTGCTACTAGGGCACTTGACATGTTAGCCATCTTGTTCCTTGTTCCACTTTGTATGGCTCTCTTTTGAAAGAGTTCAAGTTCATAAGATTTCAGAATGCCATAAAGTGTCTCAAAGGTTATATTGTTGATATCTCTTCCTTCTCGCATGGCTGTTGTCTTGTGTTCAAGATGATCAGGCAGTGTAAGCAAGAACTTGACATTCAATTCTTTTCTGTCATAGTACTTGCCATGTATCTGCAGTTCAGTTAAGAGCTTACTGAACCTTTCAAACATGGAGTTTAAGTCTTCACCAGGCTTGGCCATGAATGCCTCATATTGAGATATAAGTATTTGCCTTTGGTTGCCTTTAACTTCTTCACTTCCTTCACAGAGTAAGGCTAACCTGATCCACATCTCCTTGGATGATGTACAGCTTATCACACTTCCACACATGGCTGTATCTAACGTGAGAGAATCGAGCAAGATGAGTTGCAAGTGATCATCTAGCACCATTTTCTCCTTCTCAGTTTCCAAAAATTCCGAGGGATCTTTGGGAACCCAATGTGCAGGAATGATTTCACCATTTACTGTTGTGGCTTCAATTTCCTTCCTTGGTATGAAAGGACCATTCTCGAGTATACCTGGGTATAGTGGATTCGCAGCTTTGATAAACAACAAGATTTTTCTTTTCCAAATGCTGTAGTTCTCTTTATCAAAAGCTGGGATCTTGATACTGTTTGATTTTTGCATTGTCGTCGGGATCTCAGATATGTATGTTAATCTGATCGCTCTGATACCAGTTGTTGGTCCTTGTGTATTGCAGAAGGGGGGGGGGATGAATGCAATACTGATAAAATTCAATCTCAGTTTCAACAACTAAAACTAAGATTTAATGTTATCAATAATATGTATGCATTCACAAACAGTATAATAGATAAGACAGGATTCACAAAATAAATGTTTTATTTATTTTGCAAAGTGTTACTACAACCTCAAGAGAGAATTCTTGAGCTTCGATCTTCTCCAAGACACTTGCTTGTCTTTGTTTTATATCTAGAATGAATTGACAGTAGGTATAAGACTAATCCTATCACTATCAGTCACGGGTTTGTGAAGCTGCTGTCATTGTCAAGTGGCAGCTTCTTACAAATTGTCTTACCCATGTGACTTTCCTAAATTGCTAATATGTCAGATATACATTATAAAGAAAGCAACCTAGATTCATTCTATTTCCAGCTTAAGCAATTCAGCAAATAAAGACTTGACCTTGCTCTTGAATTGATTCGCTTTTGTTTTGCAGTGCTTGAAGCTTCTGTCGTAGTCTTGCAGACTTGGTGCAGCTTAGGGATACTGCAACACGCCTGTTTCTTGAACATTGAAACTGTCACGGGATTTGACTGAGAAAGATACTTAGAACAAGGGTCTTTCTCGAGACAGTTACTTTTGCCACATAGCTTGCTGTCACAGGAATGTGCTTTTGGTGACAGTAGGAGTTCCCCGCATAGTGTGCTGTCGAGGTTTCCAAACTTGCTGTCGAGGGCTAAAGTTGCTGTCGCGTAGTCTTCCGCCAATGTTGCTGTCAGAGTGAATATGTTGTCTTGACTTGCAACATTCTGTCTTCTTGTAATCTTACTGTCGAAGCTTTAGGACAGTAACCTTTATTCATGTTGTCATCTAATTATGTATCCTTTGAGGCTTGAACACAGCAAGTGAACTTCTTTCAAATTATACAACTAGAATAACATTACATACTGATTACAAGAACATACTTTCGTTGTGACAGTATGTTCTAATTAATTCAAAAATTAAGTACAATCAAAGTTAAGTTGTTTCTATGTTATCACCCATAAATCCCAACAAGTACCATTATTGTACTTCAAATATCATTTTCATAATATTTCTGCAAACTTGTGCTATATTATGAACAAAGTTCTAGTATAAAGGATGAGGTGTCAAAGTAAACCAAATATAACCTTTCCGAAAAAATATCTGCCATGTAAGCAGAATATCAACATATAACTTAGAAGATGAAGTTATAAGGTGATTCAGTACAAACAACTCCCTTACCATAACTCCTGTTATGTAAGGTATCCACAGAGTCATATGATATAAAAGATGAAGTTATATGGATTTATTGTCACTTCATTTCCAAACACTTTTCGACCCCCTGCCAACATGATTGGTTCTTTATCCCAATGCATGTTGCAGGAATATCCAAATTGGATGATGAACTAATACTGGAGTTGCTACCGCGTCCGCTGTGCCTAACCTTGTTATGATCAGTAGCAGGTCGCACCGCTCAAATAGTTTTCTACATGTAGATGGAAGAATCACGACAGCCTGACATTGTCTACCGCCTTACAGTGACCTCCCGGCCCATTTGGGGCAATAAAAGTTGGATGGGCCCACGCAACTTGACCACTTACACCACTCCTAGTTCAGATGAAATCCATGACTCTGAAACGTAAAGATCGTCCTCATTTCCCCAAGTGTAACACTTGTTGATACGACTCCACTAAGTAGTTATATCTAGGTTGGAAAGGAAGATTCTCCAATATTTCCCAAGCTATTGCTTGTTAATGGATATCGACTTGTTCCATGAATTTACCCCTCGATCGTTGAGGTGGTAACACAATATTTGACTTGCAGCAATTACATTGCTTCGAGAAAATATCTGTCCCCTGACAGTTTTTGAATTGAGAGTTTAAAAAGAGTAGTACTCACTTAAATCAGGTTTCCCATATTTTTGATAGTTGAACGAGCATTTAAATCCCCTTTAAAAGACAGATTTAAATGGAAAAACATTGTTTTGGGAACCTCTTTTTGATTTAAAAATACTTAATAATCTTTATTAACTAAGTAAATCTTAAATGAATATTTGAAAATAATATTCCTTAATTAATAAATCTTATTTGAATATTCGAAAATAATATTCTTCGATTGACTAAACCTCAAATGAATATTTGAAATAATTTACTTTAAATAAATAATTAATCCTCGAATAACAGTACCCGATATCTTTATCGCAAAATAACCTTTAATACACACAAAAATATAATTACTTCTGATCTACAGAAATATCATACGCCCTTAACCTAGGGCCTTTATAAAAAAAACCTGGCTTCTAACTAATATCCCATATCTAGCTTAGAAGCCCATAATCAAATCATTTCCAAGTAATAAATACTTTCCGGAACATAAATAATGTTTAATAATAATATTCCTCAAGATGAATAGTACTCTGCCGCTGGAATCCCTCCGGGTTTCCACGACTATCTATATAACCAAAAATATCGACTCCCGGTCTAGAGTCGAAACAATAAACATGCTCTTATCTATAGAGCTACAAGGTATACCGGTTCATAAGTACATTATCTCAAAGCTCGTATAATATCCAAAAGGTCAGATTCTATTTAACACGATATAATCATTTATCTCAAAACTATACAACACTATACATGGCAAAAGCAGTATTATATAACTAATACTTCAAAGTATGGGTTTAGAAAACTTGCCTGATGCTCGAGAAGTGATAGGGGTTCGCGACGATGTCGGACAATCTAGACAAAGTCAAAGCAAACGCATGATTAATCCCCTGGATAATCCACTTGTACTCAATGCTTAAACACGTAAGCGAAACACAACTAAGGAATTACTAGCTCGTTATAGGCTCATACTAAGTCCACATTTAGTCGACAATTACTTAAGTCGTAGGTTTAGTCCGAAATCGATCCTCGAATACAAGTTATACTTAACCATTTACGACATTGGTTTCTAAGTCATGTCTTAGTGGGTTTCACTTGCGCAACCTCGGCTAATACATTATTATAAAATCGAAAAATAATCTTTTTAATCCGAATCTTTTTCGTGAGCCTTCCTAACTGTCTCTAGTATTATTCCTAAAAGTTTCCCACTTTCATATGGCTTCTAAGTGGTCCAAATATAGCCTCAAAGTTGGTACATTTCTGCAATCTCGTTCCTTGAACCACTTTTACTAAAATGGTCATATCTCATAAACCGTAATTTGTATAGACATGATCTTTATACCAAAAAAAACCTTAAAACAAGACCTACATGTTCATGGTCAGGGCTGTTCGAAAATATTCCAAGACCAGTTCGTAATTCTTGCTCAAAACAGCCTTAAATCAAATGGGCATTACGACGGCTATAATCGTAACGTTTCCCGGTTTTTGTTATGTCAAAACCTCTTAAAACCAAATCAATTCAACAACACAACCAGTTTTACAACATAATCAGTTTATATACTTCAAGAACATATCACCAACATCAACCAACAACAAGTATCCATCAAGAATTAACCATACATACTCCAAACTCCATAAACATGCTCATTCTTGAACATTACTAAAAACTTCACTTAAAATCCAACATAAATCAAAGGGTGGATGAGTGGTATACCTTCCTTGATGCTCTACCAACACTAACCAGTGGTCACAATCACTCAACAAGCCTTAGATACTCCTTACAAAGCTTAAACCTTAAGATCCAATCAAGAAAACAAGTTAACAAATTTCGGAGTTACTATTCATCATCACTTTGTAAACTCCATATAAAATCGAAAAACAAGAGTTTGGTTCTAAGATTTTTACCAGACCTTGGACTCTTCATAAGATTTCTTTTGAGCTATAGATCGCCAAATTTAAAGCTTCCTAGCTATGGTTTTGAGTCCCATATTTCCGCTGGACAGAAACTGGACAGTTTGGGTTCTCCGACTTGGGGAAGCGATTTGGCTAGGCTAAACTCCTTTGTTGTCCATGCAATTTTGAAAGAATGTTACCCATGGAGTGGAGAAGCTATGGTTACAATTTGGTGAATTAAGGATGGATATAAGTGGAGATATGAATTTTTCTTTGAGCCTCATTTCTGCTGGGCAGAATGGGGTGGGGAGAGTTCTTCTCTCTTTTTCTTTTTGTTTTGGTTAATTAATAAAATGCTGATATTTTGTGGTTAAAGGGGGTGAGTCATCACCTTTAATTGCTTAGTCATTGGACATGTGTCAAGCATGCAAGAGCTTAGCTAAAGTATCTTTACTGGTTTGCTTTACTGGTTCGTTTCCTTTCACATGGATGATCCAAATGTTGCATCCCTCGAATTAATCTTGTTACATGTTACTTCCATGTCTATATTTAATCCTGTAAATGTTGCCTTGTTCCTCTTGAAACGATTCGAAATATTTCCTAAAAAGAGCGAATAAAACTCTACGCGATTCTCGCAGTGAATAGTAACTATTCACTATTCACTCCAACAATCGAATCCTTAAATCGACTTTAATAAAATAATAAAATTCCAAAATATTAAATCCTCAAATCCTCAATTTTAATATCTCATTTCTTGAATATAATAATATATAATTCACTACCCGGTCAAATACTATACCAAAATAAAATTTGGAATTTCTGAATTCCGATCGTCTTTGCATTCACTTATTTACTCCGTAGATCACTAATATGGCTTTGGAATATCCACACTACGTCTCGTACATAGGTGGAATGAAAATTTTTCTTAATCCTCAAAATCACTATTCACTGATGCACTTAATCATGATAAGAAAAGTTTTAATTTTACCAAAAATTTGGGTTATTACAGCTGAACATGAGACAGAGAAGATGGTTGGAGCTAATCAAGGATTACGACGTTTCTATAAATTATCACCCCGGCAAGGCAAACGTGGTAGCAGATGCATTGAGCAGAAAAGAAAGATTGAATATGCTGACGATGACCAAAGAATTGTACAAAGAGTTTGAGAAGTTAGAAATAGAAGTACGTATTCCGAAGGACGCGACAGAAATGATTTACGCCATAACGTTTCAACCTGAATTGTTGGAAAAGATACGGAAATGCCAAGAGCAAGTCATGAACGACAATGCAAATAGTTTAACAGGCGAGGAAATATGTAGCCAACTGGATGACAAAGGAATCTTAAGGTTTGCTTCTCGAATATGGGTACCTAATGTAGCAGAACTAAAGAATGAAATTTTGCACGAAGCGCATAACTCGAAGTATTCAATTCATCCTGGAAGCACGAAGATGTATCGAGATCTTAAAATGAACTTTTGGTGGCCAGATATGAAAAGAGAAATTGCTGAATGGGTGAGTAAATGTTTTACATGTCAAAAGTTCAAGGCGGAACATCAAAGACCAAGTGGATTACTACAGCCGTTAGAAATTCCTGAGTGGAAATGGGAACACATCGCAATGGACTTTGTGGTAGGATTTCCTAGAACGAAGACTAACCATGATGCTATTTGGGTTATTGTAGATCGATTGACAAAATCCGCACATTTTCTTCCTATTAACGATAGATTCTCGCTGGATAAGATAGTTCGTTTATATGTTAAAGAAATCGTGGTACGGCATGGAGTTCCAGTGTCAATAATATCTGATCGAGACCCTCGATTCAACTCAAGATTCTGGAGAAGTTTTCAAGAATGTTTAGGCACCGAATTGAGAATGAGTACGGCTTATCACCCGCAGACAGACGGTCAAAGTGAAAGGACAATTCAAACCATCGAAGACATGCTTAGAACGTGTGCACTTGATTTTAAAGGTAATTGGGATGATCATCTACCCTTAGTAGAATTCTCATATAATAACAGTTTTCACGCGAGTATCGGGATGCCACCTTACGAAGCTTTATATGGACGGAAGTGTCGATCTCCAGTGTATTGGGAAGAAGTCGGTGAACGGAAAGTGATAGGACCAGAATTGGTACAGCAGACAAAGGAAGTGATTGAATTGATTCAGAAAAGGTTGATAACAGCTCAGAACCGACAGAAGAAATATGCTAACCTAGCAAGAAAGGATATGGGATTCGAAGTCGGAGAACAAGTGTTACTAAAAGTTTCACCATGGAAAGGATTGGTTAGGTTTGGAAAGAAAGGGAAATTGAGTCCGAGATACGTTGGACCATTTGAGATTTTGAAGCAAATTGGGAAAGTAGCTTACGAATTAGCATTACCCCCGCATATGCAGCACGTTCATAATGTGTTTCACATATCCATGCTTAAGAAGTATCGACCAGATTCGAACCATGTAATAGAGTATGAACACATAGAGGTCCAGTCGAATTTATCTTATGTAGAGCGACCAATTCAGATATTGGATCGTAAGGAAAAAGTATTAAGAAATAAGACTGTAGTGATAGTAAGAGTTTTGTGGAGAAATACTAAGGTGGAAGAGTCTACCTGGGAGTTAGAGAGTGATATGTTAGAGAAGTATCCCCAGTTGTTTCCTTGATCTGATTCTGAGGACAGAATCCTATTAAGGGGGAAGGATGTAAGATCCGTGAACTTTATTAATAATATAAATTGTATTATATGCGTGGAATACTTATTATGAAGTATTTTGAGTTATAATGATAAGGATTGTTAAGTGTTTATGTGTTATTTGGTGAGTCGAAAGCCCCTTTCAAATATTTCGTCATTTGAAATCTTATTCAATTTTGAGCCCCGTTTTGAAAATTCAAGGGCCCCGTTGAAATTTTGTACATCATTATTATTCCTTCGTCATCTGTGTTCAAATCATTATCGGAGGATTTCTTCATATTATTAAATCCCTTAGTATCCGATATGATCACTAGTAATTGTTTTATTCAAAGGAAGAAAAATTATTCTAAACCCTAACCCTAATTTTTCTAGGGTAATTGATATATCGTCCGTATCAATAAAAACATCTGTTATAGCCCCAGTATTCTTGAGCATTAGTTATATAATGATATGTATTGATTTGGATAACTATCAGTCTTTGTAGATGATTATCTTTTCGTAAAACGTGTTTTTAACCTAATTAGGGTTTTTTAACGAACCAGTAGATCAATATCGATCCAAAAATGTCGTTTAGGGTATTATTTTTCACTAAGTATAAAAAGGAGAATCGTACATTATACTTCATATAATCCGTATTAAAAATACAGAAAAATATAAAATTCCCGAACTGTGTTCTTCGTGTTCTTGAAAATCAAAATCAAATTTGAAGGTGTTATTGAAATCCAAATTCAAAGTTCAAGTACTCAAATCAAAGATCTTGAGCTCTAGTTTCAGAATCTTCCAACCTCATCATCATCTGGTAATTTTTCGATTTTATATGAATTTTACAAATTTCGAATTTAAATTAGGGTTTATATTCGAATTGGGGATTTTCATTCTGTTGATTCTCCGTTCAATTGATTGCTTCCAACATGTTCCTAGGGTTCTAATTAGTAGGAATTCATGTTTTAATTTCATGTTTATGTTCGATTTTGAGAAATCTGATTTCTAGGGTTTTGCCCGATTTTTCTTTTTAATAGTCCGTTCATATAAATGATCTGACATGATTTCTGATAGAGGGCTTTTGTTGTATGTGTTCTTAGATTCATTTTAACATAAAGAACGTAGAGTTTCATGTAAGATTTTGGTAGATCGGAAAATTTGTTAAGCTCGCCGGAAAATAGTCGGGTTTTTTTTATTCCGGTGATGTTTTTGGTATGTTTTTGGCATGAATAGATTGTCGAGTTAATAAGGAACGTTTTGGTATAAAAAGCCCTAATTTCTGTGCAGTTTTTGAGTCACCGGAATCTGGGTTTGGTCGCCGGATTCTGGAAATTCCGGGTTTTTTTCCGTGACCCGATTGTGTTCTTCCCGACCCGTTGACCCATTTTCTTGACCCAGTTTCAATATTCGAAACCCTAAAATATTTTCAGAAAACTGTTTTTGAATTTTATTTTTAAATTTAATTCGAAAATAGTTTAAAATCTTTAAAAATTCATATTTTAATTTTAAAAATATTTTTTTAATTCAGAAAAATTCTGGAAAATTAGATTTATTATTTGAAATTCGAAAATTTATTAAACTTAATTATTTTAATTATTTTTAATTAATAATAAATTAATTTGATTAATTGATTAATTCTTTTAATCAGTTAATTCTTCAAAATTAATTATTAATTAGATTTAATTAATTTAAAATTCAGTTTAATTATTTTCAAGCCTGATTTATTATTTAGAAATAGTTGAGCATTTAAAGAGTGTCAATTAATTTTATATTAATTGATTTAATTACTTTTAAATACTTATAAGCCTTGAATATTGTTTTAAAAATATTTATAAGTGCTATATGGTTTATATGAGTCTATTAATGTGTTTTAATGGTCCGTAAATGCCTGTATGAGGGCTAGTGTCTGAGTTTTAAATACCGTAAATTAGACCGGACGTCCGATACGTAACCGATTACTAGTTTAAAATGTGTTATTGATTAATTGTGTGTCAAGGATAGTTAGACTTACTGTTCTAAGTTGTTCATTATAGAATCGAGTTCCCGGAGCAAGGGAAAGGGAAAAGTAGAGTGAACGAGATAGAAAACCGACAACGACATAGACCAGGCAAGTATCTGTGCCTTTACTTGTGATAAATTTTTATTGATTTCAATACTTACATGTTATTACCCCAGAACAAGTTAGATTATAAATCCTTACCTGTACTTGGGTAACTGATTCCATTTTCATAAATTTTCTTAACTCTTTGATTTAATCTGCATCGGAAACCCTTATTTCCAAATTCATCTGATTTTGTCTACAACCATTGATTGTTGATTATCATCATTTGATTATTGCCTACAACCATTGATTGTTTGATTCTATCATTGGCTATTGATTACAGTCATTGATTATTGATTACAACTACTGATTATCTTCTTGAACGAGTACATCGTACCGTTGAAACCATTCTGAATCTATTTCTCAGACTTTCTTTGATGATGAATAGTTGAAGCTCTTTTGCAACTATTACACCCCGTTATTGTGTACTTATCTTGTTATGCATATTATTGCTTACACCTTGTGATAGAATTGGCATGTTTTTAAATAGGACCAGTAATGGTCGGGCCATACTTATGGTCGGAATAATTTAAGGCCCAGATTGACCTAGGATCTAGTAGAGGACTTTGCTATAAGCAAGTCCGGGGTTGTTGCGTGACTGATCAACAACACAACCTTTGTATTTGAAAAATGTAGAAGTCCAATTCTAATTCCTCTTTCTTCATTAAATATTGTTAAAAGCATATGTTTGACTTGTGTATTGTTGATTCTGATATTGTGAATTCATATCTTTACAACTGTGATTGAAATATATATATGATGGTTACTCTTGCACTTTTGACAGTTCTCCCGATGCTAGGAGACCACCCCGAGTGATTGTCATTTTACGGGTAGTTGTTTTATCTTGGAAGTTAGACTAGATGTCTAGCTTTGTATATTAAGTGTGTAATAACTCTGAAAACTGGTTTGTAATAATTATCACTTAGAAGCTTGTTTCATGCCATAATCTGGATGCGGTCTTGGATAAGGGGTATTTTATGTTATTATATATTATGCATGTGTTATATTCAGGTTTATGTTGTGTACCGTTGGTCGGGTGACTCCCCAAATCTGTACCCCGGGTTTGGAGGGCGTCACAGTTCTAATTCCAGAATCAGAAACATGAGTTGACTGCGTGGATTGACTTTGAGAGGTTTGAATTGTAGACTTCATCACAACAGCATCACAATCATTACCAGTATTATCAGCATCATTATTTCTTCTCAATACTAGTTCAGGTGTACATTTTGTCTGACTTACCTTCTCCCCCTTTTTGACATCAGAATTTGATAACAAATTTAAAATTAAGGAAAGAGAGGCTTGAATATTAGTGACCTTGGATTCCAATGAATCAATTCTGTTATGGATGTGAGACTATTCTGAAACAATTGTCTTAACATGAGATTCCACCACCCTCAATTGAAAGGCAGTTGGAGTCTTTGTCAAATTTTGAGATATATCAGTCCTCACATGTTCAGTAGCAGCCTTCACAGAATCAATTTCAGTCTTGAGGCTTTTGGATAACAGAGTTGTAGCCTTCAAGTGATTTCTTAAATCTTCATTTTCTATGATTCTGGCAGCATGAGCAGCATGTTCTAATGCACATGGAAAACTAACATAATTAAAAGATATGTACCACTCATTTTCCCATTCATCGTTTCTTAGAAGCTCAGCTGGATCAATTGGTAAAGGACCAAAAAAGTCTTGTCTAAGATCCTTTCCTGTAGCAGCCTTGCCAGTCATGAAAGTGCTTGAAGAACCAAAGTTGGTTCCAAGACTAGATTTAAGAGATGTAGCAAGCTGATCTTTCTCATTATCATTGTCATCATCAGAATCATTATCATCACTATTTCCAGAATCACCAGCATCATCATGAACAACACCTTTAAGTTTATCTTTAGATCCCTCAATGACAGTTTAATCGATGAGGAATAAAACGACGATGATTTAAATGAAGAATTGGAAAATCTCGATGAGCATGAAATTGCATTGTTAACGAGACAACTCCGTCGTGTTTTACAAAGTAAAGCTTAACCTTACGGAAAAGGCTTTCTTAAATCGAATAATCAACAAAGAATATTCAATTCGAAAGAAAGGCCAAATTACAAGAGTAATTTTTCCAAATACGAGCATACTAAAAATCAAGGTGCCTCTAATTCGTACAATAATTCCCCTAATACGAATTATGCTAAAGGTCAAGGTTCGCCTCAAGGAAATAATATTTCGTATACTCCTAATTATGCGAAGAATTATTCAGCACCTAAACCTAAAGAGCCTATGATTGATGAGACACTAGAAGTATGTTTCGAATGCAAGCAACCCAGTCACTTTAAACATGAGTGTCCGAAGTTGGCTAAAGGTCGAATTCTTATCGCGGAAAGCGGTTGGGATTTGAGTGAAGATGAGGAAATAACGGAGCCTACCGAGGAGATTGTTAATCTTTGCTTAATGGCTCTCTCCGATGAACAAACGGAGATCTCATCTAATCAAGAGGTATTTTTAAATTCCTCTTTGCATATTGCATCATCTAGTATGGATTATTCTAGTTTGGACTCTTCCGAATTAATCCATTTAATCAACTCGTTGAAATCGGGTCTTGATGATGTAAATTACAAGTTCTCTACGATTAGTTCCGAAAGGAATAAATATCGAGAGACAAATGTTGAACTTCAAAATGAAGTAACTCGTTTTAAGGATATTCATGTTGAGGACAGAGAATATTCTGACTTCATTTCTTTACCAAATGATCGCTTGAAAACTCGAGATAAATGAGAAGAATGAAAATTCTCAAAATCTCGAAATAGAGAATATTTCTCTTGTGATTCAATTCGAAGAAATGGAGAAAGAGAAGATTCAAGTTTCCGATAAAAATAGTGAGTGTCCGATAATATATTTGTAAAATATAAAATTGGATATGTATATAAAATTCTACTGTATATGAAATTTTCTATTAGTACGTCTCAAATTCATTTTATCTAGGATTTCAATAAAAAATTCTAACCTGGCAGGTTTGAACATGACATAAATTAATCAAATATGAAATTTCTAAAGTAATTTTATAATGGCTTTATGACATTTTCGCCCTTCAAGTTTGGATCGTTGTACCCATAAATCCTTCAAGTCTAAAAGCGTTCTTTTTCGCCCCTCGGGTATAAAAAATGTACCTTTTTGGGTCAAAAATGTACCTTTTTGCCCCAGCGGTTGAGTGTCAAAAAGGTACATTTTTGATACCCGAGGGGCGAAAAAGAACGTTTTTAAACTTGAAGGGTTTATTGGTACAACAGACCAAACTGAAGGGCGAAAATGTCATAAAGCCTTTTATAATTTAAATCAAACATTTTTTAACATAAACAATTAATCTTCACCGTTGAAATTATAAAAGAAAATAATATCGTTATGAAATCAATAATTTATAACATATATTAATGAACCTAATTATGTTCTAAGTTATCCTAAGGAAAACAAACACATACCGGTTTTAAAAAAAATACTTTACTAAACTCTATTTATATTAAATTGTATTTTAATTAAAATATATATACGACCATCCCAAATTAATTTAAACATATTTCTAAGTTATACTTATTTGAAAACCGGCTTTAATGAGGCTAATTGTTTAAAAGTCCAATCAAATTAAAATATCATACATCCATTTAAATTTAAAATTATTTTTGTAGAAATTAAATATAAATACAAAATAAAATGTTAAAATACGAATAAGATATATAAATATATCTTATTCATATTTTAATAAAAAATTTAAGATATATAAGATAACAAATTTAAATTTCATCCATGGGATATAAACTTGTAAGTACAAAACAAGGTATAGTATCATATAAAATATAACAATTAATAAAAAAGTTGATAAACATTTAATCGAGAAAATACGAGTGTATTAAACATTTATAAAGATGATTGAATACATGGTTACATATAAAGATACAACTAGCATAATAGCCCGTGTGAGGCACGGGCCATTTTCTAGTATTGTACGTAAATGCGAAGTATTTTAGTATATAAATTTTTTGATTATACAGGTCTTGTTACAAAATGAAGTGTACAAACAGTAAAATGCAACTGGAAGCACCCATTCTTCGGTGATTGTTTAGGTTATTTGGTGATTGCATAATATTTCATAACCTTTCTCTTCGAACATTATCAAGATATTCACAAATAGGCATTGTAATAGGTATTTGGAAGTGTCAATCACGAATCAATATTTGATATTATGCTCGCCAACCTCAAAAACAAAATCAGTTTTCGTATGTTGAAGCAAAATATATAGATTTGTTTAAAAACAATTTAGCTACAAAATAGAATGAATATTTTTCTTGTAATACATTATAACTGGTAAATTTTTTGAAAGATAACCTGATTTCCACTTATATATTATGTGTTATTACACCCAAAAATAAAATATACGTGCAACATTTGTTTAGGAAGCAATGTTACTGATGAAAATGGTCTATAATATAATGCATATCATTTTCACCTGATTTTGCACCTTGTGAGTAGAAACTAAGATCTTCACCGAACTGAAAATATATTACTGGAATGAATGCATAGATAAACACGTAGTTTGGACGGGGTAGAGGCTCTCAGATCAAATTAGTATTAATTCTTTGATATTTTTGGTTTGTTCAAATCAATTTTATATTAATTTATTAATATTTCTGGATTGTTTTCAACATTAATGGGTGGTCTAAAATTTTGATATATGTGGTATTATGAATATATGTATAAGCCCATGACTCGTACAAGAAATTCTATTGCAAATCGATAAGAAGAATACGTGCATAATTACCATCCGATTCAGAAACATAGCAAAGAGAGTGTCGTTATAAAATTCATGAAAAGCCACATAGGGGTTTACGATGTGTGGATTCTCAGCCATGCATGGAACTAAACTAACATATTAGCCTTTTAGACAAATAGAAACCAGGACTGAGTTCACATGATTTCCCTCGTAGAGTCCTACGGGGACACGTGTCCCGGAAAAAAATTTACAAATAACTTTTACTTGATAATTTATCGTATAAATGTGAACATTTGATCAAGTGTCTTCACTAAAAATATTTGAGTGACCCTAAAATGATTGGAGAACAAACTTTTTAGCTCTTATATATTAAAAATGTAAAAAAGACAAAAGTATTTAATATTAGGAACAATTGATCTTAAAAATTTTGACAAACGTTTCTTGTATATATGGTGCCCTCATCGAAATATTTATCAACATCCACCACATACCATGAAATATATAGTATTATCAGGTGTAAGCTTATGTGGTATTACATCAATACAACTAACAAAAGTATAATTATGTAACATTTGCCATGATATTTGATTCTTGAATAATTTAAGTGTAGCAGATACATGTGCAAGACCAAGTAAAAAAAATTGTTGGACATCACATTATTCTCGTAACAATCTCATGATACACAATAAACAACACAAAAATGGTATTGATTCTTTAGGAATTTGAAAGTGTTAATAGGTCACTTGTCCTAGTATGTGGCAGTTAGTTTTATAAATTTGTTATACATATTTAAAAGAACCTTTTCTTCTTTTTATGAATTTCTACTATAAATATTTGTGTCCCATTATTATTGTCTCGGGTAACTTGTTAGCTTCTACTTAAATGATAACAGGGTTAGAATGTAGACCATTCAGACTTTGGACCAGCGAAGGATACACCAACATGTCATAAAAAGCCATGTGTATACCAGGTTTATGGGAACTATAAACAGCCCGTGATATATGGCCACCAACATAATTTGATTCTCCAGTTAATTACCATGGTTATTTAGATCATGTATCTTGCTGAGTGTCGCCTACACATAGAGTCGGCCACAAATTTTTATGGGTTGATTATACATAAATTATTTCTTTTTTTATGGGTTGATTATACATAAATTATTTCTTTAATATACTTGTGCACAGACTGTCTTTTGCCCTTCAGAGGCACACACCTCGAAAATTATTACTTGTGTAATTTGTTCATTTGCAAAATTAAAACATGTTGCCGAATATTAGTTGTATACAAATTATTGATGTTAATCGAAAACTCTCTGTACTTTCGTAACTTATCATGATTACCATAGTCACTAATATGAATTTTTTGAGAAGTTAATGTCGTCTATTCTATAGTTGCCAAAAATGTTTTAAATATTTAATTAATTCAAAAGGAGTACAGGACACTATATATCGTTATGTAAGAATAGAAAATATATTATGGATAATATTATATAAGAAATATTTAATAAACTGAGAAAAATGACAAATTTACATCACATGATATTATTTTCAAAATTTTTGTAATTGGTTGAATACGTAATCACCTACCGTATTTTTAATACTAAAATACAATTTTTTTTTTATAAATAATGTGAATCACCATCATTTTTACTCAGAAGTGAAAGTACAATGGTTGAAAGGAAGAATTGTTTAGATTAGGTTAGTGGTTTAATTCACCACAAAAATAAAATTAACTAATTTTTTTTCATTAAATATGAAAGTGACATTTTTTTTTTTGAAATTGGTTATATATATATATATATATATATATATATATATATATATATATATATATATATATATAATTACATACCATAATTTAAAAGCTAAAATACAATATTTGAGAAATATAATGTGAATCATCATTATATTTACTCAAAAAAATTAATAGAAAAAATAGGACAAATGAGAGATCAGGTTTATGTAAAAAGATTTTTAACTCAAAACTAAAAAAACTATGTAGCACAATGGTTAGAATGATGAATTGTTTAGAGGAGGTCTGTGGTTCAATTCAATACTTCAACGAAAGTAACTCATTTTTTTCTCATTAAATAAGGGAGTGGCACATTCATATAATTTTTTAACATGTAAGGGTATAATTATAATTTAACAGGGGTTTATTGGTTCAAAATACCGTTAAATTATCCCTTTGTTCTCCAATTATACATAGTATAGAGGTTTGTGCTCAAATGAGAACCCCAAATAAAATGAGAACTGAGATCTAATCTCAGCCCTTCATTTTCTTTTAATCTTAGCCACCCAATTAAACTGTATACATACACATATGTAAGTATGTATCACCGTCCCCATCTATTCCACCCATCTCATTTCTTTTCCCACCACCACTTCCGGTGATAAGCTGCAACCTCCGGCCAACTTCAACATCACCACACTGTCGTTTAACACACAATCTCTCTCTCTCTCTCTCTCTCTCTCTCTCTCTCTCTCTCTCTCTCTCTCTCTCTCTCTCTCTCTCTCTCTCTCTCTCTCTCTCTCTCTCTCTCTCTCTCTCTCTCTCTCGCCCCCCCCCCCCTTCACACACACCCACACATTTTATCTCCTTATTTGATTATCTACGAAGATACATCACATCAACACTCTGATGACCATAAGATCTGGAAAATACAAAGGTATGTACTTAGATTTAAAAATCCTGTAGGTGGTGATTTTCCTTGAAATTCTGGTGATTTTATTGAATTTTTGCTGTTTTGTGTTGATTTTATGGTGATTTTGAGTTGTATTCAGTGATTATGTAAATAGGGGTGGTTTGTAGATTGTGAGGGTGATGATGGTGGTGGTGGGAGAGGTAAGGATGGTGATTAGTGGTGATGGTGTGGTGGTTGTGGAGATTTTTATTTGATTATGATTAGTTTCACTTGAATGGGGGTGATTTTGGTATGATGTAAAATGATTTGTGCGTGGTGGTCAGAGGCGGTGGCTAAATACGGTGGCCGGAGGTGGTGGTGGTTGTGGTGATGTGTGAATTTGTGGATTTCATTTAGGTGATTTTTGTTCCAGCTTTGGTGATATTTGGTTAACTGTAGTGATTTTTGTCTGCGATTGGTGATTACTGGTGGTGGCCCGAAGTAGTGGCCGGAGGTGGCAGTTGACGGTAGTCGGAATCGGTGGTTGAAGCAGAAAGAAAATATTGATGAAATATTAAAATATTAATAAAACTAATGGATAGTGGGAGATTAATATAAGATATATAAATGAATGCCTAGGATTAGATCTCATATCTCACAATAATGAGGGTTTTCAATTGAGCTCGACTCTATATATAGAATGGATGGATGGATATCACACCTTGCGCACAAGGAGTTTAACTCCATACTTTGGCTCTACAAGTACATCAAACTTGGGTACGTGTTGATAATTGGGAGAGAGGGAGAAAAAGAATTTTGCCAAGAGTATCGCAAACATAACTTTGAGCTCCATCATCCCCAGGTTCATTCCAGGACATGTTCGTGGCCCGAGGCCGAATGGTGTATATGCCTGTGGGATTTTACAGGCTCCCGCAATTCCATTAGCAAATCTCTCTGGGTTGAACTTGAGAGCATCTGTACCCCAGAGCTGCGGGTCTCGGTGCAGAGCTGCTGGCCATATCCAAATTTGACTCCTTTTGGAACACACACCTTCTTCCAAATTTGTACATCTGCTAGTGCCTCCCCGGCTATAAATCCAACTCGTGAATAAAGCCTCAAAATCTCTTGAATTGTCATTTTTAGCTGCAGCAAATGAATCAGTACAAAACTTATACATTAAAGAATGGAAACTCTATATTATAAAACTTAAATGATTTATATTTAGAACCATTCCCAGTGTACTAGTGGATCTCTTCTCTCCGTTACAAGATGCTCTCTAAAGAAGTGTGTGAATGCATAATTTTTTATGATTTACAAATAAAACATACAAAACCCATTTAGCGTTTTAGTCTAGTTTAGGGTCATTTTTGCCAGACGACATAATTTATAAATATATAGAGTAATGTAGCGACATACATACTACTTTCATCTTGCCAAGCTTTTCGGCATCTAAAATCTGGCCTCCGCAAATTTCCAATACCTTGGAACGAGCACGTGCTTGCCAATCCGGATGCAGTGCCAGTAGCATTAGACCCCAAATCGCAGTGATGCCTGGAACTTCCATTGCTACAATGCAAAGCTCCTTGCAGTTATCGACTATAATTTGTTGAGGTGTAGACGTCCCAAGCTCTCTATGCTTAGAACCATACACAAGAGTTTGTATTATGCTCTCACCCTCACTCCTACATTTCATTTCCATTTCTTGGATAATGCCGTAAATCTCCTTTTCTAGTCTCCATTGCTGTCTATGTGTCTTGGTGGGATAAAATCTGCAAATTAGATGCATTAAGAGTCAAACACAACCCCAAAGTACTTATGTTACAGGAATATAAAAAATTTCTTGCATCACTAAAATATACAACATTGTATGGAGTTTGGAGGTCCTCACCTATAAAAAGGACGGCCATCTATTACTGTCGGTGATCCAGAAACTTCCATGAGATCCCTACACTTGGAAAATAGGACTTTTTCGGCAGCTTCATATCTGCCAAACATGACATTGGAGAATATGCAAGACGTGAAAGTCTTCACATAATCGTCAACTCTTATCTCTGCAATCCCACCCTCAGCTTCAATCAATTTCTCCCATGATTTAATAAGTGTGTTCCCAGATTCAAGCACTGTGCTAAGCATGTTCTGAACAATTAAGATAAAAAATCTGTTAATGATACAATATTTCAAAAACATAAGGCTGCTTTTTTCCGAGCTTAAAATTAAGTTGTCTTTTAGTAAAATGTACAGCTTGTAAGCTCAATTGAAACCGGCCCTTTCTAGATATTAATTTCATTTAAGCGCAGGATATAACAAATTAATACAGAAAAGAGAACTTGAGATACATTTCAGGCTCCTTCTCCAAAATTTTATATAGAAGTGCACCGTTTAGTTAAATTATGAATATGTTCTCCCAATTCCCATATTCTCTCCAAGATATCTCATATTTTCTTCTCTTTCACCATCCTCCTGTGTTTTGCAGCCATTATAAACAACTAAGAAGTAAGGTCTTTCCTTAGTTAAGAAACAAGTAAAAATTTACAAGTTCAAAAGATTAAAACGAATAATCAAGCTCAAGATGATGAAAATGTTAATAATGATGCTCCTTTATATAGCCCATGTCTACGTAGCATTAAGGTATAGAAGAGAGATGTTCGGATGAATCTCGTAGGAGCAAGGGAGATACAACTAGAACAAGAGGCCATTAGTAGCTTCCTCAGAAGGTAAGATCAAGTTCTCTAGCGTCTTTCCTTTTATTCTCATTTTTGGTAATTACAATCATAACATCGGATTCATAATTACAGGAAATCACTGGAGCCTACCAGAAGAATTGTATGCTACACTATGCGGAGTATAGAAACATATTTCCATTATGGGCACTTGCAGAATATCGTATTCATGTATGGAACTGAATATTTTGAGCTTAAGTTCTGTGTGGTACTCCCACAAACATATTTCTGTAATACTTCCGCAAACAAATTTGTATACAGCTTTCGCAATAGAGTCAATAAGACTGAGGTTTGCGAAGCTCTCTCATAATATTGAAACGATTGATTATTATTATAAAGATATTTTGAAACATGAAAGAAAAAGAGATTATACAAACATTCGGTTTACATTACGAATAAATCCATCACGACTGTATAAACGTTTTGTATACAGTGGCGGCACGTTGGCAGGAGATGAAAACTTAACGATCTCATCATTTAAAATATCACACCCTGCGCACGAGGAGTTTAACTCCATACTTGGGCTCTAGAAGTATATCAAACTTGGGAACGTGTTGATAATTGGGAGAGAGGGAGAAAGAGAATTTTGCCAAGAGCATCGCAAACATAACTTTGAGCTCCATCATGCCAAGGTTCATTCCAGGACACGTTCGTGGGCCGAGGCCGAATGGTATATATGCCTGCGGGATTTTACAGGCTCCTGAAATCCCATTGGCAAATCTCTCTGGATTGAACTTGAGAGCATCTGAACCCCAAAGCTCAGGGTCTCGGTGAAGAGCTGCTGGCCATATCCAAATGTTGACTCCTTTTGGAACACACACCTTCTTCCCAATTTGTACATCTGCTAGTGCCTCTCGCGCTGTAAATCCTACTCCTGAATAAAGCCTTAAAATTTCTTGAATTATCATTTTCAACTGCAACAAATTAATAAGTGTAAAACTATTATATTAGTTCAAAATTTGCAATATTTGTCATATTTGCATTTTTCTGAGGCCTATGATAAATGTACACATCAAGGTCCCAAAAATTATTGTTCAGCGTTGTAGTTACGAGAGGAGCATATAAAATAAATATAGAGAGTAGTTAGAGACATACTACTTTCATCTTGCCAAGCTTTTCGGCATCTAAAATCTCGTCCCCGCAAATTTCCAATACCTCAGCACGAGCACGTGCTTGCCAGTATGGGTGCAATGCCAGCCGGGAACTTCCATTGCTACAATGCAAAGCTCCTTGCAGTTATCAACTATAAATTGTTGAGGTGTAGATGACCCTAGCTGTCCGTGCTTAGCACCGTCCACAAGAGTTTGTATTATGCTTTCACCCTCACTCCTACATTTCATTTCTATATCTTTTATAATCTAGTATATCTCCTTTTCTAGTGTCCATTGCTGTCTATGTATCTTGGTGGGATAAAATCTGCAAATTAGAAAGTACCGATGTATTAAGAGTCGAGCACAGTACATTCTTGGCATCGAACAATAAACACAACAAAATAAAAATGAATTTAGATATAATTTATTCTTAAAAATACATTTATTTGATTCAGTAATTTGAAAAATGATTTTTTATGTATTTAAATAGGTAAACATCTTTTATGTATTCATAAATTAGAAGTGCTTATATACATTTTATAATAAAATTTGATATTTATAACTATTCTTCGACCTCGTCTTTGCGCGACCTCGAACACTTTATAGTAATAAAATAACAAATAAATTTAAATAACTTTTGGTTTCTCGTTGTGTATTTTATCGATATTTTTTTCAATTAATATATGTATAAGAAACTTCCTCAGTACCATCGTGATACATCCTCGGTACTATTGTCGTCCTCGAATCCTATATTAACAATTAACCTTAAATCAAAAGTAACACCACTGTAAAATCATAGAAAATAGTGAAACTACAAAAATGGAAAAGCCTGGCTTGAAAAAAAGTAAAAGTTCTGCTTGTAAAATACATTATCTTCTCCTCAAACTCTGGCTATGCCAGCATCCCTCTTCCGAGCTCATGAATTCAGTACTTGTAGGATCTGTCAGGAGCTAACTGAGGGTATATACTGGATAATATTCAAATTATCTTAGTAATTTACAATAACTTCTTCGATGATCCCTCAAACTTTACATACTCCTAAAATAAAATTTTGCATATTAAATAACTCAAAAGTATGATTGAATTTAATAAACCTAGTATATAACACTGTATGTGAATCTAGAAACCACAAAATCAAAATGTACTCTAGTTACATCAAAACTTCAAAAGAACACCACCAAAATTCAAAGTTGGCAGTCTAATATTTCATACCAGAAAGATATACTAAATTGTAGCTGACACACCTTAACAATTGCCAGGAACATCCAACATCCATTTAACAAAATAATTTAGCAAAAAAAACTCAGCAGGACTCAATCTGATTTCGTTCGTACTCTGCAAAAACAAACTGCTAAAATCCAAGATACTAAAAATATCAACACTTGTGTTCACTTACAATTCCTGGATATGATATCCATACATGCTGTATAATGTATGCACCGGACATTATTCCATCCATACAAAGGAGATGAGTTATGACTTTGTTCATTTTCATCAGCAAACTGTTCATAAAAACATATCACGACCAAATAATTTGGATTCGGTGCCGAAAAATGATTGAAACAATAAAGGAGGCATATATGTTCAACATATAAGTTTAATCTCATGGTAAAAAGACTTGCAATTAAATAAAATCAACAACAAATGTATTATACTGATTAACCATCAAATCAAACAACTTTGGAACAGATGCATGGAAGTATGTCCTGTTTATCCAGTGATCAAATGCTCCGGATAAGAATCAATTTGTCTTTCAAGGTGCACTAACTATGAACTGAATGTCAATAAGGTTCAATGGTGCTTAACTACTTCAAAATTAACTTTTACTTTTTAATCCCAAAAAGTCTCGAGACCTTTTGTTCCTTATCAAATACATCAGTTTTAAATTTTTGTATAAGACCCAGAAGATAGACAAAAATAAGGTGGATGTTTATTTCACATTTTCACCTTAATTTAGCTAAGCCTCCGCAATGAAATAGTATGTCACTTGCCTGTGTTCCAAAAGCACGAGAGAAGTTCTAGCCAAGGTTATGGCTGCCTGGCTGGTTCTAGCTTGCAGAGCCTTACGATCACCCATCATAGCTTCAATTGTATAAGTCTTAGCAGCACCAGCAAATGTTTCGACTTTGGATTTTCGACCTGCAATGACAGGTATTGCAGCTTGCTCATAAGCAAACTCTGTATAAATATAAATCATCTGTAGTGCCTACACTTCAAAAACCTCAACACTTTAGTGCAAAGATACCTCAACACTGCCCAAGGCATCTGATACATGCAAGAGCAGGTGTGTTGGTTTGTCTGCATTGCCCCCGAGTAAACATAAGAAAATTATCAAATTTAGGCAGTGATTAAAGCTATCTAACCAAGAGCAGAGGCAAAGCTTATCCCATTTATAAATTGAAAAAAGAACAAAAACAAAATGCAACTAATTAGACCAAAACTCATGAAACAAAAATTATATAAAATAAGAAAACAGTCACAAATTTTTTCAAGAAAGTCAGAAAAAATCCAAGATTCAAAACCAAAACTCCAAAAATTGCACTACCTTGCTTTACTCATCATCCTAGGCGCTCTCACCCTCGCCTTAGCTAAGGAAGTCACAAACTCCACGGCTAAATACTAAACCTCAATGTACTGCAGTTCAATGTACTGCAGTTCAGCAATTTATATGTGTCTACTGATGAAGCAAAGTCATTAAAGACTAAAGTGGTTATAGTTAAAAATCATAGCATGCCCATTTCAAGAAAGAAGAAATATACACATACAAAAAACAAACAAAATACAAAACAAATAATTGAGATTTCAAACGTAAAAAACTCAGCTTGGTTCTCATTCTAAATCCTTCTAACAATTGGTGGGATGAGTTCCATCTGCAATAAAAAAGAACGACTTGTTAGGTCCTGATAAGTTTGTAGAAGGGGGGTTGAATACAAACTATACCGTTTTATCGAATTTGTCCTTTAAAAGCTTTAACTGTTTAGAACAAATTAGTGCGGAATAAAAAAAACTGAAACAATATTCAAGTTAAATAGAAACTCTATTAAACTTGAGAGGTGTTACAATTTTGATCACTGATTACAAAGAACTTAATAAAACAAATCTAGAATAAATTCGACATGAATTTATCTATTTTTGTAATAAAAAGGATCGAATACTAAAAAGTAGTTCGATATAAAATCTAGGGATTATGATCCGCTAGAAAGTCAAAGCAGTACAAGAGATACAATTCTTATGGATTAAATGTTAAGAAACAATACAAGAATTAAATCTCTGAATGATTTTAATGCTCGGACAGTTTGAAGTAATGAAGACAGAGAGAAATGAAATGTTCTTGTTTCTGTGTCTTTTCTTTCTTCAGTTGTGATGAATGTAATAAAGTCTCCTGCCTTGAATAAATACCTTTGCTTTTCTTTTTAATCAACACACGTGCAAATCCACTTGACAGTTCTGAATTTGTACTAGGAAGACAAGCAGAAAAACTATCATTTTGGCCTTGGAAGACTCTCGGGAAAACTAGGAATGGCTTAGGAAGACAATCGGGTAAACTGAGATTTGTTCTAGGAAGACAATCGGGAAGACTCACTTGTGAGTCTTCCTAGTTCAAAAACTAAGTCTTCCTAGTACAAAATCTAAGTTTTCCTAGTTCAAATATATTCTAATTTAAATAATTAACTAAATAAATTATGTATTAATTTAATTCTTTGCAGAATTAAATTAATAAATAATATACTTAATAATATTAATTATTTATAAGAGAATATATAGAATTAGTTGACTTCTCAATTAATTCCAGAATCACTTAAAACTTAGATAAATAACAAACACAATAGTACGTTGACACTCGATGTACTGTCTGGTTCATGAGTGACTAACGACAATGTCTGTTCTTTATCTATTTAACTTTAAGCAGTGATTCACTACCTTCTCATTCAAGAACTCCGTAATCAGTATCTTTTACTGTCACCATTTGAAATCTCTGTCACTTTAATAAACCCACTGAGCTTGAATACTTCATTGAGGCTTGATCAATAAATTGAGCTTCTTTCAATGTAGAATCACTTCAAGTCTGTAGATGACTTTAATCTTCATTCTTTGACAGATATAACCTTCTGAGATTCCTGTGACAATTGATTTTTATTATTTACTTATTACATCTTAATTAAAGTTGAGTAGAATCCTCGGTGTTTACAAATAGGCCTGGACATATGCCTTTCAATCTCCCCCTATTTGTTTGTTAGACAATAACAACCAAATACCTCTAGAGGATAACTCAACTAAAACAAGAAAAGATAAGACTTTTAAGAGCCAAGCAAATAATAAAAAGTTCTGGATTAAATATAACAATTTCCAGATTCAAACAGTAAAGATAAATACAAGATAGATGTTCCTCTAGACTGAACATATGAATACATTTTCCTATCTTGATTTACCTAGCTCTAAATATATAACATTTACAAATGAGCTAAACCTATCATGCCTTTAGTCTCTAATTTCACCTTCTTCAGCTTCTTGTAAGGTGACTAGAAGATCTTTGTCAAGGACACGATCACTTTTAGAAACCACACCACTTGGCATTACTGGTTGATTGGTGATCTTCTTCAATCTATTCTTCATTTGAGCATATCTTGGAATTTTCTCCGTGCAGTAGTCTGAAATCATATCAGCAACTTCAGACTTCTCTACAGAAGCAAACCCAGAAGTTCTAAGAAGATTCTCCAACTTCACCAGTTGCATAGCAGTCTGTAGCTTCATGGAATCAGGATCCAGCCTCACTGTCTCTAAAGTTGTACCTCTGTAGATTTTGACTTCATAAGGAAAATGTACAACTTGAGGACTGGCCTTCATAGCAGAATCTCTAAGCCGGTCATATAGAAGCTCATTCAAGCAAGAAGATCTCTTTACTTTACTCATTAGAATCCACAATTCAGATAGAGATCTTCTTTGTAGGAGGTCAAGAGAAATGGTGAATGACCCTTCAAGAGCACTAGAGACATAAATGAACAGTTCTTGCCTCACTTGATCAAATGCAGACGTAATCCTTAGGATATCTTCCTTCAATGCCTTCATATATAATGAGTTGTCTGGATTAACCGTTCTGATCTTCTCAAGCAGCTTCAGAAAAGTAGCATCATTGTTTGTGCCTCTCTGAGGGATATCAAACATCTCCCTTGCCTTATCCCACTTGCTTCCTTGCTTCATCCTCACATCCAATCTCCTTTCTTTGATATGAATACAATGAAGACGTTGTTTGTCTTCATGTTCAGCCTTTTGAATTTTCAGCTTCTGAGATATGATGTCGGAGACCTTGGCATTCTCATCCTCCTTTCTTCTTAGCTCTGCCTGCTGTTTCTTCAACTCCTTCTGAAACAAAGGGTCAGGTGTATATAGATCAGCTTCATCCTCCCAATCCTCAAAGTTTGCTGCCTCCTCAACCTCCTCCTCACCAAAAGCTTCTTCAGGTATGGTCTTCTCCAGATCACCAGATGTGTCATAATGGAAGTCATCCTGTTCACCATGGTAGTAATAGGCATCATCAAAGACAGTATCCTCCAGTGATAGTTTACCTTTTCCCTTAT
The DNA here is from genome assembly GCA_030848705.1 of Heracleum sosnowskyi. Lineage (NCBI taxonomy): Eukaryota > Viridiplantae > Streptophyta > Magnoliopsida > Apiales > Apiaceae > Heracleum > Heracleum sosnowskyi. Next base: position 35,777,217 of record CM061242.1, read on the forward strand.
CCTTTCCAGAAGCTCCTCCAGCTTCTCTGTTTCCTCCTTCTCCCCCTTAGTTGAGGAATCCTCTCTAGTTTGAGCTGTGGAAGCCCTAGGATTCACCTCAGATGTTCTCCTTATCTCTCCTCTTTCTCTCCCATCTCCTCCTTCTTCAGCATCATCATCCTCATCATCATCTCCCTCAAAGAATGTTCTTTGCTCTTTAGTAGGTTGATGTGAATTCTTGATCATATTGTATAGGTGCTTCATTCCTTCATTAAGATGCTCCATTCCTCCTTCTAACTTAGACATCCTTTCTTCATTAAACCTCTGGTTTTCATCAGTTGTTTGCAGAATAAAGTCCACCTTGGTAGAAATAGCAGCAATCTCCTTGACACTCTCCGATATCTGAGCATTTGACGTTGTAAGATCAGAGATGTCTGAAGCCACCAGTACTTGAGATTGTTGGATTGAATTCAGCTTTGGGAGTAAATTATTCTTCAATCCTTCCAGGTCATCTTTCACAGTACCCAGCTGATTTGATACAGAGGTGGTAGATTGAGCAACCACTTGTGCTTTAAGAAGATTGTTCTCAGCCTGGGTTTCTTGTAACTTCCTTTGTAGATCAGCTAGCTGGTTCAACAAAGCAGTGTTTGTGTCAGTGTGTGCACTCACCTCAATTGCTCTCAGTGGTGTTTCACTCAACTCACGTGCTTGTGTTTCACTCGGTGTTTGATTCATATCTCTCACCACTAACTGTCTGTCAAGATTCTCAGTAGATGTACCTGCAGGAAAAATCACCCTAGCCCCTTCAAGAGAGGTCAGTGGTGGTGCAATGGGAGTTCGCAATTCCCGATCCCTGATTGAGTCTGTCAAAATATTTGACATTGTATACTGAATTTCTTCAGGGACAGACTCATCAAGTTGCCTTTCACTTTCTCCAGTATAAACTGCGAGTGAAAAATCCCTTAGGGGAGCCAGAGATGTTCCCTCTGGGAGGGGAGAAAATGATTCTATTATAGGTGGCAAAGAATCAGATTTTCCCTCTGATGCCTGTGAAGGCACTTCTACCGTGACTATGGTAGGCACTGTTTCAAAGTCAAAAGTAAAGTGCTCTCCTGACATGGTGTCCTGAGTGTCATCTAGATGGATATCTTCTCCCATTGTGAGTAATGGGAGTGTGCTTGACTCAGTACAAGATGCCATGGCCCGATGGCGAATTTCAATAGATCCACCCTGTTGAGAGGATGTCTCCAGAGACTGTGTAGTGGCCATATCAATGTCCATATCCTTTTGAGAGGATACAGATGGGCTAACAGTTGTCTCCCTATAAGTTTTTCTTTTCTTTAAGGGTGGAGACAGAGCTGTGGGAACACTCATTTCAGCTATATCACTAACATTTCTTGAACTGGTTTGTACATTAGGCTCAGGTGGTGTTTCAGGAGTGTTTGACTCTCTGTTTGGCTCTATGACCTGGGTCAGAGACTGTGGATCTACAATCTCTGGGTCAGCCCTAACAACCACTTGGGTTTCAATTGAAGTACCAGAAGAAGAACCAAGGTTAGGAATAACTACCTGCAGTGGTACTGGATGTGGTTCGGGAACTTGTTCACCAAAGATAGGAAGATTAATGAATTGTCTCATGAATGGTGAAACAAGAACAGGTATGGTGGTAAATTTGGATGAGACATCAAGTCTGGTGTAGAATTTGGTGTCTGTGGTTGGAGAGGTTTCAAATCTAGCTTCTCGAAACAGTTCTACCTGCTCAGCAGTGAGAAGATGATTAATGATAAGAGTTAGAAAGCGAGGGTACCAACACCTTACTTTCACACCATTATCAGAATCTCTCCTAGAGTGAGCAAGCCTGTTGAGCAAAAGGTTCCACAGAATCTCAGCAAAGTTCAATCTACGACCAAATACTATAGCATAGGCAATGTATTGATTAAGACTGGTAATGCAATGAAAGTTTGTTTTTGTGCAATTACCAAATACCCTAGCTATAGTATCAAAGAACATATCCCATTCCCTTACAACAAAAGATTTTGACAATTTTACCATTTGAAAGGGACCCTGATAATAAATATTCACAAAGAACTGTGTTAACTCATCATCAGTGGGTAATGGATCAAACCTGTCCTTTGGAAAATGCAACACATCACAAAATAAATCAAAAGTAACTGTATATTGCTGGTTGAGAATATTGAAAGAAAAAGATTTTGAATTGTCAGCAATAACAGCACTTGAACACAACATCCTTAATGGATCAATTTTCAGTAGTGCATTGGCACAAATAGAATAACTAACACAAGTATTGCTATTTAAAAATTGAATCCACGGTCTGAAACGTTCCACTTTACACTTTAACGGATCAAAATACCCAACAAAGTTATTTAAAACTAATTCAAAATTATTAGGATCCATTTTAAATAAGACACTTAAAATTTTAATTAATTAAAAATAAAAATAAAATTTTAGGAATTTTTAGAATTAATTAAAATTACAAAAATCCACAAAATTAAATTTTACCAAAATTAATTAATTTGCAAATTTTAGATCCTAAAAATTCGAATTATACTTGAAAAACAGAATTGAATTGGGCAAATGAATCTCAAACACACACACACGGTTACTATGATTACAAAAACAGTAAGAACCACTTAGCAAATCAACAACAAATAAGTCGAATGGTTTTTCAAGAAAAGTGAAAATTTTAACAGCACTTCGACTTAAAAGCTTGATTTTGACAGAAAAGAACTGATTTGCTAAGTAATGACTTGAGCAAGTTTGGTTTTTGAATCACAGTTAACTGCAACAATCAGAGTATTCGAAAAGGGGGTTCTTTAAAAAACTGATAAGGAAATGCGTATGAACTGTGTGTGCAGTGTATGTATATATATATAAGAGACAAAATAACTGTAAAAAGAAAAGAAACTGAACGGGTTTTTATTTAAATTTGTATTGGGAAGACAATCGGGAAGACTTAGGATAGTCTTCCCGGTAGTCTTCCTAATACAAATTAGAAAGTCTTCCGGAAAATAATAAAAGAAAATGCTAAAAATAAAACTGATTAAATTAAGTCTTCCCGATAGTCTTCCTAGTTCAAAAACTGGGAAGACTTCGAAAAAGACTTAAAATAAAAAAATAAAAAAGGAAAAAACAAAAAACAAAATGACAATTTACATTGTTTTCCCGGTAGTCTTCCTAGTGTAAAACTGGGAAGACTTACCAAAAAAATTCAGAATAAAATCCGAATATTTACAGAAAATGCTGAAAAACTTATAAAAATGCATGAAAAATATATAAAATTCTAGAAAAATTCACAGAAAATTCCATAAATCCTAGAAAAATATGCAGAATATTATAGAAATGCATAAAATTAATATAAACTTGCAGAAAAAAATCAAACAACAATATTTACAATCTGAAAAATATCTAAATAATTCTAAATAAATATATTTTCAATAAAAATACATTTCTCCACTTAAAAAATATGAGAAAAATATTTTTAAAGAAAATAAAATATGTAGAGCTATTTAAATACACAAGCATGTACTATTAAATGAGAATTGGCAATAAATATCAGTTAAATGACAAGTGAAAATGAATTTTAAAAGAACAAACATGACAGAGATATTGTTAATCACTAAGACTGTTTAACATACCCAATTTACCAACTAACTTGATAAATGTGGATTCGTCAACAGATTTAGTGAATATATCTGCAGTCTGTTCTTCTGTGGGTACAAAATGTAACTCCACAGTTCCATTCATGACATGCTCTCTGATAAAATGATACCTGATATCAATGTGCTTCGTTCTCGAGTGCTGCACAGGGTTGTTGGAGATTGCTATGGCACTTGTATTATCACAAAATATGGGAATTTTGTCTAAGGCAAAGCCATAGTCCTTTAATTGATTCCGTATCCATAAGATCTGAGCACAACAGCTTCCAGCAGCAATATATTCAGCTTCTGCTGTTGAATTGGAAACTGTTTGTTGTTTCTTGCTATACCAGGAAATCAACCTACCTCCTAGGAATTGACAACTCCCAGAGGTGCTTTTTCTATCCACAACACTACCTGCATAATCAGAATCTGTATATCCAACAAGATTAAAACCAGAATCTTTAGGGTACCAGATACCTAGATTAGGTGTACCCTTAAGATATCTCAAGATTCTTTTCACAGCAACGAGATGAACATCTCTAGGGTCCGCTTGGAACCTTGCACACAAGCATGTAGCATACATAATATCTGGTCTACTAGCAGTAAGATAGAGTAAGGAGCCAATCATACCTCTGTAGATTGTAACATCTACCTTGATAGATTTGTCAGAAGCTCCAAGTTTGATTGCTGTTGAAGATGGAGTCCTTGCTGATGCTGAATCCTCCATGTGATACTTCTTGAGGAGTTCTTTGAGATACTTGGATTGACAAATAAATATACCATTTGACCTTTGACTTACTTGTAATCCAAGAAAGAACTTCAGCTCACCCATCATACTCATTTCAAACTTACTCTGCATTAGCTCAGCAAATCTCTTACAGAGATTATCATTAGTAGACCCAAATATGATGTCATCCACATAGACTTGGACTAATATCATATCATTTTTGTGTTTCTTAGAAAAAAGAGTTTTGTCTATGATACCTCTAACAAAACCATTTTCTAAAAGAAAACCAGAGAGAGTGTCATACCATTTTCTTGGGGCTTGTTTGAGACCATAGATAGCCTTGAAGAGAAAGTACACAAAGTCCAGCAGCTCCTGATTTTCAAAGCCAGGGGGCTGTTCCACATACACTTCTTCATCAAGTTCACCATTCAGGAATGCACTCTTAACATCCATTTGATAGACTTTAAAATTGGAGTAAGCAGCAAATGCTAAGAACATCCTGATGGCCTCAAGTCTAGCCACTGGTGCATAGGTTTCATCATAATCAATGCCTTCAGCTTGAGAATACCCTTGTGCAACCAGTCTTGCCTTGTTCCTTGTAACAATGCCATCCTCATCTAGCTTGTTCCTGTATACCCATCTTGTACTAACTACTTTCTTGTTCTTTGGCCTGGGTACCAGCTTCCAGACTTGCTGTTTTTCAAATTGATTGAGTTCATCTTGCATAGCAATCACCCAATCTGGATCAGTCAGTGCTTCCTCAGTTTTCTTTGGCTCCATTTTAGATAGAAATGCTGAGAAAAGACATTCATTCTGAGAAGCTCTTCTAGTTTTAACTCCAACATCTGGATCACCAATGATCAGCTCAAAAGGATGAGCTCTATTCCAAACAGTCTGTCTTGGAAGATTTGATCTTGATGATTCACCTTGAAATTCACTTTGATGTTGTGAGTGACTAGTTGATCCTTCATTTGCTCCCCCTGAGTTGTTGCCTGTTTGCCTTGATGATTCTTCTCCAGTGTTGGTGGTATCTCCATTGTTACCAGTGTTTCCACCACCATCACCATGATCATTATCATCATTATTATTATCATCACCAGCAATAACTTCAGGTGGGTCTTCATCATCTGATTCTGAGTCTGGCAAGTTATCAAACTTCAGCTTTTCAGATGAGTCTTCTTTTTGGATACTGGGGAACTTAGTGTCATCAAAAGTAACATTGACACTTTCCTTTACTGTGTGACTGCCAACCACATAGACCCTGTAAGATCTTCTGGAATATCCAACAAAAATAGCTTCTTGTGCCTTTGCATCAAACTTGCCACGTTTAACATTGTCATCTATAAGCACAAAGCATTTTGCTCCAAATACATGAAAGTACTTGACAGTTGGTTTCTTGTTGTTCATGATCTCATACGGAGTCTTCATTAAGTCCTTGTTGATTAAAGTTCGATTCTGAGTATAACAAGCTGTATTCGCTGCTTCAGCCCAAAAGTACGTTGGAAGTTTGGACTCACTTAGCATAGTCCTAGCTGCTTCAATCAATGTACGATTCTTTCTTTCCACTACTCCATTTTGTTGAGGAGTTCTAGGGGCAGAATACTGTCTTGTTATTCCTTTATCAGCACAAAAATCAGTTAGAATGGCATTCTTGAATTCCGTACCATTATCTGACCTTATGGCTCTAACAGGGAATCTAGAATCCAGCTCAATCAACTTTACATGGCCAATCACCAGGAATGGGGTCTCATCCTTGGAATGTAGGAATAAAACCCATGTATATTTTGAATAGTCATCAACAATCACAAGTGCATATTGTTTCTTTGACATGGACATCACATTAACTGGACCAAACAAATCCATGTGCAGTAGCTGAAGAGGTTTAGTTATTGATGATGTGTCAGTGCCCTTGTGAGAAGCTTTCTTTGACTTTCCCTTCTGACATGCCTCACACAGTCCTTCCTGTGTAAATTCCATCTGAGGCAAACCTCTAACTATTCCCTCTTGACTAAAGAGTTCATAGTTTTGAAGTTAAGGTGAGACATCTTCTTGTGCCATAGCCAACTATCATCTGATGAAGCTTTAGCATAAAAACAATTAACTTCATCTTTGAATCCCGAGTTCAGATCAGCTATGAACAAGTCACCTTTCCTTACTCCTTGAAGAGCAGGCTTTCCATTCTTCTTGTGAGTGATCTGACACTTTTCTCTTTCAAAGGAAACAGCATATCCTCTGTCACAGAACTGACTGATGCTGAGAAGATTGAACGTCAGACCTTCCACAAATGAAACATCTTCAATGATAACATTTCCGTACTTCAAACAGCCATATCCTTTCGTAACACCCTTGCTATTATCTCCAAAGGTAACTACTGGGCCAGCTTTCACAACCACATCTGATAGCAGGGCTCTATCTCCGGTCATATGCCTTGAACAGCCACTGTCAAGAATTCACATAACACGGTTTACCTGTTTAACTCCCTGCAATATCAGATTGATTAGTCCTTCCTCGGAGCCCAAAATTGATTGGGTCCGGCATACTTAAAGAACTGGCCTTTGTCAGGCAAAACAACATTTCTAACTAAAACTACTTCAACCTCTTTCACATAAGAGCGTTTCCATTTATAGCCAGCCTTAACACATTTCTGAGTAGGCTTAGGGATAAATGAATCCACTCTAGTCTGAGGAGGACTAGTAGTCTTTGTTTTAACATGCTTCTTATTATTAACATGTTGACGTGGAGCAGTCTTATCACTAGATACATGCTTTTTATTAAAGAAAGCATACATAACATTAAAAGCACAAGACATGCAATTACCCACACCACATGCTTTATGAGAAGAATTAATAGCAGGCATGTTAGTTCTACAGTTGTTTTGATCCAACTTATGGATATCTGATTTAGTCTTTTCAGTTGTAGCAACTTTGACTGGAATATCAGATACACACTTTTTGGATTGCTCAGCTTCTAAAGCAACATCTTCTTCATGAATCTCCTCAGCAATAATGATAGAGTATTCATTCAGAGGCTCTGCCTCAGACTCCTTACAGAAGGGTGTTTTAATACCCTTAAGAATATAAGGAACAACCTTTCCTTCTTCTCTGACTCTACAAGGTGTATTAATACCAAGCAATCCTATAGCCTCATTATAATCATAACCTATACTGACATGATTACCAATAGCTTGTTTATTGAAAATTTCTTTAGCCGTTTTACAAGAGTTGTAATAGGCATTAGCTTTGGTTTTAAGCTCACTAATATGCTCTTTGAGAATGGTTTCCAGTTGAATATAACATTTAACCCTATTCTCAAGAAAAGCAATTTTCTCATTAAGTTCATCCTGATTAACATGCACAAGTTTCAAATCTTTTAATTCCTTTTCAAGATTTGTGTTTAAAAGATTTATTCTATCATTTTCAGTGCGTGCACAATTTATGGTGCCACCAAGATGATAAATCATTTCAGCATCAGTAAAGGTTACCTCTGACATGTATCTGGATGAAGTGCTTTCCTCTTTAGCCATTAAAGCAAGGTTCCCAATCTCACCTGCTTCTTCATCACTGTCAGTGTCATCCCAACTCTTTCCCTCAGCAACATAGGCCTTCCCAATCTTGTTCTTCTTTCTAGAATCAAATGTGTTTCTAGTCACTTGCTTTGGCTTTCTGCACTCAGTAGCAAAGTGACCCAACTCATTGCAATTGTAGCATCTGATTATACTCCTGTCCACAGTTCCAGTTTTGTAGCCACCCCTTGTGCCACTTGAAGATGAAGATCCACCTCTCTGAAATCTGGGTCTGAACTTAAGATTGGGATTCCTCTTGAATCTAAACTTCCCAAACTTTCTGACTATCAAAGCCAAATCACCATCCTCCAGCTGATCAAGTTCTTCCAAAGAATAGAAGTCACCACCAGATTGATCAATGGATGTTAATCCATATTCAGCATCAATAACATTCATGTGAGAACTGGAAGGTTGAACAGCCTTCACTTCCAGTTTCTGTGGGACTTCAGCAGCCAATGCAGTGGAGGTACCAACAATCCTTCCAGTTCCATACAGCTCCTTCTGTTGAATCTGCTCCAGCTCATAGGTCTTCAAGACACCATACAATCTTTCCAAAGCAAGCTCATTCATGTCTCTTGCTTCTCTAATAGCAGATATCTTGTGCTCCAAATGAGGTGGAAGTGTAAGAAGGAACTTCTTGTTAATCTCCTTGTTGGTGTAGTGCTTCCCATTGAGATTCAGATCATTGATTAATTTGTTGTATCTTTCAAAAACCTGAGAGATACCTTCACCAGGGTTTGATCTGAAATGCTCATATTGTGAAGTGAGAATTTCCAGCATATTCTCCCTAACTTCCTCTGTCCCCTCATTGATTATCTCTATTGTTCCCCAAATGTGTTTGGCAGTTTCACAATTTAGGACATGATTATGCATGATAGGATCAAGACTCTCAATAAGGATCAACTGAAGACAGGAATCCAAGGTAACATCCTCTTTCTCATCAGGAGTGTATTCCTTGGGATCTTTAGGGTACATTCTAGCAGCCCTAGTCACAACATTATTCTCAACAACTTCAGGATCAATAATCATAGGGAGTTTGGGACCACTCTTCAGCACATCCAAGTATTTAGGATTTGCAACCTTAAGAAATAGGAGCATTTTCTTCTTCCACATTGGATAATGCTCCTTGCTGAATATTGGGATTTTAACTGTCCCCACTTTCTGTGCAGTAGACATCTTTTGAGATTTTTAGAATAAAAATAAAAAATCAGAGTTAAGAAAAAAAATCTCAAACAATTGGATCTTTGATTAGTATATCAATCAAAAGGCTCTGATACCAATTGTTAGGTCCTGATAAGTTTGTAGAAGGGGGGTTGAATACAAACTATACCGTTTTATCGAATTTGTCCTTTAAAAGCTTTAACTGTTTAGAACAAATTAGTGCGGAATAAAAAAAACTGAAACAATATTCAAGTTAAATAGAAACTCTATTAAACTTGAGAGGTGTTACAATTTTGATCACTGATTACAAAGAACTTAATAAAACAAATCTAGAATAAATTCGACATGAATTTATCTATTTTTGTAATAAAAAGGATCGAATACTAAAAAGTAGTTCGATATAAAATCTAGGGATTATGATCCGCTAGAAAGTCAAAGCAGTACAAGAGATACAATTCTTATGGATTAAATGTTAAGAAACAATACAAGAATTAAATCTCTGAATGATTTTAATGCTCGGACAGTTTGAAGTAATGAAGACAGAGAGAAATGAAATGTTCTTGTTTCTGTGTCTTTTCTTTCTTCAGTTGTGATGAATGTAATAAAGTCTCCTGCCTTGAATAAATACCTTTGCTTTTCTTTTTAATCAACACACGTGCAAATCCACTTGACAGTTCTGAATTTGTACTAGGAAGACAAGCAGAAAAACTATCATTTTGGCCTTGGAAGACTCTCGGGAAAACTAGGAATGGCTTAGGAAGACAATCGGGTAAACTGAGATTTGTTCTAGGAAGACAATCGGGAAGACTCACTTGTGAGTCTTCCTAGTTCAAAAACTAAGTCTTCCTAGTACAAAATCTAAGTTTTCCTAGTTCAAATATATTCTAATTTAAATAATTAACTAAATAAATTATGTATTAATTTAATTCTTTGCAGAATTAAATTAATAAATAATATACTTAATAATATTAATTATTTATAAGAGAATATATAGAATTAGTTGACTTCTCAATTAATTCCAGAATCACTTAAAACTTAGATAAATAACAAACACAATAGTACGTTGACACTCGATGTACTGTCTGGTTCATGAGTGACTAACGACAATGTCTGTTCTTTATCTATTTAACTTTAAGCAGTGATTCACTACCTTCTCATTCAAGAACTCCGTAATCAGTATCTTTTACTGTCACCATTTGAAATCTCTGTCACTTTAATAAACCCACTGAGCTTGAATACTTCATTGAGGCTTGATCAATAAATTGAGCTTCTTTCAATGTAGAATCACTTCAAGTCTGTAGATGACTTTAATCTTCATTCTTTGACAGATATAACCTTCTGAGATTCCTGTGACAATTGATTTTTATTATTTACTTATTACATCTTAATTAAAGTTGAGTAGAATCCTCGGTGTTTACAAATAGGCCTGGACATATGCCTTTCACGACTGATGAGTGAAGTTATATAATCTCGAAAATAATGGCAAATAAATAAGGAGAGAAGAAGATGAATTGGATTAGTAGTAGAATCATTAATCTTTATCTCATCTTCAATCCATCAAACTGTTTGTATAATAAAAAATCAAATCCAACAAAATTTTATAGGAAGTAAATGATTTTACCCCAGCAAAGATCTACTTACTGAAACATACCAAATAAAGTAAAATATTTATGAGATTGAAAAGAAATGTGAAGCTTAACAACAACACATTGAAATGAATGATAGTTCCAACTTATATATACTTGTGCAACAAATCGTGATAAAATACAACCCGAAAGCTCATATATAAACTTGATTGTAACACCCAGAGCCTCAGCCATCTCAGAATTAACCCTCCCTTTCATGCCTTGACACAATAGCCACCAGCTTCGCTAAACAATCTCTGAACACATACCTGAAGCCAAAACTCCATTCTTTCTTGAAAAAAGCTGCATCTTAGACATATTTATAGTCTTTATATAGATTCTAGCCAACCACACTGTTATAAAATATTGAACTTAAACATTAAAATAGACACTTAAACAGAAAAAACAATTCAAGTAAGAAACCTAAATTTCCATTAGACAAATGTGCTCATATGATAATTTTGTAATTGGAATGTACGTGAACTACCCAACCTTTTACTTGAGGAAACAACTACTACAATTACAATTTTTTTAATTGTTTTTGAACTTCAATAAAGAACAATCCAGAGAAAACTAAACTCATATGAAATACAATTGAAACACCATAGATGAATACCACATAATTGGACTTTATTCTTCAAAATTAACAATTCTCAGTTCTAAGTTAACCCGCGAATAAGTAGTGAGATCACCATATATCTTGAATATGAGTCCCCGACTCATTCTCTTATTTGAGCTTCATAACAAAGTCCCCGCCACATAAAATATAAACTGAGACAAAGTCATGTACATAGAGTAAGGGGAGGATAATCAAAATTAATCTCTGGATTTATAAAGGTAACCAATATTAATATCTGAATTGTGGTCTGCTTCATAACAAAACATCAGACAATCATGTTCTCAACAACGAATCAAAAGAGATATTTATCAGAACCGTAGTTAGTCTTATTTGTCCATGACTCTTAGACTCTTGCGTATATTTGGTCAAGAAAAACTACTGATTAACACATGAAATATGTAGAAAGAATCCATATAATTGTGTTGTTTTGATAAAGAAGTTGAATCAGACCTCTCGTGGTCCTAGATATTCCTCCGATTCAAGCATAGAAACAACTTGACCCATTATTAGTCTTTTTCAGAATCTATTTAACACACCTCTAAACATCCAACATGACTTATAATAGGATGCCCTTCTTCGGACATATCTACAACACCTCTGAATGGGGTCATAATGCTCTTCATTGAGACACATAGTAATTACAACAATTAAACAACTATATAAAATTCAGAATGTTTGGAAAAGTAAAAATAATCAGAATAAGCATTATAATCATCCAAACAATAATTAATAACCAATGAAAAGTTATTAATCAATATATCATCCTTAAGGCAAAAGAATTCCATTCCAATCTTTACGGACCATTAGCATTGTTTATCACCCTCAAACATGGTCAAAACAAACAACTTAAAACTAAAAATCACAAATGTAATCCAATCTATAATTTTTCTATTCGAATTGTGTTAAAGACTTTACTAAAGTTGAGTTGTTTCCATATAAGTATGACAGCTGTCAAGTTTGGGTCATACTTGTCTTTGTTCCAAACTCCTTCAACGGTGGTCCCTTGCATCTAAGAATTTGAATCGCATAAACATTAAATCATAGCTCATTGATTTGAAGTAAGAAGAAATATCAAGCAAGAAGAAATATAATGTACAAAAGAATATGAAACAGACAATCATCAATACCTTAAAAAGGGAGCCTGGTAAATTAATTTGATGCAGCAATCCATATTCTTCTCATGCTAAATCCATCAAACAGGTGGTGCGCTGAGTTCGATTTGTAGTAAATAAGAACAGAAAGATTAGTAAAGTCACATAATCTCGGAAATAATGGCCAAAACATTAGGGAGAGAAGAAGAAAAAATGGATTAGAAGTAGAACTATTAATCTTTATCTAATTTTTAATTCATTAAATGGTTAGCGTGCACCTGCAAAAAAATTAAATTACTTTGATCAGTAAATTAGTAGTAGATTTAAGTCCGATAGATATGAGAGAAGTAGAGAAAAAAACTAAAAAAGAGAGACATTACTTACAAATTTGTATTGTTGATAGTTGTGAGTACTATGTATTCAAATTTAAATTCTCGGTAATCGTGTGATATGCACAGCCTGTCTAGAACTTCAGCTGTTCACCAGCTATGAATGATCCGATATTTGCACAGAATGCGGCCGAATTGTAGGCTATCACGGAGGTATTTTTGTAATTAGTATGAAAAGTAATGGCAAAGTGTTGGCAGACCTAATTACTGTAGCAAAGACGCAGTAGCAACTATTATATAGATAGATTTGAAGCCATACATTTCTCCTTGATTCTACTTCAACGTGCATGGTTTTTAAGTCCAAAGCTTAAAGCTAACTAATTAGTGGTGTATGGCCACCTGAAAGATGGCAAGTATATATCAACTCAAATTCAAGCCTTCAAATGTAGAATTTACATATAATAGTTTCAGGTCTGTTTAATAAACGTTGTCTGGCATGTGTAACACGTGTAATTCATGCCTCACCTGCATACAAAACACAACATAGCTAAGCCTTAAAAAAATAAATTATAGCAATCAACCTTTTTATACAATTTCTATTCTTCTACTCTACAATGTTTATAGAATGTTCTTATATTTTAAAACATTTTTGAAATTATATAGTAACCATTTGTTACATAAAAAAACTTATGTAACTTTACCATATAATTTTATTAATGTAAATTATTTATTTTACAAAGCTAATATTGTTGCATTGGACAACTTCTATTTTTAATAATTTATTGGGAGTCGTCTCTGCCAAGTGTTTGCAGCATGATCAAATATTCTGTGAATTTCTGTAATGAAAAGAAGAAATGTATTTACAAAAAATGATCAAAATTACAAGGGTAATCTCTTCTACAAGTATATATACTGAAGAGTCTTGTAAAAATGTTTTCTAGCAGAAAGTAACTAACTTTCTATTTCTAATTCTAACTAACATTTGCTTATGTGGCACTATCTAATTGGCTACTATAAATAGTAGTATTATCAGCCTGTATCAACTTCATGCTCTGTTACTTTACTATTTCAATATCCCCCTTCAAGATGGGCATTGTGCGAGGCAATGTATCAATCAATCCCATGTTGGATAATAAGTACTGAAACTGCACAGAAGGAAAAGCCTTGGTAAAAACATCAGCCAACTGATTCTGTGTAGGCAAATAAGATAGTTGAATGAAACCCTCCAAAACCTTGTCCCTTGTAAATTAATTTCATGGAAGACCAAATTCTTTACAATGTGAATAGCAGACATATTATCACAATGTAATTGAACAGGAGTTAAAGAAGTAAGCCCCATTTCTTGTAATAACCTCACCAACCAAGTAACCACTGTTGTTGAAGCAGATGCCATGACCCTATATTCTGATTCTGAGGAAGATCTAGAGATAGTGCTTTGTTTCTTTGATTTCCAAGTGATAGGTGATTGAACTAATACCAAAAGATAACCTGTAACAGACTTCTAGAATCTGAACAAGCAGCCCAATCTGAATCTGTAAATGCTTGTAATGTCAACTCCTCTGTTGCTTTGAGTAGAATACCTTGAGTAGCAATATGAGATACATAACATAATGTATGTTCCAAAGCAGCCAAATAAGTACTTCAAGGTGATTGCATAAACTGACTTAAGATTTGAACAGTGTAAGAAAGATCTGGCCTGGTATTGGTCAAAAAATTAAGCTTGCCAACCATGGACCTATAAAACTTAGAATTGGAAATAAGATGACCATCTATAGCATTTAGTTTGATATTCAATAGCAAATGTGTAACAACTTTCTTAGAAAGATCAAAACCATTTAGTTTGTAAACTTCCTTCGACTAAGAACTGTACCTTCTAAAAAATAAGAGACCTCAAATCCCAAGAAATAGTTAAGAATCCTCAGATCTTTGATGCTAAAAACTGTATCCAAATGTAATTTGAGAGCATCAATGGCACTTAAATCAGTACATGTGACTATTATGTCATCAACATAAACAACTACCAAGATGATATGTGTGTCATACTTCTTAAGGAACAAGCTGTAATCATTTTTAGATTGAACAAAATCTTGAGTTAACAACTCACTGACCAACTTAGAAGACCATTGTCTTGAAGCATGTCTCAAACCATACAAAGATTTTCTTAATCTACAAACTTGTCTACCAGAATGAGGTATACCTTCAGGAACTTTCATGTACACTTCATCATTAAGATCTCCATGTAAAAAAAGCATTATTGATGTCAAGCTAATAGATTGGCCATTTTTTACTAGGTGTTGTAGCAATTAAGCACCTAACATATTTTTTATGACTCGGAGTGATAATGTGAAATAGAAGTAGAATCTGTAATAGGTACTATGGGAAAAATATGATCAGAGGAATCAGATATTTTAGTGACAGAAGAGAGAAAAATGGAATGTAAGTAATCTTACTTAGAAAAATCAGTAGAAATCATATGATAGGGAAAATGAAGTTCATGAAAAACAATGTCTCTGGAAATGACAAAAGTGCCAATAGCTAAATCCATAACTTTGTATCATTTAGTTTGAGGAGGATAACCAAGGAACAGACAAGGAGAAGCCCTAGAATCAAACTTGGTTCTATGAACCTTAGAAGTGACAATGAAACACAAACAACCAAAATTCTTAATATTGTCTAAAGGAGGTTGTACATTATACAATTTGTGAAAAGGATTATCAAGATTTAGACTAGTCAAGGGCATTCTGTTAATAAGATAAGCAACACAAAGTATGGAGTCTCCCCAAAGAAAGTCAGGTAGTCTAGATTGAAGCATCAAAGCCCTAGCAGTTTCTAACAGGAGTCTATGTTTCCTTTCTACTACCCTCATTCTGTTGGGGAGTATAAGGACAACTTGTTTAATGTCAAATACCCTTACTAAGATAAAGAGCTTTAAGATTTCCTTCCACTAATTCCAAAGCATTATCAGATCTGATAGTTAATAATTTAGCACTGAAATGAGTCTCAATGTACTGAATAAAATTTTGCATAACTTGACAAACATCATATTTGTACTTTATCAAATGAATCTATGTAAATCTAGTGAAATCATCCACAAGTGTAACAAACTGAGTACAACTAGAAGGAGTTTTAGTTTTGTAAGGACCCCAAAGATCTAGATGGACAAGCTCAAAAGCTTTACTGGTTTTAATACAGCTGCAAGAAAAGGATTTTTTAGTCTATCTAGCAGCTGGACAAATTTGACAAACATAACTGTCAATACAGGACTTTACATCACAATCTAGTTTAACCAGTTTTAATTGAGGAAAAGGTAAATGACCTAATCTCATGTGCCACAATTGAGCATCTTGAATAGCAGTAAAATAACTTTTCAGAGAAACACCAACAGAATCCTGAATCATTTTTCTAGGTTCTAGATTGTAAAGAACATTTCTCAAATCACCAAGAGGAATCAGAGGCCCTTTCTGAGAGTGGCCCTGAAGAAAACACTTATTATTATTAAACAGAATATTGCAATTTAAATCCTTGCATAACTTCTGTACATATATCAACTTAAAGTGAAAATCTGGGACATGAAGCACATTATTCAAAACAATTTGATCTGTCAAACAGATAGAGCCAACATGAAAAACTTTTATGGATCTACCATATGGAACTGTTATGCAATTATCAGAAACTTTTGTGTAAGATTTGAAGCTTTTTAATGTAGGACAAATGTGGTCTGTAGATCCACTGTTTATCAACCAAGCACTATTATAAGTAGAAGCAAGACAGATGTTACCTGTCAAGAGTGCATGACCTGTATAAGGTCCTGAGTTAGAACTGTCTGATTGAGTGCTTGAACCATTAGCAGAAACAACATTTTCTCCAAAAATCTGTTAACTTTTGAGAAGCTCCAACAACTGAGTATATTGTTCAGAAGATAGATTTGATGAACTAGGAACTGATCCTTCAGTATGTGAATTTCCAGAATTTTCTGAGCTATGATGCACAAGAGTTGCAACTTTCCTGTCTCTAGCACCTTTAAAGCCTTGAGTAAATCCATACATTTGAAAGCATCTATCAATACTGTGTCTAAGAACTTGACAATGAGTGCAGTAATAATTTGCACCAGGTTTAGGCCCATTCTTGAACTTATTGCTAAACATCCCTGTACCACCAGAATTGCCAGAGAATCCTGAATTATTCCCAAAACCAGAATTTCCTGAATTGGTTCCAAAACCTTTGACATATCCAGAATTTTGTGACTTAAACTTGGAGAAATTGTTATTTCTATAAGTGTTCCCATAATTAAATCTCCGATCAGCCAAAAAAACCATGGACTCAGTTTGAGCTCCTTGACCAATTTCTCTGTGATTTTCCTCTTGAGCAAACAACCGATAAGCCTGTGAAACATTGGGAAGATGATGCATCATGAGAACATGTCCTCTCACTACAACAAAACTATCACTGAGTTTCATCATAAACTGTATCAACTTCTGTTCATGTTGCCTTTGTTGAATTCTCTGAGTAAGATTATGTAAAGCATAATGTAACATAAGATGTAAAAGAGATAACTACAACTCAACAAAGGACAAGACAGACAATAATATTAACAGAAGCACAGGAATCCAGAATCAAAGAAGAAAAGGTAAACTCAAAAAATCAAAATATGGTATGTATTCTTGAAGTCCGTAAACAGGTCACGGAAAGAAGTTCATGAAAATGTTCAAGCCTCAGTGACAGTTAAAGAAACAAGACTACATAAGTATGTGAATGATTTAGGGTTAGTACCACAGGATTCCAGTGATTTATTTGAAGCAACCAGATCGACAAAGGACTTATCAGCAGCATTGAATTGAAGACATAGAAGAATTGATCAAGTGATATTCATCTGTGAACCAGACCAGTTGCACTAGTTGACGGCACTTAAAAAGATCAAGTTGTTTTATCATCTCAGAAGAAATTGATACAGTCTAAAACTGAAACACCCTGAAGTATAGAAGCTTTTCTAAAAGGTCAAGGACAAGAAAAGAATTCGATGGTTTTTCTATTTAGAAAACCATCGAATGAGAGATAAAGAAAACTAATATAAGTTAATGTTTCATTCGATAGTTTTTATTAAAAACCATCGAATGGAATATTAACTTTATTCATTCGATAGTTTTCAATTTGGAGAAGCAGGTGAAAAGGTGGTTTGTTTGTCAGGTTGATGGAAATTGGACTGCCAGGATTAATTCTTTAGTTTTGGTTCGATAGTTTTCAAACAAAAGACTACAATTACTAAGAGAGAAGTGTGTCTTCTTCAGTCTGGTTATTTTCAACAGAAGAAGTTACGAGGAGAGAGTTTGAGCCAGAGAGATTTATCAGAGAATTTAATAGAGCTCAGAATTCTATCATTGTATTGATTCTGTATAACCTAGAACTCATTGAAGCTAATCTACGGATTAGAAATTGTAGCACCCCTCAAGGTTTATATTTATAAAACGATATATTCCCCGACTCTTGGTTTGATTTGGTGTATTTGATTTCGTAGTTGAACTGAATGATTTATCCGCGAACGAAATTGAATAATTTGTAGGTATCGTATTCAACCCCCCCTTCTACGATAATTTGGACCTAACAATTGGTATCAGAGCTATTTGATTGACGTACAAATCAGATCCGGTGAATGAGACCAAAATGAAACGTAGCTTGAAAATTCGAAGCAATTTTTTTTTTAACTTTCAAAATTTTTCATTTAATTAGAATTTCTTGAATTTTAAACAATTTGAAATTTTCAGAAACCATGAGTGCTCCAAAGACAACTGCTGGTATTAAAGTTCCCCCGTTTACTAGAGATGATTTCGGTTTGTGGAAGATGAAGATGCTGTTATTTATCAAGGCATCTAATCCGTTGTATATTGGCATATTAGAGAACGGACCGTTTGTACCAATGAAACCAGTTAGTGAATCTACAGCTCCTGATGGTACCGGGATTCCTCAAGGCACCCAACCTAAGGATATCACTGAGTACACAGATTCTGACAAAGAACTGATTCGATTGGATACAGGCTTGATGTTGATATTGGCAGACTCCGCAGACAAGGAAATGAGCTATCAGTTGATGAACTGTACAAGCGGGAAACATATGTGGGATACCATAAATTTGATTATAGAAGGAACTGAAGACGTGCAGGAAAACAGATTGGACATCCTGACTTCTCAGTACGAAGCTTTTAGGTCTCTTCCAGGAGAAAGTATAACTCAAGTCTTTGAGAAATATACTAAGCTTCTAAATGAATTGGCAATGAAAGGGGAGACCTATCCACTGAGAGAAACAAACAGGAAGTTCATGATGACACTGCCCCATCATGTAGAACACAAGTCCTCATCCATAAGGGAAAGAATTGACTTCACAAAGATGTCATTAGAGATGATCTATGGCAAGTTGAAAACTTATGAGATGGAGCAAGAACAACGAGTGATAATCTATGGACCAGGGACAGTGGATAACAAGCACAATGCACTTGTGAGATTAGTAGCACTTGTAGTGGATGAACCAACAACTTCTGATATTCAGGTTCAAACCCCTAGAGCTGGAAAGGAGGTGATCATAGAAGCTGAGATGGATTCTGTGAATCTGGGTGTTGATGAAAGTGATTACTACACCCTAGAAGAGCTTGAGCAAATGGAAGACAAAACCATGGCGTACTTAGCTGCTAAGTTTAGTCATATTCGTTTCAAGAGAAACCCTAAGTACAAGTTCAAGGGCTCAACCAATAGATTCCAGAAGAGCAAGTATTCACCTAGTACAGGCTTTAAGGGAGGCTACAAGACTGGCTCGATTGACAAAAGCAAATCAAGATGCTACAACTACAATGAGTTAGGGCATTTCGCCACTGAATGCCGGAAGCCTCGTCAAGCAAGAGACAAGAAAGAGGTCTATGAAAGGAAAGAGTCTTATGATGAGTTGAAGAAGGAGAATGCCAAGCTTAAACAGCAACTGGAGGCATTTTCTGGAAAGCAGAAAGGGAAAGCTTATATAGCAGAGGGAAAACACTGGGATGATACTGATTCGGATGAAGAGGAGGAGTATATAAATGTTGCCCTAATGGCTGACTCTTCAGAGGAATCACCTCAATTATCTCAGGTACATATCTTAACAACAATTGACATGTCTAATTCTGAGTACAAGAAAACTGTGCAAGATCTTAGTGTAGAATTGTTTAATGTACACACAAGCATGCTAGCATCAGAAATGGAAAATGCTAAACTAGTTCTTAAAATTAAAAATCTAGAATCTAAAAATGAAGAACTAGAGCTTGTAGCTGTCACATTAGAAGATCTTAAGCAAAAGAATGCGTACTTAGAGAACAAGGTCAAGTGTAATGATGAGATAGAGACTATACTCAGGAAGCAGATTTCAGAGTTAGATTTGAAACTGAATGCTTTTAAGAATTCCGCCCTAATTGCTAAGGATATCATTGATACTCAGACCATAGGGAATAAAACTGCTATAGGATTTGACTACAACAAGAAAGCTGGTAAGAAGATAGTGGAATTCCTTGTGACACCTTCAGCTGTCAAAAGGAATGCTCCACATGTTCTTAAGAATGTTGCCACTTTTCAATGAGGATGATCTTTTCATAAGACAAGAATTGCTTGAGGAGGATTTATTGAAGGAAAAAGAGGTAAAGACTAAGTTGCCTAGGAATTCAGTAAAAACTGTTATACCTAAAACTGAAGTAGGTGATTTAGTTATCAAGGCTAAAAAGAACAGGAATGGGAAAAAGAAGATTGTTAATCAGGAAATTGTTCCATTTTCTCCCATTGCATCTAGGAAGTTATGCACCATCTGTAATTCTGCTGGACACCTTACACATGCATGTAAAAAGGTTAAAGTAGAAACTGCTAATACTTCTGAAATGCATAACATGTCTGACATGACTGATCTTCATGAACCCTGTGGAAAGAAAGAGTGTTTGCTATGTAAATACAACATCATGCATGCTTATTTTAAGTTGATGAATGATAGTATCAAAAGCACTGTTAATGTTAAATCCACAGATACTATGAATATCAAACAGGGTAAGACTAACTTGAATGTTACTCATGTTAAAGTATCTAAACCTTCAGGACCCAAACAAGTTTGGGTACCAAAGTCCGCTTAATCAATCTGTGATTGCAGGGTAAGGTTAAAAGCTCAAAGGTCGTGTGGATTCTGGATAGTGGTTGTTCTAGACACATGACAGGTGAAGAGTCCCTGCTTACAGAGGTGGTTAAGAAGACCGACCCGATTGTAACCTTTGGAGATGACAACAAAGGATTCACTACGGGATATGATAAATTGAAAATTGGGAATGTCATCATTGAAAACATCTCTCTTGTTGAAGGATTGAAGCACAATCTTCTAAGTATTAGTCAGTTCTGTGATAAAGGCTACAATGTAGATTTCATAAAGGACAAGTGCTTGATCACCAACAGGAAGGATGAGAAGCTTTCTCTACTGGGAGTAAGAAAATGAAATTTTTTTATAGCTGACTTAAGTTCTACCAGTGAAGGAGAAGTTACATGTTTCTACAGTAAGGCATCTTCAGAACAAAGTTGGCTATGGCACAAGAAGCTCTCACATTTGAACTTCAAAACTATGAACTCTTTGGTAAAGATAGAGTTAGTGAGAGGGTTGCCCCTGATGGAATTCAATCAGGAGGGACTATGTGAAACATGTGAAAAAGGGAAGTCGAAGAAAGCATCACATAGAAGCAAAGGAATGACAAGCATTGCTGAACCATTACAACTGATTCATATGGATTTATTTGGTCCAGTCAATGTTATGTCACTTTCAAGAAAAAGATATGCATTGGTGATGGTGGATGACTACTCCAAGTACACGTGGGTGTTGTTCTTACAGTCAAAGGATGAAGCAACACAACTAATCATTGATCACATCAAGAAGATAGAAGTGGAAGCTAAGCTACCTGTGCGGACAATCAGATCAGACAATGGAACTGAATTCAAGAATGCAGTTCTTAATGATTTCTGCTCAGAGAAAGGAATATCAAGACAGTTTTCAGCACCAAGAACTCCTCAACAGAATGGAGTAGTGGAAAGGAAGAACATGACCTTGGTTGAAGCAGCAAGGACCATGTTGAATGAATCAAAACTTCCCACTTACTTTTGAGCTGAAGCAGTGAATACAGCTTGCTACACTCAGAATCGAACCCTGATCAACAAAGATCATGAAAAGACTCCGTATGAGTTAATAGCCAACAAGAAACCAACACTGAAGTACTTTCATGTGTTTGGTGCAAAGTGCTTTGTACTTAAAGATGGAGAACATCTGGGCAAGTTTGATGCCAAAGCAGATGAAGGCATTTTTCTGGGCTATTCTCTGGAATCTAAGGCTTACATGGTTGTTAGATATAATTGCTAATGTTTGTTTATCAGTGTTTAAGCAACAGGTACTGACAAGAGTTTATCAGAAGCCGATCAGAGTTTAGTTAAACTCTGATAGGGTGAAGAGTTTAAAGGAAGCTAGTCAGAGTTTATTTAAAGTCTGACAAGGTGATAGTTGAATTAGCTGTCGGTGCAGAATTGAAGATTCTAGAAGCAATACATTCTGAAGATGGAAAGAAGCAGAATATATTGATACAGCTAAGGAAACAGGATAGAAGATAAGAAGCAATCCTTAATTGATATGAATTGTATAGCTAACTTGTAGGAATATCAATTAGAGAAGGATTGTATGTAGCTGTGTACTATATAAACACAGATAGGTTATCCCTAGAAGGGACGCGATCATTGAGATATTATTCTTGTAACCTAGAAGCTCTTTATGATTCATTAACATCATAAAGAGAGAAGCTGTTAATAAGATTACAGTTTTATTGATTCATAAACAGTGTTATTAATTATTGTTATTCTCATACATACTTGATTATATTGTGTATTCGGCCTAACAATTGGTATCAGAGCCAAGGCTGTTTAATATATACAGTTTTACGATTAAAACACAGTAATAATCATGTCTGAAGAAAATCAAAATCAAGTTCCTCCTGCGGCTGAACAGGTTAAGCCAAATTCTGTGAGTCGATATGAAACTATCAGGGTTCCAATTCTCAGGCCAATAGAGTATCCGATATGGAAGGTGAAGATGACCATGTTTCTAGAGGCTACAGATCCAGAATATCTTGACAGAATCAATAATGGTCCTCATAAGCCAACTAAATTATCTCCTGCTGTTGGTGATAAAGAACAGACACTGATTCCAAAGGAAAAGAAAGAAACAAGTTTCTTGAAAGAGAACTTGAGAATATGAAGCAGACTCAAAAAGAAAGAGATGATGCTGTTTATGTGGAACAGGAGTTGCTTAAAAGATATAGGCAACTAGAATCTGATTTAGAGAAGGAAAGAAAAATAATTAAAACTTGGACTAATTCTGGCAGAGATACACATCAAGTTTTTCAAACAGATGCTGTAGGTTTAGGATACAGTGAGGAAGATGAACTTAGGTTTCAAGATAAAATTAAGTTTAGAGCTTTCACAAGTTCATATTCAACTCCTGTAACATTTGTTCCTGAATCTGGAAAGTTAAAATCTGCAGTTGTGAAAGAAACTGTTATGGAGCCAGTTGAAACTTGTGTTGAACAAGTAGATACTGAATCTAAAACAGAGAAGCCTGTTGAGATAGAAGCTGTTAAAGAACCAATAAGAGTCTGTGAGAAACAGGTTAATGTTGGTTTAATGACAGGAAAACAGTTTAAACATAAGCTCAAAGAGGTTAAGTCTGCCATGAAACCTAAAGGGTCCAAGAGAAATAGGAATGGAAAAATAGGCATAAACAATAGAAATAATTATTTGCCTAATGCTGGTGCTTTAAGGAAAACATGTTACAGTTGTGGTAGTTCTAATCATCTTGCTAGATTTTGCACTAAGAACAAGCATATTAATTCTTTACCTTCTACTTCAGAAGTAAAGAATGATTATGTTAGAGTAAAACCACAGACCTTATGCAAACATTGTGGGAGCACTTGGCATTCTATTTACACATGTAAGAGTTATCATGCAATTTATCATAATTACTATGAGCTAAAACCCAACTTGAAGTGGGTTAGAGCAAACTCTGCTAGTGTAAAATCTGACAATGTTAGTTTAAACTCTGAGAAAGTTGATTCCGCTGCAAAAGCTAACACTGTTAAGAAAGGCAAAGGATCCAAGCAAGTCTGGATCCTTAAAACTAACACTTAGTGTTTGTTTGTGATTGCAGGGTATAATAGAGAGCACACTTATCTTGGACAGTGGATGCTCAGGACATATGACTGGAAATAAAGCCCTGCTATCAGACTTTGTGGAGAAAGATGGCCCAAAAGTTTCCTATGGAGATGGCAACGTAGGACATACTCTGGGATATGGCAACATTAATCTTGGAGGTGTCATCATCACTAATGTAGCTCTAGTCTCAGGACTCAAGCACAATCTGTTATCTGTGAGTCAAATCTGTGACAGAGGAAACCATGTAGATTTTCATAGTGAATACTGTGAAGTTATCAGTAAATCTACTGGAAAAGTTGTTCTAGTTGGACACAGGCGCAACAATATTTATGAAGCAAGTTTGGTAACAAACTCTGATGGAAAAACAGTGTGTCTGACAGCAAGAATGTCAAATGAAGAGAGTTGGAATTGGCATAAAAAGCTCTCTCATCTCAATTTGAACAACATTAATGAGCTGATAAGAAAGGATCTTGTAAGAGGACTCCCAAAATCAACACTCAGTCTAAATGGCCTATGTGATTCCTGTCAAAAGGCCAAACAAAGGAAGTCATCTTTCAAGAGCAAAACTGAATCTTCAGTAGTGGAACCTTATCATCTTCTACATGTTGATCTTTTTGGACCAGTGAATATAATGTCAATGGGCAGAAAGAAATATGCTCTAGTAATTGTTGATGAATATACTAGATATACATGGGTGTATTTCTTGTCAAAGAAGGATGAAACTGCTCAAATTCTAATGGATCATGTAAATCTACTGGACAAAGGATCACAGCACAAAGTCAAAATAATAAGGAGTGATAATGGAACTGAATTCAGAAATTCATTCATGGAAGCTTTCTGCAAGGAAAGAGGGGTGAAACAAGAATTTTCTGCACCTGGCACTCCACAGCAAAATGGTGTAGTTGAAAGAAAGAACAGAACTTTAATTGAAGCAGCCAGAACTATGCTTGAAGAAGCAAAATTACCAACTTATTTCTGGGCAGAAGCTGTTCAAACTGCTTGTTTTACTCAAAATGCAACACTGATCAACAAGCATGGGAAAACACCATATGAGATGGTGAAAAATAAGAAGCCAAATTTGAAATATTTTCATATATTTGGATGCAAATGCTTTGTGTTGAAGACTCATCCTGAACAGTTGACAAAGTTCGAGTTAAAAGCTGATGAAGGAATTTTTGTTGGCTATCCACTGTCAACAAAAGCATTCAGAGTTTACAATCTAAGAACTAAAGTGATCATGGAATCCATACATGTGTCATTTGATGACAAGAAAATAATTGGACTTGAAGACAAGGATGGATATGATCAACTACGTTTTGAAAATGAAGATCTACTCTCTGATGATATAAACTCTGATGAAGCAGGGTTGACAAACTCTGACGAAGCATACTCTGAACCTCTACTGGTAAATACTGGAGAAACTGATAATTCTCAAATTGAACAAAATAGAGAACCAGTTGAGGGGGAGCGTGAAGAAGCTCAACATGACACAGCAAGTGAGTCAGTTGAGGAAACTGATTCAAACTCTGACAATTCAAACTCTGAGTCATCAAATTCAGGGGGAGCCTCAGAGAATGTAGAAAGTCAACATATGAATCAAGAGAGCATGGATCAAGGGGGAGGATCCAACAATGATGTAAGAAACCACTTACCATCAGCAAGAAAGTGGACACAGGCACACACACCTGATCTCATAATTGGAGATCCTGATGCTGGTGTAAGAACCAGAAGTGCAACAAATAATGAGTGTCTGTATCATGCTTTCTTGTCTCAAACTGAACCAAAGAAAGTGGAGGAAGCTCTTCAAGATGCTAATTGGATTACAGCAATGCAAGAAGAGTTAAATGAATTTGAAAGAAATGAAGTCTGGACACTTGTACCTAGACCAAAGAACAGATCAATTGTAGGTACAAAGTGGGTTTTCAGAAACAAGACTGACAGTGATGGTGTGATTACAAGGAATAAGGCTAGACTTGTGGCAAAAGGTTATTCACAACAGGAAGGAATTGACTATGATGAAACCTTTGCTCCAGTTGCAAGACTGGAGGCCATAAGGATTTTTCTGGCCTATGCTGCACACAAGAAGTTTAAAGTCTTTCAGATGGATGTGAAAAGTGCTTTTCTCAATGGGAAGCTTGAAGAAGAGGTATTTGTTGAACAACCACCAGGATTTGTAGATCCCAAGCATCCAGATTATGTCTACAGGCTTGACAAGGCATTATATGGACTAAAGCAAGCACCAAGAGCATGGTATGAAACTCTTGCTCAATTTCTTTTAGAAAGTGGGTTCACAAGAGTTTGCAAAGCTTATGCAATCCAGGTATCAAATGAGCATGATGGGAGAGCTTAGTTATTTTCTAGGCTTACAGGTCAAGCAAACAGATGATGGGATTTTTATCAATCAAGCAAAGTATACCAGAAATCTTCTAAAGAAATTTGGTATGCTTGATAGTTCATCTGCTACAACTCCCATGGCTACAGCAACGAAGCTTGACAAAGACACAGGAGCCTCAGTAGATATGACTAACTACAGAGGAATGATAGGGTCTTTACTGTATCTTACTGCAAGTAGACCTGATATCATGTATGCAACATGTCTTTGTGCAAGATTTCAAGCAGATCCCAGAGAGCCTCATCTAACAGCTGTAAAAAGGATCTTCAAATATCTCAAAGGAACCATAACCCTGGGTTTGTGGTATCCTAGAGAATCAGAGTTTAAGTTAATTGGTTACTCTGATGCAGATTTTGCAGGCTGTAAGATAGACAGAAAAAGTACAAGTGGAAGCTGTCAATTTTTAGGTGACAGATTAGTTTCTTGGTATAGCAAGAAACAGAAGTCAATTTCCACATCCACAGCTGAAGCAGAGTATATAGCAGCTGGTAGCTGTTGATTGCATCACAAGGACTTTTAGCAAGAAATGCACAAACTGGGATGCTATTCCCACAGACAGTCTGCAAATCGGGTATTCTCTTTTATTCGATAATCATTTTGATTTTGCACGACTTGTTTTGAATAATCTAGGAGACAAAATGACAGAGAATAGAGGAGTAGTCTATTTCTCTAGATTCTGTCAGACTTTGTTCTCTTACTGTGTTGAAGGAGTAGAAGTAGGTGAAGAAGATGTTTCTTGTTTTAAATTACATAAGCGAATATTTTCTGATCTTATTAATAAAGATGTTAAGAAAGGGGTTGTTGGAGACTTGTTGCTACCTCAATCTGTGCAACAGTTTTTAAATGCTCAAGTCAATCCACCAACACAAGCTTCTTCTCAACCTGAGCCTCTACAACAAGAACTGCCTCCTTCAACTTCTGTTAAACCTAAAAGGGGTGGTAGGACTAAGAATGTTGGTACTAAACCTGCTAGGGTTGCTAAGTCAAATGCTGAAGCTGGGGTATCAAGAACTGAAGAGCTGCCTCAGAGAAAAAGAATGAAGAAAAAGAGAGCTCAAAGAGCAAAGTCTATTACTGCTGATTCTGTTGCAGAATCAGAAACTGAAACTGATGAAGAAAATCCTCATCAGAGAAAGAGAAGACAAGTTGCTGAATATCTTTTTGCTGATATCATTGCCAATATGGACAAAGTTCCTGAGGAAACTGAAGCTCCTGAAGCTTTTGTTCAGGAGGGAGCTGCAAATCCAGAAGCTGTCAATAAAGACAGGTTAAATACTGATGATATTGAAATGGATTTTGTAAGAGAAGCTCCTACATCAAAGGCTAATGATGTAGTTGAGGAAGCTGCTGCTCCTTCTGACAGACTGTTGTTCAAATCAAATCGTTAAACAATCGTTTTGATGCTTCTGATAAGGTGATTGAAGGGTTAAGGAATGATATAGCTACAAGAGAGCTTACACAGCAAAGGGACAAATCTCTATACATCTCTTTGTGTAAAGAGCAAAAGACTTTCATTTCTAGATTGTCGAAAGTTGAGGAGAATCAGACTGCTATGTCTGCTCAACTAACTTCAATTTCTAATGCTCTGGCATTGCTGACATCAGTACTTCTTTCTGATGATGTCAAAAAGGGGGAGAGTGTACCAAGTGACAAATGCAAAGACACTCAATCTCTAAGACGGAGGGATGATGGTAATGATGGTGGAAGCAAGGGAGATGAATCTGAAAAGAGTTTAGGCTTAAGACCATCAAGATCAAGATCAAACTCTGAGAGAAGATCAAACTCTGGTAAGGAAAAAGTAATTTCTGCCAGTGGTTCAAGGCTCAAAAGTTTGATAAACACTGATAAGCCTAGTACTGATGAGGAAGTTGCTGCTAAGATGTTTATAGCAGAACATGGAAAAGGTATTACAATTGAAGATATCCAAGCTGAAGAACAGATGCTTGCTGAAGAACACAAGAAAAATCTTGAAGCTGGAATCTACAAGAAGAAGGAAATCAAGGCTCCTAGAAAGAAAGAAAAAGGAATTGTTATCAAAGAGAATGTAAACTCTGATCAGAGTTTACAGTACTCAAGGAGGCCTGTGATTAAAAATGCTGACAAAGGAAAAGGTAAACTGGTAGAAGAAGAACAGTTACCTAAGAAGATTTATTCAACCTCTGACATTGCTCAAGTTGAAACAATATTAGCAAAATCAACCTCTGACGCTGCTCAAGTTGATGATATTATTGAAGTTAAGCCAACCACTGAAAATGCTCAAGTTGTGCAAACTCAGCTAGCTCCACAACTCCAAGGTACTTTTAGAAGACCTGTACTATCTGAAGCTCTGACATTTCAACCTGTGGATTTTTCTCAAACCAGGACTGTACTTGGAAAAGAAACTTTTGATAAAGCTGGTTTAGGTTCACATAGGGAGAAGAGAATAAACAACAGATCTGGAGATCAATCATCATTGGCAGTATCTGGCATTATTACTCAAGAGAATCTTGATATGCTAGACTCTGTTCAGTTGATATTTCACAAGGGTTTGAAGAAAGATTTTCTGTTGTATTTTATGAATGATGGAAGAGTCTATAGAATTGCAGAGTCTGATATAGATCTTAAGTCTTATCAAGAATTGGAGTATGTTCTGTACTTGTTAAAAGTCAAAAACAGAAACACTCACAATGTTGCTACATTTATCAGACAAAAGATGCAAAGATCTAAGGTGATGCTTGGAGGAGGAGTTTCAAAGGTATACATTCCTAAGTATAGAGATGCTTATGGAAATGTTATAGAAATGAAGAGAAACAGTGCAAGACTAAGGACTGATCTGGGAGTTAAAGTCTTAGAATTCAATCTAGAATCTGATAAAGCACATTTTATTAGGCTAGGGAATGAGATGAGGAAGAATTCCATCTATTCTCTGAGAGCTGCTATTTATCAGACTGGTGAATCTGATCCAGAACTCAAGGAACTGAAAGAAATCATGGTTGAAGAGCTGGAAAAGGCTGAAAGAAGACTTCTAATTGATTATCTCAGGACAGTGCCTGATATTCAAGAAATCAAATAAAGTCTGACTGTAAGTTTTTAATATTTTCTATTCTAAGTCAAATTTAAACTCTGTTTTAAATTAAACTCTGTTATATGTTAAACACTGCATTTGTTAAAAGGTTTTGACATCATCAATTATATGTTTAACTTGTACATTTTATTATGAACAAGTTGGGGGAGATTGTTAGATATAATTGCTAATGTTTGTTTATCAGTGTTTAAGCAACAGGTACTGACAAGAGTTTATCAGAAGCCGATCAGAGTTTAGTTAAACTCTGATAGGGTGAAGAGTTTAAAGGAAGCTAGTCAGAGTTTATTTAAAGTCTGACAAGGTGATAGTTGAATTAGCTGTCGGTGCAGAATTGAAGATTCTAGAAGCAATACATTCTGAAGATGGAAAGAAGCAGAATATATTGATACAGCTAAGGAAACAGGATAGAAGATAAGAAGCAATCCTTAATTGATATGAATTGTATAGCTAACTTGTAGGAATATCAATTAGAGAAGGATTGTATGTAGCTGTGTACTATATAAACACAGATAGGTTATCCCTAGAAGGGACGCGATCATTGAGATATTATTCTTGTAACCTAGAAGCTCTTTATGATTCATTAACATCATAAAGAGAGAAGCTGTTAATAAGATTACAGTTTTATTGATTCATAAACAGTGTTATTAATTATTGTTATTCTCATACATACTTGATTATATTGTGTATTCGGCCTAACAATGGTATATGTGATTGAAGATAAGAAGGTGTTGGAAAGCTTTAATGTAACATTTGACGACACCAAAAGACCAGGCCTGCAAACAAGAGAGAACTTTGAATCCTTGGTATTTGAAAATCTATCAGGAGATCTCTCTAACAATGAAGAAGAACCTGAAGTTGTTACATTTATTAATAATAATGATAATGATAATGATTCTGGACCAAGTGGTGATAGTGGTGGACATACTCAAACTACTACTGGATCCACTAGTCAATCAACAGGGTCAACAGATCATACCGTCAACAACTCAGGGGGAGCAGGAGAAGGATCAACTAGTCACCCTCCACAACATCTAGAACAAGGAGAATCATCAAGATCGCATCTGCCAAGACAAAGGGTATGGAATAGAGATCATCCCTTTCACTTGCACAGGAGTGAGAACTAGGAGAACATCACAAAATGAATGTCACTATTCTGGGTTTCTTTCAGAAACAGAACCTAAGAAAGTTGAAGATGCTCTAGATGATCCAGATTGGGTGATTGCAATGCAAGAGGAACTCAATCAGTTTGAAAGGCAGAAAGTTTGGAAGCTGGTACCCTGGCCTAAGGGAAAATCTGTTATTGGAACAAGATGGGTATTCAGAAATAAGCTGGATGAAGATGGCATTGTAATGAGAAACAAAGCCAGACTGGTTGCTAAAGGTTACTCTCAAGAAGAGGGTATAAATTATGATGAAACCTATGCACCAGTAGCAAGACTTGAGGCCATCAAAATGTTTCTGGCATTCGCAGCACATTCCAATTACAAGGTATATCAAATGGATGTGAAGAGTGCTTTTCTGAACGGGGAGTTAGAAGAAGAAGTGTATGTGGAACAACCTCCAGGTTTTGAGGATTCAAAACTGGCAGACTTTGTGTACTTTCTATTCAAAGCTCTCTATGGACTCAAACAAGCTCCAAGGACATGGTATGACACTCTCTCTGAATTCTTACTTGAAAATGATTTTACAAGAGGTGTTGTAGACAAAACTCTCTTTTACAAAAAGCATAAAAATGATTTGATATTGGTGCAAGTATATGTTGATGACATAATATTTGGTTCTACTAATGATGATCTATGCAAGAGATTTGTTAAGTTAATGCAGAGTTGTTATGAAATGAGCATGATGGGAGAATTGTCATTCTTTCTTGGACTGCAAGTGTATCAAAGGCAAGATGGTATATTCATTTGTCAGTCCAAGTACATCAAAGATCTTCTGAAGAAGTATCAAATGGAAGACTCATCTACAGCAAAGACTCCTATGCCAACTGCCACTAAGCTTGATAAGGATGAAACTGGTAAGAAGGTTGACATCACAGGCTACGGAGGTATGATAGGCTCATTACTTTATCTCACTGCAAGTAGACCATATATAATGTTTACAACATGCTTGTGTGCTAGGTTTTAGTCTGATCCTAAAGAATCTCATCTAATAGCTGTTAAGCGAATATTTAGATATCTTAAGGGGACCCCAAATCTTGGAATTTGGTACCCTAAAGATACATGATTTGATCTTATTGGATACACAGACTCTGATTTTGCAGGTTGTAAGATTGATCGGAAGAGTACTTCAGGAAGCTGTCAGTTTCTTGGAAGAAGGTTAGTTTCCTGGTATAGCAAGAAGCAGCATTCAGTATCCACATCTACAGCTGAGGCTGAATACATTGCTGCTGGTAGCTGCTGTGCTCAAATCCTGTGGATGAGAAACCAACTCCTTGACTATGGGCTTTTGTTGACAAAGATTCCAATATTTTGCGACAACACAAGTGCCATAGCAATCTCCAACAACCCAGTGCAACACTCGAGGACGAAGCACATCGACATCAGGTATCATTTTATCCGAGAGCATGTCATGAATGTAACTGTGGAGTTACATTTTGTACCCATAGAGGAACAAATTGCAGACATCTTTACTAAACCGCTTGATGAATCCACTTTTTCAAAGCTGGTTGGTGAACTTGGGATGTTAAATCTTTCTAATTGATTTTGATTAGAAGTCAGTAACTGTAGATAGTCCTAGTGAATACATGAGTTTAAGAATTTCCATATCCTTAGGACTCGTGAATTTATTTTCTGGAGCAATTCTCGTAGTTAGGATTATTGTACTAATTTTATGTCATAATTATGGATGATATATCTTCTGGCATTTAATTGGTTATTAATTCTAAAAAATTAGTTAGGTGCTAATATTTGTTCTAAATATTTAAGCATCTATTTAATTTGAATTAATTTACTTTGTTTTTAACATTGTAGATTAATGCATCATAATTTATTGGATTTTAATTGGTTAATATCATTCAATGATATTTAGTCGATTTTATTCTAAGAAAATTGTGAATTTTCTGTTAACAATTGATTTTGGTAAATTTGAAAAGATTTATTCAAATTAAAAGTTCACAGAAATAAAAAAAGTCTGAATTTTAAAACAGAACATGTTTTGAAAGTTAGACAGAAGCAAAAAATATCGAATTTAGAAAATTCGATAGTTTTTCTAAGTACTAGAATAAATCTATCGAAAGTAATTTTCGATGGTTTTTGGAATAGGAAAAGAAAACTATCGAAAACAATTCTCGATAGTTTTTGACATTGAATTAAAAATATATCGAAGTGAATTTAATTGATTTAATATTTAAATTCTTGATGGATTTTTCACAAAGGCAATTCGATAGTTTTTGATCTTAACAATAAACCTGACGATGGTTTTTAGGAAAGAGGTCTGTTTGAATTCTATATCAAAGACTTCCATAGTTTTTCAAAAAAAACTATCGAAGTAAAAAAATATCGAAGTAAAAATGACCATTTTACCCCCTTTATAAAACCATCGATAGTACATTATAAAACTATCGAATGAAAAAGGACAAAAATACCCCTGAAAAATCAGTAAGTATTTAAATAGCACTTAGACGTTTCTTTCTTCTCATTTTAACAGATCTAAGGAGCAATACAGATACTTACATATATTTTCGAAGGAGAACATCCAAAAACTCGATAGTTTTCAGTTTTAACCAAGATTTACACACATTAACTTCAGTTTTAACAGTGATCTCATTTTCAACAGTGAAATCTCTGTACTTTGTGACATCTGTGTATTCAATTGTGGTTGTGGTTAAAGAATACTATCGAAAGCAAGTTTTAGAACCTTAACTGAGTAGAATTGTTCTTGCATAGTACTTTTTGATTGAGATCAGTTTCTGTTGAAGCCAATTTCAATTAAAATTGCTTTTCTTGATTTAGAAAATTAGGGTTCTTAATTTGGTTGTTTTTAGTTGTTCGAAATTGATTAAGTGATAAAAAGGGTAATTTTGTGACAAATTTGGTTAATTAGTTATAATTAATTAAATTTAATTGGTTTTAGTTTTGGTTTAAAATTAATTTTCTGGAAATTTGAATTAAAATGGCCGGAGAATTTATCGTAACCAAAACTAATCATGTCTCGTTTCAGAACTTGCAAGCCATTACGAACTTACAGTTTCGTGCATGGGCAGAGTTTCTGAACACACGTTCATTAGTGGCATATGCTTTGAGTACTCCCGTAGTCCTTTGCATCGATCAATTGACTGCGTTGTACACAACCGCCACGGATACAAGTGAGAATAACGTAAGATCCTTCAGTTTTGTTGTGCCAGTGGGCAGAACAATAAGGGTGACGGAACATGACTTTAATAAAATTCTACATTTTCCAACAGAAAACCATGTTCCGGATCCCACAACTGAGGAGATACATCCTTTCTTCACTCTCATAAGAAGTCAACAACCAAACTTCTTTGTGGGAGAGTTCCTTAAGCATTACCTGACAAAGCCATGCAACTTTTTCTTTGACACACTTATCCATGTTTTTACTGCCAAGCTGACAAATCTACATGGTATTCCCTTATTTCTTCAGAAGATAGGGTTTGCCATTGGTAACAATAGGCATATAAACATAGGAAGATTAGTGAGTGATCAAGTCATTCTATGCATGGGACCACTGGATGAAAGAACAGGCATGGACGATGTGCTTTGTTTCTATCCTAGGTTCCTACAGCTAATTCTCAATGGTGTCTTAACAGATGATGAACGTGAGACATTTGCAGCAGAGGAGACCATGCAATGGTGACCCACTGTTCTCACTGACTATCTAAGAACGGTGCCCCTACCACTTCTACCCCTAGGGGAACATGTAAATGAAGGTAATATTCCTCAACCTGAACTGGCTCCTGAACTACAACCTATGGATGTTGATCCAGAGCCCTTAGTGGCCATTTCTGACCATGAGGTTGCAAACCCACAACCTCTATCCCCGGTCACAGAGCCTTTGGAAGATCCAAATGAAACCATAAACGAACCTCCTTCCCCTCCTATTCCCAATATTCAGACGTCCGTGAGTGTAGAGGGAGATAGTGCCTTAGCAGCACCGCATAAGGAGATACACCCTTCATCAGCAGCTCTGCCTACCTCTAAAAGGAGAAGAATAGAAACCGAGGCAACTGTTGAAACTTCATTTCAATCATCCAAAGCGCCCTTTATTGATTTTTTTGATGCTGATTGGGCTACTCTAACTAAAGCAATATCTTAACCAATAGCTCAATCTAGTAAGGAGGAATTGACGGAAGCAACTGCTGTTCCGACCATATTACGGTCAGGTTCACTGGTTGAAGGTTCTAAGAACCAAGAGTCTTCACAGACGTCGAGAGAAGGTTCTGACCTAAATGCACAATCTAAAGGGTCATTGCCTAGCTCCCCAGATGGAACATATATGGATCCTGTGGGTAAAGGGTCTGACGTAGGTGCAGATCGGCAACTCGGTGATAATGAATCAATTCATATTGAGGAGTCAACTGAGGTAAAGTCTTCACAGACTATTGAGGAAGTTTCAGGATCTCTGCTGTTAATAGAGCCTGATTCTAGCCTCCTAGAGATTCAAACTCTAGATCCTACAAAGGATACATCATCTACGGATGATCAGCAACTTAGTTTAACCAAGGACGGGGACTTGCGAAGCCCCATTGCACCACCGGTGACCTCCTTAAGGATGGCTACGGTGTTTTCTAATGCAGGTACAACTAGCAACAAGGGATTGAGTGAAAAACAAACACTTACACCTGGCCTGAGTGGGAAAGGAAAAATGAGTGAAACACCAACAGAAACGTTGAGTGCACACCCAGAGCCAAATGTGAGGAGTGACACCCTAACCCTACCAAATATTGATGATCTGCTATTACCTACTGAAAGAAAAGTACATGTTCAATCCACACTCAAGAAGATGACAGTTCATGATAAGCAAGGAAATCCTCTATTCAAGGTTCCACTGAGACCTTCCTTTGACCAAGGGATCTCCTCTGATCAAGCCAATGCTTCTTTAATGTCTATTCAAGAGAAGGTTGACTTGGCGGCGGCTGATTCTAGAAGAACTTATCGGGTCTTAGGCAGTGCATCTGGCACTATAACAGGTAAAAAACAAGCAGTGGACTCCTTAAAGAAGGAAGCAATGGAGAAACTAGTCGACTTGACACTACTAGAAAAAGTGCAATAGACATCACACATTTAACATCGATTGTAAAAACCACTGATGTTAAAGATTTTTTTAACATCGGAAAACTTAAAAATGATGTTAAAAGCGCTTTTTTACATCAGTCTAAAGAAAAACTAATGTCTAAAGTACTTTTCACAAAATCAAAAAAATTAGGCGGATAAATTCCCCCCTGTAATAAAAAGTTTCCCCCCTTACAAATATTTTCATTCCCCCCAGCCAAATATTCCCCCTTTTTCGCAAGTCTTTTCC
Source organism: Heracleum sosnowskyi (assembly GCA_030848705.1). Lineage (NCBI taxonomy): Eukaryota > Viridiplantae > Streptophyta > Magnoliopsida > Apiales > Apiaceae > Heracleum > Heracleum sosnowskyi. Next base: position 35,813,134 of record CM061242.1, read on the forward strand.
TCCACTCTCTTACTCACTTTCGATTCTCTCTCAACATGTTCTCTCTACTATCTCAAAACACACAAACCCACATAAAATTTAAACACACATACCTTTTTAATTTAGAACCCTATCTTTTCTCTGCAACGTTGCAACTATTGAAACCCTAGATCGAAAAGAGGTCAACCAGATTTCAATTACACACAAACCTAGCTTTTCTTCGTGTCAAAATTGGTCGATTTATGTTAATTAGGCGGAACTAAAGCTTAAATCGTCCTATTCTCTCCGGTTTTTAGCTTTGTCTTCTTCCAATAATTAGTAAGTGGTTTTTGAATTTCTTATCAAATTTCAGTTTTTGTTTTTCAATTTCACGTATTCTATAAATTGGAATTATGGGTGTTTTTTGTGTAGCGGCTAATTTCACCAAATATGATTCAATTAAGGAGGGCCGAGTTGGGGTTTGATTGGTGTCAGTTGAATTGTAGAAGTGAAATCGGAGATCGAAAAAGTTTGTTATACGTGCTTTGAGTGAAGGAGACAGTGACAATCAGGAGAAGGCTTTAAAGTCAGTGAAAGATAAAGTGTTTGTTAATACCCGAAATGCTGTTGTCAAGTTTCAAGAATCTGTTAGCTTTGTACCTCATATTTTTGTGGTAAGTTTCTTTCTTTTATTGGTGCTAAGTATAGTTTTGCGAGCTTCAGTTTGAACCTTTGGTTTATATGTGCATTTGTATTATAAGATGATTTGAGGAATGTTGTTATTTGATATAATTTGGAATGGAGAAGTTATTAACTTCTAGATTGCTCTTCAATTGTCGATTAATGTCTGAAAATTTTCTGCAACTGGGAATCCTTTTAAACCAGTCACATTTTTTTCTGATGGTTATGTATCTATAACGATAGTTATTGTTTTCTGAAGCTTCTGGTGTTTGGAAATTCATTTTATCTTAAGTTCTACGATACAACATGGTTCTATTACAGATGCTCCCTAATATACTGTGTATTTTTATATTATTATCAATTCCTTGGAAATTCATTTTATCTTATGTGACAAAATTGCAGGGAGAACAAGAACTTGACTGGAACTGCGAGATATGCTAGCATGAACACCCATCTTGGCATTGGTATGCTTGTTGGACTATTTATAATCTACTAGTATTCTGCATTTAATTGAAAAAGTTATTATCTAACTGTTGTACTTTCTCTTTTCTTGTTTATATTGTATAGAACAGAGCAGGAGGGATGATCTTGAATCTCTTGGATATGTTCTAATGTACTTCATAAGAGGAAGGTTTGTTTCTGTGTTTCTCTTTATCTGGTTATATGTTACCTACAGAGTATGCCTTATTAAACCCATCAATTGCATGTGTAGTCTACCTTGGCAGGGATTGAAAACTGGAAATAGTGAAAAGAAAGTTTCCACATCTATCGAGGTATTACTAGTAAACTAATTGATGTACTTGTGCTCTTCTATTTTGATCAAGCATAGCATGACTGGTCTACATGTTCTGCTTTTTGTAGTCACTGTGCCGAGGTTATCCAACATAATTTGCATCTTATTTCCATTACTGTCAATCATTGCGTTTTGAAGATAAACCAGACTATCCTTATCTCAAGAGAATATTCCGTGAGCTCTTTATCCGGGAAGGTATGAATCTCTGACCATATGTTTTTTATAATCTTACTTATATAATGCAAGTATATCCTCTGCTTGTCAAGCACTAGCTTTTTGGAGGATAAAGTAAAATTAAAATATCATACATCTTACTTGGCTGCAGGCTTTCAGTTTGATTATGTTTTTGATTGGACCATATTGAAGTATCAACAGTCACAGATGGCAGCTCCTCCTTCGAGGGTGCTTGTAAGTGATATAATTATGTTGGTTTACTTCTATCAATCTAATGTGGTGACCTACTAAATAAACTTGTCCTGTTTCAGGGGCCAAGTGTTGGACCAAGTTCTGGAATTCCGCCTGCTATACCCAATGGTGACCTACGACCTGGTAATATTCTGCACTTCTTTGGACTTAAAAAATTATTCTTAATTAACCCAGGTAATAGTTGTACAATTTCACAGAAATTAATATGGTTACCCAAATCAAGTGTCCTTGATTGGTGGATAAGTTTTTTAGTCTAGCATTCACGAAGTTGCTTTTCATTTCCTCTTATTGTTTTATGTGCACTGTGGCAAAGAAAGTTACTTGACATAAACTCATTTCTTGCATTATGTGCTCATCTTTTATGAACAAAAGTGATATGTTAACTGTATCCTATTACCATCTTGTAGCGCACACAATCTGTCAGTTCCTGATTGATTTTACAGTGACACCCACACTCTTATTTTTATAGTGAATTGTTAGATTATTGTGTTTGCTTGAGTAAAAACAACAATTTAAGAACTTAGAATTAGTGGGAAGCAAGATCTGGTGGGATTTTATGCCCTTTGCCCGAAGATAACTTTTCTTACTAACAGAATATACTAAATTAGAATGGTTAGTAGCACCAAACATCTTGCCTCTAACTTATTTGGTGTAGGTTCATAATGTGACAAGGTTCTGATCTTTTGACAGGTTACTCAGTTGTCTCCTTCTGTCCTAAAGTCTGAGGGTGTTCCAGTTTATCGAGTTGTTCAGCATTCTGGGGAGTTTGTTCTTAACTTCCCAAGGGCATACCATGCTGGATTCAATTGTGGCTTCAATTGTGCAGAGGCTGTCAATGTTGCTCCAATTGATTGGCTAGAGCATGGGCAATGTGCAGTGGAGCTCTACAGTAAGCAAAACCACAAGACATCATTGTCTCACGACAAATTGCTATTAGAATAGGCATGTTTTGACCTGATCGATCTTGGTACTGTTTTAAGGTGGATGTGGTAAGAATTTGTGGATGATTTATGGAATGTGGAAAGTGGATGATTTTTGTAAATGATAGGTTATGGTAGATTGTATGTAAAGAGTTGGAATTGCATTGTCGGATGAAATTATGGCTAGGTGCCTTTATTTTTGTTGGACGGTTTTTGTTGACTTTGGTATAGTTTGTTGAATTGGTTGAATGGTTTTTTTCATAGTTTGTTCTTGTTTTTTTGGCATGGATTTGGTATTTTATGGTACTAAAATGGTATTCCATTATACATCAGTTGCATGGAATAAAATAAACAAACTGATGTAATTTAAACATAGTAACATCGCTTTTTCTTTGTAACAAAATCTGCAACTGATATCTTTGTTGTCTTAGACATCAGTTATAGACTGTATTCTTTATTATATTAGACATCAGTTACTGACTGTAGTCGTTATCTTAGACATCAGTTACTGACTGATGCCATTTATATGTATATACATCAGTTGGTTGCCAAAAAACGATGTCAAAAGGTACTTAAGACATCGGCTTAAAACCGATGTTAAAGACTTGGACCTTTCTCTACACCGACAAAGACATCGGTTGAAAAGTAGCCAGACATCGGTTTTTAGCCGATGTCTATTGACGTTTTTCTAGTAGTGTGAGGACTGATGTCAAAGAGCTTAAAGATGGTTTCATGAATGAAGTGAATGCTCTACAACAAAGTCAAGAAGCTTTAAGAGAAGACGTTCTGGTTATCCGGGATGGTCAAGCTAGGGTAAAAGATGCAATGAACACAGTGTCAAGAGTGGAGTCTAAGCTAAACCAGAGATTGGATAAATTTGAAAAGACTACCACCTCGAGATTGGATGACATTGACCTGAAGCTGGCTTCTGTGCATGAAATGAATAAGGAGATGACTGAGTTCTTGGAGAACCAAAGTGATGGCATACAGTCTATATGGAATATGTTGAGGAACCAACAACCCGGACCTTCAAATCAACAACCTGATCCTTCTACTACCTTTTACAATGAGGATAACTACATCGAGGATTCTGTTAGGCCGAATACACAATATAATCAAGTATGTATGAGAATAACAATCAAGAACACAGGTTTGTAAATCAACAAACTGAATTATATTAAATAATTCTCTCTTAGTGATATTAATGAATCACAAAGAGCTACTAGGTTACAATAATAATATTTCAATACGCATCCCTTCTAGGGATAACCTATCTGTGTTTATATAGTACACAGTTACACAATCCTTATCTAATTGATACTCCTATAAATTAGCTATACAATTCATATCAATTAAGGATTGCTTCAGTCTTCTATTCCGTTTCCTTAGCTGTATCAATATATTCTGCTTCTTTCCATCTTCAGAATATATTGCTTCTAGAATCTTTATCTTTGCACCGACAGCTAAGTCAACTATCACCCTGTCAGACTTTAACAAACTCTGACCGGCTTCCATATGAACTCTTCACCCAGTCAGACTTTATCAAACTCTGACTGGCTTCTAGATAAACTTTGATATGTACCTGGTACTTAAACACTGATGAACAAACGTCAGCAATTATATCTAACAATCTCCCCTAACTTGTGCATAATAAAAAAATGTACAAGTTAAACAGATAATTGATGATGTCAAAACATATAACAAATGCAGTGTTTAAAATATATCAGAGTTTAATTTTAAAACAGAGTTTAAATTTAACTTAGAATAGAAAACATAAAAACTTACAGTCAGACTTTACTTGACTTCTTCAATATCAGGTACTGTCCTGAGATAATCAATCAGCAGTCTTCTTTCAGCCTTCTCTAGCTCATCCACCATAATCTCTTTTAGCTCTTTAAGTTCTGAATCACTCTCCCCCGTTTGATAGATAGCAGCTCTTAGAGAATATATGCTATTTCTTCTCATATCATTTCCTAGCCGAATAATATAAGACTTGTCTGACTCCAAGTTAAACTCCAAAACCTTTATTCCAAGTGCAGTTCTAAATCTAGCACTGTTTCTCTTCATCTCCACTAACTTTCCAGTATGATCCCTATACTTTGGAATATAAACACTTGAGACTCCTCCTCCAAGCATAGCTTTAGATCTCAGCATCTTTTCTCTCAAAACTTGAGCAACATCATGAGTATGTCTGTTTTTGACTTTTAGAAGATAAAGTACATATTCCAGTTCTTCCCATGATTTGAGATTAACATCAGATTCTCCAACTTTATAAACTCTTCCATCACTCATGAAGTATAACAAAAACTGCTTCTTCAATACTTTATGAAAAATCAACTGAACAGATTCTAACTTATCAAGGCTTTCTTGTGTAACCCCAATACCAGATTCTGCCAGTGAAATGTTATCTTGAGATCTGTTATTTGTTCTTCTCTCTCTGTGTGATCCCAGTCCAGATTTATCAAAAGCTTCTTTTCCCAATACTGTTCTGGTTTCTGAGAAATTCACAGCTTCAAGCTTTAAGTCTTCAAGAATTTTAGGTTTGCTGAATCCTGGAAGTTGTGTAGATTTCTGTACAACTTGAGCAACGTCAGAGGTTGTCATAACTTTAGTAGAAACATCAACTTGAGCAGCGTCAGAGGTTGATTTAGCTAATCTTGTTTCAACTTGAGCAATTTTAGAGGTTGAATAAATCTTCTTAGGTAACTGTTCTTCTTCTACCAGTTTACCTTTTCCTTTGTCAGCATTTTTAATCACAGGCATCACAGGCCTCCTTGAGTACTGTAAACTCTGATCAGAGTTTACATTCTCTTTGATAACAATTCCTTTTTCTTTTCTCCTTGGAGCCTTGATAACCTTCTGTTTGTAGATTCCAGCTTCAAGATTCTTCTTGTGTTCTTCACCAAGCATTTGTTCTTCAGCTTGGATATCTTCAATTGTAACATCTTTTCCATGTTCTACCATAAACACCTTAGCAGCAATTTCCTCATCTGTGGTAGGCTTATCAGAGATTATCAAACTTTTGTATCTTGAACCACTGGCAGAGTTTGCATGTCCCTTTCCAGAGTTTGATCTTTTATCAGAGTTTGATCTTCTTGAAAGTAGTCTTCTATCAGCATTTAATCTTAAGCTCTTTCCATCTCCCTTGTTACCACCATCATTACCATCATCCCTCCGTCTCAGAGTTTGAGTGTCTTTGCATTTGTCACTTGGTACACTCTCCCCCTTTTTGACATCATCAGAAAGTAGTACTGATGTCAACATCTCAATTGCATTAGAAATTGAAGTCAGTTGGGCAGACATAGCAGTCTGGTTGTCCTCAACTTTCCCAAGCCTCGTCTGAATGTCATCAGAGTCCTTAGCTTGCTTCTTGAACATGGAATTGTAGTAAGTTCTATCATTCTTCAGAGTAAGATCCCTCATACTAACTTCATTCCTCAAAGCAGTGACTTCCTTATGAGACTCATCAAATCTGTTGTGGAGAGATTTAATTTGAATCACAGTAGCCTTTAGACTTGTAAGAATATCAGGAGTTGAAATCGTCTTCACAGAATCACCAAGAAAATCAGCAGCCCTCTGTGCTGAAAAGATACAATCTGCAGCAGCCCATCTATTGTAGTACATATCTTGAAAATGCTCAGCCGTAGCTCGATTGACCTCTCTTAGCTCATCAGAGTTTGCTTGACTACCAAATAACTCCTCTTGGGAATGATCAGAACTTTCATCATCATTATCATTCTCTGCTATATTCTCTTCAGGAACATTCTCTACAGCAGTCTCAGTGTTAATCTGCTCAGCTTCATGAATCTCAGAGTTTGCAACAAACTCTGTTTCAACAGGAACAGATTCTGCCATAGCTTCACCGAAATTCTCTACAGCAGCTTCAGTAGGTATCTGCTCAGCTTTATTAGTCTCAGAGTTTGTAACAAACTCTGCTTCTATGGGAACATTTTCTATTGCATCCTTGTCAGTAACATCAGGATTTGCAGCAACAGTTTCTGTAGCATTAGCAGCTAAAGTCTGATCGACTTCCTCACCCTTTTCAATTACCTGGTGAGTAACAGAGAGAATCTCTGTGTGGGTAGCCATAGAATCTTCAAGAATAACCGTGGCATGATCAGCTTCCACACCCTCTGTTTCATCAAAAACTTCAAGATGGTCAGAGTTTACAGAGTTGTGTGCTTCAACATCCATATCAAATCCCTGTGGCTCAAAAATCTCAGCCTCAACATTTTCTGTAGCCTCCTGAACAAGAATTTCAGGAGCTTCATCTGCAGCTTCATTTGAAGCTTCCTCAACTACATCATCAGCGTTTGATGTAGGAGCTTCTTTATCAGCACTTACATTTTCCTCAAAAACTCTGTCCAAATTGACAGCTTCAGCATTTACATTTGATGCACCAAAGAGATGTGCAGCCACCAATCTTCGTTTTCTCTGATGAAGAGTTTCTTCATCAGTTTCACTCTCCTCATTAGCAGCATCAGCCTTTGCCCTGTTGGCCCTTCTTTTCTTTATCCTTTTCTTCTGAGGCATATCATCAGTATTTGATACCCCAGCTTCAGTAGCTTGCTTAGCAATCCTTGCAGGTTTAGTACCAACATGCTTAGTCCGACCACCCCTTGCAGGTTTAACAGAAGTTGACGGAGGCAGTTCTTGTTGTAGAGGCTCAGGTTGAGAAGAAGCTTGTGTTGGTGGATTGACTTGAGCATTTAAAAACTGTTGCACAGATGGAGGTAGCAACAAGTCTCCAACAACCCCTTTCTTAACATCTTTGTTAACAAGATCAGAAAATATTCTCTTATGTAATTTAAAACAAGAAACATCTTCTTCACTTACTTCTACGCCTTCAACACAGTAAGAGAACAAAGTCTGACAGAATCTAGAGAAATAGACTACTCCTCTATTCTCTCTCATTTTCTCGCCTAAATTATTCAAAACAAGTCGTGCAAAATCAAAATGATTATCAAATAAAAGAGAATACCCGATTTGCAGACTGTCTGTGGGAATAGCATCCCAGTTTGTGCATTTCTTGCTGAATGTCCTCGTGATGCAATCAAAGAAAAAACTCCACTCCTTCCTTAAGAATGGTCGTTTGAGCTGTCCAATCTTCGACAAGGGTCCAGAATACCCAATCTCTCGCATCATTCTTATCAAATCCTCATCACCCATTCCAATTGTATACGAAGAAAATTCAGGAAACCCCATTGCAGCGCGAATGGTTCCAGCAGTTATTACATACTCTGCATCTTCATATTCAAAAATAATCGAAGGGTTGCCTGTCTCACCACCATCATCATACAATCCTGTTTCCCAGAACGCCTTTATCTGTGAACCAGAAAGTTTTGTAGGCTCCACCAAAGCACGCCCAATTGCTGACTGAGCAAGAAAATTTTGTATGATATGAAACGCCTCTGGTGCATTGACAGTGTTTAATGGGGCTGAATAGTTATTAGGGACAAACTCTAGTCCAGAAGCAGTGAAAGCAGTTGAAGCCATTAGTAATGTCAAGAAATAAGCAGAAAATAGCTTCAAAAACACGAGAGAGTTTAAGAAAGAAAGTGTTTGTGAATATGTGTGAGTGAAACTAGAATACAATTGGAGTAAGTCGTGAAAAACTGTAACGGTTGTGTGTATAATGTATAAATATAAAATTTAAAATTAAAAACTGAACAGTTTTTAATCATTAAAACACAACTGTCTTACCCCGTATACTGTGTAAATGAGACACGTGTCACACATGCAATGACTGGCAGCAGTAATTGGCAGTTTCCAATGCGCATGCGCAGTAAAAACAGCAATAATTACAGCCAATTACACTTTCCTATGTATGCAATCTCTCTCCTCTCTGTAACACTTTTTTTTTAAACAATGCCCAAACATACTCTTTTGAAAAACCAAAACAAATGTTTTTCCTCAAAATTATAAAATGTCTGAAACAAAGAAATCATTTTAACCATCAGAGATTAAAACAAAGTTACCTCGGCATATTTCACACAATACATCAGTGTTTATCATTTGTCCTTCTTTGTTAATAAACTCTTTTCGCAAACTGTACAGGTGTGCATAATTGTGTGTGCAATAGCAGAGTTTACCGAAATCAATATTTAAATCATCTCAAAGTGCATAAAATCCACAAACTAAAGTAGTAAAAACTCGTTGCCTAAACTCTCATGTAAAACATAAAATCTGATTTTTATATCTAAACTCTGTAATACTGATATTCTTTCATTTGGATATATCTTTTATTTTTCACCCCCTTTATATATATATATATATTTTTTTTTTTTTTAATTTTTCCAGTATTCAGTGGTTGGCACTAGTCACCAAAAATCAAAGATTTTAGCCCTTATTTCATACAATAAGTTCCTGGATCTTCCTAGGCACAACATGATCTCAAAGGAATTTGTGCTCTGTTTGGCATCTTTTGATTTGAGGATGAATTATTTGCAATTAATAATCAGAGTTTAGACTTGTCATCAGTTAATACAATTAATTTATGAGAGAAAATGCAAACAGCTAATACAGACTCAGTGTATAGGATCAATAAACTAAGAGATGCTATAAATACAGAGACAGTATCATGCTGTGTTAACTTACTGCACATATTTGAGATTAGAATCTATACAACTCTTAAGGATTCATAATTACTTACTGAGAATTATGCTTCATACAAATTTCTTCATTGGTCCTTGTGTTTCAAACAAAAATCATAATCAAAGTTTAACATCAGACTTTAACCGACAGAGTATGACTAACAGAGTTTAGCATCAGAGTTTACTTTCAGAGTTTATGACACTGGTACTCATAACAGTTAATACATGCAAGGAATCATGAGCATAAAAATCAAACATGTATAGTTTTTGAGTCTAACCCTTATCTCTAGTCGAAACCAGAGATCATTCCAAGTTCATTTACCAATCTTGTAAAAGTAGCTTCACTCAAAGGTTTGGTGAAGATATCTGCAAGTTGTTGGTCTGTAGACACAAAATGAAGCTCAATGTTTCCTTCTTCCACATGTTCTCTGATAAAATGATACCTTATGCTGATGTGCTTTGTCATGGAGTGCTGTACTGGATTACCTGTCATAGCAATAGCACTTTGGTTATCACAGAAAATAGGTATTTTAGAGTACCTCAAACCATAATCCAGCAACTGATTCTTCATCCATAGAATTTGTGCACAACAGCTACCAGCTGCTATATACTCTGCTTCTGCTGTGGATGTAGAAATTGATTTCTGTTTCTTGCTATACCAAGAAACCAATCTGTCACCTAAAAATTGACAGCTTCCACTTGTACTTTTTCTGTCTATCTTACAGCCTGCAAAATCTGCATCAGAGTAACCAATTATCTTAAACTCTGATTCTCTAGGATACCACAAACCCAAGGTTATGGTTCCTTTGAGATATTTGAAGATCCTTTTTACAGCTGTTAGATGAGGCTCTCTGGGATCTGCTTGAAATCTTGCACAAAGACATGTTGCATACATGATATCAGGTCTACTTGCAGTAAGATACAGTAAAGACCCTATCATTCCTCTGTAGTTTGTCATATCTACTGAGGCTCCTGTGTCTTTGTCTAGCTTTGTTGCTGTAGCCATGGGAGTTGTGGCAGATGAACTATCAAGCATACCAAATTTCTTGAGAAGATTTCTGGTATATTTTGCTTGATTGATAAAAATACCATCATCTATTTGCTTAACCTGTAAGCCTAGAAAGTAACTAAGCTCTCCCATCATGCTCATTTGATACCTGGATTGCATAAGCTTTGCAAACTTCTTACAAAGTTTGTCATTAGTAGATCCAAAAATAATATCATCTACATAAATTTGAACTAAAAGCAAATCATCACCAGAATTGAAATAAAACAAGGTTTTATCAATTGTACCTCTTGTGAACCCACTTTCTAAAAGAAATTGAGCAAGAGTTTCATACCATGCTCTTGGTGCTTGCTTTAGTCCATATAATGCCTTGTCAAGCCTGTAGACATAATCTGGATGTTTGGGATCTACAAATCCTGGTGGTTGTTCAACAAACACTTCTTCTTCAAGCTTCCCATTGAGAAAAGCACTCTTTACATCCATCTGAAAGACTTTAAACTTCTTGTGTGCAGCATAGGCCAGAAAAATTCTTATGGCCTCCAATCTTGCAACTGGAGCAAAGGTTTCATCATAGTCAATTCCTTCCTGTTGTGAATAACCTTTGGCCACAAGTCTAGCTTTATTTCTTGTAATCACACCTTCACTGTCAGTCTTGTTTCTGAAAACCCACTTTGTACCTACAATTGATCTATTCTTTGGTCTAGGTACAAGTGTCCAGACTTCATTTCTTTCAAATTCATTTAACTCTTCTTGCATTGCTGTAATCCAATTAGCATCTTGAAGAGCTTCTTCCACTTTCTTTGGTTCTGTTTGAGATAAGAAAGCATGATACAGACACTCATTATTTGTTGCACTTCTAGTTTTCACACTAGCATCAGGATCTCCAATTATGAGATCAGGTGTGTGTGCCTGTGTCCACTTTCTTGCTGTTGGTAAGTGGTTTCTTGCATCATTATTGGATCCTCGCCCTTGATCCATGCTCTCCTGATTCATATGTTGACTTTCTGCAGCATCTGAGGCTCCCCCTGAATTGGATGGCTCAGAGTTTGAACTGTCAGAGTTTGAATCAGTTTCCTCAACTGACTCATTTTCTGTGTCTTGTTGAGCTTCTTCACGCTCCCCCTCAACTGATTCTCTATTTTGTTCAATTTGAGAATTTCCAGTTTCTCCAGTATTTATCAGTAGAGGTTCAGAGTATGCTTCGTCAGAGTTTATCAGAACCGCTTCATCAGAGTTTGTCGGTACTGCTTCATCAGAGTTTACATCATCAGAAAATAAACCTTCATTTTCAAAGCGCAGTTGATCATATCCATCTAAGTCATCAAGTCCAGTTATTTTCTTGTCATCAAATGACACATGTATGGATTACATGATCACTTTAGTTCTCAGATTATAGACTCTGAATGCTTTTGTTGACAATGGATAACCAACAAAGATTCCTTCATCAGCTTTTAACTCGAACTTTGTCAACTGTTCAGGATGAGTCTTCAACACAAAGCATTTGCATCCAAATATATGAAAATATTTCAAATTTGGCTTCTTATTTTTCACCATCTCATATGGTGTTTTCCCATGCTTGTTGATCAATGTTGCATTTTGAGTAAAACAAGCAGTTTGAACAGCTTCTGCCCAGAAATAAGTTGGTAATTTTGCTTCATCAAGCACAGTTCTAGCAGCTTCGATTAGAGTTCTGTTCTTTCTTTCAACTACACCATTCTACTGTGGAGTTCCAGGTGCAGAAAACTCTTGTTTCACTCCTCTTTCCTTGCAGAAAGCTTCCATTATTGAGTTTCTGAATTCAGTTTCATTATCACTCCTTATAATTTTGACTTTGTGCTGTGATCCTTTGTCCAGTAGATTTACATGATCCATCAGAGTTTGAGCAGTTTCATCCTTCTTTGATAAGAAATATACCCATGTATATCTAGTATATTCATCAACAATTACTAGAGCATATTTCTTTCTGCCCATAGACATCACATTCACTGGTCCAAAGAGATCAACATGTAGAAGAGGATAAGGTTCCACTATTGAAGATTCAGATTTTCTCTTGAAAGATGACTTCCTTTGCTTGGCTTTTTGACAAGAATCACATAGGCCATCTAAGCTAAGTATTGACTTGGGAAGTCCCCTTACAAGATCCTTTCTTATTAGTTCATTAATGTTGTTCAAATTAAGATGAGAGAGCTTCTTATGCCAGTTCCAACTCTCTTCATTTGACATTCTTGCAGTCAGACACACTGTTTTTCCATCAGAGTTTGTTACCAAACTTGCTTCATAAATGTTGTTGTGCCTGTGTCCAACTAGAACAACTTTTCCAGTAGATTTACTGATAACTTCACAGTATTCAGTATGAAAATCTACATGGTTTCCTCTATCACAGATTTGACTCACAGATAGCAGATTATGCTTGAGTCCTGAGACTAGAGCTACATTCGTGATGATGACACTTCCAAGATTAATATTGCCATATCCCAGAGTGTGTCCTATGTTGCCATCTCCATAGGAAACCTTTGGGCCAGCCTTCTCCTCAAAGTCTGATAGCAGGGCTTTATTTCCAGTCATATGTCCTGAGCATCCACTGTCCAAGATAAGTGTGCTCTCTTTTATACCCTGCAATCACAAACAAACACTAAGTGTTAGTTTTAAGGACCCAGACTTGCTTGGATCCTTTGTCTTTCTTAACAGTGTTAGCTTTTGTAGCGGAATCACTATCAACAGAGTTTAAACTAACATTGTCAGACTTTATACTTGCAGAGTTTGCCCTAACCCACTTCAAGTTGGGCTTTGGCTCATAATAGTTATGATAAATAGCATGATAACTCTTACAAGTATAAATAGAATGCCAAGTGCTCCCACAGTGTGTGCATAATGTCTGTGGTTTAACCCTTACATAATCATTCTTTACTCCTGATTTAGAAGGTAAGGAATTAATATCTTTGTTCTTATTGCAAAATCTAGCAAGATGGTTAGAACTACCACAATTATAACATGTTTTCCTTGGAGCAGCAGCAGTAGGCAAATGATTATTTCTTTTATTTATGCCTATCTTTCCATTCCTATTCTTCTTGGACCCTTTTGGTTTCATGGAAGACTTTACCTCTTTCAGCTTATGATTAAACTGTTTTCCTGTCATCAAGCCAACATTAACCTGTTTAACACAAGTTTTTACTGGCTTTCTAACAGCTTCTATCTCCATAAGTTTTTCTGTTATAATATTTTCCTGTTTTTTACAGGTTTCATCTGATTCCATATCAGCTTCTCTTATTACAACAGATTTTAACTTATTGGTTTCTGGAACAAATTTCACAGGTTTAAGTTGTGGTTTTACCTTAACCTTGTCTTTAAACCTAAGTTCATCATTTTCACAATAGCCTAAACCTACAGAATCTGTCTGAAACACTTGATGAGTGTCTCTTCCAGAGTCTGTCCAAGTCTTGATTATTTTTCTTTCTTTTTCTAGATCAGATTCTAATTGCTTATATCTTTTGAGCAACTCCTGTTCAACATAAACAGCATCATCTCTTTCTTTTTGAATCTGCTTCATATTTTCAAGTTCTCCTTCAAGAAACTTGTTTCTATCTTTAAGACTAAGATTCTCAGATTTAATTCTCTCATTCTCTAAAGTCTGATCCCTATAACTAACATGTACGCTTTTCAGATATACTCTTAACTCAGATATATTATCAGTATCATAAGCATAAGTAGTTAGGGGTACCTTATTTTCAGATGATTCAGTCTCATCTCTGACAGTTGCCATAAGAGCATAATTTTCTCCATCATCAGAGTCTGAAGTATCTGCCCAGTCTTTGCCTTTAGAGATGAGTGCTTTCTCAGATTTGCCTTTCTTGCACTCTGGAGCATAGTGACCCATCTCCTTACACTTGTAGCACTGGATTTCAGATTTATCCTTCTTGCCAGACTTGGTCTCCCTTCCATCAGACTTTCTAAAACCTTTCCTTTCAGAATTTGAATCTTTCCTTGAGAATCTCTTTCCTTTCTTAAAGTTCTTGAATCCCATCTTTTTGAAGGTCTTCACCATCAATGCAGCCATTTGCATCATCTGTTCTTCATCATCCTCAGAGTCAGAAGCTTCATCAGAGTTTGAGTCATCATCAGAGTTTGATGACTCACTTTCAGATTTAATGACTAAAGCCTTTCCCTTGGCTTTCTTCCTTGATGATTCCTTCTTAATGGGCTTCTCATCAACTTTGAGAGCAACAGATTTTGTCTTTTTACTTAATCTTCTATTCCTTTGTTCTATCTTCAGTTCATGAGTTTTCAACAACCCATAGATTTCATCAAGATCTGTATCAGCAAGCTCATAATTATCTCTTATTGTGGTTGTCTTCAAATCCCACTTTTCAGGTAGAGATAACAGAAACTTGAGATTAGACTCTTCAAGCTCATATTCTTTATCAACCAGAGACAGATCATTCAATAGTTTGCAAAATCTGTCATAAGTCTCAGTCAAGGTTTCATTAGGTCTTGAATCAAAGTGCTCATACTCCTGTGTGAGTATTGTCTTTCTGTTCTTCTTAATAGCACCTGTTCCCTGGCATCTGACTTCTAAAGCATCCCATATCTCTTTGGCAGTTTTGCAGCCAATTACTCTGTTAGACATAACATTATCTAAAGCACTGTGGAGAAGATGTCTAACCTTTGCATCTTTTGCAATTGATGAGATGTCCTCAGGAGTCATATCTTTCTTTTCCTTTGGAACAGTCTTTTGTTCTTGACCATCAACAACAGGGGCTAGTTTGGTTGGATTATGAGGACCATCATAAATTCTGTCAAGATATTCTGGATCTGTAGCCTCCAGAAACATGGTCATCTTCACCTTCCAAATTGGATACTCTACTGGTCTGAGAATTGGAACCCTGATTGTTTCATATCGACTCACAGAATTAGGCTTAACCTGTTCAGCCTTGGGAGCAGTTTGATTTTCTTCAGACATGATTATTACTGTGTTTGAATCGTAAAACTGTATATATTAAACAACCTTGGCTCTGATACCAATTGTTAGGCCGAATACACAATATAATCAAGTATGTATGAGAATAACAATCAAGAACACAGGTTTGTAAATCAACAAACTGAATTATATTAAATAATTCTCTCTTAGTGATATTAATGAATCACAAAGAGCTACTAGGTTACAATAATAATATTTCAATACGCATCCCTTCTAGGGATAACCTATCTGTGTTTATATAGTACACAGTTACACAATCCTTATCTAATTGATACTCCTATAAATTAGCTATACAATTCATATCAATTAAGGATTGCTTCAGTCTTCTATTCCGTTTCCTTAGCTGTATCAATATATTCTGCTTCTTTCCATCTTCAGAATATATTGCTTCTAGAATCTTTATCTTTGCACCGACAGCTAAGTCAACTATCACCCTGTCAGACTTTAACAAACTCTGACCGGCTTCCATATGAACTCTTCACCCAGTCAGACTTTATCAAACTCTGACTGGCTTCTAGATAAACTTTGATATGTACCTGGTACTTAAACACTGATGAACAAACGTCAGCAATTATATCTAACAGATTCCTCAACTAAGGGGGAGAAAGTTGGAGAAGGGGAGACAAATGAAGGTTGGCAAACAACTGGATGGGGAGTTTGGGAAACCAATGAAGCTACTCCAGTTAGACAGTACTGGATTGAGAACATGGTGCAAGAAGAGGAGAGTGAGGAGGAATTTGAAATCATGCATGAGCAACCACCTCAAGAGGAGCATGAGCCATATTATCCAGAGCCAATAGAACATCCTATCTTGGATGATGATATGGAAGAAGAAGCAAATTCTCTGTCACTGGAAGAAGAAGCTGCCTTGGAGATAATAAAAGTTGGAAGAGATGTCAGGCAAGCTGAGAGAGAAAGACACCAAGCAGTTCTAAGGAGTGAAAAGCTGAAAAGATTCAACGTGTATGCTGAAGTGAGGAAGAAGAAAATGATGGATTTAGCAAAGAAGCAAGGGATTGACTGGGAGATGGCTTATAAAACCTTTTGTGGAGTTGAAGACGGATTAGAAGTCAACGACAATGCGGAGGTGGAAGTCATCATTCAGGACATAAGAAGTGCAAATCCTGATAATCATACTTACTTCACTGCACTGAGAAATACTGTGATCTTTCTGAAAGCTGGGGTTAAAGCAAACGGTGCCTGGAACATAGTGATCAACTTTCTTGAGAAAGGTACCTTTGTGATTTCCACTAAGTTTTCTGAACAGAGAACATACACAGAACTGCAGGTGATGCTCATCAAGATTCAGAGGACGACAAGGCTAAATGAACTGCTCCGTGAGCATGTTAAAGAGATCTTGATGAAAGTCGGTCCAGAGATTACTGAAGATCCTCCAATGGTTAGATTCATGACGAATGACTTGTTCAGAATCTGCTATTTGACTGAGGACAAGCTGAAGGATTATCCAAATAACTATCTTATATCAGTGGAGAAGTATCTCAGATCCACTGGATTCACTTCAACGGAGAAGGACAAAGCAGCAGACACTCTGAGGAGATATCTAATGGAGAATGTTCCTTACTTTAGGAAGAGAGTGGAAAGAGGATTGGCAGTGCGTACCAGACTACCAAACATGCCAAAGCTAAACAAGAAAGATATTAACATTGCATGGTTATGGGCTGGAGTGGGTCAAGAGGTTGAATATATTGGAAGACACATCCAAGGAGCAATCCTTAAACCTGGAGATTCATTGCACTATCCATCAGTGATTGATTATCAAGCTGCTAACTCCGATCCAATGATTGAAGAAGGTGAGATCGAAATGGACTGAAGATCAGAAGCAAAGAACAAAGAACTATCAGCTCAGTCTAGAGTAGCAACTTCTATGTATAAAGTTTTATTGTTTTTTGATTTATGAAATCTGGAAATGTATATATATCTGATCCAGAATGCAATTAAAATTATTCAGCTGTCTTACTTTAATTAGTTTCATGTTTCCTTAGTTAGTTGAGTTATCCTCGAAGTATTTGCTTGTCAAACTCTATCCAATCAAATAGGGGGAGATTGTAAAGTATAATGTAACATAAGATGTAAAAGAGATAACTACAACTCAACAAAGGACAAGACAGACAAAAATATTAACAGAAGCACAGGAATCCAGAATCAAAGAAGAAAAGGTAAACTCAAAAAATCAAAATATGGTATGTATTCTTGAAGTCCGTAAACAGGTCACGGAAAGAAGTTCATGAAAATGGTCAAGCCTCAGTGACAGTTAAAGAAACAAGACTACAGAAGTATGTGAATGATTTAGGGTTAGTACCACAGGATTCCAGTGATTTATTTGAAGCAACCAGATCGACAAAGGACTTATCAGCAGCATTGAATTGAAGACATAGAAGAATTGATCAAGTGCTATTCATCTGTGAACCAGACCAGTTGCACTAGTTGACGACACTTAAAAAGATCAAGTTGTTTTATCGTCTCAGAAGAAATTGATACAGTCTAAAACTGAAACACCCTGAAGTACAGAAGCTTTTCTAAAAGGTCAAGGACAAGAAAAGAATTAGATGGTTTTTCTATTTAGAAAACCATCGAATGAGAGATAAAGAAAACTAATGTAAGTTAATGTTTCATTCGATAGTTTTTATTAAAAACCATCGAATGGAATATTAACTTTATGTATTCGATAGTTTTCAATTTGGAGAAGCAGGTGAAAAGGTGGTTTGTTTGTCAGGTTGATGGAAATTGGACGGCCAGGATTAATTCTTTAGTTTTGGTTCAATATTTTTCAAAACAAAAGACTACAATTACTAAGAGAGAAGTGTGTCTTCTTCAGTCTGGTTATTTTCAACAGAAGAAGTTACGAGGAGAGAGTTTGAGCCAGAAATGATGAATTGTTTAGAGGAGGTCTATGGTTCAATTCAATACTTCAGCAAAAGTAACTCATTTTTTTCTCATTAAATAAGAGAATGGCACATTCATATAAATTTTTAACATGTAAGGGTATAATTGTAATTTCACAGGAGGTTTATTGGTTCAAAATACCGTTAAATTATCCCTTTTTTCTCCTATTATATATATATATAGAGAGGTTTGTGCTCAAATGAGAACGCCAAATAAAATGAGAACTGAGATCTAATCTCAGCCCTTCATTTTCTTTTAATCTTAGCCACCCAATTAAACTATATGCATACACATATGTAAGTATGTATCACCCTCCCCATCTATTCCACCCATCTCATTTCTTTTCCGACCACCACTTCCGGTGATAAGCTGCAGCAACCTCCGACCAACTTCAACATCACCACACCGCCGTTTAACACACACACTCTCTCTCTCCCCTTCACACACACCCACACTTTTTATCTCCTTCTTATTTGATTATCTACGAAGATACATCACAGCAACACTCTGGTGACCATCAAATCTGGAAAATACAAAGTTATGTACTTAGATTTAAAAATCCCGAGGTGGTGATTTTCCTTGAAATCATGGTGATTTTATTGAATTTTTGCTGTTTTGTGTTGATTTTATGGTGATTTTGAGTTGTATTCAGTGATTTTATTTATATGTAGAACTATTCCCAGTGTACTAGTGGATCTCTTCTTTCCGTTACAAGATGCTCTCTAAAGAAGTGTGTGAATGCATAATTTTTTGTGATTTACAAATAAAACATACAAAACCCATTTAGCGTTTTAGTCTAGTTTAGGGTCATTTTTCAGACGACATAATTTATAAATACTAGCTTATAACCCGTGCCAAGCACGGGCCGAGTATGAGTTGACATTAAAATATTAGTATTAATAAATTATTAATAAATATTATTTAAAAATGTATTTCTCAAGAATTGAATGATAAAAATATATAATAAATAAATAACTATTTAATTATGTAGTTCGAACTCTGCATAAAGTTAAAGAAATTAAAGTAAATAAATAAATCTTGTATGATTACGTAGCTGCAAAGAATCTAACACTCGATGAAACTATTGAATTTAAAGTAAATAAATAAATCTTGTATAATTACGTAATTGTAAGGAATCGAACTGTGGATGAAGTTAAAGAATTTAAAGTAAATAAATCTTGTATAATTATGTAGTTGCGAGGAATCGAACCCGGGTTAAGTGATAACCAAATTTGGTATAAATAAATCTTGTATAATTACGTTGTTGTAAGGAATCGAACCCTGGATGAAGCTAAAGAATTTAAAGTAAATAAATATTGTATAATTATGTAGTTGCGAGGAATCGAACCTGGAAAAGTTAAGTGATAACCAAATTTGGTACTTTGGTACTTTAGTACCGCCCCCCATTTTCACATCGTTTTGCTTATTAATAAAGAGTATAGATATAGAGTAATGTAGTGACAAACATACTACTTTCATCTTGCCAAGCTTTTCGGCATCTAAAATCTGGCCTCCGCAAATTTCCAATACCTCGGAACGAGCACGTGCTTGCCATTCCGAATGCAGTGCTAGTAGTATTAGAACCCAAATCGCAGTGATGCCGGGAACTTCCATTCCTATAATGCAAAGCTCCTTGCAGTTATCGACTATAAATTGTTGAGGTGTAGACGTCCCAAGCTCTCTGTGCTTAGAACCATACACAAGAGTTTGTATTATGCTCTCACCCTCACTCCTACATTTCATTGTTGGAAAATGTGAACTGTGAACCCTAACGCACTGGTTATACCAGATGGGAGACAACAGCCGCCTGTGAACCCTAACGCACTGGTTCTGCCAGATGGGGGTCCTCAGGCTACTGGACCTGGACCTGCGGGTCAAGGGCCTATGGGGAACGTAACTGTTGGACAGTTTACGTTTCCGATTGGATCAAGTCAGTTTGGATCGTTTCCTACTGGACAGATTCCAACGATGTCACAGGCTTCTACTGTACAGACCTCATCCACTATTGTACATATGCCTGTGGTGCCTGTTGCACCTGTTCTGCCTACTGTGCCTGTTGCACCTGTTCTGCCTACTGTGCCTGCCGCACATGTGGACAAACCTGAGAAGTTTGATGGTACGAACTTCAAGGAGTGGCAGCAGAAGATGCTGTTCTACCTGACCACACTGAACATGTCTCGCTACTTGAAAGAGGAGACACCAGTTGTCACTGATACTAGTGATCTGCATAAGGTATATGCAGTTGACGCTTGGAAGCATTCCGACTACATTTGTCGAAATTCTGTGCTCAATGCTTTGAATAGCACGTTATATAACGTGTACTGCTCAAAGCCAACATCTAAGGACTTATGGGAATGTCTTGAACATAAGTATAAAACCGAAGATGCTGGAGCCAAGAAGTGGATTGTTGGCCACTTTCTTGATTTTAAGATGGTTGATTCCAAGACCGTGGTCAGTCAGGTGCAAGAGTTGCAGCTGATCATTCATGAGATTCATGCTGAGCGAATGGTGATAAGCGAGTCTTTCCAAGTTGCTGCTGTCATTGAAAAACTGCCACCTGGATGGAGTTTATTCAAAAACTACCTGAAGCATAAGCGGAAGGAGATGAGTATGGAAGACTTGGTTCTCAGACTTCGCATTGAAGAAGACAATAGAAAATCTGAGGGAAAATTCAGGATTGCCACTGAAAAGGCAAACATGGTGGAGCACGCTCAAAGCTCCAAGCCCAAGAAAAATAATTCTGGTAAAGGGGCGAAGCTGGCGCCCAAGGGAGGAATTTCAAAAGCTTCGAAGTTCCAAGGAAAGTGCTTTAACTGTGACAAGGTGGGTCATAGATCTGCTGATTGCAGGAAGCCGAAGAAAGCCAACAAGAAGAAGGAATCAAACATGGTGGAGGACATTTCCAAGGACATGTCTGACATAGACCTATGTGCTACGGTCTCTGAAGTGAACCTGGTTGGCTCCAATCCAAGGGAATGGTGGATTGATACTGGAGCATCAAGACATGTTTGTTCCGACAAGTTGACTTTCTCGAACCTCAAAGTTTCCGATGCTGGTGAGAAGCTGTATATGGGAAATTCAGCAACTTCAACCATTGAAGGGGAAGGCACGGTGGTTCTAAAGATGACCTCTGGAAAGAATCTGACTTTGAAGAATGTACTTTATGTGCCTGATATTCACAAGAACCTTGTGTCTGGTTCTTTGTTGAGTAAACATGGTTTTCGTATTGTAATAGAGTCGGATAAGGTTATTTTGTCTAAGAGTGGTATGTTTGTAGGCAAGGGCTATGCAACTGATGGGCTTTTTAAGCTAAATGTAATGTCTATTAAAGACAATAATGAAATGAAGAATTCTTCTGCTTACTTGCTTGAGTCTCCTAATTTATGGCATGCTAGATTAGGACATATGAATTATGACACTTTACGACGTTTAAGTGCAAAAGAATACATACCAAAATTGACTATTGATTCAAAACATAAATGTGAAATTTGTATTGAGGCAAAATTAACGAGATCATCATTTAAACAAGTTGAAAGAAACACCAAAGTGCTAGACCTAATACATAGCGACATATGTGATTTAAAATATGCTCCAACTAGAGGAGGAAATAAGTATTTTATTACATTCGTTGATGATTGTACGAAATACTGCTATGTATACTTGCTTAAAAGCAAAGATGAGGCTATAGATAAATTTAAAATCTATAAGGAAGAAGTTGAGACACAACTAACAGAGAAAATCAAAACGATACGAAGTGATCGTGGAGGTGAATATGTTGAACCCTTTGGGGAATTCTGTACACAACATGGTATAATCCATGAGGTCACTGCACCATACTCCCCTCAGTCAAATGGAGTGGCTGAGAGGAAGAATCGCACTCTTAAAGAGATGATGAATGCGATGCTGCTAAGCTCTGGTCTTCCGCAGTCGATGTGGGGGGAAGCCATCTTAAGTGCGAACCATATTTTAAATATGATGATTCGTAAGAATAAGGATATGAGTCCTTATGAGATGTTTAAGAAAAAAAACCAAGTTACCAAACTCTGAAAGTGTGGGGGTGCCTTGCGAAGGTACTAATCCCAGCACCTAAGAAGGTGAAGATTGGTCCAAAGACTGTGGATTGTATCTTCATCGGATATCCACCACATAGTACTGCATATCGGTTTCTTGTGCATGAATCGAAGATACCTGATATTCAAAAGAATACGATAATGGAATCAAGGAATGCCTCATTCTTCGAGAATGTATTTCCTTGTAATTCTGAACGCCCCACAACGTCTAAACGCACTTATGAGTCTATAGAAGACAATAATGAGAATGCTGATAGTGAAGACGAAGATGTGGAGGAAGTGAGAAGGAGCAAAAGACAAAGAAAGGAGAAATCCTTTGGGTCGGAATTTCTGACCTATTTGCTCGAAGAAGGTGATCCGACAACTTACAAAGAAGCGGTAACATCACCTGATGGACCTATGTGGAAAGAGGCCATCAAAAGTGAAGTTGATTCTATTTTACAGAATCATACTTGGGAATTAGTGGACTTGCCAAAAGGTAGTAAACCGTTAGGTAGCAAGTGGGTTTTCAAGAAGAAGTTGAAACCTGACGGAACGATCGATAAATATAAAGCTAGACTTGTAATCAAAGGATACAAGCAACAGTATGGCCTTGATTACTTTGATACATATTCTCCAGTATCGAGAATAACGTCCATAAGGATGATGTTTGCTATCGCTGCTATGCGAAATCTAACAGTACATCAAATGGATGTGAAAACGGCTTTTCTAAATGGAGATATAGACGAGGAAATCTATATGGAACAACCTGAAGGGTTTGTGGTTCCTGGACAAGAAAGAAAAGTCTGTAGATTGGTGAAATCTTTATATGGTTTAAAGCAAGCACCAATGAAATGGCATGAAAAATTTGATGAAGTTGTGTTGGCTAACGGCTTCAAGATCAATGAATGTGATAGCTGTGCCTATTACAGGGAGAACGAGAATGGATATGTCATGATGACATTATATGTAGATGATCTACTTATGGCTGGAAGCAATGATAAAGTGATCAAATCTACAAAGGACATGTTAAAAGAAAGATTTGACATGAAAGACATGTGACTAGAAAATGTGATTCTAGGGATTCAAATTTCTAGAACATCTGAGGGTCTTGCACTAAGTCAACCGCATTATATTGACAAGATTCTTGATAAGTTTCTCAAGGATGATTTTGAGAAAGCTAGAACACCTGTGGATTTGACTCTGCATCTATCCAAGAATAAAGGTGTAGCAGTCTCCCAAGTAGAATACTCGAGGATAATTGGAAGTCTGATGTACTTAATGAGTTGTACAAGACCAGACATTGCCTACTCAATTAACAAGTTGAGTAGATTTACGAGTAATCCAGGTACTGATCACTGGAAAGCTATAATTCGAGTGCTAAGGTACTTAAGAGGAACTCGAGACTATGGGCTACATTATGGCGGTTACCCAGCAGTATTAGAAGGGTATACTGATGTAAACTGGATATCTAGTAAGAAAGCACTAAAGTCTACGAGTGGCTATGTGTTTACCCTAGCTGGAGCGGCAATATCATGGAAATCTTCTAAGCAAACGGTAATAACTCACTCCATGATGGAAGCTGAGTTTGTGGCGTTAGATAAATGCGCTGAAGAGGCTGAATACTTACGCCAATTTTTGGAAGATATTCCAAGATGGCCAAAGCCTGTGACTGCAATAGGACTGCACTGTGACAGTCAGTCTGCTATTGGCAGAGCACAAAGCACGATGTATAATGGAAAGTCCTGTCACATAAGAAGACGACATAGTTCCATTAGACAGTTAATGTCAACCGGAATTATCACTATTGACTTTATACCGTCAAAGGATAATATCGCGGATCCGCTAACCAAAGGGTTATCAAGAGAACTGGTTGACAAATCATCTAGAGGGATGGGCCTTAAGCCTATTGCTTAACGGCGTCATGGTGGACACCCAACCATTGCTGACTGGAGGTCCCAAGAACATGGTTCAATGGGCCAACTAAATCATGATGACCAAATCACTGTGGGGGAAAACCCTGGCCTGTTCCTATGATGTAGAAACAGTGAGACCCGTACGGTATGAGGGTAAGCTTTGAGCTTTTAATGATCTTTGACGAATACATGCAGTTCAGGGTTGAACATTTGTAATTCGGTTGAGTAAACGCGGGTTACTCTTTAAGATAAAGATCACCTATGTAGGAGAGAAGTGGGGCCGCTTCAAAGGAGAATTGTGAGGCACAATTCTTTAGAAACTCCCGCAGAACCAGGACGATGTCCCTGGCCAAAATGGACATACTCATGAGAACTGAACAAGTTAGAAGAGATATGGTGACAAGTATATCATCGTTTACACAAACGGTCGAACAGTTCAAGGACATCGTGTCTACTGTCTACTAGTAAAGTCGGTATGCTTGTTCAAGCGAAGGTTCAAAGAACAATTTCTACCTATCGTATGCTATACCGAATCGCAGAATCTATCACCAAGCCAAACCACGTGTCTGTCTGTCTGGTGTGTGCTACTAAATCATCAATCTCACCCATGTGGGGGATTATTGGAAAATGTGGGTTCAAGTCCCACATTGATGAGTCATTTTGAGCATAAGGATGAGTGAGTCTCGGTTGCGTGTTCGTAACGAGTTATGCTTGGTTTGTGTTCTCCGTTACGAGAGCTTTCCAAGGCATGTTCAATCACTCAAAACGACTAAGGGATGGATGAGATAAGATGATCCAAAGTTGCTCCCTTAGAATGGAAATTTATAGTGTTGTTGCAATTGTCCCACATAGAAGACATTATGGAGCTTCTCTATGTTTATATAGCAAAACACATGTGACTTGTTTACTTGTGTTAGTCATGTGTTGCTCCACCACCTACGCGGGCGCGCAGGGGGGGGTGCAAATTGTGGGAGATCGAAGAGGATTTCGTTACCTCGCAAGCCTCGGGCTCGCTCGTGGGCGACCTGCGGACACGAATGCAGAAATATTCGGCCCGGGTAATTAAGGACCAGTTTTGCGTTTATTATTTCCATTGTGTTTTGGCTCAAATAAATTGACTGTTAAATTAATCTGATTTGATTTCAGATTAATTGATTTGGTTCAAATTAATTCGATATTGATTTGTAACTGTCTTAATTAATTAACGCGTTTTAATTAATTAAATGGAGTAGTACACAGGTCATATATATATTTTCAGTATAGATTAGGGTTATAGACACACAATACACAGCCATCTTCTTTTTCTCTCTACCTGTCGGTGATAGATTCAATACTTGTTCCAGTTCGCTGAAGGTGCTGCATAGCTGCATCGGAAATCCGTTTTATCCTGGGAGGCTATTGTTCCGAACATACGGTGAGGGGCAAATACGCTTTAAGGAGACAATTACGCACTTGACTCGGATTATAAACTGTATCCTACGTTTTCTTTCTGTCTCCTTCGTTTTTTCTTATATTTGCACAAACACGTTCTATGTATATTTGCACAGATTGTCTAACATTCATTTCCATTTCATGGATAATGCCGTAAATCTCCTTTTCTAGTCTCCATTGCTGTCTATGTGTCTTGGCGGGAAAAAATTTGTAAATTAGAAAGCAAGGATGCATTAAGAGTCAAACACAACCCCAAAGTACTTATGTTACATGAATATAAAAAATTTCTTGCATCACTAAAATATACAACATTGTATGGAGTTGGGAGGTCCTCACCTATAAAAAGGACGGCCATCTATTACTGTCGGTGATCCAGAAACTTCCATGAGATCCCTACACTTAGAAAATAGGACTTTTTCGGCAGCTTCATATCTGCCAAACATGACATTGGAGAATATGCTAGACGTCAAAGTCTTCACATAAAATCGTCAACTCTTATCTCTGCAATCCCACCCTCAGCTTCAATCAATTTCTCCCATGATTTAATAAGTGTGTTCCCAGATTCAAGCACTATGCTAAGCATGTTCTGAACAATACAATATTTCAAAAACGTATTAGGGCTGCTTTTTTCCGAGCTTAAAATTAAGCTGTCTTTTAGTAAAAAGTACAGCTTATAAGCTCAATTGAAACCGGCCCTTTCTAGATATTAATTTTATTTAAGCACAGGATATAACAAATTAATACAGAAAAGAGAACTTGAGATACATTTCAGGCTCCTTCCCCAAAATTTTATACAGAAGTGCACCGTTTAGTTAAAATTATGAATATGTTCTCCCAATTCCCATATTCTCTCCAAGATATCTCATATTTTCTTCTCTTTCACGATCCTCCTGTGTTTTGCAGCCATTATAAACAACTAAGAAGTAAGGTCTTTCCTTAGTTAAGAAACAAGCCAAGATGATGAAAATGTTAATAATGATGCTCCTTTATATAGCCCATGTCTACGTAGCATTAAGGTATAGAAGAGAGATGTTCGGATGAATCTCGTAGGAGCAAGGGAGATACAACTAGACCAAGAGGCCATTAGTAGCTTCCTCAGCATGTAAGATCAAGTTCTCTATCGTCTTTCCTTTTCTTCTCGTTTTTGGTAATTACAATCATAACGTCGGATTCATAATTACAGGAAATCACTGGAGCCTACCAGAAGAATTGTATGCTACACTATGCGGAGTATAGAAACATATTTCCATTATGGGCACTTGCAGAATATCGCAAACATGCATGTATGGTTAAAGAACTGAATATTTTCAGCTTAAGTTCTGCGTGGTAGTCCCACAAACATATTTCTGTAATACTTCCACAAACAAATTTGTACTAGCTTATAACCAGTGTCAAACACGAGTTGATATTAAAATATTAGTATTAATAAATTATTAATAAATATTATTTAAAAATGTATTTCTCAAAAATTGTATGATAAAAATATATAATAAATAAATAAATATTTAATTATGTAGTTATAGACAATCGAACTGTGCATAAAGCTAAAAAAATTAAAGTAACTAAATAAATCTGGTATGATTACGCAAAGAATCTAACGCTCGATGAAACTATTGAATTTAAAGTAAATAAATAAATCTTGTATATTTACGTTGTTGTAAGGAATCGAACCTTGGATGAAGCTAAATAATTTAAAGTAAATAAATCTTGTATAATTATGTAGTTGCGAGTAATCGAACCCGGGTTAAGTGATAACCAAATTTGGTACTTTGATACTTTAATATCGCGCGTCATTTTCACATTGTTTTGCTTATTAATAAAGAGTATACATACAACTTTCGAAATAGAGTCAATAAGACTGAGGTTTGCGAAGCTTTCTCTTAATTTAGAGAATAATACGACATAGGAACTACTCATGTGTGCCTTTTTCTACCTACTAGCTTATAACCCGTGTGCAATGCACGGTTACTTAAATTTTATTTATAAATATATTTTTATTATCCATGCAACATGATTGTTTTTTTTAATATTTATAATTATATTTATTTATGAATATTTTAATATTTAAAAGTTATTAGTTTACATGATTAAATTATTGCTAAAAAGGATTTAGTCAAAAAAATTATAGTTAAAAATTTGATATTTATTATATTTTACACGCTCAATTTAATATTTGTTTATATTGAGTTATAAAAATTAGATTTTGCCAATTTTATAGTCCACATGAAATTCACAAAATAATCTTTAATTTAGTTGTGGTTTAATAGTTCTTTTTCAATTAAAAACTATTCTAAAACTAAAAAGAGAATAAAGTGACGAAATTTAATGTTGAAAATTCTATTCGATTTAGGAAATCTACTTATATGTAGTTTAGATTATTAGAATACCCTTTATTAACCAAACAGTTTTTAATATTAAATTTAACGGTGTTCATCTATCTATTTAACATTAAACGATTTTTATTATTTTGGTATTAAATGAGTTTCCTTATTTAATTACAACTATTTTTATGTTTTGACTTTTTAGAAAATCCAATCCTAATATAATATCTTTTAACTTATATCATTTTTAGATAATAACTTCTTTTTATATGATATAATCTTGATCATGTATTTTTAAAAGTATTGGATCTAACGGTTGAGAATGTTTTGGCGGTATTTAGGACCAAACTACCATGATAACATCATTAATTTTTCTTAATATTTATAAATTTTTAATTTTTAATTTTTTTAAATATTTATTGCTAAAATATAATATACTCTTTTTTGTAATATGTTAAAGATGCGGGAACTTTGAACTTTTGAGAAAATAAAATATAATTTTTTTTGTAATAGTTCTTCTTTTAAAGTAGTACACCGTGATCAAAATTCTGTATAAATTTCATTTTTTTATAGTATATCCGGTAAATATCTATGTTATTATATTAAAGACTAAATAATGAAAGCTTCCTTATAAGTTAAGTTTGGTCGCTTTGTTTGATCACTCAATCCATAATCGTTGAATCTTTCAAATTAAATTGTTGAAAAATGTTAGATATAACAGTAAAATTATCATGTAGAATGATCTAAGGTTTGAATCTACCAACAACATATTAAAATTTATAGGTTTTTTTGAAAAATAAGAATTTTTTCATTTTTTTCTTGCACACATATGTTATTTGATAATATTTTTTGTAAAGTACGATTTTTCATAAAAGTACTATACTAATTGATTAGCAAACTTTTAAAGTTTCGAATTTAATAATTTACAATGTATATATGTTTAAAAAGTTTGGCCTCTTCTGTAGCTGAGTCTAAAATTTCAAAATAAGGTTTTTTTTAATATGAATATAGTTCTGCTAACAATAAAATTAGGTCTGTATGTATGAGTTCTTATAAAACAAAATCACCATTTACGTATAATTTATTATTTAATAATAAATAATATTTGATTAGTTATGATATAAAACTTAATAAAATAGGATTAAAAATATGCACAATTTTATAAAATTTTATACTCGTATTATTATATTCTTTGTTGATTTGAATTTTTCTTAGATTAATTTTAATTTTTGAACATAGATTTCTAAATTTAAAATAGTTAGAAAAAAATAATTAAATTGGTGTTAAAATTTTGATAACATAATAATTATTATTAGAATTTAAATATTCACTTTATTAATTTGGGCTTTATCTTGTGTTTTAAAAATCAGATTTTGACGATTTTACACCCCACATGAAGATAACTAAATTATAGTTTAAGTATAATTTAGTCGGTGTAATCGTAAGATTGATTAAGTGATTTTGATGAAAGTTTGAGGTTGTTTTGATGATAAGAAAGTAAGGGTTGATTTTGACTGATTAGTGATGATTATGGATTAGTATTGATGCTAAAGATTTGACTTGGTGAATTGGTTTGGTTGCGTATGTAAAGTTTATGATTAAACTTTGGAATCGTTAAAACATAGCCGTTATAATGCCCGATTTTCCTTAACCATTGCTTTGTCTATGATGTTCGGACAAAAGGACTTCTATCCAAAGTCACCACTGCCTAGTATTGTGTGGGTCTTGTTTCAAGGTTCGTTTTGATATAAAGATCATGTGATTCCGAATTACGGTTTAGGAGAAACGAGTGTTTTAATTAAGGACGTTTCGAGAAACCGAACTATACCACTTAGCCAACTTTGAGGCAATGATCAAACCCCTTAAGTGACTAATCAGAATATGAAACTTTGTGTTAACATACTAGGTATGTTTAGGAGGACCCTCGAAAAGATTTCGTGTTAAAAGGATTTAATCTCTATTTTATAAAAATGTTCGAGTCGAGCGTGCGCAAGAGGATTCTTAAGGAGTTAACTAGAAATCATGTTTTGGTTTAAGTAAAGTACATACTTAGTTTCGTGCAAGTATTCAAGTGATTAACCTTGGATCTTTTGACTATGTATAGATCGCCGGATTGACTCGAGGCACACTACCCCTACCTCACCACCAGGCAAGTTTTCAAAACCTATACTACTGTTGTTGTGATAATAAACTGTTTTCATATATGTTATGTAAATGCGATATATAAATTGCATGCTTGTTTTTTAACTGCTATATATATAGCAATACTTGAGGATATGATTGATGTGGGGCTTATAAGCTAGATATGGGATATCAGTTATAAGCCAGTTTTGTATATAATGCCCTAGGATAAGGGCGGATGATTTTCTCTAAGATCAGAAATAATTATATTTCGGTATATGTTAAAGGTTATTTCCGATAAGATATCGGGTAACTGTTACTCGAGGGTTAATTGTTTTATTTAAGAATATTATTTATTAATGTTCATTTTAAGAATATTATTTATTAATATTCATTTAAGGATTATCGACTTACAGAATATTATTTATATTCATTTGAGGATTATCGACTTACAGAATATTATTTATATTCATTTGAGGATTATCGACTTACAGAATATTATTTATATTCATTTGAGGATTATCGACTTACAGAATATTATTTATATTCATTTGAGGATTATCGACTTACAGAATATTATTTATATTCATTTGAGGATTATATACTTACAGAATATTATTTATATTCATTTGAGGATTATCGACTTACAGAATATTATTTATATTCATTTGAGGATTATCGATTTAATGAATATTACTTTTGAATATTCATTCGAGGATTATTTATTTATTTAATGAATATTATTTTCAAATATTCATTTGAGGGATGCTTACTTAATGAATATTATTTTCAAATATTCGTTTAAGGTTACTTATTTAATAAATATTATTAATTATTTTCAAATCAAAAAGAGGTTCCCAAAACAATGTTTTTCCATTTAAATCTGTCTTTTAAAGGGGATTTAAATGCTCGCTCAACTATCAAAAATATGGGAAACCTGATTTAAGTGACTACTACTCTTTTTAAACTCTCAATTCAAAAACTGTCAAGGGACAGATATTTTTCGGAACAATGTAATTGTTGCAAGTCAAATATTGTGTTACCACCTCAACGATCGAGGGGTAAATTCATGGAACAAGTCGATATCCATTAACAAGCCTAGCTTGGGAAATATTGGGGAATCTTCCTTTCCAACCTAGATATAACTACTTAGTGGAGTCGTATCAACAAGTGTTACACTTGGGGAAAGGAGGACGACCTTTACGTTTCAGAGTCATGGATTTCATCTGAACTAGGAGTGGTGTAAGTGGTCCAATTGCGATTGACCCATCCAAATTTTTGGCCCCAAATGGGCCGGGAGGTCACTGGAAGGCGGTAGACAATGTCAGGCCGTCGTGATTCTTCCATCTACATGTAGAAAACATATTTGAGCGGTGCGACCTGCTACTGATCATAGCAAGGTTAGGCACAGCGGGCGCGGTAGCAACTCCAGTATTAGTTCATCATCCAATTTGGATATTCCTGCAACATGTATTGGGGTGAAGAACCAGTCTTGTTGGCAGGGGGTCGAAAATGCTTGAAATCTAAGTGGCAATAAATTCATACAACTTCACCTTTTATGAATTATGACTCTGATAAATCCTGATTAAGGATATATATGCATACGTGGATTTTGGGTTACAGAAATATTTTAATAATTTTCCTTGTAACTTCATCCTTTATATTATACTAGTTTCTTATATGTTTAAAGCATAACATGTGGCTACAGAAATACCTTTGAATTGTTATATTTTGGTAATCTGTTATAAGTTATTTTGGTGAGCTCTATTGCTCACCCTTGCTTTATTTATTTATATCACAACAACAGCTAGAGCAGATGGGCCGGTTCAGTCACACCCTGCGAAAGCGGGTAGCAGTCGTCAGAGATTTACCCGTTGATGTCGTAGCCGCCATAGCTGAGGTAGTAACCACCAGTGTTTTAAGCTTCAGCTTTTGTGTATCAGACTTATTTATATTTATGATTAATGTAATCAACGGCAAGAACTTTTAAATGCTCTGTAATCTTTTGGGTTTGTAATAAGTTATAACTTGTGGATCCTATGACTAGAAACTTATTTCAATTTCATCTCTGGGACTATAACTAGTTGCGTGTGTATGGTGATGTATTGTGGGGTCACAGCATGTAGTTTAATTGTTTTGATTCAAGTGCAAGTATTATTGATGGGAATTGAGACCGTAACGACCGGATCCCCGACCCCGAATCTGGGGCTGTTACAGAAATGGTATCAGAGAGTTAGAGTTATAAACCCCAGAGATGATGCGACGTTACAATAATAAATTCACTAAGATAATAAGAACTCTTGCCAAGTTCGATTAAAACCCTTATGGGAACTTTAATATCATGATAGTAACATAAGTTCGTTATTGTGTAGGCGAGCGACATCTCTGACCCTGAGGCTTACGAGAGATAGCATGATGAGGACTTGCTTCGGACTACAGATCCATACTATGAGGGTTTTGGGGAGGAGGACCCGGAGGAGGTCCAGGCGGATGCGGACACCGAGGTTGTTGAGGATTCTGATGATGAGGATCCCGAGGAGGACCCGACCCTAGCTGATACTGAGGATATGGAGGGGGATGCTAAGGACCAGACTCCACTTCCTATCGAGAGAGCCCCTACCCCTCCACCACTGCCTTTGAGCCCTTCCCCTGATGAGTTCGAGGAGCTTACCCCTGAGCCACAGCAGGCAGAGGATGCACCACCAGCTGACCCGGTTACCCCACCCCATGTTCCGTTGGAGGGGATACCAGTATGTGTGCATAACTGGACCGTGAATAGAGTTCAGTCAGATTTGATAGCAGCTGAGGCTAGGTTGGCAGAGTCACGGATGCAGCTAGCAGCAGAGAGAGATGCCAGGATGGTGCGCCAGGGCGGCGAGGGGTCTGTGCCCCCTCGGGTTGCCCGAAGGGCGATGACTCGCATTGAGCTGAGGGCACGGATGAGGATTCGAGCTTTGCCTACTGATGGCGATGGCAGGGTATCCAGGGTTGATGCTGAGGAGATTTTCCGCATAGCCATGGCAAGGGTGAGGGCATGGCACCGCACCAGTGGCTGATTTCAGAGTTGGTGATGTAGTAGTCTAGTCTTCTAGTCACGTACGGACGTAGTAGTGCCGACTTTTGTGGGATTGTTCCATTGTATATATTATCCCTTTTTCTGACTAGAAGGATAGACCATGTATTTCACTTTTGACTAGATGATGTTAGGACAGTTGTACTTGTAAACTGTCGATGTCGACTCAGACTTTGTATCGTTGGTACCATGTATATATTTGTTTCCTTTTAGTTGAATCCAGTACTGTTGTGACGAGATCACAAGTTTATTATACTGTTGTCTGCACCGTACGATTAAATTGCGATAAAATATAAAACTACGGAAGTCTATTTCCAATTATGTAACGACTGTATTTGTAACCCAGTAAACGAGCCTAATGTGAATTTTCTAAATTTCAGTAAGATGCCTCCACGAAGAGTGGGAACTAGGGCTAATCCCCCTGAATCTGATGATCAAGAAAGCCACAATCAAAATAGGGAAGACCCTGAGTATAATGAAGAAATGGATGAGGATTATAATGAACATGACGACTCCCAGTATGGGGAGGCTGATGAATCTTTTTTCACTGCAGACATTGAGAATGAAGAAGAGGAAGTTGAAGAGGAACAAAGAATAGAGGACCAGGGTGGAGATCCCATGGGTCAGTTCATGAATCTACTTAGGCAAAATTTGGACCGTTATCCCCAACCACCCCAAGGAAACAACAATGCCATAGCAAACTCTTTCAGGGCCTTTAAGTCACTCAAGCCCCCAGAATTCCAAGGATCGGCTGACCCAGTAGAGGCAAGAGCTTGGATAAAGGAAATGGAAAAGTCCTTTGAGATTTTAAGCATTGAAGAGGCGCAGAAGACCGTTTTTGCCACTTACCTACTGAAAGGAGAGGCCAACTATTGGTGGGAGGCCAAGAAGAACATGGAGACGAATGTTATCGTGACTTGGGAAAGGTTCAAGCAATTGTTTCTAGAAAAGTATTTCCCAAGATTTATGAAGACTCAGATGGAGCTTAAGTTTTTGGAACTGAAACAGAATAACCTGACAGTGGCTGAGTATGAGGCAAAATTTACCGAGCTATCAAGGTTTGTGCCAGAATTTGTAGATACCGAAGAAAAGAAAGCTAATAGGTTTCAACAGGGATTGAAGCAGTGGATTCAAAACCGCGTGGCAGTCTTAGAGATTACAGACTATGCCACGTTGGTACAAAAGGCTTCAATCGTGGAAGCAGGGAGTGATCAGATGCATAAGGAAAAAGAGAAAGGAGGGATAAAAAGAAAGCATGCGAGTATGGGTGGAGGTTCTGCTGGAGGAAAACCCCAAAATAGGTTTAATCGTGGGGCAGCCTCCCTACCTGAAAGGAATACGGGTTTCAAGCGAACCGTAAGCTCAAGTGTGAACCAGGGCGGCAACCCATCAGGAGTGTCCCACTCTTACCAATCTCGACCCCCATTACCAGTATGTACGACTTGTGGGAGGAAACATCCCGGTGTGTGCAACCAGAGAACGGTAACCTGTTTTAACTGTGGGCGAGGGGGCCATTATGCTCAGAATTGTACAGTAGCTAACCCTAGCGTCAGCAGACACCTCACTTGTTTCCAGTGTGGACGTCAAGGTCATATGAAGAAGGATTGCCCCACAAACCGACCCGCAGCATCAGGGGCCAGCAAAACTGCCTCCAACAAACCACCAACCGCTAGGACTTTCAACATGACAATACAGGATGCCGTGAGGAACACGGATGTGATAGAAGGTACCTTTTCTCTGAATTCAGTTAGCGCAAATGTTTTATTTGATTCTGGAGCAACTAAGTCTTTTATATCGAGGGATTTTGCGCATAGATTGAAACTTAAATCCCAACCATTAAAGGATTCCCTACAAGTAGAGATAGCTAACCACGAAATAGTCCAAGTTAATCAGATGCACCCAAACTGCAAATTGGAAATAGGGGAACAATCTTTTTATGTGGATTTGATTCCTTTTAAATTAGGAGAATTTGATGTCATTTTGGGGATGGATTGGTTGTCTCGCAATAACGCCCAGATAGATTGTAAAGGGAAAAAGGTTAGATTAAATACCCCAGGAAAGAAGGAAATAGTGTTTAAAGGAATGAAACAGACACAGAAATTTCTAACCATGGCGCAGACCAAAAGATTGTTACGAAAGGGAAATGAGGCTTACTTAGCATATGTTGTAGACACCCAGAAAGAGGTGCCTAGGTTACAGGACATTCCAGTAGTCAATGAGTTCGAATATGTATTTCCACAAGATCTCCCAGGATTACCACCCGATAGGGTAATTGAATTTGCTATTGAATTAGCCCCGGGGACGGCGCCAGTCTCGAAGGCCCCGTACCGGTTAGCCCCAGTAGAAATGAAAGAGCTAGCTACCCAGTTAAAGGAACTGTTGGATAAGGGTATGATAAGACCCAGTGTGTCGCCGTGGGGGGCACCAGTGTTGTTTGTTAAGAAGAAAGATGGGAGTATGAGGTTATGCATCGAATACCGAGAGTTGAACAAGCTAACTATAAAGAATAAGTACCCATTACCCAGAATAGACGATTTGTTTGACCAGCTAAAGGATGTTGTGTACTTCTCTAAGATTGACCTGAGAACCGGATATCACCAATTAAAGATTAAACCCGAAGATATTCCGAAGACTGCGTTCCGTACTAGATATGGACATTATGAGTTTTTGGTGATGTCGTTTGGATTGACCAATGCCCCAGCAGCTTTCATGGATTTAATGAATAGAGTGTTCAAGAAGTATTTGGACGAGTTTGTTATAGTTTTCATAGATGATATTCTTATCTACTCAAAGACAGAGGCAGAACATGCAGAACATTTGAGGATAGCCTTAGGAATACTCAGGAAGGAGCAATTGTATGCCAAATTCGCGAAGTGTGAATTCTGGCGAAATGAGGTTCAGTTTTTAGGACATGTGATCAACAAGGAGGGAGTGTTGGTTGACCCCTCCAAGATAGAGGCAGTTTTAAATTGGGAACGACCAACCACACCAACAGAGGTGAGAAGTTTCATAGGATTAGCAGGGTATTATAGAAGATTCGTAAAGGATTTTGCGAAGATCGCAGCCCCGTTAACCCGACTTACCCGTAAAACTGAGAAATTTGAATGGACGGAAAGATGCGAGAAGAGTTTCCAAGAGTTAAAGAAAAGGTTGGTAACTGCCCCTGTGTTGGCATTGCCAGATGGAAAAGGAGATTTTGTGATTTACAGTGATGCTTCGCATAAGGGATTAGGGTGCGTGCTAATGCAGCACGGTAAAGTGATCGCGTATGCATCGAGACAATTGAAGGAGTATGAGATTCGATATCCTACTCATGATTTAGAATTAGCAGTCGTCGTTTTCGCTTTAAAGATTTGGAGGCACTACTTGTATGGAGAGAAGTGCGAGATTTACACTGACCATAAGAGCCTCAAGTACATTTTTACCCAGAAGGAGCTCAACATGCGCCAGAGAAGATGGTTAGAGCTGATCAAGGATTATGACTGCGAAATTCTGTATCACCCAGGGAAAGCCAATGGGGTGGCTGACGCCCTTAGTAGGAAAGAGAGACTCAAGATGATAATGACATCAGAAGAGATGATTAGAGAATTTGAAAATATGGAAATAGAAGTGAAGGTGACCGGAGACGGTACCGAAAAGCTGTTTGAGATTTCCTTGCAGCCAGAGTTGTTAGAAAAGATAAGAAGGTGTCAGAAAAGGATGATAAATGAAGACAGGCAGTCAATGACCGGAGAAGAGATCCACACTGTCAAGGATGATAAAGGAATAAGGAGGTATACTTACCGAATTTGGGTTCTGAATGTTCGAGAACTGAAAGACGAGATTTTACACGAGAGTCACAGTTCTAGGTATTCAATCCACCCAGGAAGCACCAAGATGTATGGAGATTTGAAAGAATACTACTGGTGGCCTAACATGAAAAAGGATGTAGCAGAGTGGGTAAGCAGATGCTTGACCTGCCAACGAGTGAAAGCGGAACACCAGAGGCCCAGTGGACTGTTGCGACCCCTAGAGATTCCCGAATGGAAATGGGAACACCTAGCCATGGACTTTGTAGTAGGTTTACCAAGGACCAAGGCCAATCACGATGCCATATGGGTAATTATAGACAGATTAACGAAGTCAACACACTTTCTTCTGATTAACGAAAGGTACACTGTCGAGAGACTAGTGGATATTTACTTGAAGGAAATAGTGGTACGACATGGAGTCCCAATCGCCATAGTATCTGACCGAGATCCCAGATTTAACTCCAAATTCTGGAGGAGCTTCCAGGAATGTGTAGGAACCCGGCTGAACATGAGTACTGCCTATCACCCCCAAACGGACGGGCAAAGTGAAAGGACCATCCAAACACTAGAGGATATGTTAAGGGTCTGTGCTATAGACTTTAAAGGGAATGAGGATGATCACCTACCACTGATTGGGTTTTCCTACAATAATAGTTTTCATTCAAGTATAGGAATGCCGCCTTACGAGGCCCTTTATGGAAGAAGATGTCGATCCCCCTTGTATTGGGAAGAAGTTGGGGAGCGAAAGATGCTTGGACCCGAAGTGGTCCAACGGACTAAGGACATAGTAGATCTAATCAGAGGGCGGCTGGTAGCAGCCCAAGATAGACAAAAGAAGTATGCTGATTTAGCCCGGAAGGACAAGGAATATGAAGTGGGAGACCTAGTGTTCTTAAAGGTATCTCCTTGGAAAGGTTTGATGAGGTTCGGAAAGAAAGGAAAACTGAGTCCTAGATATATTGGACCATTTGAGATCTTAAGACGTATTGGAAACTTAGCATATGAGCTAGCATTACCCCCAAACCTGCAACAAGTGCACAATGTGTTTCATGTTTCAATGCTGAGGAAGTACAACCCGGATGCTAAGCACATAGTGGAATACGAACACGTGGACATGCAGCCAGACCTAACCTATGTGGAGCAACCAGTGGAAATCATAGATCAAAAGGAACAAGTGCTCCGAAATAAGGTCATCAAGCTAGTCAGATTTTTGTGGCAAAATCATAATGTGGAAGAATCAACTTGGGAGCTAGAAAACGAAATGCTGGAGAGATATCCCCATTTGTTTTCAGAGTGATTCCGGGACGGAATCCTTTTAAGGAGGGGAGACTGTAAGACCCCAGATTTTGGGTAGAAATAAAAACTTTTATTTTATGTTGATGTATGTACGAATAGTAGTAATGAATTGAGAATCAAGTTATGAAATGAATATGGATTTCAGTTTTCAAGTATTCTGTGAATAGTGAGAATAGACTGACCATTTAGATAAGAATAATCTCTCTGGAAAATAAGAATATAACACCCAAGGAAGAAAAGTATTTTATGTCATCCAAATCAATATCTGGTATGCATCCGACAACTCTGTAAACAAGATAGTGTATGCCCGAGAAAGCTCTAGAACATTGTCTAAGTACAAGAAATAAAGAGGAAATAAAGCAGGAATATTGGAACGGATAATGATCCAAATGATTATGGATGAATAGTGACTTTTGTTAAAAACCACTGATGAATAGTAAAAAATTTCATTAAAAAGTTTTCAGACCACCCTATATACGGGACGATATAATGAACTTTCAAAGCAGTATTAGTGATCTATGATGAAAATAAAGGAATTCAAAAGCTGTCAGAATCGGAAAAATAGCATTTCTGTTTTCTCCGAAATTTCACCAATAACGGACGGATTAATTATTATTTGAGAATATTTGAAGGATTTAGATTATCAATTCTATGGATATGGATTAATAAAAGAATTAGAGATATCAAGGACGTACAGGATTAAATATAGACATGGAAGTAACATGTAACAAGATTAGTTCGAGGAATGCAACATTTGGATCATCCATGTGAAAGGAAACGAACCAGTAAAGTTACTTTAACAGAGCCGTTGCATGTGCGACAAGTGTCGAAAGAAGAAGATACCAAGGACCATGACTCACCATTTGACCATTAAAAGATCACAAATATCAAAAGTAATTAAACAAAAAGAAAAACAAAAACATCATCACCATTTTCATCAAACTTTCGGCCAAGAAAAGGAGAAGCGAGAAGTAGAGATTTCTTCCACCAATAATTGCAAACAAGAGCTTAAAACGAAGCTAGTGGTTAGTACAAGGTGAGCCATGAATCTTATAGCTTTTCTTTAAGTCTTTCATGTTGAAATTTGAGGTCAAAGATGGAGATGAATAGTAATTTTCAAGAACTAACCTTTGATTCTTGATTTCTTTTGATGATTCAAGATAGCTTAAGGTTATATAAGGGCTATACAAGGAATATTAGGCTTATACACACTCCAAGGAAGGTATAACTCTTGAACCCTTGTTTATAAATTCGATTTATATGATGAGTTTTAAGTATAGTTTAGTCGGTGTAATCGTAAGATTGATTAAGTGATTTTGATGAAAGTTTGAGGTTGTTTTGATGATAAGAAAGTAAGGGTTGATTTTGACTGATTAGTCATGATTATGGATTAGTATTGATGCTAAAGATTTGACTTGGTGAATTGGTTTGGTTGCGTATGTAAAGTTTATGATTAAACTTTGGAATCGTTAAAACATAGCCGTTATAATGCCCGATTTTCCTTAACCATTGCTTTGTCTATGATGTTCGGACAAAAGGACTTCTGTCCAGAGTCACCACTTCCTAGTATTGTGTGGGTCTTGTTTCAAGGTTCGTTTTGATATAAAGATCATGTGATTCCGAATTACGGTTTAGGAGAAACGAGTGTTTTAATTAAGGACGTTTCGAGAAACCGAACTATACCACTTAGCCAACTTTGAGGCAATGATCAAACCCCTTAAGTGACTAATCAGAATATGAAACTTTGTGTTAACATACTAGGTATGTTTAGGAGGACCCTCGAAAAGATTTCGTGTTAAAAGGATTTAATCTCTATTTTATAAAAATGTTCGAGTCGAGCGTGCGCAAGAGGATTCTTAAGGAGTTAACTAGAAATCATGTTTTGGTTTAAGTAAAGTACATACTTAGTTTCGTGCAAGTATTCAAGTGATTAACCTTGGATCTTTTGACTATGTATAGATCTCCGGATTGACTCGAGGCACACTACCCCTACCTCACCACCAGGCAAGTTTTCAAAACCTATACTACTGTTGTTGTGATAATAAACTGTTTTCATATATGTTATGTAAATGCGATATATAAATTGCATGCTTGTTTTTTAACTGTTATATATATAGCAATACTTGAGGATATGATTGATGTGGGGCTTATAAGCTAGATATGGGATATCAGTTATAAGCCAGTTTTGTATATAATGCCCTAGGATAAGGGCGGGTGATTTTCTCTAAGATCAGAAATAATTATATTTCGGTATATGTTAAAGGTTATTTCCGATAAGATATCGGGTAACTGTTACTCGAGGGTTAATTGTTTTATTTAAGAATATTATTTATTAATGTTCATTTTAAGAATATTATTTATTAATATTCATTTGAGGATTATCGACTTACAGAATATTATTTATATTCATTTGAGGATTATCGACTTACAGAATATTATTTATATTCATTTGAGGATTATCGACTTACAGAATATTATTTATATTCATTTGAGGATTATCGACTTACAGAATATTATTTATATTCATTTGAGGATTATCGACTTACAGAATATTATTTATATTCATTTGAGGATTATCGACTTACAGAATATTATTTATATTCATTTGAGGATTATCGACTTAATG
Source organism: Heracleum sosnowskyi (assembly GCA_030848705.1). NCBI lineage: Eukaryota > Viridiplantae > Streptophyta > Magnoliopsida > Apiales > Apiaceae > Heracleum > Heracleum sosnowskyi. The sequence goes on from CM061242.1 coordinate 35,854,014, forward strand.
AATATTACTTTTGAATATTCATTCGAGGATTATTTATTTATTTAATGAATATTATTTTCAAATATTCATTTGAGGGATGCTTACTTAATGAATATTATTTTCAAATATTCGTTTAAGGTTACTTATTTAATTAATATTATTAATTATTTTCAAATCAAAAAGAGGTTCCCAAAACAATGTTTTTCCATTTAAATCTGTCTTTTAAAGGGGATTTAAATGCTCGCTCAACTATCAAAAATATGGGAAACCTGATTTAAGTGACTACTACTCTTTTTAAACTCTCAATTCAAAAACTGTCAAGGGACAGATATTTTTCGGAACAATGTAATTGTTGCAAGTCAAATATTGTGTTACCACCTCAACGATCGAGGGGTAAATTCTTGGAACAAGTTGATATCCATTAACAAGCCTAGCTTGGGAAATATTGGGGAATCTTCCTTTCCAACCTAGATATAACTACTTAGTGGAGTCGTATCAACAAGTGTTACACTTGGGGAAAGGAGGACGAACTTTACGTTTCAGAGTCATGGATTTCATCTGAACTAGGAGTGGTGTAAGTGGTCCAGTTGCGATTGACCCATCCAACTTTTTGGCCCCAAATGGGCCGGGAGGTCACTGGAAGGCGGTAGACAATGTCAGGCCGTCGTGATTCTTCCATCTACATGTAGAAAACATATTTGAGCGGTGCGACCTGCTACTGATCATAACAAGGTTAGGCACAGCGGGCGCGGTAGCAACTCCAGTATTAGTTCATCATCCAATTTGGATATTCCTGCAACATGTATTGGGGTGAAGAACCAGTCTTGTTGGCAGGGGGTCGAAAATGCTTGAAATCTAAGTGGCAATAAATTCATACAACTTCACCTTTTATGAATTATGACTGATAAATCCTGATTAAGGATATATATGCATACGTGGATTTTGGGTTACGGAAATATTTTAATAATTTTCCTTGTAACTTCATCCTTTATATTATACTAGTTTCTTATATGTTTAAAGCATAACATGTGGCTACAGAAATACCTTTGAATTGTTATATTTTGGTAATCTGTTATAAGTTATTTTGGTGAGCTCTATCGCTCACCCTTGCTTTATTTATTTATATCACAACAACAGCTAGAGCAGATGGGCCGGTTCAGTCACACCCTGCGAAAGCGGGTAGCAGTCGTCAGAGATTTACCCGTTGATGTCGTAGCCGCCATAGCTGAGGTAGTAACCACCAGTGTTTTAAGCTTCAGCTTTTGTGTATCAGACTTATTTATATTTATGATTAATGTAATCAACGGCAAGAACTTTTAAATGCTCTGTAATCTTTTGGGTTTGTAATAACTTATAACTTGTGGATCCTATGACTAGATACTTATTTCAATTTCATCTCTGGGACTATAACTAGTTGAGTGTGTATGATGATGTATTGTGGGGTCACAGCATGTAGTTTAATTGTTTTGATTCAAGTGCAAGTATTATTGATGGGAATTGAGACCGTAACGACCGGATCCCCGACCCCGGATCTGGGGCTGTTACAGAAATGGTATCAGAGAGTTAGAGTTATAAACCCTAGAGAAGATGCGACGTTACAATAATAAATTCACTAAGATAATAAGAACTCTTGCCAAGTTCGATTAAAACCCTTATGGGAACTTTAATATCATGATAGTAACATAAGTTCGTTATTGTGTAGGCGAGCGACATCTCTGACCTTGAGGCTTACGAGAGATAGCATGATGAGGACTTGCTTCGGACTACAGATCCATACTATGAGGGTTTTGGGGAGGAGGACCCAGAGGAGGACCCGGAGGAGGACCCGGAGGAGGTCCAGGCGGATGCGGACACCGAGGTTGTTGAGGATTCTGATGATGAGGATCCCGAGGAGGACCCGACCCTAGCTGATACTGAGGATATGGAGGGGGATGCTGAGGACCAGACTCCACTTCCTATCGAGAGAGCCCCTACCCCTCCACCACTGCCTTTGAGCCCTTCCCCTGATGAGTTCGAGGAGCTTACCCCTGAGCCACAGCAGGCAGAGGATGCACCACCAGCTGACCCGGTTACCCCACCCCATGTTCCGTTGGAGGGTATACCAGTATGTGTGCATAACTGGACCGTGAATAGAGTTCAGTCAGATTTGATAGCAGCTGAGGCTAGGTTGGCAGAGTCACGGATGCAGCTAGCAGCAGAGAGAGATGCCAGGATGGTGCGCCAGGGCGGCGAGGGGTCTGTGCCCCCTCGGGTTGCCCGGAGGGCGATGACTCGCATTGAGCTGAGGGCACGGATAAGGATTCGAGCTTTGCCTACTGATGGCGATGGCAGGGTATCCAGGGTTGATGCTGAGGATATTTTTCGCATAGCCATGGCGAGGGTGAGGGTATGGCACCGCACCAGTGGCTGATTTCAGAGTTGGTGATGTAGTAGTCTAGTCTTCTAGTCACGTACGGACGTAGTAGTGCCGACTTTTGTGGGATTGTTCCATTGTATATATTATCCCTTTTTCTGACTAGAAGGATAGACCATGTATTTCACTTTTGACTAGATGATGTTAGGACAGTTGTACTTGTAAACTGTCGATGTCGACTCAGACTTTGTATCGTTGGTACCATGTATATATTTGTTTCCTTTCAGTTGAATCCAGTACTGTTGTGACGAGATCACAAGTTTATTATACTGTTGTCTGCACCGTACGATTAAATTGCGATAAAATATAAAACTGCGGAAGTCTATTTCCAATTATGTAACGACTGTATTTGTAACCCAGTAAACGAGCCTAATGTGAATTTTCTAAATTTCAGTAAGATGCCTCCACGAAGAGTGGGAACTAGGGCTAATCCCCCTGAATCTGATGATCAAGAAAGCCACAATCAAAATAGGGAAGACCCTGAGTATAATGAAGAAATGGATGAGGATTATAATGAACATGACGACTCCCAGTATGGGGAGGCTGATGAATCTTTTTTCACTGCAGACATTGAGAATGAAGAAGAGGAAGTTGAAGTTGAAGAGGAACAAAGAATAGAGGACCAGGGTGGAGATCCCATGGGTCAGTTCATGAATCTACTTAGGCAAAATTTGGACCGTTATCCCCAACCACCCCAAGGAAACAACAATGCCATAGCAAACTCTTTCAGGGCCTTTAAGTCACTCAAGCCCCCAGAATTCCAAGGATCGGCTGACCCAGTAGAGGCAAGAGCTTGGATAAAGGAAATGGAAAAGTCCTTTGAGATTTTAAGCATTGAAGAGGCGCAGAAGACCGTTTTTGCCACTTACCTACTGAAAGGAGAGGCCAACTATTGGTGGGAGGCTTCAATCGTGGAAGCAGGGAGTGATCAGATGCATAAGGAAAAAGAGAAAGGAGGGATAAAAAGAAAGCATGCGAGTATGGGTGGAGGTTCTGCTGGAGGAAAACCCCAAAATAGGTTTAATCGTGGGGCAGCCTCCCTACCTGAAAGGAATATGGGTTTCAAGCGAACCGTAAGCTCAAGTGTGAACCAGGGCGGCAACCCATCAGGAGTGTCCCACTCTTACCAATCTCGACCCCCATTACCAGTATGTACGACTTGTGGGAGGAAACATCCCGGTGTGTGCAACCAGAGAACGGTAACCTGTTTTAACTGTGGGCGAGGGGGCCATTATGCTCAGAATTGTACAGTAGCTAACCCTAGCGTCAGCAGACACCTCACTTGTTTCCAGTGTGGACGTCAAGGTCATATGAAGGAGGATTGCCCCACAAACCGACCCGGAGCATCAGGGGCCAGCAAAGCTGCCTCCAACAAACCACCAACCGCTAGGACTTTCAACATGACAGTACAGGATGCCGTGAGGAACACGGATGTGATAGCAGGTACCTTTTCTCTGAATTCAGTTAGCGCAAATGTTTTATTTGATTCTGGAGCAACTAAGTCTTTTATATCGAGGGATTTTGCGCATAGATTGAAACTTAAATCCCAACCATTAAAGGATTCCCTACAAGTAGAGATAGCTAACCACGAAATAGTCCCAGTTAATCAGATGCACCCAAACTGCAAATTGGAAATAGGGGAACAATCTTTTTATGTGGATTTGATTCCTTTTAAATTAGGAGAATTTGATGTCATTTTGGGGATGGATTGGTTGTCTCGCAATAACGCCCAGATAGATTGTAAAGGGAAAAAGGTTAGATTAAATACCCCAGGAAAGAAGGAAATAGTGTTTAAAGGAATGAAACAGACACAGAAATTTCTAACCATGGCGCAGACCAAAAGATTGTTACGAAAGGGAAATGAGGCTTACTTAGCATATGTTGTAGACACCCAGAAAGAGGTGCCTAGGTTACAGGACATTCCAGTAGTCAATGAGTTCGAAGATGTATTTCCACAAGATCTCCCAGGATTACCACCCGATAGGGTAATTGAATTTGCTATTGAATTAGCCCCGGGGACGGCGCCAGTCTCGAAGGCCCCGTACCGGTTAGCCCCAGTAGAAATGAAAGAGCTAGCTACCCAGTTAAAGGAACTGTTGGATAAGGGTATGATAAGACCTAGTGTGTCGCCGTGGGGGGCACCAGTGTTGTTTGTTAAGAAGAAAGATGGGAGTATGAGGTTATGCATCGACTACCGAGAGTTGAACAAGCTAACTATAAAGAATAAGTACCCATTACCCAAAATAGACGATTTGTTTGACCAGCTAAAGGATGCTGTGTACTTCTCTAAGATTGACCTGAGAACCGGATATCACCAATTAAAGATTAAACCCGAAGATATTCCGAAGACTGCGTTCCGTACTACATATGGACATTATGAGTTTTTGGTGATGTCGTTTGGATTGACCAATGCCCCAGCGGCTTTCATGGATTTAATGAATAGAGTGTTCAAGAAGTATTTGGACGAGTTTGTTATAGTTTTCATAGATCATATTCTTATCTACTCGAAGACAGAGGCAGAACATGCAGAACATTTGAGGATAGCCTTAGGAATACTCAGGAAGGAGCAATTGTATGCCAAATTCGCGAAGTGTGAATTCTGGCGAAATGAGGTTCAGTTTTTAGGACATGTGATCAACAAGGAGGGAGTGTTGGTTGACCCCTCCAAGATAGAGGCAGTTTTAAATTGGGAACGACCAACCACACCAACAGAGGTGAGAAGTTTCATAGGATTAGCAGGGTATTATAGAAGATTCGTTAAGGATTTTGCGAAGATCGCAGCCCCGTTAACCCGACTTACCCGTAAAACTGAGAAATTTGAATGGACGGAAAAATGCGAGAAGAGTTTCCAAGAGTTAAAGAAAAGGTTGGTAACTGTCCCTGTGTTGGCATTGCCAGATGGAAAAGGAGATTTTGTGATTTACAGTGATGCTTCGCATAAGGGATTAGGGTGCGTGCTAATGCAGCACGGTAAAGTGATCGCGTATGCATCGAGACAATTGAAGGAGTATGAGATTCGATATCCTACTCATGATTTAGAATTAGCAGCCGTAGTTTTCGCTTTAAAGATTTGGAGGCACTACTTGTATGGAGAGAAGTGCGAGATTTACACTGACCATAAGAGCCTCAAGTACATTTTTACCCAGAAGGAGCTCAACATGCGCCAGAGAAGATGGTTAGAGCTGATCAAGGATTATGACTGCGAAATTCTGTATCACCCAGGGAAAGCCAATGTGGTGGCTGATGCCCTTAGTAGGAAAGAGAGACTCAAGATGATAATGACATCAGAAGAGCTGATTAGAGAATTTGAAAATATGGAAATAGAAGTGAAGGTGACCGGAGACGGTACCAAAAAGCTGTTTGAGATTTCCTTGCAGCCAGAGTTGTTAGAAAAGATAAGAAGGTGTCATGAAAGGATGATAAGTGAAGACATGCAGTCAATGACCGGAGAGGAGATCCACACTGTCAAGGATGATAAAGGAATAAGGAGGTATACTTACCGAATTTCGGTTCCGAATGTTCGAGAACTGAAAGACGAGATTTTACACGAGAGTCACAGTTCTAGGTATTCAATCCACCCAGGAAGCACCAAGATGTATGGAGATTTGAAAGAATACTACTGGTGGCCTAACATGAAAAAGGATGTAGCAGAGTGGGTAAGCAGATGCTTGACCTGCCAACGAGTGAAAGCGGAACACCAGAGGCCCAGTGGACTGTTGCGACCCCTAGAGATTCCCGAATGGAAATGGGAACACCTAGCCATGGACTTTGTAGTAGGTTTACCAAGGACCAAGGCCAATCACGATGCCATATGGGTAATTATAGACAGATTAACGAAGTCAGCACACTTTCTTCCGATTAACGAAAGGTACTGACAAGGTTGTCGCGTGCCTATCAAATAATAATATCTAACAAATCCTTATAACTATGTAGTAGGGCAAGTTAGAGTCGATCCCACAGAGACAAACGTATCAATCACTAGTTATTCTTGATTCAATTCAACTAAGCAAGTAACACAATAAATTGTTGAGAGATTATTAATCTAAATATTATACTAAAGCAAATATGTGGTATTTATCAATTAACTAAAAACATCTAGAATTAAGTATCCCCACTAGCATGAATCGATGCAATTATGATTTTCCACCCCAATTAATCATACACTACTCAAGAGGAAAGATGCGCCCTATAAAATACCAATAACCTCTCTCGAGTATTAATGGCTTCTCTAAAAATACACTCAAGCCTATTTTCATGGTATCATGCAATTTAGAGACATTAAACACAGCATCCTAACTTCCTAACAATCCGTTCTACCTATTTTCATGGAGAAGTTCATGTCCTTATTGGATAAATCACAACCATCTAAGTCCAACTTTCGATGATAAATAGATATTAGGTTCAAACAATACGCATAATCACGTTTGACATGTTATTGTTAATTAAGCACAACTCAATAAGAAAGAGCATACAACATAACTAAATTGGGGGTTTGTGGAAAATCATACATCAATCATAACTAGGGTTCAACTTAACCCTAGATTAAATATCTACTCACTCATAATTAAACTAACAAAACACATAATATAATAAGAACACATGATAATATTAAGAACAGAGAATAAAAACCTTTAATCTTTCTCCAAGAAGAAAAGTACAAGTCTCCCTATGTCTCTATGTATCTATGTATATGTATCTATCTATCTCCCTCTCTCAGATCTGATGTTTATATACATATTCTCAAATATTTTAATGCCTTGAGGAAAGTACAAGTACGTTTCCTAAACTGATTCTGTTTTACAAGGAAAATTCGTAGCTGACTTTTCTTCAGTAATTCTGAGCCGTTCCTGATGTAATTTGATAATTGGACCACTTTAGAATAAAAGGGATTTCCATTATCTTCGTGTGGACTGTTAAATCGTCCAATTCTGACTTCTAGATCTCAAAATATGACCCAAACAGTGAATTATGTGCAGACAGTCCAACAAATCCGAATTTCCTTCTAATAAATCTCCAAATTAAGCTTTTTATTCTTCAATCCTTCCAAGTTTAGGATTTCCATGCTTCCTACAATAAAACATTAAAATTTATTAAATAAAAATCCAATTAAATGCAAAATATAATAAATATGAGGAATAAAATCATATAAAATATATATAAATATATACTCTATCAAACATCCCCACACTTAGCATTTTGCATGTCCTCGGGCAAATAAAGAAATAAAAATAATACTAACTAATAGGACCACCACTTTCGTAGATGACACGATTGCATTGAGCATATGCAACAAGCCGTTAAACCCCTAGGCAGCCCTAGTAGGACGAGTTTTGTCTCGTGAGGGTTTATAGAAGATATACCCACAAAATCAAATATTTTCAACCACCAAGTCTCTCAAACATGCAACATGTCATAGTACTCCACACATTGCAAATTTCAATCACATAACAACCTGAAAGTGTCTGAAAGTACAAGTACTCTCACTTTAAGCATCTTTAACACAAAATAATCCAAGTATGCACACAATGTCTAGATAGACAAAAATATCATGAGATAGACATCAAAGTCGCATTCAATAAGTAAGCATGCCATAGATAGAATTCTCACATTGCTCTCAATTCACACAAGTGTATGGGTATAAGTGTATCGCTCAAGTTCAATCAATGTACTCATGTGCTACCATATGCTTGGTTGTCCACCAAATCTCCACCACCTCGTATATATGCATACATGAATCAAAAGGTCTTCGTTAAAGGTTGTAACGCGGCTTAGGTATGGGGTAGGATATCAAAGAAACAGGCTAACAAGTGGCTAAACTTGATAACTGATAGAGAATAATGTTCACTTTTAATTAAAGCACCCAACATGAAACTTAGATCATGTAAAAGTTGATCAAGCTTTCACAAGCATTAAACTTCAAAGCACATATAGCCCATATACTTTCCCACTTTCACATTGTATCAATAAAATGAACACACTCTACTTTATCTTCCTCTTGCTCATAACTTATTTTTTTTTTCTTTTTTTTTTCAAAAGTCAAGTCATTCTCCAGTAACCAAGGGCAGTGAAAAGTCACCAAGAATGTACTTAATACCAGCACACATGGATCGTCCCTTTAATATGACATTGCACTTGCCACCCATTGATCTCAAAGGAGTACTTGATACTTGTTTGCAACTTTCATACCATATTGTATCCCACCAAAATGTAACACTTTAACCAAAAGAAATCCCCACACTAAATATTCACCAACCCATCAATGAATCAATATGCTCTACCAGTAAATCAAGACAAGAATAAATAAGTAGGCTCAAAATTTTTTAGATTGGTGATATACGAAAGAAACGGATATAAGCTCAAGGGGTTCACTAAGGATTATTTTTCATAAGGCTACTGTTTTTTGGGTAAATGAGGTTAATCCTAGTGCCTTTATCATATTCATGCATACACATATCATGTAGTCTCAAAACGGTTTAAAACAAGTTCTAGAGCAACATGAATCATGATGAACATCACAAAAAAAAATGGATTGATAAAAAAAAATCTATCAATCATAAATTAGGCTCAAATCCTCACATAGTGAAAACATGCTTAACTCACTAAAATTGACCAAGAAACATCTCAAGTTTTCAAATTTTCGCAAGCACACACAAGGAATTACCAAGCATCAAATGATTTTTCATGAATGTGACACTCAGAATTAATCATGCGAAATTAATCTACACAATGTGTACTTATCAATGCTAACATGCTTTTGAGACAAGGCAATTATATACAAAAAGTTTTTAATTTTTTATTTTTTTTGGATTTTTATAATATATATTTTTTTTGTTTTTTATGTCATTGAGAACTCATCCCCACACTTAAGTGGTTCATTGTCCTCAATGAATAATATATATAAATATACAAAACTAACAAGATCCTAAAAGAAATACAAAAAGATTAAGAGTGAAAAATTATACAAAGAAAGGTTAGAAATACTCCCCTAGTGCATGAAGTCTCGGTTGGAAAATGTGGGAGAGTGTTCCTCCTCCAAAATCTTGGGTTGCCTCCCAAGAAGCGCTTTTTTAAAGGTCATTAGCTCGACCTTCTTCTCAATCAACCTAGTGAATGGATCGAAAGTGGAGCATCCACTTTCTCAACATATTTTCTTATGATCTCTCCCAAAAACTTATAAGTTTCATCCAAAGCTTTATCCAACAATACAACTCTTCTATCTCGAGCAAACTTTAAGAGTGCAACAACTATCCTTGACTTTTCATCTCGTGAGACAAACTTAAAAAGAAATTTAATAAGTAAGTCTTCCCAAGTGGTAATGGAATTTGAGGGTAACGAAAATAACCAATTTTTAGCTCCATCCCTTAGAGAGAAAGGAAATAATCGAAGTCGAATGGCCTCATCAGAAACTCCATCACACTTGATAGTATCACAAATCTTCAAAAAGTTTTCAATATGAGCATCAGGATCTTCAACAGATAATCCACCAAACTGAATTTCACCAATCGATTTCATTATTGAAGGCTTTAAATCAACATTAGTGACATGTAAATCTCTCACTAAAATTGCAGGAGGTTTAGAGAGGAAAATATCAGCCTTCATATCTTGATCTTCACCCAAGGTCTTAACCATAAGAACAGCTTCATTACTCTTTTCAAGATCACTCTTCTTCAGAGAAGGGCTAAGCAAAGAGTTGGAAAATTTAAATTCCAATTTCTCATCTCCAACTTCAAAAGAAATTTTTCCTTGCATCATATCAACTTTCGCACCAGCTGTAGCTAAGAAAGGTCTTCCGAGAATAATAGAATTTTGTGCATCCTCCTCCATCTCCATGACAACAAAATCACATGGAATAAAAAACTTTCCTACCTTGACAGGAACATCTTCAAGTATTCCAAGTGGAACTTTTACACTTCTATCTGCTAATTGTAGAGTTATACGTGTGGGTTTGAGTTCACCCATCTGAAGCTTATTGCAGATTGATATGGGCATCAGACTTACACTTGCCCCAAGATCACATAGAGCTCTTTTGATTTCAAAATTCCCAAGTTTGACAGGAATAGAATAGCTACCTGGATCAATTAGCTTTTTAGGAAGACTATTCTGCAAGATAGCACTGCACTCTGCTGTTAATGAGATAGTAGAACTTTCTTCAATCTTTCTTTTGTTTGACAATAATTCCCTAAGAAACTTCCCATAAGAAGGCATCTCTTTGATAGCATCTAAGAAAGGGATATTAAGTTCTAACCTCTTCAAGATCTCCATAAACTTCTTAAACTTCTCTCCAAGCCTAGCTTGCACTAATCTTTGCGGAAACGGAACAGGTGGTACATAAGGTCTGACTGGAGCAACTGTGGGTTCCTTCTTCTCTTCTTCAATCGCTTCTTGAACAACCACATTTTCAGATTGAATTTTCTCCCCATCTTCTTCAACAATAAAATTATCACTAATCATCTTCATTTCTGGCCCTTGAAATTCTTGATTACTTCTTAACGTTATAGCATTAACGTGGGCTCTATGTGGTTGTTCAGTTTCGCCAGGAAGTTGGCCTGAAGACTTGTTAAGTTGATTCAACTGTTGAGCAATTTGAGTGATTGAATTCTCCATTAACTTGTTATGAGCCTTTATCTCATTTATGCATGAGTCAAAGTAATCATTCTTCTTTGCTTGTGTAGAGATAAATCCTTCCAAAAGATTCTCCAAGTTAGATTTTTGTGGCTGAGCTTGTTGAAAACCTGACGGCTGAGAAAAATTATTTTGTGGAGGTTGAGCTTGAGCCTGGTTATTTCTGTAGGAGAAATTAGGATGATCTCTCCAACCTGGATTGTATGTGTTGGAGTAAGGATTATATTGTGGCCTTTGATTTTGGTTGTAACCTCTCTCGAGTATTAATGGCTTCTCTAAAAATACACTCAAGCCTATTTTCATGGTATCATGCAATTTAGAGACATTAAACACAGCATCCTAACTTCCTAACAATCCGTTCTACCTATTTTCATGGAGAAGTTCACGTCCTTATTGGATAAATCACAACCATCTAAGTCCAAATTTCGATGATAAATAGATATTAGGTTCAAACAATACGCATAATCACGTCTGACATGTTATTGTTAATTAAGCACAACTCAATAAGCAAGAGCATACAACATAACTAAATTTGGGGTTTGTGGAAAATCATACATCAATCATAACTAGGGTTCAGCTTAACCCTAGATTAAATATCTACTCACTCATAATTAAACTAACAAAACACATAATATAATAAGAACACATGATAATATTAAGAACAGAGAATAAAAACCTTTAATCTTTCTCCAAGAAGAAAAGTACAAGTCTCCCTATGTCTCTATGTATCTATGTATATGTATCTATCTATCTCCCTCTCTCAGATCTGATGTTTATATACATATTCTCAAATATTTTAATGCCTTGAGGAAAGTACAAGTACGTTTCCTAAACTGATTCTGTTTTACAAGGAAAATTCGTAGCTGACTTTTCTTCAGTAATTCTGAGCCGTTCCTGATGTAATTTGATAATTGGACCACTTTAGAATAAAAGGGATTTCCATTATCTTCGTGTGGACTATTAAATCGTCCAATTCTGACTTCTAGATCTCAAAATATGACCCAAACAGTGAATTATGTGCAGACAGTCCAACAAATCCGAATTTCCTTCTAATAAATCTCCAAATTAAGCTTTTTATTCTTCAATCCTTCCAAGTTTAGGATTTCCATGCTTCCTACAATAAAACATTAAAATTTATTAAATAAAAATCCAATTAAATGCAAAATATAATAAATATGAGGAATAAAATCATATAAAATATATATAAATATATACTCTATCAGGTACACTGTCGACAGACTAGTGGATATTTACTTGAAGGAAATAGTGGTACGACATGGAGTCCCAGTCGCCATAGTATCTGACCGAGATCCCAGATTTAACTCCAGATTCTGGAGGAGCTTCCAGGAATGTGTAGGAACCCGGCTGAACATGAGTACTGCCTATCACCCCCAAACGGACGGGCAAAGTGAAAGGACTATCTAAACACTAGAGGATATGTTAAGGGTCTGTGCTATAGACTTTAAAGGGAATGGGGATGATCACCTACCACTGATTGAGTTTTCCTACAATAATAGTTTTCATTCAAGTATAGGAATGCCGCCTTACGAGGCCCGTTATGGAAGAAGATGTCGATCCCCCTTGTATTGGGATGAAGTTGGGGAGCGAAAGATGCTTGGACCCGAAGTGGTCCAACGGACTAAGGACATAGTAGATCTAATCAGAGGGAGGCTGGTAGCAGCCCAAGATAGACAAAAGAAGTATGCTGATTTAGCCCAGAAGGACAAGGAATATGAAGTGGGAGACCTAGTGTTCTTAAAGGTATCTCCTTGGAAAGGTTTGATGAGGTTCGGAAAGAAAGGATAACTGAGTCCTAGATATATTGGACCATTTGAGATCTTAAGACGTATTGGAAACTTAGCATATGAGCTAGCATTACCCCCAAACCTGCAACAAGTGCACAATGTGTTTCATGTTTCAATGCTGAGGAAGTACAACCCGGATGCTAAGCACATAGTGGAATACGAACACGTGGACATGCAGCCAGACCTAACCTATGTGGAGCAACCAGTGGAAATCATAGATCAAAAGGAACAAGTGCTCCGAAATAAGGTCATCAAGCTAGTCAGAGTTTTGTGGCAAAATCATAATGTGGAAGAATCAACTTGGGAGCTAGAAAACGAAATGCTGGAGAGATATCCCCATTTGTTTTCAGAGTGATTCCGGGACGGAATCCTTTTAAGGAGGGGAGACTGTAAGACCCCAGATTTTGGGTAGAAACAAAAACTTTTATTTTATGTTGATGTATGTACGAATAGTAGTAATGAATTGAGAATCAAGTTATGAAATGAATATGGATTTTGGTTTTCAAGTATTCTGTGAATAGTGAGAATAGACTGACCATTTAGATAAGAATAATCTCTCTGGAAAATAAGAATATAACACCCAAGGAAGAAAAGTATTTTATGTCATCCAAATCAATATCTGGTATGCATCCGACAACTCCGTAAACAAGATAGCGTATGCCCGAGAAAGCTCTAGAACATTGTCTAAGTACAAGAAATAAAGAGGAAATAAAGCAGGAATATTGGAACGGATAATGATCCAAATGATTATGGATGAATAGTGACTTTTGTTAAAAACCACTGATGAATAGTAAAAATTTTCATTAAAAAGTTTTCAGACCACCCTATATACGGGACGATATAATGAACTTTCAAAGCAGTATTAGTGATCTACGATGAAAATAAAGGAATGCAAAAGCTGTCAGAATCGGAAAAATAGCATTTCTGTTTTCTCCGAAATTTCACCAATAACGGACGGATTAATTATTATTTGAGAATATTTGAAGGATTTAGATTATCAATTCTATGGATATGGATTAATAAAAGAATTATAGATATCAAGGATGTACAGGATTAAATATAGACATGGAAGTAACATGTAACAAGATTAGTTCGAGGAATGCAACATTTGGATCATCCATGTGAAAGGAAACGAACCAGTAAAGTTACTTTAACAGAGCCGTTGCATGTGCGACAAGTGTCGAAAGAAGAAGATACCAAGGACCATGACTCACCATTTGACCATTAAAAGATCACAAATATCAAAAGTAATTAAACAAAAAGAAAAACAAAAACATCATCACCATTTTCATCAAACTTTCGGCCAAGAAAAGGAGAAGGGAGAAGTAGATATTTCTTCCACCAACAATTGAAAACAAGAGCTTAAAACGAAGCTAGTGGTTAGTACAAGGTGAGCCATGAATCTTATAGCTTTTCTTTAAGTCTTTCATGTTGAAATTTGAGGTCAAAGATGGAGATGAATAGTAATTTTCAAGAACTAACCTTTGATTCTTGATTTCTTTTGATGATTCAAGCTAGCTTAAGGTTATATAAGGGCTATACAAGGATTATTAGGCTTATACACACTCCAAGGAAGGTATAACTCTTGAACCCTTGTTTATAAATTCGATTTATATGATGAGTTTTAAGTATAGTTTAGTCGGTGTAATCGTAAGATTGATTAAGTGATTTTGATGAAAGTTTGAGGTTGTTTTGATGATAAGCAAGTAAGGGTTGATTTTGACTGATTAGTGATGATTATGGATTAGTATTGATGCTAAAGATTTGACTTGGTGAATTGGTTTGGTTGCGTATGTAAAGTTTATGATTAAACATTGGAATCGTTAAACATAGCCGTTATAATGCCCGATTTTCCTTAACCATTGCTTTGTCTATGATGTTCGGACAAAAGGACTTCTGTCCAGAGTCACCACTGCCTAGTATTGTGTGGGTCTTGTTTCAAGGTTCGTTTTGATATAAAGATCATGTGATTCCGAATTACGGTTTAGGAGAAACGAGTGTTTTAATTAAGGACGTTTCGAGAAACCGAACTATACCACTTAGCCAACTTTGAGGCAATGATCAAACCCCTTAAGTGACTAATCAGAATATGAAACTTTGTGTTAACATACTAGGTTTGTTTAGGAGGACCCTCGAAAATATTTCGTGTTAAAAGGATTTAATCTCTATTTTATAAAAATGTTCGAGTCGAGCGTGCGCAAGAGGATTCTTAAGGAGTTAACTAGAAATCATGTTTTGGTTTAAGTAAAGTACATACTTAGTTTCGTGCAAGTATTCAAGTGATTAACCTTGGATCTTTTGACTATGTATAGATCGTCGGATTGACTCGAGGCACACTACCCCTACCTCACCACCAGGCAAGTTTTCAAAACCTATTCTACTGTTGTTGTGATAATAAACTGTTTTCATATATGTTATGTAAATGCGATATATAAATTGCATGCTTGTTTTTGAACTGCTATATATATAGCAATACTTGAGGATATGATTGATGTGGGGCTTATAAGCTAGATATGGGATATCAGTTATAAGCCAGTTTTGTATATAATGCCCTAGGATAAGGGCGAGTGATTTTCTCTAAGATCAGAAATAATTATATTTCGGTATATGTTAAAGGTTATTTCCGATAAGATATCGGGTAACTGTTACTCGAGGGTTAATTGTTTTATTTAAGAATATTATTTATTAATGTTCATTTTAAGAATATTATTTATTAATATTCATTTGAGGATTATCGACTTACAGAATATTATTTATATTCATTTGAGGATTATCGACTTACAGAATATTATTTATATTCATCTGAGGATTATCGACTTACAGAATATTATTTATATTCATTTGAGGATTATCGACTTACAGAATATTATTTATATTCATTTGAGGATTATCGACTTACAGAATATTATTTATATTCATTTGAGGATTATCGACTTACAGAACAATGTTTTTCCATTTAAATCTGTCTTTTAAAGGGGATTTAAATGCTCGCTCAACTATCAAAAATATGGGAAACCTGATTTAAGTGACTACTACTCTTTTTAAACTCTCAATTCAAAAACTGTCAAGGGACAGATATTTTTCGGAACAATGTAATTGTTGCAAGTCAAATATTGTGTTACCACCTCAACGATCGAGGGGTAAATTCATGGAACAAGTCGATTTCCATTAACAAGCCTAGCTTGGGAAATATTGGGGAATCTTCCTTTCCAACCTAGATATAACTACTTAGTGGAGTCGTATCAACAAGTGTTACACTTGGGGAAAGGAGGACGACCTTTACGTTTCAGAGTCATGGATTTCATCTGAACTAGGAGTGGTGTAAGTGGTCCAGTTGCGATTGACCCATCCAACTTTTTGGCCCCAAATGGGCCGGGAGGTCACTGGAAGGCGGTAGACAATGTCAGGCCGTCGTGATTCTTCCATCTACATGTAGAAAACATATTTGAGCGGTGCGACCTGCTACTGATCATAGCAAGGTTAGGCACAGCGGGCGCGGTAGCAACTCCAGTATTAGTTCATCATCCAATTTGGATATTCCTGCAACATGTATTGGGGTGAAGAACCAGTCTTGTTGGCAAGGGGTCGAAAATGCTTGAAATCTGAGTGGCAATAAATTCATACAACTTCACCTTTTATGAATTATGACTCTGATAAATCCTGATTAAGGATATATATGCATACGTGGATTTTGGGTTACGGAAATATTTTAATAATTTTCCTTGTAACTTCATCCTTTATATTATACTAGTTTCTTATCTGTTTAAAGCATAACATGTGGCTACAGAAATACCTTTGAATTGTTATATTTTGGTAATCTGTTATAAGTTATTTTGGTGAGCTCTATTGCTCACCCTTGCTTTATTTATTTATATCACAACAACAGCTAGAGCAGATGGGCCGGTTCAGTCACACCCTGCGAAAGCGGGTAGCAGTCGTCAGAGATTTACCCGTTGATGTCGTAGCCGCCATAGCTGAGGTAGTAACCACCTGTGTTTTAAGCTTTAGCTTTTGTGTATCAGACTTATTTATATTTATGATTAATGTAATCAACGGCAAGAACTTTTAAATGCTCTGTAATCTTTTGGGTTTGTAATAACTTATAACTTGTGGATCCTATGACTAGATACTTATTTCAATTTCATCTCTGGGACTATAACTAGTTGAGTGTGTATGGTGATGTATTGTGGGGTCACAGCATGTAGTTTAATTGTTTTGATTCAACTGCAAGTATTATTGATGGGAATTGAGACCGTAACGACCGGATCCCCGACCCCGGATATGGGGCTGTTACATAAAGCCTTCCAGCTGCTGCATACTGATATATGGGGGCCTTACAAGGTGGCTACAAGAGGCAAGTATAGATACTTTCTCACATTGGTAGATGACTACAGTAGGATGACTTGGGTGTACTTACTGGAAAAGAAATCAGACTATCTGTCAACTTTGAAATTATTTCAACAACATGTGAAAACACAATACAAGGGTGAATTCCAATAAAGCAGGTCTGACAATGCCCTAGAGTTTGCTGATAAAGCATGTGTTGAATTCTTCTGTAAGCAAGGAATTACACACCAAACTTCATGTCCCTACACACCTGAACAAAATGCAAGAGTGGAAAGGAAGCATAGAAATGTTTTGGAAATGGCAAGAGCTCTTAGATTTCAGTCAGGTTTGTTTTTATCTTATTGGGGTGACTGTGTATTAACTGCTGTCCACATTATAAATAGACTGCCCAATGCTGCTTTGAAATTCATCACACCCTATGAAAAAATGTTGAATGAACCTGCTCCTTATGATCATATGAGAGTCTGAAAGGCATATGTCTAGGCCTATTTGTAAACACCGAGATTCTACTCAACTTTAATTAAGATGTAATAAGTAAATAATAAAAATCAGATGTCACAGGAATCTCAGAAGATTATATCTATCAAGAGAATGAAGATTAAAGGCATCTACAGTCTTGAAGTGATTCTACATTTAAAGAAGTTCAATTTATTGTTCAAGCCTCAGTGAAGTATTTAAGGAAGTGGAACTATTTAAAAGTGACAGAGATTTCAGAAGTGTGACGGGAAAAAGTACAGGTTACAGTCCTTTGTTTAAATAGAAGGAGAAAAGAATCACAGCTTAAAGTCAAGTATGAAGAACAACCATTAAAGTTTGTCGCTCATGAACCAGACAGTACATGGAGTGTCAACGTCAGCCAGTGGAAGTTCGTCATCAATTTTAGTGGTTCTAAGAATTAGTTTAATTCTTTTTTAATATTATTCAATAAGATAATTAATTTAGATCTTAAGTAATTTAATATATAAATTAATTCTCCAGAATTAATTTATTTATGAAATTATTTGAGTTAGTTATTTAATTTATTTAATTAGTGAATTAATTCTAAATGAATTAATTCATTTATTAAATCAATTAAAAGTAGAATTTATTAAAACTGTTTTAATCCTAATTCTATTTATACTAGTAGTACTATCTGTGTTGGTACTACCGATAGTACTACCAATACAAATTGATAGTACTACCGATAGTACTACCAGTTCTATTGGTTAGTACTATTAGTATAAATCTAAATGAAATGGTTTGGCGCGTGGAAAAGATGCTCTATGTCTTGTGTTAAATACTTGTTTGATCAAACAAGGCAGGGCATCACTTTTACAACTGAAAGAAGCAATACAAAACATTCTATCTTTCTCTTCTACCATTTACTCCGAGCCAACTGCAAAGCTTCATTAATTTCTTGTAATAAATTCTAGCAAGTAAAGTTATATTCAATCAACTAGAATTCAATTACTAGTACTGCTTTGACAATCTAGCGGATCATAATCCCTAGAATTTCTATCGAACTACTTTTTAGTATTCGATCCTTTTATTACAAATATAGATAAATTCATGTCGAATTTATTCTAGATTTGTTTTAACAAGAACTCTGTAATCTGTACACAGAATTGTAACACCCTTCAAGTTCAATAGAGTTTTATTTAACTTGAATCTTGTTTCATTTTATTCCGTAGATAATTTGTTATTGAAATTGTTAAATCTACTATCAATACAAATTCGATTAAACGGTACTGTTTGTATTCAACCCCCATTCTACAAATATATCAGGACCTAACAATTGGCATCAGAGCCTTTTGATTGATATACAAATCAAAGATCCAATTGTTTTGAGACTTTTTCTTAAACTCTGAAATTTTTATTATTCTTTAAAAATCTCAAAAGATGTCTACCACACAGAAAGTTGGTACAGTCAAAATCCCCATGTTCAGCAAGGAGCATTATCCTATGTGGAAGAAGAAAATTCTCTTATTTCTTAAAGTTGCTAATGTTAAATACATTGATGTGCTGAAGAATGGTCCCAAAGTCCCTATGATTATTGAGGGAGAACTAATAGAGAATGATGTTGTTACTAGGGCTGCTAGGATGTACCCTAAAGATCCCAAGGATTACACTCCTGATGAAAAAGAGGATGTTACCTTGGATTCCTGTCTACAGCTGATCCTTGTTGATTGTCTTGATCCTATCATGCCTAATCATGTCCTAAACTGTGATACTGCCAAACACATTTGGGACACTATAGAGATAATCAATGAGGGGACAGAGGAAGTTAGAGAGAATAAGCTGGAAATTCTCACCTCTCAATATGAGCATTTCAGATCAAACCCTGGTGAAGGTATCTCTGAGGTTTTTGAGAGATACAACAAATTAATCAATGATCTGAATCTCAATGGGAAGCACTACACTATCAAGGAAATTAACAAGAAGTTCCTACTTACACTTCCACCTCATTTGGAGCACAGAATATCTGCCATTAGAGAAGCAAGAGATCTGAGAGAGATTGCTTTGGAAAGACTGTATGGTGTTCTGAAGACCTATGAGCTGGAGCAGATTCAACAAAGGGAGCTATATGGAACTGGGAAGATAGTTAGTACTTCTACTGCATTGTCTGCTGAAGTCCCACAGAAACTGAAAGTGAATGCTGTTCAACCTTCCAGTTCTAACATGAATGTTATTGATGCTGAATATGGTTTAACATCCATTGATCAATCTGGTGGTGACTTCTATTCTTTAGAGGAACTTGATCAGCTGGAGGATGGTGATTTGACTTTGATAGTCAGGAAGTTTGGGAAGTTCATATTCAAAAGGAATCCCAATCTTAAGTTCAGGCCCAAATTTCAGAGAGGTGGATCTTCCTCTTCAAGTAGCACAAGGGGTGGCTACAAAACTGGAACTATGGAAAGGAGCACAATCAGATGCTACAATTGCAATGAGTTGGGTCACTTTGCTACTGAATGCAGAAAGCCAAAGCAAGTGACAAGGAACACATTTGATTCTAGCAAGAAGAACAAGATTGGGAAAGCCTATGTTGCTGAAGGAAAGAGTTGGGATGACACTGATAGTGATGAAGAAGCAGGTGAGATTGGGAACCTTGCTTTGATGGATAAAGAGGCAAGCACTTCATCTTCATACATGTCAGTGGTAAAGTTCACTGATGCTGAAATGATCTATCATCTTGGTGGTACTATTTCTTGTGCACGCACTGAAAATGATAGAATAATTCTTTTGAATACAGCTCTTGAAAAGGAGATAAAAGAATTAAAACTTGTGCATGTTAATCAGAATGAACTTACTGAGAAAATAGCATTTCTTGAGAATAGGGTTAAATGTTATATTCAACTGGAAACCATTCTCAAAGAAAAGAATAGTGAGCTTAAGACTAAAGCTAATGCCTATTACAACTCTTGTAAGACTGCTAAAGAAATCATCAATAAATAATGCATTGATCATACAACAGGAATAGGGTATGACTATAATGAGTCTATTGGTGAATTAAGCATAAATACCCCTAATAGAGTCATTGTTGAAGAAAGGGGTATACCATATGTGCTTATGGGTATTGAAACACCTTTCTTTAGAGAGTCCCAAGGAGAACCTCTGAATGAATACTCTATCATCATTGCAGAGGAGATACTTGAAGAAGATCTTGCTTGTAAAGCTGAACAGTCCAACAAGTGTATATCTGATATACCAGTCAAAGTTGTTACAACTAGAAAGACTAAATCAGATATCCATAAGTTGGATCAAAACAACTGTAGAACTAACATGTCTGCTGTTAATTCTTCTCATAAAGCATGTGGTGTGATTAATTGCATGTCTTGTGCTGTCAATGTTATGTATGCTTATTTTAATAGTAAGCATGTGTCTAATGATAAGACTGCTCCACGTCAACATGTTAATAATAAGAAGCATGTTAGAGCTAAGACTACTAGTCCTCCTAAGACTAGAGTGGATTCATTCATCCCTAAGCCCAATCAGAAATGTGTTAAGGCTGGGTATAAATGGAAACGCTCTTTTGTGAAAGAGGTTGAAGTAGTTGTAGCTAAAAAGGTTGTTTTGCCTGACAAAGGCCAGTTCTTTAAGTATGCTGGACCCAATCAAGTTTGGGTTCCGAGGAAGGACTAATCAATTTGGTATTGCAGGGAGTTAAACAGGTAAACCGTGTTATGTGGACTCTTGACAGTGGCTGTTCAAGGCATATGACCGGAGATAGAGCCCTGCTAACAGCAAGGGTATTATGAAAGGATATGGTTGTTTGAAGTTTGGAAATGTTATCATTGAAGATGTATCATTTGTGGAAGGTCTGAGGTTCAATCTTCTCAGCATCAGTCATTTCTGTGACAGAGGATATGTTGTTTCCTTTGAAAGAGAGAAGTGTCAGATCCTTCACAAGAAGAATGGAAAGCCTGCTCTTCAAGGAGTAAGGAAAGGTGACTTGTTCATAGCTGATCTGCACTCTGGATCCAAAGATGAAGTTAATTGTTTTTATGCTAAAGCTTCATCAGATGAAAGTTGGCTATGGCACAAGAAGATGTCTCACCTTAACTTCAAAACCATGAACTCTTTAGTCAAGAGGGAATTGGTTAGAGGTTTGCCTCAGATGGAATTTACACAGGAAGGACTGTGCGAGGCATGTCAGAAAGGAAAGTCAAAGAAAGCTTCTCACAAGGGCACTGACACATCATCAATAACTGAACCACTTCAGCTACTGCACATGGATTTGTTTGGTCTAGTTAATGTGATGTCCATGTCAAAGAAACAATATGCACTTGTGATTGTTGATGACTTTTCAAAATATACATGGGTTTTATTCCTACATTCTAAGGATGAGACCCCACACCTGGTGATTGACCATATAAAGTTGATTGAGCTGGATTCTAGATTCCCTGTTTGAGCCATAAGGTCAGATAATGGAACTGAATTCAAGAATGCAGTCCTAAATGACTTTTGTGCTAATAAAGGAATAACAAGACGGTATTCTGCCCCTAGAACTCCTCAACAAAATGGAGTAGTGGAAAGAAAGAATCGTACATTGATTGAAGCTGCCAGGACTATGTTAAGTGAGTCTAAACTTCCAATGTACTTTTGGGCTGAAGCAGCAAATACAGCTTGTTATACTCAGAATCGAACTTTAATCAACAAGGACTTAATGAAGACTCCTTTTGAGATCATGAACAACAAGAAACCAACTGTCAAGTACTTTCATGTATTTGGAGCAAAATGCTTTGTGCTTAAAGATGACAATGTTAAATGTGGCAAGTTTGAGGCCAAGGTACAAGAAGCTATTTTTGTTGGTTATTCCAAAAGATCTTACAGGGTTTACTTGGTTGGCAGTCACACAGTAAAGGAAAGTGTCAATGCTACTTTTGATGACACTAAACTCCCCAGTATCCAAAAAGAAGACTCATCTGAAAAGCTGAAGTTTGATAACTTGCCAGACTCAGAATCAGATGATGTAGCCCCACCTGAAGTTATTGCTGGTAATGATAATATCAATGATGATAATGATCATGGTGGTGGTGGTGGAAACACTGGTAACAATGGAGATATCACCAACACTGGAGAAGAATCATCAAGGCAATCAAGCAACAACTCAGGGGGAGCAAATGAAGGATCATCTAGTCACTCACAACATCAAAGTGAATTTCAAGGCGAATCATCAAGATCAAAACTTCCAAGATAGACTGTATGGAATAGAGCTCATCCTTTTGAGCTGATCATTGGTGATCCAGATGTTGGAGTTAAAACTAGAAGTGCAACTCAGAATGAATGTCATTATTCAGCATTTCTATCTGAAATGGAGCCAAAGAAAACTGAGGAAGCACTGACTGATCCAGATTGGGTGATTGCTATGCAAGATGAACTCAATCAGTTTGAACAACAGCAAGTCTGGAAACTGGTACCCAGACCAAAGAACAAGAAAGTAGTTGGTACAAGATGGGTATACAGGAACAAGCTAGATGAGGATGGCATTGTTACAAGGAACAAGGCAAGACTGGTTGCACAAGGGTATTCACAAGATGAAGGCATTGATTATGATGAAACCTATGCACCAGTGGCTAGACTAGAGGCCATCAGGATGTTCTTAGCATTTGCAGCTTACTCCAATTTTAAAGTCTATCAAATGGATGTTAAGAGTGCATTCCTGAATGGTGAGCTTGATGAAGAAGTTTATGTGGAACAGCCCCCTGGCTTTGAAAATCAGGAGCTGCTAGACTTTGTGTACTTTCTCTTCAAGGCTATCTATGGTCTCAAACAAGCCCCAAGAAAATGGTATGACACTCTCTCTGGTTTTCTTTTAGAAAATGGTTTTGTTAGAGGTATCATAGACAAAACTCTTTTTTCAAAGAAACACAAAAGTGATATGATATTAGTCCAAGTCTATGTGAATGACATCATATTTGGGTCTACTAATGATGATCTCTGTAAGAGATTTGCTAAGCTAATGCAGAGTAAGTTTGAAATGAGTATGATGGGTGAGCTGAAGTTCTTTCTTGGATTGCAAGTAAGTCAAAGGTCAAATGGTATATTTATTTGTCAATCCAAGTATCTCAAAGAACTCTTCAAGAAGTATCACATGGAGGATTCAGCATCAGCAAGGACTCCATATTCAACAGTAGTCAAACTGGGAGCTTGTGATAACTCTATCAAGGTAGATATTACAAGCTACAGAGGTATGATTGGCTCTTTACTCTATCTTACTGCTAGTAGACCAGATATTATGTATGCTACATGCTTGTGTGCAAGGTTCCAAGCAGACCCTAGAGATTTACATCTCGTTGCTGTTAAAAGAATCTTGAGATATCTTAAGGGTACACCTAATTTAGGTATCTAGTACCCTAAAGATTCTGGTTTTAATCTTGTTGGATATACAGATTCTGATTATGCAGGTAGTGTTGTGGATAGAAAGAGTACCTCTGGGAGTTGTCAATTCCTAGGAGGTAGATTGATTTCCTGGTATAGCAAGAAACAACAAACAGTTTCCAATTCAACAGCAGAAGCTGAATATATTGTTGTTGGAAGCTGTTGTGCTCAGATCTTATGGATTAGGAATCAATTAAAGGACTATGGCTTTGCATTAGACAAAATTCCCATTTTGTGTGATAATACAAGTGCCATAGCAATCTCCAAAAACCCTGTGCAGCACTCGAGAACGAAGCACATTGATATCAGGTATCATTTTATCAGAGAGCATTTCATGAATGGAACTGTGGAGTTACACTTTGTACCCACAGAAGAACAAACTGCAGATATATTCACTAAATCTGTTGATGAATCCACATTTACCATGTTAGTTGGTAAATTGGGTATGTTAAACAGTCTTAGTGATTGATAATATATCTGTTATGTTTGTTCTCAACAAAAATCATTTTCTCTTGTTGATTAATAAGTGATATTACTGCTCATTCTTGTTTGAAATTGCTTGTTTGTTAATTTAAATGTTTCTGAATATTTTATTTTCTTTAAAAATATTTTTCTCATATTTTTTAAGTGGAGAAATGTATTTTTATTGAAAATATATTTATTCAGAATTATTTAGATGAGTTTCAGATTGTAAATATTGTTGTTTAAATTTTTCTGCAGGTTTATATTAGTTTTATGCATTTCTATATTATTCTGCATATTTTTCTAGGATTTATGGAATTTTCTGTGAATTTTTCTAGACTTGTATCTATTTTTTATGCATTTTTATTCATTTTCTGTAAAGTTTATTAATTCTCAGCTTTTTTCTTTTTATTTATATCTGTTTTTATCTGTTTTTCGTTAGTATTACTAGTTTTGAACTAGTAGTACTATCGGTAGTACTATCCCTTGATAGTACTACTAGTTCATTTTCCTTAGTACTACCAGCATTCTTTTTATTTTGTTTTTTGTTTTTTCCTTTTTATTCATAGTACTGCTAGCTCATTTTCGTAGTACTACTAAGTTTTTTTTTCTATTTTTTTTCTTTCTGTTGATAGTACTACCGTGTTTGTTAGTACTACTAAGTTTTTTAATAGTTTATTTATTTTGCTTTTCTTTTTAATTTACTGATAGTACTACCGTTTCTTTCTTAGTACTATTAGTGTTATTTTTTTTACCATAGTACTTTCAGTGTATATATAGTAGTTTGGTTTATTATTTTTTTTACCATAGTATTTCTACAGTTCATGTTTTAACATAACTGCTTTGAATTTTCTCTGTTTTATTCTCTAAGTAACGAACTGCTGCCCAATTCTTTTTCAGATTCCGGATTCATTACTTGTTAGTTTTAAAAACGGAAACCATCACTGTGTTCATCTTCTCAAGCCCATTAATTTGAGTGTTTAAAATCCAAATTTCATCAAGTTTTTGTGTTCTTGAGTTTTTGAATTCCAAGAGTTTTGTCATTCATTTTTAGGGTTTTAATAGGTGTTTTTGAGTTCTAAAAATATCAGTGTGTGTGGCTTGTGTCAAGGATTAACATACTAAAATTTGATACTTTTTGGAGAACTTTGAAATTTTGGATTTTTAATTAATTTTTATTAATTTTAAAATCCTTAAATTCGAATTATTCATAATTATTTGAGTTTTTGATTTTCTTTGTTAATCTTTGCTTAGTTAATTAAGGCTCAGAATTTTGAGGTTGTTAAAAACAATTATATTGGGTATTTTGATCCTTTGAAATGCCCGGTTGATCGTTTTCGACCTTGGATTCAGTTTTTAAATTCGCAGTGTTGTGTTAGTCGTGCTATATGTTTATCTGCTGATTTAAAGATTGAACCACTGAGATTATTGTGTTCTAGTGCTGTAATTTCTGATGATTTTAATTCTATATCTTTCACAATTGAGCACACATAGTACACTATTACTGAGGGTTTGTTTTGTGAAGTTTTTCAACTTCCTAAGGACAACTTTGATAGGACTCCTTCTGATATTGAATTAATTCAGTTTTTCAACAAAATTCATTATCAAGGTCCTTTGGAGTTGCCCAAAATCAGTAAATCTAATTTGGTCTGTGAATGGGATGTCTTATTTGATACTTTAGCTAAAGTTTTCAGCAATTGTACTAAAAGCAATTTTCAAAATATTCCATCTTTGTTGCAGTACATTGCTTATGCTATTGTGTTTAATGTTAGACTTAACATTGGTCATCTTATATGGAGTCTTATAGTTAGAAGAGTATCAAATGCCAGGATTGATCATGATAGTGGTAGAAAAGTCAGGTGTTTCTATCCTCGATTTCTCACTATCTTAATCAATCATGTGCTAACTGATGCTCACAAGGAGATGTTTTTAAATGCTTTATCTGTTACTTCTCCTACTACTGATCGTAAGTTCTATCAAAGACTCCAAACTTCTCTTAAATTGAACATGACACAAGTGGTAGTCAGCCCATTCATGGCACAGTTCATTCACCTTCCTACTTTTGAACCTTTTGTTCCTGATCAACAACTAGTCATTGCAGCTGGAACTTCAGAAGAACTGCCAATACAGGTAATACATCCTATCTCTGGATCATCTGGCACCTCTGCTGAAACCCAAGTGGTTGATAGGACTGACCAAGAGGTTGTAGATCCACAATCTCTAACCTAGGTCAGAGAGTCAAACACAGTGTCTAATCCTTTAACCTCTCAACCTGAAACTGCTTCATTAATAAGACAAAGGTCAAGTAGTGAACAAACACTAAGTGCACCCACAGCTCTGTCTCCACCTCTAAAGAAAAGAAAAACCTATAGAGAGACATCTGTAAGCCCATCCATGTCCTCCCAACAGGATATGGACTTTGAAATGGCCATTGAACAGTCTCTGGAGACATCCTCTCAACAGGATGAATCTATTGAAATTCGCCATAGGGCCCTGGCAACCTGTAATGAGTCAAGCACTCTCCCATTACTCACAATGGGAGAAGACATCCAAATAGAAGAAACTCAGGACACGTTGTTAGGATAGCACTTAGGATATGAAACAGTGCCTACCATTGTCACGGTAGAAGTGCCTTCACAGGCATCAGAGGGAAAATCTGATTCTTTGCCACTTTTAATAGAATCATTTTCTCCCCTCCCAGAGGGAACATCTCTGGCTCCCCTAAGGGATTTTTCACTCGCAGTTTTTACTGGAGAAAGTGAAAGGCAACCAGGTGAGTCTGTCTCTGAAGCAATTCAGTATACAATGTCAAATATTTTGACAAACTCAACCAGGGATCGGGAATTGCGAACTCCCATTGCACCACCACTGACCTCTCTTGAAGGGGCTAGGGTGATTTCTATTGCAGGTACATCATCTGAGAATTTGGATAGACGGCTAGTGATTAGAGATCAATATCAAACAGAGAGTGATACACAAGCACGTGAGTTGAGTGAAACACCACTGAGAGAAATTGAAGTGAGTGCACACACTGACACAAACACTGCTTCCTTGTTAGCTCAGATAGCTGCTCTACAAAAACAACTGCAAGAAACCCAGGCTGAGAAGGACATTCTAAAAGCACAAGTGGTTGAACGGTCTTCTTCTTCCACCTCTGTAACAAATCAGCTGGGTTTGATTAAAGATGATATTGAAAGCTTGAAGACTACTCTCCTACCAAAGATCAATGCGGTTCAGCAATCTCAAGTACTTTTGGCTTCGGACGTCTCTGATCTTACAACGTCAAATGTTGATTAGTTTGCTACCATTACTGCTCAAGTGGATTTTATTCAGCAAACTGTTGATGAAAATCAATGGTTTAATGATCAAAGATTCTCTAAAATTGAAGGTGGAATGGAGCATCTGAACGAAGGGATGAAGCATCTGTACTATATGATCAAGAATTCACATCAACCTACAACGGAGCAAAGAAAATTCTTTGAGGGAGATGATAATGATGATAAATGAGGATGATGATGTTGATGAGGGAGGAGATAGAAGAGAACAAGGAGATATAAGGGGAACAACTGAAGTGAATCCTAGAGCTTCTAAAGTTCAAACTATAGAGGATTCCTCAACTAAGGGGGAGAAGAACGGAGGAGAAAGAGGAAGAGAAGCTGGAGGAGCTTCTGGAAAAGATAAAGGAAAGGGTAAACAATCAATGGAGGAGTCTGCTTTTGATGATGCCTACTACTACCATGGTGAACAGGATGACTTCCAATTTGACACATATGGTGATCTGGAGAAGACCATACCTGAAGAAGCTTTTGGTGAGGAGGAGGTTGAGGAGGCACACTACACCATAGATTGGCCATAGCAACTCCATATTATGGTTACTATAGGGCCTAAATCAGTTGCCATAGAGTCTATTGCAATGCTTTTGGTAAAATTGGGTGTTAACTTTGCTTGGGTTGGCGTAGGCCCCTATAGCAATGAGTTACTATCATACAGCAACGCCTTAATATCATTGCAATAGTCTTTTATAGCAACGTTTTCCAGTCTATAGCAACAATTTAAATTCATTGCAATAGCATATAACAACCTATTCTTAATCTCTGTTTCTTCTTTAGTATTGCAATACATAGGTTATGGCAACGTTTCAGGTGGCTATGACAACATAATTCTATCTAATAGCAATGTTTTTAATAAGAAAATGACAATAAATGGCAACACTATTAGAAACAATGACAATGGTTTTATAAAAGAAAAATTGGACATGACCTTTTCGTTTACATAGAAATCCACCATTAATATGATATTTCATACAAACCAATCCAAAAGCGTACTTTGGTACATTTTCATCTACCTAAAGACAGTACCAAATCTATTCAGTACAAACTATTAGACAACCAAAGACGGAATGCAAAATAAAACAACATAGTACAATTCTAGTTTACCTTATACATCCACCAAAAGTTTGACATAAAGTAAATAAATATGCACTAAGAGGCGCTAAGTCAAGCATCTGCATCTTCTGCACCTTCTCCATCTGACTTATCTCCATCCTCGACGGAATTATCACATAATTCTTCAACATTGATTTTCAATGTGGGATTCTCTTCAGCTATTTTTTCCAGAATTGTTTTCAATTTCTGGTTCATTTTCTCCTCCATATCAGCAGAGAGTTCTTCTCGTAACATATTTAGAAAGGGAAAAAAGACACAATTAGAACTAAACAAGTGAGCACTTCGGAAAACATAGTTAGGTAGTACTGTAATAACATGCATATGTATGTAAAAAGTACTTATTTCCTTCAATCCAACTTGGGAAAGGCACCCTGTAGGCACTCTCAATTACGCTGGCACCCTATAGTAATGTCTCAATGAACATTGCCCGTCCAGAAAATGGGTAGATTTTAAATCGATAGTAGAATTTTTTAAATAATAGAAAGCTGTTAAACCTTGACCCAGATAGATAATTACTAGCTCATAGTACATTTAACAAACCAAAAGTCAAGTTCACAAGAGGCACATGGTATAATCATCAGGATGCAAGTTTATAAAAAGAAGACAGTTTAACGGTTATAGTTCACCGCTTGTTCAGAGTCACCAGACATGCCCGTCGACAGCTGACATTGGTCCAGAGCCATTCTGATTGCCTTGCAAACTTCAATTTTGCAATTTGACAAAGTCTGTAACATATAAACAATATGATTATGCATCTTAACTAAACTAATTGATCACCAGGATGAAAAATACAAGAGCCATAGATTGCGGAAGTAGGAAAACACAAGTATTCCCATGAATTAAAAGTCAAAATTATATAGAGAAAGAACTGACCCTAATAAAAATAAAGTTTAAAATTACTGTGGCATAATAGCACAAAGAAGATATGAAATTACCTTGAAATTCTCAGGAGTTGAGGAATAATATGCCATTCCAATTGTCATTAAACCAGAAAACTTAAGATTTGGCCAGCCCATTCTAACATGTTTCACTAGCTCTACACAACCTAACCTGAGGGATCAACACCAGATTATGCTGCCCAAAAAGCACAATCATAGATTCATATGCTCACAGATCTCATACTTTGATAATAGAAAGTGGAGAGCAACTAAAAAGACAAACTTGGATGAAAAACGACAAGATTAATACACTAAAACTTATGAATGAGTAAAAAGAATGAATGCTTGGGATTTCATCTGCAAGCAACTTCAAGACATATTATGCAAACTTTGGAAAACAGGGAACAAATTTAAAATGAATTCATGGAAGAGTAAGGTTATAAACGTGAGTAGGCATTACATTACTGCAGCAAAAACGAAGCCTACCAGTTTCCTGATTTATTGCACTAGCCAGGGATGAATCTAACTCGTTGTATTCCACTACAGCAAGAGGACCACCTTTCCCTCACCTTACAAACTCGCCAACCTTTTCTTGAGGGTAAGCCTGCAATCAAATTATTCTATGATGGCTTAATAGGGTACGACATATTAGAGAAATTTGCGTAAAACTAAAGGCACTATATAACCTAAAGAAGCTAGTAGATGATTCCATAATTTTAAAATCTTGAATTACTATAAGTTCTTGTACAACAGGTGAGGGGCTTAATCAGATCATATATCTTTAATTGAATGTATAAATGTACTAGTAAATTTAGTTAATTGACAAAGGCAACTCTGTAATTACCTTTAATTATCCGTTGTTCTAAAATACATATCCGTAAAATATAATCTTTTGGGACTCTTCTGATCACTTGTCATTAGCTGAACCTCTAAAACCATGGAGCAATAAAATCAGTGCCATAACAGTGCAATTGTCCTTGAATACATTCATAGTTTACAATTTAAGTGTGTCATTTGCCACCTCAAGTATATGTATGCTCGTTCATCTTCGTTGTAGTTTCCACACACATTCACAATAGAAAATCAAGCAAGCCAAATACGAAAAACAGGGCACATTGAAGAAAATATAGTTTATAAAAGAACCCAAATTGAAAAAAGACACAATTAAAGATCAACAAACAAAAAAGCAAAGCATGCATACACAAAATACGCATTAACAAAATTGAATACATACATTAGCATACATACACAAAAGACCCCCCCCCCCCCCCAAACTGAGTTAGAACAAAAAAAAAACCCCAAAATGAGTTGGAACAAAGCACAATAAAAAGGCAAAAAACCCCCCACAAAACAGAGCATTCTAAAAAGAAATTATCTACACATATTGATACAAGAAACATGAAGAAAACAATCAAATCAAACACAAAAACCCTTATTTAACAAGCAAATAGGAGTAAAAAAACCCTAATTAACTCATACGAAAAAAGCCTAATTAAATCGAACACAAAAAGCCCTAATTAACTCATACATAAAACGGTTTGATCTTTAAAAGCCCTAATAATTTCAAGCTAATAAACATTAAAAGTCCAAGAATCGAGTTGAACATACCTCGTGTTTGAGCTTTAATCTTAAAAATTTAGTCCTCGTGCTTCCGTCTTTGAGCTTCTATATTCTCGATTTGCAGTCTTTGAGCTTCTATATTCTCGATCTGCAGTCTTTGAGCTTCAATCGATCTCTAATCGATGTGTTTAAGTGGTGGCTGGTGTGTACATGTTTGAGCAGCCTATTTGCGTAAGTGTGTGTCCGTGATTTGTGTCGAAGTGTGTTTTTCTCTAAGTGTATTTTTGCCCGCTTTTGTTTTTCTTTTTTCAATTTGGACCGCGGAAATAAAATGAGAAAGCCCGCTTCAATTTTAGCAGCCCGCCAACATTGGTTCCAAAAATTTTGTACTCTATAGCAACCAGCTTATAAAATCATTGCAGTAGCTTTGGATTTTTATACTTTTTATATGTTATTGTAACCAATTAAAAAAGCATTGCAGTATATCGAAAATTTTATAAACTTACCTGGAAATGTCAATCAATGGCAACGGTTTTTCGACATTTTTTTAAATTTTGGTTGCCATATCCAATCTATGGTGTTGTGGCAGCCAACTTTGATGATTGGTAAGATGAAGCTGAATTATATACACCTGACCCTTTGTTTCAAAAGGAGTTGAAGAAGAAGCAATCAGAGTTAAGGAGAAAGGAGGATGAGAATGCTAAGGTCTCCGACATCATATCTCAGAGGCTAAAAATTCAAAAGGCTGAACATGAAGACAAACAACGTATTCATAGTATTCATGTCAAAAAAAGGAGATTGGATGTCAGGATGAAGCAAGGAGGCAAATGGGATAAGGCAAGGGAGATGTTTGATATCCCTCAGAGAAGCACAAACAATGATGCTACTTTTCTGAAGCTGCTTGAGAAGATCAGAACTGTTAATCCAGACAATTGATTATACATGAAGGCATTGAAGGAAGATATCCTAAGGATTACGTCTGCATTTGACCAAGTGAGGCAAGAACTGTATATCTATGTGTCAAGGGCTCTTGAAGGGTCATTCACTGTTTCTCTTGAACTACTCCAAAGAAGATCTCTCTCTGAATTGTGGATCCTAATGAGTAAGGTAAAGAGATCTTCTTGCTTGAACGAGATTCTATATGACCGACTGAGAGATTCTGCTATGAAGGCCAGCCCTCAAGTTGTAGACTTTCCTTATGAAGTCAAAATCTAAAGAGGTACAACTTTGGAGACTGTAAGGCTGGATCCTGATTCTTTGAAGCTATAGACTGCTATGCAACTGATGAAGTTGGAGAATCTTCTGAGAACTTCTGGGTTTACTACTGAAGATAAGTCTGAAGTTGCTGATATGATTTCAGACTACTGCACGGAGAAAGTTCCAAGGTATGCTCATATGAAGAACAGATTGAAGAAGATCACCACTCAACCAGTAATGCCAAGTGGTGTGGTTTCTGAAAGTGATCGTGTCCTTGACAAAGATCTTCTAGTCACCTTGCAAGAAGCTGAAGAAGGTGAAATTAGAGACTAAAGGCATGATGTAATTAGCTCAATTTGTAAATGTTAAATGTTTAGAGCTAGGTAAATCAAGATAGGGAAATGTATCATTTGTTCAGACTAGAGGAACATCTATCTTGTATTTATCTTTACTGTTTGAATCTGGAAATTGTTATATTTAATCCAGAACTTTTTATTATTTGCTTGGCTCTTAAAAGTCTTATCTTTTCTTGTTTTAGTTGAGTTATCCTCTAGAGTATTTGGTTGTTATTATCTAACAAACAAATAGGGGGAGATTGAAAGGCATATGTCTAGGCCTATTTGTAAAGACCGAGGATTCTACTCAACTTTAATTAAGATGTAATAAGTAAATAATAAAAATCAGATGTCACAGGAATCTCAGAAGATTATATCTGTCAAGAGAATGAAGATTAAAGTCATCTACGGTCTTGAAGTGATTCTACATTGAAAGAAGTTCAATTTATTGTTCAAGCCTCAGTGAAGTATTCAAGGAAGTGGAACTATTTAAAAGTGACAGAGATTTCAGAAGTGTGACGGGAAAAAGTACAGGTTACAGTCCTTTGTTTAAATAGAAGGAGAAAAGAATCACAGCTTAAAGTCAAGTATGAAGAACAACCATTAAAGTTTGTCGCTCATGAACTAGACAGTACATGGAGTGTCAACGTTAGCCAGTGGAAGTTCGTCATCAATTTTAGTGGTTCTAAGAATTAGTTTAATTCTCTTTTAATATTATTCTATAAGATAATTAATTTAATCTATGAATTAATTCTTTCAGAATTAATTCATATATTAAATTAATCAATCTAGATCTTAAGTAATTTAATATATAAATTAATTCTCCAGAATTAATTTATTTATGAAATTATTTGAGTCAGTTATTTAATTTATTTAATCAGTGAATTAATTCTAAATGAATTAATTCATTTATTAAATCAATTAAAAGTAGAATTTATTAAAACTGTTTTAATCCTAATTCTATTTATACTAGTAGTACTATCTGTGTTAGTACTACCGATAGTACTACCAATACAAATTGATAGTACTACCGATAGTACTACCAATACAAATTGATAGTACTACCGATAGTACTACCAGTTCTATTGGTTAGTACTATTAGTATAAATCTAAATGAAATGGGTTGTCGCGTGGAAAAGATGCTCTGTGACTTGTGTTAAATACTTGTTTGATCAAACAAGGCAGGGCATCACTTTTACAACTGAAAGAAGCAATACAAAACATTCTATCTTTCAATTCTGCCATTTACTCCGAGCCAACTGCAAAGCTTCATTAATTTCTTGTAATAAATTCTAGCAAGTAAAGTTATATTCAATTAACTAGAATTCAATTACTAGTACTGCTTTGACAATCTAGCGGATCATAATCCCTAGAATTTCGATCGAACTACTTTTTAGTATTCGATCCTTTTATTACAAATATAGATAAATTCATGTCGAATTTATTCTAGATTTGTTTTAACAAGAACTCTGTAATCTGTACACAGAATTGTAACACCCTTCAAGTTCAATAGAGTTTTATTTAACTAGAATCTTGTTTCATTTTATTCCGCAGATAATTTGTTATTGAAATTGTTAAATCTACTATCAATACAAATTCGATTAAACGGTACTTTTTGTATTCATCCCCCCTTCTACAAACATATCAGGACCTAACAGAGTCTTTGGTTGTCTGTCATTTGCTTGTAATCCCACTCAAAGTAAAGATAAGTTTGCAGCTAAAGGTGTTCCATGTGTCTTTTTAGGATATCCTGGCTCAACCAAGGGCTTTAGATTATTAAACCTTGTTACTATGCAACCTTTTGTTACTAGGCATGTGTTGTTTAATGAAAAGGTTTTTCCCTTAAATGCAAATTCTGAGCACTCCTATATGATACCTCTTCCTACTACTATGCCTCAGCCACAAACTCCACAATATGATGATGAAATTTATCTGCCTGATCAAACTGAAAAAGTGAATCAACACACTGTTATTGATTCTGCATTGGAATACTCTCATTCATTACCTCACTCTTCTAGTACCTCAGATACCTTTACTGATACATCAACCTGTACTACACACACTCAACCTACTGCTCAACCACCAGAGTTAAGAAAATCTAAAAAAAATTCAAAACCCCCTGTTTGGTTAGCAGATTTTGTCACACCTCCACAATCAAATTCTGCCATAAGTGCTTCTGCTGTAGCTTCTTATTCTCTTAATCCTAAATTCACTTGTTGCTTGGCTGCTATTGTTCAAAATCAAGACCCTGTAACTTTCAACCAAGCCATTAAACATGAAAAATGGATAACTGCCATGAACCAGGAACTTGCAGCTTTGGAGTTAAATGACACTTGGGAAATTACTGAATTACCACCTCATAGAAAGGCTATTGGTTGCAAATGGATCTATAAAACTAAGTTTAAGCCTGATGGTAGTGTAGACAAATACAAGGCTAGACTTGTGATTCTAGGTTACAGACAAACTTATGGAATAGATTATCTGGAAACTTTTGCTCCAGTTGCTAAGATGTCAACTGTTAGGGCTGTTCTTGCTGTAGCTGCCATACATGATTGGCCAGTGTATCACATGGATGTGTCTAATGCATTCTTACATGGCAATTTAAATGAGGTTGTTTATATGAAAATGCCACCAGGTTATTCAGGACTTGGAAGCAGGATTGTTTATTCTCAAGAAGACATTGCTGGCCCTTCATCAGTTGCTTTGGTTTGTAGACTTAAGAAATCACTCTATGGCCTTAAACAAGCACCAAGAGAGTGGTTTCAAAAACTTTCTGTCACATTGCTTTCTGATGGCTATGTTCATTCCAAGGCTGACTACAGTTTATTCACCAAAAACAGTCATGATGCTATCACCCTAGTTCTTATCTATGTTGATGATCTTTTGATCACTGGAAGCTGTGACCACTCTATATCTGATCTCAAGAAGTTCTTATGCAGCAACTTTCATATAAAGGATTTAGGTCCTGTTACCTATTTCTTGGGCTTAGAAATTGAGAGATCTCCCAGTGGATTTTTTGTTTCACAGAAGAAATATGTTCTAGATTTACTACAGGAATTTGGGATGATGTCTGCTACTCCTTTGAAGCTTCCTATGGATACACACATCAAATTGACTCCGGATAAAGGTGATTTACTGACTGATCCACACCAGTATCAGAAATTACTTGGAAAGCTCATCTACTTGACAATCACAAGGCCTGATCTCTCATATCATGTCCACAATCTGGCTTAATTTATGCAAAAACCTACTACTGCACACATGAAGGCATCCAGGAGAGTTCTCAGATACTTACTCACAAATCCAGGACAGGGCATTCTGTTGGCTTCTAATTCTGCTGCTCAACTTACTACTTTCTGTGACAGTGATTGTGTGACGCCCTCCAAACCCGGGGTACAGATTTGAGGAGTCATCCGACCAACGGAACACTATTTAACACATGCATAATATATATAAAGACACAATTACCCCTTGACCAAGACCGCATCCAGATTATGGCAATGAACACAAGCTACTACAATCTTTTATTATTACAATACCAGTTTTATCAGAGTTATTACATCACAACTAAAGTTCAAATCTAGACATTAATCTAGAAAAGCAAAACAACAACTACCCTGCCAATAACAATGACTCGAGGGGCTCTCCTGGCTGCTGGTGAACTATCGGTCACGCTATGCCAACTCATACTCTCGCTTCACTGGAATAGGGTTAGAAAACAACAAGCAAGAGTGAGCCAAAATTGCTCAGCAAACATCAACGAATCATTTCTATCACAGTTGTAAGGATATGAATTTATGATCTCAGAATCAACAATATTTAGCTAACACATGCTTTGTATCAATAATGATTGAAGTAAAGAATTAGAATTTGGCTTATACATTTTATTCAAATCAAAGGTTGTGCTGCTGGCCAGCCACGCATCAACCCCGGACTAGCTCATGTCATAGTCCTCTACTGGATCCCAGGCCAATCTGGGCCTTAAGTTATTCCGACCATAAATATGGCCCGACCAATTACTGGTCCATTTTTAAAAACACATGCCAAATCTATAATAGGGTATAAACAATAACATGCTCAATAAGATAAACTGAATGTATAGTAATTGCAAAAGAGCTTCAACTGTTCAGTATCAACGAAGATCGAGAAAGAATCATGGAGTAATTTCAATGGTACAGTGTACTCATTCAATAAGGAAATCAATATTGGTAATCGTTAATCAATGACCGTAATCGGTAGTCAAGATGGAAGTCAAATAATCGATGGTTGTCAATGATAATCAAAGGATGATAAATAACAACAATAGGTGGTAAACAATAATCAAGTGAATTGGAAATAAGGGTTTCCGATGCAGATCAAATCAAAGAATCAAGAATCTCTAAGGAAATGGAATCAGTTGTCCAAATGCGGTTAAAAGATTGATAATTTGAATTGTTCTGGGGATAACGGTATTCAAGTAATCAAGACAATAATAAATTTTATCACAAGTAAGGGCACAGATACTTGCCTGGTCTAAGCTGCTGTCGGATCGACTCTGCTCACTCTACTTTCCCCTTTCCCTTGCTCCGGGAACTCGATTCTATAATTAAACAACTCATCACAATAAGTCTAACTATTCTCGTTCTACTCTCGACACTTATTCAACC
The DNA here is from genome assembly GCA_030848705.1 of Heracleum sosnowskyi. Taxonomy (NCBI): domain Eukaryota; kingdom Viridiplantae; phylum Streptophyta; class Magnoliopsida; order Apiales; family Apiaceae; genus Heracleum; species Heracleum sosnowskyi. The sequence continues at coordinate 35,891,561 of CM061242.1, forward strand.
AATAATCACATTTAAACAAGTAACTGGTTACGTATCGGACGTCCGGTATAGTTTACGATATTTAAAACTCAGATATTTGCCCTAGTACGGGCATATACAGACTATAAAACACAACACACAATTAATATGAACCATATAGCACTTATAAACATTTTTAAAACATCATACGGAACTTATTCGAATTTTAATAAGTCATTACTAATTTTTAAATCAAAAATCGGATTTTTAAATCCAATATAAACATTTAAATGAAAATAAATCAATTAATAAAATTAATTGACACTCTTTAAATACTCAAACTAATTTTAAATAATTAAATAGGCTTGAAAATAATTAAACTGAATTTTTAATTAATTAAATCTAATTAATAATTAATTTTTAAGAATTAATTGATTAAAAGAATTAACCAATTAATTAATAAATTAATTATTAATTAAAAATAATTAAAATAATTAAGTTTAATCAATTTTCGGATTTAAAATAATAAATATAATTTATCAGAATTTTTCTGATATTAAAATATATTTTTAAAATAAAAATATGAGTTTTTAAAGTTTTTAAACTATTTTCGAATTAAATTTAAAAATAAAATTCAAAAACAGTTTTCTGAAAATGAATTAGGGTTTTGAAGATTGAAACCGGGTCGAAAAATCGGGTAAACGGGTCGGGAAGAACAATTCCAGGTCGCCAAGAACAACCCACCGGATTCTGGGTTTTCCAGAATCCGGCCGGTCTCCGGCCGCCGGAATTCTTCGATTCCGTCCAAACACAAATCAAACCAGAGGGCTTTTGTTCGCCTTTTCAAGCCAAACAAAACCCACACATCAAAACATCTGTCCCTAGCCGGAATCGTGCCCAGAATCCGTTCAAAGAATTCTCCGGCAACGACCTCGGCCGGAAACCCGATCTACCTATTCCGTACATGAAACTCAAAGATTAATATACCAAAATGAAGCTTATAACTCATACAATAAAAGCCCTTTATCAAAAACAATGTCAGATCAATATCAAGAACGTACGAATCGAAAGAAGAAATCGGGTCAAAACCCGAAATCAAAACCCGACTAAATTGAACATAAACATGAAATTAAAGCATGGATTCTTGCTAATTAGAACCCTAGGAACATGTTAGAAGCAACCAATTGAACGGAGAATCAACAGAATGAAAATCCCCAAATCGAATCAAGAACCCTAGTTATAATTCGAAACTTGTAAAATCAATATAAAATCGAATACTTACCAGATGATGATGAGGTTGGAAGATTCTGAAACTAGATTTTTGGAGCTTTGATTTGAGTATAAGAACTTCAAATTTGGACTTCAATAACACTTAGAACGAATTGATTGAAGATCAAGAACACAAAAATAATTTTTGGGAATTTCGGATTTTTTGAGTAATTGCTGAAGATTTGCTATGAGTTATGAAGTCTGATTTGTCTTTTTATATTTCTGGAAAAATAATACCCCAAATAACATTTTTGGATCGATATTGATTCGTTAGATCGTTTAAAAACCCTAATTAGGTCAAAAACACGTTTTACGAAAAATAAGGGGTTAAAAAGGTTGATGATTATCCAAATTGATATATATCATTATATAACTAATGCTCAAGAATACTAGGGCTATAACAACTTCAATATTGATATAGAACGATAAATCCGTCCCCTTAAGCAATTAGGGTTCGGAACGATTTTTCCTTTTTCGGATCAAAAATTGAAATTGATTTGCAGAATCAAATAGGTAGGGTTAAATAGAATCCCATAACCCTTTCGATAACGATTCGAATACGAAAGACGAAGAATTAAAAATGAATGTACGAAATTTCAACGGGGCCTTGAATTATCAAAACGGCTCAAATTTGAAGAAAATTCCAAATGACGAAATTTTTGAAAGGGGCTTCTGACTCACCATTTAGCACATAATCACACACTAAATATCATATAATAATATTCCAATATTCCAAAATAAATATTTTAGATTAAATATATCATTTAATCAAATAATAAAATTCACGGATATTACATCCTTCCCCCCTTAATAGGATTCTGTCCTCAGAATCAGATCAAGGAAACAACTGGGGATACTTCTCTAACATCTCACTCTCTAACTCCCAGGTAGACTCTTCTACTTTAGGATTCCTCCACAAAACTCTCACTAACGCTACTGTCTTATTCCTTAGTACTTTCTCCTTACGATCCAATATCTGAATCGGTCGTTCTACATATGATAAATCTGCCTGGACCTCTATGGGTTCATACTCTATTACATGATTCGAATCTGGTCGATACTTCTTAAGCATAGATACATGAAATACATTATGAACGTGCTGCATATGCGGTGGCAATGCCAACTCGTAAGCTACTTCGCCCACTTTCTTCAAAATCTCAAACGGCCCAACATATCTCGGACTCAACTTCCCTTTCTTTCCAAACCTAACTAATCCTTTCCATGGTGAAACTTTTAGTAACACTTGCTCTCCTTCTTCGAATCCCACATCCTTTCTGGCTAGATCCGCATACTTTTTCTGTCGGTCTTGAGCTGTTATCAATCTTCTCTGAATCAATTGAACCACTTCTTTTGTTCGTTGTACTAGTTCTGGTCCTATCATTTTCCGTTCACCAACTTCTTCCCAATATACCGGAGATCGACACTTTCGTCCATACAGAGCTTCGTAAGGTGGCATTCCGATGCTCGCGTGAAAACTATTATTATATGAAAATTCCACCAAGGGTAGATGATCGTCCCAACTGCCTTCAAAGTCAAGTGCACATGTCCTAAGCATATCTTCAATAGTCTGAATTGTCCTTTCGCTTTGACCGTCCGTCTGCGGATGATAAGCCGTACTCATTCTCAACTCGGTGCCTAAACACTCTTGAAAACTCCTCCAAAATCTTGAAGTGAATCGAGGGTCTCTATCAGACACTATCGATACTGGAACTCCATGTCGTACTACGATTTCTTTTATGTAAATATGAACTAACTTATCCAGCGAGAATCTCTCGTTAATCGGAAGAAAATGCGCAGATTTCGTCAATCGATCCACGATAACCCAGATGGCATCATGGTTAGCTTTTGTTCTAGGCAATCCTACTACAAAGTCCATCGCAATGTGTTCCCACTTCCATTCGGGAATTTCCAATGGTTGAAGTAATCCACTTGGTCTCTGATGTTCCGCCTTAACTCTTTGACACGTAAAGCATTTACTTACCCATTCCGCAATCTCTCTCTTCATATCTGGCCACCAAAAGTTCGTCTTAAGATCTCGATACATTTTCGTACTCCCTGGATGAATTGAATACTTCGAGTTATGTGCTTCGTGCAAAATCTCACTTTTCAGTTCCGTTACGTTAGGTATCCATATCCGAGAAGCAAATCTCAAGATCCCTTTGTCGTCCGGTTGGCTACATATTTCCTCACCTGTCATTTTACTCACATCATCATTCATAACTCGCTCTTGGCACTTCCGTATCTTCTCCAACAATTCAGGTTGAAACGCCATGGTATAAATCATTTCCGTCGCGTCCTTCGGATTAATTACTTCGATTTCTAACTTCTCAAATTCCTTGTATAACTCTTTGGTCATCATTAGTGTATTTAATCTCTCTTTTTTGCTCAATGCATCTGCTACCACATTTGCCTTGCCGGGATGATAGTTGATAGAAACGTCGTAGTCCTTGATTAGTTCTAACCATCTTCGTTGCCTCATGTTCAGCTCTTTCTGAGTAAAGATATACTTCAAACTTTTGTGATCGGTGTAAATTTCACATCTCTCTCCATACAAGTAGTGTCTCCATATCTTCAAAGCAAACACAATAGCTGCTAACTCCAAATCGTGTGTAGGGTACTTCTGTTCGTGGGGTCTCAACTGTCTCGACGCATAAGCAATCACCTTGTCATGTTGCATAAGTACGCATCCTAATCCTTTGTACGACGCATCACTATAGATTACGAAATGACCTTGATCGTCTGGTAACATCAATACCGGTGCCGTAGTTAGTCTTTTCTTTAACTCTTGGAAGCCTTCTTCGCATTTATCGTTCCATATGAATCGCTCGCTTTTCCTTGTCAGCTTGGTCATTGGAGTAGCTATCTTCGCAAAATCTTGCACAAATCTCCGGTAGTATCCGGCTAATCCCAAGAAACTTCTGACTTCAGTCGGTGTCCTTGGTCTCTCCCAATCTTTCACTGCCTCTATCTTTGCTGGGTCCACTTTGATGCCTTCGCTGCTCACCACGTGTCCTAAGAAATGAACTTCTTTCAACCAGAATTCACACTTGGAAAACTTCACGTATAGTTTTTCTTGTCTTAACGTTTCTAACACAATTCGCAACTGGTCTGCATGCTCTTCTTCTGTTCTTGAGTATATCAAGATGTCGTCGATGAATACCACTACAAACTTGTCCAAATATCTCTTGAAAATCCTGTTCATTAGGTCCATAAAAGCTGCGGGTGCATTCGTTAGTCCAAACGCCATTACTAAGAATTCATAGTGCCCATACCTTGTTCGAAAGGCTGTCTTCGGTATGTCGTCTGGTCTAATCTTCAATTGGTGATATCCTGACCGTAGGTCGATCTTTGAAAAATGTACCGCTCCCTTCAGCTGGTCAAACAGATCATCTATTCGAGGTAACGGATACTTGTTCTTAATGGTCAGCTTGTTCAACTCCCGATAGTCTATACACAATCTCATGCTTCCATCCTTTTTCTTGACAAACAGTACTGGTGCTCCCCACGGTGAAACGCTGGGTCTAATAATTCCTTTTTCTAGCAAATCTTGCAGTTGATCAGCCAATTCCTTCATCTCCACTGGTGCCATTCTGTAAGGGGCCTTAGATACTGGCTCCGCGCCTGGTACTAAGTCTATCGCAAATTCAATCTCTCTATCTGGAGGTAAACCTGGTAATTCTTCCGGAAAAACATCTGGAAACTCATTTACGACTGGAATATCTTCTAACTTAGAAACTTCCTTATCTATATCTATCACATAAGCTAGATACGCCTCACAACCTTGCCTTAATAACCTCTTAGCCTGAATCATCGTCAGGAACCTCTTTCTTTGTTTCTCTCCTCTAAATATTATCTCTTTCTTTTCTAGGGTAATCAAAGTAACCCTCTTATTCTTACAATCAATACTTGCATCATGCTCAGTCAACCAATCCATCCCTAATATCACATCAAATTCACCTAACTTAAAAGGTAACAAGTCAACATAAAAACGATTTCCCAAAATCTCTATCTCACAACGGGGATAATATGAACTGACCGCGATACGATCCTGATTAGCTATCTCTATAGTCAACACTCCACTTAAAGGTTTCATTACGCAATTCAATCTACGAGCAAACGTTTCAGAAATAAAAGACTTCGTCGCTCCCGAATCTATTAACACTTGTGCAGGAATAGAATTTACTAGAAGTGTACCTGCCACCATGTCGGAATCTCTCACTGCTTCTCCCATTGACATATTGTAGGTCCTGGCTAACGGCTGGACGTTAACAACTGGGGGTGCTTCAATTGCCCGAATCATATTGTTCACGGTTGCTGGTGCTCTGCAGTCCTTAATCATGTGACCTGGTTTCTTACACCGATGACACACGATGCCTATCTTGCAATCCCGGGAATAATGTCCCTTCTGATTGCATTTAAAGCATGTGACATTCAATCGATGGCATATCCCTAGATGTCACTTCCCGCATGTCTTGCATTCTGGTAGTGGGGGTCTAGAAAGTCCCTGCTGACTGCCGGTTAGTAGACGGTTATCTTGTCCTACATTTCGGGTGTCTGGTTTCCTAAAACTTGTATTCCTTCCGTGCTGAAATCCCAGTTTCTTATTTGCTTGCCCTTGAAAACTTCCCTGCTGCTGTCCCTTATCGGGTATCCCTGCTTTCCTTTTCTTGTTCTCCCTCTCTTTCATGTAAGAATCACTCTCTGTCTCCGCAATCATTGCCTTTTGGACCACCGCTGCATAGGTGTCCAACTCCAATACAGCTAACTTACTACGAATCCAAGACCTCAGTCCCTGCTGGAACCTCTTGGCCTTCTTCTTTTCCGTATCCACATAGGTTGGAACAAACCTTGACAACTCCGTAAACCTTGTTTCATATTGGGGCACTGTCATGCTTCCCTGCTTTAATTCCAAAAACTTCAATTCCATCTGATATCTCATATAGTCCGGAAAATATCTTTCCAAAAACAACTCTGTAAATCTTGCCCACGTAATCAATCCCTCGGGCTCCATAGCCCTACTCGTTTCCCACCAATAACTAGCCTCATTCTTCAGAAAATAGCTTGCATATTCTGTCTTCTTATCCTCTGTCACCTCTATCAAGGTAAAAGCCTTTTCCATCTCTTTCAACCATGCCTTAGCCTCTACAGGGTCTCCTGATCCTTTAAATTCCGGAGGTTTTGCTGCCTGGAAAGATTTGAACGTAACTGCCGGTGCTGCTTGCTGGTGCTGTTGTTGATGCTGCTGATGCTGATGTTGCTGATGCTGTTGCTGCTGTTCTAAGAGCTGTTGCTGAAATGCACGTTGCTGCTGTGCTAATGCGGCAGTCTGTTGAGTAAGGGTATTTAACAACTGGATTACCATCGGGTCCACGCGGCCCGTGGGAGGTGTATTTTGTTGACCTTCTTGGTCAGAGGTATCAGTTGAACGGGTTTGTCGTCTAGGAGCCATATCGCTGATGAATAAACAATAATTGGCTTAATCAAACAGTTCATATAAGAGAAGGAAGGATCACAATTGATATCTCGAAGGTTTACAGATCTTCTCAACGGTGTATGGATACACTCGTTGCAATAAGTAGAATAACAGTTATGATGCTGGAAATGAATGACAGGGGAATAAATATAGTTCTATAAAAGAGGTTTATCATATATATATAGATAGAGTTAGTACAAGCGTAGAACGCTTCAAAAGAAAATATATTATGGCTGAACCATAACTGCCGACCAGCAATACAACAACAAAAATGCAACAACAACCCGAGGCATTCCTATAAGCCCGGTGCACTGCTGATTCTACAATATGCATCTATATACTAACTATCTAGAAACCATACATCCATGTCACATCTGTCTGCTACTAATACCTGCTCACAGATCACCTGCTCCTGCCGGCCATAACGGGGGTCCTGAAATCTCTGCAATCTCACTCATCGCATAATCCAAAATCTGTCTCATCCCTGCTACTGTCTCTCCCTCTCGACTAGAAGCTAATCCGTGCAATCGAGTCTCAACCAAAGTCCTCGTAACCCTAAACCTCAGCTGAATGTCTCTCATCTGATCTCTAAGTCTGTCTCTCTCTCTAACAGCGGCTGCCTCGATCGAACGAATCCTACCCATCTCCATAACCTGTCCATAAAGGTACTCCTTCTCTCTACTCACCCTCTGATACACATGGTGTGGAACTGGTGGCTCACATAACTGATACAAAGGCCCACAAACTGATGCCTGAGACACTGGTGCTGGGGCTACTTGTCGGAGTGGAATAGGACAAGGTATCTGATCTCTCCTGACTACTGGGTCCTGATGCATAGGCTGATATCGCACTGGCCGAGACGGTCCTGCTCTCTCAACGGGTGTAGGTATCTCTGCTATCGTATCCTCGGAAGGGTCTGAGTCTGAACTAGAACTAGGGGGCTGCAATTATAACCACATTTAATTACTACGCGTAATATCCCTAGTTGACCTCCTAATATCCTTACGTGAATTCCTAACTCTCTATGTTATCCTGGACCCTAAGTCCTAACTTGTTTCAAATGCCATAACTTGTTGCTCTGATACCAACTGTGACGCCCTCCAAACCCGGGGTACAGATTTGAGGAGTCATCCGACCAACGGAACACTATTTAACACATGCATAATATATATAAAGACACAATTACCCCTTGACCAAGACCGCATCCAGATTATGGCAATGAACACAAGCTACTACAATCTTTTATTATTACAATACCAGTTTTATCAGAGTTATTACATCACAACTAAAGTTCAAATCTAGACATTAATCTAGAAAAGCAAAACAACAACTACCCTGCCAATAACAATGACTCGAGGGGCTCTCCTGGCTGCTGGTGAACTATCGTCACGCTATGCCAACTCATACTCTCGCTTCACTGGAATAGGGTTAGAAAACAACAAGCAAGAGTGAGCCAAAATTGCTCAGCAAACATCAACGAATCATTTCTATCACAGTTGTAAGGATATGAATTTATGATCTCAGAATCAACAATATTTAGCTAACACATGCTTTGTATCAATAATGATTGAAGTAAAGAATTAGAATTTGGCTTATACATTTTATTCAAATCAAAGGTTGTGCTGCTGGCCAGCCACGCATCAACCCCGGACTAGCTCATGTCATAGTCCTCTACTGGATCCCAGGCCAATCTGGGCCTTAAGTTATTCCGACCATAAATATGGCCCGACCAATTACTGGTCCATTTTTAAAAACACATGCCAAATCTATAATAGGGTATAAACAATAACATGCTCAATAAGATAAACTGAATGTATAGTAATTGCAAAAGAGCTTCAACTGTTCAGTATCAACGAAGATCGAGAAAGAATCATGGAGTAATTTCAATGGTACAGTGTACTCATTCAATAAGGAAATCAATATTGGTAATCGTTAATCAATGACCGTAATCGGTAGTCAAGATGGAAGTCAAATAATCGATGGTTGTCAATGATAATCAAAGGATGATAAATAACAACAATAGGTGGTAAACAATAATCAAGTGAATTGGAAATAAGGGTTTCTGATGCAGATCAAATCAAAGAATCAAGAATCTCTAAGGAAATGGAATCAGTTGTCCAAATGCGGTTAAAAGATTGATAATTTGAATTGTTCTGGGGATAACGGTATTCAAGTAATCAAGACAATAATAAATTTTATCACAAGTAAGGGCACAGATACTTGCCTGGTCTAAGCTGCTGTCGGATCGACTCTGCTCACTCTACTTTCCCCTTTCCCTTGCTCCGGGAACTCGATTCTATAATTAAACAACTCATCACAATAAGTCTAACTATTCTCGTTCTACTCTCGACACTTATTCAACCAATAATCACATTTAAACAAGTAACCGGTTACGTATCGGACGTCCGGTATAGTTTACGATATTTAAAACTCAGATATTTGCCCTAGTACGGGCATATACAGACTATAAAACACAACACACAATTAATATGAACCATATAGCACTTATAAACATTTTTAAAACATCATACGGAACTTATTCGAATTTTAATAAGTCATTACTAATTTTTAAATCAAAAATCGGATTTTTAAATCCAATATAAACATTTAAATGAAAATAAATCAATTAATAAAATTAATTGACACTCTTTAAATACTCAAACTAATTTTAAATAATTAAATAGGCTTGAAAATAATTAAACTGAATTTTTAATTAATTAAATCTAATTAATAATTAATTTTTAAGAATTAATTGATTAAAAGAATTAACCAATTAATTAATAAATTAATTATTAATTAAAAATAATTAAAATAATTAAGTTTAATCAATTTTCGGATTTAAAATAATAAATATAATTTATCAGAATTTTTCTGATATTAAAATATATTTTTAAAATAAAAATATGAATTTTTAAAGTTTTTAAACTATTTCCGAATTAAATTTAAAAATAAAATTCAAAAACAGTTTTCTGAAAATGAATTAGGGTTTTGAAGATTGAAACCGGGTCGAAAAATCGGGTAAACGGGTCGGGAAGAACAATTCCGGGTCGCCAAGAACAACCCACCGGATTCTGGGTTTTCCAGAATCCGGCCGGTCTCCTGCCGCCGGAATTCTTCGATTCCGTCCAAACACAAATCAAACTAGAGGGCTTTTGTTCGTCTTTTCAAGCCAAACAAAACCCACACATCAAAACATCTGTCCCTAGCCGGAATCGTGCCCAGAATCCGTTCAAAGAATTCTCCGGCAACGACCTCGGCCGGAAACCCGATCTACCTATTCCGTACATGAAACTCAAAGATTAATATACCAAAATGAAGCTTATAACTCATACAATAAAAGCCCTTTATCAAAAACAATGTCAGATCAATATCAAGAACGTACGAATCGAAAGAAGAAATCGGGTCAAAACCCGAAATCAAAACCCGACTAAATTGAACATAAACATGAAATTAAAGCATGGATTCTTGCTAATTAGAACCCTAGGAACATGTTAGAAGCAACCAATTGAACGGAGAATCAACAGAATGAAAATCCCCAAATCGAATCAAGAACCCTAGTTATAATTCGAAACTTGTAAAATCAATATAAAATCAAATACTTACCAGATGATGATGAGGTTGGAAGATTCTGAAACTAGATTTTTGGAGCTTTGATTTGAGTATAAGAACTTCAAATTTGGACTTCAATAACACTTAGAACGAATTGATTGAAGATCAAGAACACAAAAATAATTTTTGGGAATTTCGGATTTTTTGAGTAATTGCTGAAGATTTGCTATGAGTTATGAAGTCTGATTTGTCTTTTTATATTTCTGGAAAAATAATACCCCAAATAACATTTTTGGATCGATATTGATTCGTTAGATCGTTTAAAAACCCTAATTAGGTCAAAAACACGTTTTACGAAAAATAAGGGATTAAAAAGGTTGATGATTATCCAAATTGATATATATCATTATATAACTAATGCTCAAGAATACTAGGGCTATAACAACTTCAATATTGATAAAGAACGATAAATCCGTCCCCTTAAGCAATTAGGGTTCGGAACGATTTTTCCTTTTTCGGATCAAAAATTGAAATTGATTTGCAGAATCAAATAGGTAGGGTTAAATAGAATCCCATAACCCTTTCGATAACGATTCGAATACGAAAGACGAAGAATTAAAAATGAATGTACGAAATTTCAACGGGGCCTTGAATTATCAAAACGGCTCAAATTTGAAGAAAATTCCAAATGACGAAATTTTTGAAAGGGGCTTCTGACTCACCATTTAGCACATAATCACACACTAAATATCATATAATAATATTCCAATATTCCAAAATAAATATTTTAGATTAAATATATCATTTAATCAAATAATAAAATTCACGGATATTACAGATTGGGCTAGTTGTCCTTCAAGTAGAAAATCCACAACAGGCTACTGTGTCCTTCTAGGCTCTTCACCTATCTCCTGGAAGACCAAAAAACAATCTGTAGTAGCTAGGTCTACTGCTGAAGCAGAATATAGAGCCATGCCTCTAACCTGTTGTGAAGTTACTTGGCTGTCCAGCTTACTCAAGGATATAGGTTTGACACACCTGCCACCTACTGTGATGAAGAGTTGTGATGAAGAGTGACAATCAGGCAGCACTGTCAATTGCAGCCAACCCAGTGTTTCATGAAAGAACCAAACACATTGAGTTGGACTGCCACTTTATCAGAGATAAGATCACTGAAGGGTCCATTGTTACTGAGCATGTGCCTTCCTCTCAACAATTGGCTGACATACTGACCAAACCTTTATCTGTCAAGCAGCACAACTATTTGATGACCAAGATTGGAGCCTCAGCAAAGCCTCCTCTCCACTTGAGGGGGAGTAATGAAGCATATGCAGCAGCAGCTGCATTGCACTAATAACTATGGAATGTTTGACATGGTTCCTTTGTAAACATGATCACTTCATGAGCTGTCACTTCTCTAGGACCATGTATAATTTCCTTATTGTCTTTTGTATTTCAGTATATTTAGTGTCAAGGATAGAATCAGGGCAAAGGGCATTTATGACCTTGTCCCAGGTTGTTTGTTATGATCAGGTTAAAAGGGACAGTCACATCCTCTCTCTTTTCTCTCATCTAAACTTGCTATCTTGCTTTCTTTCGTTTAGTCTTTAAGATGCTTTCAAAACAATAAATATTGAAACGATTGATTATTATTATAAAGATATTTTGAAACATGAAAGAAAAAGAGATTATACAAACATTACCGTGCTTATTTGTTTACATTACGAATAAATCCATCACGACGTTTTGTATACAGTGGCGGCACGTTGGCAGGAGATGAAAACTTAACGATCTCATCATTTAAAAATATCACACCCTGCACACGAGGAGTTTAACTCCATACTTGGGCTCTAGAAGTACATCAAACTTGGGAACGTGTTGATAATTGGGAGAGAGGGAGAAAGAGAATTTTTCCAAGAGCATCGCATACAAAACTTTGAGCTCCATCATCCCCAGGTTCATTCCAGGACATGTTCGTGGGCCGAGGCCGAATGGTATATATATCTGCGGGATTTTACAGGCTCCTGAAATCCCATTGGCAAATCTCTCTGGATTGAACTTGAGAGCATCTGAACCCCAGAGCTCAGGGTCTCGGTGAAGAGCTGCTGGCCATATCCAAATGTTGACTCCTTTTGGAACACACACCTTCTTCCCAATTTGTACATCTGCTAGTGCCTCTCGGGCTGTAAATCCTACTCCTGAATAAAGCCTTAAAATTTCTTGAATTATCATTTTCAACTGCAACAAATAAATAAGTGTAAAACTATTATATTAGTTCAAATTTTGCAATATTTGTCATATTTGCATTTTTCCGAGGCCTATGATAAATGTACACATCAAGGTCCCAAAAATTATTGTTCAGCGTTGTAGTTAAGTTTAGGGTCATAGTTACGAGAGGAGCATATAAAATAAATATAGAGAGTAGTTAGAGACATACTACTTTCATCTTGCCAAGTTTTTCGGCATCTAAAATCTCGTCCCCACAAATTTCCAATACCTCAGCACGAGCACGTGCTTGCCAGTCTGGGTGCAATGCCAGTAACATTAGACCCCAGATCGCAGTGATGCCGGGAACTTCCATTGCTACAATGCAAAGCTCCTTGCAGTTATCAACTATAAATTGTTGAGGTGTAGATGACCCTAGCTGTCCGTGCTTAGCACCGTCCACGAGAGTTTGTATTATGCTTTCACCCTCACTCCTACATTTCATTTCTATATCTTGTATAATCCTGTATATCTCCTTTTCTAGGGTCCATTGCTGTCTATGTATCTTGGTGGGATAAAATCTGCAAATTAGAAAGTACCGATGTATTAAGAGTCGAGCACAACCCCTAATAAGTACTTGTTTTACATGAATATAAAAAAAAAAATTCATGTATCAATGAAATATACGAAATTGTATGGAGTCTAGAGGTCCTCACCTAGAGAAAGGACGGCCATCTACAACTGTCGGTGATCCAGAAACTTCCATGAGATCCCTGCACTTGGAAAACAAGACCTTTTCTGCAGCTTCATATCTGCCAAACATGACATTAGAAAATATACTTGACGTAAAAGTCTTAACATAATCGTCAACTCTTATGTCTGCAATGCCGCCCTCAGCTTCAACCAATTTCTCCCATGATTTAGTAAGTGCGTTCCCAGATTCAAGGACTATGCTAAGCATGTTCTGAAACAATTAAGACAAAATATACATGGGTGTTGATGATTCAATATTTCAAACATGTACTGTCTTTTAGTACAAATTGAAACCCTTTCGATCTATAAATTTTATTGAAGCACAGGGGAAAAAAATATACACCTTAACTTTGTCCACATAGAAAATAGGAGCAATAGTTTTTCTCTGGTGCACCCAAGCTTCCTTGCTCGTCGTGAGAATACCCTTGCCAAGTAGAGGCCCCCGTTCCTTATGCAAGTAAGATGGCTTCCCCAACTCAAATGATTTGCAAAGACTCATCTCTCGCACCAACTCACCATCTCCTATATACAAAAATTGTGTCTTTCCCAGTGCAAAAGAGAAATTTTTTCCTGCCATTCAGTTCAACATTAATCATCTACAAAAGTAAAGGTGAGAAAAACTCTAGAATCTCAGCCGCAAACTCTAAAGATGAAAGATATAAACACACCAAACTGCTTGGTCCATTGAATGATATGAGGAAGCAGTATTGAACAACAGTCAAGTGACAGAGAGTCGTTTGAATCGTAAGTTATAGCGTCTGATTCCAGTTCCTTACACTCTCTCTTGACAGAGAGTCGTTCGATTTTTTGTATATCAGGAATGTTTCCTAGAATAAGAGTAGGCGTTGGGCCATCAATTCCTTGATTTACAAGCCTTGCTCGGAGGATTTTAGGCTTCAGACAAAAATCATAAACAACATATACTATCATGCAAAACATTGATAAAACAAATACAGGAAATGCAAAGAAAAGCAAAGCATGTTCCATTGATCTTTTCTGTCAGTCTTGTTTGTGCTAATTAAGGCAAACATATACCTTCATTTATAAGCCAAGTCTTTAACTAAAAGTTAAAAAATATCTCAAATTACAATCATTTAGCATTTGCGGCGCAGAAATATAAAACGTGACTCTTGGCAGTATATTATCGATTGGCATGCATATACGTACTATCAGAATACTCCTGGGTCCTATGTAAGTTTGTTGCTATTTCTAATATTTTCAGGTCGTGTTCAAAAATAAATTTGTGTGGATCAAAATGGATATATTTTTGGATTTGAGGATCACTTGCAACAAGAAGTGATATGATGATATTAAAGTATTTTGAATGTAAGGTGTCAATTGAAAGTTTCAATAATGTCAAATTATCAAAAATAATTTTAATTAATATAATATTTTCTTCATCTTATTTTGTACTTTTGATATCTTTTTTTTTTAAATCAAAATTTGCTTCAACAGCAGTCATTCAAATGTTGTCATTATATTTATACAAATATAACTATAATTAGGTAGGAAGATAAATGAGATGAAATTAAATTTACCGAAAACAAATGAAAATCAGAATATATGTGCAAATTAGATATCAGATATAAATATTTTTTATATGAAAACATTTAATTAAGATTAATTATTATATAAAATATAAGGATACAATATAAAGATGACAAAAATTCAAATAAACATAGTAAATTAATTAATTAATTAATTTAAGTTTACATAGAAACTTTGCATGTAAGTAAATAAATTACGGCATCTATCTTGCTCGTTGACACCCCCTCAAAAGTGTGCCGTACAATCGGATTCTTTTTGTTTTTTTATTTACTGTGTTGCATATAAATTGCGATTCCTGAATTTTTAATCAAGTTCAAGGTATGTTTATAAATTTTTAATCAACAATAATGAGGAATTTTTCATTTTCTTCTAATTGAATTTATTACATTTTCTCAGTTAATTATATTGTACAAATTTTTACAAACACATAATAATTTTACAATTTTTTTTTGAATTAAGTATTTATGAAAAAAACTCAAAAAAATATGAGCGACCATCGACGAAAATGAAAACGTCGGTGGACTTGTAAATTCGTTTAATTCGAAAACAAACTGCGAGTTTTTGTTATTAAGATATGTGGCTTGGAGTTTTCTGAATTCTGATCCGCGGGATTAAATGTGAGGTAGTACTGGTCCTACTGGACTATATATATGGTGGCATTAGACGCTCAGGCTAGGCTTCGATATTTTGGATTTCTTTTTTGAAGTTTTGTTTTGATATTAGGTTCACTAACTAGCGTAATAATCCGTGCAATATACAAGTCTGTATAGAGATATCAATAATTGTGTTGCAAGAAAGATGATCGAGATCGAGTTATTAACTTGAAGATCGAGTAGTCTTGAGTTTGAGAGTGTAAGATCACAAGTATGGTTTGTGCATAACGAGGAGTAAGGAACTTTGTTGATGAATAGTATACTTATTTTGAATCACGAACGTAATTGTGTCAATGCTATGAGACTTATTCATAGTGAGTATTATTGATATTGAGAACAAATTGAAACAGTGTAGAATTTGAAACACGAGTGAACTATTGTTCTCCTTGCGATTATAAGCAGGTTTACCAGAGTTTTGGGTGTTGGAGAAAGTACAATTTGTTGATAGATATTTTGCTTTATAAAGCGGTTGTTGCCTGTTTTTCAGCGATCTATTGGGTTTTGTTTTGGATTTTTAGCATTCTAGATTATGAATCGTGAAATGCACGTAATGTTATTATAATATAATCGAACACGCATGAATGAGATAGAGGTTTTTAAGAAGAAGCTGAAGGTCAGCTTGTCTTTGCACGCCCTCAGAAGACCTGATTTTGTGATAAACACTTTAAGAGATGAGCACATATTGCAGTTTGGAGTATTCATATCATTTATTTACTTCTTTTATTTACTTCGGAATTGATTCCGTACTCTTCTCATGTGTCCGTCTCTATTAAATTACATGATCACACTTAATAAATGCTTCAATAATGTGATCATCGTTTACTTATAATAATGTATTTTAACTTGACTATATATATATATGTATTTTATGTAATTATTTAAGCGATAACTGATATCGAGTCCAAAATTCAAATCTGATATCGATTACTTTGATTATATATTTTGGTCACCCAAATGCCCTTAAACTCACACTAAATCTTTTTTTGGAATCGTAGATCCGTATAGATGAAAAAAGATCAAATAATTTTTTTAAGTATGTTAACTTACATACAAATTAGTATGGTAGATATTGTAATTTTTAATTAATAGGATATAAAGTCTGAGCATTTTCTACTTGATACAAATAAATGTAATTTACAATATTAAAGTAATCATATTATTTTCGGGTCGATTTTATAACATTTTGTGTACCTACTTATTTTTATATATTGTTTTTTTAAAATATTTATTTTTATATGTTATTATTCACGATAACTGATATCGAGTCTAACATTCAAATCCTGTATCCGTTAATTTTGATTATATATTTTTTCGATCCAACCCCCCTTAAATTCACATTATATTTTTTTAAATTGTAGATCCACTCGTACAAATATAAAAAATTTAAGTAAAAATTGTTAAATGTATTAGTTACATACAAATTAGTATGACATATTATGCAATTTGTAATTTAAAGTATATAAAATTCGAAACATTGTCTATTTGATGCATACATATATATATATATATGTACATATATATATATATATATATATGTATATATATATATGTATATATATATAATTTGTAATATTAAAATAATCCTATTTGTAACGGGTCAATTTTAAACTATTTTGTGTACCTACTTATTTTTACGCGATCTTTTCTTCTAGTAATGTTACATTTGCAAAATATATATATGTTACAATTTACAAACATGATATAGACAAAAACATTCGTGTATTGTTTTTAAAAATGTTTTTTTAAAAAAATTAAAAACATTGGGTTTTATATATTTTCGACCCAAACGTCCTTAAATTCACATTATTTTAAAAAAAACAATTGTAAGTACAACCATATATATGTAAAGATGACGTAAAAATTGTCGACTATATTAATTTATGAAGAAATTTGTATAATAGACGATGCAATTTGTAATGTAATACGATATGAAGTCCGAGCCATTTTATATTTAATGAAAATAAATATAATTTACAATATTAAAATAGTCTTATTTTTTACGGGTCAAATTTATAATATTTTGTGTAGCTGGTTATTTGTTAGAGATCTTTTCTTTTAGTATGGTTTGATTTGCAAACAATTTATTAAAAACATCTATTTAAAGCACTTGTGTAGATCGATTTCTTATCTTGCCAAGTAAATTACAAGAAAATGTCAAAAAACAATGACGTACGTCTTGGCACTCACAGTTATAGGTAACGAATTTTATAATTAAATCAAAATGAGTCTTTAACGTAGTAATTTAGATTGTCACTTCTAATTTAAAGGTCATGGGTTCAACTCTTCACCACTAACTTTTAGAAAAATAACATTATAATGACATTTTTTGTATTTATGTGAAAAATAAGGGTATATTGGAAATTTCACAAGCATTTTCTTATCACTTTTTGCCCTTATGTTGACATTTAATATATAGTAATAAATAGATTGGTGGTAGTTCGGTGAAGGGTGGTTTAATCCTTCTTTAAAATGTAGAAACTAGAGTCATTCTCCAATCCAATGATAATTCCAAATAGCGTGAAATATGAGTTATAATTGTAAGTAACCAGTTGCTCTAAAACATTAAGGTGTTAGAGAAAGGCTCCAACAGAATCTTATACTCTTATATTATAATATTATTCAACATTCTCCCTCAATCGTGCGATACCTTTCGTCATGATTGACCAGACAGAGAAACAGCAGCAGACAAATATTTAAATTAAATAACGTGTTTGGGAAGGCTCGAACCTGAGATCTCTCCCTAAACTGAGCTCTGATATCATGTTAAGTAACCAGCTCATCTAAAACCTTAATGTGTTAGAGGAAGGCACCGACATGATTTATACTCTTATATTATAATATTATTCAACAATAATATAATCACATCTTTAAGTTTCACATTCATCCCACATTACTCATCAATTATATTTTCATTTTTATCTTTAATTATCTTCTTTTTACTTAAATCATTACCAAAAATTATCAAATTAAATCGAAAATTTCATCACACCTCCGGCGAACATATGTAGCTACCACTTATAATATCCTATCAAAATCATTAAATTTAAATAAAAATCATCAAAATCAAACGAAAATCTCCACAAGCAACACTACAATGTTACCATAAATTACTATTATTACTATCGCCACCACCACCATCATCCTCATTATCTATACATCACTGATGTTTACA
This sequence comes from Heracleum sosnowskyi, assembly GCA_030848705.1. Classification (NCBI taxonomy): domain Eukaryota; kingdom Viridiplantae; phylum Streptophyta; class Magnoliopsida; order Apiales; family Apiaceae; genus Heracleum; species Heracleum sosnowskyi. Next base: position 35,910,141 of record CM061242.1, read on the forward strand.
TTGATAAAATATAGAAAGAAAAGATAAAAAAAATAGTTTTATTACCATAAAGTTATTCTCAATGATAGAAAATGTGCTTATATCTAACCATCATCCAACGACACTAAAGAAAATTATCCAACAAGAAAACTGAGATAATAATATAACTATTCGATAATACCCTACTGTTATGGATTCAAAAGCGTACTTGTAAATTAATTGCTAGGGTTTAGAGAGCTTCGAGCTTTAATGGCTGCTCTTGTGTTTCGTGACTAAATCGGTCCTCACAAGATGCCTACGTATCTCAATCAGTGCTGAGAATCAAGCCAGAAAACGTAGTTCTTGGTGTTGCTCTCGGGGCTATGGCGGCATGGGCACACCAAGGACGTAGTGACTTGTATGTCCTTATTCGAGGATGAAGTCTAAAACGTTGTAGATGACGTATGGAGTTGTGTCCAAAACGTAGTTCTGAGATGAGGGGTCAGACCCTTTATATAGGCATTTAGAAGCCTAGTGGATAAGTATTGATTTCCTTCTTAAAGGATAAATCTTATCCTTGACAGTGGATAAGTATTATTACTTCCTTGAAGGATAAGTCTTATCCTTGACGATGGATAAGTATTATCACTTCCTTGAAGGATAAATCTTATCCTTGACGGTGGATAAGTATTATCACTTTCTAGAAGGATAAGTCTTACTATTGACGGTGGATAAGGATTAATTCTAGATCCTTCCTTGTAGGAGTTGTTTCCATATCATAACGGACTTGTATTGAAACAAGCCCACTTGTATTAGAACAAGCCTGTATTGGACGTCTCCTAATACAGGTTGTACTTCTAGCCCAAATATTAATTATGAAATTAATATATAATAAGAGTTTCGGGCCTTATTAATGGGCCTTATTTATGGACCATCTAGGTTTAATTAATGCAATATTAATTATGTCTTTAGAGTTATTTTTAGCCCATATCATTTGCCCCCCAACTTCTATGATAATGCACTAGGATTTCATAGAAGTTATACCGGTCTTTTTCGAGACTTGGGGTCTTTTTATCCCTTACCTGGGACTTACTACCCTTTTTTGGGGATTTTAATATACACTAGTGTTTCACGAGTATCGTCTTGGTGTAAAGTGTGGAGCGACCTACACATTTACGACGATTTTGCCTTATTTGAGGCTAACTTGACATTTGTATAAGCCTCCTATGTCTTATATTGTCTTGTTTTGGCTTCAAGCCTTTCATTGAGCATATCGAATGATGGGGTTTGGACTGAATGTCTTAGGTTTATGGGGTTTCAACCCTTCACCCTTACGAGTTCTTACTGATGGCTCCACTCGTAGTGATTCTTTCTCAAGTCTATCATATCAAACTTCTCTTGAGCTTGAAATTTTCTCCAATTAACAATAAGCATCTTAGGCTTTCTTTTGTATGTTTATTAGCAACATTCACCCTTCGGGGTTCGTTGTATTCAGCTCTATTTGTGCAGTTGACATGCATATTTTGTATGTTTTCCTTTGCATTCATTTGTACTTTGTTTTGGCAATGCTTTGAGGATGTTTCTACCAATCAAAATGGGTTCAACCCTTCATCTTCTATCTATGAAGCTCATGATTTTATCGAACCTTATTTCTACTTGTCCTACTAGCGGATCCTTTTAGGATGCACTAAACATAATAAACTTTTAAGTTTTGAGGCATGCCAAGTCCTTGGCACCTCATGCCCTTCGAGGGTTTCTAGCTTATACGAGCCTCGTCCAAACACATTCTTGACTTTGTAGGGCCTTTCCTAATTAGGGGCTAATTTTCCTTTATGTCCAACCCCGGATGATTCAATCTTTCTGAGAACCAAGTCTACTTGACGAAAGAACCTTTCTTTAACCCTCAGGTCGTAGTAGAAAGATGCTCGCTTTTGATGTTCCACGATCTTGGAATTTGCCTCATTTCTGACTTCATCAATTAGATCAAGATCCAACCTCATACCTTCTTCATTCAATTCAGGCTCAAAGGGCCCTACTCTTGGGGAGGTATGAGTAATCTCCACTGGCACCACGGCTTCTGCCCCATAGGCTGACGGGAATGGAGTTGCTTCAGTAGTAACCTTGCAAGTGGTACGATATGCCCATAGTATGGGGAGCAATTCGTCTACCCAAGTGTTTCTAGAGCGTTCAACTCTTTTCTTAACTCCATCCAGGATAATTCGATTGGCAACCTCAGCTTGCCCATTTGCTTGAGGATGGGCAACAGAAGTGAAGCTTAACTTGATATCACTCTTATCACAATACTTCTTCAATTCCTCGTTGTTGAACTGAGTTCCATTGTCTGTGACCAAGATAAGTGGAATCCCGTATCTGCATATCACATTTTCCCAAAAGAAATGCATCACCTACTTGGTGGTTATCTTGGCTAAAGGCTTAGCCTCAATCCACTTGGTGAAGTAGTCGATTGCTACTATCAAGAATTTTCTTTGCGCACTTGCCATTGGAAATGGTCCAAGTATATCCATCCCCCACATGGCGAATGGGATAGGTGAGTTTATGGATGTCATCATCTCTGGTGGTTGTCTAACCACCGGTGCATGCTTTTGGCACCGTTCAAATTTCTTCACGTAGCTTTTAGCATCTGCAAGTATGTTTGGCCAATAGAAACCTAGACGAGTGATTTTATGAGCAAGGGCTCTGTCCCCCAAGTGCTGCCCACAAATTCCTTCATGTACTTCCCTTAGGGCCAATTCTGTCTCTTGGGGTCTCAAGCATTTTAAGTATGGGATGATGAAAGACTTTTTGTATAGGATTCCCTCAATCAGGGTATACCTCAGTGCTCTCACATCTAACTTTCGTGCTTCTGTAGTGTCGTTGGGTAACCACCCAGTTTCCAGATGAGATTTGATTGGATCCATCCAACAACTGGCAACATCAATGGGTGCCACCAACTTTCCATTGATGCTTGGGGTCCTCAAGACTTGGAAGTATACACTCCCTGCATAGTTTTCAATTTCGGAAGAAACAAATTTAGACAAGGCATCAGCCTTCATGTTTTATTCCCTTGGAATGTGCTCTACATAGCATTCATCAAACTGAGTCATGATGGCCTTGACAAGTTTTAGGTACTTAGCCATGACTTCATCTCTGGCTTCAAACTCCCCATTTACTTGGGAAACCACTAGCCTCGAGTCTCCATATACTTTCAGAGTTTTAACTCTCAAGGCTCCAGCCAGCCGTAAGCCAGCTATCAGGGCTTCGTACTCAGCCTCATTGTTTGTCGTTGGGAAGTCCAGTTTTAGTGCGTACTCTATGAGGAATCCATCAGGACTTTGTAGCACCAAACCGGCTCCACTTGATTTTGTTTTTGATGCTCCATCAAATTAGAGCACCCAACATTCTTTGGAGACCATGTCTTCATCTTCCTTGCTTTCCACTGTTACTTCCTGCCCATGACTTCTTGGTTGTCAATGGTGAATTCAACCATGAAGTCAGCGAGTGCTTGAGCATTTATGGTCGTTCGAGGCTTGTACTTGATGTCAAATTCTCCCAATTCAATAGCCCATTTGATCAACCTTCCACTAACTTGAGGGCTGTGCAAGATGTTTCTTAGAGGTTGATTGGTCAAGACCTCTATCTTGTGTGCCTGGAAGTATGGGCGTAGCTTTCTTGAGGTCATGATCAAGGCTAAGACAAATTTCTCTATAGTAGAGTAGTTTATTTCTGCTCCATGTAAGATCTTGCTCACATAATAAACGGGCTTCTGTACTTTCAATTCTTCCTTTATCAGAACAGCTCCAAGGGCTGTGTTAGAAACCGCCAAGTACAAGTAGAGAGTTTTTCCTGGCTTTGGTTTTGCCAACAGTGGTGCTTCAGCCATATATTTCTTCAGGGCCTCAAAGGCCTCTTGGCTTTCAGTCGTCCATTCAAAGTTTTTCACGTTCTTGAGTGCTTTGAAGAAAGGTAAGCATTTTTCTCCTGACTTGGAGATGAATCTCCCCAATGCAGTCACTCTTCCCATTAGTTTCTGGACATCCTTGACAGTCCGTGGCGGTTCCATGTCTAGGATTGCTTTGATTTTGTCGGGATTAGCCTCGATCCCTCTTTTAGAGACCATCAGGCCTAAGAACTTTCCTGAGCCAACGCCGAAGGCGCATTTAGCTGGATTCAACATCATCTTGTGATGCCTCAGCACTTTAAATGCCTCTCGGAGGTGTTCTATGTGATCGACCTTATCGAGGCTCTTGACTAACATGTCATCTACATAAACCTCCATTGTTTTGCCAATGAGGTGTTTGAAGATTTTATTCACCAACCTTTGGTAAGTTGCTCCTGCATTCTTAAGTCCAAATGCCATGACTAGATAGCAGAAAACACCAAAGTCAGTGATGAATGATACCTTGGAGATGTCATCTTTGTGCATTTTAATTTGATTGTATCCACTGAAGCCATCCATGAAACTTAGCATCTCGTGCCAAGCTGTGGCATCTATTAGGGCATCGATTCTTGGTAAGGGAAAACAATCCTTGGGACACGCATCATTCAAGTCGGTGAAGTCGACACACATCCTCCATTTTCCATTGGCCTTTTTGACCATTACTGGGTTGGCCAACCATTCTGGGAATTGTATCTCTTCAATGAATCCGGCCTCCAGAAGTTTTTCTACTTCTTGTTTAATGGCCGCTTGCCTTTCTGGAGTAAAATTTCTCTTCTTTTGTTTCATCGTCTTTCTTTCAGGATCCACATTCAACTTGTGGGTTATCAGTTGGGGATCAATCCCTGGCATGTCAGCCGCTATCCACGCAAAAACGTCATTGTTCTCTTGAAGAAAAGATATGAGCTTGCTTTTCAATGGCTCAGGCAATAGTGCTCCAACATAAGTCACCTTCTCTGGTTCACCAGGGACTAAGGGAATTGGTATCAAATCCTCAGCTAGTTTCCCTTTTCGGTCTTCATTATCACTAGTATCCATGTCTTCAATGGGGAGAACATGCCCCCCGATTCCATCAGGCCTTAACGCGGCTACATAACAGCTTCTAGCCATCTTTTGGTCTCCTCGTTCCACTACGTCAAATTTTGGCTTCCGTCACATCAAATACGTGTGGCTAAGCACTTTACGTCACGTTTTAATTTTTCAGCAAAGTGTCACCTAAGGTCGGATCATTTTACGCCCCCTACGGCCACACGCCAGATGTGTGGCTGTAACTCAAAACAGAGTGACTAAAGCATACCACCCCTTGGGTCTGACAGCCCCTGTTTTAAGCTCAAAAGTGTGACTAAATACCAGCTTTCAGCCACAGGATGGGTCGTGGCTAAAGAGAATTAATAACGTGGCTAAATACCAACATTCATCAAAGGCTTAGTTTTGGTCGCACTATTTATTGGTAAATCGTGGCAAAAAACTTGGGTATGGCCACATTTTATAATTTTTCTGTGGTCGTTTGTATGTTTCATATACTATTAAACAACTGCTTTTAGTCACTAATAATTGTAGTAACTATCCCCCAATATAATATAATAGGTAGTGTGGCTGAAGTGTGGTACTAGCCACACATACTTAACCACATCACAAACAGGTTTCATTTGTAATATAAATGACCACGGCCGTACCAAAAAGCCGATACAAATCACAATACCAAAAGGCCACAATCCAATTCAAAAAGGCCACAATATGCAAACAAGTAAAATGCCAAAATACAAGTAAAAAAAATGCCAAATTCCAAACTAGTCCATATTAATCCATAAAATCCATACTAAATCCATGATCCATAACAACGATATGGAGTATAACTCCACAATCCATAAAAACCACATAACCATAACCAGAGTACAGAAAATTAACAACTTATCGAAAAGTTCACAACCAGAAAACCACATTAACATGAGTCAAATTAAGTTTACAATTACACCACCAGCTTCCGCTTCTTCCTCAGATTGTCTGCCTTGTTCGCCTTAGCCTTTGAACGTGTTACTGGGGAACCAGTAATGGTATTACATCTCTTCTTCTCCTTCTTAACTTGATCTGCGCTATGTTCTTCCTTAGCTTGAGCTGCGCTATGTTCTTCCCCTTTCCCATTGGCCGTTGGATTTGGTACCTAGAGTAAAACATGAAAACAAATACGATGATCATTCCAACAGCCCTCAAGTTAAGACCATTCTAACACAAGTAATGTAATTCTATAGATAAGCAAGTTAAGACCGTTGGACAAGTAATGTTATTTAATTAAAGCTCCATCATTTTAAACAAAATTATAAAGCAGGATAATAAATGCACACAACCAAAATGGAATGCAAAGTAAGAAACGTACTTGATGATCAATTATCTTGATAAGGTTTTTGGGCCAAGCCACAAAAGAACCCAAAGCATCCTCAACTGTCCGCATATCACCGGCTTCATAAGGTAAGAATGCTGCCCCCTTCACAACTTCATCAACAGAAACTCTATAGCAATCATCTTGTAGGGGGACTCCATGAATGGTTTGTCCTTTCTGGTCTGAAAGGATAGCCGTACCACGTGCAACCGGGTTGTTGAAATTCAACATATACAGAGTACACTTCATTGGCTAAAAAACGTACGTGGCATAATTAACATCATAAAGGTAAAGTGAACTAATATACATACGCATTTAGAAATATAATGCATACCGATTGGACAACTGTTGAGGTTTGATTTGACTGAGATGGCATTTGACCAGAGATAGTGCTAGGCTGAGATAAATTAATCTTCTTCCTGGTTCCGGATCTAATTACCTTTTCCTACAAAAGTAGAAGCATAATTGCCAACATATTAAAGTTAAAGTTAATCTCAATATACATGTGCATTTAGCAATGTTGTAATACCTGTTGCACAATTGTTGGATCTTCTTGTGATTTAGTGGTACGCGGAGATATATAAACTTTCCTCCTGGTGGTGATGACATTTTGCCCCATTATGGATGTGTCGGCAGTGATCACCTTTTGCGCCATTATGGATGTGTCGGCAGTAGGAGTCACTTGCTTCTCCACAGATTTAACCTACAATTTAAGAAATTTGGACAAGAAATCAGCAACTACTTGGAAAAAATTAAAAAGAAATTAAAGTAGCCATTACTTACAGGTGTTAAAAACTCTTTCGATGCTGGGATGGTAACATTAATGAAGCTGTCCCTCGAACCATTCCCACTTATCGGTGTTCCCTACAGAATGTAACGTGAAATGGGAAAGTCAAGTGATAACACAAGTTTTGTAAACTATGTTTTGGAATATAGACACAAGATAACTAAATTCCAACACAAAAAACTCCAACAATTTACGTAGTGCTTACATCTTGTTTTGTTGCTGAAAGCAGTCCTTGTGAATCCAATTGAGCCATGACTTTATTCAGTTTATTGTTCGTTGCCTCCATCTGCAACGACAGGTTCTTCAGCTCTTCATCCTTCTTCTCACGCAGCAGTTTCTCATTTTCCAATTGAAGCTCCAGAATCTTGATTTTATCTTTTCCTGTTGTCCTTTGCCGAGGACAATGCCAGTACGCACTGGGAGTGACTCCACAACCAACACCTCTCAAGTATGAACCCTGCTCCCTGCCAAAAACCACTGTAAGGGCATCCTCGTCCGGCCCAATCTTGATTAGTCCGTCCTTTATCTGTGCTTCAATATCCATCTGTAAAGAAAAAAGTGAAGAAAATTAGTAACAAGGACATGTTCTTCACTTTAGGATATACTAACTCTCATATTTAAACTTACTAAATAATCTGCCATGCTCTTCACTTTTGGATCTCCCAACTCTCCATCTTTGTTTTCCCTCCCCTTCCTCCACATAAAAGCACGGGAGGGGACATCATCAACCTTTATTTCATTTTTTGAAACCTTGCATAATGCAACGATGACACAATCAGACATTTAATATCCAAAATAATCACTAGTAACACAATAAAAACACATCTGAATTACCAATTTTTCTTTGAGACGAGGGTATCCTCCTCGTCCCAAGCGATGATCAAAAACTGACCGTGATCGCGCAATTTTCGTAGTTTTGGAGACATCCTTCCAATAGTCAAAAGAATTATTTCAGCAAAGTGCATTGGAAAAATACGTTAATTCAAACGATGATCCGTATATTAAAGTATTACAACCTTGAATTTATCCGTTTGCGTGTGGGCTACGAACCTATCCCAATCAGCTTGCTCTACCAGTGTACGATACTGCCTAGGAACTTTTGCAAGCTTTGCTGGTTTATTCAGGTTAGGTTGTATGAATCTTGCATACATCTTTCTTCTGAAATTGCGAAGCAGCCCACCAAGCCGAGTCATTGTAAACTTTCGACGACAAAGTTCTATATCAAAAAAATGCTGCAATATATAATACATGGTGTTAATACACATAAAAGGCAAGCAGATAAGTTCAACAATAGTGTTTCATATTAAAAATGTAACATATATTTAGAGTACTTAATGCGAAGTAGCTGATTTACCGTTACTTGATCCCACAGCTTATCCTTCACTTCTTTTGGCACCTCCTTCCATGTTAACCATCTTAAGCCAACATGCTCCCTGACCGTGTCTCCCAAAAAGCTCGTAAATTCTGATCTGTATTCCCCCATTAACCTACCAAGTGAGTCAAATTCAACCTCATGTCTTTTTCCACCAGAGTTTGTAAACCTGGTACGCAGCTTCGGCAACCTGGTTAGCCCCCTCTTAGCTTTGACATCATTCTTTTGTTGCACCTTTTTGCACTCTTCTACTTCTTCTTCTGCGTTTTCTCCTTCGTCTTCTACTTCTGTGCTTTCTTCTTCTTCGCTACACTCTTCCGTTGAATATTGTTCCTCAAATTCCTCATTGTCCTCACCTACAACCAGTATAAGAACCCTTAGCAATTACAGGATTTATCTGTTCAATATACATAAAAATGCATAAATATGAGAAGTCAAAAATTAGTCTACCTAGGTATTCTTCTTCAACGCAAACTGGTGCAGTAGCTGTGGACCAGGAATGGAAGACATGAATCTTGCAGACTCCAGTCATGGTAGAAGCAACAGCCAACTCTTTTAAGTCACTGTCTCCAAGGATCAAACCATATCCATGATCCGGGGTCACCCCATCTTTCATGAAATAAAGCTTATCATCATCCGAAACTACATCCGCTACCAAATCCCTAACTTGTTTAACAGTCATGTTGTAGACTTCCATTCCGTCGAACACCTTTGCCTTAGGACCGGTGTATTGCCACTTAACCTTTGTCATGAACTGACCCCCATAGTAAACAACTAACCTGTACTTCTTTCCCATGGTACTCAAATTAGCTGTAGACAACAAGCACAACAATGTCAGATATTAATACATCAACATTAAAGCATAAGTAGTATTATTCATATAATTGGAACTCAATTCGTCCCAATCTCTCAAATACAACTCAAATATGCAATCTCTCCAACCATATATCTCAAACATATAGTCTGTGGAAGAATGGTTTACCTGCGACAAGCAAGGTGATTTAAACGCCGGTGGAAAAAACCCTAATTTCATGAACATAAACCAGATTGGGTCACCAGATCTGACCGACGGCGTAACCTAATTTCACCGACTGAAAGTTGTGGAGAGATTATGGTGCACAGAGAGGGAGAGTTTGAATGTGAGTTGGGTAAAGTGATGTTGAAAGTGAATTGGGGGGAAGTTTGATATTTTGGGGGGAAGTGAATTGGTAAAGTGATGTTGCCGGTTTTTAGACGAATATATATTTTTATGTTATATTATTTCCCCAATCGGGGTCGAATCTCGTTCTTTCGAGTAGTACTTTGGCCAGATCCCTCAAAAAATGTCGTACAAGATAAATTCCCGATTTTTCGATTATTTTTCCCCAACATCACAATGCGTATCCATTAACATCCGTACGGTTGGATCGTCGAAAAATGCATTAAAAAAAATTATTTCCCCAATCGGGGTCGAATCTCGTTCTTTCGAGTAGTACTTTGGCCAGATCCCTCAAAAAATGTCGTACAAGATAAATTCCCGATTTTTCGATTATTTTTCCCCAACATCACAATGCGTATCCATTAACATCCGTACGGTTGGATCGTCGAAAAATGCATTAAAAAAAATTATTTCCCCAATCGGGGTCGAATCTCGTTCTTTCGAGTAGTACTTTGGCCAGATCCCTCAAAAAATGTCGTACAAGATAAATTCCCGATTTTTCGATTATTTTTCCCCAACATCACAATGCGTATCCATTAACATCCATACGGTTGGATCGTCGAAAAATGCATTAAAAAAAATTATTTCCCCAATCGGGGTCGAATCTCGTTCTTTCGAGTAGTACTTTGGCCAGATCCCTCAAAAAATGTCGTACAAGATAAATTCCCGATTTTTCGATTATTTTTCCCCAACATCACAATGCGTATCCATTAACATCCGTATGGTTGGATCGTCGAAAAATGCATTAAAAAAAATTATTTCCCCAATCGGGGTCGAATCTCGTTCTTTCGAGTAGTACTTTGGCCAGATCCCTCAAAAAATGTCGTACAAGATAAATTCCCGATTTTTCGATTATTTTTCCCCAACATCACAATGCGTATCCATTAACATCCGTACGGTTGGATCGTCGAAAAATGCATTAAAAAAAATTATTTCCCCAATCGGGGTCGAATCTCGTTCTTTCGAGTAGTACTTTGGCCAGATCCCTCAAAAAATGTCGTACAAGATAAATTCCCGATTTTTCGATTATTTTTCCCCAACATCACAATGCGTATCCATTAACATCCGTACGGTTGGATCGTCGAAAAATGCATTAAAAAAAATTATTTCCCCAATCGGGGTCGAATCTCGTTCTTTCGAGTAGTACTTTGGCCAGATCCCTCAAAAAATGTCGTACAAGATAAATTCCCGATTTTTCGATTATTTTTCCCCAACATCACAATGCGTATCCATTAACATCCGTACGGTTGGATCGTCGAAAAATGCATTAAAAAAAATTATTTCCCCAATCGGGGTCGAATCTCGTTCTTTCGATTTGGGCCAACACTATTCTATTTGGGCCAACACTATTCTAATTGGGCCTTGAACAGGTTCAGTCCAGAGGGAGCAGCGCGCGGCTATGGGGGTCAAATACCTAAGTGGAAAGCTTATTCTCTCAATTGGAAACCACACTAGCTGCCGCTTCTAATCGGATTCAAACAAGTAGCTTCAAACAAGCAGCCGACAGAAACCACTCATACTTTCATCCACAACGATTTCATCCCTAATTTCAGTAAGTCATGTGTTAAATATATGCTAATTTTTGAATTTTATGCTTTGATATATGCTCGTAATTGCTGTAGTTATGCTCTAATATGCTCGTAATTGGTTTAGTTATGCTGTAATATGCTCGTAATTGCTGTAGTTAGGCTGTAGTTATGGATAAGTCTTGGATGGTAACCGATAGAAACAGTGAACCATATATGGATGGAGTTGTAGCATTTATCGATTTTGCGGTTTCTCATCTGAATATGTCAACGAAGACTATTCCATGTCCATGTGTAAGCTGTTTAAACCACTTCTCTCTTTCGGTGGATGAGGTCCATTACCACTTACTCGTTAAGGGATTCGATCGGAATTATACAAGGTGGATTAAACATGGAGAAGAAGACAAGCCAACAACTTTCAACCAGTTTGATGCAGTAGAATTTCCAACAGATGCTGCAGAAACAATAGAAATGGTAAAAGCTACGGAAGACAATTTCATAGCTGACATTGACAAGTTTCAAGAACTACTTGCAGATGCGGAGAAGCCCTTGTATAAATATTGTCCTAACTTCACAAAGTTGTCTGCAACAGTTGAACTACTAAACTTGAAGAGTAAGCATGGAATGACAAATAATTGCTTTACTGAAATGCTACTTCTGTTGAAAAGGATGCTGCCTGCAGAAGGTAACGAGATGGTGAACAACACATATGAGGCCAAAAAGATAATGACAGCAATGGGGTCAGGATACGAAAAGATACATGCTTGCATTAACAACTGCATTCTTTACAGGAAGGATTACAAGGACATGGTGGTATGTCCAACTTGTGGCATGTCACGGTGGAAGGTGGATGAGAAGACTAAAGTCATATACGAAAATGTTCCTACAAAGGTATTATGGTACTTCCCCCTTATTCCACGACTGAAACGACTTTATAAAGTGAAAAGCATATCAAAAGATTTGATATGGCACTCCACCAGTTCGAAAAAGCCCGGTGTTCTACGGCACCCATCTGATTCACCTGCATGGAAAGCAATAGACGACAAATTTCCGGAAATTGCATCTGATCCAAGAAATCTTCGGCTTGGCATTTCCACAGACGGGGTTGATGTAAACAGAGGGAATAGGAATCACAGTGTGTGGCCAGTATTAACTGTCATTTACAACCTTCCACCTTGGTTGTGTATGAAAAGAAAGTTCATCATGCTTTCGTTATTAATATCGGGAACGCCTGGAAACGATATCGATGTGTTTTTGGATCCTTTGATCGATGATCTGGAGCTCTTGTTTGAAGAAGGTGTTGAAACATATGATTCCTATGCACAGGAACAATTCACTTTACGTGCTGTTGTCTTATGGACGATTAATGATTACCCTGCTCTTGGTGCATTATGTGGCTGTCCTTATAGTGGATTCCATGGTTGTGTGGTGTGCAGGAAAGAAACTCATTGTGTAAGACTTCCGTTCTCTGCCAAGCAGAGTTATGGTGGTCACCGAAGATATCTACCATATAGTCATCCCTTCAGAAAGCAAACTAAGGCATTCAATGGAAAAGAAGAGTGGGGAACTGCTGCAGATCCTATGACAGGGGAAGAAATATTCAACGAGGTTAAATTTATTCGGAATATGTGGGGGAAGGGATATAAGGATAAAGATTCAGAACTGATGGAGACTTCGACTGGAAGAGGGGGGAAAACAAAAAAGAGAAAATCAGAAGGGGGTGGTAGCACAAATTCCGGACAGAAAGAACAGACCTATTGGAAGAAATTCAACATATGGAATCGACGACTTAGGTATTGGCGGTATAATTTGGTCCAACATTGTATTGATTTCATGCACACTGAGAAGAATGTGGCTGAGAGTATTATCGGAACATTACTAAATGTTCCGGGCAAGACGAAAGATGGGTTGCACGCTCGAAAGGATCTGGCACATTTTGGGATAAGACAAGAGTTGCAGGCTAAAAGTCAAGGCGAGAAGACATTACTTCCTGCAGCCTGCTACACATTAACTAAAGATGAAAAAGACATGTTCTGTGGCACATTACACAACTTAAGGGCTCCGCAAGGTTATTGTTCCAACTTTTCTAGTTTGGTGAATGAAAAGGATAGGAAGCTTATGGGACTTAAATCACATGATTACCATATGCTTATGCAACAGTTCTTGCCAATTGCAATACGGTCTATCATGCCTAAACCCACAAGATATGCTATTATCAGACTTTGTTTTTTTTTCAAATCAATATGTAGCAAAGAAATCAATGTAGAAGAACTCGATAAATTGCATGAGGAGCTTTGTGTTACACTGTGCTTGATGGAGAAATACTTTACCCCATCCTTTCTTGATGTTATGCTTCATCTAACTGTGCACCTTGTTAGAGAGGTCAAATTATGTGGCCCAATATGCTTTCGGTGGATGTATCCCTTTGAGAGGATGATGAAAGTTATTAAAGGGCATGTGCGGAACAAAGCTTACCCAGAAGGATGCATTGCTGAGGAACATATTGCAGAAGAAACAATTGCGTTCTTCAACGAATACAAAAAATGCATGAGGTCCATTGATATTCCAGAACACCAGCACAACACATCTGAAAATGGTAATGAAGAGGGAATTCCTTTGTCAGCTGGTAAACCAGTTGAAGTTTCTCAAGATCTCTACATGAAAGCACATTTCTATGTACTGCAAAATACGCCTGAAGTTGTGCCGTATATCGAGTAAGGACTCCTACTGAACATGTTTATTTGTGTTTTTCTTTTATTTAACAGTAGGATCATATTTGATACTCATTTTTGTACTTGCAGACAACACATGACATTTTTGAAAAACAAACATCCTGGTAAACAACAAGCATGGCTGGAGAAAGAGCATAGCACAACGTTTGGTCACTGGTTACGCAACAAGGTAATATTTAAATCAGTATGATCTTAGTTTTTTCTCAATTGTAATTTGTGCAAGCTGAATCTTATCCTTGTTATTGTGTAATTTAGGTTGAAAGCGAGTTATCGATCTCCAACGAAAGTGTATCAGAAACAGTTAAGTGGATCTCACATGGAGCACGCAGAATCGTGAACAAATACGATGTATATGACATCAATGGCTATACATTTCGTACAAAAATTCGTGATGGCAGAATTCACCAGAACAGTGGGGTTTGTGTAGAGGCAACTGAGATGCACATTTCTAAAGAAGTAGTAACCTATGGAAAGAACTTTTATTACGGGGTTCTACGAGAGATATGGGTACTAGATTATCATATTAAGAAAATTCCTCTTTTCATGTGCGACTGGGTTGACAGTAGAAATGGTGTCAAGCAAGATGGCTTGGGTTACACGTTGGTCGAACTTAACAAATTAGGCCACAAGGATGATCCGTTCATATTGGCCTCACAAGCACGACAGGTGTTTTATGTTAAAGACCAGCTGGATAAAAAAATGTCTATTGTCTTGATGACACCTCCTAAGAATTATAGAGATCTGTACGATGATGTCAATGAGGATTTCAGTATTGTAATTTTTCCTCACAATGATAATATATTACCACCTGTAGATCCACGTGACTTGGGTAATGAATCTCGTGATGATTACTTCAGACAGGACTGTAAGGGTATTATTATACGTAATGCTAACTGAATCCGGTAATTATTATCATTATGTTTGTCATTTTCCATGTTTTTTATGTAATGCTAAATTCTATTGTATGGTTAAATTCTATGCTCTGTTTGAATTCCTGTTTTTTTTCTCCAGGTGTGTGCAAAGAAAGAGGCCTGATCATGATGTCGTCTTCAAATTCCTACAGCTCAAACCAAAATCGATGTGATCTGTGCTACTGTGGTCTTCCTGCCCGGATTAGAACATCAAACACACTTGACAACCCTGGAAGAAGATTTCGGGTGTGCCACAAATCAAGTTCATTGGTAAGCTGATGTCTATCAGTTTCATCTGTTAAATTTAATAAACAGCTTTTAATTTGAATTCCCTTTTCAAGTCTTCTGGACCCAAATGTTCGTTTTGGGAATGGATTGATCCTGAACCAGTTGGCATGAAGATCAAGATCCAGAAAGAAGTTGATGTTGTGAAGACTGACCTGCAAAACTGCATGTCAACAGTTGAAGATCTTCGAAAGGAGGTTCATGTCATACGTGGGAAGTTGTATAATGTTATCATTGTCTTGGTCATTTTCTTTGTTTTTTATTTGATGAAGAATTAATATGTAATGGTGAATTCTAATGTTGGCCGAATGACATGGATTAGTTGAATTGTTCTAGTTTTAAGCTTCATTATCAAGTTTTAAGCTCATCTGGTATGCAACTTGGATAAATCAAGTTTGTGTTTGTCATTTCCGGTTAATCTGCTATACCAATACTTCATGTCCAGTGGTCAAATATTTTGCCACACCCAAATGTAATAATGTGACAGATCAGTTGGAAATGAGGATCCTCAAAACAGAATGCTCTGTTCCTGAAAACAGAGTACTTTTTAGTCACACAATAATACAGTCACTAGTTTTTAGCTGCCTTAGCGAACAAAGATCTGACATAATGCAGAAAACTCTACTTTTTAGTCACATATAAAATGTAGTGACCATAGGTTATTTCACATTTAGCCACATCCCCGAAAATGACTGTGACCGTTTGGTAACATTTAGATACAGCAAAGAAGCGTCACTATTTTTTGTCACACTTCTATCTCTCAAGTATGACTATAAATGTTGGATTTGGTCAAAGTCAACAAAAAAACATGCTGTTTCATCTCTCAATTGTCACACTTTTATAAATTGTGACTAAATCTTCCAAAAAATGTGTCTTCGGTCACTCGAAAAACAATTGTGTGGCTAAAACTTGGGACGATGATCTTTAGCCACTCGTTTTTTCCAAAGTGTCACAGCCCTTACTGTACAAAAGAGTGACGAAAGCCCAAATTTGACGTAGTGTTCTTCACCAATCCCATTCCTCGTTGGGAACTTGATTTTCAGATGATAAGATGAGGCACGGCCTTGAACGCATGAAGACCCGTCCTTCCCAGGATTGCATTGTAGGTCGAAGTTGCCTTTATAACTATGAAGTTCAACATCTGAGTGGACGTATTCGACCCTTGCCCCATTGTCAATGGGAGTTGGATAGTGTCTTCCACTTTTGACTCCACTCCATTGAATCCATATATGGGCATATTCGAGGGTGTCAACTGAGAGTCAGTATAGCCCATCTTGATAACAGCATCATGGAACAAGATGTCCACTGAAGCTCCATTGTCGACCAAAACTCTCTAGGTTTCATAATTTCCTATCACAGGAACGATGACTAAAGGATCATCGTGGGGAAACTTCACTCCCTCTAGGTCTGAATCATCAAAACCTATTGATACTTCTGTTCGGGCACGCTTCGGTGCTTCTCCACCCACGGTCATTACTTCTCGAGCATAAGCCTTTCTTGAGTTTCGGGAGGACCCAGCAGCAGTTGGCCCTCCGAATATCATGTTGATTACCTGCCCTCAGGGCTTGGGATTTCGATCTTGATCGTTGTCCCTTCTGTCATAATCCTTCCTTTCATAGTTCCCCCTTTGACTCCCTTGGTTTCCATCTTTGGTGAACTTACTGAGTTTTCCTCTTCGTATCAGAAATTCAATTTCATCTTTCAATTGCCTACAATCGTCGGTGTCATGACCGACTTCCTTGTGGAACCTACAGAATTGGTTTTGGTTCCGTTTGGACATGTCAGCCCTCATTGGCTTCGGCCATTTGAGATCTTCCTTAGCTATCTCCATCAGAATTTGGCTCCTGGGAGCGTTCAGTCTTGCATACTCCGTAAACTTTGGCCCAAAATTGTTTCTCTTGGGTGGAGAATCAGAATCCTTTGACATTCTGGGAAACTTTTCCTTGACGTCGTACTCTTGAGTTTCCTTTCTTTTCTTTGAGTTTCCACTACCGCCAGCAGTGGGTTCATACTTTCTCATGCTTTCTTCAGCCTTGATGTAATTTCCGGCTTTATCTTGGAGCTTTAACATGCTCTCGGGTGGATTTTTTTCCAATGATCTTTTGAAGTGATCATCAGTGGTTCCTTGCTGCAGGGCTATCATAGCTACTTTGTCCTCAAAATCCGGGACTTTCAAAGCCTCCCGAGTAAATCAGTTAATATAATCCCTCAAGGCTTCATTCTTTCCTTGTTGGATTGCCATGAGTGATGCAGAGCTTTTCTCATGCACCCTTCCACTAACAAACTGATTGATGAATGCTTTGCTTAATTCTTTGAAAGACCCAATAGAGTTGGGAGGAAGACGGCTATACCAGCGTTGGGCCATGTCTGCCAAGGTTTGTGGAAACGCCCTACACTTGACCGCATTATTGGCTGGCTGCAACAGCAGTGCATTGGAGAAGGTTCTTACATGATTTGCGGGATCCCCCGTTCCATCATAAGCTTTGATCGTTGGCATCTTGAACTTCATGGATATGGTGGCTTTCATGATGTCTTGAGTGAATGGTGGTGTAGGATCATCAGGATCTCCTAGAGGCAACAAAATACTAGGATCACCCCTTGGGGTTTCAGCACTCTTAGTCCTTCTTGGTGTCGGGTCTAGGTTGATTATCGGGACTCTTCCAGTTGATCGGCCTTGAGATTGAGCGGCCTCCTCCTCAGCAAGGAGTTTCTTGAGTCTTGCAGCCTCTACCTCATGGGCCGCAATTTTCTCCTTAGTAGTTTGGGGTTGTTCCCGATTTGTTTGGGAAGAACGCTTCCTCCTTGAGGCAACATCCCTTTCTTCTCCAGATGTATAATTCTCGGCCTCAGTATAGGGACCCGAGTAGTCTTGAATCAAAGGGGTCCGTCGAGTTTGTTGATTTTGAGGTCCCAGACCTTGTATATAAGGGGGGACATATGCTTCATGGTAAATGGGGTTGAGACCGCTACCGCCCGCCATGGGTCGAGGGGGCATGCCATAGCTTGGCATCCCCAAAGTTTGAGTAGTGTATCGGGGGAGATCAGTAGTGTGGAGTTGAAGACCACTTGGTGCATTCATGAGCAGTGGGGAGGTCGTGATTGGTTGCTGGTGAGCGGTCTCTTGTGGATTAGATCCATGAATGACCATCTGCAGGGGGTTCGTCCCTTCAGCCGAAATTGGGATCTCCGGTCCTTGAGTATTGGTGGGGATATTCGCCCCTTCAGTGCCAGTAGTTGGCGGCGGTTGATTTCCGTGAGTATCAGCCTCAGAGGTGATAGGAAGTTCCTCAGAAACTAGAGTATCTCGAGTTGTTCTTCGTGTGTTTGCCATGGTTGATGTTGTTTTCCCACAGACGGCGCCAAATGTAATGGATTAAAAAGCGTACTTGTAAATTAATTGCTAGGGTTTAGAGAGCTTCGAGCTTTAATGGCTGCTCTTGTGTTTCGTGACTAAATCGGTCCTCACAAGATGCCTACGTATCTCAATCAGTGCTGAGAATCAAGCCAGAAAACGTAGTTCTTGGTGTTGCCCTCGGGGCTATGGCGGCATGGGCACACCAAGGACGTAGTGACTTGTATGTCCTTATTCGAGGATGAAGTCTAAAACGTTGTAGATGACGTATGGAGCTGTGTCCAAAACGTAGTTCTGAGATGAGGGGTCAGACCCTTTATATAGGCGTTTAGAAGCCTAGTGGATAAGTATTGATTTCCTTCTTAAAGGATAAATCTTATCCTTGACAGTGGATAAGTATTATTACTTCCTTGAAGGATAAGTCTTATCCATTGACGGTGGATAAGTATTATCACTTCCTTGAAGGATAAATCTTATCCTTGACGGTGGATAAGTATTATCACTTCCTTGAAGGATAAGTCTTACCATTGACGGTGGATAAGGATTAATTCTAGATCCTTCCTTGTAGGAATTGTTTCCATATCATAACGGACTTGTATTGAAACAAGCCCACTTGTATTAGAACAAGCCTCTATTGGACGTCTCCTAATACAGGTTGTACTTCTAGCCCAAATATTAATTATGAAATTAATATTTAATAAGAGTTTCGGGCCTTATTAATAGGCCTTATTTATGGACCAGCTAGGTTTAATTAATGCAATATTAATTATGTCTTTAGAGTTATATTTAGCCCATATCACCTACCGAGGTCAAATTCCTTGTAGAACCCATAATCTAAGAACCTTGAGAATTTTTTATACTTACATACCAAAATAATATATATTTTTATTATTTATAGACTAGGGACAAAATTGTCCAAAGATATATGTTGGTCCTTGAGTATTGCAGAAGGAGGGTTGAATGCAATACTGATAAATTTCAATCTCTGTTTCAACAACTTAAAACTAAGATTAATGTTTATCAGTAGAAGAAATGCAAACACAAGTAGTTTTCTCACAAAATAAATGTTTTTATTTATTTTGCAAAGAGTTGCTACAACCTTGAGAAAAAGTGGGTTTTTCTCAAGTTTCGATTACTCAAAAGATACACAGTATAGAATGAGAGAGATAGTCTAAGTAAACTAATCATATCTCTATCATCACGGGTTTGTAGAGCTACTATCATTTTCATGTGGCAGCTCCTTACAATTTGCCTACCCGTGTGTCTTACCTAAATTGCTATACAAACAGATTTATCATTACAGAAAAAACAATCTAGATACATTCTATATTTAGCTAACACAATTCCAATAGATGTTGATTTGTCATACTCTTGAATTTGTGAGCTTTGTCTTGTGATCCCTTAATCTTCTGTCATAGTCTTTGAAGACCTGATGCAGCGTTGGGATACTGCATCACGCATGTTCCTTGAACATCCAAACTGTCACATGTTTGACTGGGTATCCTGTACTCCAAACTTGCTGTCACAAGAATGCTCTTTTGGTGACAGTATGAAATCCCCGCAATAAATGCTGTCAGGAGTTCCAAGCTTGCTGTCAGGAGAGTAGAGAGTTACTGTCCCAAGGCTTCCGCCAATGTTGCTGTCAAAGTGAATATGCTGTCATGACTTGCAACATACTGTCTTCTTGTAACCTTACTATCAGTGCCATGACAGTAACAATTATTCTTGTTGTCATCCTAATGTATTCCTTGAGGCTTGAACAAGTGAATGAACTTCTTCCAAGAATTACAAACAATTTTATTACAGCAAATTAATATGGCTACAAGAACATACTCTGGCTGTTACAGTATGTTCTACTTAATAAAATTAAGTATTACAAAACACAAAGTTAAGTTGTCTTCTAAGCTATCACCCATAAATCCTAACAATGTTCCCCAATATGTTTTTATGGTCAATAACTACAAATTTTCAAACTATACATGCTGACAACTTAACTAACAAAGATCAGAATAGCTATACACATAATTGCTCCTTAATGAAAGAGCAGATATAAAAAATTTTACTTAGCTTATCCTTGTGATCTTCTTTTTTGCCTTGCCTCTCCCTCTCTTCTGAAGGCTTCTGCTACATATGATTTGAGAGTTTCTACCAGAGAGATTTCCATTGGGGAAATTGCATCATCCTCAATTTCATCTGTTAGGCTCAAGGCATGTCTGAATACCACTATTAACAAGTCTACACATTGTGACTATGTCACTCTACATGACCTAGTGATTTATTTCACTGGGATATAGTATAGGTCTCTACTGTACTTGTCTTGTTTTCATGTACTTAGCTTTATCTTGTATGCTCAGAGTTATAATGAGCTTAGTAAGTTTCCTGCATCTAGAATGTACATAGGCCATGGAATAATTATCCTGGTAGAAGTTCAAAAATGTTCATGCAGCAGGATGGAGATGAATAAGGCCCTGAAGAAATAAGTTGCAGAAATTTATCTAAGTCCCTATACCGTGAAGTCAAAATAAAGCTATGTCGTGAAGTCCTCAAAATCCATGTCGTGAAGTACTAAGATCGCATAGTCCTAAATGAACTATGTCGTGAAGTCTTCAAGGCTCATATCGTGAAGTGTTGATACAGCAAAGTCAAAATGTACTAGATCGTGAAGTCTTCAAAAAGCCTAGATCGTGAAGTCTTCAAAAAGCCTATGTCGCGAAGTCCTCAAAAGGCTATGTCGCGAAGTCCTCAAGAAGGCTATATCGTGAAGTCCTCACTAAGCCTATATCGCATACTCCTGAAACAGTGATATAGCAAAGTCCTCATATAGCAAAGTCAATAATGCACTATGTCGACAAGTCAAAGAATCAGGAATATGCTGGAGTTCACGATGTCAACACTTAGTCGTTCATAACAAGACAAATGAAGGTACATAACCAAAATTCAAAGGAGACAAATACTGAAGCATCTGTTACGGTAAGGTGGTCCAAAGACAGATGGCAAATCTACAGCAAAACTTGGAGAGAGAGATTAGAGACAAGCAGCTACAGAAACGGGAAAGACTACCGAAAGCAAGTGGTTCTTCCTGACATAGTTAACTTCTTATGGAACGACAAAATGGAGTTGTTGTAAGGGTAGCTGTGTACTTAGGTTTGTGCACTAGTTTTGTGTAGGTCAATATATATTGTGCACACCCTACTGTTAGCTGCAAGAGAGTCATACACAGAAATATTCAAGCACTCTTTTCTCTGTAAGAAAATCAAGAAAACATTGTTCTTGTCTAGAAGCCAGAATTTCACCTGTGAAATTTTGGAGGCTGTAGTATTTAATTTACTTAATACAAAGTAGATTAAAGTGATTGTGTGTGTTATGTTTGTTTAATTCTGCTTTTACATACAACACAATCCTTTACAACATTTTAGTTTCAAGAAACCGAAAATCATTCAAACTATCCATTCACCCCCCTCTGTCTAGTTTCTTAGTGTCCTTCATAACTAACATCATCAATGTACTTTTGAGCTACCTTGGAGCTGACCTGTTGAGCATCCTGGAGATCCATCCATTGCTCTTGACCAAAGATATAGGTTCTGAATTTTAAGATGTCTTGATCAAGTTTGAATCTCCTGCCAGGAAATGCATTGAGAGTTGTCCTTCTTGCCTTGTCCAGCTTTGAATCTTCCCTTTTTCTTTTATGAATAATTTCTTCAAGTTCAAAAGAACACAGTAGCTCTAGATGGTTAGTTGATCCAACCACTGAATAGTTCAACTCTTTCAGTACACTGGTTCTGAGCTTGTGGAAACTATCCAAGTAAATTTCTTCATTTCCTTGCTTGATCCTCAAGGGGTTTTCTAACACACAAGGTTGAAAGTTTGGTCCTTTACTCCTCCCCTTGTTCATTTTCTGGCATTTGCTTAAGAGTTCAGCTTCCACTTCCTCAACAGTCTCATCATGAGCAGCTTTAGTTGATTTCTCTTGGCTTGGCATGACTTGCACTTCTTCTTCAGGGAAATCATCCTCATAGTCAACTATTTCTTCATCAGATTATTCCAATAGGTTAGCAATATCAGCATTATCATGCAGTGTTAAGTTCCCATGTTTCTGATAAAATTCTCCATACATAAATGCTGGCCTCACTGTCATCATCCAACTTCACTTCAACATTTTTTATTTTTAGAGCATCTTTCTTCAGCAAGTCAAAACTGTTGTAGAGTTTTGTTTGGATTGGTTTCTTCAGATTTCTGCCAAGTCCTGTAGCTTTCTCTTTTCCTGAGTTCTTTGTTTTTCCTTTCTTTACTTTAGCAGTCTTCTCAGCTTCAGATTCCTGTCTAGAGAACCAAGCTCTGGCTAAGGATTTTGTCCTTTTAGGCTTGACTACTTTCTTGGTTTCTTCCTTGACAGCATCTTCCATGACAGTATCTTTCATGACAGTGTCTTCCTTGTCAGCTTCTTCCATGACAGTGTCTTCCTTGACAGTGTCTTCCTTGACAGTATCTTCTTTGACAACTTCTTTGGTGACAGCATCTTTTTCAGCATTAATGTTGTCGATTGTACACCTTAAGATGTTTGCCTCCAAAGCTTCAAGTGTTTCAAATTCCTCCTATTCTGTAGCACCAACATTTTTCTTGTCTTGTACAGGAGCTTCTTCTTTGCTTTCTTCCTGGGCTGGATTGACAGTATTTTCAGCAGATGTTCCACCAGCATTCCTTGCCACACCAGATCCTCCACTTCCATCCAACTCATCATCATCATTAAGAGTGTTATCAAATGCACAGCTTTCACCTTGATCTATTCTTTTGGCATTGGCTTTAGAGATTAACTCCATCACTATTTATTTCCTGTTTCTCTTTTCCAGTAGTTTGTGAATTGCTTTGACAGCTTGAACTCTCTCCTTGTTGATTTTTGAGTTGAGAATCGTATATAGCACTTTCAAAACTGACCTTGTATCCATTTTTGATGTGCCCTTCAGATTTAGATATTTAAGCTTCTTGACATTGTTCTTTGAGGCCATTTCATAGCAGACACAAAATGGATTAAGGTGCACCTCTGGAAGTTTATCTGATATTAGGTTCAGGATTTGTACCTGTAAGATCTCATTGAAGGTTGAGTGGTTTGCTGTAATTTTCTTTCTCATCACACTCAACACCCTTGCTTGAAGGTTCTGTAGCAACTGCATGGTTATGAACATTGAGATTCATGTATCCAAGTACACATCAATGGCCCATCTTCTTTCCTCACTGATCTTCATACATACACTCACAATCTTGCTCATCAAGAGTGTTGAGGTTTGAGTTAGTGTTGAATTTGGCCTCCTTATTATCTCCTCAATTATCCTGATGAATTGTTCATCTTTATTGTGCAGTGTGCTCTCCCTGTAATCCACCATCAAGGTATTTGCCTCTTCCTGATCAATTTCAGCTCCCTCTTCCTTGCATTTCCTCCAATACTTCTTTGGACATTAATACTTTCTCCCCATCAATTTCATATTCAAAAAGGTTTCCAGCTCCACTTGCCTGTTGATCTTCCAATTGCTCCCCCTGTCTTCCTGACTCCCCCTGAGATACAGGCACTTCTTTCGTTAAATTTCCTTGCTCCTGAACAGATTCTGATCTTACCTCTTTCTCCCCCTTAGGTAAGTTGGCAGCATCAAAACTTGCAGAGAGTAACTGAAGTGACTGATGGATACTTGCAAAACCAGAGGCCACCATGGTAGACAGGTTGTCAAGCTTAGATTCCATGGATAGGAATCTATTCTCCAGGGCTTCCAATCTTAGAACAGTTTGAGTAGAGGGCCACCAGTTCTCAACCTTCTTGGAGGGGAAGGAAAATAATGGGGCTTGGAGGTTGAGGGGGTTCTCACACTCTCAGGGTTTTTCTGAGTGTTCTCATCACTCCTCACAGTAGAACTCTCAAGGCCTAGTGCCTGAACAGTGTGGGCTCCCTCAATTTCACTCTGGACATGCTCAAGTCCCTCTCATTTTGCTAGCTCATTTGGCTGCCTCTCATTTTTAAGCTCACCTCTCTGTTCTTTTATCTCTCTTTTCTTTTGCACTCCCTCACTCAACCTAGATGCATGGGTTTGAGCAGTACTTACATGCATTGAAAAAGAGGGTTTGGAATGTACCTTGATAAGCTGAGAGAGTGACACATCATCATCAGAGACATCCTCAATGAGCACCTCATCATAATTAGGTTGTGCAGAGGGGGCAGCAGCTTGACCAGAAATGTTACTGTCAACATCTTGGACAACAGGTTTGGTTGGGACAACAACTTTGACTGCTTCCTTGACAGCAGGTTGATCTGTGACAACAACATTTAGGGTGTCTTTGATAGGAACTGAGGTTGTGACAGCATCTTCCTAAAGGTAAGATGCTCCTGGGAGGTTGAACAAGGCACTGGTTGTGTCACCTTCTGGCAGAGTTGTACCTTTTTCTAACTCAGTGTTTGAAGGAGTGGTTTCCATCTCACTTTGAGAAATGGGTTCTTCTGGACCACTAGATGGGGGCTCATCCAAGATAGAAGATGGATGATCAAAACCTGAAGGGTTGGGACTGTCCCCCTCTCTAGGCACTTGATCAACCATGTGTTTAGTGAAACAAAGTGGAATATGTGCATTGAGATTCTGTGAAGTGAGAGTTGTGTGTGCGTTTCTTTTCAAAATGCTGCATACCTCTGTACGAGGGGCATCTTCATCAAAATCACAGAGAGAATTAATACACATCATTAGAAAGCGAGGATAGAGATTTACCTTCTTACCTATGGCAGCCTTGAGGTGTGCCATGAGTAGCTTTACAACATCCACTTTATACCCATGGACAAGAGAGTGTGAGCTTCTTGATGTAAGTGGGAATCTCATTCCAATCAGTGGCCTTTGTTGAGAACACTTTCACCATAGCATCAAGAACCATGCTCCATTCCTTTCTGAGATATTTCTTGTCCATTTCACCAGATGGGTACCACTTAGTTGTACCCTCTTCAAGAATGGGTCCTGAATACCCAATTTTCAAGAAGAGCTTTTTTAAGGTCTCATCACTGGCAAGCTCTGTGTAGTTCTTTCCTGGTTCAAGCACAATTCCTAGAGCTGTATTGATGCCTTGAATAGTGAGAGTGTAGATGTTCTCTTTGATTTTGAATTTAATGGCAGCATTGTCACCATCTCCCTGAGCAACAGCAGACTCCCAGAAGTTTTCAATCCTTTCTAGGTCTAGAACATGAGTTGAAGTAATAGCAAACCCAAGATAGGACTTATTCAAGAATGAAACAAGTCCTTTGAAATCCTCACCAGCATCATTTGGAGAATAGATACCAGCAAAGTTAGTATGAGAAATTGATTTTTTAGGTGCCATTGTTGGTAGGAAAGAGAAAAGAGAATGAGTTGAGTGAGTAGAGAGAGAAGTAGAGAAGAAATTTGTTTTGCTTTTTGGTTGTTCTGTGTCCGTTTTGATATTGTCTGATTAACTGTTGTATAAAGAGAGTAGCTCAAGCGTTACGCTGAAAAAGGGGTTAATTGGAATCGTGCTTTTTTCCAGTAACTCCACCACGTGGGTTACTCCCTTTATTTTCTGTCAACATGGAGGTTGAATTGACAATTGTAACGGTCCACTATTATTGACAGTAACCTGTGCGCTGAAACAAACTATCAGTGACATTTGGGTGATGATAGTAGGTTTGTCTTGACAGTAACTTAGTCGTGAAAAACTTACTATCATCGTTAAGTACCTTAATGACAGTATCTTTTAAAACTTGTGACATAATGTTATTCACTGTTGTCAAGAAACGAGCTGTCATGAAATCCTGTGACAGTTACCTTTCTTGATGACAGTGACTTTTGCGGAAAACAATAACTGTCAAGGATTTTAACAGAACTTTTCATTAATTTACTTAACTCAAGAATCACCATTCACACATATGTAATCTAATTGATAGTTTGTATTCATGCACAATAGGGTAATCATTCAATAAACACAGATATATACCATACAAGCAAGAAGCACGAAGAAAATAGAACAAGTTTTAGTAATAAAATCATCTTAAAAATTGAAAATTACAAGTCATGATTTCGTGATTTTATCAACTAGTCCTAAAATTCCTGAACGAGTTTCTTCTTCAGTGCTTCCTTCCTGCTTGAGGAGCACTTGAAGTTCTTTCTCTTGAACTTGCCATTTTGCCTCTTCAGAGGCCTTGACAACAGCTTCTTTCTCATCTTCCTCGTCAAGAATGTTATCCAATTGATCGAACAGTGTTTCCACAATTTCTTTGTGTGGAGAATCACACTGAATCTTGGGCCTGTACTCGATTCCTACTTTATTTGCCATTTTACCTTTTTCTGATTGTGAAAACTAATATGACCTAGTGTTCATAATTTATAGGCATATTAGGCAAATAGTAAGGTAAATAGTCAACAGTTTGGAATACCCATACAACTACCACAGATAACAATTAAGAGTCATGTCCTCCACTAATCCAACAATTAACACACATACATCCAATCAATGCAAATCCTTTGACCAATTTCTCACACTTTGAGGTTATTCAAGTTAATGACACACAAAGTCTAGCTATCAACAATACGACTAGCAAATAATTCAAGTTTAGCAAAGTCATAGCAAACATGCTGTAGAAAATAAATAGAGACTGTGTGGACAGTAACTTCTCATGACAGTGACTTAAAAGCTACTGTCACAAGCTGCATATAGAATTTGAAAATGTAAATACCAGTAAGTTAACATACCAGATTAAGCATTCCCAATTCAGTTACCAACCTGTTAAAGGTGGCTTCATCCAGTGGTTTAGTAAAGATGTCTGCAAGTTGCTTTTCTGTTGGGACATAGATCAGCTTCACAGTTCCTCTTTCAACATGCTCTCTTATGAAATGATGTCTGATATCAATGTGCTTTGTCCTAGAGTGTTGAACAGGATTGTCTGAGATAGCCATGGCACTAGTGTTGTCACAGTAGATAGGAATGTTGTTCAACCTAGACCATAATCCAAAAGCTGATTCTTCATCCACAGAATTTGTGCACAGCAACTTCCAGCTGCAATATATTCAACTTATGCAGTTGATGTAGAGACTGAATGTTGCTTTTTGCTAAACCATGACACCAATCTTCCACCAAGAAATTGACAGCTACCTGTTGTGCTTTTTCTGTCAATTCTACATCCATCATAATCTGAGTCAGAGTACCCAACTAGCTCAAATCCAGTATTTTTAGGATACCAAAGGCCTAGATTATGAGTGCCCTTTAGATACCTAAAAATTCTCTTGATAGCAACTAAGTGTGACTTCTTTGGATCAGCTTGAAATCTTGCACAGAGACATGTAGCAAACATTATGTCAGGTCTGCTTGCAGTTAAATAGAGAAGAGATCATACGATGCCTCTGTAAGCACTAGAGTCCACTTTCTTTCCCTTGGGGTCAAGATCCAAATTAGTTGATGTAGAGATGGGAGTCTTGGCAGGTGATGAATCTTCTAAGTTGAACTTTTTGAGAAGTTATTTGACATATTTGGCTTGACATATGAAGATTCCATCACTTTGCTGAAGAACTTGTAGACCAAGGAAGAATGACAGTTCTCCCATCATGCTCATCTCATACTTGTTTCTCATCAGAGATGAGAACTTTTCACACAGCTTCTCATTAGAGGATCCAAAAATAATATCATCAACATAAATCTGTACCAGAATGATGTCCTTGCCGTTATGCTTGTAGAACAGAGTTTTATCTACCACACCTCTTGTAAACTGATTTTCTAATAGAAAGGTGGAGAGTGTATCATACCAAGCTCTGGGAGCTTATTTCAATCCATAAAGTGCTTTGAACAGTTTGTAAACAAAATTGTACATTTCAGCATCTTCAAATCCAGGTGGCTGTTCAACATACACCTCTTCCTCCAACTCTCCATTTAGAAAGGCACTCTTAACATCCATTTGGAACACTTTGAAGTTACAGTGTGCAGCAAAGGCTAGAAAGATCCTTATGGCTTCTAGTCTGGAAACAGGTGCAAAAGTCTCATCATAATCTATTCCTTCCTGTTGACAGTAACCTTTTGCAACTAGCCTTGCTTTGTTTCTTGTTACCATTCCACTCTCATCCAATTTGTTTCTGAATACCCACTTTGTCTCAATTACTGATTTTCCTTTAGGTCTTGGAACCAACTTCCATACATTGTTTCTTTCAAATTGGTTAAGTTCTTCTTGCATAGAAATCACCCAATCAGAATCCAACAATGCTTCATCAATTGTCTTTGGTTCCATTTGAGACAGAAAACATGAGAACATGCTGTCAGCAGAAACATTATTCCTTGTCCTTACCCCAGAGGAAGGATCACCAGTGATTAAATCATTAGTGTGATCCTTGTTCCATTTTGTGGCTCTGGGCAAGCTTCTTTGTTGATCTAGTGAATTAGCTTCAATTTGAGGAGATGAATCTTCACCAGTGCAGTTATCTCCACCATGTTCTTCATTATCTCCTGAATCACCATCAACTTGCAAGTTGGTTGAGATGGTTTGTGACTGAGCTGGAGTTTGATCAACATTATTGTCATTGACAGCATCTTTCTCAATATCAATAGTTTGAGTAAGACTGGGTTCTTCATAAATAATTTCTTCTTCTTCCAAGTATCCTTGATTTTCAAATCTAAGGGTTTGCATTTGACCATCTTCATGTACCCCTGGAAACTTGGTTTCATCAAATGTGACATTCACATTTTCTTCAATTATCTTGTGTTCTATGACATAGACTCTGTAAGTAGTCCTTTCTATCCCATATCCCTTGAAAATGCCTTCATAAGCTTTGGTATCAAACTTTCCTTTCTTTTCATGGTTGTCCTTCATCAAGAAACATTTACTTCCAAATACATGAAAATACTTGACAGTAGGTTTCTTCTCAGTCAGCAAATGGTAGGGAGTGTTTCCATTAGTCTTGTTCATTATGGTTCTGTTCTGTGTGTAGCAAGTTGTGTTAATAGCCTCTGCCCAGAAGTATGTTGGTAATTTTGCATCATGCAACATAGTTCTAGCAGCTTCAATGAGTGTTATGTTCTTCCTTTCCACAACTCCATTTTGTTGTGGTGTTCTTGCAGCAGAGAATTGTTGAACAATGCCTTCATCCTTGCAGAAGTTCCTAAGTAAGGCATTTTTGAACTCAGTACCATTATCACTTCTCAAGATCTGGACTTTGGCATTTGGAGTTCTATCAAGAACCCTTATGTGATCAATGATTAACTGAGCAGCTTCATCTTTTGACTCTAGAAACTTCAGCCAAGTGTATCTAGAGTAATCATCCACCATTACTAATGCATACCTTTTCTTGGCTAGGGATCGAACATTAACTGGGCCAAAAAGATCCATATGAATTAGCTTGAGTGGTTCAGTGTTGGTGTTAACTTGCTTTGACTTGTGCACATATCTTCTCAGCTTTCCCATTTGACAATCCTCACACAGTCCTTCTTGGCAGAATTCCTGTTGAGGTAGTCCTCTCACCAGTTCCTTCTTCATCAGCATATTCATTGTCTTGAAGTTGAGATGGTAGAGTTTCCTGTGCCAAAGCATGCTGTCACCAACAATGGCTTTACTGTAGAAGCAGTAAATCTTATCCTTCTTTGTTGAGCTTAGGTCAGCAACAAACAGGCTTCATTTCCTTACTCCCTTAAGAGAAAGGCTTCTGTCCTTCTTGTGATAGATATTGCACACCATCATGTCAAAGTCAACCTTGAATCCTCTGTCACTGAATTGGCTAACACTTAGAAGGTTGTGCATCAATCCATCAACAAGAGCGATATCATTTATGACAACATTCCCAATCTCTAAACAGCCATATCCCACTGTGTAACCTTTGTTGTTGTCTCCAAAGGTTATGATTGGGCCAGCTTTGTCCACAAAATATGATAGCATGGCTTTATCACCAGTCATGTGTCTTGAGCAACCACTGTCAATGATCCACACAACCTGTTTCTTTTTCTTGCCCTGAGTTGAAGGGCTTGATGAGTCATCATCAGATTTAGCCATGAGGGCTAAATTCACATATTCTTCTTCCTCTTCCTCATCGGACTCATCCCAACATCTACCTTCAGCCACATAGGCTCTTCCTTGTCCTCTTTTGTACTATCCACTTGACCCTCTGTCCATTTTCTGATTCTGCTTTGGCCTTCTGCATTCAGTAGCAAAATGACCAAGCTCATTGCAGTTGTAGTATCTGAATTTAGACCTATCCACCATTCCAATTTTGTATCCTCCTCTTGTAGCATTGCCAACAGTCTTGGAAGAATTCCCTTTGCTGAACCTTGATGTTTGACCCTGAGGCTTATATGGCTTGTTTCTTCTGAATCTTATATTTTTAAATTTCTTTGCCATATAAGCCATGGTTGGATTATCTATTTTTTCCATCTCTTCTATTGAATAGAAGTCCTCATCTTCAACATCATCCAGTTGCAACACTACTTTCTCCTCATCATCCACCACCTCTTCAATCTTTAAGGAGGACACTTGAGTTGGTTGAATGATTTGAACTGCTTCACTTGGCAGAGTAACCTTTGGCTCATGAGCTACAAGGGCACCAGACATATTGGCCATCTTTCCTTTCAATCCACTTTGTATGGCTCTGTTCTGAAAGAGTTCTAGCTCATATGACTCAAGCACACCATACAGTGTTTTAAGAGAGACACTTTTCAGATCTCTTCCTTCTCTGATTGCAGTAATTCTGTGCTCAAGATGCTTAGGAAGAGTAAGTAAGAACTTAACGTTGAGTTCTTTCTTCTCATAGAACTTGCCATGAATCTGGAGTTCAGTGAGAAGTTTACTAAATCTTTCAAACATTGGAGTTAGTTCTTCACCAGGTTTTGCCATGAAGGCTTCATATTGAGAAACAAGAATCTGTCTTTGGTTCTCTCTGACCTCTTCACTTCCTTCGCATAACAGCTCGATTTTGTTCCAAATTTCCTTGGCTGATGAGCATCCAATGACATTCCCACACATGGCTTTATCCAAGGTGAGAGAATCAAGCAGAATGAGTTGCAAGTAATCATCCAGAACTATCTTTTCCTTTTCTGGCTCTAAAAACTCAGATGGCTTCTTGGCAACCCAATGTGCTGGAATAACAACACCATCAACCGTCGAGGCTGCAATTTCTTTCTGGGGAATAAAGGGACCATTATCGAGGATTCCCATATATAGTGGATTCGCAGCTTTGATAAACATCAAGATTTTTATTTTCCAAAAATTGTAGTTCTCTTTATCAAAAGCTGGGATCTTGATACTACTTGATTTCTGTATACTCGTCATGATCTCAGATTTGTATATCAATATGTTGCTCTGATATCAGTTGTTGGTCCTTGAGTATTGCAGAAGGGGGGTTGAATTCAATACTGATAAATTTCAATCTCTGTTTCAACAACTTAAAAACTAAGATTAATGTTTATTAGTAGAAGAAATGTAAACACAAGTAGTTTTCTCACAAAATAAATGTTTTATTTATTTTGCAAAGTGTTGCTACAACCTTGAGAAAAAGTGGGTTTTTCTCAAGCTTCGATTACTCAAAATATACACAGTATAGAATGAGAGAGATAGTCTAAGTAAACTAATCCTATCTCTATCATCACGGGTTTGTGGAGCTGCTATCATTTTCATGTGCTAGCTCCTTACAATTTGCCTACCCGTGTGTCTTACCTAAATTGCTATACAAACAGATTTATCATTACATAAAAAATAATCTAGATACATTCTATATTTAGCTAACACAATTCCAGTAGATGTTGATTTGTCATACTCTTGAATTTGTGAGCTTTGTCTCGTGATCCCTTAAGCTTTTGTCGTAGTCTTTGCAGACCTGATGCAGTGTTGGGATACTGCATCACGCATGTTCCTTGAACATCCAAACTGTCACATGTTTGACTGGGTAGATCCCCAATTCAAAGTTTATCCCTCTGAGACAGTATCCTGTACTCCAAGCTTGCTGTCACAAGAATGCTCTTTTGGTGACAGTATGAAATCCCCGTAATAGATGCTGTCAGGAGAATAGAGAGTTGTTGTCTCAAGGCTTCCGCCAATGTTGCTGTCAGAGTGAATATGATGTCATGACTTGCAACATGTTGTCTTCTTGTAACCTTACTATCAGTGCCATGACAGTAACAATTATTCTTGTTGTCATCCTGATGTATTCTTTGAGGCTTGAACAAGTGAATGAACTTCTTCCAAGAATTACAAATAATTTTATTACAGCAAATTAAAATGGCTACAAGAACATACTCTGGCTGTGACAATATGTTCTACTTAATAAAATTAAGTATTACAAAACACAAAGTTAAGTTGTCTTCTAAGCTATCACCCATAAATCCTAACAATATAAGCTACACAATTTATAGACAATTGAAAATTGATTTACTATTATAAGCATACACACCAACGTCGATCACAAATTTTTTCATTAATAGCACAATATTACCCTCATTATTTTCATTAGTTTTTGTCAGAATATTCAAGTTATGGTATAAACACACTAAGATAATAGTGTTCAGCAACTAAACATTTATATACAAGTAATTTAGTTGAAAAACGTTAAAATTCATTTGCTTGACTTCAAAATTTGGGTGCATAACTTTTAAGTTCAGTTGTAGATCACATTAAATTTATGTTATGAATATAATATGAGATAACAGTGTTTAGTACCAGAACATTGTAAGAAATAGTAAATTCAGTTGTAGACTTGTGTAAAAATAGTAAGTTCGGTTTTTGAACACTATAAGATTTTAATAAATGAATATTTAATTAAATTTTCTTATTTAAATTAATTGAACTAAAAATATAGTTATTTTCATTACCAACAATGCCCTTACAACGATTTGTATTTAAAAATTAATTAAATCTAGACAGTTGATTTAGAGGTAATCCAACGACTAATGACAGTTCTCCGGTTCTTTTTCAGTGTTTGGTTCTCTCTTTAGTCAAACCTTATGGATAGGTGTTTGTAAATAGAAGTTCTATTGAAAATAGAAGTAGAATAGAAGTTCTATTGAAAATAGAAGTAGAATAGGTGTTTGTAAGATATAGTTAAAAGTTTTATTGAAAGCAAAATAGGAGTGCAAATTTATGTAAGTATTTTTTCAACGAGAGAGCGGCTCACTAGAAAGGCGTATGTTAACATAAAAGTTAATATATAAAACAAATATATCTATTATCTATTACATATATCTAATACAACAACAGGGGGTTTGGATAAGCAATTTAAATCGTGGACTATTTTACCCTCATTTCTAATATATTTTTCAGGGTTATTTTAGTCTTTTAATTTCGATATATTTATTGCATTCTATTAAATGTTCCACAATAAATATGCATATTTGTTACATTCTATTAAATGATGCACAATAAATATGCATATACATACATACATATATATAAAAATACATACATACATATATACATACTACATACATACATACATACATACATACATACATACATGCATGCATATGTGCATATATACGTACGTACATACATACATTCATACATACATATACATTATATGAATATATAATAATATTTGATTGAGCGATTTGAATTTTTTGGTTACTCGCATACGTATATACATACATATAACATACATGATAATATATGACCATATATGCTAATATATACCATATCTCATTATCTTATTATTTGGATGCATGTGCATTGTAATTATTTATACCTCATAATCTTTAACATATTTTAAGTATTAGATTTGTATGACACAAATAAGTTCAATACAAACTTGTATTAACTTTATTTTTCGTATAACTCATAAATTGATATTGTAGGTGATAAAAAAATTGATATTCTACTGCACAAACGTACAAAAAAACCGAACAAATCAATAGTTTACTCATATTTAGAATATGTTTGTGCATTGCACGGGCTAAAGAGCTAGTTTCCATCTTAACAAGGAAAGCGTATTTAACGGGAAGAAGACTTATTATGTAGGAATGAATAATTGTTATAATTTTATAAATAGAATTTTATTTATTAAAACCATAATGCCATCGCGAAACACGACTTTCTTAACTAGTTTTTAATCTATTTACTGTATTAGGACACACTGGACATTTATTTGATTGTTTGTTTTTATTTATACTAACTTAAAATCTGTGCGATGCACAGATTGTTTTTAATAATTGTATTTTATAA
This sequence comes from Heracleum sosnowskyi, assembly GCA_030848705.1. Lineage (NCBI taxonomy): Eukaryota > Viridiplantae > Streptophyta > Magnoliopsida > Apiales > Apiaceae > Heracleum > Heracleum sosnowskyi. Next base: position 35,944,723 of record CM061242.1, read on the forward strand.
ATATATTTTAATATTTTATTAGTTGCATTTATCAACATGTTAAAATAGATAAAATTTTGTAAATAATTAAAAGCATTAAAATAGATTTGAAAATAAATAAGTAATTATTTGCCCGTGATATTTTTGCAAAATGAGAGATTTTACTAAGAAAAAATAGAAAAAGGTAATATGTCTTAGTTGAAAAAGGTAATCGCCCTTGATATTTTTGGAAAGGAGAAGATTTTGTTAGAAAAATAGAAACAAAATAAGTAGGCATGTTAAAATAGGTAATTTTTTTTAAATAATTAAAATCATTAAAATATGTAAAAAATTTAATTAGAATAAATGACCGAAAATCGAAAACTAAAACTTTCAATGTTTCGGCTATTATATAGATAGTATAGTAGTATAGATAGTATATATAGTATATATATATATATATATATATATATATATATATATATCAAAATGAAAGAATGAAGAAATTACAAAATATTATAATATTATTATATTTGGAATCCTGTATAAAGTAGATCTAACGATTCGTTCGTATAGTGTACTTTCATATTTCGTGGCATGAATACTAACACATAACTGATCTATTTAAATTGATGTACTTTCATGTTCGTGTACCTTTTGGGTTGTGTACGTTTCATGTCGTGTTTTTGTGTAATTTTAAATAAAAATAAAAATATTAAAATTTTCAAGTTAAACTTTTACAAATATGTGTTAAAAATATACATTTACGTCATATTTACAAATAATATTACTAAATTATGTATAATCATATAATACATACTAATTTATCTGATATAAATATTAAAATATCTAATTTAAATATTAATATATAAATATTTATTTATTTATTTCGTGTATTTAGTGTTGCAGTGGTTTACCCATAAATATAAAATCGACACTAAATCTCAGTCTTATACTTAACCATTATCCATGGCGGAATAACATGCTTATTTTTTAATACAATGTTTTTTACGCAATATTATGCTTATTTTTAGTACAACGTCCTTGTATGCATAAAGGCTTTGCGTACAATAGGGGCACACCCGCAGTAGTTGGGACACTTGACGATCTCTCTCATTTTGGAATATCATATGTTAGATATAATTGCTGATGATTGTTTATCAGTGTTTAAGCAACGTTTACTCATCAGAGTTTATGATGATTGTATTATTCTTGTAACCTAGCAGCTCTCTGTGATATTTTACATCACTGAAAGAAGAGTTATTTAATATAATTCAGTTTATTGATCATAAACAGTGTTCTTGATTGTTCTTCTCATACATATATTGATTATATATTGTGTATTCGGCCTAACAATTGGTATCAGAGCCAAGGCTGTTTAATATATACAGTTTTACGATTCAAACACAAGTATAATCATGGCTGACAACTCTCAGGAAGGTTCTAATACAGGTTCTAATGCACAAAAGGTTCAACCAACTTCTGTTAGTCGATATGAGTCAATCAGGGTTCCAATTCTCAAACCAGTGGAATATCCAATATGGAAGGTTAAGATGACCATGTTTCTGGAAGCCACAGATCCAGAATATCTTGATAGAATTTATAATGGTCCTCATAAACCAACTAAACTGTCTACTGTTGTTTCTGGTGAAGAGCAAAAGCTTATTCCAAAGGAAAAGAAAGATTTGACTCCTGAAGACATCTCATCAATTGCAAAGGATGCAAAGGTTAGACATCTTCTATACAGTGCCTTAGATAATGTTATGTCTAACAGAGTTATTGGTTGCAAAACTGCCAAACAAATTTGGGATGCTTTAGAAGTCAGATGCCAAGGAACTAGTGCTATAAAGAAGAACAGAAAGACCATACTCACACAGGAGTATGAACACTTCGACTCAAGATCTAGTGAAACTTTAACTGAAACATATGACAGATTTTGTAAACTGTTGAATGATTTATCTCTGGTTGATAAAGAATATGATCTTGAAGAGTCTAATCTCAAGTTTCTTTTATCTCTACCTGAAATATGGGACTTAAAAACAACAACAATAAGAGATAATTATGAGCTTGCAGATACATAGCTTGATGAAATCTATGGGTTGCTTAAAACTCATGAACTGGAGATAGAACAAAGGAACAGAAGAACTAGTAAGAAGATAAAATCTGTTGCTCTAAAGGTTGAAGAAAAACTCATGAAGAAAGAAACATCAAAGAAGAAAGCTAAAGGAAAAGCTTTGGTCATAAAATCTGATAGTGAGTCATCAAACTCTGATGATGATTCAAACACTGATGCCTCTTCTGAATCTGAGGATGATGAAGAACAAATGATGCAAATGGCTACTTTGATGGTAAAGACTTTCAAGAAGATGGGTTTCAAGAACTTCAAGAAAGGAAAAAGATTCTCAAGGAAAGATTCAAACTCTGAAAGAAAGAGTTACAGAAAGTTTGAAGGAAGGGATACCAAATCTGGAAAGAAAGACAAGTCTGAGATCCAGTGCTACAAGTGTAAAGAGATGGGTCATTATGCTCCAGAGTGCAAGAAAGGAAAATCTGAGAAAGCACTCATCACTAAAGGAAAAGACTGGGCAGACACTTCAGATTCTGATGAAGACGTCAGCTATGCTCTCATGGCAACTGTTGAAGATGAATCTGAAACATCTGAGAATAAGGTACCCCTAACAACTTATGCTTATGATATTGATATTATATCTGAATTGAGAGTTTATCTTAAAAGCATACATGTTAGTTATAGAGATCAGACTTTAGAAAATGAGAGAATTAAATTTGAGAATCTTAAGCTTAAAGATAGAAATAAAATTCTTGAAGAAGAGCTTGTTAACATGCAACAAGTTCAAAAGGAAAGAGATGATGCTGTTTATGTTGAACAAGAGTTGTTAAAGAGATATAGGCAAATTGAATTTGAATTAGAGAAAGAGAGGAAAGTGATTAAAACCTGGACTAATTCTGGAAAGGACACACATCAGGTTTTTCAAACAGATACAGTTGGGTTAGGTTACTGTGAGGAAGATGAACTTAGGTTTAAAGATAAAGTTAAAGTCAAACCACAACTTAAACCTGTGAAATTTGTTTCTGAATCCAGTAAGCTAAAATCTGTAGTTGTGAAAGAAGCTGTTATGGAGCTAGTTGAAACTTGTGAAAAACAAGTTAATATTGGTTTAATAACAGAAAATCAGATTGAGTCAGAAGCTGTTAAAGAACCAGTAAAAATCTGTGATAAACAGGTTAATGTTGGTTTGATGACAGAAAAACAATTCAAACATATGCTCAAAGAGGTAAAGTCTATTAACAAACAGAAAGTGTCTAAGAAAAATAGGAATGGAAAAGTAGGCATTAATAAAAGAAATGATTATCTGCCTAATTCTGATGCTCCTAGAAAGACATGTCATAGTTGTGGTAGTACTAACCATCTTGCAAGTTTCTGCACGAAAAACAAAGATATTAATTCTTTTTTACCCTCCAAGTCTGGAGTGAAGGATGATCATGTTAGGGTTAGACCACAGACTTTATGCACTCACTGTGGGAGCACTTGGCATTCCATTTATACTTGCAAGAGTTATCATGCTATTTATCACAATTATTATGAGTTGAAGCCCAACTTGAAATGGGTTAGAGCAAACTCTGCAAGTGTAAAGTCTGATACTGTTAGCTTAAACTCTGTTGATAGTAATTCCGCTGCAAAAGCTAACAATGTTAAGAAAGCCAAAGGATCCAAGCAAGTCTGGATCCTTAAATCTAACTCTTTGTAATTGTTTGTGATTGCAGGGCATAAGGGAAAGCACCCTAGTCTTGGACAGTGGATGTTCAGGACACATGACTGGTAATAAAGCCCTGCTATCAGACTATGAGGAGAAGGCTGGCCCAAAAGTTTCCTATGGAGATGGCAACATAGGACGTACTATGGGATATGGCAATATCAATCTTGGAAGTGTCATCATCACAAATGTAGCTCTAGTCCCAGGACTCAAGCATGACTTGCTTTCTGTGAGTCAAATCTGTGACAGAGGTTATCATGTTGATTTTCAACCTGAATACTGTGAGGTTATCAGCAAATCTACAGGGAAAGTTGTTCTAGTTGGACACATATGAAATAATATATATGAGGCAAGTTTGGTAACAAACTCTGAAGGAAAAGCTGTGTGTCTGTCTGCAAAAATGTCAAATGAAGAGAGTTGGAAATGGCATAAGAAGCTCTCTCATCTAAACTTGAACAACATCAATGAGCTAATTCGAAAAGATCTTGTAAGGGGACTTCCAAAGTCAATACTAAGCTTAGATGGTCTGTGTGATTCTTGTCAAAAGGCCAAGCAAAGGAAGTCATCTTTCAAGAGTAAATCTGAATCTTCAGTTGTGAATCCTTATCATCTTCTTCATGTTGATCTATTTGGTCCAGTCAATATAATGTCTCTTGGCAGAAAGAAATATGCTCTAGTCATTGTTGATGAGTACACTAGGTACACATGGGTGTATTTCTTAGCAAAGAAGGATGAAACTGCCTTAATTCTAATGGATCATGTAAAGCTACTGGACAAAGGATCACAGTATAAAGTGAAAATTATCAGGAGTGATAATGGTACTGAATTCAGAAATGTAATAATGGAAGAATTTTGTAAAGAAAGAGGAGTGAAGCAAGAATTTTCTGCACCTGGTACTCCACAGTAAAATGGTGTAGTTGAAAGAAAGAACAGAACTCTAATCGAAGCTGCCAGAACAATGCTTGAAGAAGCAAAATTGCCAACCTACTTCTGGGCAGAAGCTGTTCAAACAGCTTGTTTTACTCAAAATGCTACACTGATCAACAAGCATGGGAAAACACCATATGAGATGGTGAAAAATAAGAAGCCAAATTTGAAATATTTTCATATTTTTGGATGTAAGTGCTTTGTGTTGAAAAATCATCCTGAACAGTTGACAAAGTTTGACTTAAAAGCTGATGAAGGAATTTTTGTTGGATACCCACTGTCAACTAAAGCATTAAGAGTCTACAATCTGAGAACTAAAGTAATCATGGAATCTATACATGTGTCATTTGATGACAAGAAAATAACTGGAATAGAAGATGAAGAATATCATGATCAACTTCGCTTTGAAAATGAAGATCTAAACTCTGATGACGTAAACTCTGATGAAGCAAATCCAACAAACTCTGATGAAGCATACTCTAAACCTCTACTGGTAAACACTGAGGAAGTTTCTCTGACAGAACAAAATAGAGAACCAGTTGAGGGGGAGCGTGAAGATACTTCAGCAACATCTCAAAATGATGACTCAAATTCTGAAAGTGAGTCAGCTGAAGAATCAAATAGAAACTCTGGGTTAAACTCTAAAAGTTCAAATACTGAACAGTCAAATTCAGGGGGAGCCTCAGAGAATGCAAATGGTCAAGAAGAAAATCAGGAAAACATGGATCAAGGGGGAGGATCTAATAATAATAATAGAAGTCAATTACCTACAGCAAGAAGGTGGACACAAGCCCATACACCTGACTTGATAATTGGAGATCCAGAAGCTAGTGTAAGAACTAGAAGTGCTACAACAATTGAATGTCTGTTTCATGCATTCTTGTCTTAAACTGAGCCAAATAAAGTGGAAGAAGCTCTTCAAGATGCTAACTGGATAACAGCTATGCAGGAAGAGTTAAATGAATTTGAAAGAAATGAAGTATGGACCCTTGTACCAAGACCCAAAAACAGATCTATTGTTGGTACAAAGTGGGTTTTCAGAAACAAAACAGACAGTGATGGAGTGATTACAAGGAATAAGGCTAGACTTGTGGCTAAAGGCTATTCACAGCAGGAAGGAATTGATTATGATGAAACCTTTGCTCCAGTTGCTAGATTGCAGGCAATAAGGATTTTTCTGGCTTATGCTGCTCACAAAAAGTTTAAAGTCTTTCAGATGGATGTGAAAAGTGCTTTTCTAAATGGGAAACTTGAAGAAGAAGTGTTTGTTGAACAACCACCAGGGTTTGTGGATCCTAAGCATCCAGACTATGTCTACAGATTGGACAAAGCATTATATGGACTAAAGCAGGCACCTAGAGCATGGTATGAAACTCTGGCTCAATTTCTTTTAGAAAGTGGATTCACTAGAGGTACAATTGACAAAACCTTGTTCTATTTTAATTCTGGTGATGATCTGCTGTTAGTTCAAATCTATGTGGACGACATAATTTTTGGGTCTACTAATGATAAACTCTGTAAGAAGTTTGCAAAGCTAATGCAGTCAAGATATCAAATGAGCATGATGGGAGAGCTTAGTTATTTTCTAGGCTTACAAGTAAAGCAAACAGATGATTGAATTTTTATCAATCAAGCAAAATATACCAGAAATCTTCTCAAGAAATTTGGTATGCTTGATAGTTCATCTGCAACAACTCCCATGGCAACTGCAACAAAGCTAGACAAAGAAACAGGAGCCTCGGTAGATATGACAAACTACAGAGGGATGATATGGTCTCTTCTTTATCTAACTGCAAGTAGACCAGACATCATGTATGCAACTTGCCTTTGTGCAAGATTTCAAGCAGATCCCAGAGAGCCTCATCTAACAGCTGTGAAGAGAATTTTCAAATATCTCAAAGGAACCATAACTCTTGGTTTGTGGTATCCTAGAGAATCAGAGTTTAAATTAATTGGTTACTCTGATGCAGATTTTGCAGGCTGTAAGATTGATAGAAAGAGCACAAGTGGAAGCTGTCAATTTCTAGGTGACAGATTAGTTTCTTGGTACAGCAAGAAACAGAAATCAATTTCCACATCCACAGCAGAAGCAGAGTATATTGCTGTTGGGAGCTGTTGTGCACAGATTTTATGGATGAAGAATCAATTGTTGGATTATGGATTAAGGTACTCTAAAATACCTATTTTCTGTGATAATCAAAGTGCTATTGCTATGACAGGTAATCCAGTACAACACTCCATGACCAAGCACATCAGTATAAGGTATCATTTTATCAGGGAACATGTGGAAGAAGGAAATATTGAGCTTCATTTTGTGTCTACAGACCAACAGCTTGCAGATATCTTCACCAAGCCTTTGAGTGAAGCTACCTTTACAATATTGGTAAATGAACTTGGAATGGTCTCTGGTTTTGATTAGAGATACTGGTTAGACTCAAAATCTATACTTCTGTGATTTGTTGCTCATGATTCTTTGCATATGTTAACTGTCATTCATACCAGTTTGTCAAACTCTGAACTCTTACTCTGTTAGTCATACTCTGTCAGTTATACTCTGATGTTCAATTCTGATGTTAAAATCTGATTGTGATTTTGTCTGAAACATATGAACCGATGAAGAAAATTGTATGAAGCATGATTTTCAGTAAGTAATCATGAATCTTTCTGAGTGATATGAATTCTGATTTCAAAATGTGCAGAAATTTTACACAGCATGATACTGTCTCTATATTTATAGCATCTCTTAGTTTATTGATCCTATACACTGAGTCTGTATTAGCTGTTTGCACTTTCTCTCATAAATTAATTGTATTAACTGATGAAAAGTCTAAACTCTGATAATCAGTTGCAAATATTTCACCCTCAAATTAAAAGATGCAAAATAAGCACAAATTCCTTTGAGATCATGTTGTGCCTAGGAAGACCCAGGAACTTATTGTATGAAATAAGGGCTAAAATCCTTGATTTTTGGTGACTAGTGCCAACCACTGATTACTGGAAAAATAAATAAATAAATAAATAAATTAAAAAAAAAATCGAAGGGGGTGAAAATAATAAATTTAGAAGTACAGAGTTTAGATGAGATCAGATTTTATATTATACATGAGAGTTTGGGCAACCAGTTTTTACTGATTTATTTTGTGGATTTTATGCACTTTGAGAAGATCTAAATATTTACATTCAGTAAACTCTGCTAAGTCACACACAAATATTCACACCTGTACAGTTTGTGAAAAGAGTTTATGAATAAAGAAGGAGGATTGGTAAACACTGATGAACTGTGTACTCTACGCCAAGGTAATTTAATTTTAATCTGTGATGATTAAAATAAATTTTGTTTGTTTCAGACATATTATGATTTTGAGAAAAGACATTTGTTTTGAAAATTCAAAAGAGAATGATTGGATAGTTGTTCAAGAGTGTATTAAACAGAGGAGAGAGGTTGAGTGTCTAGGAAAGTGTAAAAGGCGGTAATTATTGCTATTTTTACTGCGCATGCGCATTGGAAACTGCCAATTACTGCTGTCAGTCATTGCATGTGTGCCACGTGTCCCACCCACACGATTCACGGAGTAAGACAGTTGTGTGTATTGATTAGAAACTGTTCAGTTTTTAATTCTTTCTTTTTGTATTAATATACAATACACAAATTCGTTTGAACTTTTCACAACTTACTCTAATTCATACTCTTACTATCACACACACATTTTCACAAACACTTTTCTGCATATATCTCTCAAACACTTTCTTGAAGCATAAACACTGTTTTCTTTGAAATATTCTAATGGCAACAACTATGTTTCAGTCTTTTGGTCTCGATTTTGTTCCTAACAACTATGTAGCACCACTATCTACTGAAAACGTCCCAGAGGCGTTTCACCTGTTTCAAACTTTTCTTGCTCAATCTGATATTGGCCAAGCTTTAGTGGAACCAACAAGGTTATCTGGTACTCAAATCAAAGCCTTCTGGGAAACAGGTGTATATGATGATGGAGGTGAATCGGGCACTCCCTCGATTGTCTTTGAATTTGCTGAACAAAAGTATGTGGTTACTCCAACCACTGTTAGAGATGCTCTTGGATGTGAAGATTTCAATGCGTTCACCATTTCTGTTGGTGACTCTGATCTTCAGCGTATGATGAGGGAGATTGGTTACTCTGGGTCTTTGGCAAGGACATGTAATCTGAAGCGACCATTCTTGAGGAAGGAGTGGAGTTTCTTTTTCGACTGTATTACAAGGGCGTTTGGAAAGAAGTGTACAAATTGGGATGTTATTCCAATCGATAGTCTACAAATTGGGTATTATCTTCTCTGTGGTACTCATTTTGATTTTGGTAGACTAGTTCTTATTAATATTGGTGAAAAGATGACAGAGAATAGGAATGTAGTTTACTTTGCTCGTTTCTGTCAATTAATCTTTTCTCTGTGTGTTGATGGGCTTGAGATAGCTGAGGAGGAGGTAATTCCCTCATTTAAATTGCATAAAAGAATATTTTCTGATCTCACAAATAAAGATATCAAGAAAGGAAATGTTGGTGACTTGATGCTTCCTGCTTCAGTCCAATAATTTTTAAACCCTCAACCACAACCACAAGCACAACAAGAAACTGATCAGCCTCTAAACTCTGAGCCTCTTCCATCTACATCTCAAAAGCCAAGGGCTGGGGGTAGGATTAAGCATAGAGCGTTAAAGGCTGTCCAGACTAACACAACTCTAAATACTGATGATGTTACAGTATCTGTTGGTACTTCAAGAAGAAAGAAGAGAGCAAATAGACCTGTTTCTGATGTTAATGTGCTTTCTGAAGAAAATGAAACTGCTAATGCTAAGAAAAGGAAGCTTGTTGCTGCTTACCTATTTGATGATATAGTTCAAAATTTGGCTTCAGATTCTACAAATGTTGAAGTTCCTGAGGTTGTAATTGAAGATGCTACTGTGCCTGAGGAAGCCAGAGCAGATACTGATAATAATGATGCTGTTAATGATGATTTTATTGAACCCATCTTAGAAATGGATATTGAAAATGAATTTGAAGCACATCCCTCTACAACTCTAGAAGAGTTTGGAAGTATAAATGAAACAGAGGATGTGGCAGCTGATCAACCTACACTTATCATAGATGAGTCACTAGCCACTCATACAGAGATTCTCTCTGTTAATCACCAGGTAATTGAAAAAGGTGAAGAGGTTGATCAGACAGCAAAGGCTGTAGATGCAGAAAATATTGTTGAGGAAACTGCAGAGAATAATCTTGAAGCAACTACAGATATTGCTGTTGAATCTACTGTTGTTCATGCTGAAAATGAAGACAATGCTCAAGACAAAATAAACTCTGAACAGATCGTAAATGCTGATGCTCAAGAAACATTTGCTGAGAATATTCCTCATTCTTCAAATGCTAAGTCTTCTACAAAGTCTGATGATGATCATGATGATTCATCTTCTCAAAGACTTTCTGCTCAACCAAATCAAAAGGACATTCAGCATGCCACTGAACTTCATTATCAAAATATGTACTTTTCCAAGTGGTCAAACAAGGATTGCATATTCACTGATCAAAGGGCTGCTGACTTTGTCACAAAATCTGCTGAATCAATTACGAATCCAGAACTTCTTACACATCTCAAGGCAACTATTGTTCAAGTTAAATCTCTTCACAATCGTTTTGATGAAACTCAGAAGTCAGTTACTGGGTTGAGAAATGATGTGGTTGCTAGAGATATGTCTCTAAAGCAAGATAAGTCTATGCTGCTTACTCTGGTCAAAGATCAAGAAGTTCTCAAGAACAGATTGACTAAGGTTGAAGACAATCAGACTGTAATGTCTGCTAAGCTTGATACTATTGCTGCTTCACTGGAATTGCTCACCTCAGTGTTACTTCAAGATGATGTCAAAAAGGGGGAGAGAGTACTTAAAGACAGATGCAACAAGTCTCAAACTCTGAGTAGACATGATGATTCTACTGATGGTGGTGCAAAGGGAAAAGATTTCAAATCTAAATCTACTCTACAGCAAGGAAAGCTAACATCAAACTTTGATGCTACAAACTCTGAAAGGACAAACACTGGTGCTCAATCTTCTTCAAGAGTTAGAAGCTTATTGCTTACTTCTCAACCAAACACTGATGAAGAGATTGCAGCTCAGCTGTTTATAGAAGAACATGGTGCTGATGCAACCATAGAAGACATTCAAGCTGAAGAATTGATGCTAGCTGAAGAGCATGAAAAGAAGTTAAAGTCTGGGAAGTTGAAGAAAGTCAAGAAGGCTTTAAGGCCAAAGGAAAAAGGAATTGTAATAAAGGAAAATGTAAACTCTCAACAGAGTTTACAATATTCAAGAAGGCCTGTTGAAGCTAGCTCAGATAAAGGTAAAGGGAAGCTAGTTGAAGAAAAACTAGTACAGAAGAAAGCTCAAACAACCTCTGACATTGCTCAAGTTGTTCAAACATTAGAAGCTGTGACAACCTCTGATACTACTCAAGTTGTACAGACACAATTATCTTCACAATTACAAAGGACTTTTGCCAAGCCAATCACTGTTCAACACTCTTTGATTCCACCAAATATAAATCTTCTCCAAAGCAGAACACTCATGGGAAAAGAATCAAGAGATAAATCTGGGCTTGGATCTCATAGAGAGAAAAGAGTGAACAATAGTCCAATGGATCACACTTCTTTAGCTGAACCTGGTGTTGGGGTAACTCAAGAAAATCCTGATACTCTAGAATCAGTTCAGTTAATATACCACAGAGGGTTAAAGAAGGATTTTCTGTTATACTTCAAATTTGATGGCAGAGTATACAGAGTTAGTGAAGATGATATTGGTTTAAAGATGAAAGAAGAACTAGAATATGTGTTGTATCTGTTGAAAGTTAAAAATTAAAGAACTCATCAAGCAGCCGAGGTGTTAAGAAGCAGAATGATGAAAGCTAGAATTCTTTATGGTTTAAAGTCTGCTAGCTCTTACATACCAAGGTTCAGAGATTACAATGGAAAGCTTGTTGAGATGGAAAGAAACAGTGCAAGACTCAGAACAGATTTTGGCATAAAGGTGTTGGAATTTAATCTGGAATCAGATAAATCCTTCATAATAAAGCTAGGAAATGATATGAGGAAGAACAACATTTATTCACTAAGGGCAGCTATCTACCAAACTGGAGAGAGTGATCCAGAGTTATGGGAGATAAAGAAAATAATGATAGCTGAGTTAGAAAGAGCTGAAAGAAAACTACTTCAGGACTACATCAGGACTGTGCCTGACATTGAAGAGATTAAGTAACTGAAGTCTGTAAGTTTTTAAAAGTTTTCTGTTCTAAGTTAAAAATAAACTCTGTTATGTTATAAACACTGCATTTGTTGTATGTTTTGACATCATCAATTATCTTTTAACTTGTACATTTTTGTTATGCACAAGTTGGGGGAGATTGTTAGATATAATTGCTGATGATTGTTTATCAGTGTTTAAGCAACAGGTACTCATCAGAGTTTATGATAGAAGCCAGTCAGAGTTTGTTAAAGTCTGACGGGGTGAAAGTTTGCTGAAGCTGTCGGTGCTAATATGAAGATTCTAGAAGCAATATATCTTGAAGATGGAAAGAAGCAAGATATATTGAGACAGATAAGGAAACGAAATAGAAGACAGAAGCAATCCTAATTTGATTTAAATTGTATAGCTAATTTGTAGGAATATCAATTAGAGATTGAATCTATGTAGCTGTGTACTATATAAACACAGATAGGTTAACCCTAAAAGGGATGCGAATACTGAATACATTATTCTTGTAACCTAGCAGCTCTCTGTGATATTTTACATCACTGAGAGAAGAGTTATTTAATATAATTCAGTTTATTGATCATAAACAGTGTTCTTGATTGTTCTTCTCATACATATATTGATTATATATTGTATATTCGGCCTAACATCACACCCTGCGCACATGGAGTTTAACTCTATACTTGGGCTCTAGAAGTACATCCAACTTGGGAACGTGTTGATAATTGGGCGAGAGGGAGAAAGAGAACTTTGCCAACAGTAGTGCAAACAAAACTTTGAGCTCCATCATGCCCAGGTTCATTCCAGGACATGTACGTGGGCCGATGCCGAATGGTATATATGCTTGCGGGATTTTGCAGGCTCCCGAGATCCCATTAGCAAATCTCTACGGGTTGAACTTTAGAGCATCTGAACCCCAGAGCTCAGGGTCTCGGTGCAGAGCTGTTGGCCATACCAAAGTGTTGACTCCTTTTGGAACACACACCTTCTTCCCAATTTGTACATCTGCTAGTGCCTGCCGCGGTGTGCATCCTACCCCTGAATAAAGCCTCAACATCTCTTGAATTATCATTTTCAGCTGTAGAAAATGAATATAAAACTTCTATTTTAAAGGATGTACACTCTAATAAATCTTAAAACTTGTTAGAAAGTCAAGTATATTTGTAGTTAAGACAACTGATTTTCTTCCCCTTAATTGTTGTGATAGTAGAATATTAGACACTTGATTATAGGGATATAGATCAATCATATGAGATGTAATATCTCACTCATTTGTGTACCTTGTTGTATATAATCATCCTTTGATATTCAATGTAAAATATCAATTCCATAACCTTGTTTACATGGTATCAGAGCAAGAATATATCCTAGCTCTTCTATTTTTTTTTCCAATCCTTTTCACCGATCATGTCTTAAAATCTTGAAAGTCATGATTCTGCTCAAACATCAAAAACAGAATCACTTGTTTCTGCTGAACTATCAAAGGCAGATTCATCTGACCCTTGTTACACTCATCATTCAGATCATCCTGGAATGATTCTAGTATCAAAAACTCTCAACGGTGACAATTATCCTAGTTGGAAAAGGGCGATGACATTGGCTTTGAACTCCAAGAACAAGCTCGGATTTGTCGATGGCTCCTGTAAACCACCATCAAAAGAAAAATTCCCTGATTTATATGGTTTGTGATCTCGATGCAATGACATAGTTCATTCGTGGATTATCAACACTCTTGTTCCAGAAATTGCTGATAGCGTCATTTATTACTCTACTGCTCATGAAGTTTGGGAAGATCTACATGAGCGTTTTTCACAAGGTAATGTGCCTCGTGTTTTTGAAATTCAACAGAACATTGCATCTCTCAAACAAGGACAACTTTCTGTTTCTACATATTATACAAAATTGAAGAGTTTATGGGATGAACTACTCATGTATTCTGACTTAAATGAAGGAGTACCAAGTGAGAAACAAAAACTGATGCAGTTTTTAATGGGATTAAACGATACGTACACTGTAATTCGAAATCAGATTTTGTTACAGATTCCATTACCAACTGTTCGTCAATCCTATGCTTCGATCACCCAAGCAGAGAAACAAATTCAAATTAGTTCTTCGACTAATGAATCAATAGCAGCAATGACAGTTCAGAATACTCAAAAACAACATCATTCATCATTTCAGGGCGGAAACACAAACAATATTAGCAATAACAGCGGGCGCTGGAACTCAGGCAACAAAGGTCGAGGGATATATGGAGGTGGTCGTTGGAACTTGAGTGACACTAATGCAGGACGATGGAGTGGAAGACGCAATCATGGTAGAGGAGGTCGTTTTTCTACTGGTGGAAGAGGACGTCCTTTTTGTTCTCATTGTAATGAAGTCGGTCACTGGATTGATACGTGCTGGGAATTACATGGGTATCCACCAACTCATCCGAAAGCAAAGTCAGACCAACCAAAGGCTGCTAACAATATCACCTTGGCTTCTGGTGATGAAGAAGGAACTATTACAATGTCTAAGGCCCATCTAGAGCAGCTGTTATCATTGCTCAACAACCAAGACCTCAAAACTGGTACAACTTCTAATCCAAAAGCTAATACGGCAGCAAAATCAGGTTTGTCAAAATTATATTCTCAAAATTGGATTATTGATGGCGGTGCGACTGATCATATCATTTCAACACGATTATTTGAGAATAACAGAAATTGTTCATCGTCACCAGTATTGTTACCAAGTGGAGATAAAATTGAGATTGTTGGAAAAGGATCATTATCACCTTATTCAAAATACATTTTAAATAATGTATTATCTGTACCTACATTTAATGTGGATTTGATGTCAGTAAGCCGTTTGACAAGAGGTTTAGATTGTTCAGTCACATTTTTTCCGTATTGGTGTATTTTACAGGATCTGGCTACGAGGAGGACGATTGGTTTGGGTAAACAACAGAATGGCTTGTACTATTTGGTGGCACTAGCAGCAGACAAAGATGAGAATAAATCAAACACAACCAAAAGTCTTCCATCATGCAACCTTGTCAGTACATCAATCGATCTTTGGCACAATCGTTTAGGGCATGCTTTTCATTTACCATTGAATCATCTTGCCAAACACTTTCTTAATATTTTAGTTGAGTCAAAAAATGTTTGCCATGTTTGTCCATTAGCTAAACAAAGTCGTTTGTCTTTTGGGAGAAGTACTATTTCTTCTAGTAGAACATTTGATGTTATTCATTGCGATATTTGGGGTCGTTACAATCATGTTTCACTTTCTGGTGCTTATTACTTTCTCACCATTGTCGATGATTATACACGTTTTACATGGATTTTTATGATGAAACACAAAGATGAAACTCAACCTATTTTGAAACGCTTTTTTAGCTATGTTCTTACTCAATTTGGAACACGCATTAAAACTTTTCGCAGTGATAATGGTGGAGAATTTATTTCTCTACGCACTTTCTTTCAAGATAATGGTGTCGTTTTTCAACATTCTTGTGTTTATACACCCCAACAAAACGGGGTTGTAGAGAGAAAACATCGACATATCCTTCAAGTTGCCCGCGCCTTAAAATTTCAAGCAAAGCTACCTACAAAATTTTGGGAAGAATGTGTCCTCACATCCGTTTATATTATTAATCGCTTACCATCACCACTTCTTTCTTTGAAAACACCATATGAACTTCTCTACAATGAGCTCCCTGATTATTCTCGTTTTCGTGTGTTTGGTTGTCTTGCATATGCAACAAATGTTAAGATTACTCATAAGTTTGATTCTCGAGCCATCCCAGCCATATTAATTGGATATTCTTTTGGTCAAAAAGCGTATAAATTATACAATCTTACTACCAAAAATATTTTCACGAGTCGAGATGTCAAATTTTATGAGAATATCTTTCCTTATTCTTCCTCTAGTGATAATTATTCAAGATCAAAAATTCAAACCCATATCCCAGGCCCAATCCCTCTAATTCCACCAATATTTGATGATCCAGTAGACACTTCTCAACAAACACACATAGAGACACCCACTGTTAGCATCAACAACGATCAAACAGAAACACCACCATCCCCTCCACCATCACTACGCCATATATGAGCAATAACTACGCTTTTTTCAGTGTAACCATATATGCTTTAAAATTGATCTAGGACTACACTTTCTTTTAGCGATACTAATGATATAAACTAGTGTTACCATAGACATAATTTGGTACCTATGTTAACACCAAAACCAGTGTAAGCGTTGCTATTTAAATAAAATTATTATACAAGCGGGCTCAATTTTTTTGTCCGGGCGGGTCTTTCATCTATCCAAAATTTTCACTCCATTAATTAGGCGGGTCTTTTATTTTTCCAATTACTTTCACGTCTCCGCTCAATTACAATCACTTAATATTTTTCACACTCACTCAAATCTCTCTCTCTCTCTACTCTCTCTCCCTCTTAAATCTTTCTCAGGGGTTCTTTAATTAGGGTTCTTTTGGGTTCTCTAATTAGGGTTCTCTACGGGTTCTTGATACTTATTTAGGGCTTCAATTGGAAGTACACGCAATTGGGGTTGATGATTTCTACGGTTTTCTATTGGAAGCAATTGGGGTTAACGAGTTTTTACAGGTCTTCTTCTTTACTAACTCCTCACTATTTCTTTAAGTTCGATTTTATTTGTTTGTATGTTTTGTACATTATTCGTATAACATGTTTTGGTTGGGTGTATTATGTTATAACATGTCTAGATTGTATATAGTATATGTTAGTTATGTACAAAATGATGTTATTTGGGTATATTCAATATGTGTTTTGAATTTGTATACAGGTTTGGATTATTATACTTAATTATACTCCTCTTTTATGTCTTTAAATTTCCAGTTTCATTGAACAAAGTCAACTGGATGATGTATGTCTTGTCGCTCTAGTGTGTTGAGCATACAGTGGACTTCAAAATGAGCGACAATGAAAAAGGGGAAGATACAGATGACAACAATTACAGAACCAGTCCTCGTGATTTCTTTGTCTCTACTCAGGTAGTGTTTTCTTCGTATCCATAAATATTTTCTTGATATTCTTCCCAAGAGTTGTACATTCAAATGAAATTGTTAACAATATATGCAGGAAAATTGGTTACTGCTTGCAACTGATTATTCCCAGATAGAACTAAGACTGATGGCACACTTTTCTAAAGATCCGTCATTAGTTGAACTCCTCACTATCGAACAGGTCAGTCAAAAACTGTTTGTGTAAGATTCCAACTGCAAAGAGAATGCTCATTTGGCCAGCAGTTTCACATTGTCGGAGATGATCCAGTGCTCGGACAATGGGATCCGTCAAGGGCTGTGCCATTCAACTGGTCAGACGGACATGTGTGGACAACAACTGAGCTGGTAAGAATGAACAGAACTGGTAATAATGATTCACATAGAAGTATGATTTTATTTAACATGTATTCTTACTACATATGATGCTTTCACTGGAATAGGATGTTCCCATAGCAAAATGTATCAAGTTCAAGATCATAATTAAAGAAGGCCCTGAAAATATCATATGGCAACCTGGACCAAATCAAAGCCAAGGTGATCGAAGTGGAGGGTCCACGTGGCAAACTGATCCGCAATTTCAAGCATTTGAATCTGGATTTTCAACTCATAACTGACGAAACAACATGTCATAATATCGAAGTTTTTTGGTAAATTAGGGCCGTAATTTCTTATTAGTCTACTTTATGCTTGCAGACTGTACGTTTTAAGAATGAGCTAGAGAGAAACATCACTATAAAGCTTGGATATGCTAATGCAAAGGTATACAGATGCGAGAATAAAAGTTGCCCTCGACCAAAGTGTTACTAGTGGGTTCTCTAACTCAAACAACTCAATTTCATTCATCAGTCTTGATGTTTGTTCTAATTTTTGTGACTATTGACACTCCAATTTATGATTATCTGAATAGGTCATATGGAAGTGGGAAAGAAGATTCTCCTGCATGTGATGCGCCTGGGTGTGAGAACTCTAAGATGACTTTACTGAGACATGTCTCTTTTGTTGATTGCCCAGTAAGATTATAGTACTGCTTAACAGAGCTGCATTTTCTTACCATTTTGCTGCTTTTTTCAATATCTAATTTTGGTGAGTTTATTTTTCAATTTTTATGTTTAATTTGTTTACGAAACGTGTACTGTGGAATTTTGGTGTTGAATGTTCTGTAAATTGTGATACTCCATTTTTTATGTTAATATGATAGTCTATTTTGACATTAGCATTGGACTTGCTCTTATGTTGGTATGATATATTAGTGACCTGATTGATTGAAAAATGAGAGGATTGGTGATGTTTATTTTTTTGTGGCTGGAAACTTATTTGGCCTGTCCTCTGTGAAAAGCACTGTGTTTTAACTTTGAAGGACTCTTAAATGTAATTAAGAGTTTGAGATCATTTTGCTCCTTTTGGTTGAAAGGAATGGATAAACGAGGAAGTTAGATTGTATTATTGAAATCGGATGATTCAGTCTACATGACATGACGGGAGCATTTAAACCAGGTGTTTTGACAGCTTGGATTGTGATGCAGGTTTTTGAAGGGATAAGAGAGTTGCTCCAAATTCCTGTAGAATGAATACTGGCAATCTTTAGTTGATTTCTTCTTCAATGGTAATCCATGGAAGTTAAGGTTCCACCTGATAGACAAAAACCTTTTTTTTTTTCAGATATATTGTTTGATGTTTGGACTCTTTTTTTTCCTATATAATAGTAACCATTACATTAGAAATATACAATTTCTCATATTTTTTAAGACAGCTTGAGATACCATTTGTCATTAGGTGTATATGCATATATAGAAGTAGTATTTTCCATAAACAGTAGCTCAGGTTCCAAGAGGAAGGTGTGCATGCTTGAGCTGTAAGTGCTGACTTCTAAAGTTCCTGTATCTTACTTCAAAGTTTAAATTGGACGTTGCTATAATCTTAAAACATTTCACAAAAGAGACATATTCTTCCATTAAATGAAGAAGTGATGTGAATGTTATACTTGGGCAAAATTTTATGTCGTAACTACTGAGCTTAGGTAAATTCTGGAATCTCCATTTTCTATCCATAAACATTATTTATCATGTATGAGGTTACCTACTGATCATAAATTCATGATGTACATTATCGTCTTCCTCCTTGAATTAATTATAATCTGCACAGAGGCTAAGAACAATGTCTTTCCTAATATGTTATGGATCAGGTGGACAATGTGAAAGACAATTTGAAAGACGTGTGTCCTAAATCCAATCATGGATGATGAGTTAGGAGATACTTTGTTCAATCTGATTCAAGTTTGTTTAATTTAATAAAATGGTAATATGTTTTATAACGGGCTTTATCTATTTAAAGTGTTTAAATTAGATGATCCATAGTTTAGAGTAAAGCTTTAATGGATTATGATGAGATCATTATAATGAGACCTTAAAGATGATAACTCTAAACTTAAATAGTTCCTGGTCGTAGGATAATTAATTGGTAGTTAATTAATCCGCAAAGATCGGTACATACTATGATTGCTTCACTATGAAGGATGTCTGTTCTCATAGGCATTTGTGTGGTGACACTATAGCTAGTATGTAGGTGCTTATTAGGAATAAGTTCACTGAACATGACTCGATAAGTTGAACAACTAATGGGGTTTACTCACGTGTCAATAGTTATTCACTGAGTGATAGTTGTACAAGTGTCCTTAGACTTGAGATCATTAGAGTTATCTTGTATATAATGAACTATGCTTTGGATTAGTCCTTAGTCTCAAGGACATCCATTAGGTCTATTCTGGGCATAGGGATTTGTGTATGGAGATAGTTAACGTCAATAGAGGATCTACCCCTTTCAGTATTGTTACGACCCAACTAAACACGCAAGTGCACGTGATCTCAAGTAATACAGATAGCAAATAAGGTTCATTCCAACAGGGACTCGTTGTTTATCTAGTTAATTCACTCACCAATGTATGATTATTATTCGATGCTAAAACAATTAACAAAGTGGTTTTGATTATCACTAAAATTTATCTAAGAATTATGACTAATTATCACTACTGAAACTGAGAATTATATTGATTTACTTATATGAATGAAACATGGGATTTCAACTTCATTAAACAATCCATCTAAAGTCTTCAATTCTCTAGCCCTTTCATGTGATTTGTTAATACCTGATCGAACACACAAAACTGATATAAGCCAACTTTCGTTGTACCAATACCATCCTAAATAATATCCACAATTAAGATAGAAATCACTTAGTCTCCCAATTATGCTTAGTCCTTATATGTCTATAAAGATTGAAAACATAATGGTTTAAGTACAAGCATTCAATTGATCACATAGTCGTCATAAAACGGTTAGAGTTACGACATTAATTACGAATGATATTCTCACGCATAAACCTACGCTAGCATGGCAAGTTCTAAACTCTCAAATCCACTTTCGCTTCAATAAGAATTAACACACAATTACAGGAGTTAGCTACTCTCCTATAACGAATTAAAACAACCATGATAGGATATCACATCAATCACACTATAGGCATCGAGAAAATTCAACTAATAGACTTCATGAATAAATCCGCTAAAACCCCACGACAACGAATTAGTTCATAATCAAACTAATCGTCACCATGGGTTCTAATGAAAACATGATAGAAGGAAACGAATTATAACTATTATAAATATCAAGGGTTTTTAAGAGTACACCAAATCCAAGCATCCACAAACTAGAAAGATTACAAGAATAAAATTGAATCGATCTTCTTCCTTGCTTCTTTGTGCTTGAAATTCCGTAGATATATGATATATCTCTCTCTTCTCTCTTCTAGGGTTTGTTTCTTCTTTTTATAGGCCTCCCAGTGCAATATTTCGTCAGGAATTGATTTCTTTAACTTTCCTTGAAAAATCACAAATTAGGGCAAAACAGGAATTTCCCCGCCAGACACCACGGCGCTGCCGCGCCAAGTTTGTATAGGGACACGGCGCTGCCGCGCCAAGTTCACTGTGCAGCCTTTTCTCTGCGGCGCTGCCGCGCCACTCTCCAGTGTTACCACGGCGCTGCCGCGCCAGGATCTCTGTCCAGCAAAACTGCATTTTCTCCTTTTCTTCATTATAACTCCGTTTCGCGCTCCAATTGCTTCGCTTCATTCCTAACACACCTGTGATCAATATACCTTCACAATACCCTTAAAAGAGATCAAAAATACCACAACTCGAGTACAAACATACGTTTTAAGCCAAACGGAAACGTTCTAAGTGAATAAAATATCCACTTATCACACCCCCAAACTTAAACCGTTGCTCGTCCTCGAGCATAAACAACTACCACTTCCGTAGGTGATCACGGTTGCATTTGGCATATGCAACAAGCCCTTTAAACCCCTAGGTAGCCCTAGTGGACGAGTAAGGTCTCGTGAGGGCCTATAGCGAATGTACCCCCAAAATCCATCTAACAATGCAACTACAAATGCAACTAACTACATGAATGCAACTATATGAAAATGCAAGGACCCCCTTTAGACTGACCAAAACCATTCATTAGGCAAACATCTCAAATCATGCAACAACTTCCAAACAGAGCTCGACTGAATTCCCGTATACTAACAATACATGCATAGGAACGTGGTGTGTGCGATACTCATCAGATATACTCCCAACACTAGATCAAAAATCATACCGATTCTTAGTCAAGGCAATCACAAGTTTATAAAAAGAATGAACGGTAGACACATCATAACTTCGAGACACCTCCATACTCATTCAGGATAACCAAGAATTCATGCTTTATTACCACGACACATACTACTATTCACAACACATATGCTTATTTAACCGTGCAATGAGTGAGACCCCAAAAGGCTTATACAATAATACCCATGTAGCGAGTGTTAGG
The DNA here is from genome assembly GCA_030848705.1 of Heracleum sosnowskyi. Taxonomy (NCBI): domain Eukaryota; kingdom Viridiplantae; phylum Streptophyta; class Magnoliopsida; order Apiales; family Apiaceae; genus Heracleum; species Heracleum sosnowskyi. The sequence goes on from CM061242.1 coordinate 35,966,557, forward strand.
TCAGTGGATCCCAGACTATAAAAGCCTTAGGTCACTAGGACTAAGTCCCCTCAGACTTAATTACTCGAGTATTAAAGAGCTCACTCGTGGTTAATTTTGCATTTAACTTATTTACATGACTCTTTTTTTTTTCTTTTCTTTTTTTTTTTCAATTTTTTTTTTCTATACAATCTGGAATGAGAATTCTCAATTCCAACCCTAGACTACTCATATAAATATGAGCCGGCTACTAGCCATTTGACACCTAGCCATAAACACAAACAGCTAGCATGAAAATCCTGTTTCCCCCCAACTTATACTTTAGTGCTCTTACGTTATCAAGTGAATAAAGAACATTCTTAATATAACCAAGTAATTAAACCTCAAAACCTCCAAACAAGCATGACCCCCAATCTAGCCCAAAAGCAAACAATGAGTTGTGTAATTATTTTTGTCCCCATAACATGCATGTCAATTTCATAGAAACTCTAAATCAACCCTCTATTCATGATTATCACACTCAAATCAACATCTACCTGCCAAACAGAAATAGACAGAAATAGCTCGTCCTAAGGGATCATGAAAATGCATGCCATGCTTATGCAACTATATGCACATAAATAACAAAATAACAGAATGTCCTATATGCTATAAACTAACATGAAATTAACTAACATGCACAAATGCTAAATGCTCCTAATATGCAATACAACTAATATACAAATGCACCTTTCATCCCCACCCCCAAACTTAAAATTTTCAATGCCCACATTGAAGGTAAGAATAAAAAGAGTGCAAAGCATACCTACTCGTCGTCCGAACCACTCCCATTAGGAGTGTCCGGTGGCGGATAGACAACGCCAGCTCCAAAGGACGGAAAAGTCACGTCCACTCCACTAGCACGCAGAGCCGTGCTCAATGCCTGTGCAAACTGACCAAAATCTGCTCTAAAACCTTCCTGCATATCGTGCACCGCATCGATACGCCTCGCCAATCTCCTATACTGCCTCTGACTGATAAGAGAACCTCTATCCTGAGGCTCTCCCCCCTGCTGCTGTTGCTGCTGTTGTTGCTGTTGTTGTTGCTGTTGTTGTTGCTGTTGTTGTTGCTGTTGTTGTTGCTGACCCTCAACTACATAACCAAGGCCCCACCAATCCGGCTCACCGCCATCCCACACATTCAGCCTCATTATACTCTGGTGATCCAAGGCTGCCTGTGGCTGCTGCACAACCTCCGCTTCTGACCAAATAGCACCACCATCCCTAGCCAACCTAGCAATAACCGAACCATAAGGTATCGCCGCAGTGGTACTCCCTTGCAGAAAACGGAGAATCCCCTGGTGGATCAAATTACCCACATCCACCAACTCTCTACTGCAGATAGCAAACAACAATATAGCTCTCTCCACTGTTACCTCATTAGAATGCCTAGTCGGGATGAGGTTAGCACAAATGAACAAATGCCAAGTACGCGCATACTGATTAAGAGCCGTCGACAAAAACGAAGTAGGCTCAGTAGTGCCACGCCTCACAGTCCACTGCGTACCTGGAACACATAACCTCTCAATTATATCCTGAAGGTCCACAGCATCACGGGTCCTTCCCGACCAATCCTCTTGATTCCTCCTAGGAGTCGGAAGACCAAGAACACGCCGAATAGCACACGGCCGATAGTCCACTCGAAACCCACGAACTTGGCTAATCCCATTCCTGTCAACCCCAGCATTCGCATAAAACTCGCGAACCACCGTCATCGGAACCGGCTCCGGAGCCTCACAAAATAGCTCCCAACCTCTCTCCGCAATATTCTCCAACATGTACCCATCCGATGCCGTGGGCAAAAGACCTCTCTCACGAGCAATAGGGCGCCCCAACAACTCGTTATAAGCCTCACGAGCCTCATTGGAAACAAATTGAGGGCCACCATTACCTCCACCAGAATCAGAGGAAGAAGAAGAACGAGGGTGCCTTCCACCAGCCCCACTACCACTAGCGCCCTCACTTCCACCACCAATTACAACCCTTTGCCTCTTGGATGCCATTGAATTGAATGAAGAAAGTGTTTAGAATGTTTGAGACTTTGTGAGATTTGTAAATAGTGTATGTATAGGTTGTATAGGTAGGGATAGGATATGTGGTTTTATAAGGAGAATGTAGGGTTAGTGGGTTTGGGTAATGGGTCTAGGTAATGGGCCACTAATACAACAACAATATTTCTGTTTTTGCAATTTATTTTCAGTTTTTCTGTTTTTTTTTCTTTTTTTTTTTTCTCAGCAGGCGCCACGGCGCTGCCGCGCCAGGAATACACTACAGCACGGCGCTGCCGCGCCAGAACTTCTGCTGAAAAAATTTTTCTATTTTTTTTTTTTTTTTTTAAATACAATCACACAAACAAGTGGGTTGCCTCCCACGAAGCGCTCTTTTTAAGTCATGAGCTTGACATAGCTTCATTTCCTTACGTTGTGCAAATTAGAATCGCGGTCTCAACTTCGCGATTCAACTTCTCTCCAAAATATGGCTTTAACCGCTGACCATTGACCTTGAACGACTAGTCCGGTGACTTGTCAAAAATCTCCACTGCTCCATGCTGAAAAACTGTTTTAACTGAGAATGGACCTGACCAACGCGACTTCAACTTTCCAGGAAACAACCGAAGTCGAGAGTTGAACAACAACACCAATTGTCCGGGCACAAATGTCTTAAGAACCAACCGACGATCATGCCACCTTTTGACTTTCTCTTTATATAGCTTGTTGTTCTCATAAGCTTGCAATCGAAACTCGTCCATTTCATTCAACTGAACCATACGCTTTTCACCTGCTGCTGTAAGATCAAAATTCAGCTTCTTCAACGCCCAATAAGCCTTGTGTTCTAACTCAGCTGGAAGATGACATGCTTTTCCATACACAAGCTGAAATGGTGACATTCCCAAAGGCGTTTTATAGGCTGTCCGATAAGCCCACACTGCTTCATCAAGCTTCAAAGCCCAATCCTTCCTAGAAGGACTTACCACCTTCTCAAGAATCCGTTTAATTTCCCGATTAGACACTTCAGCTTGCCCATTGGTTTGAGGATGATAAGCTTCATCACTGATGATAACTCGCGGAGTTCCAAACCGAGTAAATATATTCTTGTGAAGGAAATTAAGCACCACCTTAGCATCATTCGTTGGAAGTGCCTTTACCTCCACCCACTTAGACACATAATCCACAGCTAACAGAATATACTGATTACCACATGACGGAATGAACGGTCCCATGAAGTCGATTCCCCACACGTCAAAGATTTCTACCTCCAACATGACATTAAGAGGCATCTCGTCCCTACGAGAAATATTACCAACTCGTTGACATCGATCACATCTCAACACAAACTGATGAGCATCTTTGAATAGAGTCGGCCAATAGAAACCTGCTTGAAGAATACGTGTGGCTGTCTTTTCACCCGCATAATGGCCTCCATAAGCTGTAGCATGAAAATCACTAAGAATAGCCTCGGTCTCACTGTAAGGAACACAACGCCTAATAATCTGATCAACTCCTTGCTTGAACAAAAACGGCTCATCCCAAATATACTGCTTGACATCATGTAAGAATTTCTTCTTTTGAGCATAAGAGAGCTCAGGTGGCATGATGTTACTTACTAGAAAATTCACAATGTCGGCATACCATGGTTCAACATCTTCCACACTGAATAGTTGCTCATCCGGAAAAAACTCATTAATAACTGTATTATCTTTAGGTGACTTCCCATGATCTTCCAATCTAGAGAGATGGTCAGCTACCTGATTCTCCGTCCCCTTTCTGTCCTTGATTTCCACGTCAAACTCTTGCAACAGCAGAACCCAACGAATCAACCTTGGCTTAGCATCTTTCTTCGCCAGGAGATAGCGAATAGCAGCATGATCCGTATAAACTGTCACCTTAGTACCAAGCAGATAAGAGCGAAACTTTTCAAACCCGTAGACAATAGCAAGTAGTTCCTTCTCAGTGGTGGTGTAATTCATCTGAGCATCATTAAGAGTTTTGCTTGCATAATAAATAACATGAAACACCTTTTCTTTCCTTTGGCCTAGAACGGCACCAAGTGCAAAATCACTAGCATCGCACATCAAAGCAAATGGTTGGCTCCAATCAGGAGCTGTAATCACTGGAGCAGAAATTAATTTCTTCTTCAAGATCTCGAATGCCTGTAAACAAGACTCATCAAACTTGAACGGAACGTCTTTTTCCAAGAGATTGCAAAGTGGCTTAGAAATTTTTGAGAAGTCCTTTATGAAACGCCTGTAGAACCCCGCATGACCAAGAAAGCTGCGGATACCCTTGACTGAAACAGGGGCCGGAAGGTTCTCAATAGTTGCCACCTTTGCCTTGTCAACTTCCAAACCTTTACACGAAACCTTGTGTCCCAGAATGACACCTTCTTGCACCATAAAATGGCACTTTTCCCAATTTAGAACAAGATTTGTCTCCACACAACGCTTTAGAACCAAACTCAAGTTCCCCAAGCACTCATCAAAAGAATCCCCAAAAACTGAGAAATCGTCCATGAATACTTCCACATTAATTCCAATCATGTCAGAAAAAATGGCCATCATGCACCGCTGAAAAGTAGCTGGCGCTCCACACAACCCGAAAGAAACACGTCTGAATGCAAATGTACCAAATGGACAAGTGAATGTAGTCTTCTCTTGATCCTCGGGCGCTATGCAAATCTGATTGTAACCAGAATACCCATCAAGCAAGCAATAGTACTGATGTCCAGCCAATCTGTCGAGCATCTGATCAATGAACGGAAGTGGAAAATGATCTTTCCGAGTGGCCTTGTTCAACTTTCGATAATCCATGCAAATCCTCCAACCAGTAACTGTTCGAGTGGGAATGAGCTCGTTCTTTTCATTAGTCACCACTGTCATGCCTCCCTTCTTAGGCACACATTGCACCGGACTCACCCAAGAACTATCAGAGATCGGATAGATAATGCCTGCATCAAGCCACTTAAGAATTTCCTTCTTCACAACTTCCTTCATCACAGGATTCAGCCTCCTTTGATTATCAACTGTAGGTTTAGCTCCCTCTTCCAAAGGAATTTTGTGCATGCAATAAGAAGGACTAATACCCTTGATGTCTGCTATAGTCCACCCAATGGCTGATTTGAAATCCCTCAAAATTCGCAATAGCTTTTCCTCTTCCATGCCTGAAAGCTTAGATGATATAATAACAGGTAAGGTAGAAGAATCACCAAGATAGGCATACCTTAGATGTTCAGGCAATGGCTTAAGTTCCAATTTAGGTGCTTCCTCGATCGATGGCTTAAGTCTAACATGAGTCTTCTTCAGCTCTGACAACCCCAAAGATTCAAACGGAATCTCGAACTTCTTCCATGGAGATGCATTAAGATATTGCAATTGTTCTTCATCTTCTTCGTTCTCAATCTCCAAGTCATTAATAAGAACTCTTTCCAACACATCAGATTTGATCAAGTGTTGAGTTGCGGAGCTAACCACCTTGTCCACCATATCAATTTTAAAACACACTTCCTCGTCAGTTGGAAGCTTCATTGCATTGAAAACATTAAAGGTCACATTTTGATCGTGCACCCTCATAGTGAGTTCTCCCTTTTGGACATCAATCAGAGTCCGACCTGTAGCCAAGAATGGTCGTCCCAAGATGATAGGGATCTTCTTGTCTTCCTCAAAGTCAAGAATCACAAAGTCGGCTGGAAAGATAAGCTTGTCGACCTTCACCAAAACATCCTCAACTATTCCTCGAGGATAAGTAACTGAACGGTCTGCAAGTTGCAGCGTCATAGTAGTTGGCCTTGGTTCTGGAAGACCAAGTTGCATGAAAACTGATAAGGGCATGAGATTAATGCTTGCCCCCAAATCACACAAACATTTGCTGAAGGAGAGATTTCCAATAGTACATGGAATGGTGAAGCTTCCAGGGTCCTTCAACTTAGGTGGCAACTTTTGTTGCAAGATGGCACTACATTCTTCCGTCAATGCAACTGTCTCTAGCTCCTCAAGTTTCAATTTCTTTGAAAGAATGCCCTTCATAAACTTCGCATAGCTCGGCATTTGCTCAAGAGCCTCTGCAAATGGTATGTTGATCTGAAGCTTCTTGAAGACATCCAAGAACTTAGCAAACTGCTTGTCAAACTTTTGCCTTTGAACTCGTTTTGGGAATGGAGGAGGTGGAAACACCTTTTCTTCTACTTCCTTCTGAGAATTATCAGTCCTAGCAGTTTTAGGATTCGAGAGAATAGCATTAGGTACCAAATTAGGAACGGATTCGACCCCAACGTCAAGATTATCATTCTTTTCCTCGGCTGAATTTTCTTCGTTCTGACCTTGTAGAATCTTCCCCGATCGTAAGGTTACTGCCTGGACCTGTTCCTTGTGATCTTTCTTGCCTGGATTCACCTTTGTGTCACTCGGAAGCGTTCCTGGTTGACGATTCAGCAATGCATTGGCTAGTTGGCCAATCTGATTCTCCAAAGTTTTTAATGACACCGCCTGACTCTTGTACATCATTCGCAGCTCTTCCAATTCGGACTTTTCAGACTGATTCAAAGAATTCCCTTGAGATGGTTGAAATCCAGGTGGATTGAATGGTTGCCTTGGAGCATAGGGTGGTTGTTGATAGTTCTGACCATATGGCCTTGCATTGAACTGCTGATTCTGTGGTTGCTGAACACCCCCCTGATTGTTGCTCCAACTGAAATTAGGATGATTCCGATTGTTGGGATGATAAGCGTTAGGCACTGGCTGCTGAGCTCTTTGAAAATTACTAACAAACTGTGCTGATTCAGATGAGATAGCACACATATTCGTGTCATGAGCTCCTGCACACAATTCACACACCATAGCAACCTGGTTAGTCCCATGATTAGAAAGGGAATCTACCTTCATTGTCAACGCTTTAAGTTGAGCAGCAATAGCAGTAGCTGCATCCAATTCAAGAACTCCAGCCACTTTAGCATGTGGCAAGCGTTGAGTAGGATTCTGAAACTCATTGGCCGCCATCATCTCGATAAGATTATAGGCATCCTCATAGCTTTTTGCCCATAGCGCACCTCCAGATGCTGCATCTAACATAGGCCTGGACTGAGCTCCCAATCCATTATAGAAATTGCTGATTATCATCCAATCCGGCATTCCATGATGAGGACAACGTGCCAAAATCTCCTTGTACCTTTCCCAGGATTCCCCCAAAGATTCCTGGGGTTGCTGAGCAAACTGAGAAATAGAATTTCTATAAGCTGCTGTCTTCGCCATGGAGAAATATTTCGTCAAGAACTTTTGAGCACAGTCTGCCCATGTTGTAATAGAACCTGATGGCATGGAATGTAACCAACTCTTGGCTTTATCCCTAAGAGAGAAGGGAAATAGCCTCAATCTGATTGCGTCATCTGTAACTCCGTTGAATTTGAAGGTATCACAGATCTCAAGAAAGTCCCTAATATGAGCATTGGGATCTTCAGCAGGACTACCCCCAAACTGAACCGTATTCTGAATCATCTGAATGATGTTTGGCTTAAGCTCGAAATTATTTGCCCCAATAGCTGGGCGAACAATGCTGGTATGAATGTCCTCCACTTTGGGCTGAGAGAATTCACTCAAAGCCTTCGCTGGTTGTGCTTCATCTGCCATATCTTCTTCTGATTCAAGATTGTTTTCTACACTGATGTTTTCAAAGTCAAGTTTCCTTCGTGCTAGTTCTTCTCTTCTTGCTAATTCTTCTCTACGTGCTCGAGCTCGTGTACGCATACACTCTCAATAAGTACCTGAAATTCACCAACTAGACAATTTGGTGAGAAACGTCCTAGTCACCGAACTTTAATGACCACTGATGGTAAATAGTTAAACTAAACAAATAAAACCGCAGTCCCCGGCAGCGGCGCCAAAAACTTGTTACGACCCAACTAAACACGCAAGTGCACGTGATCTCAAGTAATACAGATAGCAAATAAGGTTCGTTCCAACAGGGACTCGTTGTTTATCTAGTTAATTCACTCACCAATGTATGATTATTATTCGATGCTAAAACAATTAACAAAGTGGTTTTGATTATCACTAAAATTTATCTAAGAATTATGACTAATTATCACTACTGAAACTGAGAATTATATTGATTTACTTATATGAATGAAACATGGGATTTCAACTTCATTAAACAATCCATCTAAAGTCTTCAATTCTCTAGCCCTTTCATGTGATTTGTTAATACCTGATCGAACACACAAAACTGATATAAGCCAACTTTCGTTGTACCAATACCATCCTAAATAATATCCACAATTAAGATAGAAATCACTTAGTCTCCCAATTATGCTTAGTCCTTATATGTCTATAAAGATTGAAAACATAATGGTTTAAGTACAAGCATTCAATTGATCACATAGTCGTCATAAAACGGTTAGAGTTACGACATTAATTACGAATGATATTCTCACGCATAAACCTACGCTAGCATGGCAAGTTCTAAACTCTCAAATCCACTTTCGCTTCAATAAGAATTAACACACAATTACAGGAGTTAGCTACTCTCCTATAACGAATTAAAACAACCATGATAGGATATCACATCAATCACACTATAGGCATCGAGAAAATTCAACTAATAGACTTCATGAATAAATCCGCTAAAACCCCACGACAACGAATTAGTTCATAATCAAACTAATCGTCACCATGGGTTCTAATGAAAACATGATAGAAGGAAACGAATTATAACTATTATAAATATCAAGGGTTTTTAAGAGTACACCAAATCCAAGCATCCACAAACTAGAAAGATTACAAGAATAAAATTGAATCGATCTTCTTCCTTGCTTCTTTGTGCTTGAAATTCCGTAGATATATGATATATCTCTCTCTTCTCTCTTCTAGGCTTTGTTTCTTCTTTTTATAGGCCTCCCAGTGCAATATTTCGTCAGGAATTGATTTCTTTAACTTTCCTTGAAAAATCACAAATTAGGGCAAAACAGGAATTTCCCCGCCAGACACCACGGCGCTGCCGCGCCAAGTTTGTATAGGGACACGGCGCTGCCGCGCCAAGTTCACTGTGCAGCCTTTTCTCTGCGGCGCTGCCGCGCCACTCTCCAGTGTTACCACGGCGCTGCCGCGCCAGGATCTCTGTCCAGCAAAACTGCATTTTCTCCTTTTCTTCATTATAACTCCGTTTCGCGCTCCAATTGCTTCGCTTCATTCCTAACACACCTGTGATCAATATACCTGCACAATACCCTTAAAAGAGATCAAAAATACCACAACTCGAGTACAAACATACGTTTTAAGCCAAACGGAAACGTTCTAAGTGAATAAAATATCCACTTATCAAGTATAGGAAGAGAATATCCTATGTTATTATTAGTATGCGAGTTCTGGAATCTCTGGCCAGAGTGTATGAAATTAGAAAGGAGTTTCTAATTTGCATTAATATGAACTTAGCATTATGAATAAGAAATCATATGATTAAATTTGATAAGTCCTGACACGAGATCCATGCCTTATATTTAATCGGGATATTGTAGGGTAGAAGGAATTCATTGTACGGTAACTAGTCACTGACAGGTTCTTGGTATTCTAAGCAGTGAATTCATATTATCCGGATAGTCGCGATATGTTGAGAAGCATCCCTCACGATGTAGAATAAATATAATTAATCAGTTAATTATATTTAATGAATTTTAGAATTCATATAATTAATAAATAAAAAGTTTATTATTATTATTATTTATTTCTACTACCGGCTTAATATTGAACCTACAGGGTCACACCATAAAAGATTAATTTATTGATGAAGGTATTTTGAGAGAGCAAGTTATTTTCTAAATAGTTTAGAAAAGGAAATAATGATTAAAATAGTTTTAATTATTATTAAAGCATTTTATAAGATAAAATGTGGGGTTAATATATATATAAAGATATATTAAAAAACCCTAAGAGAGCCCTATAAATAGAATGAGATAGTTCATTCTAAATGACTTGAGTTTTTGTGAAAACCTAGTTGCCACCCTCTTCTTCTTCATCTCTCTCTCTCTCTCTCTCTCTCAAAAGAAGAAAAACTCCATTTTTATAAAAGCTTAGTTTTATAAAAAGCTTCATCGAAGGATTATTCTTGGTGGATACCGGTAGAGTGCTTCACACTCTGAAGAGCAACTGCTAGAATCCATTTTATAAAGCTTCGATTTTCAAGGTATGGTTACGATTCCCCTCGATCTAGATTTTATATGTTTTTCTATATGTGTGATACATGATTTTTACGGAATAATTGTTATATCACGCTTCCGCTCATCCGTAAATTCCTTCAATGGTATCAGAGCGAGGTTTTGCATATAGAGATTCATATAAAAAATTTCAGATTTTTTTATGCATGTTTGGATTTATTATGATTTTTGCAAGTATATTTAGATTTAATTATGAATTAATTCGAAATATTATTTGCATGAGATTTTGACCATTGATCTGGGTTCTACAAGTGTTGTGGATCATCTAGGTATTTTGTTCATAATTTTGTGATGTGTAGATTATTTGTTATGAATTTTTTAAAATTGTTTTAATTAAAATTCATAAAATAATTATGCATGTTGAAATATATGAATTAAAATTTGCACAAGGACCCCATAGACACATGGTTATTTTTGCTTTTGTTTGATTTCAGAAATCATATTATTTTGATTTTTTTATTAATTTATTAATTAATTGTTAATTAATTTATTAATATTAAAATTAAATAATAATAACAATAAATGCATTAATGGCTGGGCAGTTTTTTTTTTGTGTTTTAAATGCTAAGTAAGTTACAACAATTACAACATTAAATAAAACATGTGTTTTTTTTTATTAATTGTGTTTTTTTGTGTTTTAAATGCTTACAACATTAAATTAAAAAAAAAAAACTGCTGATGTCCCCGCGCGCGTGGCGCGCAAACGCTGGGAAGGGGGTAACGCATTCTGGGAATGCGTTACAGCCCATCTGTCCACATTAAATTTGATTTTATGGGAGTTTGGTAACTCCGTTTTGGGCGTGCAATATACCGTTGGATTCGTTTTTACGAGACGGATCTAATGGAGTGGACAAATATGTTTTATATAAAAGTTTGGAATTGTTTATATTCCCAGAAGTGTTTTAAAGCATGTACTAATTGTTTTAATTGCTTTTAAATACTATAATAAATCCATACATCATTATATCATTGTATGACATGATATTACTTGCATGCTTACTTGTTTATTTATTTTTATATATGAGATATATGCCTATATTTACTATGCGATGATAGATTTAGGTGAACTTAAATCAAAATAAGGCGTGCTCTAGAAAATCTAGAAGATGAATCGTTTCTTGCCTTAACAATAATATTATGAGTACAACCATGAGATTCTTATGTTTATGAAACATAGAGTGAAATACTCTTTTGATGTTGAAAATGAAAATTTTTGTCTAGGCCGTTGGGTTTTAAGCGGGACCGTTGTGACCCCTCCAACACACTGGGAATTTTTCATTTAAATATCATAATTGTATTTTGTTCAAGAAAAAGAGAATCTCCTAGTAATATGATTATGGTTGCAACATAATATAATCCCTCTTAATTAAAATTTATATCAAGTAGTAAATGGCCAATGGCACAACGGGCTTGTGTCGGTCATAGCCTTCCAATATAATAGCAAGTAGAGTTCTTATATTGAGACATTGTCGTTTCGTGCTACAGCCGAGGGCTTTGTTTTGAGATTAAGAGATGCTTGTCTATCACATGAGATGTGTATGATAAATTAGGTTTCAATTGTCGTTGCGTGCTACAGCCGTGGGCTTTTGGAATTCTAATTTAATTATGCAAGATGTTGGGTTTGACTTGACTTAGAATATTGAGTGAGTCGTGCCACAGCCAAGACTCAATAATTCAAGAGGCTAAAAGATAATAAGGAATAACATGAGATGTAGTTGACAAGAGTTGTCTTCCTATGGAACATCACATTGCGTTTTGTGCCACAGCCGAGGTGATGTGATGGAAAATAGGATCCTTATTCTCACTAACATTATGAATGTTTAGTTATACATACAGAGGGTTGTATAATTTAAATAAAATAGTGGGAGACACCAATGAATAAAGACCCGATTCATATGGTGTTGTAAGAATAAAATTGAATATTTACTTAGTAGTTATGTGTATTCACTAATAGAATTATATATATACTATAATTTCTGCACTATCACACATCGTAGTAGAATAACACGTTGACTTATCCCGAATATGCTGATGAACTTTGAAACTTGAGAAATGTTCTCAAGAATGAAAAGTTAGACGAAATGTTTAACTCGTTAATACAAAGTGTCTTATTTGTGATGCACATGGAGATATGTATGAGACCAAGTGCAAGAGGTCTAATAATGCAAATGTTGCAAAGTAAACCAAACTGATGTCTATGAGCTTTAGACTGTGCAAACAGTATGAGCACAAGGACATTCAGGGCTACCTTGTTGCTTCTATAAGAGTTGTAGAATGTGATAAATAAGACGATTCAATATAGGATATCGAATGAGCTATTCCATAATAGTTATGCTGGGGGTTGATCTATGAATAATCATAGACTCAAGACAATCAATTTGATTGATCGTCTAGGGTAGGTTGATTTTGTCATAGATGGAAGCTAAGTCGAGATATGATCTTAAATTAGCTTCCGAATACGAATTCGCAAATTTGTTGTGAACTCTTACATGAAAAGGTTGGATATCAGATTGTCTGAAATCTACTTCATGTTAAAGATTGTTGAGACGTATTTCCTTCTTAGAGAGCTTTGTTCTTCAGACTGGTAACAGTTCTGGAATCAAGTAGTGGGAGATGAACCATACCATCAAGAAGAAGTTTGTTAGTGAGTGATAACATAATTAGTCAAAGGCTAAGTTTGACTCCAAAACAAAAGAGTTTGTTGCCACCTATCAAAGGTGGGTTATTGGAAGATCAACTACAAAAGTTGTCTTGTAGAGTTGAAGAATTAGAGAAGTTTAGTGGGACTGAAACTTCTCATTTTGAAATAGGGACTATGGAATAGAGGTAATGGAAATCCAAAGAACTATAGGCTTGTTTGCACGAGTGAGAAGAGTATTCGCTTATTGCATGGTGATGGGTTACAAGAACCATATGATTATTGAATCACATTATGCATGCGAAACTCGTCTCACTAGAAAGACCACTATATCTCTATTTTCTTGAAATAGAGAGATAATGAGCAAAAAAAGTGTTAAAATTAGTACACATAATTGTATGTGCACCAGTGACAACACATGCCAGAAAAGGATTCACACGCTTCATTAGAATTCACGGATATGATCCGGATTCAGATATATGTATTTGGTACAATACAAATTCGAATCTTTTGGAGTGTTTCAAAATGAATAATAATGAAATACAAAACAAAACAGCAAGTGTTGGGACTCTTTGATAAGATCAAAAAGATATACACTTGAGTGAGTGTTTTGAGGTTATCTCAAATCTTAAGTTTAAATCTTCACGTTGGACAGATCCTGAGATTCTACAGGTAGATGGAATGTACGAAGGAACGAACGAACTTTGTTAGACATCGTTCGGTTCATGTTAAGCTAAATTGATCTTCTAATATATGTTTAGAGTTGAATTTTATAAATATCAGTATATCTGCTGAATATAGTATCTTCTTAATCTGTTCCTAAGTTGTCATATGAGATATGTAGTGCAAGGAACACAAGTCTTAAACTTGTTAAGATTTGGGATGTCTAGCTTATGTCAAAATGTTTAATTTGATAAGCTAGATGGTAGATCCAAAATGTAAGTTTGTGAGATATCCTAATGATAGTCAAGGATGTTGGTTGAATATTCTGCTGAATATAGTGTGTATGACATACTGCCTACTTAGAGGAATTGTTCATTCTAGAAGGGTTCAGTGGGAGGAAGGTTGAACTTAACTAAGTTCAAACACCACAAATTACAAAGGTTCTATAGGAAGAACATTTTTAGACAAGATAACGTTTTGTAGGTTAGCTTAAGTATAGGTCTTGATATTTTATGACCAACCTGAGAGGTTGATTGCCTTGTCATTAAGAATGACAATGAGGTGTCAATTATATGATAATGACCTTATGACCTATACTATAGCTATGAGTTATGACTCGGAGAAATGGCATAGTACCATGAAATCCGATATAGATTCCATGTACATCAACCAAGTACGGACTATGATTGAGGACCTAAAGGTGTCATAACTGGAAGGGTACAAGTGAGTCTATAAAAGGGAGATTGGAGTGATTGGCTGGGTAAAGACCTATAAGTCCTTGCTTATTGTGAAAGGATTCAATCAAAGCAAAGAGATTGACTTTGATGACAAAAGAATTTCACATGAAGTAGTGCTCAAGTCTATTCGGATTTTGTTTGCGTTTGCGGCTAGTAATGACTATAATATCTAATAATGGTCGAACGGTCGACCCTCCTCGATAGGAAAATTGAAGAGATGTGTAGTTGACACAATTAGAGGGATTTATTGCTATGAGTAGCAAATCTATGGTCTAATAGCCACGACAATCCATTTATGAATTGAAGCAAGCTTCTCAATGATCGAACATATGTTTTGATGACACAATCAAATAGTTTGATTTTATCAAAGACAATGATGGATCATGGATCTACAAGAAGGTTAGTGGGAGTGTGATGACATTCCTAATAATGTATGTGACATACTTATGATAAGGAATGATGTATCGATGCTAAAATTAGTCAAAGTGTGGTTATCTAACATATTCTCTATAAAGGACTTGGGAATGGCTTCCTATGATATAGGAATGAGAATTTATAGGATAAACCAAGTGTTGGGCTAAACCCAAAGTGTGTACATCATTTATATGCTAAGATGTTTAGCATAAATAACTCCAAGAAGTTACTTGAATTGTCAAGTCACGGAGTTACTTTCTCCAAGATAGTGTCTTTCTACGACATCTGAGGAGAAATGACGTATGAGTAAGATTTATTATGCTTCGGAAAATGTATCTATCAAAATACCGGATGTACTATACAAGACTTGATGATCGCTAACTCACTAGGCGAGATAAGCGAGCACTAGTCTAGTCCTGGAGAAGCGCGATAGTAAGCTGGAAGAACGTCCTTAAAAACTCTCGAAGAATTGAGGACATCTTTCTTGATTATGGTGGGTCCAAAATGAAAATCGAGTGTTATAAACACTATGATTTTCTTAGGACAAATGTGATAGAAAATCCATGTCAAAATAAGTGTTAATTCTGAATGGATGAGCGGTTTGTTAGAAGAATTCCAAGCAGCTTAAGATAACTGATTCCGTAATGGAAGCACTATATGTATATAGCTATAAGTGAAGCTGCAAAGGAGGTTCTTTGGATAGCGAAACCTGTTTTCGCTGGTTAGACATGGTTCCTAGAATAGGATTTATATTGTTGTATCGGTACAACATATGGTAGTAGCGCAGGCTATGGAACCTAGGTTTAATCAGGGATTCAAGATCCAAGTTGCGGCACTTTCATATGATATATGAGATCGTTGAAAGTAGAGATGTTTAAGTCAATATTGACTTGACACCCATAACAACATAGTAAAGACCATTTACTAAACCGTTATTTGAAAATCGCTTTGTTCTCTATTAGGAGAAGTTGTGTATGAGATACCAAGGTGATTGGTTTTAGTACAAGTGGGAGATTGAAAGACGTGTGTCCTAAATCCAATCATGGATGATGAGTTAGGAGATACTTTGTTCAATCTGATTCAAGTTTGTTTAATTTAATAAAATGGTAATATGTTTTATAACGGGCTTTATCTATTTAAAGTGTTTAAATTAGATGATCCATAGTTTAGAGTAAAGCTTTAATGGATTATGATGAGATCATTATAATGAGACCCTAAAGATGATAACTCTAAACTTAAATAGTTCCTGGTCGTAGGATAATTAACATTTTTACAACCTCTACCTGAAGTTACAATAATAGAACTCACAATTCTATACAAGGTTTAGTAATACAAACCCACTCAAAATAATTCTCACTAATTCAAGCTGCAACTATTCTGCTCACACCGACAGTATCCATCCTGCATCAACTAACTCTAGTGTGGTCTCTCCATCCCCTTGCTCTTGTAACACGAGGCGGATTCGGCAATGTTTTCCTCATGCTGAAATATTTAATAAAGCAAGAATGAGCTAATAGTGCTCAGCAAGAATTCTATTCCAGTTTAAATCTTTAAACCTTATGACTTATAATCATACTCATATACTCTTCGTAATCATTTGGAAATCCTTGGTATCAGTATGATAAACCAAGTCTCAAACATATCTTTTTTTTAAAATAGATATCAAATATTGGAATCAAGGCTTAAAGCCTATTCATTGATTCAAAATACTATACAGTTCAATATACTGTATATCTCAAATACCTTCTCAACATATATACAGTTCGAAAATATCTTTATAACCACATGCTACACATTAAACGGATAAAAGACTAGTATAACATATAAGATGAAGTTATGAGGAAAATTAATATAATGTTTCCGTAACCCAAAATCCACTTATGCATATATAATCTGAGTAAAGTTTTATCAGAGTCATAACTCATAAAATAAAAGATGAAGTTGCAAGAATTTATTGTCACTTCATTTCCAAACACTTTTTGACCTCCTGCCAACACGATTGGTTCTTCACCCCAATACATGTTGCAGGAATATACAAATTGGATGATGAACCAATACTGGAGTTGCTACCGCGCCCGATGTGCCTAACCTTGCTATGATCAGTAGCAGGTCGCACCGCTCAAATAGTTTTCTACATGTAGATGGAAGAATCACGACAGACTGACATTGTCTACCGCCTTTCTGGATCTCCCGGCCCATTTGGGGCAATAAAAGTTGGATGGGTCGGCGCAACTGGACCACGTACACCACTCCTAGTTTAGATGAAATCCATGACTCTGAAACGTAAAGATCGTCATCCTTTCCCCAAGTGTAACACTTGTTGATACGACTCCACTAAGTAGTTATATCTAGGTTGGAAAGGAAGATTCTCCAATATTTCCCAAGCGATGCTTGTTAATGGATATCGACTTGTTCCATCAAGTTACCCCTCGAGCGTTGAGGTGGTAACACAATATTAGACTTGCAGCAACTAAATTGCTTCGAGAAAATATCTGTCCCCTGACAGTTTTTGAATTGAGAGTTTAAAAAAGAGTAGTAGTCACTTAAATCAGGTTTCCCATATTTTTGATAGTTGAGCGAGCATTTAAATCCTCTTAAAAGACAGATTTAAATGGAAAACAATGTTTTGGGAACCTCTTTTTGATTTAAAAATAATTAATAATATTTATTAAATAAGTAAATCTTAAATGAATATTCGAAAATAATATTCATTAAGTAAATCACGATCAAATGAATATTCAGAAATAATATTCATTAAATAAATAAACCTCGAATGAATATTAAATAATTAAACCTCGAATGAATATTTAATAATTAAACCTCGAATGAATAATAAATAATTAAACCTCGAATGAATAATAATATTCATTAAATAATTAAACCTCGAATGAATATTCAAAAATAATATTCATTAAATAAATAAACCTCGAATGAATATTTAAAATTAATATTCATTAAATAAATAAACCTCGAATGAATATTTAAAATAATATACATTAAATAATAAGCCTCAAATGAATATTTAAAATAATATTCATTAAATAATAAACCACAAATGAATATTTAAAATAATATTCATTAAATAATAAACCTCAAATGAATATTTAAAATAATATTCATTAAGTAAATAAAGACTAAATGAATATTCCAAAATAATATTCATTAAATAAATAATCATAAAACAAGTATCACAATATACTTTCGAAAACCGCTATGCCTTCCATTAGCATATATAACTGAAATAGTATTCAAATAGTATTTCTCGACTGAGATAATACTCAAATAACATTCCTTGAAAGATATAGTAAGCAAATATCATTCTCCGAATGATATCACCTTCGAATAACAATCCTCAAAATACATAGTATTCTGCCGATGGTATCCCTCCGGGTTTCCACGACTATCTACATATCTCAAAATACCGACTCCCGATCTAGAGTCGAAACAATGAACATGCTCTTATCTATAGAGCTACAAGGTATACCGGTTCATAAGTACATTATCTCAAAGCTCGTATAATATCCAAAAGTCAAATCCATTTCAACAAGAAATAAGATATATCGCAAAACTGTCAAATTTATACATGGCAAAAGCAGTATTATATAGTCAATACTTCAAAGTATAGATTTAGAAACTCGCATGCATCTATCATATGCATATATTTCATCTCAACAATTTTATACCATCACATCTATATACGACGTGAGGTTTGAAAGCATGCATAATACCATATGCATCATCAGAATATTATAACTTAAAATAAAGCATGGAATGAGAAAACTTGCCTGGAAATCCCGAAGTAGCAATAAGTCTCAGGTTGGTCCAGTAATCTAGAATCAACACAAGGTTCAAGATTAATAACTTAAACACTTTCACCATCCTAAGTATATACTATCTCAAGTACAAAGTCCATTTTCGAGTTAACTCCTTAAGAACTTCTACTCGAGCATGCTCGCTCACGCATTTTTATAAAGTTGAGATTTAATCCTTTTAGCATGAAATCTATTCGAGGGTCTTCCTCAACATACCTATCACGTTATCACAAAGTTTCACATTTTATTATGACCTCTAAGTGGTTCGATCATAGCCTCAAAGTTGACTAAGTGGTATCGTTCGGTTTCGCGAAACATCCTTTACTAAAACACTCGTTTCTCCTAAACCGTAAATCGGATTAACATGATCTTTATACCAAAACGAACCTTGAAACAAGACCTACACTATAATAGGCAGTGGTGACCTTGGATAGAAGGTATTATGTTCGAACATCACAAACAAAACAAGGCTAAGGAAAATCGGGCATTATAACGGCTATTTTTAACGATTCCAAAGTTTAATCATAAAATTTACATAATCAATCCAACCAAATAACCAAGTCAAATCCTCAACATCATTACTAACTCATAATCATCATCAACCAGTCAAAACCAACATCTACTTGCTTATCATCAAATCAACATCAAACTTTCATCAAAATCACCTAATCATCCTCATAATCAAACTAACTAAACTATACTTAAAACTAACCATATAAACCAATTTATAACTAAGGGTTTCAAGAGTTTATACCTTCCTTGATGCTTCATATATACTAAGACCATCTCCAACCAAGGACACCAAAATAGTGTCACTATAACACTATTTTGGTGTCAAAAAGACACCATCCATAAAATGAACTCCAACCAATTGGGACACTATAACTGTCACTAAAAGGAATCTTTCACCTATAAAATAGAATATTCTAAAGAATCTTTCACCTATAAAATAGAATTTTCTAACTTTGTTCATTTTTTATATTATAAATAACTTCTTATTTATCATTATGAATTTATGATTTTATTTTTATAATTAAATCTAGTGTGTTGTTTATAATTCATGATTTAAAAAAAAATTGTGAAAGTTTAAAGTAAAAAAAATTTAAAAATAAAATTTAAAAAATTAGAATAAAAAGATACAAAAAAATATTTTAGAATTAATATGAGTTAAGAAGAAAAAGAAGTTTCAATTGATAAAATCTTAAGTTAAAATTTATAAAAACAATTAACTTTAGTAGGACATAGATGGAAGAAATTTGTTTTGTTAACAAACATAGGGATATTGTTGGAATTTTGAAAGTCACCAAATTTGGTGTCCAAGGATCACCAAATGTACTTTTGTCACCAAATTTGGTAACCCAAAACTCATTTGGTGACCTTGGGTCACTATTTTAGTGTCCCATTGGAGTTGCTTTGACACTATACCTATCACTATTATAGTGATTTAGTGTCCCATTGGAGTTGCTCTAACAATAGTTTATAATCCTTCCTTGAGCTTTGAACAAACCTCAACAAGCTTAATCCTTAAGAAACAAAATCAAGAATCATGAAAAGTTACTATTCATCCTCATCTTGTAAAATCCATAACAAATCGAAAACTAAGAGTTCGGTGCTAAGATTTTTACCAGACCTTGTACTCTTCATAAGATTTCTTTTGTGTTATATATCGCCAAATTCTAAGCTTCCTAGCTAGGGTTTTGAGCCCCATCTTTCCGCTGGACAGAAACTGGACAGCTTGGGTTCTCCAAATTGGGGAAGGGATTTGGCTAGGCTACACTCCTTTTTTGCCTATGAAATTTTGAACGAATGTTATCCATGGAGTGGAAGAGCTATGGTTAAAATTTGGTGATTTTAGGACAAGTATATTTGGAGTTATGAATTTTTTTTGCTCCTTATGCAAGCTGAGCAGAAATCTGGAATGGAAATGGGGAGAGTTTTCTTTTAATTTTTCTTGCCTTGGTTGATTAATAAAAGATGAGATATTTTTATGGTCAAGTGGTGAGTCATCACCTCATTGTCTCATCTTTTGACACTTGTCCAACATGCATTCGCTTAGATAAAGTAGTTTTACTGGTTCGCTTTACTGGTTTGTTTTACTGGTTTGTTTTCCTTTCACATGGATGATCCAAATGTTGCATTCCTCCAATTAATCTTGTTACATGTTACTTCCATGCCTATATTTAATCCCGTAAGTGTCGCGTTGTTCCGTCGCCACTTAATCTCGTATAATGTTCGCAGGGTTTCTTAAGGGTTCTATCGAAGTAGTTTACCGTAAACGTTCTCGATATCTCTAATTCTTTTATTAAATCCATATCCATGGAATTGATAATTTAAATCCTCCAATACTTTCAAATAATAATTAATCCGTCCGTTATTGGTGAAATTTCAGAGAAAACAGAAATGCTATTTTTCCGATTCTGACAGCTTTTGCATTCCTTCATTTACATCGCATATCACTAATACGACTTCGAAAGTTCATTATATCGCCCCGTATATAGGGTGGTCTGAAAATATTTTTCGGTTCAGAAATTTACTATTCATCAAAATAAAATAAAAATAAAAATAATTTTAATAAAGTCCAAAATTTGGGGTTATTACAGTCATTTAGGTCTCTTCCTGGAGAAAGTATAACTCAGGTCTTTGAGAAATATACTAAGCTTCTTAATGAATTGGCAATGAAAGGGAAGACCTATCCACTGAGAGAAACAAACAGGAAGTTCATGATGACGCTGCCCCATCATGTAAAACACAAGTCCTCATCCATAAGGGAAAGAATAGACTTCATTAAGATGTCATTAGAGATGATCTATGGCAAGCTGAAGACTTATGAGATGGAGCAAGAACAACGAGTGATAATCTACGAACCAGGGACAGTGGATAACAAGCACAATGCACTTGTGAGATCAGCAGCACTTGTAGTGGATGAACCAACAACTTCTGATATTCAGGTTTAAACCCCTAGAGCTGGAAAGGAGGTGATTATAGAAGCTGAAATGGATTCTGTGAATCTGGGTGTTGATGAAAGTGATTACTACACCCTAGAAGAGCTTGAGCCAATGGAAGACAAAACCATGGCGTACTTAGCTGCAAAGTTTAGCCACATTCGTTTCAAGAGAAACCCTAAGTACAAGTTCAAGGGCTCAACCAACAGATTCCAGAAGAGTAAGTATTCACCTGGTACAGGCTTTAAGGGAGGCTACAAGCTAGCTCGATTGACAGAAGCAAATCAAGATGCTACAACTGCAATGAGTTAGGGCATTTCGCCACTGAATGCCGGAAGCCTCGTCAAGCAAGAGACAAGAAAGATGTCTATGAAAAGAAAGACTCTTATGAGGATTTGAAGAAGGAGAATGCCAAGCTAAAACAGCAACTGGAGGCATTGTCTGGAAAGTAGAAAGGGAAAGCTTATATAGCAGAGGGAAAACACTGGGATGATATTGATTCGGATGAAGAGGAAGAGTATGTAAATGTTGCCCTAATGGCTGACTATTTAGAGGAATCACCACAATTATCTCAGGTACCTATCTTAACAACAATTGACATGTCTAATTCTGAGTACAAGAAAACTGTGCAAGATCTTAGTGTAGAATTGTTTAATGTACACACAAGCATGCTAGCATCAGAATGGAAATGCTAAACTAGTTCTTAAGATTAAAAATCTAGAATCTAAGAATGAAGAACTAGAGCTTGTAGCTGTCACATTAGAAGATCTTAAGCAAAAGAATGTGTACTTAGAGAACAAGGTCAAGTGTAATGATGAGATAAAGACTATCCTCAAGAAGCAGATTTCAGAGTTAGATTTGAATCTGAATGCTTTTAAGAATTCCGCCCTAATTGCTAAGGATATCATTGATACTCAGACCATAGGGAACAAGACTGCTATAGGACTTGACTACACCAAAAAGGCTGGGAAAAAGATTTTGGAATTTCCTGTGACATCTACTGTTGTCAGGAAGAATATTCTACACATTCTTAAGAATGTGGTCAGTCCAGTCTTTGTCAAGCCCTTCTCAGAACCTTTTCATGAGGATGACTTATACATAAGACAAGAATTGCTTGAGGAGGATTTATTGAAGGAAAAAGAGGTAAAGACTAAGTTGACTAGGAAATCAGTAAAAACTGAAATACCTAAAACTGAAGTAGGTGACTTAGTTAGCAAGGCTAAAAAGAACAGGAATGGGATAAATAATGTTGTTAATCAGAATATTGTTTCTTCTTCTCCCATTGCATCTAGGAAGTTGTGCACTATTTGTAATTCTGTTGGACACCTTACACATGCATGTAAAAAGGTTAAAGTAGAAACTACTGATACTTCTGCAATGCATAACATGTCTGACATGCCTGATCTTCATGAACCCTGTGGAAAGAAAGAGTGTTTGTTATGTACATACAACATTATGCATGCTTATTTTAAGTTGATGAATGCATCTGGTAGCAATAGCACTGATAATGTCAAACCCACAGAAAGCATGAATGTCAAATAAGTTAAGACTAACTTGAATGTTACTCATGTTAAAGTATCTAAACCTTCAGGACCCAAACAAGTTTGGGTACCAAAGTCCGCTTAATCAATCTATGATTGCAGGGTAAGGTTAAAAGCTCAAAGGTCGTGTGGATTCTGGATAGTGGTTGTTCTAGACACATGACAGGTGAAGAGTCCCTGCTTACAGAGGTGGTTAAGAAGACCGGCCCGATTGTAACCTTTGGAGATGACAACAAAGGATTCACTATGGGATATGGTAAATTGAAAATTGGGAATGTCATCATTGAAAACATATCTCTTGTTGAAGGATTGAAGCACAATCTTCTAAGTATCAGTCAGTTCTGTGATACAGGCTACAATGTAGATTTCAGAAAGGACAAGTGCTTGATCACCAACAGGAAGGATGAGAAGCTTGCTCTACTGGGAGTAATAAAAGGAAATTTGTTTATAGCTGACTTAAGTTCTACCAGTGAAGGAGAAGTTACATGTTTCTACAGTAAGGCATCTTCAGAACAAAGTTGGCTATGGCATAAGAAGCTCTCACATTTGAACTTCAAAACTATGAACTCTTTGGTAAAGAGAGAGTTAGTAAGAGGGTTGCCCCTGATGGAATTCAATCAGGAGGGACTATGTGAAGCATGTGAAAAAAGGGAAGTCGAAGAAAGCATCACATAGAAGCAAAGGAATGACAAGCATTGCTGAACCATTACAGCTGATTCATATGGATTTATTTGGTCCAGTCAATGTTATGTCACTTTCAAGAAAAAGATATGCATTGGTGATGGTGGATGACTACTCCAAGTACACGTGGGTGTTGTTCTTACAATCAAAGGATGAAGAAAAACAACTAATCATTGATCACATCAAGAAGATAGAAGTGGAAGCTAAGCTACCTATGCGGACAATCAGATCAGACAATGGAACTGAATTCAAGAATGCAGTTCTTAATGATTTCTGCTCAGCGAAAGGAATATCAAGACAGTATTCAGCACCAAGAACTCCTCAACAGAATGGAGTAGTGGAAAGGAAGAACAGGACCTTGGTTGAAGCAGCAAGGACCATGTTAAATGAATCAAAACTTCCCACTTACTTTTGGGCTGAAGCAGTGAATACAGCTTGCTACACTCAGAATCGAACCCTGATTAACAAAGATCATGAAAAGACTCCGTATGAGTTAATGGCCAACAAGAAACCAACACTGAAGTACTTTCATGTGTTTGGTGCAAAGTGCTTTGTACTTAAAGATGGAGAACATCTAGGCAAGTTTGATGCCAAAGCAGATGAAGGCATTTTTATGGGCTATTCTCTGGAATCTAAGGCTTACAGCGTGTATGTGATTGAAGATAAGAAGGTGTTGGAAAGTTTTAATGTAACATTTGACGACACCAAAAGACCAGGCCTGCAAACTAGAGAGAACTCTGAATCCTTGGTATTTGAAAATCTATCAGGAGATCTCTCTGACATTGAAGAAGAACCTGAAGTTGTTACAGTTATTAATAATAATGATAATGATAATGATTCTGGACCAAGTGGTGATAGTGGTGGAAATACTCAAACTACTACTGGATCCACTAGTCAATCAACAGGGTCAACAGATCATACCGTCAACAACTCAGGGGGAGCAGGAGAAGGATCAAATAGTCACACTCCACAACATCTAGAACAAGGAGAATCATCTAGATCAAAGGGTATGGAATAGAGATCATCCCTTTCACTTGATCATTGGTGATCCAGATTCGGGAGTGAGAACTATGAGGACATCACAAAATGAATGTCACTATTCTGGGTTTCTTTCAGAAACAGAACCTAAGAAAGTTGAAGATGCCCTAGATGATCCAGATTGGGTGATTGCAATGCAAGAGGAACTCAATCAGTTTGAAAGGCAGAAAGTTTGGAAGCTGGTACCCAGGCCTAAAGGAAAATCTGTTATAGGAACAAGATGGGTATTCAGAAATAAGTTGGACGAAGATGGCATTGTAACGAGAAACAAAGCCAGACTGGTTGCTAAAGGTTACTCTCAAGAAGAGGGTATAGATTATAATGAAACCTATGCACCAGTAGGAAGACTTGAGGCCATCAGAATGTTTCTGGCATTCGCAGCACATTCCAATTACAAGGTATATCAAATGGATGTAAAGAGTGCTTTTCTGAACGGGGAGTTAGAAGAAGAAGTGTATGTGGAACAACCTCCAGGGTTTGAGGATTCAAAACTGGCAGACTTTGTGTACTTTCTATTCAAAGCTCTCTATGGACTCAAACAAGCTCCAAGGACATGGTATGACACTCTCTCTGAATTCTTACTTGAAAATGACTTTACAAGAGGTGTCGTAGACAAAACTCTCTTTTACAAAAAGCATAAAAATGATTTGATATTGGTGTAAGTATATATTGATGACATAATATTTGGTTCTACTAATGATGATCTATGCAAGAGATTTGCTAAGTTAATGCAGAGTCGATATGAAATGAGCATGATGGATGAATTGTCATTCTTCCTTGGACTGCAAGTGTATCAAAGGCAAGATGGTATATTCATTTGTCATTCCAAGTACATCAAAGATCTTCTGAAGAAGTATCAAATGGAAGACTCATCTACAGCAAAGACTCCAATGCCAACTGCCACTAAGCTTGATAAAGATGAAACTGGTAAGAAGGTTGACATCACAGGCTACAGAGGTATGATAGGCTCATTACTTTATCTCACTGCAAGTAGACCAGATATAATGTTTGCAACATGCTTGTGTGCTAAGTTTCAGTCTGATCCTAAAGAATCTCATCTAATAGATGTTAAGCGAATATTTAGATATCTTAAGGGGACCCCAAATCTTGGAATTTGGTACCCTAAAGATACATGATTTGATCTTATTGGATATACAGACTCATATTTTGCAGGTTGTAAGATCGATCGGAAGAGTACTTCAGGAAGCTGTCAGTTTCATGGAAGAAGGTTAGTTTCCTGGTATAGCAAGAAGCAGCATTCAGTGTCCACATCAACAGCTGAGGCTGAATATATTGTTGCTGGTAGCTGCTGTGCTCAAATCTTGTGGATGAGAAACCAACTCCGTGACTATGGGCTTTTGTTGACAAAGATTCCAATATTTTGCGACAACACAAGTGCCATAGCAATCTCCAACAACCCAGTGCAACACTCGAGGATGAAGCACATTGACATCAGGTATCATTTTATCCGAGAGCATGTCATGAATGGAACTGTGGATTTACATTTTGTACCCACAGAGGAACAAATTGCAGACATCTTCACTAAACCGCTTGATGAATCCACTTTTTCTAAGTTGGTTGGTGAACTTGGGATGTTAAATCTTTCTAATTGATTTTGATTAGAAGTCAGTAACTGCAAGATAGTCCTAGTGAATACATGAGTTTAAGAATTTTCATATCCTTAGGACTCGTGAATTTATTTTCTGGAGCAATTCTCGTAGTTAGGATTATTGTACTAATTTTATGTCAGAATTATGGATGATATATCTTCTGGCATTTAATTGGTTATTAATTCTAAAATTATTTAGGTGCTAATATTTGTTCTAAATATTTAAGAATCTATTTAATTCGAATTAATTTACTTTGTTTTAAACATTGTAGATTAATGCAGCATAATTTATTGGATTTTAATTGGTTAATATCATTTAATGATATTTAGTCGATTTTATTCTAAGAAAATTATGAATTTTCGGTTAACCTTGATTTTGGTAAATTTTGAAAAAGATTAATCAGATTATAAGTTGACAGAAAAACAAAGGTTTGATTTTTGAAACAAGAACAGGTTTTAAAAATTGAATCAGAAGCAAAAACCATCGAATTTAGAAAATTCGATAGTTTTTCTAAGTACTAAATGAAAACCATCGAAGTCAAAATTCAATAGTTTTTTAAAGGGAAAATAAAAACCATCGAAAACACATTTCGATAGTTTTTTAAATCAAGTTGAAAAAATATCGAAGGAATTTAATTTAATTTATAATTGAATTCTCGATAGATTTTCCAAAAACTGTGTTTAATAGATTTTGGTTAAAACAGAAAAGTCTTCGATAGTTTTTTCTTAAAGGTCGGTTTAAATTCCAGAATTTAAACACTTCGATAGTTTTTCAAAAACCATCGAAGTGTTTTTGTCCTTTATGCCCCTAGGATAAAAACTATCGACAGTACTAATAAAATCCATCGAACATGGAAGGACAATTTTGCCCCTGAATGTTTCAAAAAGTATAAAACAATGCCTTAGTTGTTTTTCTTTTCATTTTTCACAGATCTGAGAACTAAGCTCTCGTTTATTACTTACAATATATATACACAAACAAGATCACAAACTTCGACAGATTCTCAAGGATTTTAACCGAGCAAACTGATTATTTACCACAGTAATTTCATATAATAGTGAAACTTTGTGTGTTAGTAGTCAATTAAGGTTCTCTGTTCTTGTTTTAAAAGAAACCATCTAAGTGATTGTTGTGGATCTACTTTTTGTTAACAGTGTTCATCTTTGGGAAATTAATTGATTTATCATTTGATTTCTTAAAGTGTTAAGTGAATATTTGAAAGCTAACAATTAGGGTTCTAAAAACTAGTGTTCGAATTTGTGTGTTTAAGAATGAAGAGCAATGCAATAACCGCTCTGATAAGAAAGAATCATCTTCCAGGGGTACCCACTATTCTAACTGAATATCTAAGAACGGTGCCCCTACCACTTCTACCCCCAGGGGAACAGGTAAACGAAGGTAATATCCCTGAACCTGTACTGGCTCCTGAACCACAACCAATGGATGTTGATCCAGAGCCCTCAGCGGCCATTCCTGACCAAGAGGTTGCAAACCCACAATCTCTAACCACGGTCATAGAGCCTTTGGAAGAGCCAAATGAAACCGTAAATGAACCTCCTTCCCCTACTATACCCATCATATAGACATCCATGAGTGTAGAGGGAGATAGTGCCAAAGCAGCACCACATAAGGAGATACACCCTTCATCAGCAGCTCTGCCTTCCTCTAAAAGGAGAAGAATAGAAAACGAGGCAACTATTGAAACTTTATTTCAATCATCCAAAGTGCCCTTTATTGATTTTTCTGATGCTGATTGGGCTACATTAACCAAAGCTATATATGAACCAATAGCTCAATCAAGCAAGGAGGAATTGACGGAAGCAACTGGTGTTTCGACCATATTACGATCAGGTTCACTGGTTGAAGGTTCTAAGAACCAAGTGTCTTCACAGACGTCGAGAGAAGGCTCTAACCCAAATGCAAAATCTAAAGGGTCATTGCCTAGCTCCCCAGATGGAACATATCTGGATCCTGCGGGTAAAGGGTCTGACGTAGGTGCGGATCGGCAACTCGGTGACAATGAATCAATTTTAATTGAGGAGTTAACTGAGGAAAAGTCTTCACAGACTTTAGAGGGAGTTTCAGGATCTCTGTTGTTAATAGAGCCTGATTCTAGCCTCCTAGAGATTCAAACTCTAGATCCTTCTAAGGATACATCATCTACGGATGATCAGCAACTTGGTTTATCCAAGGACGGGGACTTGAGAAGCCCCATTGCACCACCGGTGACCTCCTTAAGGATGGCTACGGTGTTTTCTGATGCAGGTACAAAGAGCAATAAGGGAATGAGTGAAACCCAAACACATACACCTGGCCTGAGTGAGAAAGGAAAGATGAGTGAAACACCAACAGAAACGTTGAGTGCACACCCAGAGCCAAATGTGAGGAGTGACACCCTAACCCTACCAAATATTGATGATTTGCTACTACCTACTGAAAGAGAGATACATGTTCAATCCACTCTCAAGGAGATGACAGTTCATGATAAGCAAGGAAATCCACTATTCAAGGTTCCACTGAGACCTTCCTTTGACCAAGGGATCTCCTCCGGTCAAGCCAATGCTTCTTTAATGTCTATTCAAGAGAAGGTTGACTTGGCTGCAGCTGATTCTGGAAGAACTTACAGGGTCTTAGGCAGTGCATCTGGCACTATAACAGGTACTAAACAAGCAGTGGACTCCTTGAAGAAGGAAGCAATGGAGGAACTAGTCGACTTGAGAGCAGATGTCAAAGAGCTGAAGGATGGATTCATGAATGAAGTAAATGCTCTGCAACAAGGACAAGAAGCTTTGAAAGAAGATGTTCTGGTTTTCCGGGATGGTCAAGCTAGGGTAAAAGATACAATGAACACCCTGTCAAGTGTGGAGTCTAAGCTTAACCAGAGATTGGATAGAATTGAAAAGACTACCAAATTGAGACTGGATGCCATTGACCTGAAGCTTGCTTCTATACATGAGATGAATAGAGACATTTCTGACTTCATGGAGAACCAAAGTGACGGAGTACAGTCATTATGGAATATGTTGAGGAACCAACAACCCGGACCATCAAATCAACAACCTGCTCCTACTACGAACTTTTATGCTGAGGATAACTTCATCGAGGATTCCTCAACTAAGGGGGAGAAAGTTGGAGAATGGGAGGCAAATGGATGGGGATTATGGGAAACCAATGAAACTATTTCGGTTAGACAGTACTGGATTGAAAACATGCAAGAAGAAGAGAGTGAAGAGGAATTTGAAATCATGCATGAGCATCAACAACAAGAAGAGCATGAGCCATATTATCCTGAGCCTATAGAACATCCTATCCTGGATGATGATATGGAAGAAGAAGCAAATTCTCTGTCACTAGAACAGGAAGCTGCCTTGGAGATATTGAAAGCTGAAAGAGCTGAAAGAGATGCCAGGCAAGCTGAGAAGGAAAGACATCAAGCAGTTTTAAGGAGTGAGAAGCTTAAAAGATTCAAGGTGTATGCTGAAGTGAGGAAGAAGAAGATGATGGATTTGGCAAAGAAGCAAGGTATTGACTGGGAGATGGCTTATAAAACTTTCTGTGGAGTTGAAGACGAATTAGAAGTCAACGACAATGCGGAGGTGGAAGTTATCATTCAGGACATCAGAAGTGCAAATCCTGAAGATCAGACTTACTTCACTGCACTGAGAAATACTGTGATCTTTCTGAAAGTTGGAGTTAAAGCAAATGGTGCCTGGAACATATTGATGAATTTTCTTGAGAAAGGTACATTTGTGATTTCTACTAAGTTTTTCGAACAGCGAACATACACAGAACTGCAGGTGATGCTCGTCAAGATACAAAGGACTACAAGGCTAAATGAACTGCTCCGTGAGCATGTTAAAGAAATCTTGATGAAAGTCAGTCCAGAGATTACTGAAGATCCTCCAATGGTTAGATTCATGACGAATGACTTGTTCAGAATCTGCTATTTGACTGAGGACAAGCTGAAAGATTATCCAAGTAACTATCTGATATCAGTGGAGAAGTATCTTAGATCCACTAGATTCACATCAACGGAGAAGGACAAAGCAGCAGACACTCTAAGAAGATTTCTAATGGAGAATGTTCCTTACTATAGGAAGAGAGTGGAGAGAGGATTGGAAGTGCGTCCCAGACTACCAAACATGCCAAAGCTAAACAAGAAAGATGTTAACATTGCATGGTTGTGGGCTGGAGTGGGACAAGAGGTTGAATACATTGGAAGACACATCAAAGGAGCAATCCTTAAACCTGGAGAACCACTGCACTATCCTTCCATGATTGATTATCAAGCTGCTAACTCCAATCATGTGATTGAAGAAGGTGAGATTGAGATGGACTGAAGAACAGAAGCAAAGCACAAAAGAACTATCAGCTCAGACTAGAGGAGCAACTTCAATGTATAAAGTTTTAATGTTTTTTGAATTATGAAATCTGGAAATGTATATATCTCATCCCAAATGCATTTAATATTATTAAGTTGTCTTACTTTAATTAGTTTCATGTTTCCTTAGTTAGTTGAGTTATCCTCAAAGTATTTGCTTGTCGAACTCTATACAATCAAATAGGGGGAGATTGTAAAGCATAATGTAACATAAGATGTAACAGAGATAACTACAACTCAACAAAGGACAAGATAAACAATAATATTAACAGAAGCACAGGAATCCAGAATCAAAGAAGAAAAGGTAAACTCAAAAAATCAAAATATGGTATGTATTCTTGAAGTCCGTAAACAGGTCACGGAAAGAAGTTCATGAAAATGTTCAAGCCTCAGTGACAATAAAAGAAACAAGACTTTCAAGACTACAAAAGTATGTGAATGATTTAGGGTTAGTACCACAGGATTCCAGTGATTTATTTGAAGCAACCAGAACGACAAAGGACTAATCAGCATCATTGAATTGAAGACATAGAAGAATTGATCAAGTGTTATTCATTTGTGAACCAGACCAGTTGCACCAGTTGACGGCACTTGAAAAGATCAAGTTGTTTTATCGTCTCAGAAGAAATTGATTTAGTCTATTACTAAACACCCTGAAGCTCAGAAGTTTTTCTAAAAGATCAAAGACAAGAAAAAAGTTCGATGGTTTTTCCATTTAGAAAACCATCGAATGTGATTCAAAGAAAACAAAAGAAAACTAATGTAAGTTAAAGTTTCATTCGATAGATTTATTAAAAAAACCATCGAATGGAATATTAACTTTATTCATTCGATAGTTTTCTAATTGGAGGAGCAGGTGGAAAGTAACTATGTTTTACAGGTTGATGAAGATCCAACGGCCAAGATTAATTATTTAATTTGGTTCGATGGTTTTTCAAAGAAGTCTACAATTAATACAAAGTAAAGGAGTTGTGTCTTCTTCAGTTAAGGCAGAACACAGAGACATTACTAAGAGAGAAGCTTGAGCCGAAGAGAATTAACAGAGAAATTTATATTGCTCAGAATTCTATCATTGTATTGAATTTGTGTAACCTTGAACTCATTAAAGCTAATCTACGGATTAGAAATTGTAGCACCCCTCGAGGTTTATATTTATAAAACGATATATTCCCCGACTCGTGTTTTGATTTGGTTCATTTGATTTCATTATAGAACTGCATGATTAATCCGCGAACGAAATTAAATAATTTGTAAGTATCGTATTCAACCCCCTCTTCTACGATACTTTGGACCTAACACTTTGCAATTACATAATTATACAAAGATTTATTTATTTACTTTAAATTTATTAGCTACATCGAGGGTTCGATTTCTTGCAGCTACGTAATCATACAAGATTTATTTATTTACTTAAATTTCTTTAGTTTTACAAACGGTTCGATTGTCTATAACTACATAATTAAATAGTGGTTTATTTATTATATATTTTTATCATTCAATTTTTGACAAATACATTTTTTAAATATATTTATTAATATTGATCAAAATGTTGATGTCGACTCATGCTCGACCCGTGCTTGGCACGGGTTATCAGCTAGTATTATTAAATAGACATTTAAATTTTACATCATTATTTCCTTGTAAATATCAAATTTAACAAAAAAATCAAAGGAGCATTCACTTTGAAACCAAAGGAATCATATTTACGGGTAAAAGCCCTACATTGACAGAGAAAAGGAAAATGATAAAATCTTTAAAATCGTTTCCAAAACTATTCTCAAATGTTGAGTTATCAATATATTATTAGATTTTTTCTCATACATGAGATGGATCTATCGTACATCTATACTCTTTATTAATAATGAAAACAATGTGAAAATGGCGTGGTACCAAAAGTACCAAATTACCAAATTTGGTTATCACAAAACCTGGGTTCGATTCCTCGCAACTACGTACAAGATTTATTAATTTAAATTATTTAGCTTAATTTAGGGTTCGATTCCTTACAACTATGTTATTATACAAGATTTATTTAATTACTTTAATTTCATTAATTTCATTCAAAGTTCAATTGTTTATAACTTCTATAATCTTTATTAATAAAGAAAATAATGTTAAAATATCGCGCGGTACCAAATTCAAGATTAATTGCCTATAACCACATAATTAAACAGTATTTATTTATTATATATTTCTATCATTCAAATATCTATAAGTACTTTTTTAATAAAAAAATTTAATAATTAAAATTAATATTAATAAGCAAAACAATGTGAAAATGGCGCGCGGTACCAAAGTACCAAATTTGATTATCACGAAATCCGGGTTCGATTCCTTGCAACTACGTAATTATACAAGATTTATTTACTTTAACTTCTTTAACTTCATCTAGGTTTCGATTATTTGCAACTACATAATTATACAAAGATTTATTTATTTACTTTAAATTTATTACCTACATCGAGGGTTCGATTTCTTGCAGCTACGTAATCATACAAGATTTATTTATTTACTTTAATTTCTTTAGTTTTACAAACGGTTCGATTGTCTATAACTACATAATTAAATAGTGGTTTATTTATTATATATTTTATCATTCAATTTTTGACAAATACATTTTTTAAATATATTTATTAATATTTATCAAAATGTTGATGTCGACTCATGCTCGACCCGTGCTTGGCACGGGTTATCAGCTAGTATTATTAAATGGACATTTGATTTTTACATCATTATTTCCTTGTAAACATTAGTTTTAACAAAAAAAAATCAAAAGGAGCATTCGCTTTGAAACCAAAGGAATCATATTTACGGGTAAAAGCCATACATTGACAGAGAAAAGGAAAATGCTAAAATCTTTAAAATCGTTTCCAAAACTATTCTCAAATATTGAGTTATCAATATATTATTAGATTTTTTCTCATACATGAGATGGATCATATATTAGATTTTTTCTCATACATGAGATGGATCTATCGTGCATCTATACTCTTTATTAATAATGAAAACAATGTGAAAATGACGCGCGGTACCAAAAGTACCAAAGTACCAAATTTGGTTATCACGAAACCTGGGTTCGATATCTCGCAACTACATACAAGATTTATTAATTTAAATTCTTTAGCTTAATTCAGGGTTCGATTCCTTACAACTACGTTATTATACAAGATTTATTTATTTACTTTAATTTCATTAATTTCATTCAAAGTTCAATTGTCTATAACTTCTATACTCTTTATTAATAAAGAAAATAATGTTAAAATATCGCGCGGTACCAAATTCAAGATTAATTGCCTATAACCACATAATTAAACAGTATTTATTTATTATATATTTCTATCATTCAAATATCTATAAGTACTTTTTTAATAAAAAAATTTAATAATTAAAATTAATATTAGTAAGCAAAACAATGTGAAAATGGCGCGCGGTACCAAAGTACCGAATTTGATTATCACGAAATCCGGGTTCGATTCCTTGCAACTACGTAATTATACAAGATTTATTTACTTTAACTTCTTTAACTTCATCTAGGATTCGATTCTTGGCAACTACATAATTATACAAAGATTTATTTATTTACTTTAAATTTATTAGCTACATCGAGGGTTCGATTTCTTGCAGCTACGTAATCATACAAGATATATTTATTTACTTTAATTTCTTTAGTTTTACAAACGTTTCGATTGTTTATAACTACATAATTAAATAGTGGTTTATTTATTATATATTTTTATCATTCAATTTTCGACAAATACATTTATTAAATATATTTATTAATATTTATCAATATTAATATGTTGATGTCGACTCATGCTCGACCCGTGCTTGGCACGGGTTATGAGCTAGTATATATGAATTTCTCAAATAAAAAATTACACATGTCATTTAAGAACACATTTGGGATCAATTTTAAAGTATATATATGTAGAGCAATGCTAGATGTACCAAATTAGGTACCAAAATTAATTAAAAAAATGACATGGCGGTGTTGCATGATGTGGCAGTATGAGATGTTTTTATTGGTGCAATCGATGTGAATGCACGCGGTCTCAGCCAACCAAAATCTAATACGTGTTATTTGGTAACTTTTTTTATACCCAATTTGGGGCCTCTAGAATTTTTCTAATTAAATATCAATTGTTTTTATAAAGAGATCCTAAATATCGACTAATGAAATACTCCCTCCGTCCCATTTTATGTGAACTACTTTCTATTTTGGGACGTCCCAAAATATATGAACACTACATTTATGGAAAGGAACTTTAGTGTACGTTTACAATACTTTACGATTTTAAATTGCTTTGGGTTCAAATAATACAACTACTTTTACAATCACTTTCCTGGTGTATGACACATTCATTAAAATAAATAAAGATACATAAGCAAAAGTCAGGTCACAAAAGTCTTACAGCACATGCAAAATTACATACACCTTATACCCCACTACTAGTACTACTCCATTTTAAGAAGATAGTGTAAAATCCATTTTTCACCAGAATCAAATACTCGTACTAACCCAGTAGCTACTGAGTTTGTAAAAAAGCAACGGCTTGCTGCACATCGACAACATCGCAGTTTAATATCACAGGAAGTTTACTGCTACGTATTAACTGAACCTTTCCAATGTGAGGTAATTTATAAGTGTTGTTACCAAAAGATTTGATGACTTCAACCATGCATGATTGTAATGATAAAAACACATTATTAAGGCATTGGGGTGATAATTCATTGAAAGCCTTGTCTACCGCCGCAAGCAATTCATCAATATTCTTGGGAGCTTCTTGATGTTGTAGTGTTTGTATTGATCTAAAAAAGCCAAGATCAAGTACATTTAAATCGGGACTATTTGGTGGTTGACAAACCAAGTTAATATCAAATCCATCTTTCTTTGCCATATGAACAAATTCTTCATCATCAATTTTTATGTGAGGCCTAGCATTATCTTGTTGGATGTAGATTATTGGTGAAGATAAAATTGGCCATTTTTGGCGAATTTGACGTGCAGGCCTTTGTTTCCATTGTACCGATAACTCAATTTTTACTACTCCTTCGTGCCGGTTCCTTATACACGAAAGGAAAAATTCCAATTTTTCCATCAAAGAGTGTGTTATTGTCATCATCAAATTGAGGACGGGCAACGGCCACGAGAAACATCACTTTTGTGATATATCTTTTACTTTTACATGTTCTTACAGGATCGATTTCCTCCGGTAGTAGGTAGTATCTCTCGGTTTCTTTAGTTTGAAAAAACCACTTTTCGTCGATATGAATAACATTAAACATCTCCTCAAACTCAGGTTTTGTGTTCAATGATTCGGATTTAAGTTTTTGTAAACAAAATGCTAACCTTGCAATTTTGTTTTCATGAGTAAGTTGTGGTTTGATGGCATTTGTATGAAACCAGATACTTCCTTCTTTGATCCGTCGATGAAGAGTTGACCTAGCCATATTTAGAGCACTTGCAAGAGATCGTATATTTGTTCGACGTCGTAAAGGAACTTGGGAGACCATATTTTGATCAACTTCAATTTTTTTACTACCCACTCTACCTTTTAAATTAGAGGATACATCAACCGGCAATCCTCTATTGAATGTATTTTTAGCTTGCCACCATATTATTTTAAAAGTGCTAATGGAACAACAGAATTTTTGACTAGCTTCAAGCATGAAACCTCTTTTTAATTTTCCATGCACTGATTTTTCTAACAAGAAATGAAATATGACTTGTCTTTCATTTTGTGTTAATCTTCTCCCCATTTTGATAGGAGTCTACAAATATATGGTGTA
Source organism: Heracleum sosnowskyi (assembly GCA_030848705.1). NCBI lineage: Eukaryota > Viridiplantae > Streptophyta > Magnoliopsida > Apiales > Apiaceae > Heracleum > Heracleum sosnowskyi. Next base: position 36,003,015 of record CM061242.1, read on the forward strand.
CATAAATGGAAATGAGTTTGATATAAAATGAATACATGTGGTGTAAATATTGGAAAAAGGCAGAGAGGGAAATGAGATACATGTACTGGCGCCACAAATCATGGCTATTACTAAGAAAAAGGAGGGAATATTGCCGCCCCTTTTTATTGTACTCACCAAACTGTCATTTTCTTAAACAAAAAGGAGGTCAATTGTTAGTTTCTTAAAAACTGTGCAAAATAGAATGGTTCATATAAATAGGGACAGAGGGAGTATGTCATATCATGTTCTGTACGTGCATATCACCTGACTGTAAAACACAAATTCAGGACGTGAATTATCATGCTTAAAAAGAATTAGATGAAATACTCGTATTGCACCTGTGAAACTCAAAGACAACATGTAATCATGTTTGATTAAATAATACAGAACTCCACACTGTAATTCACCGCTAGATAAAATATACAGGCTTGACACACCTATGTTTTAATTATGTAGTTTTGTAGAGTTTGTAGGGCGCTTGTTGGAATTAGCTAGGATCTTATGCTAGCACTACTAGAAAAAGTACATATAACATCGGTACTTTAATATCGGTTGAAAAAATCACCGATGTTAAAGAATGTTTCAACATCGTATTTTTTTAAAACGATGTTAAACTACTTTTCAGACATCAATTTATAAAATAGCCCGTTGTCTATTCTTATTTTTTTAAAAATTGAAAAAACTTGTTCCAATACATCCCCTTAATACACAAATATTTTTCCCCTTGAACTAAAATTTTATTTTCCCCCTTCAACAAAATTTATAACCCTCTTACCCCGATGATAATCTCTCTCTCTCTCTCAACATCTCCCTCTCATGTCTCTCTCTCACCATCTTTGTGAATTCTACCTCTATTCATCCCAACATTTATGTCTAATAGTGCTCACTTACAAATTCAAACCTTAATTGTAGAATATTTTCAATTAATCGAAACTTCAGTTTGGTGCTAAATAGAAATCTGCTCTGCCTTATGTTGTTTGTTTTGTTTCAATTGGGATCTGCAGTTCTTGGGCTTGGAATTGATAAGTTTAATTCAAATTTAATTTTGAATTTTAACTCTATTTTTTAACAAAATATTTAGTCTTGTTAAATAATTTAGGTTTCATGTTAGAGCTCTAGTTTGCTCAACACTAAAATTAAAAATGCAATTCTTTAAAACTCAGATAAGATTTACCTGGTTTGTAGTTTGTAGCTTAAATTAGTTTGTATATAAGACACATGTTTATATATGTTTATATATATATATTATCGGGTTTTTTCGGGTTTCGGGTTTGGATCGGGTTTGGATCGGGTTTCGGGTTTCGGGTTTGGATCGGGTTCGAAAAGGCTAGTATCCAAATCCAAATCCAAATTAATTCGGGTTTAAATATTAAATCCAAATCCAAAAAATCGGGTTCGGTAGATCCAATCGGGTCGAAACGGATCGGATATCCATCGGATCGGTTTTTTCTGCCATCCCTATAAACAACGATTCTCTGCCATTAAATAAAATTAATATATATGGTACATTAAAGTGTACAATTGTAGCAAGTTTACATTTAGAAGAAAACCGGTAATATTTCAGCCTTTACCATTTCGGTGCAGGGTGAAACAAGTCTCCATTTATTTACTGCATATTTACAACTTTCATTAAGCAGCAAAAAGGCTAGGCTACTGGATTACTTACTTCTGAAATTTTGTTACATGACAAAGGTGTTGATCATTGAAGTTTGAGTTGCATCATTTCAATTTACTTTTATTATTTCTACAAATGTTTGTTATATATGGTACTCTTGTATGAAAAATTAGGAACTGACCTTTTATTTTGTATTTTTTGGCTCAGGAAGCTGATGGTATTGTGATAGATTATGCATGGACATCCGGTTATATACACGTTGAAGGAGAAGCGCGGGAGTCTGAGTTTGGAGGCTCTCCATATAATTTGAATTGCAGCCAAGCCTTTTGTTTGTTAATCTTGAATTGACTTTTGTAATGATATATAGTTGTTGTGTGCTTTGCCATATAATTTGTGTCAATTTTTTGGTTAATATATTGATATATAGTAGTTGTTTTGGTTCAGGATCCCAGTTTTGTTATTTCAGTTTTTTAGTATCTAGTGGGTTTGGTTCATATGAATACACACGAGGGATAACACAACCAAATAAAATTAACATTACATGCAAGTGAAAAATGATATAAACATGCAAGAATAACATCACATAATAATTCTAAAATCGATGTGAAAAAGCAGACGTGACAATAGTTTAATAAAAAAACCTAATGTTTAAATGCACAAGAGACATATAATCGGTTCTTATCAGAATCTATTTATCAGATTAGGCTGTTAGTAATAGTTCTTTTAGATGGACTTGTACAGTCCAACGTAGTACTTTGCCTAATAAGTCGAAATAGCTGTTAATTAACACTTATTTTATTCCAAGATTACAGACTTGACTGATAATAAATACCTTTCCCCTTACTAAACAACCAGGTTAAGAGAGATCCAACCCCATTAATTACACAGAGCAGCAAAGTTGTTGATTAATGCACAGATGGAAAATGGAGATTTTCCTCAGCAGGTAAGATCAAGTTCTCTATCGTCTTTCCTTTTCTTCTCGTTTTTGGTAATTACAATGGTAACATCGGATTCATAATTACTGGAAATCACTGGAGCCTACCAGAAGAATTGTATGCTACACTATGCGGAGTATAGAAACATATTTCCATTATGGGCACTTGCAGAATATCGTAAACATGTATGGTTAAAGAACTGAATATTTTGAGCTTAAGTTCTGCGTGGTAGTCCCACAAACATATTTCTGTAATACTTGGGCACGAGGAGTTTAACTCCATACTTGGGCTCTAGAAGTACATCAAACTTGGGAACGTGTTGATAATTGGGAGAGAGGGAGAAAGAGAATTTTGCCAAGAGCATCGCGCGCAAACATAACTTTGAGTCCATCATGCCCAGGTTCATTCCAGGACACGTTCGTGGGCCGAGGCCGAATGGTATATATGCCTGCGAGATTTTACAGGCTCCTGAAATCCCATTGGCAAATCTCTCTGGGTTGAACTTTAGAGCATCTGAACCCCAGAGCTCAGGGTCTCTCGGTGAAGAGCTGCTGGCCATATCCAAATGTTGACTCCTTTTGGAACACACACCTTCTTCCCAATTTGTACATCTGCTAGTGCCTCTCGGGCTGTAAATCCTGCTCCTGAATAAAGCCTTAAAATTTCTTGAATTATCATTTTCAACTGCAACAAATAAATAAGTGTAAAACTATTATATTAGTTCAAATTTTGCAATATTTGTCATATTTGCATTTTTCCGAGGCCTATGATAAATGTACACATCAAGGTCCCAAAAATTATTGTTCAGCGTTGTAGTTAAGTTTAGGGTCATAGTTACGAGAGGAGCATATAAAATAAATATAGAGAGTAGTTAGAGACATACTACTTTCATCTTGCCAAGTTTTTCGGCATCTAAAATCTCGTCCCCACAAATTTCCAATACCTCAGCACGAGCACGTGCTTGCCAGTCTGGGTGCAATGCCAGTAACATTAGACCCCAGATCGCAGTGGTGCCGGGAACTTCCATTGCTACCGTGCAAAGCTCCTTGCAGTTATCATTATCAACTATAAATTGTTGAGGTGTAGATGACCCAAAATTTTATTATCTTTCTTTCCGGCTGTCCGTGCTTAATTAGCACCGTCCACGAGAGTTTGTATTATGCTTTCACCCTCACTCCTACATTTCATTTCTATATCTTGTATAATCCAGTATATCTCCTTTACTAGTGTCCATTGCTGTCTATGTATCTTGGTGGGATAAAATCTGCAAATTAGAAAGTACCGATGTATTAAGAGTCGAGCACAGCCCCTAATAAGTACTTATTTTACATGAATATAAAAAAAAATTCATGTATCATTGAAATATACGAAATTGTATGGAGTCTAGAGGTCCTCACCTAGAGAAAGGATGGCCATCTACAACTGTTGGTGATCCAGAAACTTCCATGAGATCCCTGCACTTGGAAAACAAGACCTTTTCTGCAGCTTCATATCTGCCAAACATGACATTAGAAAATATACTTGACGTGAAAGTCTTTACATAATCGTCAACTCTTATGTCTGCAATGCCGCCCTCAGCTTCAACCAATTTCTCCCATGATTTAGTAAGTGCGTTCCCAGATTCAAGGACTATGCTAAGCATGTTCTGAAACAATTAAGACAAAATATATATACATGGGTGTTAATGATTCAATATTTCAAACATGTACTGTTTTTTAGTACAAATTGAAACCCTTTCGATCTATAAATTTTATTGAAGCACAGGGGAAAAAAATATACACCTTAACTTTGTCCACATAGAAAATAGGAGCAATAGTTTTTCTCTGGTGCACCCAAGCTTCCTTGCTGGTCGTGAGAATACCCTTTCCAAGTAGAGGCCCCCGTTCCTTATGCAAGTAAGATGGCTTCCCCAACTCAAATGATTTGCAAAGACTCATCTCTCGCACCAACTCACCATCTCCTATATACAAAAATTGTGTCTTTCCCAGTGCAAAAGAGAAATTTTTTCCTGCCATTCAGTTCAACATTAATCATCTACAAAAGTAAAGGTGAGAAAAACTCTAGAATCTCAGCCGCAAACTCTAAAGATGAAAGATATAAACACACCAAACTGCTTGGTCCATTGAATGATATGAGGAAGCAGTATTGAACAACAGTCAAGTGACAGAGAGTCGTTCGAATCGTAAGTTATAGCATCTGACATTCCAGTTCCTTACACTCTCTCTTGACAGAGAGTCGTTCGATTTTTTGTATATCAGGAATGTTTCCTAGAATAAGAGTAGGCGTTGGGCCATCAATTCCTTGATTTACAAGCCTTGCTCGGAGGATTTTAGGCTTCAGACAAAAATCATAAACAACATATACTATCATGCAAAACATTGATAAAACAAATACAGGAAATGCAAAGAAAAGCAAAGCATGTTCCATTGATCTTTTCTGTCAGTCTTGTTTGTGCTAATTAAGGCAAACATATACCTTCATTTATAAGCCATGTCTTTAACTAAAAGTTAAAAAATATCTCAAATTACAATCATTTAGCATTTGCGGCGCAGAAATATAAAACGTGACTCTTGGCAGTATACCTATCATACTCCTAGGTCCTATGTAAGTTTGTTGCTATTTCTAATATTTTCAGGTCGTGTTCAAAAATAAATTTGTGTGGATCAAAATGGATATATTTTTGGATTTGAGGATCACTTGCAACAAGAAGTGATATGATGATATTAAAGTATTTTGAATGTAAGGTGTCAATTGAAAGTTTCAATAATGTCAAATTATCAAAAATAATTTTAATAAATATAATATTTTCTTCATCTTATTTTGTACTTTTGATATCTTTTTTTTTAAATCAAAATTTGCTTCAACAGCAGTCATTCAAATGTTGTCATTATATTTATACAAATATAACTATAATTAGGTAGGAAGATAAATGAGATGAAATTAAATTTACCGAAAACAAATGAAAATCAGAATATATGTGCAAATTAGATATCAGATATCAATATTTTTTATATGAAAACATTTAATTAAGATTAATTATTATATAAAATATAAGGATACAATATAAAGATGACAAAAATTCAAATAAACATAGTAAATTAATTAATTAATTAATTAATTTAAGTTTACATAGAAACTTTGCATGTAAGTAAATAAATTACGGCATCTATCTTGCTCGTTGACACCCCCTCAAAAGTGTGCCGTACAATCGGATTCTTTTTGTTTTTTTATTTATTGTGTTGCATATAAATTGCGATTCCTGAATTTTTAATCAAGTTCAAGGTATGTTTATAAATTTTTAATCAACAATAATGAGGAATTTTTCATTTTCTTCTAATTGAATTTATTACATTTTCTCAGTTAATTATATTGTACAAATTTTTACAAACACATAATAATTTTACAATTTTTTTTTGAATTAGGTATTTATGAAAAAAACTCAAAAAAATATGAGCGACCATCGACGAAAATGAAAACGTCGGTGGACTTGTAAATTCGTTTAATTCGAAAACAAACTGCGAGTTTTTGTGATTAAGATATGTGGCTTGGAGTTTTCTGAATTCTGATCCGCGGGATTAAATGTGAGGTAGTACTGGTCCTACTGGACTATATATATGGTGGCATTAGACGCTAGCCAGCTTCGATATTTTGGATATTTTTTTTGAAGTTTTGTTTTGATATTAGGTTCACTAACTAGCGTAATAATCCGTGCAATATACAAGTCTGTATAGAGATATCAATAATTTTGTTGCAAGAAAGATGATCGAGATCAGTTATTAACTTGAAGATCGAGTAGTCTTGAGTTTGAGAGTGTAAGATCACAAGTATGGTTTGTGCATAACGAGGAGTAAGGAACTTTGTTGATGAATAGTATACTTATTTTGAATCACGAACGTAATTGTGTCAATGCTATGAGACTTATTCATAGTGAGTATTATTGATATTGAGAACAAATTGAAACAGTGTAGAATTTGAAACACGAGTGAACTATTGTTCTCCTTGCGATTATAAGCAGGTTTACCAGAGTTTTGGGTGTTGGAGAAAGTACAATTTGTTGATAGATATTTTGCTTTATAAAGCGGTTGTTGTCTGTTTTTCAGCGATCTATTGGGTTTTGTTTTGGATTTTTAGCATTCTAGATTATGAATCGTGAAATGCACGTAATGTTATTATAATATAATCGAACACGCATGAATGAGATAGAGGTTTTTAAGAAGAAGCTGAAGGTCAGCTTGTCTTTGCACGCCCTGAGACCTGATTTTGTGATAAACACTTTAAGAGATGAGCACATATTGTAGTTTGGAGTATTCATATCACTTATTTACTTCTTTTATTTACTTCGGAATTGATTCCGTACTCTTCTCATGTGTCCGTCTCTATTAAATTACATGATCACACTTAATAAATGCTTCAATAATGTGATCATCGTTTACTTATAATAATGTATTTTAACTTGACTATATATATATATATATATGTATTTTATGTAATTATTTAAGCGATAACTGATATCGAGTCCAAAATTCAAATCTGATATCGATTACTTTGATTATATATTTTGGTCACCCAAATGCCCTTAAACTCACACTAAATCTTTTTTTGGAATCGTAGATCCGTATAGATGAAAAAAGATCAAATAATTTTTTTAAGTATGTTAACTTACATACAAATTAGTATGGTAGATATTGTAATTTTTAATTAATAGGATATAAAGTCTGAGCATTTTCTACTTGATACAAATAAATGTAATTTACAATATTAAAGTAATCATATTATTTTCGGGTCGATTTTATAACATTTTGTGTACCTACTTATTTTTATATGTTGTTTTTTTAAAATATTTATTTTTATATGTTATTATTCACGATAACTGATATCGAGTCCAACATTCAAATCCTGTATCCGTTAATTTTGATTATATATTTTTTCGATCCAACCCCCCTTAAATTCACATTATATTTTTTTAAATTGTAGATCCACTCGTACAAATATAAAAAATTTAAGTAAAAATTGTTAAATGTATTAGTTACATACAAATTAGTATGACATATTATGAAATTTGTAATTTAAAGTATATAAAATTTGAAACATTGTCTATTTGATGCATATATATATATATATATATATATATATAGATATATATGTATATATATATATATGTATATATATATATAATTTGTAATATTAAAATAATCCTATTTGTAACGGGTCAATTTTAAACTATTTTGTGTACCTACTTATTTTTACGCGATCTTTTCTTCTAGTAATGTTACATTTGCAAAATATATATGTTACAATTTACAAACATGATATAGACAAAAACATTCGTGTATTGTTTTTAAAAATGTTTTTTTTTTAAATTAAAAACATTGGGTTTTATATATTTTCGACCCAAACGTCCTTAAATTCACATTATTTTAAAAAAAACAATTGTAAGTACAACCATATATATGTAAAGATGACGTAAAAATTGTCGACTATATTAATTTATGAAGAAATTTGTATAATAGACGATGCAATTCGTAATGTAATACGATATGAAGTCCGAGCCATTTTATATTTAATGAAAATAAATATAATTTACAATATTAAAATAGTCTTATTTTTTACGGGTCAAATTTATAATATTTTGTGTAGCTGGTTATTTGTTAGAGATCTTTTCTTTTAGTATGGTTTGATTTGCAAACAATTTATTAAAAACATCTATTTAAAGCACTTGTGTAGATCGATTTCTTATCTTGCCAAGTAAATTACAAGAAAATGTCAAAAAACAATGACGTACGTCTTGGCACTCACAGTTATAGGTAATGAATTTTATAATTAAATCAAAATGAGTCTTTAACGTAGTAATTTAGATTGTCACTTCTAATTTAAAGGTCATGGGTTCAACTCTTCACCACTAACTTTTAGAAAAATAACATTATAATGACATTTTTTGTATTTATGTGAAAAATAAGGGTATATTGGAAATTTCACAAGCATTTTCTTATCACTTTTTGCCCTTATGTTGACATTTAATATATAGTAATAAATAGATTGGTGGTAGTTCGGTGAAGGGTGGTTTAATCCTTCTTTAAAATGTAGAAACTAGAGTCATTCTCCAATCCAATGATAATTCCAAATAGCGTGAAATATGAGTTATAATTGTAAGTAACCAGTTGCTCTAAAACATTAAGGTGTCAGAGAAAGGCTCCAACAGAATCTTATACTCTTATATTATAATATTATTCAACATTCTCCCTCAATCGTGCGATACCTTTCGTCATGATTGACCAGACAGAGAAACAGCAGCAGACAAATATTTAAATTAAATAACGTGTTTGGGAAGGCTCGAACCTGAGATCTCTCCCTAAACTGAGCTATGTAGAAACTAGAGTCATTCTCCAATCCAATGATAATTCCAAATAGCGTGAAATATGAGTTATAATTGTAAGTAACCAGTTGCTCTAAAACATTAAGGTGTCAGAGAAAGGCTCCAACAGAATCTTATACTCTTATATTATAATATTATTCAACATTCTCCCTCAATCGTGCGATACCTTTCGTCATGATTGACCAGACAGAGAAACAGCAGCAGACAAATATTTAAATTAAATAACGTGTTTGGGAAGGCTCGAACCTGAGATCTCTCCCTAAACTGAGCTCTGATATCATGTTAAGTAACCAGCTCATCTAAAACTTTAAGGTGTTAGAGGAAGGCACCGACAGGATTTATACTCTTATATTATAATATTATTCAACAATAATATAATCACATCTTTAAGTTTCACATTCATCCCACATTACTCATCAATTATATTTTCATTTTTATCTTTAATTATCTTCTTTTTACTTCAATCATTACCAAAAATTATCAAATTAAATCGAAAATTTCATCACACCTCCGGCGAACATATGTAGCTACCACTTATAATATCCTATCAAAATCATTAAATTTAAATAAAAATCATCAAAATCAAACGAAAATCTCCACAAGCAACACTACAATGTTACCATAAATTACTATTATTACTATCGCCACCACCACCATCATCCTCATTATCTATACATCACTGATGTTTACATTGATAAAATATAGAAAGAAAAGATAAAAAAAATAGTTTTATTATCATAAAGTTATTCTCAATGATAGAAAATGTGCTTATATCTAACCATCATCCAACGACACTAAAGAAAATTATCCAACAAGAAAACTGAGATAATAATATAACTATTCGATAATACCCTACTGTTATGGATTAAAAAGCGTACTTGTAAATTAATTGCTAGGGTTTAGAGAGCTTCGAGCTTTAATGGCTGCTCTTGTGTTTCGTGACTAAATCGGTCCTCACAAGATGCCTACGTATCTCAATCAGTGCTGAGAATCAAGCCAGAAAACGTAGTTCTTGGTGTTGCTCTCGGGGCTATGGCGGCATGGGCACACCAAGGACGTAGTGACTTGTATGTCCTTATTCGAGGATGAAGTCTAAAACGTTGTAGATGACGTATGGAGTTGTGTCCAAAACGTAGTTCTGAGATGAGGGGTCAGACCCTTTATATAGGCATTTAGAACCCTAGTGGATAAGTATTGATTTCCTTCTTAAAGGATAAATCTTATCCTTGACAGTGGATAAGTATTATTACTTCCTTGAAGGATAAGTCTTATCCTTGACGATGGATAAGTATTATCACTTCCTTGAAGGATAAATCTTATCCTTGACGGTGGATAAGTATTATCACTTTCTAGAAGGATAAGTCTTACTATTGACGGTGGATAAGGATTAATTCTAGATCCTTCCTTGTAGGAGTTGTTTCCATATCATAACGGACTTGTATTGAAACAAGCCCACTTGTATTAGAACAAGCCTGTATTGGACGTCTCCTAATACAGGTTGTACTTCTAGCCCAAATATTAATTATGAAATTAATATATAATAAGAGTTTCGGGCCTTATTAATGGGCCTTATTTATGGACCAGCTAGGTTTAATTAATGCAATATTAATTATGTCTTTAGAGTTATTTTTAGCCCATTTTGCCCCCCAACTTCTATGATAATGCACTAGGATTTCATAGAAGTTATACCGGTCTTTTTCGAGACTTGGGGTCTTTTTATCCCTTACCTGGGACTTACTACCCTTTTTTGGGGATTTTAATATACACTAGTGTTTCACGAGTATCGTCTTGGTGTAAAGTGTGGAGCGACCTACACATTTACGACGATTTTGCCTTATTTGAGGCTAACTTGACATTTGCATAAGCCTCCTATGTCTTATATCGTCTTGTTTTGGCTTCAAGCCTTTCATTGAGCATATCGAATGATGGGGTTTGGACTGAATGTCTTAGGTTTATGGGGTTTCAACCCTTCACCCTTACGAGTTCTTACTGATGGCTCCACTCGTAGTGATTCTTTCTCAAGTCTATCATATCAAACTTCTCTTGAGCTTGAAATTTTCTCCAATTAACAATAAGCATCTTAGGCTTTCTTTTGTATGTTTATTAGCAACATTCACCCTTCAGGGTTCGTTGTATTCAGCTCTATTTGTGCAGTTGACATGCATATTTTGTATGTTTTCCTTTGCATTCATTTGTAGTTTGTTTTGGCAATGTTTTGAGGATGTTTCTACCAATCAAAATGGGTTCAACCCTTCATCTGCTATCTATGAAGCTCATGATTTTATCGAACCTTATTTCTACTTGTCCTACTAGCGGATCCTTTTAGGATGCACTAAACATAATAAACTTTTAAGTTTTGAGGCATGCCAAGTCCTTGGCACCTCATGCCCTTCGAGGGTTTCTAGCTTATACGAGCCTCGTCCAAACACATTCTTGACTTTGTAGGGCCTTTCCTAATTAGGGGCTAATTTTCCTTTATGTCCAACCCCGGATGATTCAATCTTTCTGAGAACCAAGTCTACTTGACGAAAGAACCTTTCTTTAACCCTCAGGTCGTAGTAGAAAGATGCTCGCTTTTGATGTTCCACGATCTTGGAATTTGCCTCATTTCTGACTTCATCAATTAGATCAAGATCCAACCTCATACCTTCTTCGTTCAATTCAGGCTCAAAGGGCCCTACTCTTGGGGAGGTATGAGTAATCTCCACTGGCACCACGGCTTCTCCCCAAGTGTTTCTAGAGCGTTCAACTCTTTTCTTAACTCCATCCAGGATAATTCGATTGGCAACCTCAGCTTGCCCATTTGCTTGAGGATGGGCAACAGAAGTGAAGCTTAACTTGATATCACTCTTATCACAATACTTCTTGAATTCCTCGTTGTTGAACTGAGTTCCATTGTCTGTGACCAAGATACGTGGAATCCCGTATCTGCATATCACATTTTCCCAAAAGAAATGCATCACCTGCTTGGTGGTTATCTTGGCTAAAGGCTTAGCCTCAATCCACTTGGTGAAGTAGTCGATTGCTACTATCAAGAATTTTCTTTGCGCACTTGCCATTGGAAATGGTCCAAGTATATCCATCCCCCACATGGCGAATGGGATAGGTGAGTTTATGGATGTCATCATCTCTGGTGGTTGTCTAACCACCGGTGCATGCTTTTGGCACCGTTCACATTTCTTCACGTAGCTTTTAGCATCTGCAAGTATGTTTGGCCAATAGAAACCTAGACGAGTGATTTTATGAGCAAAGGCTCTGTCCCCCAAGTGCTGCCCACAAATTCCTTCATGTACTTCCCTTAGGGCCAATTCTGTCTCTTGGGGTCTCAAGCATTTTAAGTATGGGATGATGAAAGACTTTTTGTATAGGATTCCCTCAATCAGGGTATACCTCAGTGCTCTCACATCTAACTTTCGTGCTTCTGTAGTGTCGTTGGGTAACCACCCAGTTTCCAGATGAGATTTGATTGGATCCATCCAACAACTGGCAACATCAATGGGTGCCACCAACTTTCCATTGATGCTTGGGGTCCTCAAGACTTGGAAGTATACACTCCCTGCATAGTTTTCAATTTCGGAAGAAACAAATTTAGACAAGGCATCAGCCTTCATGTTTTATTCCCTTGGAATGTGCTCTACATAGCATTCATCAAACTGAGTCATGATGGCCTTGACAAGTTTTAGGTACTTAGCCATGACTTCATCTCTGGCTTCAAACTCCCCATTTACTTGGGAAACCACTAGCCTCGAGTCTCCATATACTTTCAGAGTTTTAACTCTCAAGGCTCCAGCCAGCCGTAAGCCAGCTATCAGGGCTTCGTACTCAGCCTCATTGTTTGTCGTTGGGAAGTCCAGTTTTAGTGCGTACTCTATGAGGAATCCATCAGGACTTTGTAGCACCAAACCGGCTCCACTTGATTTTGTTTTTGATGCTCCATCAAATTAGAGCACCCAACATTCTTTGGAGACCATGTCTTCATCTTCCTTGCTTTCCACTGTTACTTCCTGCCCCATGACTTCTTGGTTGTCAATGGTGAATTCAACCATGAAGTCAGCGAGTGCTTGAGCATTTATGGTCGTTCGAGGCTTGTACTTGATGTCAAATTCTCCCAATTCAATAGCCCATTTGATCAACCTTCCACTAACTTGAGGGCTGTGCAAGATGTTTCTTAGAGGTTGATTGGTCAAGACCTCTATCTTGTGTGCCTGGAAGTATGGGCGTAGCTTTCTTGAGGTCATGATCAAGGCTAAGGCAAATTTCTCTATAGTAGAGTAGTATATTTCTGCTCCATGTAGGATCTTGCTCACATAATAAACGGGCTTCTGCACTTTCAATTCTTCCTTTATCAGAACAGCTCCAAGGGCTGTGTTAGAAACCGCCAAGTACAAGTAGAGAGTTTTTCCTGGCTTTGGTTTTGCCAACAGTGGTGCTTCAGCCATATATTTCTTCAGGGCCTCAAAGGCCTCTTGGCTTTCAGTCGTCCATTCAAAGTTTTTCACGTTCTTGAGTGCTTTGAAGAAAGGTAAGCATTTTTCTCCTGACTTGGAGATGAATCTCCCCAATGCAGTCACTCTTCCCATTAGTTTCTGGACATCCTTGACAGTCCGTGGCGGTTCCATGTCTAGGATTGCTTTGATTTTGTCGGGATTAGCCTCGATCCCTCTTTTGGAGACCATCAGGCCTAAGAACTTTCCTGAGCCAACGCCGAAGGCGCATTTAGCTGGATTCAACATCATCTTGTGATGCCTCAGCACTTTAAATGCCTCTCGGAGGTGTTCTATGTGATCGACCTTATCGAGGCTCTTGACTAACATGTCATCTACATAAACCTCCATTGTTTTGCCAATTAGGTGTTTGAAGATTTTATTCACCAACCTTTGGTAAGTTGCTCCTGCATTCTTAAGTCCAAATGCCATGACTAGATAGCAGAAAACACCAAAGTCAGTGATGAATGATACCTTGGAGATGTCATCTTTGTGCATTTTAATTTGATTGTATCCACTGAAGCCATCCATGAAACATAGCATCTCGTGCCAAGCTGTGGCATCTATTAGGGCATCGATTCTTGGTAAGGGAAAACAATCCTTGGGACACGCATCATTCAAGTCGGTGAAGTCGACACACATCCTCCATTTTCCATTGGCCTTTTTGACCATTACTGGGTTGGCCAACCATTCTGGGAATTGTATCTCTTCAATGAATCCGGCCTCCAGAAGTTTTTCTACTTCTTGTTTAATGGCCTCTTGCCTTTATGGAGTAAAATTTCTCTTCTTTTGTTTCACCGTCTTTCTTTCAGGATCCACATTCAACTTGTGGGTTATCAGTTGGGGATCAATCCCTGGCATGTCAGCCGCTATCCACGCAAAAACGTCATTGTTCTCTTGAAAAAAAGATATGAGCTTGCTTTTCAATGGCTCAGGCAATAGTATTCCAACATAAGTCACCTTCTCTGGTTCACCAGGGACTAAGGGAATTGGTATTAAATCCTCAGCTAGTTTCCCTTTTCGGTCTTCATTATCACTAGTATCCATGTCTTCAATCGGGAGAACATGCACCCCGATTCCATCAGGCCTTAACGCGGCTACATAACAGCTTCTAGCCATCTTTTGGTCTCCTCGTTCTTCACCAATCCCATTCCTCGTTGGGAACTTGATTTTCAGATGATAAGATGAGGCACGACCTTGAACGCATGAAGACCCGTCCTTCCCAGGATTGCATTGTAGGTCGAAGTTGCCTTTATAACTATGAAGTTCAACATCTGAGTGGACGTATTCGACCCTTGCCCCATTGTCAATGGGAGTTGGATAGTGTCTTCCACTTTAGACTACACTCCATTGAATCCATATATGGGCATATTCGAGGGTGTCAACTGAGAGTCAGTATAGCCCATCTTGATAACAGCATCATGGAACAAGATGTCCACTGAAGCTCCATTGTCGACCAAAACTCTCTAGGTTTCAGAATTTCCTATCACAGGAACGATGACTAAAGGATCATCGTGGGGAAACTTCACTCCCTCTAGGTCTGAATCATCAAAACCTATTGATACTTCTGTTCGGGCACGCTTCGGTGCTTCTCCAACCACGGTCATTACTTCTCGAGCATAAGCCTTTCTTGAGTTTCGGGAGGACCCAGCAGCAGTTGGCCCTCCGAATATCATGTTGATTACCTGCCCTCGGGGCTTGGGATTTCGATCTTGATCGTTGTCCCTTCTGTCATAATCCTTCCTTTCATAGTTCCCCCTTTGACTCCCTTGGTTTCCATCTTTGGTGAACTTACTGAGTTTTCCTCTTCGTATCAGAAATTCAATTTCATCTTTCAATTGCCTACAATCGTCGGTGTCATGACCGACTTCCTTGTGGAACCTACAGAATTGGTTTTGGTTCCGTTTGGACATGTCAGCCCTCATTGGCTTCGGCCATTTGAGATCTTCCTTAGCTATCTCCATCAGAATTTGGCTCCTGGGAGCGTTCAGTCTTGCATACTCCGTAAAATTTGGCCCAAAATTGTTTCTCTTGGGTGGAGAATCAGAATCCTTTGACATTCTGGGAAACTTTTCCTTGACGTCGTACTCTTGAGTTTCCTTTCTTTTCTTTGAGTTTCCACTACCGCCAGCAGTGGGTTCATACTTTCTCATGCTTTCTTCAGCCTTGATGTAATTTCCGGCTTTATCTTGGAGCTTTAACATGCTCTCGGGTGGATTTTTTTCCAATGATCTTTTGAAGTGATCATCAGTGGTTCCTTGCTGCAGGGCTATCATAGCTACTTTGTCCTCAAAATCCGGGACTTTCAAAGCCTCCCGAGTAAATCAGTTAATATAATCCCTCAAGGCTTCATTCTTTCCTTGTTGGATTGCCATGAGTGATGCAGAGCTTTTCTCATGCACCCTTCCACTAACAAACTGATTGATGAATGCTTTGCTTAATTCTTTGAAAGACCCAATAGAGTTGGGAGGAAGACGGCTATACCAGCGTTGGGCCATGTCTGCCAAGGTTTGTGGAAACGCCCTACACTTGACCGCATCATTGGCTGGCTGCAACAGCAGTGCATTGGAGAAGGTTCTTACATGATTTGCGGGATCCCCCGTTCCATCATAAGCTTTGATCGTTGGCATCTTGAACTTCATGGATATGGTGGCTTTCATGATGTCTTGAGTGAATGGTGGTGTAGGATCATCAGGATCTCCTAGAGGCAACAAAATACTAGGATCACCCCTTGGGGTTTCAGTACTCTTAGTCCTTCTTGGTGTCGGGTCCAGGTTGATTATCGGGACTCTTCCAGTTGATCGGCCTTGAGATTGAGCGGCCTCCTCCTCAGCAAGGAGTTTCTTGAGTCTTGCAGCCTCTACCTCATGGGCCGCAATTTTCTCCTTAGTAGTTTGGGGTTGTTCCCGATTTGTTTGGGAAGAACGCTTCCTCCTTGAGGCAACATCCCTTTCTTCTCCAGATGTATAATTCTCGTCCTCAGTATAGGGACCCGAGTAGTCTTGAATCAAAGGGGTCCGTCGAGTTTGTTGATTTTGAGGTCCCAGACCTTGTATATAAGGGGGGACATATGCTTCATGGTAAATGGGGTTGAGACCGCTACCGCCCGCCATGGGTCGAGGGGGCATGCCATAGCTTGGCATCCCCAAAGTTTGAGTAGTGTATCGGGGGAGATCAGTAGTGTGGAGTTGAAGACCACTTGGTGCATTCATGAGCAGTGGGGAGGTCGTGATTGGTTGCTGGTGAGCGGTCTCTTGTGGATTAGATCCATGAATGACCATCTGCAGGGGGTTCGTCCCTTCAGCCGAAATTGGGATCTCCGGTCCTTGAGTATTGGTGGGGATATTCGCCCCTTCAGTGCCAGTAGTTGGCGGCGGTTGATTTCCGTGAGTATCAGCCTCAGAGGTGATAGGAAGTTCCTCAGAAACTAGAGTATCTCGAGTTGTTCTTCGTGTGTTTACCATGGTTGATGTTGTTTTCCCACAGACGGCGCCAAATGTTATGGATTAAAAAGCGTACTTGTAAATTAATTGCTAGGGTTTAGAGAGCTTCGAGCTTTAATGGCTGCTCTTGTGTTTCGTGACTAAATCGGTCCTCACAAGATGCCTACATATCTCAATCAGTGCTGAGAATCAAGCCAGAAAACGTAGTTCTTGGTGTTGCCCTCGGGGCTATGGCGGCATGGGCACACCAAGGACGTAGTGACTTGTATGTCCTTATTCGAGGATGAAGTCTAAAACGTTGTAGATGACGTATGGAGCTGTGTCCAAAATGTAGTTCTGAGATGAGGGGTCAGACCCTTTATATAGGCGTTTAGAAGCCTAGTGGATAAGTATTGATTTCCTTCTTAAAGGATAAATCTTATCCTTGACAGTGGATAAGTATTATTACTTCCTTGAAGGATAAGTCTTATCCATTGACGGTGGATAAGTATTATCACTTCCTTGAAGGATAAATCTTATCCTTGACGGTGGATAAGTATTATCACTTCCTTGAAGGATAAGTCTTACCATTGACGGTGGATAAGGATTAATTCTAGATCCTTCCTTGTAGGAATTGTTTCCATATCATAACGGACTTGTATTGAAACAAGCCCACTTGTATTAGAACAAGCCTTTATTGGACGTCTCCTAATACAGGTTGTACTTCTAGCCCAAATATTAATTATGAAATTAATATTTAATAAGAGTTTCGGGCCTTATTAATAGGCCTTATTTATGGATCAGCTAGGTTTAATTAATGCAATATTAATTATGTCTTTAGAGTTATATTTAGCCCATATCACCTACCGAGGTCAAATTCCTTGTAGAACCCATAATCTAAGAACCTTGAGAATTTTTTATACTTACATACCAAAATAATATATATTTTTATTATTTATAGACTAGGGACAAAATTGTCCAAAGATATATGTTGGACCTTGAGTATTGCAGAAGGGGGGTTGAATGCAATACTGATAAATTTCAATCTCTGTTTCAACAACTTAAAACTAAGATTAATGTTTATCAGTAGAAGAAATGCAAACACAAGTCGTTTTCTCACAAAATAAATGTTTTTATTTATTTTGCAAAGAGTTGCTACAACCTTGAGAAAAAGTGGGTTTTTCTCAAGTTTCGATTACTCAAAAGATACACAGTATAGAATGAGAGAGATAGTCTAAGTAAACTAATCCTATCTCTATCATCACAGGTTTGTAGAGCTACTGTCATTTTCATGTGGCAGCTCCTTACAATTTGCCTACCCGTGTGTCTTACCTAAATTGCTATACAAACAGATTTATCATTACAGAAAAAACAATCTAGATACATTCTATATTTAGCTAACACAATTCCAGTAGATGTTGATTTGTCATACTCTTGAATTTGTGAGCTTTGTCTTGTGATCCCTTAATCTTCTGTCATAGTCTTTGCAGACCTGATGCAGCGTTGGGATACTGCATCACGCATGTTCCTTGAATATCCAAACTGTCACATGTTTGACTGGGTATCCTGTACTCCAAACTTGCTGTCACAAGAATGCTCTTTTGGTGACAGTATGAAATCCCCGCAATAAATGCTGTCAGGAGTCCCAAGCTTGCTGTCAGGAGAGTAGAGAGTTACTGTCTCAAGGCTTCCGCCAATGTTGCTGTCAGAGTGAATATGCTGTCATGACTTGCAACATACTGTCTTCTTGTAACCTTACTATCAGTGCCATGACAGTAACAATTATTCTTGTTGTCATCCTAATGTATTCCTTGAGGCTTGAACAAGTGAATGAACTTCTTCCAAGAATTACAAACAATTTTATTACAGCAAATTAATATGGCTACAAGAACATACTCTGGCTGTTACAGTATGTTCTACTTAATAAAATTAAGTATTACAAAACACAAAGTTAAGTTGTCTTCTAAGCTATCACCCATAAATCCTAACAATGTTCCCCAATATGTTTTTATGGTCAATAACTACAAATTTTCAAACTATACATGCTGACAACTTAACTAACAAAGATCAGAATAGCTATACACATAATTGCTCCTTAATGAAAGAGCAGATATAAAAAATTTTACTTAGCTTATCCTTGTGATCTTCTTTTTTGCCTTGCCTCTCCCTCTCTTCTGAAGGCTTCTGCTACATATGATTTGAGACTTTCTACCAGAGAGATTTCCATTGGGGAAATTGCATCATCCTCAATTTCATCTGTTAGGCTCAAGGCATGTCTGAATACCACTATTAACAAGTCTACACATTGTGACTATGTCACTCTACATGACCTAGTGATTTATTTCACTGGGATATAGTATAGGTCTCTACTGTACTTGTCTTGTTTTCATGTACTTAGCTTTATCTTGTATGCTCAGAGTTATAATGAGCTTAGTAAGTTTCCTGCATCTAGAATGTACATAGGCCATGGAATAATTATCCTGGTAGAAGTTCAAAAATGTTCATTCAGCAGGATGGAGATGAATAAGGCCCTGAAGAAATAAGTTGCAGAAATTTATCTAAGTCCCTATACCGTGAAGTCAAAATAAAGCTATGTCGTGAAGTCCTCAAAATCCATGTCGTGAAGTACTAAGATCGCATAGTCCTAAATGAACTATGTCGTGAAGTCTTCAAGGCTCATATCGTGAAGTGTTGATACAGCAAAGTCAAAATGTACTAGATCGTGAAGTCTTCAAAAAGCCTAGATCGTGAAGTCTTCAAAAAGCCTATGTCGCGAAGTCCTCAAAAGGCTATGTCGCGAAGTCCTCAAGAAGGCTATATCGTGAAGTCCTCACTAAGCCTATATCGCATACTCCTGAAACAGTGATATAGCAAAGTCCTCATATAGCAAAGTCAATAATGCACTATGTCGACAAGTCAAAGAATCAGGAATATGCTGGAGTTCACGATGTCAACACTTAGTCGTTCATAACAAGACAAATGAAGGTACATAACCAAAATTCAAAGGAGACAAATACTGAAGCATCTGTTACGGTAAGGTGGTCCAAAGACAGATGGCAAATCTACAGCAAAACTTGGAGAGAGAGATTAGAGACAAGCAGCTACAGAAACGGGAAAGACTACCGAAAGCAAGTGGTTCTTCCTGACATAGTTAACTTCTTATGGAACGACAAAATGGAGTTGTTGTAAGGGTAGCTGTGTACTTAGGTTTGTGCACTAGTTTTGTGTAGGTCAATATATATTGTGCACACCCTACTGTTAGCTGCAAGAGAGTCATACACAAAAATATTCAAGCACTCTTTTCTCTGTAAGAAAAGCAAGAAAACATTGTTCTTGTCTAGAAGCCAGAATTTCACCTGTGAAATTTTGGAGGCTGTAGTATTTAATTTACTTAATACAAAGTAGATTAAAGTGATTGTGTGTGTTCTGTTTGTTTAATTCTGCTTTTACATACAACACAATCCTTTACAACATTTTAGTTTCAAGAAACCGAAAATCATTCAAACTATCCATTCACCCCCCTCTGTCTAGTTTCTTAGTGTCCTTCATAACTAACATCATCAATGTACTTTTGAGCTACCTTGGAGCTGACATGTTGAGCATCCTGGAGATCCATCCATTGCTCTTGACCAAAGATATAGGTTCTGAATTTTAAGATGTCTTGATCAAGTTTGAATCTCCTGCCAGGAAATGCATTGAGAGTTGTCCTTCTTGCCTTGTCCAGCTTTGAATCTTCCCTTTTTCTTTTATGAATAATTTCTTCAAGTTCAAAAGAACACAGTAGCTCTAGATGGTTAGTTGATCCAACCACTGAATAGTTCAACTCTTTCAGTACACTGGTTCTGAGCTTGTGGAAACTATCCAAGTAAATTTCTTCATTTCCTTGCTTGATCCTCAAGGGGTTTTCTAACACACAAGGTTGAAAGTTTGGTCCTTTACTCCTCCCCTTGTTCATTTTCTGGCATTTGCTTAAGAGTTCAGCTTCCACTTCCTCAACAGTCTCATCATGAGCAGCTTTAGTTGATTTCTCTTGGCTTGGCATGACTTGCACTTCTTCTTCAGGGAAATCATCCTCATAGTCAACTATTTCTTCATCAGATTATTCCAATAGGTTAGCAATATCAGCATCATCATGCAGTGTTAAGTTCCCATGTTTCTGATAAAATTCTCCATACATAAATGCTGGCCTCACTGTCATCATCCAACTTCACTTCAACATTTTTGATTTTTAGAGCATCTTTCTTCAGCAAGTCAAAACTGTTGTAGAGTTTTGTTTGGATTGGTTTCTTCAGATTTCTGCCAAGTCCTGTAGCTTTCTCTTTTCCTGAGTTCTTTGTTTTTCCTTTCTTTGCTTTAGCAGTCTTCTCAGCTTCAGATTCCTGTCTAGAGAACCAAGCTCTGGCTAAGGATTTTGTCCTTTTAGGCTTGACTACTTTCTTGGTTTCTTCCTTGACAGCATCTTCCATGGCAGTATCTTTCATGACAGTGTCTTCCTTGTCAGCTTCTTCCATGACAGTGTCTTCCTTGACAGTGTCTTCCTTGACAGTATCTTCTTTGACAACTTCTTTGGTGACAGCATCTTTTTCAGCATTAATGTTGTCGATTGTACACCTTAAGATGTTTGCCTCCAAAGCTTCAAGTGTTTCAAATTCCTCCTATTCTGTAGCACCAACATTTTTCTTGTCTTGTACAGGACCTTCTTCTTTGCTTTCTTCCTGGGCTGGATTGACAGTATTTTCAGCAGATGTTCCACCAGCATTCCTTGCCACACCAGATCCTCCACTTCCATCCAACTCATCATCATCATTAAGAGTGTTATCAAATGCACAGCTTTCACCTTGATCTATTCTTTTGGCATTGGCTTTAGAGATTAACTCCATCACTATTTATTTCCTGTTTCTCTTTTCCAGTAGTTTGTGAATTGCTTTGACAGCTTGAACTCTCTCCTTGTTGATTTTTGAGTTGAGAATCGTATATAGCACTTTCAAAACTGACCTTGTATCCATTTTTGATGTGCCCTTCAAATTTAGATATTTAAGCTTCTTGACATTGTTCTTTGAGGCCATTTCATAGCAGACACAAAATGGATTAAGGTACACCTCTGGAAGTTTCTCTGATATTAGGTTCAGGATTTGTACCTGTAAGATCTCATTGAAGGTTGAGTGGTTTGCTGTAATCTTGTTTCTCATCACACTCAGCACCCTTGCTTGAAGGTTCTGTAGCAACTGCATGGTTATGAACATTGAGATTCATGTATCCAAGTACACATCAATGGCCCATCTTCTTTCCTCACTGATCTTCATACATACACTCACAATCTTGCTCATCAGGAGTGTTGAGGTTTGAGTTAGTGTTGAATTTGGCCTCCTTATTATCTCCTCAATTATCCTGATGAATTGTTCATCTTTATTGTGCAGTGTGCTCTCCCTGTAATCCACCATCAAGGTATTTGCCTCTTCCTGATCAATTTCAGCTCCCTCTTCCTTGCATTTCCTCCAATACTTCTTTGGACATTAATACTTTCTCCCCATCAATTTCATATTCAAAAAGGTTTCCAGCTCCACTTGCCTGTTGATCTTCCAATTGCTCCCCCTGTCTTCCTGACTCCCCCTGAGATACAGGCACTTCTTTCGTTAAATTTCCTTGCTCCTGAACAGATTCTGATCTTACCTCTTGCTCCCCCTTAGGTAAGTTGGCAGCATCAAAACTTGCAGAGAGTAACTGAAGTGACTGATGGATACTTGCAAAACCAGAGGCCACCATGGTAGACAGGTTGTCAAGCTTAGATTCCATGGATAGGAATCTATTCTCCAGGGCTTCCAATCTTAGAACAGTTTGAGTAGAGAGCCACCAGTTCTCAACCTTCTTGGAGGGGAAGGAAAATAATGGGGCTTGGAGGTTGAGGGGGTTCTTACACTCTCAGGGTTTTTCTGAGTGTTCTCATCACTCCTCACAGTAGAACTCTCAAGGCCTAGTGCCTGAACAGTGTGGGCTCCCTCAATTTCACTCTGGACATGCTCAAGTCCCTCTCATTTTGCTAGCTCATTTGGCTGCCTCTCATTTTTAAGCTCACCTCTCTGTTCTTTTATCTCTCTTTTCTTTTGCACTCCCTCACTCAACCTAGATGCATGGGTTTGAGCAGTACTTACATGCATTGAAAAAGAGGGTTTGGAATGTACCTTGATAAGCTGAGAGAGTGACACATCATCATCAGAGACATCCTCAATGAGCACCTCATCATAATTAGGTTGTGCAGAGGGGGCAGCAGCTTGACCAGAAATGTTACTGTCAACATCTTGGACAACAGGTTTGGTTGGGACAACAACTTTGACTGCTTCCTTGACAGCAGGTTGATCTGTGACAACAACATTTAGGGTGTCTTTGATAGCAACTGAGGTTGTGACAGCATCTTCCTAAAGGTAAGATGCTCCTGGGAGGTTGAACAAGGCACTGGTTGTGTCACCTTCTGGCAGAGTTGTACCTTTTTCTAACTCAGTGTTTGAAGGAGTGGTTTCCATCTCACTTTGAGAAATGGGTTCTTCTGGACCACTAGATGGGGGCTCATCCAAGATAGAAGATGGATGATCAAAACCTGAAGGGTTGGGACTGTCCCCCTCTCTAGGCACTTGATCAACCATGTGTTTAGTGAAACAAAGTGGAATATGTGCATTGAGATTCTGTGAAGTGAGAGTTGTGTGTGCGTTTCTTTTCAAAATGCTGCATACCTCTGTACGAGGGGCATCTTCATCAAAATCACAGAGAGAATTAATACACATCATTAGAAAGCGAGGATAGAGATTTACCTTCTTACCTATGGCAGCCTTGAGGTGTGCCATAAGTAGCTTTACAACATCCACTTTATACCCATGGACAAGAGAGTGTGAGCTTCTTGATGTAAGTGGGAATCCCATTCCAATCAGTGGTCTTTGTTGAGAACACTTTCACCATAGCATCAAGAACCATGCTCCATTCCTTTCTGAGATATTTCTTGTCCATTTCACCAGATGGGTACCACTTAGTTGTACCCTCTTCAAGAATGGGTCCTGAATACCCAATTTTCAAGAAGAGCTTTTTTAAGGTCTCATCACTGGCAAGCTCTGTGTAGTTCTTTCCTGGTTCAAGCACAATTCCTAGAGCTGTATTGATGCCTTGAATAGTGAGAGTGTAGATGTTCTCTTTGATTTTGAATTTAATGGCAGCATTGTCACCATATCCCTGAGCAACAGCAGACTCCCAGAAGTTTTCAATCCTTTCTAGGTCTAGAACAGGAGTTGAAGTAATAGCAAACCCAAGATAGGACTTATTCAAGAATGAAACAAGTCCTTTGAAATCCTCACCAGCATCATTTGGAGAATAGATACCAGCAAAGTTAGTCTGAGAAATTGATTTTTTAGGTGCCATTGTTGGTAGGAAAGAGAAAAGAGAATGAGTTGAGTGAGTAGAGAGAGAAGTAGAGAAGAAATTTGTTTTGCTTTTTGGTTGTTCTGTGTCCGTTTTGATATTGTCTGATTAACTGTTGTATAAAGAGAGTAGCTCAAGCGTTACGCTGAAAAAGGGGTTAATTGGAATCGTGCTTTTTTCCAGTAACTCCACCACGTGGGTTACTCCCTTTATTTTCTGTCAACATGGAGGTTGAATTGACAATTGTAACGGTCCACTATTATTGACAGTAACCTGTGCGCTGAAACAAACTGTCAATGACATTTGGGTGATGATAGTAGGTTTGTCTTGACAGTAACTTAGTCGTGAAAAACTTACTATCATCGTTAAGTACCTTAATGACAGTATCTTTTAAAACTCGTGACAGAATGTTATTCACTGCTGTCAAGAAACGAACTGTCATGAAATCCTGTGACAGTTACCTTTCTTGATGACAGTGACTTTTGCGGAAAACAATAACTGTCAAGGATTTTAACAGAACTTTTCATTAATTTACTTAACTCAAGAATCACCATTCACACATATGTAATCTAATTGATAGTTTGTATTCATGCACAATAGGGTAATCATTCAATAAACACAGATATATACCATACAAGCAAGAAGCACGAAGAAAATAGAACAAGTTTTAGTAATAAAATCATCTTAAAAATTGAAAATTACAAGTCATGATTTCGTGATTTTATCAACTAGTCCTAAAACTCCTGAACGAGTTTCTTCTTCAGTGCTTCCTTCCTGCTTGAGGAGCACTTGAAGTTCTTTCTCTTGAACTTGCCATTTTGCCTCTTCAGAGGCCTTGACAACAGCTTCTTTCTCATCTTCCTCGTCAAGAATGTTATCCAATTGATCGAACAGTGTTTCCACAATTTCTTTGTGTGGAGAATCACACTGAATCTTGGGCCTGTACTCGATTCCTACTTTATTTGCCATTTTACCTTTTTCTGATTGTGAAAACTAATATGACCTAGTGTTCATTTTATAGGCATATTAGGCAAATAGTAAGGTAAACAGTCAACAGTTTGGAATACCCATACAACTACCACAGATAACAATTAAGAGTCATGTCCTCCACTAATCCAACAATTCACACACATACATCCAATCAATGCAAATCCTTTGACCAATTTCTCACACTTTGAGGTTATTCAAGTTAATGACACACAAAGTCTAGCTATCAACAATACGACTAGCAAATAATTCAAGTTTAGCAAAGTCATAGCAAACATGCTGTAGAAAATAAATAGAGACTGTGTGGACAGTAACTTCTCATGACAGTGACTTAAAAGCTACTGTCACAAGCTGCATATAGAATTTGAAAATGTAAATACCAGTAAGTTAACATACCAGATTAAGCATTCCCAATTCAGTTACCAACCTGTTAAAGGTGGCTTCATCCAGTGGTTTAGTAAAGATGTCTGCAAGTTGCTTTTCTGTTGGGACATAGATCAGCTTCACAGTTCCTCTTTCAACATGCTCTCTTATGAAATGATGTCTGATATCAATGTGCTTTGTCCTAGAGTGTTGAACAGGATTGTCTGAGATAGCCATGGCATTAGTGTTGTCACAGTAGATAGGAATGTTGTTCAACCTAGACCATAATCCAAAAGCTGATTCTTCATCCACAGAATTTGTGCACAGCAACTTCCAGCTACAATATATTCAACTTCTGCAGTTGACGTAGAGACTGAATGTTGCTTTTTGCTAAACCATGACACCAATCTTCCACCAAGAAATTGACAGCTACCTGTTGTGCTTTTTCTGTCAATTCTACATCCATCATAATCTGAGTCAGAGTACCCAACTAGCTCAAATCCAGTATTTTTAGGATACCAAAGGCCTAGATTATGAGTGCCCTTTAGATACCTAAAAATTCTCTTGATAGCAACTAAGTGTGACTCCTTTGGATCAGCTTGAAATCTTGCACAGAGACATGTAGCAAACATTATGTCAGGTCTGCTTACAGTTAAATAGAGAAGAGATCATACGATGCCTCTGTAAGCACTAGAGTCCACTTTCTTTCCCTTGGGGTCAAGATCCAGATTAGTTGATGTAGAGATGGGAGTCTTGGCAGGTGATGAATCTTCTAAGTTGAACTTTTTGAGAAGTTATTTGACATATTTGGCTTGACATATGAAGATTCCATCACTTTGCTGAAGAACTTGTAGACCAAGGAAGAATGACAGTTCTCCCATCATGCTCATCTCATACTTGTTTCTCATCAGAGATGAGAACTTTTCACACATCTTCTCATTAGAGGATCCAAAAATAATATCATCAACATAAATCTGTACCAGAATGATGTCCTTGCCGTTATGCTTGTAGAACAGAGTTTTATCTACCACACCTCTTGTAAACTGATTTTCCAATAGAAAGGTGGAGAGTGTATCATACCAAGCTCTGGGAGCTTATTTCAATCCATAAAGTGCTTTGAACAGTTTGTAAACAAAATTGTACATTTCAGCATCTTCAAATCCAGGTGGCTGTTCAACATACACCTCTTCCTCCAACTCTCCATTTAGAAAGGCACTCTTAACATCCATTTGGAACACTTTGAAGTTACAGTGTGCAGCAAAGGCTAGAAAGATCCTTATGGCTTCTAGTCTGGAAACAGGTGCAAAAGTCTCATCATAATCTATTCCTTCCTGTTGATAGTAACCTTTTGCAACTAGCCTTGCTTTGTTTCTTGTTACCATTCCACTCTCATCCAATTTGTTTCTGAATACCCACTTTGTCTCAATTACTGATTTTCCTTTAGGTCTTGGAACCAACTTCCATACATTGTTTCTTTCAAATTGGTTAAGTTCTTCTTGCATAGAAATCACCCAATCAGAATCCAACAATGCTTCATCAATTGTCTTTGGTTCCATTTGAGACAGAAAACATGAGAACATGCTGTCAGCAGAAACATTATTCCTTGTCCTTACCCCAGAGGAAGGATCACCAGTGATTAGATCATTAGTGTGATCCTTGTTCCATTTTGTGGCTCTGGGCAAGCTTCTTTGTTGATCTAGTGAATTAGCTTCAATTTGAGGAGATGAATCTTCACCAGTGCAGTTATCTCCACCATGTTCTTCATTATCTCCTGAATCACCATCGACTTGCAAGTTGGTTGAGATGGTTTGTGACTGAGCTGGAGTTTGATCAACATTATTGTCATTGACAGCATCTTTCTCAATATCAATAGTTTGAGTAAGACTGGGTTCTTCATAAATAATTTCTTCTTCTTCCAAGTATCCTTGATTTTCAAATCTAAGGGTTTGCATTTGACCATCTTCATGTACCCCTGGAAACTTGGTTTCATCAAATGTGACATTCACATTTTCTTCAATTATCTTGTGTTCTATGACATAGACTTTGTAAGTAGTCCTTTCTATCCCATATCCCATGAAAATGCCTTCATAAGCTTTGGTATCAAACTTTCCTTTCTTTTCATGGTTGTCCTTCATCAAGAAACATTTACTTCCAAATACATGAAAATACTTGACAGTAGGTTTCTTCTCAGTCAGCAAATGGTAGGGAGTGCTTCCATTAGTCTTGTTCATTATGGTTCTGTTCTGTGTGTAGCAAGTTGTGTTAATAGCCTCTGCCCAGAAGTATGTTGGTAATTTTGCATCATGCAACATAGTTCTAGCAGCTTCAATGAGTGTTCTGTTCTTCCTTTCCACAACTCCATTTTGTTGTGGTGTTCTTGCAGCAGAGAATTGTTGAACAATGCCTTCATCCTTGCAGAAGTTCCCAAGTAAGGCATTTTTGAACTCAGTACCATTATCACTTCTCAAGATCTGGACTTTGGCATTTGGAGTTCTATCAAGAACCCTTATGTGATCAATGATTAACTGAGCAGCTTCATCTTTTGACTCTAGAAACTTCAGCCAAGTGTATCTAGAGTAATCATCCACCATTACTAATGCATACCTTTTCTTGGCTAGGGATCGAACATTAACTGGGCCAAAAAGATCCATATGAATTAGCTTGAGTGGTTCAGTGTTGGTGTTAACTTGCTTTGACTTGTGCACATATCTTCTCAGCTTTCCCATTTGACAATCCTCACACAGTCCTTCTTGGCAGAATTCCTGTTGAGGTAGTCCTCTCACCAGTTCCTTCTTCATCAGCATATTCATTGTCTTGAAGTTGAGATGGTAGAGTTTCCTGTGCCAAAGCATGCTGTCACCAACAGTGGCTTTACTGTAGAAGCAGTAAATCTTATCCTTCTTTGTTGAGCTTAGGTCAGCAACAAACAGGCTTCATTTCCTTACTCCCTTAAGAGAAAGGCTTCTGTCCTTCTTGTGATAGATATTGCACACCATCATGTCAAAGTCAACCTTGAATCCTCTGTCACTGAATTGGCTAACACTTAGAAGGTTGTGCATCAATCCATCAACAAGAGCGATATCATTTATGACAACATTCCCAATCTCTAAACAGCCATATCCCACTGTGTAACCTTTGTTGTTGTCTCCAAAGGTTATGATTGGGCCAGCTTTGTCCACAAAATATGATAGCATGGCTTTATCACCAGTCATGTGTCTTGAGCAACCACTATCAATGATCCACACAACCTGTTTCTTTTTCTTGCCCTGAGTTGAAGGGCTTGATGAGTCATCATCAGATTTAGCCATGAGGGCTAAATTCACATATTCTTCTTCCTCTTCCTCATCGGACTCATCCCAACATCTACCTTCAGCCACATAGGCTCTTCCTTGTCCTCTTTTGTACTATCCACTTGACCCTCTGTCCATTTTCTGATTCTGTTTTGGCCTTCTGCATTCAGTAGCAAAATGACCAAGCTCATTGCAGTTGTAGTATCTGAATTTAGACCTATCCACCATTCCAATTTTGTATCCTCCTCTTGTAGCATTGCCAGCAGTCTTGGAAGAATTCCCTTTGCTGAACCTTGATGTTTGACCCTGAGGCTTATATGGCTTGTTTCTTCTGAATCTTATATTTTTAAATTTCTTTGCCATATAAGCCATGGTTGGATTATCTATTTTTTCCATCTCTTCTATTGAATAGAAGTCCTCATCTTCAACATCATCCAGTTGCAACACTACTTTCTCCTCATCATCCACCACCTCTTCAATCTTTAAGGAAGACACTTGATTTGGTTGAATGATTTGAACTGCTTCACTTGGCAGAGTAACCTTTGGCTCATGAGCTACAAGGGCACCAGACATATTGGCCATCTTTCCTTTCAATCCACTTTGTATGGCTCTCTTCTGAAAGAGTTCTAGCTCATATGACTCAAGCACACCATACAGTGTTTTAAGAGAGACACTTTTCAGATCTCTTCCTTCTCTGATTGTAGTAATTCTGTGCTCAAGATGCTTAGGAAGAGTAAGTAAGAGCTTAACGTTGAGTTCTTTCTTCTCATAGAACTTGCCATGAATCTGGAGTTCAGTGAGAAGTTTACTAAATCTTTCAAACATTGGAGTTAGTTCTTCACCAGGTTTTGCCATGAAGGCTTCATATTGAGAAACAAGAATCTGTCTTTGGTTCTCTCTGACCTCTTCACTTCCTTCGCATAACAGCTCGATTTTGTTCCAAATTTCCTTGGCTGATGAGCATCCAATGACATTCCCACACATGGCTTTATCCAAGGTGAGAGAATCAAGCAGAATGAGTTGCAAGTAATCATCCAGAACTATATTTTCCTTTTCTGGCTCTAAAAACTCAGATGGCTTCTTGGCAACCCAATGTGCTGGAATAACAACACCATCAACCGTCGAGGCTGCAATTTCTTTCTGGGGAATAAAGGGACCATTATCGAGGATTCCCATGTATAGTGGATTCGCAGCTTTGATAAACAGCAAGATTTTTATTTTCCAAACATTGTAGTTCTCTTTATCAAAAGCTGGGATCTTGATACTACTTTATTTCTGTATACTCGTCATGATCTCAGATTTGTATATCAATATGTTGCTCTGATATCAGTTGTTGGTCCTTGAGTATTGCAGAAGGGGGGTTGAATTCAATACTGATAAATTTCAATCTCTGTTTCAACAACTTAAAAACTAAGATTAATGTTTATTAGTAGAAGAAATGTAAACACAAGTAGTTTTCTCACAAAATAAATGTTTTATTTATTTTGCAAAGTGTTGCTACAACCTTGAGAAAAAGTGGGTTTTTCTCAAGCTTCGATTACTCAAAATATACACAGTATAGAATGAGAGAGATAGTCTAAGTAAACTAATCCTATCTCTATCATCACGGGTTTGTGGAGCTGCTATCATTTTCATGTGCTAGCTCCTTACAATTTGCCTACCCGTGTGTCTTACCTAAATTGCTATACAAACAGATTTATCATTACATAAAAAATATTCTATATTTAGCTAACACAATTCCAGTAGATGTTGATTTGTCATACTCTTGAATTTGTGAGCTTTGTCTCGTGATCCCTTAAGCTTTTGTCGTAGTCTTTGCAGACCTGATGCAGTGTTGGGATACTGCATCACGCATGTTCCTTGAACATCCAAACTGTCACATGTTTGACTGGGTAGATCCCCAATTCAAAGTTTATCCCTCTGAGACAGTATCCTGTACTCCAAGCTTGCTGTCACAAGAATGCTCTTTTGGTGACAGTATGAAATCCCCGTAATAGATGCTGTCAGGAGAATAGAGAGTTGTTGTCTCAAGGCTTCCGCCAATGTTGCTGTCAGAGTGAATATGATGTCATGACTTGCAACATGTTGTCTTCTTGTAACCTTACTATCAGTGCCATGACAGTAACAATTATTCTTGTTGTCATCCTGATGTATTCTTTGAGGCTTGAACAAGTGAATGAAATTCTTCCAAGAATTACAAATAATTTTATTACAGCAAATTAAAATGGCTACAAGAACATACTCTGGCTGTGACAATATGTTCTACTTAATAAAATTAAGTATTACAAAACACAAAGTTAAGTTGTCTTCTAAGCTATCACCCATAAATCCTAACAATATAAGCTACACAATTTATAGACAATTGAAAATTGATTTACTATTATAAGCATACACACCAACGTCGATCACAAATTTTTTCATTAATAGCACAATATTACCCTCATTATTTTCATTAGTTTTTGTCAGAATATTCAAGTTATGGTATAAACACACTAAGAGAATAGTATTCAGCAACTAAACATTTATATACAAGTAATTTAGTTGAAAAACGTTAAAATTCATTTGCTTGACTTCAAAATTTGGGTGCATAACTTTTAAGTTCAGTTGTAGATCACATTAAATTTATGTTATGAATATAATATGAGATAACAGTGTTTAGTAGCAGAACATTGTAAGAAATAGTAAATTCAGTTGTAGACTTGTGTAAAAATAGTAAGTTCGGTTTTTGAACACTATAAGATTTTAATAAATGAATATTTAATTAAATTTTCTTATTTAAATTAATTGAACTAAAAATATAGTTATTTTCATTACCAACAATGCCCTTACAACGATTTGTATTTAAAAATTAATTAAATCTAGACAGTTGATTTAGAGGTAATCCAACGACTAATGACAGTTCTCCGGTTCTTTTTCAGTGTTTGGTTCTCTCTTTAGTCAAACCTTATGGATAGGTGTTTGTAAATAGAAGTTCTATTGAAAATAGAAGTAGAATAGAAGTTCTATTGAAAATAGAAGTAGAATAGGTGTTTGTAAGATATAGTTAAAAGTTTTATTGAAAGCAAAATAGGAGTGCAAATTTATGTAAGTATTTTTTCAACGAGAGAGCGGCTCACTAGAAAGGCGTATGTTAACATAAAAGTTAATATATAAAACAAATATATCTATTATCTATTACATATATCTAATACAACAACATGGGGTTTGGATAAGCAATTTAAATCGTGGACTATTTTACCCTCATTTCTAATATATTTTTCAGGGTTATTTTAGTCTTTTAATTTCGATATATTTATTGCATTCTATTAAATGTTCCACAATAAATATGCATATTTGTTACATTCTATTAAATGATGCACAATAAATATGCATATACATACATACATATATATAAAAATACATACATACATATATACATACTACATACATACATACATACATACATACATACATGCATACATATGTGCATATATACGTATGTACATACATACATTCATACATACATATACATTATATGAATATATAATAATATTTGATTGAGCGATTTGAATTTTTTGGTTACTCGCATACGTATATACATACACATAACATACATGATAATATATGACCATATATGCTAATATATACCATATCTCATTATCTTATTATTTGGATACATGTGCATTGTAATTATTTATACCTCATAATCTTTAACATATTTTAAGTATTAGATTTGTATGACACAAATAAGTTCAATACAAACTTGTATTAACTTTATTTTTCGTATAACTCATAAATTGATATTGTAGGTGATAAAAAAAATTGATATTCTACTGCACAAACGTACAAAAAAACCGAACAAATCAATAGTTTACTCATATTTAGAATATGTTTGTGCATTGCACGGGCTAAAGAGCTAGTTTCCATCTTAACAAGGAAAGCGTATTTAACGGGAAGAAGACTTATTATGTAGGAATGAATAATTGTTATAATTTTATAAATAGAATTTTATTTATTAAAACCATAACGCCATCGCGAAACACGACTTTCTTAACTAGTTTTTAATCTATTTACTGTATTAGGACACACTGGACATTTATTTGATTGTTTGTTTTTATTTATACTAACTTAAAATCTGTGCGATGCACAGATTGTTTTTAATAATTGTATTTTATAAATATATTTTAATATTTTATTAGTTGCATTTATCAACATGTTAAAATAGATAAAATTTTGTAAATAATTAAAAGCATTAAAATAGATTTTAAAATAAATAAGTAATTATTTGCCCGTGATATTTTTTCAAAATGAGAGATTTTACTAAGAAAAAATAGAAAAAGGTAATATGTCTTAGTTGAAAAAGGTAATCGCCCTTGATATTTTTGGAAAGGAGAAGATTTTGTTAGAAAAATAGAAACAAAATAAGTAGGCATGTTAAAATAGGTAATTTTTTTTAAATAATTAAAATCATTAAAATATGTAAAAAATTTAATTAGAATAAATGACCGAAAATCGAAAACTAAAACTTTCAATGTTTCGGCTATTATATAGATAGTATAGATAGTATATATGTAACAGCCCCGGATCCGGGGTCGGAGATCCGGTCGTTACGGTCTCAATTCCCATCAATAATACTTGCACTTGAATCAAAACAATTAAACTACATGCTGTGACCCCACAATACATCACCATACACACTCAACTAGTTATAGTCCCAGAGATGAAATTGAAACAAGTATCTAGTCATAGGATCCACAAGTTATAAGTTATTACAAACCCAAAAGATTATAGAGTGCATTTAAAAGTTCTTGCCGTTGATTACATTAATCATAAATATCATAAGTCTGATACACAAAAGCTGAAGCTTAAAACACTGGTGGTTACTACCTCAGCTATGGCGGCTACGACATCAACGGGTAAATCTCTGACGACTGCTACCCGCTTTCGCAGGGTGTGACTGTTGCGGGCCATCTGCTCTAGCTGTTGTTGTGATATAGATAAATAAAGCAAGGGTGAGCAATAGAGCCCACCAAAAATAACTTATAACTGATAATCAAACTATAACAATTCAAAGATATATTGTAGCCACATGTTATGCCTTCAACAGATAAGAAACAAGTATAACGTAAAGGATGAAGTTACGAGGAAAATTAATAGAATATTTTCGTAACTAACAATCCACTTATGCATATATATCCTTAATCAGGTTTTCTCAGAGTCATAACTCATAAAAGATGGAGTTGCATGAATTTATTGTAACTTCATTTTGAACACTTTTCGACCCTCTGCCAACATGACCGGTAAACCTGTACCACGGTGTCATCCCTGGTCCCTTTCAATACATGTTGCAGAATCCCTCTGCCAACATGATCGGTAAACCTGTACCAGCGGAGCCATCCGTGGTCCCTTTCAGTACATGTTGCAGAATTATCCAAAATGGATGATGAACCAATACTGGAGCCTTCTCCGCGCCCGTCGTACCCCCTTACTATGATCAGTAGCAGGTTGTACAACGAAAATATGTTTTCTACATGTAGATGGAAGTATCACGACAGCCTGACATTGTCTACCGCCTTTCTGGATCTCCCGGCCCATTTGGGGAAAATAAGTGATGGATCGGCGCGACTCGACCTCTTACACATGCTCCTAGTTCCGATGAACTCCATGACTCTGAAACGTAAAGATCGTCTTCCTTTCCCCAAGTGTAATACTTGTTGGTACGACTCCACTCAGTAGTCATATCTAGGCTGGAAAGGAAGATTCTCCAATATTTCCCAAGCGATGCTTGTTAATGGATATCGACTTGTTCCAGGAATTTACCCCTCGATCGTTGAGGTGGTAACACAATATTTGACTTGCAGCAACTAAATTGCCTCGAGAAAATATCTGTCCCCTGACAGTTTTGAGTTGAGAGTTTAAAAAGAGTAGCAGTTACTTAAAACAGGTTTCCCATATTTTTGATAATTGAGCGAGCATTTAAATCTTCTTTAAAAGACAGATTTAAATGGAAAAACATTGTTTTGGGAACCTCTTTTTGATTTGAAAATAATTAATAATATTTACTGAATAAGTAACCTTAAACGAATATTTAAAAATAATATTCATTAAATAAATACTCCTCAAATGAATATTTGAAAATAATATTCATTTAATAAATAATTAATCCTCAAATGAATATTTAAAAGTAATATTCATTAAATAAGCAATCCTCGAAGGAATATTTGAAAATAATATTCATTAAATAAATCATCTTCAAATGAATATTTGAAAATAATATTCATTAAATAATTAATCTTCAAATGAATATTTGAAAATAATATTCATTAAATAAATAATCTTCAAATGAATATTTGAAAATAATATTCATTAAATAAATAATCTATCCCCGAATGATTGCTCAAAGGTAATATTCAATAAACAATTAAATAATCTTCAATTGAATATTCAGAATCATACTCATTACTAATTAACCCTCAGGTGAATATTCAAAAGTAATATTTCTCAATAAATAATCCTCGAATGAATATTCGAAATTAATATTCCTTAAATAATTAAATCTTAAATGAATATTCAAAAGTAATATTCATTAATTAAATAAATAATCTTCTTAAATAAACATAATTAATCCTCAATAACGGTTACCCGATATCCTTATCGGAAAATAACCTTTCACATATACCGAAATATAATTACTTCTGTTCTTAGAGAAAAATCAACCGCCCTTATCCTAGGGCATTATATACAAAACTGGCTTATAACCGATATCCCATATCTAGCTTATAAGCCCCTCATCAAATCATATTCTCAAGTATTGCTATATATACATAGCAGTTCAAAAGCAGCATGCAATTTATATAACGCATTTACATCACATTTATGAAAACAGTTTATTATCACAACAACAGTAGTATAGGTTTTGAAAACTTGCCTGGTGGTGAGGTAGGGGTAGTGTGCCTCGAGTCAATCCGGCGATCTATACATAGTCAAAAGATCCAAGGTTAATCACTTGAATACTTGCACGAAACTAAGTATGTACTTCACTTAAACCAAGACATGATTTCTAGTTAACTCCTTAAGAATCCTCTTGCGCACGCTCGACTCGAACATTTTTATAAAATAGAGATTAAATCCTTTTAACACGAAATCTTTTCGAGGGTCCTCCTAAACATACCTAGCATGTTAACACAAAGTTTCACATTCTGATTGGTCACTTAAGGGGTTTGATCATTGCCTCAAAGTTGGCTAAGTGGTATAGCTCGGTTTCTCGAAACATCCTTAACTAAAACACTCGTTTCTCCTAAACCGTAATTCGGAATCACATGATCTTTATATCAAAACGAACCTTGAAACAATACCTACACAATAATAGGCAGTGGTGACTCTGGACAGAAGTCCTTATGTCCGAACATCACAGACAAAACAGAGCTAGGGAAAATCGGGCATTATAACGGCTATGTTTTAACGATTCCAAAGTTTAATCATAAACTTTACATAATCAACCAAACCAATACACCAAATCAAATCCTCAACATCATTACCAATCCATAACCATCATCAATCTGTCAAAACCAACCTCTACTTGTTTATTATCAAAACAACCTCAAACTTTCATCAAAATCACTTAATCGTTCTTACGATTACACCGACTAAACTATACTTAAAACTAATCATATAAATCGAATTTACAAACAAGGGTTTCAAGAGTTATACCTTCCTTGGAGTGTGTATGAGCCTATTAGTCCTTGTATAGCTCTTATATAACCTTAATATAGCTTGAATCAACTAAAGAAATCAAGAAACAAAAGTTAGTTCTTGAAATTACTATTCACTCCTCAACTTTGAATGAACATTTGATCATGTTATCCTACTTGGATAGCCATGAAATTTTGAGCGTACCTTGCCTATGAGGTGAGGAAGATATTGTCCAAATTTGGGGATTTTAGGATGAATAAATCTCAAGTTATGAATTCTTTTCTCTTCTACTTTCTTGCTGGGCAGAATTCTGAAAATGGGGTGGGGGAGAGAGTTTCTTTCTTTTCTTTTGTCTTGGTTGATTAATTAGAATGCTGATTTTTTTGTGTTAAAATGGTGAGTCATAGAAAAGTGATGAGTCATGGTCCTTGGCATCTTCTTCTTTCGACACTTGTCGCACATGCAACAGCTCTGTTAAAGTAACTTTGCTGGTTCGTTTCTTTTCACCTGAATGATCCGAATGTTGCATTTCTCGAACTAATCTTGTTACATGTTACTTCCATGTCTATATTAAATCTTGTAAATGTCTCGTTGTTCCGTCTCCGTTTAATCTCGTAAAATGTTCGCAGGGTTTCTTAAGGGTTCTATCGAAGTAGTTTATCGCAATCGTTCTTAATATCTCTAATTCTTTTATTAAATCCATATCCATGGAATTGATAATTTAAATTCTCAATTATTCTCAAATAATAATTAATCCGTCCGTTAATGGTGAAATTTCGGAGAAAACGGAAATGCTATTTTTCCGATTCTGACAGCTTTTGCATTCCTTTATTTTCATCGTAGATCACTAATACGGCTTTGAAAGTTCATTATATCGACCCGTATATAGGGTGGTCTGAAAAACTTTTAAACGACAAAAATTTACTATTCATCAAAAGTTACTATTCATCAGTGGTTTTTTTTTTTCTATAATCCTTTGAATCAATATTCGTTCCAATATTCCTGGTTTACTTCTCTTTACTCTTTGCACTTAGAAAACGTTCTAGTGCTTTCTCGGGCATACGCTATCTTGTTTACGGAGTTGTCGGATGTATTCCAGATATTGATTTGGATGACATAGAAATACTTTTCTTCCCTGGAGTATTATATCCTTATCTTCCAGATTGATTGTTCTTATTTATGCGTTCAGTCCATTCTTATTATTCTCAAAATGTTTGATAACTGAATCCATATTCATTTCATACTTAATTCTCCAAAACCATTACCACCATCCACATATATATATACATCAATAAAAGTTTTTAATTCTACCCAAAAATCTGGGGTTTTACAGTCTCCCCTCCTTAAAAGGATTCCGTCCCGGAATCACTCTGAAAATAAATGGGGATATCTTTCTAGCATCTCGCTCTCTAGCTCCCAAGTTGATTCTTCCACATTATGATTCTGCCACAAAACTCTGACTAGCTTGATGACCTTGTTTCGGAGCACTTGTTCCTTTTGATCTATGATCTCCATTGGCTGCTCCACATAGGTTAGGTCTGGCTGCATGTCCACGTGTTCGTATTCCACTATGTGCTTAGCATCCGGGTTGTACTTCCTCAGCATTGAAACATGAAACACATTGTGCACTTGTTGCAGGTTTGGGGGTAATGCTAGCTCATATGCTAAGTTCCCAATACGTCTTAAGATCTCAAATGGTCCAATATATCTAGGACTCAGTTTTCCTTTCTTTCCGAACCTCATCAAACCTTTCCAAGGAGATACCTTTAAGAACACTAGGTCTCCCACTTCATATTCCTTGTCCTTTCGGGCTAAATCAGCATACTTCTTTTGTCTATCTTGGGCTGCTACCAGCCGCCCTCTGATTAGATCTACTATGTCCTTAGTCCATTGGACCACTTCGGGTCCAAGCATCTTTCGCTCTCCAACTTCATCCCAATACAAGGGAGACCGACATCTTCTTCCATAAAGGGCCTCGTAAGGCGGCATTCCTATGCTTGAATGAAAACTATTGTTGTAGGAGAACTCAATCAGTGGTAGATGATCATCCCAACTTCCTTTAAAGTCTATAGCACAGACTCTTAACATATCTTCTAGCGTTTGGATGGTCCTTTCACTTTGTCCGTCTGTTTGGGGGTGATAGGCAGTACTCATGTTCAGCCGGGTCCCTACACATTCTTGGAAGCTTCTCCAAAATCTGGAGTTAAATCTGGGATCTCGGTCAGATACTATGGCGACTGGGACTCCATGCCGCGCCACTATCTCTTTCAGGTAGATATCCACTAGTCTGTCAACAGTGTACCTTTCGTTGATCGGAAGAAAGTGTGCTGACTTCGTTAATCGGTCTATGATTACCCATATGGCATCGTGATTGGCCTTGGTCCTTGGTAAACCTACTACAAAGTCCATGGCTAGGTGTTCCCATTTCCATTCGGGAATCTCTAGGGGTCGCAACAGTCCACTGGGCCTCTGGTGTTCCGCCTTAACTCGTTGGCAGGTCAAGCATCTGCTTACCCACTCTGCTACATCCTTTTTCATGTTAGGCCACCAGTAGTATTCTTTCAAATCTCCATACATCTTGGTGCTTCCTGGGTGGATTGAATACCTAGAACTGTGACTCTCGTGCAAAATCTCGTCTTTCAGTTCTCGAACATTCGGAACCCAAATTCGGTAAGTATACCTCCTTATTCCTTTATCATCCACGACAGTGTGGATTTCTTCTCCGGTCATTGACTGCCTGTCTTCACTTATCATCCTTTCTTGACACCTTCTTATCTTTTCCAACAACTCTGGCTGCAAGGAAATCTCAAACAGTTTTTCGGCACCGTCCCCGGTCACCTTCATTTCTATTTCCATTTTCTCAAATTCTCTAATCAGCTCTTCTGATGACATTATCATCTTGAGTCTCTCCTTCCTACTAAGGGCGTCAGCCACCACATTGGCTTTCCCTGGGTGATAAAGAATCTCACAGTCATAATCCTTGATCAGCTCTAACCATCTTCTCTGGCGCATGTTGAGCTCCTTCTGGGTAAAAATATACTTGAGGCTCTTATGGTCAGTGTAAATCTCGCACTTCTCTCCATACAAGTAGTGCCTCCAAATCTTTAAGGCGAAAACTACGGCTGCTAATTCTAAATCATGAGTAGGATATCGAATCTCATATTCCTTCAATTGTCTCGATGCATACGCGATTACTTTACCGTGCTGCATTAGCACGCATCCTAATCCCTTATGCGAAGCATCACTGTAAATCACAAAATCTCCTTTTCCATCTGGCAATGCCAACACAGGGGCAGTTACCAACCTCTTCTTTAACTCTTGGAAACTCTTCTCGCATTTTTCCGTCCATTCAAATTTCTCGGTTTTACGGGTAAGTCGGGTTAACGGGGCCGCGATTTTCGCAAAATCCTTGACAAATCTTCTATAATACCCTGCTAACCCTATGAAACTCCTTACTTCCGTTGGTGTGGTTGGTCGTTCCCAATTTGAAACAGCCTCTACCTTGGAGGGGTCAACCAACACTCCTTCCTTGTTAATCACATGTCCTAAAAACTGAACCTCGTTTTGCCAGAATTCACACTTTGTGAATTTGGCATACAATTGCTCCTTCCTGAGTATTCCTAAGGCTATCCTCAAATGTTCTGCATGTTCTGCCTTTGTCTTTGAGTAGATAAGAATATCGTCAATGAAAACTATAATAAACTCGTCCAAATACTCTTTGAACACCCTATTCATTAAATCCATGAAAGCGGCCGGGGCATTGGTTAATCCAAACGACATCACCAAGAATTCATAATGTCCATATCTAGTACGGAACGCAGTCTTAGGAATATCTTCGGGTTTAATCTTTAATTGATGATATCCGGTTCTCAGGTCAATCTTAGAGAAGTACACAGCATCCTTTAGCTGGTCAAACAAATCGTCTATTCTGGGCAATGGGTACT
This sequence comes from Heracleum sosnowskyi, assembly GCA_030848705.1. Lineage (NCBI taxonomy): Eukaryota > Viridiplantae > Streptophyta > Magnoliopsida > Apiales > Apiaceae > Heracleum > Heracleum sosnowskyi. Next base: position 36,043,521 of record CM061242.1, read on the forward strand.
TATTCTTTATAGTTAGCTTGTTCAACTCTCGGTAGTCGATGCATAACCTCATACTCCCATCCTTCTTTTTAACAAACAACACTGGTGCCCCCCATGGCGACACACTGGGCCTTATCATACCCTTCTCCAACAGCTCCTTTAACTGGGTAGCTAGTTCTTTCATTTCCACTGGGGCTAACCGGTACGGGGCCTTCGAGACTGGCGCCGTCCCCGGGGCTAAATCGATAGCGAATTCAATTACCCTATCGGGTGGTAATCCTGGGAGGTCTTGTGGAAACACGTCTTCGAACTCATTGACTACTGGAATGTCCTGTAACCTAGGCACCTCTCTCTGGGTGTCTACAACATATGCTAAGTAAGCCTCATTTCCCTTTCGTAACAATCTTTTGGTCTGCGCCATGGTTAGAAATTTCTGTGTCTGTTTCATTCCCTTAAACACTATTTCCTTCTTTCCTGGGGTATTTAATCTAACCTTTTTCCCTTTACAATCTATCTGCGCGTTATTGCGAGACAACCAATCCATCCCCAAAATGACATCGAATTCTCCTAGCCTAAAAGGAATCAAATCCACACAAAAAGACTGTTCCCCTATTTCCAATTTGCAGTTGGGGTGAATCTGATTAACTGGGACTATTTCGTGGTTAGCTATCTCTACTTGTAGGGAATCCTTTAATGGTTGGGCTTTAAGTTTCAACTTATGCGCGAAATCCCTCGATATAAACGATTTAGTCGCCCCAGAATCAAATAAAACATTTGCGCTAACTGAATTTAGAGAAAAGGTACCTGCTATCACATCCGTGTTCCTCACGGCATCCTGCACTGTCATGTTGAAAGTCCTAGCAGTTGGTGGTTTGTTAGAGGCAGCTTTACTGGCCCCTGATGCTGTGGGTCGGTTCGTGGGGCAATCCTTCTTCATATGACCTTGACGTCCACACTGAAAACAAGTGAGGCCCTGGCTGACACTAGGGTTAGCTGCAGTACAATTGGTAGCATAATGGCCCTTTCGCCCACATTTGTAACAGATTATCTGAGTCTGGTTGCACACTCCAAGATGCCTCTTCCTACAAGTTGTACATACTGGTAATGGAGGTCGAGATTGGTACGCGTGGGACACTCCTGATGGGTTGCCGCCCTGGTTCACGCTTGAGCTTACGGTTCGCTTGAAACCTGTATTCCTTTCAGGTAGGGAGGCTGCCCCGCGGTTAAACCTATTTGGGGTGTGTCTTCCTGCCGAACCTCCACCCATACTTGCATGTTTCCTTTTTGTTCCTCCTTTCTCTCTTTCTCTCTGCATCTGATCACTCCCTGCTTCCACAATCGAAGCCTTTTGCACTAACGTGGCGTAGTCTGAAATTTCCAAGACTGCCACGCGATTCTGAATCCACTGCTTCAATCCTTGTTGAAACCTATTAGCTTTCTTTTCTTCGGTATCTACAAACTCTGGCACAAACCTTGATAGCTCGGTAAATTTTGCCTCATACTCAGCCACTGTCAGGTTATTCTGCTTTAGTTCCAAAAACTTAAGCTCCATCTGAGTCTTCATAAACCTTGGGAAATACTTTTCTAGAAACAATTGCTTGAACCTTTCCCAAGTCACAATAACATCCGTCTCCATGTTCTTCTTGGCCTCCCACCAATAGTTGGCTTCTCCTTTCAGTAGGTAAGTGGCAAAAACGGTCTTCTGCGCCTCTTCAATGCTTAAAATCTCAAAGGACTTTTCCATTTCCTTTATCCAAGCTCTTGCCTCTACTGGGTCAGCCGATCCTTGGAATTCTGGGGGCTTGAGTGACTTAAAAGCCCTGAAAGAGTTTGCTATGGCATTGTTGTTTCCTTGGGGTGGTTGGGGATAACGGTCCAAATTTTGCCTAAGTAGATTCATGAACTGACCCATGGGGTCTCCACCCTGGTCCTCTATTCTTTGTTCCTCTTCAACTTCCTCTTCTTCATTCTCAATGTCTGCAGTGAAAAAGGATTCATCAGCCTCCCCATACTGGGAGTCGTCCTGTTCATTATAATCCTCATCCATTTCTTCATTATACTCAGGGTTTTCCCTATTTTGATTGTGGCTTTCTTGATCATCAGATTCAGGGGGATTAGCCCTAGTTCCCACTCTTCGTGGAGGCATCCTACTGAAATTTGGAAAATTCACATTAGGCTCGTATACTGGGTTACAAATACAGTCGTTACATAATTGGAAGTAGACTTCCGCAGTTTTATATTTTATAGCAATTTAATCGCACGGTGCAGACAACAGTATAATAAACTTGTGATCTCGTCACAACAGTACTGGATTCAACTGAAAGGAAACAAATATATACATGGTACCAAAGATACAAAGTCTGAGTAGACATCGACAGCTTACAAGTACAACCGTCCTAACATCATCTAGTCAAAAGTGAAATACATGGTCTATCCTTCTAGTCAGAAAAAGGGATAACATATACAATGGAACAATCCCACAAAAGTCGGCACTACTACGTCCGTATGCGACTAGAAGACTAGACTACTATATCACCAACTATGACATCAGCCACTGATATGGCGCCATGCCCTCACCCTCGCCATGGCTATGCGGAAGATCTCCTCGGCATCAGCCCTGGATACCCTGCCATTGCCATCAGTAGGCAAAGCTCGAAGCCTCCACCGAGCCCTCATCTCTATGCGAGTCATCGCCCTCCGGGCAGCCCGAGGGGGCACAGCCCTTCCGCCGCCCTGGCGTGCCATCCTGGTGTCCCTCTCTGCTGCCAGCTGCATCCGCGACTCTGCCAACCTAGCCTCAGCCGCTATCAAATCTGACTGAACTCTACTCACGGCCCAGTTATGCACACATACTGGTATCCCCTCCAACGGAACATGGGGTGGGGTAACCGGGTCAGCTGGTGGTGCATCCTCTGCCTGCTGTGGCTCAGGGGTAAGCTCCTCAAACTCATCAGGGGAAGGGCTCAAAGGCAGTAGTGGAGGGGTAGGGGTTCTCTCGATAGGAAGTGGAGTCTGGTCCTCAGCATCCCCCTCCATATCCTCAGTGTCGGCTAGGGTCGGGTCCTCCTCGGGATCCTCATCATCAGAATCCTCAGCACCCTCAGTGTCCGCATCCGCCTGGACCTCCTCCGGGTCCTCCTGCCCAAAACCCTCATAGTATGGATCCGTAGTCCGAAGCAAGTCCTCATCATGCTGTCTCTCATAAGCCTCAGGGTCAGAGATGTCGCTCGCCTACACAAGAACGAACTTATGTTACTATCATGATATTAAAGTTCCCATAAGGGTTTTAGTCGAACTTGGCAAGAGTTCTTATTATCTTAGTGAATTTATTATTGTAACATCGCATCATCTCTGGGGTTTATAACTCTAACGCTCTGATACCATTTCTGTAACAGCCCCGGATCCGGGGTCGGAGATCCGGTCGTTACGGTCTCAATTCCCATCAATAATACTTGCACTTGAATCAAAACAATTAAACTACATGCTGTGACCCCACAATACATCACCATACACACTCAACTAGTTATAGTCCCAGAGATGAAATTGAAACAAGTATCTAGTCATAGGATCCACAAGTTATAAGTTATTACAAACCCAAAAGATTATAGAGTGCATTTAAAAGTTCTTGCCGTTGATTACATTAATCATAAATATCATAAGTCTGATACACAAAAGCTGAAGCTTAAAACACTGGTGGTTACTACCTCAGCTATGGCGGCTACGACATCAACGGGTAAATCTCTGACGACTGCTACCCGCTTTCGCAGGGTGTGACTGTTGCGGGCCATCTGCTCTAGCTGTTGTTGTGATATAGATAAATAAAGCAAGGGTGAGCAATAGAGCCCACCAAAAATAACTTATAACTGATAATCAAACTATAACAATTCAAAGATATATTGTAGCCACATGTTATGCCTTCAACAGATAAGAAACAAGTATAACGTAAAGGATGAAGTTACGAGGAAAATTAATAGAATATTTTCGTAACTAACAATCCACTTATGCATATATATCCTTAATCAGGTTTTCTCAGAGTCATAACTCATAAAAGATGGAGTTGCATGAATTTATTGTAACTTCATTTTGAACACTTTTCGACCCTCTGCCAACATGACCGGTAAACCTGTACCACGGTGTCATCCCTGGTCCCTTTCAATACATGTTGCAGAATCCCTCTGCCAACATGATCGGTAAACCTGTACCAGCGGAGCCATCCGTGGTCCCTTTCAGTACATGTTGCAGAATTATCCAAAATGGATGATGAACCAATACTGGAGCCTTCTCCGCGCCCGTCGTACCCCCTTACTATGATCAGTAGCAGGTTGTACAACGAAAATATGTTTTCTACATGTAGATGGAAGTATCACGACAGCCTGACATTGTCTACCGCCTTTCTGGATCTCCCGGCCCATTTGGGGCAAATAAGTGATGGATCGGCGCGACTCGACCTCTTACACATGCTCCTAGTTCCGATGAACTCCATGACTCTGAAACGTAAAGATCGTCTTCCTTTCCCCAAGTGTAATACTTGTTGGTACGACTCCACTCAGTAGTCATATCTAGGCTGGAAAGGAAGATTCTCCAATATTTCCCAAGCGATGCTTGTTAATGGATATCGACTTGTTCCAGGAATTTACCCCTCGATCGTTGAGGTGGTAACACAATATTTGACTTGCAGCAACTAAATTGCCTCGAGAAAATATCTGTCCCCTGACAGTTTTGAGTTGAGAGTTTAAAAAGAGTAGCAGTTACTTAAAACAGGTTTCCCATATTTTTGATAATTGAGCGAGCATTTAAATCTTCTTTAAAAGACAGATTTAAATGGAAAAACATTGTTTTGGGAACCTCTTTTTGATTTGAAAATAATTAATAATATTTACTGAATAAGTAACCTTAAACGAATATTTGAAAATAATATTCATTAAATAAATACTCCTCAAATGAATATTTGAAAATAATATTCATTTAATAAATAATTAATCCTCAAATGAATATTTAAAAGTAATATTCATTAAATAAGCAATCCTCGAAGGAATATTTGAAAATAATATTCATTAAATAAATCATCTTCAAATGAATATTTGAAAATAATATTCATTAAATAATTAATCTTCAAATGAATATTTGAAAATAATATTCATTAAATAAATAATCTTCAAATGAATATTTGAAAATAATATTCATTAAATAAATAATCTATCCCCGAATGATTGCTCAAAGGTAATATTCAATAAACAATTAAATAATCTTCAATTGAATATTCAGAATCATACTCATTACTAATTAACCCTCAGGTGAATATTCAAAAGTAATATTTCTCAATAAATAATCCTCGAATGAATATTCGAAATTAATATTCCTTAAATAATTAAATCTTAAATGAATATTCAAAAGTAATATTCATTAATTAAATAAATAATCTTCTTAAATAAACATAATTAATCCTCAATAACGGTTACCCGATATCCTTATCGGAAAATAACCTTTCACATATACCGAAATATAATTACTTCTGTTCTTAGAGAAAAATCAACCGCCCTTATCCTAGGGCATTATATACAAAACTGGCTTATAACCGATATCCCATATCTAGCTTATAAGCCCCTCATCAAATCATATTCTCAAGTATTGCTATATATACATAGCAGTTCAAAAGCAGCATGCAATTTATATAACGCATTTACATCACATTTATGAAAACAGTTTATTATCACAACAACAGTAGTATAGGTTTTGAAAACTTGCCTGGTGGTGAGGTAGGGGTAGTGTGCCTCGAGTCAATCCGGCGATCTATACATAGTCAAAAGATCCAAGGTTAATCATTTGAATACTTGCACGAAACTAAGTATGTACTTCACTTAAACCAAGACATGATTTCTAGTTAACTCCTTAAGAATCCTCTTGCGCACGCTCGACTCGAACATTTTTATAAAATAGAGATTAAATCCTTTTAACACGAAATCTTTTCGAGGGTCCTCCTAAACATACCTAGCATGTTAACACAAAGTTTCACATTCTGATTGGTCACTTAAGGGGTTTGATCATTGCCTCAAAGTTGGCTAAGTGGTATAGCTCGGTTTCTCGAAACATCCTTAACTAAAACACTCGTTTCTCCTAAACCGTAATTCGGAATCACATGATCTTTATATCAAAACGAACCTTGAAACAATACCTACACAATAATAGGCAGTGGTGACTCTGGACAGAAGTCCTTATGTCCGAACATCACAGACAAAACAGAGCTAGGGAAAATCGGGCATTATAACGGCTATGTTTTAACGATTCCAAAGTTTAATCATAAACTTTACATAATCAACCAAACCAATACACCAAATCAAATCCTCAACATCATTACCAATCCATAACCATCATCAATCTGTCAAAACCAACCTCTACTTGTTTATTATCAAAACAACCTCAAACTTTCATCAAAATCACTTAATCGTTCTTACGATTACACCGACTAAACTATACTTAAAACTAATCATATAAATCGAATTTACAAACAAGGGTTTCAAGAGTTATACCTTCCTTGGAGTGTGTATGAGCCTATTAGTCCTTGTATAGCTCTTATATAACCTTAATATAGCTTGAATCAACTAAAGAAATCAAGAAACAAAAGTTAGTTCTTGAAATTACTATTCACTCCTCAACTTTGAATGAACATTTGATCATGTTATCCTACTTGGATAGCCATGAAATTTTGAGCGTACCTTGCCTATGAGGTGAGGAAGATATTGTCCAAATTTGGGGATTTTAGGATGAATAAATCTCAAGTTATGAATTCTTTTCTCTTCTACTTTCTTGCTGGGCAGAATTCTGAAAATGGGGTGGGGGAGAGAGTTTCTTTCTTTTCTTTTGTCTTGGTTGATTAATTAGAATGCTGATTTTTTTGTGTTAAAATGGTGAGTCATAGAAAAGTGATGAGTCATGGTCCTTGGCATCTTCTTCTTTCGACACTTGTCGCACATGCAACAGCTCTGTTAAAGTAACTTTGCTGGTTCGTTTCTTTTCACCTGAATGATCCGAATGTTGCATTTCTCGAACTAATCTTGTTACATGTTACTTCCATGTCTATATTAAATCTTGTAAATGTCTCGTTGTTCCGTCTCCGTTTAATCTCGTAAAATGTTCGCAGGGTTTCTTAAGGGTTCTATCGAAGTAGTTTATCGCAATCGTTCTTAATATCTCTAATTCTTTTATTAAATCCATATCCATGGAATTGATAATTTAAATTCTCAATTATTCTCAAATAATAATTAATCCGTCCGTTAATGGTGAAATTTCGGAGAAAACGGAAATGCTATTTTTCCGATTCTGACAGCTTTTGCATTCCTTTATTTTCATCGTAGATCACTAATACGGCTTTGAAAGTTCATTATATCGACCCGTATATAGGGTGGTCTGAAAAACTTTTAAACGACAAAAATTTACTATTCATCAAAAGTTACTATTCATCAGTGGTTTTTTTTTTTCTATAATCCTTTGAATCAATATTCGTTCCAATATTCCTGGTTTACTTCTCTTTACTCTTTGCACTTAGAAAACGTTCTAGTGCTTTCTCGGGCATACGCTATCTTGTTTACGGAGTTGTCGGATGTATTCCAGATATTGATTTGGATGACATAGAAATACTTTTCTTCCCTGGAGTATTATATCCTTATCTTCCAGATTGATTGTTCTTATTTATGCGTTCAGTCCATTCTTATTATTCTCAAAATGTTTGATAACTGAATCCATATTCATTTCATACTTAATTCTCCAAAACCATTACCACCATCCACATATATATATACATCAATAAAAGTTTTTAATTCTACCCAAAAATCTGGGGTTTTACAATATATATATATATATATATATATATATATATATATATATATATTAATATATTTATCAAAATGAAAGAATGAAGAAATTACAAAATATTATAATATTATTATATTTGGAATCCTGTATAAAGTAGATCTAACGATTCGTTCGTATAGTGTACTTTCATATTTCGTGGCATGAATACTAACACATAACTGATCTATTTAAATTGATGTACTTTCATGTTCGTGTACCTTTTGGGTTGTGTACGTTTCATGTCGTGTTTTTGTGTAATTTTAAATAAAAATAAAAATATTAAAATTTTCAAGTTAAACTTTTACAAATATGTATTAAAAATATACATTTACGTCATATTTACAAATAATATTACTAAATTATGTATAATCATATAATACATACTAATTTATCTGATATAAATATTAAAATATCTAATTTAAATATTAATATATAAATATTTATTTATTTATTTCGTGTATTTAGTGTTGCAGTGGTTTACCCATAAATATAAAATCGACACTAAATCTCAGTCTTATACTTAACCATTATCCATGGCGGAATAACATGCTTATTTTTTAATACAATGTTTTTTACGCAATATTATGCTTATTTTTAGTACAACGTCCTTGTATGCATAAAGGCTTTGCGTACAGTAGGGGCACACCCGCAGTAGTTGGGACACTTGACGATCTCTCTCATTTTGGAATATCACATGTTAGATATAATTGCTGATGATTGTTTATCAGTGTTTAAGCAACGTTTACTCATCAGAGTTTATGATGATTGTATTATTCTTGTAACCTAGCAGCTCTCTGTGATATTTTACATCACTGAGAGAAGAGTTATTTAATATAATTCAGTTTATTGATCATAAACAGTGTTCTTGATTGTTCTTCTCATACATATATTGATTATATATTGTGTATTCGGCCTAACAATTGGTATCAGAGCCAAGGCTGTTTAATATATACAGTTTTACGATTCAAACACAAGTATAATCATGGCTGACAACTCTCAGGAAGGTTCTAATACAGGTTCTAATGCACAAAAGGTTCAACCAACTTCTGTTAGTCGATATGAGTCAATCAGGGTTCCAATTCTCAAACCAGTGGAATATCCAATATGGAAGGTTAAGATGACCATGTTTCTGGAAGCCACAGATCCAGAATATCTTGATAGAATTTATAATGGTCCTCATAAACCAACTAAACTGTCTACTGTTGTTGCTGGTGAAGAGCAAAAGCTTATTCCAAAGGAAAAGAAAGATTTGACTCCTGAAGACATCTCATCAATTGCAAAGGATGCAAAGGTTAGACATCTTCTATACAGTGCCTTAGATAATGTTATGTCTAACAGAGTTATTGGTTGCAAAACTGCCAAACAAATTTGGGATGCTTTAGAAGTCAGATGCCAAGGAACTAGTGCTATAAAGAAGAACAGAAAGACCATACTCACACAGGAGTATGAACACTTCGACTCAAGATCTAGTGAAACTTTAACTGAAACATATGACAGATTTTGTAAACTGTTGAATGATTTATCTCTGGTTGATAAAGAATATGATCTTGAAGAGTCTAATCTCAAGTTTCTTTTATCTCTACTTGAAAGATGGGACTTAAAAACAACAACAATAAGAGATAATTATGAGCTTGCAGATACATAGCTTGATGAAATCTATGGGTTGCTTAAAACTCATGAACTGGAGATAGAACAAAGGAACAGAAGAACTAGTAAGAAGATAAAATCTGTTGCTCTAAAGGTTGAAGAAAAACTCATGAAGAAAGAAACATCAAAGAAGAAAGCTAAAGGAAAAGCTTTGGTCATAAAATCTGATAGTGAGTCATCAAACTCTGATGATGATTCAAACACTGATGCCTCTTCTGAATCTGAGGATGATGAAGAACAAATGATGCAAATGGCTACTTTGATGGTAAAGACTTTCAAGAAGATGGGTTTCAAGAACTTCAAGAAAGGAAAAAGATTCTCAAGGAAAGATTCAAACTCTGAAAGAAAGAGTTACAGAAAGTTTGAAGGAAGGGATACCAAATCTGGAAAGAAAGACAAGTCTGAGATCCAGTGCTACAAGTGTAAAGAGATGGGTCATTATGCTCCAGAGTGCAAGAAAGGAAAATCTGAGAAAGCACTCATCACTAAAGGAAAAGACTGGGCAGACACTTCAGATTCTGATGAAGACGTCAGCTATGCTCTCATGGCAACTGTTGAAGATGAATCTGAAACATCTGAGAATAAGGTACCCCTAACAACTTATGCTTATGATATTGATATTATATCTGAATTGAGAGTTTATCTTAAAAGCATACATGTTAGTTATAGAGATCAGACTTTAGAAAATGAGAGAATTAAATTTGAGAATCTTAAGCTTAAAGATAGAAATAAAATTCTTGAAGAAGAGCTTGTTAACATGCAACAAGTTCAAAAGGAAAGAGATGATGCTGTTTATGTTGAACAAGAGTTGTTAAAGAGATATAGGCAAATTGAATTTGAATTAGAGAAAGAGAGGAAAGTGATTAAAACCTGGACTAATTCTGGAAAGGACACACATCAGGTTTTTCAAACAGATACAGTTGGGTTAGGTTACTGTGAGGAAGATGAACTTAGGTTTAAAGATAAAGTTAAAGTCAAACCACAACTTAAACCTGTGAAATTTGTTTCTGAATCCAGTAAGCTAAAATCTGTAGTTGTGAAAGAAGCTGTTATGGAGCTAGTTGAAACTTGTGAAAAACAAGTTAATATTGGTTTAATAACAGAAAATCAGATTGAGTCAGAAGCTGTTAAAGAACCAGTAAAAATCTGTGATAAACAGGTTAATGTTGGTTTGATGACAGAAAAACAATTCAAACATATGCTCAAAGAGGTAAAGTCTATTAACAAACAGAAAGTGTCTAAGAAAAATAGGAATGGAAAAGTAGGCATTAATAAAAGAAATGATTATCTGCCTAATTCTGATGCTCCTAGAAAGACATGTCATAGTTGTGGTAGTACTAACCATCTTGCAAGTTTCTGCACGAAAAACAAAGATATTAATTCTTTTTTACCCTCCAAGTCTGGAGTGAAGGATGATCATGTTAGGGTTAGACCACAGACTTTATGCACTCACTGTGGGAGCACTTGGCATTCCATTTATACTTGCAAGAGTTATCATGCTATTTATCACAATTATTATGAGTTGAAGCCCAACTTGAAATGGGTTAGAGCAAACTCTGCAAGTGTAAAGTCTGATACTGTTAGCTTAAACTCTGTTGATAGTAATTCCGCTGCAAAAGCTAACAATGTTAAGAAAGCCAAAGGATCCAAGCAAGTCTGGATCCTTAAATCTAACTCTTTGTAATTGTTTGTGATTGCAGGGCATAAGGGAAAGCACCCTAGTCTTGGACAGTGGATGTTCAGGACACATGACTGGTAATAAAGCCCTGCTATCAGACTATGAGGAGAAGGCTGGCCCAAAAGTTTCCTATGGAGATGGCAACATAGGACGTACTATGGGATATGGCAATATTAATCTTGGAAGTGTCATCATCACAAATGTAGCTCTAGTCCCAGGACTCAAGCATGATCTGCTTTCTGTGAGTCAAATCTGTGACAGAGGTTATCATGTAGATTTTCAACCTGAATACTGTGAGGTTATCAGCAAATCTACAGGGAAAGTTGTTCTAGTTGGACACAGACGAAATAATATATATGAGGCAAGTTTGGTAACAAACTCTGAAGGAAAAGCTGTGTGTCTGTCTGCAAAAATGTCAAATGAAGAGAGTTGGAAATGGCATAAGAAGCTCTCTCATCTAAACTTGAACAACATCAATGAGCTAATTCGAAAAGATCTTGTAAGGGGACTTCCAAAGTCAATACTAAGCTTAGATGGTCTGTGTGATTCTTGTCAAAAGGCCAAGCAAAGGAAGTCATCTTTCAAGAGTAAATCTGAATCTTCAGTTGTGGATCCTTATCATCTTCTTCATGTTGATCTATTTGGTCCAGTCAATATAATGTCTCTTGGCAGAAAGAAATATGCTCTAGTCATTGTTGATGAGTACACTAGGTACACATGGGTGTATTTCTTAGCAAAGAAGGATGAAACTGCCTTAATTCTAATGGATCATGTAAAGCTACTGGACAAAGGATCACAGTATAAAGTGAAAATTATCAGGAGTGATAATGGTACTGAATTCAGAAATGCAATAATGGAAGAATTTTGTAAAGAAAGAGGAGTGAAGCAAGAATTTTCTGCACCTGGTACTCCACAGTAAAATGGTGTAGTTGAAAGAAAGAACAGAACTCTAATCGAAGCTGCCAGAACAATGCTTGAAGAAGCAAAATTGCCAACCTACTTCTGGGCAGAAGCTGTTCAAACAGCTTGTTTTACTCAAAATGCTACACTGATCAACAAGCATGGGAAAACACCATATAAGATGGTGAAAAATAAGAAGCCAAATTTGAAATATTTTCATATTTTTGGATGTAAGTGCTTTGTGTTGAAAAATCATCCTGAACAGTTGACAAAGTTTGACTTAAAAGCTGATGAAGGAATTTTTGTTGGATACCCACTGTCAACTAAAGCATTCAGAGTCTACAATCTGAGAACTAAAGTAATCATGGAATCTATACATGTGTCATTTGATGACAAGAAAATAACTGGAATAGAAGATGAAGAATATCATGATCAACTTCGCTTTGAAAATGAAGATCTAAACTCTGATGACGTAAACTCTGATGAAGCAAATCCAACAAACTCTGATGAAGCATACTCTAAACCTCTACTGGTAAACACTGAGGAAGTTTCTCTGACAGAACAAAATAGAGAACCAGTTGAGGGGGAGCGTGAAGATACTTCAGCAACATCTCAAAATGATGACTCAAATTCTGAAAGTGAGTCAGCTGAAGAATCAAATAGAAACTCTGGGTTAAACTCTAAAAGTTCAAATACTGAACAGTCAAATTCAGGGGGAGCCTCAGAGAATGCAAATGGTCAAGAAGAAAATCAGGAAAGCATGGATCAAGGGGGAGGATCTAATAATAATAATAGAAGTCAATTACCTACAGCAAGAAGGTGGACACAAGCCCATACACCTGACTTGATAATTGGAGATCCAGAAGCTAGTGTAAGAACTAGAAGTGCTACAACTAATGAATGTCTGTTTCATGCATTCTTGTCTCAAACTGAGCCAAATAAAGTGGAAGAAGCTCTTCAAGATGCTAACTGGATAACAGCTATGCAGGAAGAGTTAAATGAATTTGAAAGAAATAAAGTGAAAAGTGCTTTTCTAAATGGGAAACTTGAAGAAGAAGTGTTTGTTGAACAACCACCAGGGTTTGTGGATCCTAAGCATCCAGACTATGTCTACAGATTGGACAAAGCATTATATGGACTAAAGCAGGCACCTAGAGCATGGTATGAAACTCTGGCTCAATTTCTTTTAGAAAGTGGATTCACTAGAGGTACAATTGACAAAACCTTGTTCTATTTTAATTCTGGTGATGATCTGCTGTTAGTTCAAATCTATGTGGACGACATAATTTTTGGGTCTACTAATGATAAACTCTGTAAGAAGTTTGCAAAGCTAATGCAGTCAAGATATCAAATGAGCATGATGGGAGAGCTTAGTTATTTTCTAGGCTTACAAGTAAAGCAAACAGATGATTGAATTTTTATCAATCAAGCAAAATATACCAGAAATCTTCTCAAGAAATTTGGTATGCTTGATAGTTCATCTGCAACAACTCCCATGGCAACTGCAACAAAGCTAGACAAAGAAACAGGAGCCTCGGTAGATATGACAAACTACAGAGGGATGATATGGTCTCTTCTTTATCTAACTGCAAGTAGACCAGACATCATGTATGCAACTTGCCTTTGTGCAAGATTTCAAGCAGATCCCAGAGAGCCTCATCTAACAGCTGTGAAGAGAATTTTCAAATATCTCAAAGGAACCATAACTCTTGGTTTTTGGTATCCTAGAGAATCAGAGTTTAAATTAATTGGTTACTCTGATGCAGATTTTGCAGGCTGTAAGATTGATAGAAAGAGCACAAGTGGAAGCTGTCAATTTCTAGGTGACAGATTAGTTTCTTGGTACAGCAAGAAACAGAAATCAATTTCCACATCCACAACAGAAGCAGAGTATATTTCTGCTGGTAGCTGTTGTGCACAGATTTTATGGATGAAGAATCAATTGTTGGATTATGGATTAAGGTACTCTAAAATACCTATTTTCTGTGATAATCAAAGTGCTATTGCTATGACAGGTAATCCAGTACAGCACTCCATGACCAAGCACATCAGTATAAGGTATCATTTTATCAGGGAACATGTGGAAGAAGGAAATATTGAGCTTCATTTTGTGTCTACAGACCAACAGCTTGCAGATATCTTCACCAAGCCTTTGAGTGAAGCTACCTTTACAATATTGGTAAATGAACTTGGAATGGTCTCTGGTTTTGATTAGAGATACTGGTTAGACTCAAAATCTATACTTCTGTGATTTGTTGCTCATGATTCTTTGCATATGTTAACTGTCATTCATACCAGTTTGTCAAACTCTGAACTCTTACTCTATTAGTCATACTCTGTCAGTTATACTCTGATGTTAAATTCTGATGTTAAAATCTGATTGTGATTTTGTCTGAAACAAATGAACCGATGAAGAAAATTGTATGAAGCATGATTTTCAGTAAGTAATCATAAATCTTTCTGAGTGATATGAATTCTGATTTCAAAATGTGCAGAAATTTTACACAGCATGATACTGTCTCTATATTTATAGCATCTCTTAGTTTATTGATCCTATACACTGAGTCTGTATTAGCTGTTTGCACTTTCTCTCATAAATTAATTGTATTAACTGATGAAAAGTCTAAACTCTGATAATCAGTTGCAAATATTTCACCCTCAAATTAAAAGATGCAAAATAAGCACAAATTCCTTTCAGATCATGTTGTGCCTAGGAAGACCCAGGAACTTATTGTATGAAATAAGGGCTAAAATCCTTGATTTTTGGTGACTAGTGACAACCACTGATTACTGGAAAAATAAATAAATAACTAAATAAATTAAAAAAAAAATCGAAGGGGGTGAAAATAATAAATTTAGAAGTACAGAGTTTAGATGAGATCAGATTTTATATTATACATGAGAGTTTGGGCAACCAGTTTTTACTGATTTATTTTGTGGATTTTATGCACTTTGAGAAGATCTAAATATTTACATTCAGTAAACTCTGCTAAGTCACACACAAATATTCACACCTGTACAGTTTGTGAAAAGAGTTTATGAATAAAGAAGGAGGATTGGTAAACACTGATGAACTGTGTACTCTACGCCAAGGTAATTTAATTTTAATCTCTGATGATTAAAATAAATTTTGTTTGTTTCAGACATATTATGATTTTGAGAAAAGACATTTGTTTTGAAAATTCAAAAGAGAATGATTGGATAGTTGTTCAAGAGTGTATTAAACAGAGGAGAGAGGTTGAGTGTCTAGGAAAGTGTAAAAGGCGGTAATTATTGCTATTTTTACTGCGCATGCGCATTGGAAACTGCCAATTACTGCTGTCAGTCATTGCATGTGTGCCACGTGTCCCACTCACACGATTCACGGAGTAAGACAGTTGTGTGTATTGATTAGAAACTGTTCAGTTTTTAATTCTTTCTTTTTGTATTAATATACAATACACAAATTCGTTTGAACTTTTCACAACTTACTCTAATTCATACTCTTACTATCACACACACATTTTCACAAACACTTTTCTGCATATATCTCTCAAACACTTTCTTGAAGCATAAACACTGTTTTCTTTGAAATATTCTAATGGCAACAACTATGTTTCAGTCTTTTGGTCTCGATTTTGTTCCTAACAACTATGCAGCACCACTATCTACTGAAAACGTCCCCGAGGCGTTTCACCTGTTTCAAACTTTTCTTGCTCAATCTGATATTGGCCAAGCTTTAGTGGAACCAACAAGGTTATCTGGTACTCAAATCAAAGCCTTCTGGGAAACAGGTGTATATGATGATGGAGGTGAATCGGGCACTCCCTCGATTGTCTTTGAATTTGCTAAACAAAAGTATGTGGTTACTCCAACCACTGTTAGAGATGCTCTTGGATGTGAAGATTTCAATGCGTTCATCATTTCTGTTGGTGACTCTGATCTTCAGCGTATGATGAGGGAGATTGGTTACTCTGGGTCTTTGGCAAGGACAGGTAATCTGAAACGACCATTCTTGAGGAAGGAGTGGAGTTTCTTTTTCGACTGTATTACAAGGGCGTTTGGAAAGAAGTGTACAAATTGGGATGTTATTCCAATCGATAGTCTACAAATTGGGTATTCTCTTCTCTATGGTACTCATTTTGATTTTGGTAGACTAGTTCTTATTAATATTGGTGAAAAGATGACAGAGAATAGGAATGTAGTTTACTTTGCTCGTTTCTGTCAATTAATCTTTTCTCTGTGTGTTGATGGGCTTGAGATAGCTGAGGAGGAGGTAATTCCCTCATTTAAATTGCATAAAAGAATATTTTCTGATCTCACAAATAAAGATATCAAGAAAGGAAATGTTGGTGACTTGATGCTTCCTGCTTCAGTCCAACAATTTTTAAACCCTCAACCACAACCACAAGCACAACAAGAAACTGATCAGCCTCTAAACTCTGAGCCTCTTCCATCTACATCTCAAAATCCAAGGGCTGGGGGTAGGATTAAGCATAGAGCGTTAAAGGCTGTCCAGACTAACACAACTCTAAATACTGATGATGTTACAGTATCTGTTGGTACTTCAAGAAGAAAGAAGAGATCAAATAGACCTGTTTCTGATGCTAATGTGCTTTCTAAAGAAAATGAAACTGCTAATGCTAAGAAAAGGAAGCTTGTTGCTGCTTACCTATTTGATGATATAGTTCAAAATTTGGCTTCAGATTCTACAAATGTTGAAGTTCCTGAGGTTGTAATTGAAGATGCTACTGTGCCTGAGGAAGCCAGAGCAGATACTGATAATAATGATGCTGTTAATGATGATTTTATTGAACCCATCTTAGAAATGGATTTTGAAAATGAATTTGAAGCACATCCCTCTGCAACTCTAGAAGAGTTTGGAAGTATAAATGAAACAGAGGATGTGGCAGCTGATCAACCTACACTTATCATAGATGAGTCACTAGCCACTCATACAGAGATTCTCTCTGTTAATCACCAGGTAATTGAAAAAGGTGAAGAGGTTGATCAGACAGCAAAGGCTGTAGATGCAGAAAATATTGTTGAGGAAACTGCAGAGAATAATCTTGAAGCAACTGCAGATATTGCTGTTGAATCTACTGTTGTTCATGCTGAAAATGAAGACAATGCTCAAGACAAAATAAACTCTGAACAGATCGTAAATGCTGATGCTCAAGAAACATTTGCTGAGAATATTCCTCATTCTTCAAATGCTAAGTCTTCTACAAAGTCTGATGATGATCATGATGATTCATCTTCTCAAAGACTTTCTGCTCAACCAAATCAAAAGGACATTCAGCATGCCACTGAACTTCATTATCAAAATATGTACTTTTCCAAGTGGTCAAACAAGGATTGCATATTCACTGATCAAAGGGCTGCTGACTTTGTCACAAAATCTGCTGAATCAATTACGAATCCAGAACTTCTTACACATCTCAAGGCAACTATTGTTCAAGTTAAATCTCTTCACAATCGTTTTGATGAAACTCAGAAGTCAGTTACTGGGTTGAGAAATGATGTGGTTGCTAGAGATATGTCTCTAAAGCAAGATAAGTCTATGCTGCTTACTCTGGTCAAAGATCAAGAAGTTCTCAAGAACAGATTGACTAAGGTTGAAGACAATCAGACTGTAATGTCTGCTAAGCTTGATACTATTGCTGCTTCACTGGAATTGCTCACCTCAGTGTTACTTCAAGATGATGTCAAAAAGGGGGAGAGAGTACTTAAAGACAGATGCAACAAGTCTCAAACTCTGAGTAGACATGATGATTCTACTGATGGTGGTGCAAAGGGAAAAGATTTCAAATCTAAATCTACTCTACAGCAAGGAAAGCTAACATCAAACTTTGATGCTACAAACTCTGAAAGGACAAACACTGGTGCTCAATCTTCTTCAAGAGTTAGAAGCTTATTGCTTACTTCTCAACCAAACACTGATGAAGAGATTGCAGCTCAGCTGTTTATAGAAGAACATGGTGCTAATGCAACCATAGAAGACATTCAAGCTGAAGAATTGATGCTAGCTGAAGAGCATGAAAAGAAGTTAAAGTCTGGGAAGTTGAAGAAAGTCAAGAAGGCTTTAAGGCCAAAGGAAAAAGGAATTGTAATCAAGGAAAATGTAAACTCTCAACAGAGTTTACAATATTCAAGAAGGCCTGTTGAAGCTAGCTCAGATAAAGGTAAAGGGAAGCTAGTTGAAGAAAAACTAGTACAGAAGAAAGCTCAAACAACCTCTGACATTGCTCAAGTTGTTCAAACAATAGAAGCTGTGACAACCTCTGATACTACTCAAGTTGTACAGACACAATTATCTTCACAATTACAAAGGACTTTTGCCAAGCCAATCACTGTTCAACACTCTTTGATTCCAGCAAATATAAATCTTCTCCAAAGCAGAACACTCATGGGAAAAGAATCAAGAGATAAATCTGGGCTTGGATCTCATAGAGAGAAAAGAGTGAACAATAGTCCAATGGATCACACTTCTTTAGCTGAACCTGGTGTTGGGGTAACTCAAGAAAATCCTGATACTCTAGAATCAGTTCAGTTAATATACCACAGAGGGTTAAAGAAGGATTTTCTGTTATACTTCAAATCTGATGGCAGAGTATACAGAGTTAGTGAAGATGATATTGGTTTAAAGATGAAAGAAGAACTGGAATATGTGTTGTATCTGTTGAAAGTTAAAAATTAAAGAACTCATCAAGCAGCCGAGGTGTTAAGAAGCAGAATGATGAAAGCTAGAATTCTTTCTGGTTTAAAGTCTGCTGGCTCTTACATACCAAGGTTCAGAGATTACAATGGAAAGCTTGTTGAGATGGAAAGAAACAGTGCAAGACTCAGAACAGATTTTGGCATAAAGGTGTTGGAATTTAATCTGGAATCAGATAAATCCTTCATAATAAAGCTAGGAAATGATATGAGGAAGAACAACATTTATTCACTAAGGGCAGCTATCTACCAAACCGGAGAGAGTGATCCAGAGTAATGGGAGATAAAGAAAATAATGATAGCTGAGTTAGAAAGAGCTGAAAGAAAACTACTTCAGGACTACATCAGGACTGTGCCTGACATTGAAGAGATTAAGTAACTGAAGTCTGTAAGTTTTTAAAAGTTTTCTGTTCTAAGTTAAAAATAAACTCTGTTATGTTATAAACACTGCATTTGTTGTATGTTTTGACATCATCAATTATCTTTTAACTTGTACATTTTTGTTATGCACAAGTTGGGGGAGATTGTTAGATATAATTGCTGATGATTGTTTACCAGTGTTTAAGCAACAGGTACTCATCAGAGTTTATGATAGAAGCCAGTCAGAGTTTGTTAAAGTCTGACGGGGTGAAAGTTTGCTGAAGCTGTCGGTGCTAATATGAAGATTCTAGAAGCAATATATCTTGAAGATGGAAAGAAGCAAGATATATTGAGATAGATAAGGAAACGAAACAGAAGACAGAAGCAATCCTAATTTGATATAAATGGTATAGCTAATTTGTAGGAATATCAATTAGAGATTGAATCTATGTAGCTGTGTACTATATAAACACAGATAGGTTAACCCTAAAAGGGATGCGAATACTGAATACATTATTCTTGTAACCTAGCAGCTCTCTGTGATATTTTACATCACCGAGAGAAGAGTTATTTAATATAATTCAGTTTATTGATCATAAACAGTGTTCTTGATTGTTCTTCTCATACATATATTGATTATATATTGTGTATTCGGCCTAACATCACACCCTGCGCACATGGAGTTTAACTCTATACTTGGGCTCTAGAAGTACATCCAACTTGGGAACGTGTTGATAATTGGGCGAGAGGGAGAAAGAGAACTTTGCCAACAGTAGTGCAAACAAAACTTTGAGCTCCATCATGCCCAGGTTCATTCCAGGACATGTACGTGGGCCAATGCCGAATGGTATATATGCTTGCGGGATTTTGCAGGCTCCCGAGATCCCATTAGCAAATCTCTACGGGTTGAACTTTAGAGCATCTGAACCCCAGAGCTCAGGGTCTCGGTGCAGAGCTGTTGGCCATACCAAAGTGTTGACTCCTTTTGGAACACACACCTTCTTCCCAATTTGTACATCTGCTAGTGCCTGCCGCGGTGT
Source organism: Heracleum sosnowskyi (assembly GCA_030848705.1). Classification (NCBI taxonomy): domain Eukaryota; kingdom Viridiplantae; phylum Streptophyta; class Magnoliopsida; order Apiales; family Apiaceae; genus Heracleum; species Heracleum sosnowskyi. Next base: position 36,063,669 of record CM061242.1, read on the forward strand.
GAATCCTACCCCTGAATAAAGCCTCAACATCTCTTGAATTATCATTTTCAGCTGTAGAAAATGAATATAAAACTTCTATTTTAAAGGATGTACACTCTAATAAATCTTAAAACTTGTTAGAAAGTCAAGTATATTTGTAGTTAAGACAACTGATTTTCTTCCCCTTAATTGTTGTGATAGTAGAATATTAGACACTTGATTATAGGGATATAGATCAATCATATGAGATGTAATATCTCACTCATTTGTGTACCTTGCTGTATATAATCAGCCTTTGATATTCAATGTAAAATATCAATTCCAGAACCTTGTTTACATGGTATCAGAGCAAGAATAGATCATAGCTCTTTTTTTTTTTTCCAATCCTTTTCACCGATCATGTCTGAAAATCTTGAAAGTCATGATTCTGCTCAAACATCAAAAACAGAATCACTTGTTTCTGCTGAACTATCAAAGGCAGATTCATCTGACCCTTGTTACACTCATCATTCAGATCATCCTGGAATGATTCTAGTATCAAAAACTCTCAACGGTGACAATTATCCTAGTTGGAAAAGGGCGATGACATTGGCTTTGAACTCCAAGAACAAGCTCGGATTTGTCGATGGCTCCTGTAAACCACCATCAACAGAAAAATTCCCTGATTTATATGGTTTGTGGTCTCGATGCAATGACATGGTTCATTCGTGGATTATCAACACTCTTGTTCCAGAAATTGCTGATAGCGTCATTTATTACTCTACTGCTCATGAAGTTTGGGAAGATCTACATGAGCGTTTTTCACAAGGTAATGCGCCTCGTGTTTTTGAAATTCAACAGAACATTGCATCTCTCAAAAAAGGACAACTTTCTGTTTCTACATATTATACAAAATTGAAGAGTTTATGGGATGAACTACTCATGTATTCTGACTTAAATGAAGGAGTACCAAGTGAGAAACAAAAACTGATGCAGTTTTTAATGGGATTAAACGATACGTACACTGTAATTCGAAATCAGATTTTGTTACAGATTCCATTACCAACTGTTCGTCAATCCTATGCTTCGATCACCCAAGCAGAGAAAAAAATTCAAATTAGTTCTTCGACTAATGAATCAATAGCAGCAATGACAGTTCAGAATACTCAAAAACAACATCATTCATCATTTCAGGGCGGAAACACAAACAATATTAGCAATAACAGCGGGCGCTGGAACTCAGGCAACAAAGGTCGAGGGATATATGGAGGTGGTCGTTGGAACTTGAGTGACACTAATGCAGGACGATGGAGTGGAAGACGCAATCATGGTAGAGGAGGTCGTTTTTCTACTGGTGGAAGAGGACGTCCTTTTTGTTCTCATTGTAATGAAGTCGGTCACTGGATTGATACGTGCTGGGAATTACATGGGTATCCACCAACTCATCCGAAAGCAAAGTCAGACCAACCAAAGGCTGCTAACAATATCACCTTGGCTTCTGGTGATGAAGAAGGAACTATTACAATGTCTAAGGCCCATCTAGAGCAGCTGTTATCATTGCTCAACAACCAAGACCTCAAAACTGGTACAACTTCTAATCCAAAAGCTAATACGGCAGCAAAATCAGGTTTGTCAAAATTATATTCTCAAAATTGGATTATTGATGGCGGTGCGACTGATCATATCATTTCAACACGATTATTTGAGAATAACAGAAATTGTTCATCATCACCAGTATTGTTACCAAGTGGAGATAAAATTGAGATTGTTGGAAAAGGATCATTATCACCTTATTCAAAATACATTTTAAATAATGTATTATCTGTACCTACATTTAGTGTGGATTTGATGTCAGTAAGCCGTTTGACAAGAGGTTTAGATTGTTCAATCACATTTTTTCCGTATTGGTGTATTTTACAGGATCTGGCTACGAGGAGGACGATTGGTTTGGGTAAACAACATAATGGCTTGTACTATTTGGTGGCACTAGCAGCAGACAAAGATGAGAATAAATCAAACACAATCAAAAGTCTTCCATCATGCAACCTTGTCAGTACATCAATCGATCTTTGGCACAATCGTTTAGGGCATGCTTCTCATTTACCATTGAATCATCTTGCCAAACACTTTCTTAATATTTTAGTTGAGTCAAAAAATGTTTGCCATGTTTGTCCATTAGCTAAACAAAGTCGTTTGTCTTTTGGGAGAAGTACTATTTCTTCTAGTAGAACATTTGATGTTATTCATTGCGATATTTGGGGCCGTTACAATCATGTTTCACTTTCTGGTGCTTATTACTTTCTCACCATTGTCGATGATTATACACGTTTTACATGGATTTTTATGATGAAACACAAAGATGAAACTCAACCTATTTTGAAACGCTTTTTTAGCTATGTTCTTACTCAATTTGGAACACGCATTAAAACTTTTCGCAGTGATAATGGTGGAGAATTTATTTCTCTACGCACTTTCTTTCAAGATAATGGTGTCGTTTTTCAACATTCTTGTGTTTATACACCCCAACAAAACGGGGTTGTAGAGAGAAAACATCGACATATCCTTCAAGTTGCACGCGCCTTAAAATTTCAAGCAAAGCTACCTACAAAATTTTGGGAAGAATGTGTCCTCACATCCGTTTATATTATTAATCGCTTACCATCACCACTTCTTTCTTTGAAAACACCATATGAACTTCTCTACAATGAGCTCCCTGATTATTCTCGTTTTCGTGTGTTTGGTTGTCTTGCATATGCAACAAATGTTAAGATTACTCATAAGTTTGATTCTCGAGCCATCCCAGCCATATTAATTGGATATCCTTTTGGTCAAAAAGCGTATAAATTATACAATCTTACTACCAAAAATATTTTCACGAGTCGAGATGTCAAATTTTATGAGAATATCTTTCCTTATTCTTCCTCTAGTGATAATTATTCAAGATCCAAAATTCAAACCCATATCCCAGGCCCAATCCCTCTAATTCCACCAATATTTGATGATCCAGTAGACACTTCTCAACAAACACACATAGAGACACCCACTGTTAGCATCAACAACGGTCAAATAGAAACACCACCATCCCCTCCACCATCACTACGCCATATATGAGCAATAACTACGCTTTTTTCAGTGTTATAAGCAAAAGTGTAACCATATATGCTTTAAAATTGATTAAAATTGATCTACGACTACACTTTCTTTTAGCGATACTAATGATATAAACTAGTGTTACCATAGACATAATTTGGTACCTATGGTAACACCAAAACCAGTGTAAGCGTTGCTATTTAAATAAAATTATTAAACAAGCGGGCTCAATTTTTTTGTCCGGGCGGGTCTTTCATCTATCCAAAATTTTCACTCAATTAATTAGGCGGGTCTTTTATTTTTCCAATTACTTTCACGTCTCCGCTCAATTACAATCACTTAATATTTTTCACACTCACTCAAATCTCTCTCTCTCTCTCTACTCTCTCTCCCTCTTAAATCTTTCTCAGGGGTTCTTTAATTAGGGTTCTTTTGGGTTCTCTAATTAGGGTTCTCTACGGGTTCTTGATACTTATTTAGGGCTTCAATTGGAAGTACAAGCAATTGGGGTTGATGATTTCTACGGTTTTCTATTGGAAGCAATTGGGGTTAACGAGTTTTTACAGGTCTTCTTCTTTACTAACTCCTCACTATTTCTTTAAGTTCGATTTTATTTGTTTGTATGTTTTGTACATTATTCGTATAACATGTTTTGGTTGGGTGTATTATGTTATAACATGTCTAGATTGTATATAGTATATGTTAGTTATGTACAAAATGATGTTATTTGGGTATATTCAATATGTGTTTTGAATTTGTATACAGGTTTGGATTATTATACTTAATTATACTCCTCTTTTATGTCTTTAAATTTCCAGTTTCATTGAACAAAGTCAACTGGATGATGTATGTCTTGTTGCTCTAGTGTGTTGAGCATACGGTGGACTTCAAAATGAGCGACAATGAAAAAGGGGAAGATACAGATGACAACAATTACAGAACCAGTCCTCGTGATTTCTTTGTCTCTACTCAGGTAGTGTTTTCTTCTTATCCATAAATATTTGCTTGATATTCTTCCCAAGAGTTGTACATTCAAATGAAATTGTTAACAATATATGCAGGAAAATTGGTTACTGCTTGCAACTGATTATTCCCAGATAGAACTAAGACTGATGGCACACTTTTCTAAAGATCCGTCATTAGTTGAACTCCTCACTATCGAACAGGTCAGTCAAAAACTGTTTGTGTAAGATTCCAACTGCAAAGAGAATGCTCATTTGGCCAGCAGTTTCACATTGTCGGAGATGATCCAGTGCTCGGACAATGGGATCCGTCAAGGGCTGTGCCATTCAACTGGTCAGACGGACATGTGTGGACAACAACTGAGCTGGTAAGAATGAACATAACTGGTAATAATGATTCACATAGAAGTATGATTTTATTTAACATGTATTCTTACTACATATGATGCTTTCACTGGAATAGGATGTTCCCATAGAAAAATGTATCAAGTTCAAGATCATAATTAAAGAAGGCCCTGAAAATATCATATGGCAACCTGGACCAGATCAAAGCCAAGGTGATCGAAGTGGAGGGTCCACGTGGCAAACTGATCCGCAATTTCAAGCATTTGAATCTGGATTTTCAACTCATAACTGACGAAACAACATGTCATAATATCGAAGTTTTTTGGTAAATTAGGGCCGTAATTTCTTATTAGTCTACTTTATGCTTGCAGACTGTACGTTTTAAGAATGAGATAGAGAGAAACATCACTATAAAGCTTGGATATGCTAATGCAAAGGTATACAGATGCGAGAATAAAAGTTGCCCTCGACCAAAGTGTTACTAGTGGGTTCTCTAACTCAAACAACTCAATTTCATTCATCAGTCTTGATGTTTGTTCTAATTTTTGTGACTATTGACACTCCAATTTATGATTATCTGAATAGGTCATATGGAAGTGGGAAAGAAGATTCTCCTGCATGTGATGCGCCTGGGTGTGAGAACTCTAAGATGACTTTACTGAGACATGTCTCTTTTGTTGATTGCCCAGTAAGATTATAGTACTGCTTAACAGAGCTGCATTTTCTTACCATTTTGCTGCTTTTTTCAATATCTAATTTTGGTGAGTTTATTTTTCAATTTTTATGTTTAATTTGTTTACGAAACGTGTACTGTGGAATTTTGGTGTTGAATGTTCTGTAAATTGTGATACTCCATTTTTTATGTTAATATGATAGTCTATTTTGACATTAGCATTGGACTTGCTCTTATGTTGGTATGATATATTAGTGACCTGATTGATTGAAAAATGAGAGGATTGGTGATGTTTATTTTTTTGTGGCTGGAAACTTATTTGGCCTGTCCTCTGTGAAAAGCACTGTGTTTTAACTTTGAAGGACTCTTAAATGTAATTAAGAGTTTGAGATTATTTTGCTCCTTTTGGTTGAAAGGAATGGATAAACAAGGAAGTTAGATTGTATTATTGAAATCGGATGATTCAGTCTACATGACATGACGGGAGCATTTAAACCAGGTGTTTTGACAGCTTGGATTGTGATGCAGGTTTTTGAAGGGATAAGAGAGTTGCTCCAAATTCCTGTAGAATGAATACTGGCAATCTTTAGTTGATTTCTTCTTCAATGGTAATCCATGGAAGTTAAGGTTCCACCTGATAGACAAAAACTTTTTTTTTCAGATATATTGTTTGATGTTTGGACTCTTTTTTTTCCTATATAATAGTAACCATTACATTAGAAATATACAATTTCTCATATTTTTTAAGACAGCTTGAGATACCATTTGTCATTAGGTGTATATGCATATATAGAAGTAGTATTTTCCAAAAACAGTAGCTCAGGTTCCAAGAGGAAGGTGTGCATGCTTGAGCTGTAAGTGCTGACTTCTAAAGTTCCTGTATCTTACTTCAAAGTTTAAATTGGACGTTGCTATAATCTTAAAACATTTCACAAAAGAGACATATTCTTCCATTAAATGAAGAAGTGATGTGAATGTTATACTTGGGCAAAATTTTATGTCGTAACTACTTAGCTTAGGTAAATTCTGGAATCTCCATTTTCTATCCATAAACATTATTTATCAGGTATGAGGTTACCTACTGATCATAAATTCATGATGTACATTATCGTCTTCCTCCTTGAATTAATTATAATCTGCATAGAGGCTAAGAACAATGTCTTTCCTAATATGTTATGGATCAGGTGGACAATGTGAAAGACAATTTGAAAGACGTGTGTCCTAAATCCAATCATGGATAATGAGTTAGGAGATACTTTGTTCAATCTGATTCAAGTTTGTTTAATTTAATAAAATGGTAATATGTTTTATAACGGGCTTTATCTATTTAAAGTGTTTAAATTAGATGATCCATAGTTTAGAGTAAAGCTTTAATGGATTATGATGAGATCATTATAATGAGACCTTAAAGATGATAACTCTAAACTTAAATAGTTCCTGGTCGTAGGATAATTAATTGGTAGTTAATTAATCCGCAAAGATCGGTACATACTATGATTGCTTCACTATGAAGGATGTCTATTCTCATAGGCATTTGTGTGGTGACACTATAGCTAGTATGTAGGTGCTTATTAGGAATAAGTTCACTGAACATGACTCGATAAGTTGAACAACTAATGGAGTTTACTCACGTGTCAATAGTTATTCACTGAGTGATAGTTGTACAAGTGTCCTTAGACTTGAGATCGTTAGAGTTATCTTGTATATAATGAACTATGCTTTGGATTAGTCCTTAGTCTCAAGGACATCCATTAGGTCTATTCTGGGCATAGGGATTTGTGTATGGAGATAGTTAACGTCAATAGAGGATCTACCCCTTTCAGTATAGGAAGAGAATATCCTATGTTATTATTAGTATGCGAGTTCTGGAATCTCTGGCCAGAGTGTATGAAATTAGAAAGGAGTTTCTAATTTGCATTAATATGAACTTAGCATTATGAATAAGAAATCATATGATTAAATTTGATAAGGCCTGACACGAGATCCATGCTTTATATTTAATCGGGATATTGTAGGGTAGAAGGAATTCATTGTACGGTAACTAGTCACTGACAGGTTCTTGGTATTCTAAGCAGTGAATTCATATTATCCGGATAGTCGCGATATGTTGAGAAGCATCCCTCACGATGTAGAATAAATATAATTAATCAGTTAATTATATTTAATGAATTTTAGAATTCATATAATTAATAAATAAAAAGTTTATTATTATTATTTATTTCTACTACCGGCTTAATATTGAACCTACGGGGTCACACCATAAAAGATTAATTTATTGATGAAGGTATTTTGAGAGAGCAAGTTATTTTCTAAATAGTTTAGAAATGGAAATAATGATTAAAATAGTTTTAATTATTATTAAAGCATTTTATAAGATAAAATGTGGGGTTAATATATATATATATAAAGATATATTAAAAAACCCTAAGAGAGCCCTATAAATAGAATGAGATAGTTCATTCTAAATGACTTGAGTTTTTGTGAAAACCTAGTTGCCACCCTCTTCTTCTTCATCTCTCTCTCTCTCTCTCTCAAAAGAAGAAAAACTCCATTTTTATAAAAGCTTAGTTTTATAAAAAGCTTCATCGAAGGATTATTCTTGGTGGATACCGGTAGAGTGCTTCACACTCTGAGAAGCAACTGCTAGAATCCATTTTATAAAGCTTCGATTTTCAAGGTATGGTTACGATTCCCCTCGATCTAGATTTTATATGTTTTTCTATATGTGCGATACATGGTTTTTACGGAATAATTGTTATATCACGCTTCCAATCATCCGTAAATTCCTTCAATGGTATCAGAGCGAGGTTTTGCATATAGAGATTCATATAAAAAATTTCAGATTTTTTTATGCATGTTTGGATTTATTATGATTTTTGCAAGTATATTTAGATTTAATTATGAATTAATTCGAAATATTATTTGCATGAGATTTTGACCATTGATCTGGGTTCTACAAGTGTTGTGGATCATCTAGGTATTTTGTTCATAATTTTGTGATGTGTAGATTATTTGTTATGAATTTTTTAAAATTGTTTTAATTAAAATTCATAAAATAATTATGCATGTTGAAATATATGAATTAAAATTTGCACAAGGACCCCATAGACACTTGGTTATTTTTGCTTTTGTTTGATTTCAGAAATCATATTATTTTGATTTTTTTATTAATTTATTAATTAATTGTTAATTAATTTATTAATATTAAAATAAAATAATAATAACAATAAATGCATTAATGGCTGGGCATTTTTTTTTTTGTGTTTTAAATGCTAAGTAAGTTACAACAATTACAACATTAAATAAAACATGTGTTTTTTTTTATTAATTGTGTTTTTTTGTGTTTTAAATGCTTACAACATTAAATTAAAAAAAAAAACTGCTGCTGTCCCCGCGCGCGTGGCGCGCAAACGCTGGGAAGGGGGTAACGCATTCTGGGAATGCGTTACAGCCCCTCTGTCCACATTAAATTTGATTTTATGGGAGTTTGGTAACTCCGTTTTGGGCGTGCAATATACCGTTGGATTCGTTTTTACGAGACGGATCTAATGGAGTGGTCAAATATTTTTTATATAAAAGTTTGGAACTGTTTATATTCCCAGAAGTGTTTTAAAGCATGTACTAATTGTTTTAATTGCTTTTAAATACTATAATAAATCCATACATCATTATATCATTGTATGACATGATATTACTTGCATGCTTACTTGTTTATTTATTTTTATATATGAGATATATGCCTATATTTACTATGCGATGATAGATTTAGGTGAACTTAAATCAAAATAAGGCGTGCTCTAGAAAATCTAGAATATGAATCGTTTCTTGCCTTAACAATAATATTATGAGTACAACCATGAGATTCTTATGTTTATGAAACATAGAGTGAAATACTCTTTTGATGTTGAAAATGAAAATTTTTGTCTAGGCCGTTGGGTTTTAAGCGGGACCGTTGTGACCCCTCCAACACACTGAGAATTTTTCATTTAAATATCATAATTGTATTTTGTTCAAGAAAAAGAGAATCTCCTAGTAATATGATTATGGTTGCAACATAATATAATCCCTCTTAATTAAAATTTATATCAAGTAGTAAATGGCCAATGGCACAACGGGCTTGTGTCGGTCATAGCCTTCCAATATAATAGCAAGTAGAGTTCTTATATTGAGACATTGTCGTTTCGTGCTACAGCCGAGGGCTTTGTTTTGAGATTAAGAGATGCTTGTCTATCACATGAGATGTGTATGATAAATTAGGTTTCAATTGTCGTTACGTGCTACAGCCGTGGGCTTTTGGAATTCTAATTTAATTATGCAAGATGTTGGGTTTGACTTGACTTAGAATATTGAGTGAGTCGTGCCACAGCCAAGACTCAATAATTCAAGAGGCTAAAAGATAATAAGGAATAACATGAGATGTAGTTGACAAGAGTTGTCTTCCTATGGAACATTACATTGCGTTTCGTGCCACAGCCGAGGTGATGTGATGGAAAATAGGATCCTTATTCTCACTAACATTATGAATGTTTAGTTATACATACAGAGGGTTGTATAATTTAAATAAAATAGTGGGAGACACCAATGAATAAAGACCTGATTCATATGGTGTTGTAAGAATAAAATTGAATATTTACTTAGTAGTTATGTGTATTCACTAATAGAATTATATATATACTATAATTTCTGCACTATCACACATCGTAGTAGAATAACACGTTGACTTATCCCGAAGATGCTGATGAACTTTGAAACTTGAGAAATGTTCTCAAGAATGAAAAGTTAGACGAAATGTTTAACTCGTTAATACAAAGTGTCTTATTTGTGATGCACATGGAGATGTGTATGAGACCAAGTGCAAGAGGTCTAATAATGCAAATGTTGCAAAGTAAACCAAACTGATGTCTATGAGCTTTAGACTGTGCAAACAGTATGAGCACAAGGACATTCAGGGCTACCTTGTTGCTTCTATAAGAGTTGTAGAATGTGATAAATAAGACGATTCAATATAGGATATCGAATGAGCTATTCCATAATAGTTATGCTGAGGGTTGATCTATGAATAATCATAGACTCAAGACAATCAATTTGATTGATCGTCTAGGGTAGGTTGATTTTGTCATAGATGGAAGCTAAGTCGAGATATGATCTTAAATTAGCTTCCGAATACGAATTCGCAAATTTGTTGTGAACTCTTACATGAAAAGGTTGGATATCAGATTGTCTGAAATCTACTTCATGTTAAAGATTGTTGAGGCGTATTTCCTTCTTAGAGAGCTTTGTTCTTCAGACTGGTAACGGTTCTGGAATCAAGTAGTGGGAGATGAACCATATCATCAAGAAGAAGTTTGTTAGTGAGTGATAACATAATTAGTCAAAGGCTAAGTTTGACTCCAAAACAAAAGAGTTTGTTGCCACCTATCAAAGGTGGGTTATTGGAAGATCAACTACAAGAGTTGTCTTGTAGAGTTGAAGAATTAGAGAAGTTTAGTGGGACTGAAACTTCTCATTTTGAAATAGGGACTATGGAATAGAGGTAATGGAAATCCAAAGAACTATAGGCTTGTTTGCACGAGTGAGAAGAGTATTCACTTATTGCATGGTGATGGGTTACAAGAACCATATGATTATTGAATCACATTATGCATGCGAAACTCGTCTCACTAGAAAGACCACTATATCTCTATTTTCTTGAAATAGAGAGATAATGAGCAAAAAAAGTGTTAAAATTAGTACACATAATTGTATGTGCACCAGTGACAACACATGCCAGAAAAGGATTCACACGCTTCATTAGAATTCACGGATATGATCCGGATTCAGATATATGTATTTGGTACAATACAAATTCGAATCTTTTGGAGTGTTTCAAAATGAATAATAATGAAATACAAAACAAAACAGCAAGTGTTGGGACTCTTTGATAAGATCAAAAAGATATACACTTGAGTGAGTGTTTTGAGGTTATCTCAAATCTTAAGTTTAAATCTTCACGTTGGACAGATCCTGAGATTCTACAGGTAGATGGAATGTACGAAGGAACGAACGAACTTTGTTAGACATCGTTCGGTTCATGTTAAGCTAAATTGATCTTCTAATATATGTTTAGAGTTGAATTTTATAAATATCAGTATATCTGCTGAATATAGTATCTTCTTAATCTGTTCCTAAGTTGTCATATGAGATATGTAGTGCAAGGAACACAAGTCTTAAACTTGTTAAGATTTGGGATGTCTAGCTTATGTCAAAATGTTTAATTTGATAAGCTAGATGGTAGATCCAAAATGTAAGTTTGTGAGATATCCTAATGATAGTCAAGGATGTTGGTTGAATATTCTACTGAATATAGTGTGTATGACATACTGCCTACTTAGAGGAATTGTTCATTCTAGAAGGGTTCAGTGGGAGGAAGGTTGAACTTAACTAAGTTCAAACACCACAAATTACAAAGGTTCTATAGGAAGAACATTTTTAGACAGGATAACGTTTTGTAGGTTAGCTTAAGTATAGGTCTTGATATTTTATGACCAACCTGAGAGGTTGATTGCCTTGTCATTAAGAATGACAATGAGGTGTCAATTATATGATAATGACCTTATGACCTATACTATAGCTATGAGTTATGACTCGGAGAAATGGCATAGTACCATGAAATCCGATATAGATTCCATGTACATCAACCAAGTACGGACTATGATTGAGGACCTAAAGGTGTCATAACCGGAAGGGTACAAGTGAGTCTATAAAAGGGAGATTGGAGTGATTGGCTGGGTAAAGACCTATAAGTCCTTGCTTATTGTGAAAGGATTCAATCAAAGCAAAGAGATTGACTTTGATGAAAAAAGAATTTCACATGAAGTAGTGCTCAAGTCTATTCGGATTTTGTTTGCGTTTGCGGCTAGTAATGACTATAATATCTAATAATGGTCGAACGGTCGACCCTCCTCGATAGGAAAATTGAAGAGATGTGTAGTTGACACAATTAGAGGGATTTATTGCTATGAGTAGCAAATCTATGGTCTAATAGCCACGACAATCCATTTATGAATTGAAGCAAGCTTCTCAATGATCGAACATATGTTTTGATGAGACAATCAAATAGTTTGATTTTATCAAAGACAATGATGGATCATGGATCTACAAGAAGGTTAGTGGGAGTGTGATGACATTCCTAATAATGTATGTGACATACTTATGATAAGGAATGATGTATCGATGCTAAAATTAGTCAAAGTGTGGTTATCTAACATATTCTCTATAAAGGACTTGGGAATGGCTTCCTATGATATAGGAATGAGAATTTATAGGATAAACCAAGTGTTGGGCTAAACCCAAAGTGTGTACATCATTTATATGCTAAGATGTTTAGCATAAATAACTCCAAGAAGTTACTTGAATTGTCAAGTCACGGAGTTACTTTCTCCAAGATAGTGTCTTTCTACGACATCTGAGGAGAAATGACGTATGAGTAAGATTTATTATGCTTCGGAAAATGTATCTATCAAAATACCGGATGTACTATACAAGACTTGATGATCGCTAACTCACTAGGCGAGATAAGCGAGCACTAGTCTAGTCCTGGAGAAGTGCGATAGTAAGCTGAAAGAACGTCCTTAAAAACTCTCAAAGAATTGAGGACATCTTTCTTGATTATGGTGGGTCCAAAATGAAAATCGAGTGTTATAAAAACTATGATTTTCTTAGGACAAATGTGATAGAAAATCCATGTCAAAATAAGTGTTAATTCTGAATGGATGAGCGGTTTGTTGGAAGAATTCCAAGCAGCTTAAGATAACTGATTCCTTAGTGGAAGCACTATATGTATATAGCTATAAGTGAAGCTGCAAAGGAGGTTCTTTGGATAGCGAAACCTGTTTTCGCTGGTTAGACATGGTTCCTAGAATAGGATTTATATTGTTGTATCGGTACAACATATGGTAGTAGCGCAGGCTATGGAACCTAGGTTTAATCAGGGATTCAAGATCCAAGTTGCGGCACTTTCATATGATATATGAGATCGTTGAAAGTAGAGATGTTTAAGTCAATATTGACTTGACACCCATAATGTAACAGCTCCAAATCCGGGGTCAGGGATTTAGGGTTGTCACCATCCATGTACTCCTTGCCTTACCTGTATTACTCACACCATTCATAATTCACCTGCTCATGACCCCACAACATATGTCTCACACACACACACACACAGGTTAGAGTCTCAGAAACGACACAATACAACAACTGCGGAATAATTAACTTTTATTACAATACCCAAATGTCTTTTGAATCTGTTACTGATACAATTTCTAAGTATTGTTACATTACCAACTTAGCCTTCTGATGCTCACAATCCTCTAATACCATTTAGGTCTATACATAAGTTGAATACCAAAAGCCGTAGCCTGATTCGATTGGGTCGTACTACTCCCGGGATCACTGCTAGAAACTGCTTAATGGAAACGCCTTGCGAGGTATGTGCCGTCCCATTGGCATCCTGCTTCGCTGCTATATAATATATATAAAAATAATAGCAAGAGTGAGCGATAGCTCAGCAAGGTAATGAAAGTATGGCATAATTCTGCCTTTAATTCAACCCAGAAATAAAGTGGGTATAAGACAATAATTTGTCAAAATATCTCGATACTGAAATTATTTTCTTATCGGAATGTATTCCAAAAATAGTACCATTGTGGTATTTCAAATATCATTTCATAATATTCTGCAACTTTCAATGTTTATACTATGAACAAAGTTCTAGTATAGTATAAAAGATGAAATAACAAGATACTCAGTATATCCTTTCTGTAAAATATCTGCTATATAAAATATAAGCAGACTATCAACATATAACTTGAAAGATGAAGTTATAAGGAAAATTCAACTATCATCTTTCATATCAACATATACCTCATATCATAATTTGGAAATAAATACAAGGTAAAATATTTCCAATCCATTTCTAAGCTCATCTTGTTCCATATATCTCTTTCAAACAATCATATACCTTTTTGTAATCTCATATGCTTTCTGATAAACTCATATACTGGAATAAACTTGAATACTCTTGAGTAAACTTTCTCTTTCTGAAAACTTGCTTAAAACATGTTCTTTCGCTGAAAAATTGCATAAACTTTCTTCCTCTGATAACGTGCATAAAACATTTTCTTTCATGGATGATGAACTGTAGACGGAGATTCCGGGCGACAAGGATACCTCTACGATGATCAGTCGTAAGGCAATCCCCACTGCTGTTTTTCTACGTAGAAGGGAAAATAGGGCAGACGCTAACTGACCTACCTCCCTGCCAATTGGTTGTAGGGGGAAGAGCATACCCATTCACTTAGGGGTACCCATTCACTTAGGGGTCTCCGATACTCTTCTCTCACCTCCCCGCCAATTGGTTGTAGGGGGAAGAGCATACCCATTCACTTAGGGGTACCCATTCACTTAGGGGCCTCCGATGCTCTTCTCTTATCCTACGGTCGGGCACTATCTGATAATCTAAGGGAAGAACAGACCCGTTCATAGACTGCCGGTCTACGTGTAATTCCCTTAGGGGACAGGTCGCCACTCAGTCCCTTACACATTCTCCGAGTTCGAGAAAATCCATAACCTTGAAACATAAAGTTCCTTTCCCTTTTTCCCAAGTATACGACTCCACAAAGTAGTCATATCTGGTTGGAAAGGAAAATTCACTCATATTTCCCAAGCTGATGCTTGTTCATGGATACAACTGATTCCACTGATCTTACTCCTCGAGTCTTGAGGAAGTAATCAAAATCATTGTGATGGTAGTAAACCAGACTGATAAATTCATTGATTTAAAAGATTTAGGACCGGGCAGTCCACTTGAACAACCATAAAATCTTGAGAAAGGTTCCATGTATCTTTGAAGTTTGAGCGAACATTTAAGTCTTTCTGAATATAGACTTAAACGGGAAATAGTTTTGGGAACCTCCTCTAATTATATTTATAATTGCCTGAGTAAAACTTTATTAGCTATCTAGGGTTTAAAAATAGTTTTCACAAAATACTTCCTTAAGAAGTAGGGCTTTAAACAATTAAATCAAACTATAACTAATAAAGAATATCTATTTAGAAGTAATTCCCACATACTTCTTTAACAAAGAATGGAAAATAAATTAATAAAATAACCCTAGATAGCAACTGATACCATTCCCGGTCCGTAGAATACTACAGAGTATATACCCCCTACTGAGGGTTTTTTTTCTTAACATATCGACTTATATATATATATATATATATATATATATATATATATATATATATATATATATATATATATATATATATATATATATATTCCATTACCATTGGAGTATCTTTGTTATCATTCCGGAACAAAGCGATTTTAAGAAAACATTTTGAAAATGATATTCATCTAATTAAACAAATTTAATTAGACGAATAAGGCTTATTTAATCCGTAAATGCTTCCAGAAGTATTTACTAATTAAATAAACACTGGTTTATTGGTGATGTTGCCTTTAGGTTAATTATTGCGAAAATCTTTCTAAAAAGCTCTGTCCGGGTTTTTGAAAATATACCTTACAAAATAACCCTGATACGCTGGCTAAGTTATAAACTCAATACATGCTCTACCCTCTGAGCCTTTCTTATTCCAGTACACAAATACCTACCTTAGGATATATAGTCCCTTTCCACCATACGAAAAGTTTATAAATATATACACCATATAATTCAAGGCGTAGGATCTTAAAAGTATCACCACCCATCAACAGTATTATAAGGTCATGGGATTTAGAAAACTTGCACGATACTTGGAACAAAGAATATATATATAGATATATTTTTGAATCAACAAGTATTAAACATTCGAAAATATGCCCACTCCAATAATAGAGTAAGGGTTAGTAAACTTGCCTGATGCTCGAGAAGTAGTAGGGCACGTGACAATGTCGAACAATCTAGACAAAGTCAAAGAAAACGTTTGGTTAATCCCTTGGATACTCTATTTATACATCAACGCTTAAACAAATAAGCGAGACACAACTATGGTATTACTAGCTTGCTTTAGGCTCGTACTAGGTCCATGTTAATCAACAAATACTTAGGTCGAAGATTCGTTTTAGCAATTGGATCTCGTTCGCTCGTTTTACTAAGTGGTTCTCAAAGTTATAACCAAGTGCTCCTCTAAGGGGTTCCTTCGCACTTAACCTTGATTCGAACTTTTTTTATAAAATCGAAAAACGATCCATTTGACATGTGGTTTCTTCTCACACCTTCCTTTTTATCTCTAGTATTTAATAACCTCGATTCGCAACTGAATTAACTATGTTAAGGGAATCCAATTTTAATTACGAACTCGCGTTTACGGTTTCGAACCACTTTTAGTAAATCGGCCATTTCTCCTAAACCGTAAATCCATTTTACATGATCTTTATATTAAAACGAAGCTTATAACATTATCTAGCTTATCATGGCAGAAAACGAAGCTAAACAGTGAGTTGGAACAACTGTGATGCACGGTTATCTAGGTGTTAACGAAAATCGGGCATTACGACGGCTATAATTCGGATATTCCAAAAATCGTAACAATCCAACCAAGCCACACCGGGCATCCATACAACTTATAAACTTCATAAGCATCAATATATCATCCTCATACTCTATATAATCAGGGGTTAGGTCTCAAGACCACCAAACAATAATCAACCACAATTTAAGCAAGCTAACATCATAATAGCCACTAATAACACACATGCTTTCACTCAATACTTATCATCTTTAAAATTCAACATACAACCAAGGAGGGTTAGAGGTTATACCTTCTTGATGTTCTTACAATCTCAAACAAGCTTGGTTAACCTTGGGGAAGCCTTACTCTATGCTCACCATCTTCAATCTCACCAAAGAAATCAAGAACATGGAAGTGGGTTTCCTGACTGGAAAAACACGCCCCAAAGATCAGCCAAAACGAAGCCCTTGCACTCGTTTCCTGGTCGAGGCTCCTGAATGAAAGTTGTAGATCATCGCACGGGGTTTCCAGAAAGCTAAAGAACGCCCAATTTCATTGAGTAATGAAGACTCTACACTCAAATTACCGAGCTGTTCTCTGCTTGGCAGAATAGAGTTTCTTGGTTTTGTTTTGCTTTTGCTTTCCTTTGTTTTCTTTTGATTTTTTTTCTACTTTTCTTTTTCTTTGTTTTAATCACTTGTATTTTGTAATTAAATGGTCAAAGTGATGACTCATTGGTCCTTGATGCTTCTTCTTGCGACACTTGGCGCACATGCATTGCTCCTGCTAAAGTAGCTTTATCGGTTCGTTTCTTTTCACATGGATGATCCAAATGTTGCATCCCTCGAATTAATCTTGTTACATGTTACTTCCATGTCTATATTTAATCCCGTAAATGTTACCTTATTCCTCTTGAAACGATTCGAAATATTTTCTAAAGGGCGAATAAAATTTTACGCGATGCTCGCAGTGAATAGTAACTATTCACTATTCACTTCAACAATCGAATCCTTAAATCGACTTTAATAATATACTAAAATTCCAAAATGTTAAATCCTCAATTCCTCAATTTTAATATCTCATTTCTTGAATATAATAATATATAATTCGCTGCCCGGTCAAATAC
Source organism: Heracleum sosnowskyi (assembly GCA_030848705.1). NCBI lineage: Eukaryota > Viridiplantae > Streptophyta > Magnoliopsida > Apiales > Apiaceae > Heracleum > Heracleum sosnowskyi. The sequence continues at coordinate 36,081,316 of CM061242.1, forward strand.
TATTCCAAAATAAAATTTGGAATTTCTGAATTCCGATCGTCTTTGCATTCACTTATTTACTCCGTAGATCACTAATATGACTTCGGAATATCCACACTACGTCTCGTACATAGGTGGCATGAAAAACTTTGTTAATCCTCAAAATCACTATTCATCCACAATCTTGTAGATCAATATCAATTCCAACGTTTCTTGTACTTAGAAAATGTTCTAGTGCTTTCTCAGGCATACTCTATCTTGTTTACGGAGTTGTCGGATGCATAACAAATATCGATTTGGATGACATGAAAATACTTTTCTTTCTTGGAATATTATATTCCCATTTTCCAGATAGATTGTTCTTATTTAGATGGTCAGTCCATCCCTTCTATTCACAAAGTACTTGTAACTGAAATCCATATTCATTTTATAATCTTGAATCTCAAAATCATTAACACATTGTGGTTGCAACCACTAATCATTCATATATTCACTGATGCACTTTATCATAAAAAAAATTTAATTCTACCGAAAATTTCGGGTTCTTACACATAACAACATAGTAAAGACCATTTACTAAACCGTTATTTGAAAATCGCTTTGTTCTCTATTAGGAGAAGTTGTGTATGAGATACCAAGGTGATTGGTTTTAGTACAAGTGGGAGATTGAAAGACGTGTGTCCTAAATCCAATCATGGATGATGAGTTAGGAGATACTTTGTTCAATCTGATTCAAGTTTGTTTAATTTAATAAAATGGTAATATGTTTTATAACGGGCTTTATCTATTTAAAGTGTTTAAATTAGATGATCCATAGTTTAGAGTAAAGCTTTAATGGATTATGATGAGATCATTATAATGAGACCTTAAAGATGATAACTCTAAACTTAAATAGTTCCTGGTCGTAGGATAATTAACATTTTTACAACCTCTACCTGAAGTTACAATAATAGAACTCACAATTCTATACAAGGTTTAGTAATACAAACCCACTCAAAATAATTCTCACTAATTCAAGCTGCAACTATTCTGCTCACACCGACAGTATCCATCCTGCATCAACTAACTCCAGGGTGGTCTCTCCATCCCCTTGCTCTTGTAACACGAGGCGGATTCGGCAATGTTTTCCTCATGCTGAAATATTTAATAAAGCAAGAATGAGCTAATAGTGCTCAGCAAGAATTCTATTCCAGTTTAAATCTTTAAACCTTATGACTTATAATCATACTCATATACTCTTCGTAATCATTTGGAAATCCTTGGTATCAGTATGATAAACCAAGTCTCAAACATATCTTTTTTTTTAAAATAGATATCAAATATTGGAATCAAGGCTTAAAGCCTATTCATTGATTCAAAATACTATACAGTTCAATATACTGTATATCTCAAATACCTTCTCAACATATATAAGACTAGTATAACATATAAGATGAAGTTACGAGGAAAATTAATATAATGTTTCCGTAACCCAAAATCCACTTATGCATATATAATCTGCGTAAAGTTTTATCAGAGTCATAACTCATAAAATAAAAGATGAAGTTGCAAGAATTTATTGTCACTTCATTTCCAAACACTTTTTGACCTCCTGCCAACACGATTGGTTCTTCACCCCAATACATGTTGCAGGAATATACAAATTGGATGATGAACCAATACTGGAGTTGCTACCGCGCCCACTGTGCCTAACCTTGTTATGATCAGTAGCAGGTCGCACCGCTCAAATAGTTTTCTACATGTAGATGGAAGAATCACGATAGACTGACATTGTCTACCGCCTTTCTGGATCTCCAGGCCCATTTGGGGCAATAAAAGTTGGATGGGTCGGCGCAACTGGACCACGTACACCACTCCTAGTTTAGATGAAATCCATGACTCTGAAACGTAAAGATCGTCCTCCTTTCCCCAAGTGTAACACTTGTTGATACGACTCCACTAAGTAGTTATATCTAGGTTGGAAAGGAAGATTCTCCAATATTTCCCAAGTGATGCTTGTTAATGGATATCGACTTGTTCCATCAAGTTACCCCTCGAGCGTTGAGGTGGTAACACAATATTAGACTTGCAGCAACTAAATTGCTTCGAGAAAATATCTGTCCCCTGACAGTTTTTGAATTGAGAGTTTAAAAAAGAGTAGTAGTCACTTAAATCAGGTTTCCCATATTTTTGAAAGTTGAGCGAGCATTTAAATCCTCTTAAAAGACAGATTTAAATGGAAAAACAATGTTTTGGGAACCTCTTTTTGATTTAAAAATAATTAATAATATTTATTAAATAAGTAAATCTTAAATGAATATTCGAAAATAATATTCATTAAGTAAATCACGATCAAATGAATATTCAGAAATAATATTCATTAAATAAATAAACCTCGAATGAATATTAAATAATTAAACCTCGAATGAATATTTAATAATTAAACCTCGAATGAATAATAAATAATTAAACCTCGAATGAATAATAATATTCATTAAATAATTAAACCTCGAATGAATATTCAAAAATAATATTCATTAAATAAATAAACCTCGAATGAATATTTAAAAATAATATTCATTAAATAAATAAACCTCGAATGAATATTTAAAATAATATACATTAAATAATAAGCCTCAAATGAATATTTAAAATAATATTCATTAAATAATAAACCACAAATGAATATTTAAAATAATATTCATTAAATAATAAACCTCAAATGAATATTTAAAATAATATTCATTAAATAATAAACCTCAAATGAATATTTAAAATAATATTCATTAAGTAAATAAAGACTAAATGAATATTCCAAAATAATACTCATTAAATAAATAATCATAAAACAAGTATCACAATATACTTTCGAAAACCGCTATGCCTTCCATTAGCATATATAACTGAAATAGTATTCAAATAGTATTTCTCGACTGAGATAATACTCAAATAACATTCCTTGAAAGATATAGTAAGCAAATATCATTCTCCGAATGATATCACCTTCGAATAACAATCCTCAAAATACATAGTATTCTGCCGATGGTATCCCTCCGGGTTTCCACGACTATCTACATATCTCAAAATACCGACTCCCGATCTAGAGTCGAAACAATGAACATGCTCTTATCTATAGAGCTACAAGGTATACCGGTTCGTAAGTACATTATCTCAAAGCTCGTATAATATCCAAAAGTCAAATCCATTTCAACAAGAAATAAGATATATCGCAAAACTGTCAAATTTATACATGGCAAAAGCAGTATTATATAGTCAATTGAAAGGCATATGCTATAGCCTATTTGTAATTCGAGGATTCTACTCAACTTAAACAAGAATGTAATAAGTAAATATTAGTTTAGATGTCACAGGAATCTCAAAAGATTATATCTGTCAAAAGAATGAAGATTAAAGTCATCTACAGACTTGAAGTTATTCTACACTGGAAGAAGTTCATTTATTTGATCAAGCCTCAGTGAAGTATTCAAGAAAGTGGATCTATTTAAAGTGACAGAGATTTCAGAAGTGTGACAGGAAACGTATAGGTTACAGGGTTTATTAAAAGGGAAAAGAAGATGGACCACAGCTTTGAAGTCAAAGATGAAGAACCCTCATTGATGTTAGTCGCTCATGAACCAGACAGTACATGAAGTGTCAACGTCAGTCAGTGACAGTTCGTCATTATTTTTAGTGGTTCTAAGAAGTAGTTTTAACTCTCTTTTAATTTATTTAGTAAGATAATTAATTTAATATATGAATTTAATATATTAATTTAATTTATTTAGTAAGATAATTAATTCTTTCAGAATTAATTCATATATTAAATTAATCAATCTAGATTTTAATTAATTAATTTATAAATTAATTCTAAGAATTAATTTATTTATTGAATTATTTAAAGTCATCAATTTTATCTATTTTAATCTATGAATTTATTCGGTTGAATTAATTCATTTATTAAAGTAATTAAAAGTAAATAAATTAAATTGGTTATATTCTATTTTCTGATTATAACTAGTAGTACTATCATATTATTCTAGTAGTACTAACTGTTTTAGTATTATAGATAGTACTACCAATTCAAATGGTAGTACTACCGATAGTACTACTAAGCAAAACAATAGTATTACTAAAATCTAATCATAGTCCTGCCAGTTACTACCGAGAGTACTTCTAAGATAATGGATAGTACTATTACTTTTTGGAAATGTGTTGGCGCGTGGAAGGCATGCTCGGTGACTTGTTTATATACAAGGCATTATAATCAAAAGACAACAACTGGTCATTTTTCAAGACAGAAGACAAAACAAAAGCATTATATCCTTTTCTTCTGCCATTAACGCGAACCAACTGTCCGAGCTTAATTTCTGCAGAGAATTCAATTCTTGATTGTTCTTAAACATTTAATCCATAAGAATTGTATCTCTTGTATTGCTTTGACAATCTAGCGGATTATAATCCCTAGAATTTATCTCGAACTACTTTTTAGTATTCGATCTTTTTATTACAAAAATAGATAAATTCATGTCGAATTTATTCTAGATTTGTTTTAAATAGTTTGAGATTCAAACCTTGTAATCTGTACTGTTTGTGCAACACCCTTCAAGTTTAATATAAATTATATTTAACTTGAATTTTGTTTCATTTCATTCCGCACTTATTTGTTCTTGAATTGTTAAATCACGAACCGAACAAATTCGATAAAACGGTACAGTTTGTATTCAACCCCCCCCCCCCCTTCTACAAACTTATCAGGACCTAACAATTGGTATCAGAGCCTTTTGATTGATATACAAATCAAAGATCCAATTGTTTTGAGATTTTTCTTAAACTCTGAATTTTTATTTTTCCTAAAAATCTCAAAAGATGTCTACTACACAGAAAGTGGGTACAGTCAAAATCCCAATGTTCAGCAAGGAGCATTATCCAATGTGGAAGAAGAAAATGCTCCTATTTCTTAAGGTTGCAAATCCTAAATACATTGATGTGATGAAGAGTGGTCCCAAAATCCCTATGATTATTGAGGAAGAGCTAAAAGTGGATAACATTGTTACTAGGGCTGCTAGGATGTACCCTAAGGATCCCAATGATTTCACTCCTGGTGAAAAAGAGGATGTTACCTTGGATTCCAGTCTACAGCTGATCCTTATTGATTGTCTTGATCCTATCATGCATAATCATGTCCTAAACTGTGATACTGCCAAACACATTTGGGAAACCATAGAGATAATAAATGAGGGGACAGAGGAAGTTAGGGAGAATATGCTGGAAATTCTCACCTCACAATATGAGCATTTCAGATCAAACCCTGGTGAAGGTATCTCTCAGGTTTTTGAGAGATATAACAAATTAATCAATGATCTGAATCTCAATGGGAAGCACTACACCAACAAGGAGATTAACAAGAAGTTCCTTCTTACACTTCCACCTCATTTGGAGCACAAAATATCTGCCATTAGAGAAGCAAGAGATATGAATGAGCTTGCTTTGGAAAGATTGTATGGTGTTCTGAAGACCTATGAGCTGGAGCAGATTCAACAAAGGGAGCTGTATGGAACAGGGAAGATTGTTGGTACCTCTACTGCATTGGCTGCTGAAGTCCCACAGAAACTGGAAGTGAAGGCTGTTCAACCTTCCAGTTCTCACATGAATGTTATTGATGCTGAATATGGATTAACATCCATTGATCAATCTGGTGGTGACTTCTATTCTTTAGAAGAACTTGATCAGCTGGAGGATGGTGACTTGGCTTTGATAGTCAGGAAATTTGGGAAGTTCAGATTCAAGAGGAATCCCAATCTTAAGTTCAGACCCAGATTTCAGAGAGGTGGATCTTCATCTTCAAGTGGCACAAGGGGTGGCTACAAAACTGGAACTGTGGATAGGAGCATAATCAGATGCTACAATTGCAATGAGTTGGGTCACTTTGCTACTGAGTGCAGAAAGCCAAAGCAAGTGACTAGAAACACATTTGATTCTAGCAAGAAGAACAAGATTGGGAAAGCCTATGTTGCTGAGGGAAAGAGTTGGGATGACACTGACAGTGATGAAGAAGCAGGTGAGATTGGGAATCTTGCACTCATGGCAGGAGGAGGCAAACTCTTTGATTCCATGTTATCTTCACCCAACATGTCAGAGGTAACCTTTACTGACGCTGAAATGATTTATCATCTTGGTGGCACCATAAGTTGTGCACGCACTGAAAATGATAGAATAAATCTTTTAAACACAAATCTTGAAAAGGAAATAAAAGATTTAAAACTAGTGCATATCAATCAAGATGAACTTACTAATAAGGTAGCTTTTCTTGAGAATAGGGTTAAATGTTATATTCAACTGGAAACCATTCTCAAAGATCAGATTAGTGAGCTTAAGACCAAAGCTAATGCTTATTTCAGTTCTTGTAAGACTGCTAAAGAAATTCTCAATAAGCAAGTTGTTGGTAATCATGTCAGTATAGGGTATGATTATAATGAGGCTATTGGACTGCTTGGAATTAATTCCCCTTGTAGATACAAATCTGAAGGAAAGGTTGTTCCATATATACTTAAGGGTATTGAAACACCCTTCTGTAGGGAGTCTGAGGCAGAGCCTATGAATGAATACTCTATCATTATTGCTGAGGAGATTCATGAAGAAGATATTGCTTTGGAAGCTGAACAGTCCAAAAAGTGTATATCTGATATTCCAGTCAAAGTTGCTACAACTAAAAAGACTAAATCAGATATCCATAAGTTGGATCAAAACAACTGTAAAACTAACATGCATGCTGTTAATTCTTCTCATAAAGCATGTGGTGTGATTAATTGCATGTCTTGTGCTTTCAATGTTATGTATGCTTATTTTAATAGTAAGCATGTATCTAATGATAAGACTGCTCCACGTCAACATGTTAATAATAAGAAGCATGTTAAAGCAAAGACTACTAGTCCTCCTCAGACTACAGTGGATTCATTTATCCCTAAGCCTACTCAGAAATGTGTTAAGGCTGGCTATAAATGGAAACGCTCTTATGTGAAAGAGGTTGAAGTAGTTTCAGTTAAAAATGTTGTTTTGCCTGACAAAGGCCAATTCTTTAAGTATGCCGGACCCAATCAATTTTGGGCTCCGAAGAAGGTCTAATCAATTTGATATTGCAGGGAGTTAAACAGGTAAACCGTGTTATATGGATTCTTGACAGTGGCTGTTCAAGGCATATGACCGGAGATAGAGCCCTGCTATCAGATTTGGTTGAGAAAGCTGGCCCAGTGCTTACCTTTGGAGATAACAGCAAGGGTATAACTGAGGATATGGCCTATTTGAAATCAAGAAATGTTATCAGTCAATAAGAACATCAATGTTACATTTGATGACACCAAACTCCCTAATATCCAAACAGAAAATCCATCTGAGAAACTAAAGTTTGATGAAATGTCAGATTCAGAATCAGATGATAAGAATCCACCTGAGGTTGTTGCTGGTGATAACAATGATAATGATGATAATGGTGAGAGTGATTGTGGTGGAAACATTGGTAACAATGGAGATACCACTAACATTGGAGAAGAATCACCAAGACAATCTGCCAACAACTCAGGGGGAGGAAATGAAGGGTCAACTAGTCATTCACAACACCATAATGTAGAACAAGGCGAATCATCAATATCAAATCTTCCAAGATAAACAGTTTGGAAAAGAGCTCATCTTTTGAGCTGATTATTGGTGATCCAGGTGTTGAAGTCAGAACTAGAAGTGCTACTCAAAATGAATGTCATTATTCAGGGTTTCTTTCTGAAATGAAACCAGAGAAAATTGAGGAAGCACTGACTGATCCTGATTGGGTGATTGCTATGCAAGATGAACTCAATCAATTTGAACAACAACAAGTTTAGAAGCTGGTACCTAGACCAAAGAACAAGAAAGTAGTTGGTACTCGGTGGGTATTCAGAAATAAATTAGATGAAGATGGCATAATCACAAGAGACAAAGCACATTGACATCAGGTATCATTTTATCCGAGAGCATGTCATGAATGGTACTGTGGAGTTACTCTTTGTACCCACAGAGGAACAAACAAAAGATATTTTCACTAAATCTCTTGATGAATCCATGTTTACCAGATTGGTTGGTAAATTGGTATGTTAAATAGTTTTAGTGATTAACTCTGTTTATTTTTATGTTTGTTCTTAATTAAATTTACAAGTGTTCATTTGTTGTATATATTTTTAAATCACTTGTAAATTTATTTTATCATCTCAATTTTCTCTTATGCATGTTGATTGTAGATTATTGCCATGTCTTGTCTAATTGTTAAGCTTCTTAGTTTGAGTAAGTTAAGATTAATTATTTTCTCTAAAAATATTTTTCTCAAATTTTACAAGTTAAAATTGTAGAGAAATCTATTTTTATTGAAAATCTTTTATTTTAAAATATTCGAATATTCTGTATAGTTATTGCATGTAAATAGTTTCCTGTAAATATTTTTTTTCTTATGTATATATTATTTTATTCTGTATATATATTATTATTTTATTTTTATTTTTATTATTATTATTTATTATCTTTTATTTTCTATTTGTCTTAGTTGTTTTTGTAAATATATTGTATATATTATTTTTGATCTAGCTCTTGCTTAGCTGGAACTTCAGTGCCAAATCCAATTCAGGTATTACTTTCTATCTCTCAATCCACTTCTTCTACTGTTGCTGAACCCAAGTGGTTATAAGGGCTGACCAAGGGATTGTAGATCCACAATCTCTATCCCAGGTCTTAGAGCCAAACAATGAGTCTACAACTTAATTACTTGACCTCTCAGCCTGAACAGAAATCAAATGTTAAATAAAGAAGTATTTTGATTGAAATAGTGAGTGATCCCACAGCTCTGCCTCCTCTAAAGAAATTCAACATATTCTGAGGCATCTGTCAGCCCATCTGTATCCTCTCAATAGGATATGGATTTTGAAATGGCCAATGAACTGTATCTAGAGACATTCTCTCAACAGGATGAATCTATTGAAATTCACCATAGGGCCATGGCACTTTGTACTGAGTCAAACACACTCTCATTACTCACAATGGGAGAAAACAATTTCATTAGATGAAACTCAGGACACAGTGAAAGCAGAGCACCTGTAACTGGTTACAGTGCCTACCATTGTTACGGTAGAAGTGCCTTCATAGGCATCTGAGGGAAAATTTGATTCTTTGCCAAATCAAATAGAATCATTTTCTCCCCTCCCAGAGTGAACACCTCTGGCTCCCTAAGGGATTTTCCACTCGCAGATTTATCTGGAGAAAGTGGAAGGCAACTTGGTCAGTCTATCACTGAAGCAATTCAGATTTCAAATCCAAGTGATTTGATAGACATGATTGAGGATCGGGATTTGCGAACTCCCATTGCACCACCACTGACCTCTCTTGAAGAGGCTAGGGTGAGTTTCAATGCAGGTACTGATCAAAAAGGAGCAAACAGACAGCTAATGTTGAGTGATAAGAGTCAAACACTGAGTGAAACACATGCACGTGAGGTGAGTGATACACTTACAAGAGAAATTCAAGTGAGTGCACACACAGACACATACACTGCAATGTAGTTAGCTCACATAGCTGATCTACAGGAACATCTATTCAAAACCCAGGCTGATAAAGAAATTTTGCAAGCACAAGTGGTTGAACGGTCTTCTTCTTCCACCTCTGTCAACAATCAGCTGGGACTGCTCAAGGAAATATTGAAGACAAATTTACTTCCAAGATCAACTCCATCAACTATCTCAACTCCTACTGGCTTCAGATACTCATAAACTTAAATCTGTAGAGAATTCCTCAACTAAGGGGGAGAAGTTTCTAGAGAATTTTGGAGGAGCTAGTAAAAGGGAGCTGAAAAAGATATAAAAGGTAAATGAGGAGTTTCAGGGAAGTAAAGGAAAGTTAGCTCTGTTTTGTAAATGTTATATGTATAGAGCTTAGGTAAATCAAGACAGGTTCAATGGTATCATATGTTCAGTCTAGAGGAACACCTGTCTTGCATTTATCTTTACTGGTGAAATCTGGAAATGTCATATCTGATCCAGAACTTTCTAGTATTTACTTAGGTTTAAGAGTCTTATCTTTTTCTTGGTTTTAGTTGAGTGATCCTCTAGGTATTTGGTTGTTATTTTCTAACAAACAAATAGGGGGAGATTGAAAGGCATATGCTATAGCCTATTTGTAATTCGAGGATTCTACTCAACTTAAACAAGAATGTAATAAGTAAATATTAGTTTAGATGTCACAGGAATCTCAAAAGATTATATCTGTCAAAAGAATGAAGATTAAAGTCATCTACAGACTTGAAGTTATTCTACACTGGAAGAAGTTCATTTATTTGATCAAGCCTCAGTGAAGTATTCAAGAAAGTGGATCTATTTAAAGTGACAGAGATTTCAGAAGTGTGACAGGAAACGTATAGGTTACAGGGTTTATTAAAAGGGAAAAGAAGATGGACCACAGCTTTGAAGTCAAAGATGAAGAACCCTCATTGATGTTAGTCGCTCATGAACCAGACAGTACATGAAGTGTCAACGTCAGTCAGTGACAGTTCGTCATTATTTTTAGTGGTTCTAAGAAGTAGTTTTAACTCTCTTTTAATTTATTTAGTAAGATAATTAATTTAATCTATGAATTAATTCTGAAAGAATTAATTCATATATTAAATTAATCAATCTAGATTTTAATTAATTAATTTATAAATTAATTCTAAGAATTAATTTATTTATTGAATTATTTAAAGTCATCAATTTTATTTATTTTAATCTATGAATTTATTCGGTTGAATTAATTCATTTATTAAAGTAATTAAAAGTAAATAAATTAAATTGGTTATATTCTATTTTCTGATTATAACTAGTAGTACTATCATATTATTCTAGTAGTACTAACTGTTTTAGTATTATAGATAGTACTACCAATTCAAATGGTAGTACTACCGATAGTACTACTAAGCAAAACAATAGTATTACTAAAATCTAATCATAGTCCTGCCAGTTACTACCGAGAGTACTTCTAAGATAATGGATAGTACTATTACTTTTTGGAAATGTGTTGGCGCGTGGAAGGCATGCTCGGTGACTTGTTTATATACAAGGCATTATAATCAAAAGACAACAACTGGTCATTTTTCAAGACAGAAGACAAAACAAAAGCATTATATCCTTTTCTTCTGCCATTAACGCGAACCAACTGTCCGAGCTTAATTTCTGCAGAGAATTCAATTCTTGATTGTTCTTAAACATTTAATCCATAAGAATTGTATCTCTTGTATTGCTTTGACAATCTAGCGGATTATAATCCCTAGAATTTATCTCGAACTACTTTTTAGTATTCGATCTTTTTATTACAAAAATAGATAAATTCATGTCGAATTTATTCTAGATTTGTTTTAAATAGTTTGAGATTCAAACCTTGTAATCTGTACTGTTTGTGCAACACCCTTCAAGTTTAATATAAATTATATTTAACTTGAATTTTGTTTCATTTCATTCCGCACTTATTTGTTCTTGAATTGTTAAATCACGAACCGAACAAATTCGATAAAACGGTACAGTTTGTATTCAACCCCCCCTTCTACAAACTTATCAGGACCTAACATCAATACTTCAAAGTATAGATTTAGAAACTCGCATGCATCTATCATATGCATATATTTCATCTCAACAATTTTATACCATCACATCTATATACGACGTGAGGTTTGAAAGCATGCATAATACCATATGCATCATCAGAATATTATAACTTAAAATAAAGCATGGAATGAGAAAACTTGCCTGGAAATCCTGAAGTAGCAATAAGTCTCAGGTTGGTCCAGTAATCTAGAATCAACACAAGGTTCAAGATTAATAACTTAAACGCTTTCACCATCCTAAGTATATACTATCTCAAGTACAAAGTCCATTTTCGAGTTAACTCCTTAAGAACTTCTACTGGAGCATGCTCGCTCACGCATTTTTATAAAGTTGAGATTTAATCCTTTTAGCATGAAATCTATTCGAGGGTCTTCCTCAACATACCTATCATGTTATCACAAAGTTTCACATTTTATTATGACCTCTAAGTGGTTCGATCATAGCCTCAAAGTTGACTAAGTGGTATCGTTCGGTTTCGCGAAACATCCTTTACTAAAACACTCGTTTCTCCTAAACCGTAAATCGGATTAACATGATCTTTATACCAAAACGAACCTTGAAACAAGACCTACACTATACTAGGCAGTGGTGACCTTGGACAGAAGGTATTATGTTCGAACATCACAAACAAAACAAGGCTAAGGAAAATCGGGCATTATAACGGCTATTTTTAACGATTCCAAAGTTTAATCATAAAATTTACATAATCAATCCAACCAAATAACCAAGTCAAATCCTCAACATCATTACTAACTCATAATCATCATCAACCAGTCAAAACCAACATCTACTTGCTTATCATCAAATCAACATCAAACTTTCATCAAAATCACCTAATCATCCTCATAATCAAACTAACTAAACTATACTTAAAACTAACCATATAAACCAATTTATAACTAAGGGTTTCAAGAGTTTATACCTTCCTTGATGCTTCATATATACTAAGACCATCTCCAACCAAGGACACCAAAATAGTGTCACTATAACACTATTTTGGTGTCAAAAAGACACCATCCATAAAATGAACTCCAACCAAGGGACACTATAATTGCCACTAAAAGGAATCTTTCACCTATAAAATAGAATATTCTAAAGAATCTTTCACCTATAAAATAGAATTTTCTAACTTTGTTCATTTTTTATATTATAAATAACTTCTTATTTATCATTATGAATTTATGATTTTATTTTTATAATTAAATCTAGTGTGTTGTTTATAATTCATGATTTAAAAAAAAATTGTGAAAGTTTAAAGTAAAAAAAATTTAAAAATAAAATTTAAAAAATTAGAATAAAAAGATACAAAAAAATATTTTAGAATTAATATGAGTTAAGAAGAAAAAGAAGTTTCAATTGATAAAATCTTAAGTTAAAATTTATAAAAACAATTAACTTTAGTAGGACATAGATGGAAGAAATTTGTTTTGTTAACAAACATAGGGGTATTGTTGGAATTTTGAAAGTCACCAAATTTGGTGTCCATGGATCACCAAATGTACTTTTGTCACCAAATTTGGTAACCCAAAACTCATTTGGTGACCTTGGGTCACTATTTTAGTGTCCTATTGGAGTTGCTTTGACACTATACCTATCACTATTATAGTGATTTAGTGTCCCATTGGAGTTGCTCTAACAATAGTTTATAATCCTTCCTTGAGCTTTGAACAAACCTCAACAAGCTTAATCCTTAAGAAACAAAATCAAGAATCATGAAAAGTTACTATTCATCCTCATCTTGTAAAATCCATAACAAATCGAAAACTAAGAGTTCGGTGCTAAGATTTTTACCAGACCTTGTACTCTTCATAAGATTTCTTTTGTGTTATATATCTCCAAATTCTAAGCTTCCTAGCTAGGGTTTTGAGCCCCATCTTTCCGCTGGACAGAAACTGGACAGCTTGGGTTCTCCAAATTGGGGAAGGGATTTGGCTAGGCTACACTCCTTTTTTGCCTATGAAATTTTGAACGAATGTTATCCATGGAGTGGAAAAGCTATGGTTAAAATTTGGTGATTTTAGGACAAGTAGATTTGGAGTTATGAATTTTTCTTTGCTCCTTATGCAAGCTGAGCAGAAATCTGGAATGGAAATGGGGAGAGTTTTCTTTTAATTTTTCTTGCCTTGGTTGATTAATAAAAGATGAGATATTTTTATGGTCAAGTGGTGAGTCATCACCTCATTTTCTCATCTTTTGACACTTGTCCAACATGCATTCGCTTAGATAAAGTAGTTTTACTGGTTTGCTTTACTGGTTTGTTTTACTGGTTTGTTTTCCTTTCACATGGATGATCCAAATGTTGCATTCCTCCAATTAATCTTGTTACATGTTACTTCCATGCCTATATTTAATCCCGTAAGTGTCGCGTTGTTCCGTCGCCACTTAATCTCGTATAATGTTCGCAGGGTTTCTTAAGGGTTCTATCGAAGTAGTTTACCGTAAACGTTCTCGATATCTCTAATTCTTTTATTAAATCCATATCCATGGAATTGATAATTTAAATCCTCCAATACTTTCAAATAACAATTAATCCGTCCGTTATTGGTGAAATTTCAGAGAAAACAGAAATGCTATTTTTCCGATTCTGACAGCTTTTGCATTCCTTCATTTACATCGCATATCACTAATACGACTTCGAAAGTTCATTATATCGCCCCGTATATAGGGTGGTCTGAAAATATTTTTCGGTTCAGAAATTTACTATTCATCAAAATAAAATAAAAAAAATAAAAAATAAATTTTTTTTTAATTAAGTCCAAAATTTGGGGTTATTACAGTCATTTAGGTATCTTCCTGGAGAAAGTATAACTCAGGTCTTTGAGAAATATACTAAGCTTCTTAATGAATTGGCAATGAAAGGGAAGACCTATCCACTGAGAGAAACAAACAGGAAGTTCATGATGACGCTGCCCCATCATGTAAAACACAAGTCCTCATCCATAAGGGAAAGAATAGACTTCATTAAGATGTCATTAGAGATGATCTATGGCAAGCTGAAGACTTATGAGATGGAGCAAGAACAACGATTGATAATCTACGAACCAGGGACAGTGGATAACAAGCACAATGCACTTGTGAGATCAGCAGCACTTGTAGTGGATGAACCAACAACTTCTGATATTCAGGTTCAAACCCCTAGAGCTGGAAATGAGGTGATTATAGAAGCTGAAATGGATTCTGTGAATCTGGGTGTTGATGAAAGTGATTACTACACCCTAGAAGAGCTTGAGCCAATGGAAGACAAAACCATGGCGCACTTAGCTGCAAAGTTTAGCCACATTCGTTTCAAGAGAAACCCTAAGTACAAGTTCAAGGGCTCAACCAACAGATTCCAGAAGAGTAAGTATTCACCTGGTACAGGCTTTAAGGGAGGCTACAAGCTAGCTCGATTGACAGAAGCAAATCAAGATGCTACAACTGCAATGAGTTAGGGCATTTCGCCACTGAATGCCGGAAGCCTCGTCAAGCAAGAGACAAGAAAGATGTCTATGAAAAGAAAGACTCTTATGAGGATTTGAAGAAGGAGAATGCCAAGCTGAAACAGCAACTGGAGGCATTGTCTGGAAAGTAGAAAGGGAAAGCTTATATAGCAGAGGGAAAACACTGGGATGATATTGATTCGAATGAAGAGGAAGAGTATGTAAATGTTGCCCTAATGGCTGACTATTTAGAGGAATCACCACAATTATCTCAGGTACCTATCTTAACAACAATTGACATGTCTAATTCTGAGTACAAGAAAACTGTGCAAGATCTTAGTGTAGAATTGTTTAATGTACACACAAGCATGCTAGCATCAGAATGGAAATGCTAAACTAGTTCTTAAGATTAAAAATCTAGAATCTAAGAATGAAGAACTAGAGCTTGTAGCTGTCACATTAGAAGATCTTAAGCAAAAGAATGTGTACTTAGAGAACAAGGTCAAGTGTAATGATGAGATAGAGACTATCCTCAAGAAGCAGATTTCAGAGTTAGATTTGAATCTGAATGCTTTTAAGAATTCCGCCCTAATTGCTAAGGATATCATTGATACTCAGACCATAGGGAACAAGACTGCTATAGGACTTGACTACACCAAAAAGGCTGGGAAAAAGATTTTGGAATTTCCTGTGACATCTACTGTTGTCAGGAAGAATATTCTACACATTCTTAAGAATGTGGTCAGTCCAGTCTTTGTCAAGCCCTTCTCAGAACCTTTTCATGAGGATGACTTATACATAAGACAAGAATTGATTGAGGAGGATTTATTGAAGGAAAAAGAGGTAAAGACTAAGTTGACTAGGAAATCAGTAAAAACTGAAATACCTAAAACTGAAGTAGGTGACTTAGTTAGCAAGGCTAAAAAGAACAGGAATGGGATAAATAATGTTGTTAATCAGAATATTGTTTCTTCTTCTCCCATTGCATCTAGGAAGTTGTGCACTATTTGTAATTCTGCTGGACACCTTACACATGCATGTAAAAAGGTTAAAGTAGAAACTGCTGATACTTCTGCAATGCATAACATGTCTGACATGCCTGATCTTCATGAACCCTGTGGAAAGAAAGAGTGTTTTTTATGTACATACAACATTATGCATGCTTATTTTAAGTTGATGAATGCATCTGGTAGCAATAGCACTGATGATGTCAAACCCACAGAAAGCATGAATGTCAAATAAGTTAAGACTAACTTGAATGTTACTCCTGTTAAAGTATCTAAACCTTCAGGACCCAAACAAGTTTGGGTACCAAAGTCCGCTTAATCAATCTATGATTGCAGGGTAAGGTTAAAAGCTCAAAGGTCGTGTGGATTCTGGATAGTGGTTGTTCTAGACACATGACAGGTGAAGAGTCCCTGCTTACAGAGGTGGTTAAGAAGACCGGCCCGATTGTAACCTTTGGAGATGACAACAAAGGATTCACTACGGGATATGGTAAATTGAAAATTGGGAATGTCATCATTGAAAACATATCTCTTGTTGAAGGATTGAAGCACAATCTTCTAAGTATTAGTCAGTTCTGTGATAAAGGCTACAATGTAGATTTCAGAAAGGACAAGTGCTTGATCACCAACAGGAAGGATGAGAAGCTTGCTCTACTGGGAGTAATAAAAGGAAATTTGTTTATAGCTGACTTAAGTTCTACCAGTGAAGGAGAAGTTACATGTTTCTACAGTAAGGCATCTTCAGAACAAAGTTGGCTATGGCATAAGAAGCTCTCACATTTGAACTTCAAAACTATGAACTCTTTGGTAAAGAGAGAGTTAGTAAGAGGGTTGCCCCTGATGGAATTCAATCAGGAGGGACTATGTGAAGCATGTGAAAAAAGGGAAGTCGAAGAAAGCATCACATAGAAGCAAAGGAATGACAAGCATTGCTGAACCATTACAGCTGATTCATATGGATTTATTTGGTCCAGTCAATGTTATGTCACTTTCAAGAAAAAGATATGCATTGGTGATGGTGGATGACTACTCCAAGTACACGTGGGTGTTGTTCTTACAATCAAAGGATGAAGAAAAACAACTAATCATTGATCACATCAAGAAGATAGAAGTGGAAGCTAAGCTACCTATGCGGACAATCAGATCAGACAATGGAACTGAATTCAAGAATGCAGTTCTTAATGATTTCTGCTCAGAGAAAGGAATATCAAGACAGTATTCAGCACCAAGAACTCCTCAACAGAATGGAGTAGTGGAAAGGAAGAACAGGACCTTGGTTGAAGCAGCAAGGACCATGTTAAATGAATCAAAACTTCCCACTTACTTTTGGGCTGAAGCAGTGAATACAGCTTGCTACACTCAGAATCGAACCCTGATTAACAAAGATCATGAAAAGACTCCGTATGAGTTAATGGCCAACAAGAAACCAACACTGAAGTACTTTCATGTGTTTGGTGCAAAGTGCTTTGTACTTAAAGATGGAGAACATCTAGGCAAGTTTGATGCCAAAGCAGATGAAGGCATTTTTATGGGCTATTCTCTGGAATCTAAGGCTTACAGCGTGTATGTGATTGAAGATAAGAAGGTGTTGGAAAGTTTTAATGTAACATTTGACGACACCAAAAGACCAGGCCTGCAAACTAGAGAGAACTCTGAATCCTTGGTATTTGAAAATCTATCAGGAGATCTCTCTGACATTGAAGAAGAACCTGAAGTTGTTACAGTTATTAATAATAATGATAATGATAATGATTCTGGACCAAGTGGTGATAGTGGTGGAAATACTCAAACTACTACTGGATCCACTAGTCAATCAACAGGGTCAACAGATCATACCGTCAACAACTCAGGGGGAGCAGGAGAAGGATCAAATAGTCACACTCCACAACATCTAGAACAAGGAGAATCATCAAGATCGCATCTGCCAAGACAAAGGGTATGGAATAGAGATCATCCCTTTCACTTGATCATTGGTGATCCAGATTCAGGAGTGAGAACTATGAGGACATCACAAAATGAATGTCACTATTCTGGGTTTCTTTCAGAAACAGAACCTAAGAAAGTTGAAGATGCCCTAGATGATCCAGATTGGGTGATTGCAATGCAAGAGGAACTCAATCAGTTTGAAAGGCAGAAAGTTTGGAAGCTGGTACCCAGGCCTAAAGGAAAATCTGTTATAGGAACAAGATGGGTATTCAGAAATAAGTTGGACGAAGATGGCATTGTAACGAGAAACAAAGCCAGACTGGTTGCTAAAGGTTACTCTCAAGAAGAGGGTATAGATTATAATGAAACCTATGCACCAGTAGGAAGACTTGAGGCCATCAGAATGTTTCTGGCATTCGCAGCACATTCCAATTACAAGGTATATCAAATGGATGTGAAGAGTGCTTTTCTGAACGGGGAGTTTGAAGAAGAAGTGTATGTGGAACAACCTCCAGGGTTTGAGGATTCAAAACTGGCAGACTTTGTGTACTTTCTATTCAAAGCTCTCTATGGACTCAAACAAGCTCCAAGGACATGGTATGACACTCTCTCTGAATTCTTACTTGAAAATGACTTTACAAGAGGTGTCGTAGACAAAACTCTCTTTTACAAAAAGCATAAAAATGATTTGATATTGGTGTAAGTATATGTTGATGACATAATATTTGGTTCTACTAATGATGATCTATGCAAGAGATTTGCTAAGTTAATGCAGAGTCGATATGAAATGAGCATGATGGATGAATTGTCATTCTTCCTTGGACTGCAAGTGTATCAAAGGCAAGATGGTATATTCATTTGTCATTCCAAGTACATCAAAGATCTTCTGAAGAAGTATCAAATGGAAGACTCATCTACAGCAAAGACTCCAATGCCAACTGCCACTAAGCTTGATAAAGATGAAACTGGTAAGAAGGTTGACATCACAGGCTACAGAGGTATGATAGGCTCATTACTTTATCTCACTGCAAGTAGACCAGATATAATGTTTGCAACATGCTTGTGTGCTAAGTTTCAGTCTGATCCTAAAGAATCTCATCTAATAGATGTTAAGCGAATATTTAGATATCTTAAGGGGACCCCAAATCTTGGAATTTGGTACCCTAAAGATACATGATTTGATCTTATTGGATATACAGACTCATATTTTGCAGGTTGTAAGATTGATCGGAAGAGTACTTCAGGAAGCTTTCAGTTTCTTGGAAGAAGGTTAGTTTCCTGGTATAGCAAGAAGCAGCATTCAGTGTCCACATCAACAGCTGAGGCTGAATATATTGCTGCTGGTAGCTGCTGTGCTCAAATCTTGTGGATGAGAAACCAACTCCGTGACTATGGGCTTTTGTTGACAAAGATTCCAATATTTTGCGACAACACAAGTGCCATAGCAATCTCCAACAACCCAGTGCAACACTCGAGGATGAAGCACATTGACATCAGGTATCATTTTATCCGAGAGCATGTCATGAATGGAACTGTGGATTTACATTTTGTACCCACAGAGGAACAAATTGCAGACATCTTCACTAAACCGCTTGATGAATCCACTTTTTCTAAATTGGTTGGTGAACTTGGGATGTTAAATCTTTCTAATTGATTTTGATTAGAAGTCAGTAACTGCAAGATAGTCCTAGTGAATACATGAGTTTAAGAATTTTCATATCCTTAGGACTCGTGAATTTATTTTCTGGAGCAATTCTCGTAGTTAGGATTATTGTACTAATTTTTTGTCAGAATTATGGATGATATATCTTCTGGCATTTAATTGGTTATTAATTCTAAAATTATTTAGGTGCTAATATTTGTTCTAAATATTTAAGCATCTATTTAATTCGAATTAATTTACTTTGTTTTAAACATTGTAGATTAATGCAGCATAATTTATTGGATTTTAATTGGTTAATATCATTTAATGATATTTAGTCGATTTTATTCTAAGAAAATTATGAATTTTCGGTTAACCTTGATTTTGGTAAATTTTGAAAAAGATTAATCAGATTATAAGTTGACAGAAAAACAAAGGTTTGATTTTTGAAACAAGAACAGGTTTTAAAAATTGAATCAGAAGCAAAAACCATCGAATTTAGAAAATTCGATAGTTTTTCTAAGTACTAAATGAAAACCATCGAAGTCAAAATTCGATAGTTTTTTAAAGGGAAAATAAAAACCATCGAAAACACATTTCGATAGTTTTTTAAATCAAGTTGAAAAAATATCGAAGGAATTTAATTTAATTTATAATTGAATTCTCGATAGATTTTCCAAAAACTGTGTTTAATAGATTTTGGTTAAAACAGAAAAGTCTTCGATAGTTTTTTCTTAAAGGTCGGTTTAAATTCCAGAATTTAAACACTTCGATAGTTTTTCAAAAACCATCGAAGTGTTTTTGACCTTTATGCCCCTAGGATAAAAACTATCGACAGTACTAATAAAATCCATCGAACATGGAAGGACAATTTTGCCCCTGAATGTTTCAAAAAGTATAAAACAATGCCTTAGTTGTTTTTCTTTTCATTTTTCACAGATCTGAGAACTAAGCTCTCGTTTATTACTTACAATATATATACACAAACAAGATCACAAACTTCGACAGATTCTCAAGGATTTTAACCGAGCAAACTGATTATTTACCACAGTAATTTCATATAATAGTGAAACTTTGTGTGTTAGTAGTCAATTAAGGTTCTCTGTTCTTGTTTTAAAAGAAACCATCTAAGTGATTGTTGTGGATGTTAGATATAATTGCTAATGTTTGTTTATCAGTGTTTAAGCAACAGGTACTGACAAGAGTTTATCAGAAGCCAGTCAGAGTTTAGTTAAACTCTGACAGGGTGAAGAGTTTAATTGAAGCCGGTCAGAGTTTATTTAAAGTCTGACAGGGTGATAGTTGAATTAGCTGTCGGTGCTGAATTGAAGATTCTAGAAGCAATATATTCTGAAGATGGAAAGAAGCAGAATATATTGATACAGCTAAGGAAACGGAATAGAAGACTGAAGCAATCCTTAATTGATATAAATTGTATAGCTGATTTATAGGAATATCAATTAGATAAGGATTGTATGTAGCTGTGTACTATATAAACACAGATAGGTTATCCCTAGAAGGGACACGCGAATATTGATATATTATTCTTGTAACCTAGAAGCTCTTTGTGATTCATTAACATCATAAAGAGAGAAGCTGTTAATATAAATACAGTTTATTGATTCATAAACAGTGTTCTTAATTATTGTTATTCTCATACATACTTGATTATATTGTGTATTCGGCCTAACAATTGGTATCAGAGCCAAGGCTGTTTAATATATACAGTTTTACGATTCAAACACAGTATTAATCATGTCTGAAGAAAATCAAACTGCTCCTAAGGCTGAACAGGTTAAGCCCAATTCTGTGAGTCGATATGAAACAATCAGGGTTCCAATTCTCAGGCCAGTAGAGTATCCGATTTGGAAGGTGAAGATGACCATGTTTCTGGAGGCTACAGATCCAGAATACCTTGACAGAATTAATGATGGTCCTCATATGCCAATTAAATTGTCCCCTGTTGTTGATGGTCAAGCACAAAAGACTGTTCCAAAGGAAAAGAAAGATATGACTCCTGAGGATATCTCATCAATTGCAAAGGATGCAAAGGTTAGACATCTTCTACAGAGTGCTTTAGATAATGTAATGTCTAACAGAGTAATTGGCTGCAAAACTGCCAAAGAGATATGGGATGCTTTAGAAGTCAGATGCCAGGGAACAGGTGCTATTAAGAAGAACAGAAAAACAATACTCACACAGGAGTATGAGCACTTTGATTCAAGAACTAATGAAACCTTGACTGAGACTTATGACAGATTTTGCAAACTGTTGAACGATCTGTCTCTGGTAGATAAGGAATATGAACTTGAAGAGTCCAATCTCAAGTTTCTGTTATCTCTACCTGAAAAGTGGGATTTAAAGGCAACAACAATCAGAGATAATTATGATCTTGCTGATACAGATCTTGATGAGATCTATGGATTGTTAAAGACTCATGAACTTGAGATAGAACAAAGAAACAGGAGGTCCAGCAAGAAGACAAAATCTGTTGCTCTCAAAGTTGAGGAGAAGCCCATCAAGAAGGAATCATCAAGGAAGAAAGCCAAGGGAAAGGCTTTAGTTATTAAATCTGAGAGTGAGTCATCAAACTCTGATGATGACTCAAACTCTGATGAAGCTTCTGACTCTGAGGATGATGAAGAGGAGTTGATGCAAATGGCTGCATTGATGGTGAAGACCTTTAAGAAGATGGGATTCAAGAACTTCAAGAAAGGAAAGAGATTCTCAAGGAAAGATTCAAACTCTGAAAGGAGAAGTTTCAGAAAGTCTGATGGAAAGGAGACCAAGTCTAGCAAGAAGGATAAATCTCAAATCCAGTGCTACAAGTGTAAGGAGATGGGTCATTATGCTCCAGAGTGCAAGAAAGGCAAATCTGAGAAAGCACTCATCTCTAAAGGCAGAGACTGGGCAGATACTTCAGACTCTGATGATGGAGAAAACTATGCTCTTATGGCAACTGTCAGAGATGAGACTGAATCTTCTGAAAATAAGGTACCCCTAACTACTTATGCTTATGATACTGATAATATATCTGAGTTAAGAGTATATCTGAAAAGTGTTCATGTTAGTTATAGGGATCAAACTTTAGAGAATGAGAGGATTAAATCTGAGAATCTTAGTCTTAAAGAAAGAAACAAGTTGTTAGGAATATGTTGTTCTTGATGATAAGCATAAAACACTTAGTAGAATTTGTGTAAAGTCAATTTTGTAGCTGTCAACGAAATAGCATGCTTAGCAGTGTTTCGTTGACAGGAAGCTCATCAACGAAATGAGTGTTGTAGCAATTGCATTGTACAATACTTCACAGTATGATAGGCATTCTATTCTATGTTTTAGATAGGTTTTCTAAGTCATGTTGACTATGTACTAGATAGGCAAAATAGGTTGGTTAATTGTAAATATGTTATGCCTTGTAATTCTGCCTAAGTGAAGACATGTCAACGGTATGAAGATTACTCTGTCAACGGTATGGAGTTTACCCATCAACGAAACGAGGGAAACACCATCAACGGAATGAAGAATGAAGCTATCAACGAAACACATCTCCTTGCTATCAACGAATCAATGTTGCTTTTTGAACAGTTGACAAAGTGATAGTGACAGTTTACTGAACAGATCTAAAAGGAGATATGGAAGTGTACTTTGCATTGGAAACCATCAAAGTGGTTACTGGAAATAAGGAAACATTCTAGATTTCCAATAAGGTTCTTGGGAATGATTATAATGAGCATAAAGACAAAAGCAAAGATCTCCAAGGACCATTGGACAAAAGGAATGAAAAGCAAGCTACTGATGGTTACTTCTATTATTCTTTAGTTTAACCAAATGTAGAATTGTAAACTTGGGATTTATAACCAAGTGTAGCAGTCACTTTAGAAAGAGAGAAGAAAAACAAATAGATTGTATTAGCTATCTTTGAGAGCATTTCTTCTCTACAACATTGTAACTGAGCAGCTGTGTACATTTGTATCACAGATTATTTCCGCAATAAAAACACTTCAGTTGGATCATCAAACAATCCAACTGAATTATTTATATCTTGTGTTTTTATTTATTCAGTTCAGTTTAATTTCATAAAGTGTTTAGTTTCAAGGAAATATCAAGAATTGTATTCAACCCCCCCCTTCTACAATTCTGTTAGGTCATTTGGGAATAACAATTGGTATCAGAGCGAGCTTCTAA
This sequence comes from Heracleum sosnowskyi, assembly GCA_030848705.1. Classification (NCBI taxonomy): domain Eukaryota; kingdom Viridiplantae; phylum Streptophyta; class Magnoliopsida; order Apiales; family Apiaceae; genus Heracleum; species Heracleum sosnowskyi. The sequence continues at coordinate 36,105,095 of CM061242.1, forward strand.
CATACAAGAAGTTTAAAGATCAAGACCAAAAACAGAAACCATGGTGAAGAAGGATGCAGGTGTGAAGATACCAGTTCTTGATAAAGACAATTACTTTCACTGGAAAGTAAAGATGCATTTACATCTCATGTCTATGGATGAGAGGTATGTAGACTGCATTGAGAAAGGTCCACACGTTCCCATGAAGCTTGACTCTAGAGTTGGACTGCCAGATGATGCACCTGATGTAGAGATTCCAAAAACTGTCTCAGAATGGACTGTTGAAGATATTGCAGAAGTTCATAAAGACAAAAGGACCATGAACATTCTGTTTAATGGTTTGGAGCAAGAGATGTTTGACAATGTTATCAACTGTACAACCTCTAAGGAAGTATGGGATACTGTTAGAACACTCTGTGAAGGAACTGAGCAAGTCAGGGAAAATAAAATGCAACTCCTTATACAACAATATGAGCATTTTCATTTTAAAGCCGGTGAAACCCTAAATGACACGTTCAGTAGGTTTCAAAAGCTTTTGAATGGATTAAAGTTGTATGGGAGGATCTATCAAACCAAGGATTCAAACCTTAAATTTCTTAGAGCTCTTCCAAAAGAATGGAAGCCTATGACTGTTTCTCTCAGAAACACTCAAGAGTACAAAGACTACACTCTTGAAAGGCTTTATGGAACCTTGAAGACTTATGAGCTGGAAATGGAGCAAGATGAAGAAATTGAAAAGGTACAGAAGAAGGGTGGATCTATTGCATTGATTGCATCAGTGAACCAACTTGAAGATGACAATAAAGAAGCTGCAAAGGCCACAACTAGTCGATCTAGTTGTAGGAGTGATGTTAGCAAGGGTAAAGACAAGATGACAGAAGAAGAAGAATCAGAACCAGCCAACTTGGAGGACTTAGATGAGATTGATGAACACATTGCTTTTCTGTCTAGAAAATTCTCTAAGTTCAAGTTCAAAAGAAACTCAGAAGCAAGGCCACCAAGAAGAGACTTTCAACCTAGCAAAACAAACTGGATTGAAAAGTCTAAGTCAAAATGTTTCAATTGTGGAATGCTTGGTCACTTTGCTGGAGACTGCAGAAAGCCCAAGGTTGAGAAGGGCAACAGGAAATTTGAGCCTGTTGATTATAAAAAGAAATACTTTGAACTTCTCAAACAAAAAGAAAAGGCGTTCATGTCTCAGGAGTATGATTGGGCTGGTAATGGTGAAGATTCTGATGATGATGTTGAGTATGTCAACTTGGCTCTTATGGCTGACAATCATGAGCAGGAAGCAAGTTCCTCAAGCAACCAGGTAACAATTACTAATCTTTCTGAGCTTTCTAAAGAGGAATGCGACAATGCAGTAAATGAAATGTCTACTGTATTATATAATTTGCGTGTTACTCTTAAATCACTTACTAAAGAGAATTCAAGAATAAAAGAGACCAATCTGCTCTTAAGTGATAGGAATGCAATGTTAGAAGCACAGCTCATTGAATTTGAGAAAATGAGATGTGTTAGTAGGGATGCTAAGAAGGAACTTGAGAACGTGTTACAAAGGGAAGAAATTCTTAGAACACAACTTGAGATAGAACAAAGTGTGATTGCAAAATGGAAGGATGCCAGGAATGTTGCTACCAACATAATTAATGTTCAAGGCGTGGAATCCTTCTGTGAGCAATCATGGGAAAGGAACAAAGAGAAGCTAGGGTATGTTGGTGAAACCTTAGAATCAGGAACAGAGTCAACAAACAACAATGATCATTTGTTGAAGGTTGATATGTCAACGGAATGCAATGTTCCGTTGACACATGAACCATCAACCGATCAGGCTGTTTCGTTGACAGACAAAAGAAAAGATAAACTCACTAGACTTAATGACAAGTATGGTCCTGTCACCAAGAACTTTGTTCAAGGTGAGTCTAGTATTTTAAAGAAAATTGAGAAGCCTGTTGAGAGAGCTAATGTAGGTCACTTGTCTAACAAGCAATTGAAAGACAAGGTAGAGAAAGTTCATAATGAGGCTAAGGGAAATAAAAAGAATAACAGGAATGGCAAAGTAGGAATTAACAAACACAACAATTACACACCTGATAAATATGCTCCTAGAAAGACATGTGTTAATTGTGGAAGTGTTAGTCATTTGTCTACTAACTGCAAATCTGTTAAGAAAACTCCTAATATGAGAATGCCCAAGCCTGCAATGAACAGTTCCATGCCTACAATGCCTGTTATGTCTAACATGTTTGCTCCATATGCACAATTTCAGAATCCATATGCTAGCATGCCATTTGTGTCTAATCCTTACATGAATATGTTTAACATGCCACAAATGCCATGGAACATGAATAACATGATTGTTCCTCCAACTATGCATGCTATGAATGAAAATATGAGCAACCCTCAGAAATCAACACCAAGGGTAAAGATTGATTTGAATCAATCTGAGCCCAAAGTGAAAAATGGTACAAAAGGGAATGCAAAGGCTAACAAGACAGGACCCAAGGAAACATGGGTACCAAAATCGACTTGATTTGGTTTTATTGTGTGCAGGGAGACAAAAGGAATCTTTGGTACTTGGATAGTGGTTGTTCAAGACACATGACTGGTGATTCTACCCTGCTCACAGAGTTTCAGGAAAGAGCTGGCCCTTGTATTGCTTTTGGAGATGACAGCAAAGGCTACACAAAGGGATATGGCTTGATTTCAAAAGAGAATGTCATCATAGATGAGGTTGCATTGGTGGATGGTCTTAAGCACAACTTGCTTAGTATCAGCCAACTTTGTGACAAAGGATTTTTAGTTACTTTTTCTAGAGAAGCCTGTGTTGTTTCTAAAGGAGGAAACAACAATGTGGTAATGACTGGATTCAGAAGGGGGAATGTGTACATTGCTGACTTTAGTAGCACAAGTTCAGACACCATCACTTGTCTTTTCAGCAAGGCAAGCAAGGATGAAAGTTGGTTATGGCACAAGAAGTTATCCCATCTGAATTTCAAAGTTATGAATGATTTGGTGAGGAAAGATCTTGCTAGAGGAATGCCACAGGTGGAGTTCTCCAAGGATGGTTTGTGTGATGCCTGTCAAAAGGGAAAACAGAAGAAGGCATCATTCAAAAGCAAGACAGAGTCATCAATTGTCCAGCAGCTTGAATTGCTTCATATGGACCTATTTGGCCCTGTAAATGTTATGTCCATCTCAAAGAAGAAATACTGTCTTGTGATTGTTGATGATTTTTCTAGATTTACATGGACTTTCTTTTTGCACTCTAAAGATGAGGCAAGTGAAATCATTATCAATCACATCAAGATGGTAAGCAATCATCCTGATTTCAAAGTAAGAAGGATTAGGAGTGACAATGGGACAGAATTCAAGAATTCAAGCATGAAGGTGTTCTGTGAAGAAAATGGTATTTTGCATGAGTTTTCAGCAGCAAGAACACCACAGCAAAATGGTGTAGTGGAAAGGAAAAACAGAACACTTATTGAAGCTGCAAGGACAATGCTAGATGAATCAAAGTTACCTACATATTTTTGGGCTGAGGCAGTTAACACAGCTTGCTTTACTCAAAATATTTCTTTGATTAATCAGGCCAAAGGAATGACCCCTTATCAGTTACTCAAAAGAAAGAAGCCACTATTGGATTTTCTTCATGTCTTTGGATGCAAGTGCTTTGTTCTGAGAAATCAAGCTGAGCATTTGGGGAAATTTGAAGCAAAGGCAGATGAAGCAATATTTGTGGGATATGCAGCAGGGAAAGCTTACAGGGTCTATAATCTCAGAATCAACATTGTTATGGAATCTGTACATGTTGTTTTTGATGATCTCAAAATCCAAGGTCTCTGTGATGAAGGTTTCCATGAAAGTCTTTCTTTTGAAAATAAGGAAGGAGATCAAGTGAATCATGATAAGGCTACTGAGAAACAGCCTAAAGTTGTTGTATCTAGCACAGATGAAAGCAGCAGTGAAGATGAAATTGCTGCATTAAGGTTAAAAAGGATAGCAGCTAGCAGACCAAATGGTCATTTCGTTGACAGTCATGATGGTGGATTCGTTGACAGTCAGAATGAGCGTTTCGTTGACAGCCAAAACGGTTATACCGTTGATAGTCATAGGAATACTTCTAGAAGTGATCACTTAGGGACAACAAACTCAGGGGGAGTTTCTCAAGGACAAATATCCAATCAAGGCAATCATGATCATGAAGCTACGTCTTCAAGAGCAAATCTACCTCCCTCAAGGAAATGGACTAAAGATCATCCCTTTGAACTTATTATAGGGGATGTCTCTTCAAAAGTCCAAACTAGAAGAGCAACTCAAGAAGAATGTCTATATAGTAGCTTTCTGTCTCAAGATGAGCCAAAGAAAGTTGAGGATGCACTTCTAGATCCAGATTGGGTTTTAGCCATGCAAGAAGCGCTAAACCAATTTGAGAGAAACAATGTTTGGAAGCTGGTGCCCAGGCCTAATGACAGGAGTGTTATAGGCACAAAGTGGGTGTTCAGAAACAAGATGGATGAAAATGGCATAGTCACAAGGAACAAAGCTAGATTGGTTGCAAAAGGCTATTCACAGGAAGAAGGAATTGATTTTGATGAAACCTTTGCTCCTGTTGCAAGACTAGAAGCAATAAGGATTTTCCTAGCCTATGCAGCCCATGCCAATTTCAAGGTCTATCAAATGGATGTGAAGAGTGCTTTTCTGAATGGGGAATTGGAAGAGGAGGTGTATGTAAGTCAACCTCCTGGTTTTGAAGATGATGATTTTCCAGACTATGTGTACTTCCTTCTCAAAGCACTCTATGGTTTGAAACAAGCACCTAGAGCCTGGTATGACACTCTCTCACAGTTCCTCCTTGAGAATCATTTCACTAGAGGTACTGTAGATAAAACTCTTTTTCACAGGGTTGTAAATGGCTCTACTTTACTTGTTCAAATTTATGTAGATGATATAATCTTTGGGTCTACAGATGTGAAACTTTGTCAAAAGTTTGCCAAGCTTATGCAAAGTAAGTATGAAATGAGCATGATGGGAGAATTAACTTACTTTCTTGGTCTTCAAGTAAAGCAAGTTAATGAAGGCATTTTCATTAGTCAAACAAAATACATTCATGATTTATTAAAGAAGTTTAACCTAATGGAATGCTCTCCTGCCAAAACTCCCATGCCTACTGCCACCAAACTTGAATTGAATACTAAGGAAAAATCTGTGGACATTTCAAGTTACAGAGGCATGGTAGGCTCACTTTTATATTTAACAGCTAGTAGACCTGATATTATGTTTGCTACATGTCTATGTGCTAGATTTCAGGCTGATCCTAGAGAATCCCATTTAGTTGCTATTAAAAGAATTTTCAGATATCTCAAAGGAACACCAAACCTTGGCATTTGGTATCCTAGAGAATCTGGTTTTGAACTAATTGGTTATTCAGATGCAGATTTTGCAGGATGTAAAATTGACAGGAAAAGTACAACTGGAACCTGTCAATTCCTAGGAAACAAGCTTGTGTCATGGTTCAGCAAGAAACAAAACTCAGTTTCTACCTCCACAGCTGAGGCTGAGTATATTGCAGCTGGAAGTTGTTGTGCACAGATTTTATGGATGAAAAACCAACTACTTGATTATGGATTAAGAGTTGAGAAAATTCCTATTTTCTGTGACAACACTAGTGCCATTGCCATTACTGAGAATCCAGTGCAGCATTCAAGGACCAAGCACATTGACATCAAGTACCATTTCATTAGAGAACATGTTATGAATGGTACTGTGGAGTTACATTTTGTTCCAAGTGAACAACAACTTGCAGACATCTTTACCAAGCCACTTGATGAATCAACATTCTCAAGATTAGTAAGTGAGCTAGGTATGCTAAATTTCTCTTAATTATTTTTGAGATATTTGCAAGTCAAAATGCAGCCAGAAATTTGCTATGTTTTTCTGTGAAGGAATTTTCTCAGGAAAAGGTAAAATTTTGTCTAAGTCAAAATTACTATGCCAACGGAATGCACCATTTCGTTGACAGTCTTAGCACTTTTTCTGGGTGTTTCGTTGATAGTTATTTTGTATCAACGAAACGCAGTTTTATCAACGAAATAGACAGGACCTTAAACGCCCAATTCTGATTCGTTGATATAAAGCGCTTTTAATCTGAACCGTTAAAAAATTGACACGTCTTTTACCACGATCTATGCATACACCCCTGTAAGTATAAATCATGGTAATATTTTAAGAGTAACGGTTATATTTTTAAGCCAATCCAGTAATTTACATTTAATATTGGATTCATTTTCTGAGAATTTTTGGGGGAGTATTTAAGAAATTTTATTTTCATTATTTCTTTTTACCTGTTCTCAAAAATTCCAAAGGCTTTTTCTCTCTTCTTCTCTCTAACAAGCAATTCAGTTCGAAGCTTTCCTTTAATCAACAATGGCACCTATAGTCAAGCTTATGTCTGCTGGAGGGTTCATCTATGAGAAGAACAACTCCATCCCTTTTGTTGTCAAGGAAAACCCGAACAGACTGTTCTTCAAAATGATGGATTTCATGAAGAATTGCAAGTTGAGCTATGCAATGTTTCACTCTACACCACTCTACAATGAGATAATCGAGGAAATTTGGACCTCATGTGAGTATAGTGGAACACACTGCACACTAAAATTCACTCTTCAAGGTAATGAGTACATAGTTAATTCTGATGTTTTGCAAGCATGTTTACATATTCCTGATAATAACTGTGATGCTTTGCCTACTAACACTGAAATAACTACCATGATAAATTCTATAAACTACTCTTTGCCTACTGATAATCTGGGTAGAATAATTAGGAGAGGTTTGGTTAGGGAATACAGTTATTTAGCTGATGCATTCATTAAGGTCTTTTCTGGAAAGATTAGTAATTTTGATGCATTAACTAACTCTATGTTAATTCTCCTAACCATGCTTCTAAATGATAGATATCACAACTTTAGCACCCAACTTATGTATGAAATTGGTGCTAAGTTGGGTGACAAAGCAAATAGGAAGAAAAATATCTATTATGCTAGGTTTCTGATGATGTTGGCTAACCATGTTAGTCCAGCACCATTAGTTATCTCTAACCCTAATGCCAGGTTCGAGTGCTTTGTGCAAGAAAAGAGAGTATTGACAGACATACTGAGGCTGAACCACAATGGTGATGTTCCAGTGGTGTATCTGCCAATCATTGAGGTAACTACTACTATCCCTGTTAGTGTAGCTAACACCTCTACTGTTTTACCTTCCAATGTTGCTATGGAGTCTGTAGCTGTGACCCAACAGGCTCCTACCCTAGCAACAAAACCAAAAACAAAGAAATCCTCCAAGCCAACCTCAGGTGCTTCTCAAAAGGCACCTGTTGTAAAAACTACCACACAACCTAAGGGGAGTGAGTCTGGAGTTGTGAGAGGTGAGGGAAGGGGTGAACATCAAAGAAACCCCAAGGATAAGGAAGGACAGGTTAGTGTGTACCAGCCAAGCCCCATTGTGTCTTCCCAACAAGGCACAATGAGTAACATGGATTTAAACACAAGTCTAATTGCATCCTCCCAAAAGGATGTGATTATTGAAACAAGCTCTCCTCCTAGAGTACAGTCCAAAAGGGTAAGGGACACTTCAAGCCCAAAGTCTACATTTTCCCAATACCAAAGGAGAGTGAAGCAAAAGTCCAAGGGTACACAGGGTGCACACACACTGGAAGCAACACTTCCAGTTTCTCAAATTCAGTTTGATGTAACCCCTATCATTTCTCTGGGGTTACAGTCCTCTTCTCTAAACATCAATCTTGAATTATCTCCATCAAATTCACCAACTCAATCTTTGGATGTGGACATGATCCATACATCTATTCCTGATTCTCCAACTCTAATCTTGGAGAAGCCCCACTCTGAAGCTGGTGGCCATCACTTGCTAAGTGATTTGTTGGGCCATCAACCAATTTTTCCTGAAATTGCAAGGGGATCTGTCGACCAATCTCTAAAATCAATCACCACAGACTCTACTGTAATTTCTCATTCTCAAAGTGCTTTCTTGACTTCATCAACGAAACAGTCTATTTCGTTGACAAGTGTTTCTCCATCAACGGTATCCATACCGTTGACAGTTCAAACTACCATTCCGTTGATAGTTCACTCTGCACCTTTAATTGAAAATCAAGTTGTTCCCACAACTAGTGCAGATGATCTAGTGGTAGTTGAGACACTTCTAGGACTGAGAGGGAGTGAAACTGAGAGGCTGGCTTGCAGCCAGGCAAAAGGAGAGAATGTGAGTGAGAGGCTGGCTATTTCTTCCAGCCAGGCAAAAGGAGAGATTGAGAGTTCCACCTTAGAAGGTGAAGGTGAGGGTGTGAGAGGTGTGAGCCATGGGGAGCCCATGATGCAAGAACAGAGTGGAGAGAGAGAAGGGACTACAGGAGAAATAAGGATGGAAGCAGCCATTGCTAATGAGTTAATGGAGGTCAGTGAGGGAGAAAGGGAAATTACTTTCCAAGAGGTTTATCAGCAAACTCTGGATAGTATTTCCCTGGATCCTGAGACCTTTACTCATCCTGTGTCAGCCTATCAAATTTTGGCTCAACAGGGCAATGTGGAGGCAGAGAGGTCACTACAACTGATTCACACAACTGCATCAATGCAAAGAGCAAAGGATGCCTTGACCAATCTACCTCCAGGAGCTGAAGCAAGTGGAGACTTTGATTTTTCTGATAATGAGGATAGCTTTGGTGACACTATACAGGTGGCCACTACTGCACAGACTGGGACTTCTGTGGTGCCTCCTACACCAAACTGGCTTTCTCAAGATATGCATGGTAGAAGCAATTTGGATGCTGCTATCACAAGGCAGTACAAAGAAGCATATCTAGCTCATGAGTCTGCAGAAGCAAGGGACAAGAAATTCTACAAAGCCATAATGGATTCTCTGGAAATTCAAAGGCTACAAATGTTGCAGACAAGGATTGAGGCTACAGAGATCAAGGATTCAATCAGCAACCTTAGGGCTGCTAATGATAGGAGGCTAGATGAAAAGCTTCCTCTTCTCACTGTGTCCAGGATGAACAGGTTTTTCTCTAAAGAACCTGAAGTGGATTCCTCCTTGAAGACTCTCTCTTCTAGAGTGGACAAGGTGGAAGCCACTCTATCACAGATGCAAAAGGAACAGGAGAAACAAACTCAACTATTGGCCCAGCTAGTGGCAGCTCAAGGACTCCCAGCCATCTCTTTTGATGATAACAAAAAGGGGGAGAAATCTAAGGAGCTAGACATTCAGATTACCAAGGTTATGGTCCCAGCCATTTCCCTACCAAAGGAGCCATTAGCAATGGGGGAGCTTGGAAAGCAGCAAAAGGATGGTATTGACCTTATACAAGAAGCTTCTATGAGGATGAGACTTGCAGAACAAATCAAAGAACATTGGTCCAACATAGAAGCAAAGTTCAAGAAGATTACTGAAGATAAGGACTCAAATCCATCAACGGAACAGCCATCAACGAATGCCATGGCACTAGCATCAACGGAATGGGAGCCACAGACAAATTCTTTCTATCACCAAGAGCCCCTTCTACATGGAGTCACTCAAGGACCAAGGAAGGAAAAAGGACAAACTTCATGCATTAGGGATGTGGAACAAGCTACAATTCAAAGAAGCCTATCTCCCAAGTCCCCTGCTAAACTAAAGGGCAAAAACATAGCAAGGACTTTCTATCCTGCACCTTATCCAGATGAGCACAAGCTTCTTGGTCTACTCATCACAAAAAGCAAGGAAAGTAATGATTATGAGATAAGGAAGCAAAGGGCAATTGTCTACAGGAATGGACAACAAATCTGTGTTTGGGCTGGTCATCCAAACTTTGCTGAAGCCAAGGCTGAGGAATCAGAAAGAGCAGCTATGCAAGCTCTTGCAGTAGCTCAAGCTCTAAATGAAGAAGAAAGGAAGCAAGAGGAAAGCACTAGAGAGGAAAGGAGTTCAAAGAAGAGCACAAGGCAACCCAAAGAGAGAGCTAGGAGAAACATAGACTTTGAGAGTGCTGATTCTCAGAGTACTGCATCAGACTCTTCTATACCTATTGCACCTCCAACAATTGCTAATCCAGTTTTTGAGGGAAAGTTGGCCTGTGATCCTGCACATCCTGTCAATTTTCATGATCAACCAATCATGCCAAAAGAGGAACCAATTGATTTTGATGAGGCATACTTTCCAGAGTTCCTGTTAGAAAAGGACCAACCAATGAAGACAAAGAAGAGGCCTGTCAAAGCAAAGCCTGTTTTTGTGAGAAAGCCACAATCTCAAAAACCCCCTGCAAACCCAGAGGACTGCATGTACATTGCTGACATCAGGGAAGAATCCAGTCTACATCTTGACTTAGACAACCTGGTGGAAGTAAGGGGAATTGCAGCTTCTCAAAAGTTGCCTGAAAGACTAGTGTTCACATTCAAGGGTGGTAGAGAACAAGTGTGGCCTCTCTACAGAATTTTAGGAGAAGACTATCAAACACTACTCTCAGTGTTTAGATGCTTGAAAAAGGACTTTGGTTTCACCAAAACAGCCAAGTCTGAGGTGGTCTCCAAAATCTGTCAGTTAAAGGCTAGCTGGAACAAGCCTGAGGCTCTTCCTAGGATACTTAGAGTTCCCTCAACAGGAAAGAAAATCCATCTTCAACCTTATTGGATGATGGAGTTTAAGGACAAGGACAATTGCAGAAGATTCTTCAGAATGGAAGACCAGCTGGAGAAGGCATCTAATCAAACTCTAAAGCTGATGCAATCCAAGCTTGGTGATCAAGATGAAGAGGAGAAAATCTTCTACAGAAGACTACAGGTCCAGATTGAGGAAAACAACTCCAAGAGAGGGAAGAAGACTATGCCACAAAGAAGTCACAGATGAAACATTTGCTCAGACTAGAGGAGCACTTGTGGGCATTAGTCTTGTAAGTCTTATATTTTGTCTATAAAGTTTTGAAGCTTAATACATTTTCTACTTTTGTAATTTATGATGTATCTGAGTGTTTTTGTTATCATCAAGTCTATTGATTTATGGCTGTTATTCTATCAGTCATAAATTGGGGGAGATTGTTAGGAATATGTTGTTCTTGATGATAAGCATAAAACACTTAGTAGAATTTGTGTAAAGTCAATTTTGTAGCTGTCAACGAAATAGCATGCTTAGCAGTGTTTCGTTGACAGGAAGCTCATCAACGAAATGAGTGTTGTAGCAATTGCATTGTACAATACTTCACAGTATGATAGGCATTCTATTCTATGTTTTAGATAGGTTTTCTAAGTCATGTTGACTATGTACTAGATAGGCAAAATAGGTTGGTTAATTGTAAATATGTTATGCCTTGTAATTCTGCCTAAGTGAAGACATGTCAACGGTATGAAGATTACTCTGTCAACGGTATGGAGTTTACCCATCAACGAAACGAGGGAAACACCATCAACGGAATGAAGAATGAAGCTATCAACGAAACACATCTCCTTGCTATCAACGAATCAATGTTGCTTTTTGAACAGTTGACAAAGTGATAGTGACAGTTTACTGAACAGATCTAAAAGGAGATATGGAAGTGTACTTTGCATTGGAAACCATCAAAGTGGTTACTGGAAATAAGGAAACATTCTAGATTTCCAATAAGGTTCTTGGGAATGATTATAATGAGCATAAAGACAAAAGCAAAGATCTCCAAGGACCATTGGACAAAAGGAATGAAAAGCAAGCTACTGATGGTTACTTCTATTATTCTTTAGTTTAACCAAATGTAGAATTGTAAACTTGGGATTTATAACCAAGTGTAGCAGTCACTTTAGAAAGAGAGAAGAAAAACAAATAGATTGTATTAGCTATCTTTGAGAGCATTTCTTCTCTACAACATTGTAACTGAGCAGCTGTGTACATTTGTATCACAGATTATTTCCGCAATAAAAACACTTCAGTTGGATCATCAAACAATCCAACTGAATTATTTATATCTTGTGTTTTTATTTATTCAGTTCAGTTTAATTTCATAAAGTGTTTAGTTTCAAGGAAATATCAAGAATTGTATTCAACCCCCCCCCCCTTCTACAATTCTGTTAGGTCATTTGGGAATAACACAAGTTTCTTGAAAGAGAACTTGAGAATATGAAGCAGATTCAAAAAGAAAGAGATGATGCTGTTTATGTTGAACAGGAGTTGCTTAAAAGGTATAAGCAACTAGAATCTGATTTAGAAAAAGAAAGAAAAATAATCAAGACTTGGACAGATTCTGGAAGAGACACTCATCAAGTGTTTCAGTCTGATTCTGTAGGTTTAGGTTATTGTGAAAACGATGAACTTAGGTTTAAAGACAAAGTTAAGGTTAAACCACAACTTAAACCTGTGATATTTGTTCCAGAATCCACCAAGCTAAAATCTGTAGTTGTGAAAGAAGCTGTTATGGAGCCAGTTGAAGCTTGTGTTGAACAAGTAGATATTGAATCTAAAACAGAGAAGCTTGTTGAGCTAGAAGCTGTTAAAGAACCAATTAGAATCTGTGAGAAGCAGGTTAATGTTGGTTTAATGACAGGAAAACAGTTTAAACATAAGCTCAAAGAGGTTAAGTCTGCCATGAAACCTAAAGGGTCCAAGAGAAATAGGAATGGAAAAGTAGGCATAAATAATAGAAATAATCATATGCCTAATGCTAGTGCCTCAAGAAAAACATGTTATAATTGTGGTAGTTCTAATCATCTTGCTAGATTTTGCACTAAGAACAAACATATTAATTCTTTACCTTCTACTTCAGAAGTAAAGAATGATTATGTTAGAGTAAGACCACAGACTTTATGCAAACATTGTGGGAGCACTTGGCATTCTATTTACACATGTAAGAGTTATCATGCAATTTATCATAACTATTATGAGCTAAAACCCAACTTGAAATGGGTTAGAGCAAACTCTGCTAGTGTAAAATCTGACAATGTTAGTTTAAACTCTGATAATGCTAATTCCGCTGCAAAAACTAACACTGTTAAGAAAGACAAAGGATCCAAGCAAGTCTGGATCCTCAAAACTAACACTTAGTGTTTGTTTGTGATTGCAGGGTACAATAGAGAGCACACTTATCTTAGACAGTGGATGCTCAGGACATATGACTGGAAATAAAGCCCTGCTATCAGACTTTGAGGAGAAGGTTGGCCCAAAAGTTTCCTATGGAGATGGCAACATAGGACACACTCTGGGATATGGCAATATTAATCTTGGAAGTGTCATCATCACGAAAGTAGCTCTAGTCTCAGGACTCAAGCATAATCTGTTATCTGTGAGTCAAATCTGTGACAGAGGAAACCATGTAGATTTTCATAGTGGATACTGTGAAGTTATCAGTAAATCTACTGGGAAAGTTGTTCTAGTTGGACACAGGCGCAACAATATTTATGAAGCAAGTTTGGTAACAAACTCTGATGGAAAAATAGTGTGTCTGACTGCAAAAATGTCAAATGAAGAGAGTTGGAATTGGCACAAGAAGCTCTCTCATCTCAATTTGAACAACATCAATGAGCTTATAAGAAAGGATCTTGTAAGAGGACTTCCAAAATCAATACTCAATCTAGATGGTCTATGTGATTCTTGTCAAAAGGCCAAGCAAAGGAAGTCATCTTTCAAGAGCAAATCTGAATCTTCAGTAGTGGAACCTTATCATCTTCTACATGTTGATCTCTTTGGACCAGTGAATGTGATGTCCATGGGCAGAAAGAAATATGCTCTAGTAATTGTTGATGAATATACTAGATATACATGGGTATATTTCTTGTCAAAGAAGGATGAAACTGCTCAAACGTTGATGGATCATATAAATCTACTGGATAAAGGATCACAGCACAAAGTCAAGATTATAAGGAGTGATAATGGAACTGAATTCAGAAACTCAATCATGGAAGCTTTCTGCAAGGAAAGAGGAGTCAAACAAGAATTTTCTGCACCTGGAACTCCACAGCAAAATGGTGTAGTTGAAAGAAAGAACATAACTTTAGTTGAAGCTGCCAGAACTATGCTTGATGAAGCAAAATTGCCAACTTATTTCTGGGCAGAAGCTGTTCAAACTGCTTGTTTTACTCAAAATGCAACTCTGATCAACAAGCATGGAAAAACACCATATGAAATGGTGAAAAACAAGAAGCCAAATTTGAAATATTTTCACATTTTTGGATGCAAATGCTTTGTGTTGAAGACTCATCCTGAACAGTTGACCAAGTTCGAGTTAAAAGCTGATGAAGGAATCTTTGTTGGCTATCCATTGTCAACAAAAGCATTCAGAGTTTACAATCTGAGAACAAAGGTGATCATGGAATCCATACATGTGTCGTTTGATGACAAGAAAATAATTGGACTTGAAGACAAGGATGGATATGATCAACTACGTTTTGAAAATGAAGATCTATTCTCTGATGATATAAACTCTGATGAAGCAGGGTTGACAAACTCTGACGAAGCATACTCTGAACCTCTACTGGTAAATACTGGAGAAACTGGAAATTCTCAAATTGAACAAAATAGAGAACCAGTTGAGGGGGAGCGTGAAGAAGCTCAACAAGACACAGCAAGTGAGTCAGTTGAGGAAACTGATTCAAACTCTGACAGCTCAAACACTGAGCCATCCAACTCAGGGGGAGCCTCAGATAATGCAGAAAGTCAACATATGAATCAGGAGAGCATGGATCAAGGGGGAGGATTCAATAATGATGCAAGAAACCACTTACCAACAGCCAGAAAGTGGACACAGGCACACACACCTGATCTCATAATTGGAGATCCTGATGCTAGTGTGAGAACTAGAAGTGCAACAAACAATGAGTGTCTGTATCATGCTTTCTTGTCTCAAACAGAACCAAAGAAAGTGGAGGAAGCTCTTCAAGATGCTAATTGGATTACAGCAATGCAAGAAGAGTTAAATGAATTTGAAAGAAATGAAGTCTGGACACTTGTACCTAGACCAAAGAATAGATCAATTGTAGGTACAAAGTGGGTTTTCAGAAACAAGACTGACAGTGAAGGTGTGATTACAAGAAACAAGGCTAGACTTGTGGCTAAAGGTTATTCACAACAGGAAGGAATTGACTATGATGAAACCTTTGCTCCAGTTGCAAGACTGGAGGCCATAAGAATTTTTCTGGCCTATGCTGCACACAAGAAGTTTAAAGTCTTTCAGATGGATGTAAAAAGTGCTTTTCTCAATGGGAAGCTTGAAGAAGAAGTGTTTGTTGAACAACCACCAGGATTTGTAGATTCCAAGCATCCAGATTATGTCTACAGGCTTGACAAGGCATTATATGGACTAAAGCAAGCACCAAGAGCATGGTATGAAACTCTTGCTCAATTTCTTTTAGAAAGTGGGTTCACAAGAGGTACAATTGATAAAACCCTGTTTTATTTCAATTCTGGTGATGATTTGCTTTTAGTTCAAATTTATGTGGATGATATTATTTTTGGATCTACTAATGACAAACTTTGTAAGAAGTTTGCAAAGCTTATGCAATCCAGGTATCAAATGAGCATGATGGGAGAGCTTAGTTATTTTCTAGGCTTACAGGTCAAGCAAACAGATGATGGGATTTTTATCAATCAAGCAAAGTATACCAGAAATCTTCTAAAGAAATTTGGTATGCTTGATAGTTCATCTGCTACAACTCCCATGGCTACAGCAACGAAGCTTGACAAAGACACAGGAGCCTCAGTAGATATGACTAACTACAGAGGAATGATAGGGTCTCTACTGTATCTTACTGCAAGTAGACCTGATATCATGTATGCAACATGTCTTTGTGCAAGATTTCAAGCAGATCCCAGAGAGCCTCATCTAACAGCTGTAAAAAGGATCTTCAAATATCTCAAAGGAACCATAACCCTGGGTTTGTGGTATCCTAGAGAATCAGAGTTTAAGTTAATTGGTTACTCTGATGCAGATTTTGCAGGCTGTAAGATAGACAGAAAAAGTACAAGTGGAAGCTGTCAATTTTTAGGTGACAGATTAGTTTCTTGGTACAGCAAGAAACAGAAGTCAATCTCCACATCCACTGCTGAAGCAGAGTATATAGCAGCTGGTAGCTGTTGTGCACAGATTTTATGGATGAAGAATCAACTGCTGGATTATGGGTTAAGGTACTCTAAAATACCTATTTTCTGTGATAACCAAAGTGCTATTGCTATGACAGGTAATCCAGTACAGCACTTCATGACCAAGCACATCAGCATAAGATATCATTTTATCAGAGAACATGTGGAAGAAGGGAACATTGAGCTTCATTTTGTGTCTACAGACCAACAACTTGCAGATATCTTCACCAAACCTTTGAGTGAAGCTTCGTTTACAAGATTGGTAAATGAACTTGGAATGATCTCTGGTTCTGACTAGAGATACGGGTTAGACTCAAAATCTATCCATGTTTGATTGTTTAATGCTCATGATTCCTTGCATATATTAACTGTTATGAGTACCAGTGTCATAAACTCTGTCGGTTAAACTCTGATGCTAAACTCTGTGAGTCATAAAAAGTTGGTCATACTCTGAGTGTTACAGTTTAAATGTTATACTCTGATTGTAATTTTGTCTGGAACATATAGACCAATGAAGAAATTTGTATGGAGCATAATTCTCAGTAAGTAATTGTGAATCCTTAAGAGTTGATAGATTCTGATCTCAAATATGTGCAATAAGCTAACACAGCATGATACTGTCTCTATATTTATAGCATCTCTTAGTTTATTGCTCCTATATACTGAGTCTGTATTAGCTGTTTGCATCTTCTCTCATAAGTTAATTATAATTACTGATGAAAAGTCTAAACTCTGATTATTCATTGCAATTAATTCACCCTCCAATCAAAAAGATGCCAAACAGAGCACAAATTCCTTTGAGATCATGTTGTGCCTAGGAAGATCCAGGAACTTATTGTATGAAATAAGGGCTAAAATCTTTGATTTTTGGTGACTAGTGCCAACCACTGATTACTGGAAAATTAAAAAAAAATAATAATAAATAATAAAAAAAAATAATAATAATAATAAAGGGGGTGAAAAATAAAAGACATATCCAAATGAAAGGATATCAGTAATACAGAGTTTAGATAGAAAAATCAGTGTCTATGTTATACATGAGAGTTTAGGCAACCAGTTTTTACTACTTTAGTTTGTGGATTTTATGCACTTTGAGATGATCTAAATACTGATTTCGGTAAACTCTGCTACTACACACACATTTTCACAACTGTACAGATTGAGAAAAGAGTTTATTGTCAAAGAAGGACAAATGGTAAACACTGATGTATTGTGTGAAATACGCTGAGGTTACTTTGTTTTAATCTCTGATGGTTAAAATAATCTATTTGTTTCCGACATGTTATAATTTTGAGATCAGCAATTTGTTTTTCGGAAAAAGTATGATTGAACGGAGAAAAGAAAGAGTGTGTTTGATAAGTCCTGATAGTGATTCGTAATGCTGCTGAGTATGTTAGTTTATTGTTTAAAGTGATATCATTTCTTTCACTTTAAAATTACTATGCAAAATTGATAATACTGATATGTAAAGAAACAAATTTTTTTTTCATTAATTGATTCAAATTTACATTCAGACCATTTCATACTCATGTTTAGCTAAACTTTCTGGTACATACTAATCACTATGGTTACAAAAGAGAAGATCTATTTAATCAGGACAAGTATCTGAATGCTACATCTGAAGCAGAAGAGCTAGAGCCAGAAGTTATTGTGCTCTACTACTTCTGATGATCGCTACCCAGTTGTTTAACTGATCATTATACCATCTGGGATTGCTTGACAACATCCTGAAGATGAATCATCATCATCATCATCTTCCTGGATTCTCTTTCTGCTTTGCAGCTTGCAGGATTCCAAGAAGATTGTCTCCTCAGTACCCATCAGGAAGCTCTGCTGGAAGAGTATCATACAAATCTCCATAGTATGATCGTCTTCCAGGATGGGCACATCATATGGACCGGGACGGATGATGTGCACATAAGGATTAGAGATTGGTCCTTCTGCTATTTCATCATCTGCTATAAGACCTTCATCATTCAGAAAAGACAGAACAAAAAACTCATCGATGATATAGTTTTCTTGTTGCTGCCAGTTCATGTTCATGAATGATTCTACATCCATGAATTCA
Organism: Heracleum sosnowskyi; assembly: GCA_030848705.1. Classification (NCBI taxonomy): domain Eukaryota; kingdom Viridiplantae; phylum Streptophyta; class Magnoliopsida; order Apiales; family Apiaceae; genus Heracleum; species Heracleum sosnowskyi. Next base: position 36,123,222 of record CM061242.1, read on the forward strand.
AAGGTTCCTGCCATTTGGTGTATGGTAATTTTAAGATATGAAGCCTGTTGTTACAATGCTTCGGTTTTTAAAGCATTCAACAGGGTAAGTGAAAGGTTTTTACTTGAATCGAAGCGCTTGGGATAATAAGGTGCGGAGTTTCAAGACAGTCATTATTATTCTGACTATTGAGCTCCTTTGTACTTTATTATTAAAATTGATAATTTTATTATTATTGATTTTTTTCTTTTGAGCGGATATTTTGAGTGTTATATGTGATGCCAGGTGTCTTCACGTCTGCACGTGTGTATTGGAAGTTGTTAGATACAGCTGTCAGCGTATCCACGTCTGACATCTGTCACACTAACATACTTCTAATCTTTACAGTTATTATTTAATACACTACATACACACGATTCAATCTTTTACGCATTCATCTTTTCATAAGCTTTTACTCACACACAAACACTCAAACACTTTCAAAGCCCAGTTCTTCTTATTTTCAAATCTTACTAATGGCAACTACAGCGTTTATAGCTTCTGAATTAGAATTTGTTCCCAACAATTATTCTGCTCCTGTAGCAAATGAGAACGCACCGGAGGCGTTTCATTTGATTCAGAGGTTCTTGTTACACTCTGATATCGGTACTGCTCTAACCGCACCATCGAAGCTGTCTGCGACTCAAATTCGAACTTTTTGGCAGACAGGTACTTATGATAATGGAGGAGAGTCTGGATCGCCATCTATAATTTTTGAGTTTCAAGGCGATGAATTTGTTGTTACTCCTACTACTGTTCGTGATGCTTTGGGTCTTGAAGATTTCAATGCATTCACAATCTCTGTTGGAGATTTTGAGCTAGTCAGAATGATGGGCGAGATAGGCTACACTGGACCTTTGACAAAGATAGGTCAACTCAAAAGGCCATTTTTGCGCAAGGAGTGGAGCTTCTTTTTCGATTGCATTACTCGGGCTTTTGGAAAGAAGTGTACCAATTGGGATGCGATTCCCACGGATAGTCTACAGATCGGGTATTCTCTTCTCTATGGCAGTCATTTTGATGTTGCTAGATTAGTTCTAACTAATATTGGTGAGAAAATGCTAGAGAATAGAAATGTTGTTTATTTCTCTAGGTTTTGTCAATTGATATTCAATTTTTGCTGTCCAAATGTTGAGATAGTAGAGGATGATGTTATACTTTCGTTTAAACTGCATCAGTGCAACAATTTCTTGACTACTTACAACAACAACAAGTATCAACTGCTGAAGCTGGACCTTCTGTGTCTCAACCACAGAGGTCAAAGAGATCCAAAGTTCGAGCAGTTAAGTCTGGTTTGCAACAAACTGAAGCTGAGGTATCAAATGTTGATGTTGTGCCTCAGAGAAAAAGAATGAAGAAAAGGCGAGCCCAAAGGGCAAAGTCTGTTGCTGCTGATTCTAATGTAGACTTAGAAACTGAAGCTGATGAAGAGACTCTTCATCAGAGAAAGAGAAGACTAGTTGCTGATCAACTTTTTGGTGATATCATTGCCAATATGGACAAAGAACCTAAGGACACTGAAGCTCCTACATCAGAGAATGAGGAGATTGTGATTAAAACTGTACCTTCAAGTACTCCTGCAATTGTTGTTGAGGAGGATATTCTAACTGCTGAGGATGCTGCAAATCCTGAAACTATTCTGATGGATTTTGAACCGGAAGCTCCTACATCAAAAGCTGATGATGTAGTTGAGGAAGCTGCTGCATACTCTGACAGCAGGATTGTGGATCATGAAGATACTGTACTGGAAGCTGATCAAGCTACTACTGAATTAGTAGAACCTATTGCTTCTCACACAGAAATCATTTCTCTTGATTTTGAGAAAGGTGAGGAAGTTGATCAGATAAGAGTTGATCCAGTTCCAGAGGCTGTTGCTGTACATGTTGATGCAACAGATAATGATCATGAGGATATTGTTTTACTTGAAGCTTTGCAACAATCAGTTGTCGAGATTGTTCAGAGAGAAGCAGAGGTTACTGCTCCAGCAAACTCTGATGTTCCTCAAACTGTAGCAGATCAAGTACCTGATGCCACTGCACAGTTAATTGATGAAATCACTGCTGAAAATGTGCTTGAAGATATTCACAGAGAGGATGACAATGCTGAAGCTAGTCCTGCTCATTCAAACTCTGATATTCAAGTGGAAGTTTCTGATCTTCAATTAAATTCTACTGAAGAGAGGGAAGTTCAAAGGGCTGCTTCTGAGCATTTTCAGAATATGTACTACAATGCATGGGCTAATGCAGATTGTGTCTTTCCAGCACAACGGGCTGCTGATTTTCTATCTGATTCTGTTAAGAAGATTACAAATCCTGATGTCCTTACAAGCTTACAGGCAACTGTTATTCAAGTCAAATCTCTAAATAATAGATTTGATGAGAATCAACAAATGCTTACAAAATTGAGGAATGAAGTAAGTCTGAGGGATCTTACTTTAAAGGCTGACAGAACTTCTTACTATGCCATGTTCAAGCAGCAAGCCAGGGATTCTGAAGAAATCAAGAAGAGGCTTGGGACAGTTGAGGACAACCAGAATGCTATGTCTGCTCAACTGACTTCCATTTCTACAGCGCTTGAATTGCTGACATCAGTACTACTTTCTGATGATGTCAAAAAGGGGGAGAGTATATCTAAAGACAAATGCAAAGATACTCAAACTCTGAGACGGAAGGATGATTCTACTGATGGGGGAAGCAGAGGAAATGAAAGAAGGATTTCTGCTCAAAGGCAAAGACGTGTAATAAACTCTGGTGGTCAATCTACTTCTGGTGGTCAATCTACTTCAAAACTCAACAAAAGTTTAGTTGTTTCAGCTAACCCATCTACTGATGAAGAGATTGCTGCTAGGATCTTTATTAAAGAGCATGGAAAGGAAGTTACTATTGAAGATATCCAGGCTGAAGAACAGATGCTTGCTGAAGAACACAAGAAAAATCTTGAAGCTGGAATCTACAAGAAACAGGAAATCAAGGCTCCTAGAAAGAAAGAAGTTGGTATTTTTATCAAAGAGAATACACAACAGAGTATACAATATACAAGGAGACCTATGATTAGAAACTCTGATAAGGGTAAAGGCAAAATGATTGAAAAGCCTAACCTGAAGAAGAAAGATAATTCAACCTCTGACATTGCTCAAGTTGAAACAAGATTAGCAAAATCAACCTCTGACGCTGTTCAAGTTGATGATACTATTGAAGTTAAGCCAGCCTCTGACAAGGCTCAAGCTGTGCAAACTCAGCTAGCTCCTCAACTCAAAGGTTTCTTAAGACCTGTACTCTCTGAAACTTTGACACTTCAACCTGTGGATTTTTCTCAAACCAGGACTGTACTTGGAAAAGAATCTTATGATAAGTCTGGTTTAGGTTCACATAGGGAGAAGAGAATAAATAACAGATCTCAAGACAATATTTCACTGGCAGGATCTGGTATTAGGGATACACAAGAAAATCTTGATAAGTTAGAATCTGTTCAGTTGATTTTTCACAGAGTCTTGAAGAAGCAGTTTCTGTTATACTTCATGAGTGATGGAAGTGTTTATAGAGTTGGAGAATCTGATGTAAATCTCAAATCATGGGAAGAACTTGAATATGTACTTTATCTGTTGAAAGTTAAGAACAGACACACCCATAATGTTGCTCAAATCTTAAGAGAAAAGATGCTGAGATCAAAAGTGATGCTTGGAGGAGGAGAAGTCTCAAATGCTTATATTCCAAAGTATAGAAATCATGCTGGAAAGTGGGTGAAGATGAAGAAAAACAGTGCTAGATTTACAACTGCACTTGGAATAAAAGTCTTAGAATTCAACTTAGAGTCAGATAAAGCTCAGTACATTCGGTTAGGGAATGACATGAAGAAAAACAGTATCTATTCTCTGAGGGCTGCCATATATCAAACTAATGAAGGAGATCCAGAGTATAAGGAGCTGAAAGAGATTATGATAGCTGAACTTGAGAATGCTGAGAGAAGACTGCTGATTGATTATCTCAGGACTGTACATGATATTGAAGAAGTCAAGTAAAGTCTGACTGTAAGTTTTTAATATTTTCTATTCTAAGTCAAATTTAAACTCTGTTTTAAATTAAACTCTGTTATATGTTAAACACTGCATTTGTTAAATGGTTTTGACATCATCAATTATATGTTTAACTTGTACATTTTATTATGAACAAGTTGGGGGAGATTGTTAGATATAATTGCTAATGTTTGTTTATCAGTGTTTAAGCAACAGGTACTGACAAGAGTTTATCAGAAGCCAGTCAGAGTTTAGTTAAACTCTGACAGGGTGAAGAGTTTAATTGAAGCCGGTCAGAGTTTATTTAAAGTCTGACAGGGTGATAGTTGAATTAGCTGTCGGTGCTGAATTGAAGATTCTAGAAGCAATATATTCTGAAGATGGAAAGAAGCAGAATATATTGATACAGCTAAGGAAACGGAATAGAAGACTGAAGCAATCCTTAATTGATATAAATTGTATAGCTGATTTATAGGAATATCAATTAGATAAGGATTGTATGTAGCTGTGTACTATATAAACACAGATAGGTTATCCCTAGAAGGGACACGCGAATATTGATATATTATTCTTGTAACCTAGAAGCTCTTTGTGATTCATTAACATCATAAAGAGAGAAGCTGTTAATATAAATACAATTTATTGATTCATAAACAGTGTTCTTAATTATTGTTATTCTCATACATACTTGATTATATTGTGTATTCGGCCTAACAGTGGATCTACTTTTTGTTAACAGTGTTCATCTTTGGGAAATTAATTGATTTATCATTTGATTTCTTAAAGTGTTAAGTGAATATTTGAAAGCTAACAATTAGGGTTCTAAAAACTAGTGTTCGAATTTGTGTGTTTAAGAATGAAGAGCAATGCAATAACCGCTCTGATAAGAAAGAATCATCTTCCAGGGGTACCCACTGTTCTAACTGAATATCTAAGAACGGTGCCCCTACCACTTCTACCCCCAGGGGAACAGGTAAACGAAGGTAATATCCCTGAACCTGTACTGGCTCCTGAACCACAACCAATGGATGTTGATCCAGAGCCCTCAGCGGCCATTCCTGACCAAGAGGTTGCAAACCCACAATCTCTAACCACGGTCATAGAGCCTTTGGAAGAGCCAAATGAAACCGTAAATGAACCTCCTTCCCCTACTATACCCATCATACAGACATCCATGAGTGTAGAGGGAGATAGTGCCAAAGCAGCACCACATAAGGAGATACACCCTTCATCAGCAGCTCTGCCTTCCTCTAAAAGGAGAAGAATAGAAAACGAGGCAACTATTGAAACTTTATTTCAATCATCCAAAGTGCCCTTTATTGATTTTTCTGATGCTGATTGGGCTACATTAACCAAAGCTATATCTGAACCAATAGCTCAATCAAGCAAGGAGGAATTGACGGAAGCAACTGGTGTTCCGACCATATTACGATCAGGTTCACTGGTTGAAGGTTCTAAGAACCAAGTGTCTTCACAGACGTCGAGAGAAGGCTCTAACCCAAATGCAAAATCTAAAGGGTCATTGCCTAGCTCCCCAGATGGAACATATCTGGATCCTGCGGGTAAAGGGTCTGACGTAGGTGCGGATCGGCAACTCGGTGACAATGAATCAATTTTAATTGAGGAGTTAACTGAGGAAAAGTCTTCACAGACTTTAGAGGGAGTTTCAGGATCTCTGCTGTTAATAGAGCCTGATTCTAGCCTCCTAGAGATTCAAACTCTAGATCCTTCTAAGGATACATCATCTACGGATGATCAGCAACTTGGTTTATCCACGGACAGGGACTTGAGAAGCCCCATTGCACCACCGGTGACCTCCTTAAGGATGGCTACGGTGTTTTCTGATGCAGGTACAAAGAGCAATAAGGGAATGAGTGAAACCCAAACACATACACCTGGCCTGAGTGAGAAAGGAAAGATGAGTGAAACACCAACAGAAACGTTGAGTGCACACCCAGAGCCAAATGTGAGGAGTGACACCCTAACCCTACCAAATATTGATGATTTGCTACTACCTACTGAAAGAGAGATACATGTTCAATCCACTCTCAAGGAGATGACAGTTCATGATAAGCAAGGAAATCCACTATTCAAGGTTCCATTGAGACCTTCCTTTGACCAAGGGATCTCCTCCGGTCAAGCCAATGCTTCTTTAATGTCTATTCAAGAGAAGGTTGACTTGGCTGCAGCTGATTCTGGAAGAACTTACAGGGTCTTACGCAGTGCATCTGGCACTATAACAGGTACTAAACAAGCAGTGGACTCCTTGAAGAAGGAAGCAATGGAGGAACTAGTCGACTTGAGAGCAGATGTCAAAGAGCTGAAGGATGGATTCATGAATGAAGTAAATGCTCTGCAACAAGGACAAGAAGCTTTGAAAGAAGATGTTCTGGTTATCCGGGATGGTCAAGCTAGGGTAAAAGATGCAATGAACACCCTGTCAAATGTGGAGTCTAAGCTTAACCAGAGATTGGATAGAATTGAAAAGACTACCAAATTGAGACTGGATGCCATTGACCTGAAGCTTGCTTCTATACATGAGATGAATAGAGACATTTCTGACTTCATGGAGAACCAAAGTGACGGAGTACAGTCATTATGGAATATGTTGAGGAACCAACAACCCGGACCATCAAATCAACAACCTGCTCCTACTACGAACTTTGATGCTGAGGATAACTTCATCGAGGATTCCTCAACTAAGGGGGAGAAAGTTGGAGAATGGGAGGCAAATGGATGGGGATTATGGGAAACCAATGAAACTATTTCGGTTAGACAGTACTGGATTGAAAACATGCAAGAAGAAGAGAGTGAAGAGGAATTTGAAATCATGCATGAGCATCAACAACAAGAAGAGCATGAGCCATATTATCCTGAGCCTATAGAACATCCTATCCTGGATGATGATATGGAAGAAGAAGCAAATTCTCTGTCACTAGAACAGGAAGCTGCCTTGGAAATATTGAAAGCTGAAAGAGCTGAAAGAGATGCCAGGCAAGCTGAGAAGGAAAGACATCAAGCAGTTTTAAGGAGTGAGAAGCTTAAAAGATTCAAGGTGTATGCTGAAGTGAGGAAGAAGAAGATGATGGATTTGGCAAAGAAGCAAGGTATTGACTAGGAGATGGCTTATAAAACTTTCTGTGGAGTTGAAGACGGATTAGAAGTCAACGACAATGCGGAGGTGGAAGTTATCATTCAGGACATCAGAAGTGCAAATCCTGAAGATCAGACTTACTTCACTGCACTGAGAAATACTGTGATCTTTCTGAAAGCTGGAGTTAAAGCAAATGGTGCCTGGAACATATTGATGAATTTTCTTGAGAAAGGTACATTTGTGATTTCTACTAAGTTTTTCGAACAGCGAACATACACAGAACTGCAGGTGATGCTCGTCAAGATACAAAGGACTACAAGGCTAAATGAACTGTGTTAGGTCCAAAGTATCGTAGAAGGGGGGGTTGAATACGATACTCACAAATAATTTAATTTCGTTCGCGGATTAATCTTTTGTTCTATAACGAAATCAAACACACCAAACCAAATCAAGTTTCGGGGAATATATCTTTTTATAAATATAAACCTCGAGGGGTGCTACAATTTCTAATCCCTAGATTAGCGTCAATGAGTTTAAGGTAACACAAATACAAAACAATAATCAAGTTCTGAGCACTATTAATTTCTCTGGTAATTTTCTCCGGCTCTTCTCTCTCTCAGTTATGTGTCTGCGTTGAATACCTTAACTGAAGAAGACACAATCTTCTCTCTATATTAATTGTAGTCTGTTTTGAAAAACCATCGAATGAGAATTGTAGAAACAATCCTGGCCGTTGGATCTTCATCAACCTTTCAGAAAAGGAATTCTTTTCACCTGCTCCCATAATAAAAAACCATCGAATGAATAAAAAATCCATCGAATTAAATAAATTAATTTGTCATTCGATAGTTTTTAAATCAAAACTATCGGATGCCAAACTAATTTACTTTGGTTTTTAATTAATCATTTCAACTACCATTCGATAGTTTTTCAATTAGAAAAACCATCGAATTTCTCTTTCTTGTCTTTAGTCCATAAATGATTCCACTGAGCTTCTGGGTGTTTAAGAAATAGACTGTATCAATTTCTTCTGAGACGATAAAACAACTTGATCTTTTTAGTGTCGTCACCTAGTGCAACTGGTCTGGTTCACAGATGAATAACACTTGATCAATTCTTATTTTATATCTTCAATACAATGCTGCTGATACGTCCCTTGTCCTTCTGGTTGCTTCATCACTGGAATCCCGTGGTACTGAACCCTAAATCATTCACATACTTATGTCGTCTTGAAAGTCTTGTTTCTTTTGTTGTCACTGAGGCTTGAACATTTTCATGAACTTCTTTCCGTGACCTATTTACGGACTTCAAGAATACATAATGTATTTTGATTTTTTGTGTTTACCTTTTCTTCTTTGATTCTGGATTCCTGTGCTTCAGTTAATATTATTGTCTGTCTTGTCCTTTGTTGAGTTGTAGTTATCTCTTTTAGATCTTATGTTACATTATGCTTTACAATCTCCCCCTATTTGATTGGATAGAGTTCGACAAGCAAATACTTCGAGGATAACTCAACTAACTAAGGAAACATGAAACTACTTAAAGTAAGACAGCGTAATAATATTAATGCATTCTGGATCAGATATTTATACATTTCCAGATTTCATAATTCAAAAAACAATTAAACTTTATACAATGAAGTTGCTCCTCTAGTCTGAGCTGATAGTTCTCTTGTTCTTTGCTTCATCATTCAGTCCATTCCAATCTCACCTTCTTCAATCATTGGATCGGAGTTAGCAGCTTGATAATCAATCACTGATGGATAGTGCAGTGGTTCTCCAGGTTTAAGGATTGCTCCTCGGATGTGTCTTCCAATATACTCAACCTCTTGACCCACTCCAGCCCACAACCATGCAATGTTAACATCTTTCTTGTTTGGCAGTCTGGTATGCACTTCCAATCCTCTTTCCACTCTTTTCCTATAGTAAGGAACATTCTCCATTAGAAATCTTCTAAGAGTGTCTGCTGCTTTGTCCTTCTCCGTTGAAGAGAATCCAGTGGATCTAAGATACTTCTCAACTGAGATTAGATAGTTGCTTGGGTAGTCCCTCAGTTTGTCCTCAGCCAAATAGCAGATTCTGAACAAGTCATTCGTCATGAATCTAACCATTGGAGGATCTTCAGTAATCTCTGGACTGACTTTCATCACAATCTCCTTAACATGCTCTCGGAGCAGTTCATTTAGCCTTGTAGTTCTTTGGATCTTGATGAGTATAGCCTGCAATTCTGTATATGTCCTCTGTTCTAAAAACTTAGTAGAAATCACAAATGTACCTTTCTCCAGAAAACTGATTAATAAGCTCCAGGCACCATTTGCTTTAACCCCAGCATTCAGACAGATTATAGAGCTTCTCAGTGCTTTGAAGTAAGTCTGATCATCAAGATTAGCACTTCTGATGTCCTGAATAATGACTTCCACCTCCGCATTGTCGTTGACTTGTAATCCGTCTTCAACTCCACAAAAGGTTTTATAAGCCATTTCCCATTCAGTACCATCTTTCTTTGCCAGATCTATCATCTTCTTCTTCCTCACTTCATTATACACCTTCAACCTCTTTAGCTTTTCGCTTCTCAGAATTGCTTGCTGTTTTTCTTTCTCAGCTTGCCTGGCATCTATTGCAGCTCTCTGAGCTCTTATTGCTTCCAAGGCAGCTTCTTCTTCTGGTGACAGAGAATTTGATTCTTCTTCCATAATATCCTCATCCAAGATAGGATGTTCTATTGGTTCAGGATAATATGGTTCATGCTCCTCTTGAATAGGTTGCTCTTGCATGAATTCAAATTCCTCTCCACTCTTCTCTTCCTCCACAAGTTCTTCTATCCAGTACTGCCTGATAGGAATAGCTTCTACTGTTTCCCAAACTCTCCATCCATCCTTAGTTTGCTCCTTCTCACCTTCGCCAACTTTCTCCCCCTTAGTTGAGGAATCCTCGATAAAAGCATCCTCAGCATAAAAGACATTAGAAGGATCAGGTTGTTGATAGGAGGGACCAGGTTGTCCAGATTGTTGGTTTTTCAGCATACTCCATATAGACTGTACTCCATCGCCTTGATTCTCCAAGAAATCCATAAGCTGCTTATTAAAGTCATTTATAGAAGCTAACGACAGGTCAATGTTTTCCAATCTTGAGTTGGTAGTCTTTTCCATATGATCCAGCCTCCTGTTGAGTCTAGACTCCACTCTTGAAAGGTTGTCCATTGCATCCTTCACCCGCGCTTGACCATCCCGGATAACCAGAACGTCCTCTTTCAAAGCTTCATGTCCCTGGGACAGTGCAGTTACTTCATTCATGAATCCATCTTTAAGCTCCCTTACGTCCATCCTCAAATCGACCAGCTCTTCCATAGCTTCCTTCTTTAAGGAGTCCACTGCCTGCTTCGTACCTGTTATAGTGCCAGATGCACTGCCAATGACCCTGAATGTTCTTCTGGAATCAGCTGCAGCCAAGTGAACTTTCTCTTGAATAGACTTTAAAGAAACATTGTCTTGACTGGAGGTGATCCCTTGGTCAAAGGAAGGTCGCAGTGGAACCTTGAATAATGGATTTCCTTCTTTATCATGAACTGCCATCTCCTTGAGGGAAGATTGAACTTGTAGCTCTCTTTCTGTTGGTAACAGCAGATCATCAATATGAGTTAGGGTTTGGGTGTCACTCCTCACGTTTGGCTCTGGGTGTTCACTCACAGTTTCTGTTAGTGTTTCACTCATTTTTCCTTTCCCACTCAGGCCAGGTGTAAGTGTTTGTGTTTCACTCAAATCCATTGTGCTGGTTGTACCTGCAGAAGAAAACACCGTAGCCGTCCTTAAGGAGGTCACCGGTGGTGCAATGGGGCTTCGCAAGTCCCCGTCCTTGGTTAAACCAAGTTGCTGATCATCCTTAGATGATATATCCTTTGTAGGATCTAGAGTTTGAATCTCTAGGGGGTTAGAAACAGGCTCATTTAACAGCAGAGATCCCGAATCTTCCCCGTGAGTCTGTAAAGACTTCACCTCAGTTGACTCCTCAATAGTAATTGATTCACTGTCAATGAGTTGCCGATCTGCACCTACGTCAGACCCTTTACCCGCAGGATCCAGATATGTTCCATCTGGGGAGGTAGACAATGACCTTTTAGATTGTGCATTTAGGTCAAAGCCTTCTCTCGACGTCTGTGAAGACCCTTGGTTCAGAGAACCTTCAACCAGTGAACCTGACCGTAATATGGTCGGAACACCAGTTGCTTCCGTCAATTCCTCCTTACTTGATTGAGCTATTGGTTCAGATATTGCTTTCGTTAGAGTAGCCCAATCAGCATCAGAAAAATCAGTAAAGGGCTCTTTGAATGAGAGAAATGAAGTATCAGCAGTTGCCTCAGTTTCTGTTCTTCTCCTTTTAGAGGAAGGCAGAGCTGCTGTTGAAGGGTGTATCTCCTTATGTGGTGCTGCTTTGGCACTATCTCCCTCTACACTCAGGGATGTTTCTTTACTGGGTATAGGAGGAGAAGGAGCATCATTTATGTTTTCATTTGGCTCGTTCAAAGGCTCTTCGACCGTGGTTAGAGGTTGTGGGTTTGCAACCTCCTGGTCTGGAATGGCCACTGAGGGCTCTGGATCAACATCCATTGGTTGAGGTTCAGGTGCCAGTTCAAGTTCAGGAATGTTACCTTGAATTACCTGTTCCCCTGGGGGTAGAAGAGGTAGGGGCACCATTCTTAGATATTCTGTGAGAACAGTGGGTACCCCTGGAAGATAGTTGTTCTTCCTTATCAGAGCGGTTATGGCATTGCTCTTCATCTTCGTACACTCCATTGTGTCTTCAGCTTCAAATGTCTCACGTTCATCATCTGTTAAGACATCATTGAGAATTAGTTGTAGGAACCTAGGATAGAAACAGAGCACATCTTCATTTATGCCTGTTCTTTCATCCAGTGGTCCCATGCACATGATGACTTGATCAATCACTATCCGTCCTATGTTAATATGCCTATTGTTCGCAATGGCAAACCCTATCTTTTGAAGGAATAAGGGAATGCCATGCAGATTAGTAAGCTTGGCAGTAAAAACATGGATCAGAGTATGAAAGAAAAAGTTCCATGGCTTTGGCAGGTAATGCTTTAGGAACTCTCCCACCAAGAAGTTAGGTTGTTGACTTCTGATAAGAGTGAAGAAAGCATGTATTTCCTCAGTTGTGGGATCCGGAACAAGGTTTTCTGTTGGAAAATGTAGAATTCTATTGAAGTCATGTTCCGTAACCCTAATTGTTCTGCCCCCTGGCACAACAAAACTAAAGGACCGTACATTGTTCTCACTTGTGTCCGTGGCGGTTGTGTACAACGCAGTCAATTGATCGAGACAAAGGACCACGGGAGTACTTACAACGTATGCCACTAACGAACGTGTATTCAAAAACTCTGCCCATGCACGAATTTGAGGATTCGTTATGGATTGCAGATTTTGAAACGAGACATGATTAGTTTTGGTAACAATAAATTCTCCAGCCATTTTAAAAATTTCCAGAAAATTCAAATAAACCAAAACTAATTTTCCTTTAAATTTAATTAATTATTTCTAATTAATCAAACTCTTAACAAAAATTACCCCCTTTTCCTTTAATACAGAATCTCGAAAACTATCAAATCAAGAACCCTAATTGTTAAAACCAACTATCCAACAAAATCAAAAGAAGTCAATTGTTTAAGTAATTGATTTCTAAAGAGTGTTCTTTTAACAATCGACTTGTGGTTCAAGGTTTGGTTCGATGGTTTCTTCTCCACTATCTTTCAAAACTCAAAAAAAATAAACAACTATTCACTGTCAAAAGAGAATCAACAGTGAACACCAGTAACAATTTTAAGTTTTACTCGGTTTCAAATTGAAGAAACTATCGAAGCTTGTTCTTGAAACTGTAAAAATGTTTGTAAGTATATATATAAACGGCAGCTTTTTACTTCTCAGATCTGTGAAGAATGAGAAAGAAAATGGTTCAAGGCACGCTTTTATACTATTTTACACTGACAGGGGTATTTTAGTCTTTTCAGGTTTCGATAGTTTTTAAAGTACTCTCGATATTTTTCTGCAAGGGGTAAACTTGTCAACGTAATTCGATGGTTTTTGAAAAACTATCGAATATTTGAAATGTTTAGAATTTAAAAAGTTTTACAGAAAAACTATCGAGAATGGTTTAATTTGAAATTTTGAAAAACTATCGAGCTGTGACATTTGGAAAAACTATCGAGAATAGTTTGTTTGAAAAACTATCGAGGAGTTTAATTATTGAAAAATTAAATCCTCCCGATAGATTTTCACTTTGATTTCTAAAAACTATCGAGAATTAAATATTGAATTATATTAATTCACTTCGATATATTTTTAAAATTATTCTCAAAAACTATCGAGAAATTTTTCGATAGATTTTCTTTTTCCCTTTCAAAAACCATCGAAATTAATTTCGATAGATTTATCATTGTACTTTGAAAAACTATCGAATTTCCTTAAATTCGATATTTTTGCTTCTGTCTTCTTTTTAAAACCTGTTCTTGTTTTAAAAATCAGACTTTTTATTTCCTGTCAAGTTTTAATTTTAATAAATCTGTTAAAATTCATCAAAATCAATTCCTAACAGAAAATTCACAATTTTCTTAGAATAAAATCAATTAAATATCATTGAGTGATATTAACCAATTAAAATCTAATGAATTATGCTGCATTAATTTACAATGTTAAAACAAAGCAAATTAATTCAAATTAAATAGATGCTAAAATATTTAGAACAAATATTAGCACCTAAATAATTTTTAGAATTAATAACTAATTAAATGCCAGAAGATATATCATCCATAATTATGACATAAAATTAGTATAATAATCCTAACTACGAGAATTGCTCCAGAAAATAAACTCACAAGTCCAAAGGATATAGCAATTCTTGAACTCATGTATTTACCAGGACTCTCTGCAGTTACTGACTTCTAATCAAAATAAATTAATCAGAAAGATTTAACATCCCAAGTTCACCAACCAGCTTATTGAAAGTGGATTCATCAAGCGGTTTAGTAAAGATGTCTGCAATTTGATCCTCTGTGGGTACAAAATGTAACTCCACAGTTCCATTCATGACATGCTCTCGGATAAAATGATACCTGATGTCGATGTGCTTCGTCCTCGAGTGTTGCACTGGGTTGTTTGAGATTGCTATGGCACTTGTGTTGTCGCAAAATATAGGAATCTTTGTCAACAGAAGTCCATAGTCACGGAGTTGGTTTCTCATCCACAATATCTGAGCACAACAGCTACTAGCAGCAATGTATTCAGCCTCAGCTGTTGATGTGGACACTGAATGCTGCTTCTTGCTATGCCAGGAAACCAATCTTCTTCCAAGAAACTGACAGCTTCCTGAAGTACTCTTCCGATCAATCTTACAACCTGCAAAATCAGAGTCTGTGTATCCAATAAGATCAAATCCTGTATCTTTAGGGTACCAAATTCCAAGATTTGGGGTCCCCTTAAGATATCTAAATATTCGCTTAACAGCTATTAGATGAGATTCTTTAGGATCAGACTGAAATCTAGCACACAAGCATGTTGAAAACATTATATCTGGTCTACTTGCAGTGAGATAAAGTAATGAGCCTATCATACCTCTGTAGCCTGTGATGTCAACCTTCTTACCAGTTTCATCCTTATCAAGCTTAGTGGCAGTTGGCATAGGAGTCTTTGCTGTAGATGAGTCTTCCATTTGATACTTCTTAAGAAGATCCTTGATGTACTTGGACTGACAAATGAATATACCATCTTGTTTCTGGTATACTTGCAATCCAAGAAAGAATGACAATTCACCCATCATGCTCATTTCATAACGACTCTGCATTAACTTAGCAAATCTCTTGCATAGATCATCATTAGTAGAACCAAATATTATGTCATCAACATATACTTGCACCAATATCAAATCCTTTTTATGCTTTTTGACAAAGAGAGTTTTGTCTACAACACCTCTTGTAAAATCATTTTCAAGTAAGAATTCAGAGAGAGTGTCATACCAAGTCCTTGGAGCTTGTTTGAGTCCATAGAGAGCTTTGAATAGAAAGTACACAAAGTCTGCCAGTTTTGAATCCTCAAAACCTGGAGGTTGTTCCACATACACTTCTTCTTCTAACTCCCCGTTCAGAAAAGCACTCTTCACATCCATTTGATATACCTTGTAATTGGAATGTGCAGCAAATGCCAGAAACATTCTGATGGCCTCAAGTCTTGCTACTGGTGCATAGGTTTCATCATAATCTATACCCACTTCTTGAGAGTAACCTTTAGCAACCAGTCTGGCTTTGTTTCTCGTTACAATGCCATCTTCGTCCAACTTATTTCTGAATACCCATCTTGTTCCAATAACAGATTTTCCCTTAGGCCTGGGTACCAGCTTCCAAACTTTCTGCCTTTCAAACTGATTGAGTTCTTCTTGCATAGCAATTACCCAATCTGGATCATCTAGAGCATCTTCAACTTTCTTAGGTTCTGTTTCTGAAAGAAACCCAGAATAGTGACATTCATTTTGTGATGTTCTCCTAGTTCTCACTCCTGTGTCCGGATCACCAATGATCAAGTGAAAGGGATGATCTCTATTCCATACCCTTTGTCTTGGCAGATGCGATCTTGATGATTCTCCTTGTTCTAGATGTTGTGGAGTGTGACTAGTTGATCCTTCTCCTGCTCCCCCTGAGTTGTTGACGGTTTGATCTGTTGATTCTGAAGACTGACTAGTGGATCCTGTATGTTGAGGATTTCCACTTTGGTCACCACTTGGTCCAGAATCATTATCATTATGATTATTATTAATGACTGTAACAACTTCAGGTACTTCTTCATTGTCAGAGAGATCTCCTGATAGATTTTCAAATACCAAGGATTCAGAGTTCTCTCCAGTTTGTAGGCCTGGTCTTTTAGTGTCGTCAAATGTTACATTAAAGCTTTCCAACACCTTCTTATCTTCAATCACATATACCCTGAAAGCCTTAGATTCCAGAGAATAGCCCAGAAAAATGCCTTCATCTGCTTTGGCATCAAACTTGCCAAGATGTTCTCCATCTTTAAGTACAAAGCACTTCGCACCAAACACATGAAAATACTTCAGTGTTGGCTTCTTGTTGGCCATTAACTCATACGGAGTCTTTTCATGATCTTTGTTGATCAGGGTTCGATTCTGAGTGTAGCAAGCTGTATTCACTGCTTCAGCCCAAAAGTAAGTGGGAAGTTTTGATTCACTCAACATGGTCCTTGCTGCTTCAACCAAGGTCCTGTTCTTCCTTTCCACTACTCCATTCTGTTGAGGAGTTCTTGGTGCTGAAAACTGTCTTGATATTCCTTTCTCTGAGCAGAAATCATTTAGAACTGCATTCTTGAATTCAGTTCCATTGTCTGATCTGATTGTCCGCACAGGTAGCTTAGCTTCCACTTCTATCTTCTTGATGTGATCAATGATTAGTTGTGTTGCTTCATCCTTTGTTTGTATGAACAACACCCACGTGTACTTGGAGTAGTCGTCCACCATCACCAATGCATATCTGTTTCTTGAAAGTGACATAACATTAACTGGACCAAATAAATCCATATGAATCAGCTGTAATGGTTCAGTAATACTTGTCATTCCTTTGCTTCCATGTGATGCTTTCTTCGACTTCCCCTTTTCACATACTTCACATAGTCCCTCCTGATTGAATTCCATCAGGGGCAACCCTCTCACTAACTCTCTCTTTACCAAAGAGTTCATAGTTTTGAAGTTCAGATGTGAGAGCTTCTTGTGCCATAGCCAACTTTGTTCTGAAGATGCCTTTGCATAGAAACATGTAACTTCTCCTTCACTGGTAGAACTTAAGTCAGCTATAAACAAATTTCCTTTTCTCACTCCCAGTAGAGTAAGCTTCTCATCCTTCCTGTTGGTGATCAAGCACTTGTCCTTTCTGAAATCTACATTGTAGCCTTTATCACAGAACTGACTGATGCTTAGAAGATTGTGCTTTAATCCTTCAACAAGAGAGATGTTTTCAATGATGACATTCCCAGCTTTCAATTTACCATATCCCGTAGTGAATCCTTTGCTGTCATCTCCAAAGGTTACAATCGGGCCGGTCTTCTTAACCACCTCTGTAAGCAGGGACTCTTCACCTGTCATGTGTCTAGAACAGCCACTATCCAGAATCCACACAACCTTTGAGCTTTTAACCTTACCCTGCAATCACAGATTGATTAAGCGGACTTTGGTACCCAAAATTGTTTGGGTCCTGAAGGTTTAGATGATTTAACAGGAGTAACATTCAATTTGGTCTTACCCTGTTTGATATTCATAGTATCTGTGGATTTAACATTATCAGTGCTATTGCTATTATCAGACATCAACTTAAAATAAGCATGCATGATGTTGTACTTACATAGCAAACACTCTTTCTTTCCACAGGGTTCATGATTATCAGGCATGTCAGACATGTTATGCATTTCAGAAGTATTAGCAGTTTCTACTTTAACCTTTTTACATGCATGTGTAAGGTGTCCAGCAGAATTACAAATAGAACACAACTTCCTAGATGCAATGGGAGAAGATGGAACCAATTCCTGATTAACAATCTTTTTCCTCCCATTCCTGTTCTTTTTAACATTACTAACTAAGGAACCTACTTCAGTTTTAGGTAAATCAGGTTTAGGTAATGCATTCTTTACTGATTTCCTAGGTAACTTAGTCTTTACCTCTTTTTCCTTCACTAAATCCTCCTCAAGCAATTCTTGAGCTATGAAAAGATCATCCTCATAAAAGAGAGGTGGAAACGGCTTAACAAAAACTGGACAATCAACATTCTTAAGAACATGTGGAGTATTCCTTTTGACAACTGAAGGTGTCACAGGGAATTCCAAAATCTTCTTACCAGCTTTCTTGTTATAGTCAAATCCTATAGCAGTTTTATTCTCTACGGCCTGAGTATCAATGATTTCCTTAGCCACTAGAGCGGAATTCTTAAAAGCATTCAGCTTCAAATCTAGATCTGAAATCTGCTTCCTGAGGATAGTCTCTATCTCATCATTACACTTGACCTTGTTCTCTAAGTACGCATTCTTTTGCTTAAGATCTTCTAATGTTACAGCTACAAGCTCTAGTTCTTCATTTTTAGATTCTAGCTTTTTAATCTTAAGAACTAGTTTAGCATTTTCCATTTCAGATGCTAGCATGCTTGTGTGTACATTAAACAATTCTACACTAAGATCTTGCACAGTTTTCTTGTACTCAGAATTAGACATATCAATTGTAGTTAAGATAGGTACCTGAGATGATTGAGGTGATTCCTCTGAAGAGTCAGCCATTAGAGCAACATTTACATATTCCTCCTCTTCATCCGAATCAGTATCATCCCAGTGCTTTCCCTCTGCTATGTAAGCCTTCCCTTTCTGCTTTCCAGAGAATGCCTCCAACTGCTGTTTAAGCTTGGCATTCTCCTTCTTCAACTCATCATAAGAATCCTTCTTTCCATAGACATCTTTCATGTCTCTTGCTTGACGAGGCTTCCGGCATTCAGTGGCGAAATGCCCTAACTCATTGCAGTTATAGCATCTTGATTTGCTCCTATCAATCATGCCAGTCTTGTAGCCTCCCTTAAAGCCTGTACTAGGTGTATAATTGCTCTTCTGGAATCTGTTGGTTGAGCCCTTGAACTTGTACTTAGGGTTTCTCTTGAAACGAATATGACTAAACTTTGCAGCTAAGTACGCCATGGTTTTGTCTTCCATTTGCTCAAGCTCTTCTAGGGTGTAGTAATCACTTTCATCAACACCCAGATTCACAGAATCCATTTCTGCTTCTATTATCACCTCCTTTCCAGCTCTTTGGGTTTGAACCTGAATCTCAGAAGTTATTGGTTCATCCACTACAAGTGCTGCTGATCTCATAAGTGCATTGTGCTTGCTGTCCACTGTCCCTGATCCGTAGATTATCACCCTTTGTTCCTGTTCCATCTCATAGGTCTTCAACTTGCCATAGATCATCTCTAATGACATCTTTGTGAAGTCAATTCTTTCCCTAATGGATGATGACTTGTGTTCTACATGATGGGGCAGCGTCATCATGAACTTCCTGTTCGATTCTCTCAGTGGATAGGTCTTTCCTTTCATTGCCAATTCATTGAGGAGCTTAGTATACTTCTCAAAGACCTGAGTTATACTTTCTCCTGGCAGGGACCTAAACGCTTCATATTGAGAAGTCAGAATGTCCAATCTGTTTTCCTGCACGTCTTCAGTTCCTTCCATTATTAGGTTAATGGTATCCCACATATGTTTCCCGCTTGTACAGTTCATCAACTGATAGCTCATTTCCTTGTCCGCGGAGTCCACCAATATCAACATTAAACCGGTGTCAAATCGAATCAGTTCTTTGTCAGAATCTGTAAATTCACTTATATCCTTAGGTTGGGTGCCTGAAGGAATCCTGCTACCATCAGGAGCTGTAGATTCACTAACTGGTTTCATTGGTACAAACGGTCCGTTCTCTAATATGCCAATATACAACGGATTAGATGCCTTGATAAATAACAACATCTTCATCTTCCACAAACCGAAATCATCTCTAGTAAACGGGGGAACTTTAATACCAGCGGTTGTCTTTGGAGCACTCATGGTTTCTGAAAATTTCAAATTGTTTAAAATTCAAGAAATTCCAATTAAATGAAAAATTTTGAAAGTTAAAAAATTTGCTTCGAATTTTCACGCTACGTTTGATTTTGGTCTCATTCACCGGATCTGATTTGTATATCAATCAAGTAGCTCTGATACCAATTGTTAGGTCCAAAGTATCGTAGAAGGGGGGGTTGAATACGATACTCACAAATAATTTAATTTCGTTCGCGGATTAATCTTTTGTTCTATAACGAAATCAAACACACCAAACCAAATCAAGTTTCGGGGAATATATCTTTTTATAAATATAAACCTCGAGGGGTGCTACAATTTCTAATCCGTAGATTAGCGTCAATGAGTTTAAGGTAACACAAATACAAAACAATAATCAAGTTCTGAGCACTATTAATTTCTCTGGTAATTTTCTCCGGCTCTTCTCTCTCTCAGTTATGTGTCTGCGTTGAATACCTTAACTGAAGAAGACACAATCTTCTCTCTGTATTAATTGTAGTCTGTTTTGAAAAACCATCGAATGAGAATTATAGAAACAATCCTGGCCGTTGGATCTTCATCAACCTTTCAGAAAAGGAATTCTTTTCACCTGCTCCCATAATAAAAAACCATCGAATGAATAAAAAATCCATCGAATTAAATAAATTAATTTGTCATTCGATAGTTTTTAAATCAAAACTATCGGATGCCAAACTAATTTACTTTGGTTTTTAATTAATCATTTCAACTACCATTCGATAGTTTTTCAATTAGAAAAACCATCGAATTTCTCTTTCTTGTCTTTAGTCCATAAATGATTCCACTGAGCTTCTGGGTGTTTAAGAAATAGACTATATCAATTTCTTCTGAGACGATAAAACAACTTGATCTTTTTAGTGCCGTCACCTAGTGCAACTGGTCTGGTTCACAGATGAATAACACTTGATCAATTCTTATTTTATATCTTCAATACAATGCTGCTGATACGTCCTTTGTCCTTCTGGTTGCTTCATCACTGGAATCCCGTGGTACTGAACCCTAAATCATTCACATACTTCTGTCGTCTTGAAAGTCTTGTTTCTTTTGTTGTCACTGAGGCTTGAACATTTTCATGAACTTCTTTCCGTGACCTGTTTACGGACTTCAAGAATACATAACGTATTTTGATTTTTTGTGTTTACCTTTTCTTCTTTGATTCTGGATTCCTGTGCTTCAGTTAATATTATTATCTGTCTTGTCCTTTGTTGAGTTGTAGTTATCTCTTTTAGATCTTATGTTACATTATGCTTTACAAACTGCTCTGTGAGCATGTTAAAGAAATATTGATGAAAGTCAGTCCAGAGATTACTGAAGATCCTCCAATGGTTAGATTCATGACGAATGACTTGTTCAGAATCTGCTATTTGACTGAGGACAAGCTGAAAGATTATCCAAGTAACTATCTGATATCAGTGGAGAAGTATCTTAGATCCACTGGATTCACATCAACGGAGAAGGACAAAGCAGCAGACACTCTAAGAAGATTTCTAATGGAGAATGTTCCTTACTATAGGAAGAGAGTGGAGAGAGGATTGGAAGTGCGTCCCAGACTACCAAACATGCCAAAGCTAAACAAGAAAGATGTTAACATTGCATGGTTGTGGGCTGGAGTGGGACAAGAGGTTGAATACATTGGAAGACACATCAAAGGAGCAATCCTTAAACCTGGAGAACCACTGCACTATCCTTCCATGATTGATTATCAAGCTGCTAACTCCAATCATGTGATTGAAGAAGGTGAGATTGAGATGGACTGAAGAACAGAAGCAAAGCACAAAAGAACTATCAGCTCAGACTAGAGGAGCAACTTCAATGTATAAAGTTTTAATGTTTTTTGAATTATGAAATCTGGAAATGTATATATCTCATCCCAAATGCATTTAATATTATTAAGCTGTCTTACTTTAATTAGTTTCATGTTTCCTTAGTTAGTTGAGTTATCCTCAAAGTATTTGCTTGTCGAACTCTATACAATCAAATAGGGGGAGATTGTAAAGCATAATGTAACATAAGATGTAACAGAGATAACTACAACTCAACAAAGGACAAGACAAACAATAATATTAACAGAAGCACAGGAATCCAGAATCAAAGAAGAAAAGGTAAACTCAAAAAATCAAAATATGGTATGTATTCTTGAAGTCCGTAAACAGGTCACGGAAAGAAGTTCATGAAAATGTTCAAGCCTCAGTGACAATAAAAGAAACAAGACTTTCAAGACTACAAAAGTATGTTAATGATTTAGGGTTAGTACCACAGGATTCCAGTGATTTATTTGAAGCAACCAGAACGACAAAGGACTAATCAGCATCATTGAATTGAAGACATAGAAGAATTGATCAAGTGTTATTCATTTGTGAACCAGACCAGTTGCACCAGTTGACGGCACTTGAAAAGATCAAGTTGTTTTATCGTCTCATAAGAAATTGATTTAGTCTATTACTAAACACCCTGAAGCTCAGAAGTTTTTCTAAAAGATCAAAGACAAGAAAAAAGTTCGATGGTTTTTCCATTTAGAAAACCATCGAATGTGATTCAAAGAAAACAAAAGAAAACTAATGTAAGTTAAAGTTTCATTCGATAGATTTATTAAAAAAACCATCGAGTGGAATATTAACTTTATTCATTCGATAGTTTTCTAATTGGAGGAGCAGGTGGAAAGTAACTATGTTTTACAGGTTGATGAAGATCCAACGGCCAAGATTAATTATTTAATTTGGTTCGATGGTTTTCAAAGAAGTCTACAATTAATACAGAGTAAAGGAGTTGTGTCTTCTTCAGTTAAGGCAGAACACAGAGACATTACTAAGAGAGAAGCTTGAGCCGAAGAGAATTAACAGAGAAATTTATATTGCTCAGAATTCTATCATTGTATTGAATTTGTGTAACCTTGAACTCATTAAAGCTAATCTACGGATTAGAAATTGTAGCACCCCTCGAGGTTTATATTTATAAAACGATATATTCCCCGACTCGTGTTTTGATTTGGTGCATTTGATTTCATTATAGAACTGCATGATTAATCCGCGAACGAAATTAAATAATTTGTAAGTATCGTATTCAACCCCCTCTTCTACGATACTTTGGACCTAACACTTTGCAACTACATAATTATACAAAGATTTATTTATTTACTTTAAATTTATTAGCTACATCGAGGGTTCGATTTCTTGCAGCTACGTAATCATACAAGATTTATTTATTTACTTTAATTTCTTTAGTTTTACAAACGGTTCGATTGTCTATAACTACATAATTAAATAGTGGTTTATTTATTATATATTTTTATCATTCAATTTTCGACAAATACATTTTTTAAATATATTTTTTAATATTTATCAAAATGTTGATGTCGACTCATGCTCGACCCGTGCTTGGCACGGGTTATCAGCTAGTATTATTAAATAGACATTTAAATTTTACATCATTATTTCCTTGTAAATATCAAATTTAACAAAAAAATCAAAGGAGCATTCACTTTGAAACCAAAGGAATCATATTTACGGGTAAAAGCCCTACATTGACAGAGAAAAGGAAAATGATAAAATCTTTAAAATCGTTTCCAAAACTATTCTCAAATGTTGAGTTATCAATATATTATTAGATATTTTCTCATACATGAGATGGATCTATCGTACATCTATACTCTTTATTAATAATGAAAACAATGTGAAAATGGCGTGGTACCAAAAGTACCAAATTACCAAATTTGGTTATCACAAAACCTGGGTTCGATTCCTCGCAACTACGTACAAGATTTATTAATTTAAATTTTTTAGCTTAATTTAGGGTTCGATTCCTTACAACTATGTTATTATACAAGAATTATTTAATTACTTTAATTTCATTAATTTCATTCAAAGTTCAATTGTTTATAACTTCTATACTCTTTATTAATAAAGAAAATAATGTTAAAATATCGCGCGGTACCAAATTCAAGATTAATTGCCTATAACCACATAATTAAACAGTATTTATTTATTATATATTTCTATCATTCAAATATCTATAAGTACTTTTTTAATAAAAAAATTTAATAATTAAAATTAATATTAATAAGCAAAACAATGTGAAAATGGCGCGCGGTACCAAAGTACCAAATTTGATTATCACGAAATCCGGGTTCGATTCCTTGCAACTACGTAATTATACAAGATTTATTTACTTTAACTTCTTTAACTTCATCTAGGTTTCGATTATTTGCAACTACATAATTATACAAAATTTATTTATTTACTTTAAATTTATTAGCTACATCGAGGGTTCGATTTCTTGCAGCTACGTAATCATACAAGATTTATTTATTTACTTTAATTTCTTTAGTTTTACAAACGGTTCGATTGTCTATAACTACATAATTAAATAGTGGTTTATTTATTATATATTTTTATCATTCAATTTTTGACAAATACATTTTTTAAATATATTTATTAATATTTATCAAAATGTTGATGTCGACTCATGCTCGACCCGTGCTTGGCACGGGTTATCAGCTAGTATTATTAAATGGACATTTGATTTTTACATCATTATTTCCTTGTAAACATTAGTTTTAACAAAAAAAATCAAAAGGAGCATTCGCTTTGAAACCAAAGGAATCATATTTACGGGTAACAGCCATACATTGACAGAGAAAAGGAAAATGCTAAAATCTTTAAAATCGTTTCCAAAACTATTCTCAAATATTGAGTTATCAATATATTATTAGATTTTTTCTCATACATGAGATGGATCATATATTAGATTTTTTCTCATACATGAGATGGATCTATCGTGCATCTATACTCTTTATTAATAATGAAAACAATGTGAAAATGACGCGCGGTACCAAAAGTACCAAAGTACCAAATTTGGTTATCACGAAACCGGGTTCGATATCTCGCAACTACGTACAAGATTTATTAATTTAAATTCTTTAGCTTAATTCAGGGTTCGATTCCTTACAACTACGTTATTATACAAGATTTATCTATTTACTTTAATTTCATTAATTTCATTCAAAGTTCAATTGTCTATAACTTTTATACTCTTTATTAATAAAGAAAATAATGTTAAAATATCGTGCGGTACCAAATTCAAGATTAATTGCCTATAACCACATAATTAAACAGTATTTATTTATTATATATTTCTATCATTCAAATATCTATAAGTACTTTTTTAATAAAAAAATTTAATAATTAAAATTAATATTAGTAAGCAAAACAATGTGAAAATGGCGCGCGGTACCAAAGTACCGAATTTGATTATCACGAAATCCGGGTTCGATTCCTTGCAACTACGTAATTATACAAGATTTATTTACTTTAACTTCTTTAACTTCATCTAGGATTCGATTCTTGGCAACTACATAATTATACAAAGATTTATTTATTTACTTTAAATTTATTAGCTACATCGAGGGTTCGATTTCTTGCAGCTACGTAATCATACAAGATATATTTATTTACTTTAATTTCTTTAGTTTTACAAACGTTTCGATTGTTTATAACTACATAATTAAATAGTGGTTTATTTATTATATATTTTTATCATTCAATTTTCGACAAATACATTTATTAAATATATTTATTAATATTTATCAATATTAATATGTTGATGTCGACTCATGCTCGACCCGTGCTTGGCACGGGTTATGAGCTAGTATATATGAATTTCTCAAATAAAAAATTACACATGTCATTTAAGAACACATTTGGGATCAATTTTAAAGTATATATGTAGAGCAATGCTAGATGTACCAAATTAGGTACCAAAATTAATTAAAAAAATGACATGGCGGTGTTGCATGATGTGGCAGTATGAGATGTTTTTATTGGTGCAATCGATGTGAATGCACGCGGTCTCAGCCAACCAAAATCTAATACGTGTTATTTGGTAACTTTTTTTATACCCAATTTGGGGCCTCTAGCATTTTTATAATTAAATATCAATTGTTTTTATAAAGAGATCCTAAATATCGACTAATGAAATACTCCCTCCGTCCCATTTTATGTGAACTACTTTCTATTTTGGGACGTCCCAAAATATATGAACACTACATTTATGGAAAGGAACTTTAGTGTACGTTTACAATACTTTACGATTTTAAATTGCTTTGGGTTCAAATAATACAACTACTTTTACAATCACTTTCCTGGTGTATGACACATTCATTAAAATAAATAAAGATACATAAGCAAAAGTCAGGTCACAAAAGTCTTACAGCACATGCAAAATTACATACACCTTATACCCCACTACTAGTACTACTCCATTTTAAGAAGCTAGTGTAAAATCCATTTTTCACCAGAATCAAATACTCGTACTAACCCAGTAGCTACTGAGTTTGTAAAAAAGCAACGGCTTGCTGCACATCGACAACATCGCAGTTTAATATCACAGGAAGTTTACTGCTACGTACTAACTGAACCTTTCCAATGTGAGGTAATTTATAAGTGTTGTTACCAAAAGATTTGATGACTTCAACCATGCATGATTGTAATGATAAAAACACATTATTAAGGCATTGGGGTGATAATTCATTGAAAGCCTTGTCTACCGCCGCAAGCAATTCATCAATATTCTTGGGAGCTTCTTGATGTTGTAGTGTTTGTATTGATCTAAAAAAGCCAAGATCAAGTACATTTAAATCGGGACTATTTGGTGGTTGACAAACCAAGTTAATATCAAATCCATCTTTCTTTGCCATATGAACAAATTCTTCATCATCAATTTTTATATGAGGCCTAGCATTATCTTGTTGGATGTAGATTATTGGTGAAGATAAAATTGGCCATTTTTGGCGAATTTAACGTGCAGGCCTTTGTTTCCATTGTATCGACAACTCAATTTTTACTACTCCTTTGTGCCGGTTCCTTATACACGAAAGGAAAAATTCCAATTTTTCCATCAAAGAGTGTGTTATTGTCATCATCAAATTGAGGACGGGCAACGGCCACGAGAAACATCACTTTTGTGATATATCTTTTACTTTTACATGTTCTTACAGGATCGATTTCCTCCGGTAGTAGGTAGTATCTCTCGGTTTCTTTAGTTTGAAAAAACCACTTTTCGTCGATATGAATAACATTAAACATCTCCTCAAACTCAGGTTTTGTGTTCAATGATTCGGATTTATGTTTTTGTAAACAAAATGCTAACCTTGCAATTTTGTTTTCATGAGTAAGTTGTGGTTTGATGGCATTTGTATGAAACCAGATACTTCCTTCTTTGATCCGTCGATGAAGAGTTGACCTAGCCATATTTAGAGCACTTGCAAGAGATCGTATATTTGTTCGACGTCGTAAAGGAACTTGGGAGACCATATTTTGATCAACTTCAATTTTTTTACTACCCACTCTACCTTTTAAATTAGAGGATACATCAACCGGCAATCCTCTATTGAATGTATTTTTAGCTTGCCACCATATTATTTTAAAAGTGCTAATGGAACAAGAGAATTTTTGACTAGCTTCAAGCATGAAACCTCTTTTTAATTTTCCATGCACTGATTTTTCTAACAAGAAATGAAATATGACTTGTCTTTCATTTTGTGTTAATCTTCTCCCCATTTTGATAGGAGTCTACAAATATATGGTGTACATAAATGGAAATGAGTTTGATATAAAATGAATACATGTGGTGTAAATATTGGAAAAAGGCAGAGAGGGAAATGAGATACATGTACTGGCGCCACAAATCATGGCTATTACTAAGAAAAAGGAGGGAATATTGCCGCCCCTTTTTATTGTACTCACCAAACTGTCATTTTCTTAAACAAAAAGGAGGTCAATTGTTAGTTTCTTAAAAACTGTGCAAAATAGAATGGTTCATATAAATAGGGACAGAGGGAGTATGTCATATCATGTTCTGTACGTGCATATCACCTAACTGTAAAACACAAATTCAGGACGTGAATTATCATGCTTAAAAAGAATTAGATGAAATACTCGTATTGCACCTGTGAAACTCAAAGACAACATGTAATCATGTTTGATTAAATAATACAGAACTCCACACTGTAATTCACCGCTAGATAAAATATACAGGCTTGACACACCTATCTTTTAATTATGTAGTTTTGTAGAGTTTGTAGGGCGCTTGTTGGAATTAGCTAGGATCTTATGCTAGCACTACTAGAAAAAGTACATATAACATCGGTACTTTAATATCGGTTGAAAAAATCACCGATGTTAAAGAATGTTTCAACATCGTATTTTTTTAAAACGATGTTAAACTACTTTTCAGACATCAATTTATAAAATAGCCCGTTGTCTATTCTTATTTTTTTAAAAATTGAAAAAACTCGTTCCAATACATCCCCTTAATACACAAATATTTTTCCCCTTGAACTAAAATTTTATTTTCCCCCTTCAACAAAATTTCTAACCCTCTTACCCCGATGATAATCTCTCTCTCTCTCAACATCTCCCTCTCATGTCTCTCTCTCACCATCTTTGTGAATTCTACCTCTATTCATCCCAACATTTATGTCTAATAGTGCTCACTTACAAATTCAAACCTTAATTGTAGAATATTTTCAATTAATCGAAACTCCAGTTTGGTGCTAAATAGAAATCTGCTCTGCCTTATGTTGTTTGTTTTGTTTCAATTGGGATCTGCAGTTCTTGGGCTTGGAATTGATAAGTTTAATTCAAATTTAATTTTGAATTTTAACTCTATTTTTTAACAAAATATTTAGTCTTGTTAAATAATTTAGGTTTCATGTTAGAGCTCTAGTTTGCTCAACACTAAAATTAAAAATGCAATTCTTTAAAACTCAGATAAGATTTACCTGGTTTGTAGTTTGTAGCTTAAATTAGTTTGTATATAAGACACATGTTTATATATGTTTATATATATATATTATCGGGTTTTTTCGGGTTTCGGGTTTAAAGAGATTATACAAACATTCGGTTTACATTACGAATAAATCCATCACGACTGTATAAACGTTTTGTATACAGTGGCGGCACGTTGGCAGGAGATGAAAACTTAACGATCTCATCATTTAAAACATCACACCCTGCGCACGAGGAGTTTAACTCCATACTTGGGCTCTAGAAGTATATCAAACTTGGGAACGTGTTGATAATTGGGAGAGAGGGAGAAAGAGAATTTTGCCAAGAGCATCGCAAACATAACTTTGAGCTCCATCATGCCAAGGTTCATTCCAGGACACGTTCGTGGGCCGAGGCCGAATGGTATATATGCCTGCGGGATTTTACAGGCTCCTGAAATCCCATTGGCAAATCTCTCTGGATTGAACTTGAGAGCATCTGAACCCCAGAGCTCAGGGTCTCGGTGAAGAGCTGCTGGCCATATCCAAATGTTGACTCCTTTTGGAACACACACCTTCTTCCCAATTTGTACATCTGCTAGTGCCTCTCGGGCTGTAAATCCTGCTCCTGTATAAAGCCTTAAAATTTCTTGAATTATCATTTTCAACTGCAACAAATAAATAAGTGTAAAACTTTTATATTAGTTCAAATTTTGCAATATTTGTCATATTTGCATTTTTCTGAGGCCTATGATAAATGTACACATCAAGGTCCCAAAAATTATTGTTCAGCGTTGTAGTTACGAGAGGAGCATATAAAATAAATATAGAGAGTAGTTAGATACGTACTACTTTCATCTTGCCAAGCTTTTCGGCATCTAAAATCTCGTCCCCACAAATTTCCAATACCTCAGCACGAGCACGTGCTTGCCAGTCTGGGTGCAATGCCAGTAACATTAGACCCCAGATCGCAGTGATGCCGGGAACTTCCATTGCTACCATGCAAAGCTCCTTGCAGTTATCAACTATAAATTGTTGAGGTGTAGATGACCCTAGCTGTCCGTGCTTAGCACCGTCCACAAGAGTTTGTATTATGCTTTCACCCTCACTCCTACATTTCATTTCTATATCTTGTATAATCCAGTATATCTCCTTTTCTAGTGTCCATTGCTGTCTATGTATCTTGGTGGGATAAAATCTGCAAATTAGAAAGTACCGATGTATTAAGAGTCGAGCACAGCCCCTAATAAGTACTTATTTTACATGAATATAAAAAAAATTCATGTATCATTGAAATATACGAAATTGTATGGAGTCTAGAGGTCCTCACCTAGAGAAAGGATGGCCATCTACAACTGTTGGTGATCCAGAAACTTCCATGAGATCCCTGCACTTGGAAAACAAGACCTTTTCTGCAGCTTCATATCTGCCAAACATGACATTAGAAAATATACTTGACGTGAAAGTCTTTACATAATCGTCAACTCTTATGTCTGCAATGCCGCCCTCAGCTTCAACCAATTTCTCCCATGATTTAGTAAGTGCGTTCCCAGATTCAAGGACTATGCTAAGCATGTTCTGAAACAATTAAGACAAAATATACATGGGTGTTGATGATTCAATATTTCAAACATGTACTGTCTTTTAGTACAAATTGAAACCCTTTCGATCTATAAATTTTATTGAAGCACAGGGGAAAAAAATATACACCTTAACTTTGTCCACATAGAAAATAGGAGCAATAGTTTTTCTCTGGTGCACCCAAGCTTCCTTGCTCGTCGTGAGAATACCCTTGCCAAGTAGAGGCCCCCGTTCCTTATGCAAGTAAGATGGCTTCCCCAACTCAAATGATTTGCAAAGACTCATCTCTCGCACCAACTCACCATCTCCTATATACAAAAATTGTGTCTTTCCCAGTGCAAAAGAGAAATTTTTTCCTGCCATTCAGTTCAACATTAATCATCT
This sequence comes from Heracleum sosnowskyi, assembly GCA_030848705.1. Lineage (NCBI taxonomy): Eukaryota > Viridiplantae > Streptophyta > Magnoliopsida > Apiales > Apiaceae > Heracleum > Heracleum sosnowskyi. The sequence goes on from CM061242.1 coordinate 36,153,730, forward strand.
ACAAAAGTAAAGGTGAGAAAAACTCTAGAATCTCAGCCGCAAACTCTAAATATGAAAGATATAAACACACCAAACTGCTTGGTCCATTGAATGATATGAGGAAGCAGTATTGAACAACAGTCAAGTGACAGAGAGTCGTTTGAATCGTAAGTTATAGCGTCTGATTCCAGTTCCTTACACTCTCTCTTGACAGAGAGTCGTTCGATTTTTTGTATATCAGGAATGTTTCCTAGAATAAGAGTAGGCGTTGGGCCATCAATTCCTTGATTTACAAGCCTTGCTCGGAGGATTTTAGGCTTCAGACAAAAATCATAAACAACATATACTATCATGCAAAACATTGATAAAACAAATACAGGAAATGCAAAGAAAAGCAAAGCTTGTTCCATTGATCTTTTCTGTCAGTCTTGTTTGTGCTAATTAAGGCAAACATATACCTTCATTTATAAGCCAAGTCTTTAACTAAAAGTTTAAAAAATATCTCAAATTACAATCATTTAGCATTTGCCGCGCAGAAATATATAACGTGACTCTTGGCAGTATATTATCGACCGGCATGCATATACTTACCTATCAGAATACTCCTCGGTCCTATGTAAGTTTGTTGCTATTTCTAATATTTTCGGCCGTGTTCAAAAACAAATTTGTGCTTATCAAAATGGATATATTTTTGGATTTGAGGATCACTTACAACAAGAAGTGATATGATGATATTAAAGTATTTTGAATGTAAGGTGTCAATTGAAAGTTTCAATAATGTCAGATTATCAAAAATAATTTTAATTAATATAATATTTTCTTCATCTTATTTTGTACTTTTGATATCTTTTTTTTTAATCAAAATTTGCTTCAACAGCAGTCATTCAAATGTTGTCATTATATTTATACAAATATAACTATAATTAGGTAGGAAGATAAATGAGATGAAATTAAATTTACCGAAAACAAATGAAAATCAGAATATATGTGCAAATTAGATATCAGATTTAAATATTTTTTATATGAAAACATTTAATTAAGATTAAATATTATATAAAATATAAGGATACAATATAAAGATGACAAAAATTCAAATAAACATAGTAAATTAATTAATTAATTTAAGTTTACATAGAAACTTTGCATGTAAGTAAATAAATTACGGCCATCTATCTTACAACAAGAAGTGATATGATGATATTAAAGTATTTTGAATGTAAGCGCATTCTTGTTCACTTTTTAGCTTATGAAATTTGAAAATTTTACTTTCAGAAATTAAAACATTCAAGCCTTCAAATGTAGAAACACGATCACACAACTATATGTCGCGGCTGGGGCCAGCAAGTTGCATTAGACATTAAACACATAAAAAGTAAAGTAAATAAATCAAATTGAATCGTGGCTAAATCTAATAAATTTAAAGTGAATAAATATATAATAGGTAGTATCGAGAAATAGAATCGGTTTAATGATAATCAAATTTTCACATTATTTTACTTATTAATAAACAGTATAGACTTTCTGGGCGTGTTCAAAAATAAATTTGTTTGGATCAAAATGGATATATTTTTGGATTTGAGGATGACTAATTACAACAAGAAGTGATATGATGACATTGAAGTATTTTGAATGTAAGGACTAAGGTGTCAATTGAAAGTTTCAATAACATCAAATTATCAAAAATATTTGTAGTTAATATAATGTTTTCTTCATCTTAATTTGTACTTTTGATATCTTTTTTTATCAAAATTTGCTCCAATAGCAGTTATTCAAATGTTGTCATTATATTTATACAAATATAATTATAATTAGGTAGGAAAATATATGAATTTGACCCACTTAGAAATGGGATGAAATTAAATGTCACAAAAACAAATGAAACTTAGAATATATATGCAAAATTAGATATCAGATATAAATTTTTTATAGGAAAACATTTAATTAAGATCAATTATTATATAAAATACTAACCCATAACCCGTGCAAGGCATGGGCCTTAAAAAATAATAAATTAAAAAAAATTAATGCAAACGAAAAATATTAAAGAAAAAAATATAAATTAAAATGATAAATTATAAAATGAGAAATTTAAATATTAATTGGAACATAGAAATAAATAAAAAACTACATATGGGCTGAGAAAGATAAATGGGCTATTATTAATATTTTTTTATTATTTATTAAAATAATATTAATAATAAGGACAAATAGAAAAGCTAACATGTTTTAATTAAAAAAAGTAAATGTCCGTGATATTTTTAGAAGTGTTTTAATTATATTAATTGTATTTATTGAAAAAATACGTTGGCATGTTAAAATAGGTAAGTTTTTTTAATAAGGACAAATAAAAAAGCTAACATATTTTAATTAAAAAATTAATTGTCCGTTATATTTTTAGATGTGTTTTAATTATATTAATTGAATTTCTTAAAAAAATACGTTGACATGTTAAAATATGTAAGTTTTTTTGAAATAATTAAAAGTATTAAAATAGGTTCTAAAATAAATAAGTAAGGGTTGCATTTAATATTTTTGGAAAATAAAGAATTTAGTGATAACAAATATAAAAGGTAATATATATTAATTTAAAGTTAATTGTACGTGATATTTTTGGAAAAAAGAGTAGATTTTGTTAGAAAAAAAAAGTTTTAATTATAAAAGGCAATCAGGTAGTTACTATTTTTATATTATTTTATTATTTATTAAATAGAGTATTAAAATATGTTTTAAAATAAATAAGTAAGGGTTCCACCTGATATTTTTTAAAAAGAGAGATTTTAGTGATAACAAATATAAAAGGTAATATGTTTCAATTTAAAGATAATTACCCGGTAATATGTTTTAATTTAAAGGTAATTGCCCGTGATATTTTTGGAAAATGAGTAGATTTTGTTAGAAAAAAATGTTTTAATTATAAAAGGCAATCATGTAGTTACTATTTTTATATTATTTTATTATTTATTAAATAGAATAAAAGACCGAAAACCAAAAATCAAAACTTTCAATGTTTCGATTTTAATAATACTAGCTTAAAACCCGTGCGATGCACGGATTGTTAAATATTATTTTTTTAATATTTTATTAATTGTAATTGTGCAAAAAATAAGTAGGCATGTTAAAATAGCTAAACACTTTTAATTAATTAAAAACATTAAAACAGATTTTAAAATAAATAAGTATGGGTTTGCCCGTTATATTTTTGGAAATGAGGGGTTTTAGTAAGAAAAAATAAAAAATGTAACATATATTTAGTTTAAAAAGGTTAATGCCCGTGATATTTTTGGAAAATGAGGTTTTAAAATTTAATAATGAAAATTATTTAAATACGTTTTAAAATAAATAAGTAAAAGGTTTCCTGTGATATTTTTGGAAAAAAATGGATTTTAGTGAAAAAATAGAAAAAGTAAATTCTAAAATACAATTTCCCGTGATATATTTAGAAAAGTAGGGGCTTTGTTCGAAAAAATATATAATGTGTTTTAGCTGAAAAGGTAATTGGTTATAAATAGGTATTTGATTATTTATATTTTAATATTTTTAGTAATTGCATTTACTAAGAAAAATAAGTAGATATGTTAAAATAGGTAAACTTTTAAAAAATAATTATAATATTAAAATAGGTTTAAAAATAAATAACTAAATGTTTGTCCGTGATATTTTTGGAAAAAAGAGGGATTTTAGTAAGAAAAAATAAAAAAAACTAACATGTTTTAGTTAAAAAAGGTAATTGCCCGTGTTATATTTGAAAAAGTAGGGGAATTTGTTAGAAAAAATAGAAAAAATAATGTATTTTAGGTGAAAATGGTAATTGGTTATAAATAGGTAATATTATTATTTAATAATATATTTCTATAAATAAGTAAGGTTAATTAAGTAAAAACTAATTAAGGGCAATTAAGTAAAATCACAACGTACCATACCGACCAACCAAACTTTTAATGTTTCGTCTATTATATAATAGTATTGATAGTATAGATAAGAATACAGTATAAAAATGCAAATAAACATAGTACATTAATAAATTAATTTAAGTTTAGAAACATTGCATGTAAGTCTAGCAAGAGCTACTCATTCTATGTCAGACTCCCAAGAATGGGTTGATGTTGCTCCGGAAGTCATTTCGGATGTACTTATTATTGATTTGATTTAATGAAAGCAAGTACGATTAGTTTAAAAAAAAATTACGGCCATCTATCTGGCTGGTTGACCCCCCTCAAAAGCGAGCCGTACCATCGGATTCTTTCTGTTTTGTTATTCATAGTTTTGCATATGAGGAGTGTTGGGCATCCAAAAATTGTTCCCAAAATATTTACAAAATGATATGAATGTCACAGGGTCTTTTTTAATTCGTGAACGCGGGTCCCATATTATTATTAGAAAACTTACTATTCTAAACTAATTTGGTAACAATTTTTGAGAATAATTTTGGGCTCTCTAGCATTTTTCTTTGCATATTTATTGTGAGTCCTGACTTTGTAACCAAGTTCACGGTATGTTTATAAATGTTAATCAATTCGGCTTAAAACAACAATAATGAGGAATTTTTCATTTTCTTCTAATTTAATTTATTACATTTTCTCAATTAATTATACATTAGTTCATCAAAATTGATAGCAATCCACCTTGTTATACAATTTATATACTCCTACTCCGTTAATCTATTTCTTGTTGATCAGCTACGGAGTCATTTTCATTTATTTTCATAGTACCAAAAATTAGGGGAAATTAGGGACCATTTCTTGTCAAAAAAAAAAACAAAAATTAGGTACAAAATTAGTCCATTAAGTGGTGTAAATGAGGGCATTTTTTAATTGTCCTTGCACGAAATGGGTTTTATATGCTGCTATAATTTTTTTATTGGCCGAAACTTTATCATGTTGATAAACTTTCTATTGCTTAAATAGTCGAAATATGTCCAATATTATTAGAGCAACTTCAACACTATTTTAGTATATTCTTTATAGATATTTTTAATAATTAGGCTCTTAATAATTTAAAATATAACAGGAGTGATAATTCAACAATATTCTTTATATCTATTTTTATCAATATAATAATATTAAGTTTAAATGGAAATTTTTTTATTACATATGAGATGATTCAAATATTAAAGAAGATGATATATGGAGAAAAACAAATATTATATTCATAAAAAAAATTATTACATAAGAGATGATTCTGTTAGAGGTTTAAGTCTGATGGATGTTGGGTCGATTGAAGTAGCCCACATTCCATAGCCTGTATGAAGAAGCCCACATTCTGTGGATTGACTGAAGAAGCCCATTACCTACTTAACGACCGAAGAGCCCACAATCCCTGATGGTTGGGCCGATTTACGGTACACTGACCAGGTCATGAGGGAGGCCACGAGGTCCACGTTCGGAGCGGGTGAATCGGAGGAAGCTGGTAAAGGAGGCAAAGGAGGTTTAAGAACATTCATTCACAGATTAATTACAATTACAGTTCTCGTACGTTTCCTTACTCACAAAAGAGACCAGTTAACTGATTCTCACACCGGATGTGAATCGGGGGGCTTATCCCTCGCATTCTTCTCTTTGCAGGTTTGACCGGACGAAGGGCGGCAGAAAACTGGTTCTAACATTTGGCACCGTCTGTGGGAACGTACGATTTACCTGTAATTACAATTTATTATTATGACGGCTGATAGACCACCTGGGTTTTTAGCCGATGTCTATTGCTGTTTTTCTAGTAGTGCCTGAGGAACAGAGGGAGTTGTTGCTCAAATGGAGGCAAGAACAAGCCGCCGGGAAGGGCAAACAGCGGGAATCTGATGAAGCGGCAAGAGAGGCTCAAATACGAGCGAAGAAAAAGGAGGCCGATCTCTTGAAATTGGAGGCCCTCAGGCTCCGAAGGGAAGAAATTGAGATGGAAGAGAAAGCCATAAGAGATTTTGTGGCAGAAGATGAGATCCCACTAATTGAGCTCGAAACCCAGAGGGAGAAGTGACCTCATAACGATGAAGACGGGTCTTCGGACTCCGAATCGTACCACAGAAGAATACGATAAAAAATTGTAGTGTCTTCCGAGTCAGAAGACGAAGACGACCCACATGTTAAAAGTCGTCTAAAGAGAATGGAGAAAGCCATGTTTGGCGAAAGGAAGATAAGCCATGAGCCGGTCGTAACTAAAGAGATTGAGCAATATCGACCCCCTCCTGGAAGGCAATTCCCAAAAATGAACGAGTTCAGTGGAAGAGGTGATCCCGAAGAACACTGCGAAAAGTATGAGTCATTGATGACGGGCATGGGGCATTGCGATATCATGCTGTGCAAGATGTTCAAAACTTACTTAAAGGGAACATCAACGATGTGGTATCGTTCGCAAAGACCCCGATCGATCAGTTCTTATGATCAGCTCAAAAGGAGATTTCTTCGACATTACTCCCATTTGTGCAGAAGGGAAAAGGATACCAAAGCGCTGATCCATTGTAGACAGAGGCAGAATGAGGAATTGGAGGACTACCTGGCTCGGTTCAAAGAGGAGGCAGGAATGGTAACCAACCTAGACAAGGTCAAAGCCGCAGGATTTCTAGCTACCGGACTAGACCCGATCAAAGGTAAGAAATTAGATCCTCTCTTTATGATGTACCTCCAAAATCCTTAAATGATATTTATTTGAGAGGAGAGGCCATTCGGAGAAAGCTAGAGTCAATCGGAGGCTCTAGGGACAGTCGAAGGTATGAAAGTTTGGGAAAAGATGACCAAAGAGGTCGAGGAGATATAAAGAGCAGACTGAATGATACAAGACCGGATAAGGGTGATGACCGAAGGCGAGATAGAGATAATACGGTGTTTACCCCTCTCAACGCACCTATCTCGAAAATTCTCCTCGAGATAAAGGGAAAGCCAGGCTTTGTTCGACCATCCCGGTTAAAAACTCCGGATCACAAAAAGAATGGGGACAAGTATTGTGATTATCACAGAGATAAAGGACATAACACTGATCAGTGTTACCACCTGAAAAAATTGATAGAGAAAATGATCAAAGGTGGGGAGTTAAGTGAGTTTGTAGGAGATCTGAGGAGTAAGTTGGAACCTAGAGAGAAGAGTAAAGATAAAGAACCCGAAGATAAAGAAAGGTATCGAGGTGAGGTCAGGACTATATCGGGGGGTACAGTCATGGAACGGTGCAGTAAGACTGCCCGAAAAAAATATGCCAGACAGGTCTACAGCTTATATCAGACCAACTCTGCCAGGCAACCCCTGCCTATCACTTTCACAGAGGACGATTTCGAGGATGTGATATGGCCGCACGAAGATCCACTCATCATAAATCCCATCATAGGGGAGAACAAAATCTGGAAAGTTCTAGTTGATGGTGGTAGTTCGTTCAATATCCTGTATCACAGAACGTACTGTAAGATGAATTTGGGAGGGGAACAATTGGAGCCGTGTCATGAAGCACCGCTGTATGGCTTCGGAAATCAGCCCGTACCGATCGAAGGAACAATCACCCTTCCCATCGTGCTGGGCAAGGCCCCTTACACCATTGAAAAAGAAGCCAAGTTCTATGTAGTGAAAGTGGATAGTCCGTACAATGGAATCCTGGGAAGGCCGATTCTTAGTGCTTTCCAGGCGGTAGCTTCTGTTCCCCATTTGAAACTGAAATTTCCAACAGAGAATGGTATAGGAGAAATGAGGGGCGATCAGAAAGCTTCTAGAATTATAATTGTTGGAGGATATTGAAAAAGATAAAGACGTGGAAATGGCCGAAGGAGGAAAGCGAAAGAGGAAAGAAGATGAAGGGGGCAGTCATCAGATGATGAACATCGAATTGGAAAAGTTTGGAGCAGACTTTTCTAACCCTATAGCTGAACCAGCAGCTGAGACCGAAGAGGTAGAGCTTTATGTCGGGCAGTCGGGAAAAATGATTCAAATAGGCAAAAATATGGAGCCTGAATTGAAGAAGAAAGTCATTGAGGTCATCAGACAATACCACGACGTATTCGCGTGGGGACCTGAGGACATGCCAGGACTAGACCCTTCGGTCGCAAAACATTGTCTTAGTATGAACCCTGACGCCAAGCCAGTCAAACAGAAGAAAAGGAACTTCGCCATGGAAAGACAGGAAGTGATCCAGGCCGAAGTAGAGAAATTGTTGGAAGCTAAGTTTATTGAAGAAATTGAGTATCCGGACTGGCTGGCGAACGTGGTGGTAGTTAAGAAGTCGAACAACAAATAGAGGATGTGTGTCGACTACACCGACCTAAACAAAGCCTGTCTGAAGGATCACTACCCTTTACCTAATATTGATCAGTTGATAGATGCAACCTCGGGTCACCAGGTACTCAGCTTTTTGGATGCTTTTTCTGGATATCACCAAATCGCAATGAATGCCGAGGACATTCCAAAGACAGCATTTATCACCCCCAAAGGTACGTATGCATACATCAAGATGCCCTTCGGGCTGAAGAATGCAGGGGCAACCTTCCAGAAAATGATCAACAAAGTGTTCAAGGAACAGATCGGTCGGAATGTGGAATGCTATGTGGATGATATGATTGTGAAATCCATGTTCAAAGACCATGCAGAAGACATGAGAGAGTGTTTTGAAACACTCAGGAAGAACAATATGAGAATTAATCCAAGTAAATGCACGTTCGGAGTTGCTAGTGGTAAGTTTTTGGGTTATATGGTAAGTGCCAGGGGATAGAGGCCAACCCTGAAAAGATAAAGGCAGTCATCGACATGGAGGCACCGAAGACTATCAGAGACATCCAAAAATTAACTGGACGATTGGCTGCTTTAAGAAGATTTATTTCCCGATCGGCTGAAAAAACACTACCATTCTTTGAAGTACTTCGGGGGTCAAAAAATTTGGAATGGGGATCAGACTGTCAGAAGGCATTTGAGGAGGTTAAAGAGTATTTGGTCAAAGAACCACTCCTAATGAGGCCCGGTCCCAAAGAAACACTGCAACTATACTTAGCAGTGAGTGACCGAACACTGGGAGCTGTGCTGGTGAAGGAATATGAGAAGAATCAGCACCCAGTATTCTACATCTCACACATGCTTAAAGATGCCGAAACAAGATATCCTAATGCAGAGAAATTCGCCTTTGGACTAGTGGTGGCATCAAGGAAGCTACGCCACTATTTCCAAGGAAGGACGATACAAGTAATTACTGATCAGCCACTGAAAAGGATACTTCAAAGACCAGAAGCTTCGGGCAGAATCGTGGCTTGGTCGGTCGAACTGGGAGAGTACGACCTGGAATATGTGCCCAGAACCGCCATCAAAGCCCAAGCACTGGACGAATTCTTGGTAGAATGTTCTTTCTCTGGACCAAAGGACTTAGCACCAGAAGAGCAGCTCATTCAGGCTCCAGGAAAATGGAAACTTTTTGTGGATGGTTCGGTCACAAAAACGAAATATGGGGCCGGTATGATCCTCATCAGCCCAGATGGTTTTGAAATATGTCAGGCTATCAGATTCACCTTTCCTCTGACCAACAATGAGGCTGAATACGAGGCATTGCTAGCTGGGCTCTCTCTGGCGCGAAGCCTGGAAGTGAAGCATGTACGGGTGTTCAGCGATTCTATGCTTGTGGTGAAGCAATTTTCAGGGGAGTACGGACAAAAAGACCCCCGAACGAAGGCATACACAGCCAAGGTACGTGAAAGTTCACTTCATTTTGAGTCGTTTGAATTAAGCCAGGTAGCCAGAGAAGACAACAGCAGGGCAGATGCGTTGTCTAGGCTTGTGTTAGGCCGAATACACAATATATAATCAATATATGTATGAGAGTAACAATCAAGAACACTGTTTATGAACAATAAACTGAATTATATTAAATAACTCTTCTCTCAGTGATGTAAAATATCACAGAGAGCTGCTAGGTTACAAGAATAATGTTTTCAGTATTCGCATCCCTTTTAGGGTTAACCTATCTGTGTTTATATAATACACAGCTACATAATCAATCTCTAATTGATATCCTATAAATCAACTATACAATTTATATCAATCTAGGATTGCTTCTGTCTTCTGTTCCGTTTATTTAGCAATCTCAATATATTCTGCTTCTTTCCATCTTCAGAATATATTGCTTCTAGAATCTTCAATTAAGCACCTACAGCTAAACCAAACTTTCACCCCGTCAGACTTTAAAAAACTCTGACTGGCTTCTAGTAAACTCTGATGAGTACCTGGTACTTAAACACTGATGAACAAACGTCAGCAATTATATCTAACAATCTCCCCCAACTTGTGCATAATAAAAATGTACAAGTTAAATAGATAATTGATGATGTCAAAACATATAACAAATGCAGTGTTTAAAATATAACAGAGTTTAACTTTAACTTAGAACAGAAAACTTTAAAAACTTACAGTCAGACTTTACTTAATCTCTTCAATATCAGGCACTGTCCTGAGATAGTCAATGAGTAGCCTCCTTTCAGCTTTTTCTAGCTCTTCCACCATGATTTCTTTCAATTCCTTAAGATCTGGATCACTTTCTCCAGTCTGGTAGATAGCAGCTCTCAGAGAATAAATGATGTTCTTTCTCATTTCATTCCCTAGCCGAATAAAGTAAGATTTATCTGACTCTAGGTTAAATTCCAAAACCTTTATCCCTAGTGCTGTCTTGAACTTGGCACTGTTTCTTTTCATTTCAACAATCTTTCCATAAGCATCTCTGTACTTAGGAATATATGCACTTGAAACACCTCCTCCAAGCATAGCTTTTGTTTTCAGCATCCTATCTCTTAGAACTAGAGCAGCATTATGAGTACTTCTATTTTTGATTTTGAGAAGATATAGAACATACTCAAGCTCTTCCCATAGTTTCAATTGAACATCAGCTTCTCGTATTCTGTATACTCTTCCATCTGACATGAAGTATAACAGAACCTCTTTCTTTAATCCTCTATGATAAACCATCTGAACAGACTCTAGTTTATCAAGGCTCTCTTGAGATACCCCAACACCAGGTTCTGCCAGTGATGAACGGTCAAAAGGACTGTTATTGATTCTCTTTTCTCTGTGTGAACCCAAACCAGATTTATCATAAGATTGCTTTCCATGTACTGTTCTGGTTTGAGAGAAGTCCACAGCATCTAGCTTCAGAGTTTCAGAAAGTACAGGTCTTAAGAAACCTTGAAGTTGTGGAGCTAGCTGAGTTTGTACAACTTGAGCAACGTCAGAGGTTGATTGATTTATCCTTGATTCAACTTGAGCAACGTCAGAGGTTGAATAATTCTTCTTCGGTAACTATCCTTCTTCTACCAGTATACCTTTTCCTTTATCAGTATTTGCAATCACAGGCCTCCTTGTGTATTGTAAACTCTGTTGAGAGTTCACATTTTCTTTAATAGAAATTCCCAGTTCCTTTCTCCTAGGAGCCTTGGCCTTTTTCTTGTAAGTACCAGCTTCAACTTTATTCTGGTGTTCTTTAGCAAGAAACTTCATCTCAGCATCCATATCTTCCACTGTGGCTTCACCACCATGTTCTTCCATAAATAGCTTAGCAGCAATCTCTTCATCAGTAGTTGGATTTGATGAAATCACTAGAGTTTATTATTTCAGAGTATGTCTGTCTAACCGAGTTTGACCTAAGTCTCCCTTGCTCTTGAGAAGACTTTGACCTTTTCTCTGCTCCTCTGCTTCCACCATCATTAGAATCATCCCTCAGTCTCAAGGTTGGAGTTCTTTTGCATTTGTCTTTAGGTACTTTCTCCCCCTTTTTGACATCATCAGGAATAAAAACTGATGTCAGCAACTCTAGTGATGCAGCAATAGAATCAATCTTAGTAGATATTTCAGCCTGATTGCTCTCAACCTTGGTTAGCCTATTCTTGATTTCTTCTTGATCCTTGATTAGAGATGAAAATTTAGCTCTATCTTTCTTCAATGCTAATTCCTTAAGAGCAATATCATTAGCCAATCCAAGGACAACTTTGTGAGTCTCATCAAAGCGATTGTGCAATGATTTGACTTGAACAATGGTAGCCTTAAAATGTGTTAACAGCTCAGGATTAGAAATCTCTTCAGCCGACTTATGTACAAAATCAGCAGTCCTTTGTGTAGAGAAAATGCAGTCTGCTCCTGACCAATTAGCATAATGCATTTCTCTGTAATGAGCTTCAGTTGCATTCTGATTTTCTTTGATTGACTCTGCAGTAGGATCCCTTAGAAAAGGTACTGACTCATGATCATCAGAGTTTGAAAGTGCAGCATTGATCCCAGAGTTTGCATGATCAGAATTTACAGATGTGTGATCGGCATTATCAAAGTCAACTCTAGCTTCATTAACATTTTCTGCTATCTGCTCTGCAATTTCTTCAGCAACATTGTCTGCAGTAGCCTCAGCGTTTATCTGTGCAGCTTCATGAATCTCAGAGTTTGTATTTACAAGAACCTCTGCTTCTACAGGAACAGACTCTGCAACAACTTCTTCTGTTTGAACAGTATCCTCTTTCAGAGTCTCTGCTGTAGCATCATCCAATTTCTCCTCAGCAGCTGCAGGAATCTGATCAACCTCCTCACCCATTTCAGGAACTTGATTAGTCACAGAAAGATTTACTTTATGAGTAGCAAGTGACTCTTCTATTACTAGGGTGGGTTGATCAGCTGCCACATCTTCAGTATTACAAACACTAATACTAGGATGTGCTTCAACATGTGCATCCATTTCAAAATCATTAAAGAAATCATCTTGTGCAGGCAAATCAGCCTCTGCATCAGCATGTGCTCTGGCCTCATCAGGCACAGTAGCTTCATCAATAACAATCTCCTTAGACACATCTAGAGGAGCTTCATCAATCTCAGCTTCAGGAGCTTCAGCTTCTAATTCATCAACGAGAGAATTAGCTACCATCCTCCTCTTTCTCTGATGAAGAGTTTCATGATCATCATCATCTTCATCATCAGACTTTGGCCTGTTAGCTCGAACTTTTCTCTTGAAGGCTCTTTTCTTAATTCTCCCACCAAACTGTGGTTGTTGAGAAATAGAGGGTGGAGGTACATTGTTTAGTGATGAAGTATTCAGAGTTTGAGGTTCTGGTTCAGGTTGTGATTGTGGTTGTGGAGGATTATTTTCAAACTGTTGCACTCTCTCAGGTAATAGCAGAGCACCAACATTCCCTTTCTTAAGATCCTTGTTTGTTAGATCAGAAAATATGCGTTTATGCAATCTAAAAGACTGAATAACATCATCCTCCAGAATCTCAATATTAGGAACACAACAGGAAAATAGTAGTTGACAAAAACGAGCAAAATAGACAACACCCCTGTTTTCTGTCATCTTTTCACCAATATTATGTAACACTAATCTAGCAAAATCAAAGTGAGTACCATAGAGTAAGGAATACCTGATTTGCAGACTGTCTATAGGAATTGCATCCCAATTGGTGCATTTCTTCCCGAAAGCTCTTGTGATGCAATCAAAGAAGAAACTCCACTCCTTCCTCAAGAATGGACGCTTCAATTGACCCACCTTGGCCAATGACCCAGAGTAACCGATATCCCTCATCATTCTCAGCAGTTCTTCATCGCCAATAGAAATTGTATAGGAATTGAAATCCTCAAAGTTCAAAGCATCACGAACAGTCATAGGAGTAACCACAAACTCTTGGTTTTGATACTCAAAGACAATTGACGGAGACCCAGCCTCTCCTCCATCATCATAAACACCTGTCTGCCATAAAGTTCTAATTTGAGATCCAGACAGCTTCGTTGGTTCAGTAAGAGCATGTCCAATATCAGAATTTGCCAAGAAACGCTGAATCAAGTGAAACGCCTCCGGTGCGTTTGCAGTGTTTAACGGAGCTGCATAGTTGTTTGGTACGAATTCTAACCCAGAAACAACAAAAGCTGTAGTGGCCATTAGTACGATTTGAGAAATATTCAGAATATAAAATTAGAAAACTCAAGAGTAGTTGGTTCAGAAAGTGTTTGTGAATATGTGTATGACTGTAGAATTCAAATTTGTGTAAGATGTGAAAAGTGTAAACGGTTGTGTGTATAATGTATAAATATCAAAATTAAAATTAAAAACTGAAGAGTTTTTAATCATTAAAACGCACAACTGTCTCACTTGTGAACCGTGTCATACATGCAATGACTGACAGCAGTAATTGGCAGTTTCCAATGCGCATGCGCAGTAAAAATAGCAATAATTACCGCCTTTTACACTTTCCTAGACACTCAACCTCTCTCCTCTGTTTAATATACTCTTGAACAACTGTCCAATCAGTCTCATTTGATTTTTCAAAAACAAAAGTCTTTTCTCAAAATCATATTATGTCTGAAACAAGCAAAATTTATTTTAATCATCAGAGATTAAAATTAAATTACCTCGGCGTATAGTACACAATTCATCAGTGTTTACCAATCCTCCTCCTTTATTCATAAACTCTTTTCACAAAATGTACAGGTGTGAGTATTTGTGTGTGACTTAGCAGAGTTTACTGAATATAAACATTTAGATCATCTCAAAGTGCATAAAATTCACAAAATAAATCAGTAAAAACTGATTGCCCAAACTCTCATGTGTAATATAAATCTGATTTCATCTAAACTCTGTACTTCTAAATTTATTATTTTCACCCCCTTCGATTTTATTTTATTTTTATTTTATTTTTTTTATTATTTTTCCAGTAATCAGTGGTTGGCACTAGTCACCAAAAATCAAAGATTTTAGCCCTTATTTCATACAATAAGTTCCTGGATCTTCCTAGGCACAACATGATCTCAAAGGAATTTGTGCTTATTTTGCATCTTCTGATTTGAGGGTGAAATATTTGCAACTAATTATCAGAGTTTAGACTTTTCATCAGTTAATACAATTAATTTATGAGAGAAAGTGCAAACAGCTAATACAGACTCAGTGTATAGGATCAATAAACTAAGAGATGCTATAAATATAGAGACAGTATCATGCTGTGTAAAATTTCTGTACATTTTGAAATCAGAATTCATATCAGTCAGAAAGATTCATGATTACTTACTGAAAATCATGCTTCATACAATTTTCTTCATCGGTCCATGTGTTTCAGACAAAATCACAATCAGAGTTTAACATCGGAGTATAACTGACAGAGTATGACTAACAGAGTATGATTTCAGAGTTTGACAAACTGGTATTAATGACAGTTAACATATGCAAAGAATCATGAGCAACAAACCACAGAAGTATAAATTTTGAGTCTAACCAGTATCTCTAATCAAAACCAGAGATCATTCCAAGTTCATTTACCAGTCTTGTAAAAGTAGCTTCACTCAAAGGCTTGGTGAAGATATCTGCAAGCTGTTGGTCTGTAGACACAAAATGAAGCTCAATATCTCCTTCTTCCACATGTTCCCTGATAAAATGATACCTTATGCTGATGTGCTTGGTCATGGAGTGTTGTAATGGATTACCTGTCATAGCAATAGCACTTTGATTATCACAGAAAATAGGTATTTTAGAGTACCTTAATCCATAATCCAGCAATTGATTCTTCATCCATAAAATCTGTGCACAACAGCTACCAGCAGCAATATACTCTGCTTCTGCTGTGGATGTGGAAATTGACTTTTGTTTCTTGCTGTACCAAGAAACTAATCTGTCACCTAAAAATTGACAGCTTCCACTTGTGCTCTTTCTGTCAATCTTACAGCCTGCAAAATCTGCATCAGAGTAACCAATTAATTTAAACTCTGATTCTCTAGGATACCACAAACCAAGAGTTATGGTTCCTTTGAGATATTTGAAAATTCTCTTCACAGCTGTTAGATGAGGCTCTCTGGGATCTGCTTGAAATCTTGCACAAAGGCAAGTTGCATACATGATGTCTGGTCTACTTGCAGTTAGATAAAGAAGAGACCCTATCATTCCTCTGTAGTTTGTCATATCTACTGAGGCTCCTGTGTCTTTGTCTAGCTTTGTTGCAGTAGCCATAGGAGTTGTTGCAGATGAACTATCAAGCATACCAAATTTCTTGAGAAGATTTCTAGTATATTTTGCTTGATTGATAAAAATCCCATCATCTGTTTGCTTTACTTGCAAACCTAGAAAATAACTAAGCTCTCCCATCATGCTCATTTGGTATCTTGACTGCATAAGCTTGGCAAATTTCTTACAGAGTTTGTCATTAGTAGACCCAAAAATTATGTCATCCACATAAATTTGAACTAACAGCAGATCATTACCAGTGTTGAAATAGAACAAGGTTTTGTCAATTGTACCTCTAGTGAACCCACTTTCTAAAAGAAATTGAGCTAGAGTTTCATACCATGCTCTAGGTGCCTGCTTTAGTCCATATAATGCCTTGTCAAGCATGTAGACATAATCTGGATGTTTGGAATCTACAAACCCTGGTGGTTGTTCAAAAAACACTTCTTCTTCAAGTTTCCCATTGAGAAAAGCACTTTTCACATCCATTTGAAAGACTTTAAACTTCTTGTGAGCAGCATAGGCCAGAAAAATCCTTATTGCCTCCAATCTTGCAACTGGAGCAAAGGTTTCATCATAGTCAATTCCTTCCTGCTGTGAATAGCCTTTAGCCACAAGTCTAGCCTTATTCCTTGTAATCACTCCATCACTGTCTGTTTTGTTTCTGAAAACCCACTTTGTACCAACAATAGATCTGTTCTTTGGTCTTGGTACAAGTGTCCAGACTTCATTCCTCTCAAATTCATTTAACTCCTCTTGCATTGCTGTTATCCAGTTAGCATCTTGAAGAGCTTCTTCCACTTTCTTGGGCTCTATTTGAGATAAGAATGCATGAAATAGACATTCATTAGTTGTAGCACTTCTAGTTCTTACACTAGCTTCTGGATCTCCAATTATCAAGTCAGGTGTATGGGCTTGAGTCCACCTTTTTGCTGTAGGTAATTGGCTTCTATTATCATTATTAGATCCTCCCCCTTGATCCATGCTCTCCTGATTTTCTTCTTGACTATTTGCATTCTCTGAGGCTCCCCCTGAATTTGACTGTTCAGTATTTGAACTTTCAGAGTTTAACCCAGAGTTTCTATTTGATTCTTCAGCTGACTCACTTCCAGCATTTGAGTCATCATTTTGAGATGTTGCTGAATTATCTTCACGCTCCCCCTCAACTGGTTCTCTATTTTGTTCTGTCAGAGAAACTTCCTCAGTGTTTACCAGTAGAGGTTCAGAGTTTGTTGGATTTGCTTCATCAGAGTTTACGTCATCAGAGTTTAGATCTTCATTTTTAAAGCGAAGTTGATCATGATATTCTTCATCTTCTATTCCAGTTATTTTCTTGTCATCAAATGACACATGTATAGATTCCATGATTACTTTAGTTCTCAGATTGTAGACTCTGAATGCTTTAGTTGACAGTGGGTATCCAACAAAAATTCCTTCATCAGCTTTTAAGTCAAACTTTGTCAACTGTTCAGGATGAGTTTTCAACACAAAGCACTTGCATCCAAAAATATGAAAATACTTCAAATTTGGCTTCTTATTTTTCACCATCTCATATGGTGTTTTCCCATGCTTGTTAATCAGTGTAGCATTTTGAGTAAAACAAGCAGTTTGAACAGCTTCTGCCCAGAAATAAGTTGGCAATTTTGCTTCATCAAGCATTGTCCTGGCAGCTTCAACTAGAGTTCTGTTCTTTCTTTCAACTACACCATTTTGCTGTGGAGTTCCAGGTGCAGAAAATTCTTGCTTCACTCCTCTTTCCTTGCAGAAAGTTCCATTTCAGAATTTCTGAATTCAGTACCATTATCACTCCTTAGAATTTTCACTTTGTACTGTGATCCTTTGTCCAATAGCTTCACATGATCCATCAAAGTTAAGGCAGTTTCATCCTTCTTTGCTAAGAAGTACACCCAGGTGTATCTAGTGTATTCATCAACAATTACCAAAGCATATTGTTTTCTGCCTATTGACATTACATTTACTGGACCAAAGAGATCAACATGTAAAAGATGATAAGGTTCCACAACTGAAGATTCAGATTTACTCTTGAAAGATGACTTCCTTTGCTTGGCCTTTTGACAAGAATCACACAGACCATCTAAGCTGAGTATTGACTTTGGAAGTCCCCTTACAAGATCTTTTCGAATCAGCTCATTGATGTTGTTCAAGTTTAGGTGAGAGAGCTTCTTATGCCATTTCCAACTCTCTTTATTGGACATTTTTGCAGACAGACATACATCTTTTCCTTCAGAGTTTGTTATCAAACTAGCTTCATAAATGTTATTGCGCCTGTGTCCAACTAGAACAACTTTTCCAGTAGATTTACTGATAACCTCACAGTGTTCAGTATGAAAATCTACATGATATCCTCTGTCACAGATTTGACTCACAGAAAGCAGATCATGCTTGAGTCCTGAGACTAGAGCTACATTTGTGATGATGACACTTCCAAGATTGATATTGCCATATCCCAGAGTACGTCCTATGTTGCCATCTCCATAGGAAACTTTTGGGCCAGCCTTTTCCTCAAAATCTGATAGCAGGGCTTTATTTCCAGTCATGTGTCCTGAGCATCCACTGTCCAAGATAAGAGTGCTCTCTTTTATGCCCTGCAATCACAAACAATCACTGAGTGTTAGATTTAAGGATCCAGACTTGCTTGGATCCTTTGGCTTTCTTAACATTGTTAGCTTTTGCAGCGGAATCACTATCAACAGAGTTTAAACTAACATTGTCAGACTTTACACTTGCAGAGTTTGTTCTAACCCATTTCAAGTTGGGTTTTAGCTCATAATAGTTGTGATAAATAGCATGATAACTCTTGCAAGTATAAATGGAATGCCAAGTGCTCCCACAGTGTGTGCATAAAGTCTGTGGTCTAACCCTAACATAATCATTCTTCACTCTAGACTTGGAGGGTAAAGAATTAATATCTTTGTTTTTCCTGCAAAAACTAGCAAGATGGTTAGTACTTCCACAGTTATAACATGTTTTTCTTGGAGCAACAGTGGTAAGCAAATGATTATTCCTTTTATTTATGCCTATCTTTCCATTCCTGTTCTTCTTGAACCCTTTCTGTTTCATGACAAACTTTACTTCTTTGAGCTTATGATTGAATTGTTTTTCTGTCATTAAACCAACATTAACCTGTTTTTCACAAGTTTCAACTGGCTCCATAACAGCTTCTTTCACAACTATAGATTTTAGCTTACTGGATTCAGAAACAAATTTCACAAGTTTAAGTTGTGGTTTGACTTTAACTTTATCTTTAAACCTAAGTTCATCTTCCTCACAGTAACCTAAACCTACAGTATCTGTCTGAAAAACCTGATGGGTGTCTTTTCCAAAATTAGTCCAGGTTTTGATCACTTTTCTCTCCTTTTCTAATTCAGATTCAATTTGCCTATATCTTTTAAGCAATTCCTGTTCAACATAAACAGCATCATCTCTCTCCTTTTGAACTTGTTGCATGTTAACAAGTCTCTCTTCAAGAAATTTATTCCTTTCTTTAAGACCTAGATTCTCAGATTTAATTCTCTCATTTTCTAAAGTCTGATCTCTATAACTAACATGTATGCTCTTAAGATAAACTCTCAATTCAGATATATTATCAATATCATAAGCATAAGTTGTTAGGGGTACCTTATTCTCAGATGTTTCAGATTCATTTTCAACAGTTGCCATGAGAGCATAGCTGACGTCTTCATCTGAATCTGAAGAGTCTGCCCAGTCCTTGCCTTTAGTGATGAGTGCTTTTTCAGATTTTCCTTTCTTGCACTCTGGAGCATAATGACCCATCTCTTTACACTTGTAGCACTGGATTTCAGACTTGTCTTTCTTTCCAGACTTGGTATCTTTTCCATCAGACTTTCTGAAATTTCTCTTGTCAGAGTTTGAATCTCTCCTAGAGAATCTCTTTCCTCTCTTGAAGTTCTTGAATCCCATCTTTTTGAAAGTCTTCACCATCAAAGTAGCCATTTTCATCATCTCTTCTTCATCATCCTCAGAATCAGAAGCTTCATCATCAGTGTTTGAGCCATCATCAGAGTTTGATGACTCACTATCATATTTAATGACTAAAGCCTTTCCCTTGGCTTTCTTTCTTGATGATTCCTTCTTGACAGGCTTTTCTTCAACTTTAAGAGCTACAGATTTTGTCTTCTTTCCAGATCTTTTGTTTCTTTGTTCTATTTCAAGTTCATGAGTTTTAAGCAACCCATAGATTTCATCAAGATCTGTTTCTGCAAGATCATAATTGTCTCGTATTGTTGTCGCCTTCAAATCCCATCTTTCAGGTAAGGATAGAAGAAACTTGAGATTTGATTCTTCAAGTTCATATTCTTTATCAACCAGAGACAGATCATTCAACAGTTTACAAAACCTGTCATATGTCTCAGTCAAAGATTCACCAAGTCTTGAATCAAAGTGTTCATACTCCTGTGTGAGAATAGTCTTCATGTTCTTCTTTATTGCGCTTGTTCCTTGACACCTGACTTCTAAAGCATCCCAAATTTCTTTGGCAGTCTTACATCCAATGACTCTGTTAGACATGACATTATCTAAGGCACTGTGTAGAAGATGTCTAACTTTTGCATCCTTTGCAATTGATGAGATGTCCTCAGGAGTCATATCTTTCTTTTCCTTCGGAATAGTCTTTTGTTCTTGACCAGCAACTACAGGAGTCAGTTTAGTTGGCATATGAGGACCATCATAGATTCTATCAAGGTATTCTGGATCTGTGGCTTCTAGAAACATGGTCATCTTAACCTTCCATATTGGATATTCCACTGGTTTGAGTATTGGAACCCTGATTGATTCATATTGACTTATAGAAGCAGATTGACCCTTTTGAGCAATAGAACCTTCCTGAGAGTTTTCAGTCATGATTATACTTGTGTTTTAGATCAGTAAACTGTATATATTAAACAGCCTTGGCTCTGATACCAATTGTTAGGCCGAATACACAATATATAATCAATATATGTATGAGAGTAACAATCAAGAACACTGTTTATGAACAATAAACTGAATTATATTAAATAACTCTTCTCTCAGTGATGTAAAATATCACAGAGACCTGCTAGGTTACAAGAATAATGTTTTCAGTATTCGCATCCCTTTTAGGGTTAACCTATCTGTGTTTATATAATACATAGCTACATAATCAATCTCTAATTGATATCCTATAAATCAGCTATACAATTTATATCAATCTAGGATTGCTTCTGTCTTCTGTTCCATTTATTTAGCAATCTCAATATATTCTGCTTCTTTCCATCTTCAGAATATATTGCTTCTAGAATCTTCAATTAAGCACCTACAGCTAAACCAAACTTTCACCCTGTCAGACTTTAACAAACTCTGACTGGCTTCTAGTAAACTCTGATGAGTACCTGGTACTTAAATACTGATGAACAAACGTCAGCAATTATATCTAACAGCTTGCCTCAGCGGAAACTCAGAGTCTAACTGGGTCGATATATCTGACCGAAGTGAGGGTCCCTTCCATCGACAAAAAGTAGTGTTTGGAAATCCATCAAGGAATCAATTGGATGACCCCCATCAGGGCCTTCTTGGAGAAGGTGAGATATCGGTCAGCCAGCTATACCTTGGTTGGGGGACAGCTTTTCAGACGATCGGCTACACAGCCCCTTCTCAAATGTTTGGCCCCCGAAGATCAAAGGTTAGTCTTAGAAACAGTGCACGAAGGAATTTGTGGTGAACACTTGGCGGGACGATCATTAGCTTTCAAAATTCTGAGGCAGGGATTCTTTTGGCCGACCGTAAGAGAGGACGCCAAAACTTATTCCAAGAGATGCAGACAATGCCAACTATTCAGTACCGTACCGAAACAACCTCCAGAAGAAATGTCATCGGTCCTTAACCCCATCCCCTTTTCCATGTGGGCCATAGACATCGTGGGAATTCTACCCACCAGTACTAAGCAGGCTAAATACTGCATTGTGGCTATTGACTACATGACCAAATGGGTGGAAGACCAACCCCTGTCGGCCATAACCGAGGAAGCAGCCAAAAAGTTTATGCTGGAGCAAGTGATCTTGAGGTTCGGTATTCCGATGGCCTGTGTAGCCGATAATGGAACCCAATTCATTGGCAGTAAGTTCAGGAAGTTTTTGGCCAAGTTCGGAATCCAACAGAAGTTCAGTTCGGTAGGACATCCACAAGGGAATGGAGCCATTGAAGCGGCGAACAAGATCGTCTTCGACAGTATAAAGAAAAGGCTTGGAGATGCCAAGGGAATGTGGGCAGAAGAGTTACCCTATGTTCTCTGGGCTTACCGAACAACTCCCAGATCCTCGACAGGGGAAACTCCATTCAGGTTGGCGTTCGGGACAGACGCACTGATGCCGGCCGAAGTTGGAATGGAATCTTACCGGACGCAGGTGTATAATGTGGAAAGCAACGAGTTCGGACTACGAGCTAATGTAGATTTGGTAGCTGAAGAAAGGGAGGCGGCTCATCAGCGAAATGTTCGGTATCAGCTTCAAGCTGCCCAATACTATGATGCCGGAATAAAGAAAAAGTCTTTTCAAGTGGGAGACCTCGTCCTCAGGGAGCTTGCAACTTCCATGCCGACCAAAAAAGGAAAGTTAATGCCAAATTGGGAAGGTCCTTACACAGTGGTGGAGGTAGTTCGTCCGGGGACATATAAACTGTCTGGGTCGGACGGTTTTTTGATCAAGAACACCTGGCATGCTTCCCGCCTTCGTAGGTTCTATCAGTAAGCATATCGGGAACTTTTGTTTTTCAAGTGTTTTTAATTCAGCAATTTTCATTCAGAGTATTTAATTCCGCATGATTTAAT
This sequence comes from Heracleum sosnowskyi, assembly GCA_030848705.1. Taxonomy (NCBI): domain Eukaryota; kingdom Viridiplantae; phylum Streptophyta; class Magnoliopsida; order Apiales; family Apiaceae; genus Heracleum; species Heracleum sosnowskyi. The sequence goes on from CM061242.1 coordinate 36,176,429, forward strand.
TCAGTACGTTTATGTCTACTTGATTCAATGGCATTTTTAAGCCCATACTTCTGGGCATCCAAAAGGAAATTATGCGCTTAAAATTTTGTATTCAATATCGTACTGTTAATATTTTAAATTGTATTGCCACCCCTTCAAAATATTAAGGGGGCAAGAATTACCGAAGAGGTACGACGAATGAACGTTCAAACCAAAGGTAAATGCAAGGAAAAATACTAAGGCAAATTATGAAGTCGAAGATGTGTTACAAATAAAAAACACCAAGGAAAAATACAAAGCCGAAGAGGTGTTACAAATAAAAAACACCAAGGCAAAATACAAAGCCGGAGAGGTGTTACAAATAAAAAACACCAAGGCAAAATACAAAGCCGAAGAGGTGTTACAAGGAAAAATGCTAAGGCAATCTACAAAGCCAAAAAAGCATTATCTACGAACAATTCAAAGACAATTAAAAAGCTAAGGCAATCTACAAAGCCAAACTATGATCGAATGCCAAAAACAACATGTAAATGAAAAATTTACGCGAAGGCAAATTAGATCACAAAAGTTAAATAAACATAAGCCCGAAGGCGAGAGTAAATACGGACCCGAAGGCAAAATGTTAAATTATATAGCGGAATAATCAAAGTAATATATCTAATATGGCAGATCGGAATCAGGGTCCGAGCTAACGACCGGAGGGACATCAGGCTCTTCAGGACGCCCGACGGGATCTTCCATGCCCTCCTCTAAGAGAAGTTTATGGTCTATCCCAACAGCGTGAGCCTTGCAGATCACCTCCTCGTAGCCCGCCGTAAAACCCCGATCTTCGCACAGCAAGACCAGCTTTTGGGCCTTCTTCTCCGCCTTCCGGGAAGCCCTCAGACTAGACTTGGCCCGGTTCAGGCGAACGAACGCAGCATCAAGATCGATCTTGACGCTATCTCGGTCATTCATCACCTGAGCCAGCCTCTGCTGCAAAGAAGCGACCTCCTTGTGCAAAGAATCAAGCTGGGCCTCAGCGGCCTCTGCCCTTTCTTCGGTCAGCTTGAGCCCGCGCAGCTGGCTCCCTAGATCCTTCACCTTCTGCTCCACAGTAGCAGCCCAAGGAGCAACCTGAAAAAACAAAGGGAGGAAAATGGTAAGAAATCAACTTAGCAAAGAAAAGAGCTAAGTGCACAGTAAAGAATACTTACCAAGGCAACATGCCCAATCAGCTCCGAACAGGCACTAAGAACATCAGTATTATCATATATCGGACGATCCTGGGGAAGGATGAACGCCCGACATAAATCAACACCGATCTCCTTTGCCGCAGTAGGAGCTGGGGCACCAAAACGGTCAGTCGTCATTACGGACCAGTCTGGTCGGTAAATCAACACCGATCTCCTTTGCCGCAGTAGGAGCTGGGGCACCAAAATGGTCAGTCGTCATTACGGACCAGTCTGGTCGGTAAGTCTGCCCAGCTTCAGGGGCATTGACAATCTCCACTTCATCGACAAAAGTATCGATGGTATCCAGTTCATCGACAAGCGACCGATGCTCAGGCGGATCCCGAGAAATAGACCCACCAGAGGCTTCAGAAGGGCCTTCAGCATTTTACCGTGCCGCCAAGTCGGCAAGTCTCTTGGCGTTTTTAGCCTGGGCCCTTTGAATCATCTCAGAGCGCGTAAACACTGCAAAAGGCAAAAAAAAGTCAGTAAACAGAATAAATTGGCGATGAATGATTAAAGGCAATAAATGAAGTAAAGAGAAATGCAGTTCTATGTTACCGGTACCCCATAGAGCCCGAAGCCACGTCATATCCCTACTAACTATCAAAGGGATACGGTTCGGCTCCTGAGGGCTGCAGAGACGGGCATAATCCGCCATATCCTCATCGTTCAGCTCAGGAGCGGTAATAATAGCTGGGTCGATCTCTCGCCATACAGAATACTTGGACAATTTATGACCACTGATGTAAAACCAATGGTCGTGCATTGCCCGGTTGCTGGAATTGGTAACGGCCCAGTCCGGTCGGCCGGTACTACGGGATAATTGGTAGAACCCCACACTCTTGCCGTTCTTCCTGAAATCGAAGTGGTGCAGAAGAAGGGACAAGCGAGGCTTTACTCCCGCCTTCAGGCACCTATTCTGAAAAACTTTGAGGTGGATGAAGGTATTGGGGTCCAATTGACCTAAGGCAACGGAGGTATACTTTAGCAACTTTTTCAGAACGGGAAGAAGGGGGAGACGGAGTCCGCAGAAAAAAGCTCGTTCAGAAACGCCTAGAGTGACCGATCCAAACTCTTCGTCTACCCTAGGCGTGTGATAAATCAAGTATGTCTCATCCGCTTCGTACGTTTGAAAGATAGGACCTGGGATGTCGTACTTCTTCTCCATCTTGAGAACCTCAGCCTTCGTCATCACGGAATTCAAGTTCGCCGAAGGAAATCTGGAAGCGCTAAAATGCGCCATGGCCGAATATACAGGCCCATATTCTACGGGTCGATCCATAGCCTGCAGAGAATGCAAAGGGATAAAATTAGCCTTGTACTCGGGGGAATTAAAGGAATGAACGGTCAAAAAGATTGGTTGGATGATTAAGACCGAGTACAGAGGGCCATTTTGGATGAAGGAAACTCCTATGGGCAAGAGAGGGTAGAATTTCGGGGTATATGACAAAGACAGAAGGGCGTTCTAAGAATATGAAGACCGACCGAAGGGTGTTCTACAAGTTACCCAGAAATCCCTTTGTCACCAAAGAAACGCACCCATTACCCTCAGAGCTATAAGAGAACAACAATCAAGGGACATACCAGGGATTACATCTTAACACTAAAGCGACCTAAAAGCATGCTATGGATACAGGTTTACTCGCGCCGTGTCTCTATATATATACATGCATAACAGTAACAGACATCAAATGCACAGTCAATTGTAAAGGAAATTGTAATTGCAAAAAGTGAAAAACTTACTGGTATTGATTGTTGAAGACGGGGATTGACGAGTTTCTGTGGAGAATCGCACACCTATTGTTCACTTGCTAGAAATCTTGGAGAGCGAGAGTGTTTGGGAGAAAATTTTCCTTTCGAATCACTGTTTGAAATGGTAAAGAATAAAAGGAAAGGGCGGTTATGTACATATATTACAGCCGTTTTGAAATGGATGGCTAGGATGAGAACCGTTGAAATTCACGGTTGAGATTGACCTGGAAAAACGTGTAAGTCCATCAGGGCAATTATGACTACAGCTGTCTAGTGCTGACGTGGACGCGTCTTTTGATATCTTCAGATAACCTGTTCGTTCTGACAGAGACTGGTCCTAGAAATTACTCGAAGATGGAACAGATCTTTGGGCCTCCGACCAAATATTCTTCGCGCGGAGCCCAGTGACATGTTAGAGGTTTAAGTCTGATGGATGTTGGGCCGATTGAAGTAGCCCACATTCCATAGCCTGTATGAAGAAGCCCGCATTCTGTGGATTGACTGAAGAAGCCCATTACCTACTTAACGACCGAAGAGCCCACAATCCCTGATGGTTGGTCCGATTAACGGTACACTGACCAGGTCATGAAGGAGGCCACGAGGTCCACGTTCGGAGCGGGTGAATCGGAGGAAGCTGGTAAAGGAGGTAAAGGAGGTTTGAGAACATTCATTCACAGATTAATTACAATTACAGTTCTCGTACGTTTCCTTACTCACAAAAGAGACCAGTTAACTGATTCTCACACCGGAGGTGAATCGGGGGGCTTGTCCCTCGCATTCTTCTCTTTGCAGGTCTGACCGGACGAAGGGCGGCAGAAAACTGGTTCTAACAGATTCAAACTTTCTTAAAATTAATAAAGGAAAGGAAGATTTTAAATTTTAAGTAACCATTAAGATATTGTTAAAGTAAGATTTTCTTACTCATTTTTTATATTTTAATTTAGAAGACCATATAATTAGTCTCATGAAGTTACTCTTATCATATAGATTGATTGCTTAACTCTGAATATGATCGTGGAGTGAAAAAAAAGTAAATTTATCTGATTTTGATCTTATAATTGTGTTTCTTAATTAGAAGTTTAAATAATGGCATTCATCAATTTGTTGGTTGATTACTTAATCACACAACTTATTCAATTCCAAAAATTGTGAGTTGTTGAGTGATTTCAACCCAAGAATTATATCGATGATATAAGAAAAAATTAGTTTGTAGATATGAAGCTTAAATCCATTAATATAAAATCTTTTGGGATGCGTTTAAAAAGAAATTTGTGCAAGCGAGTGTACAATATGTTGGGTTTTAGTTTCTATCTATGAGATTAAAAGCCCAATTGGATTACCCTTGTTTTGGCCCACAAAGAGATAAAAATAAGGGAACCCTATATATATAATTATAGGAGGATTATAATAAAAATAAGAGAGAAGAAAATTAGACACAAGAGAGATTTAGGGTGAAAAATTCGCAGGAATTTTTCTGCTTGCACAAGCTGCCTTGTATTTGCGATTCCCGGAGTTCTACCGGTCGGATCGTCCTGAATTTTGGACAGAAACTTCCTTACACCGATATCTAAATTCTGAACAGTGAAGATCGGATTCTGAGGTCCAGATGTCAGTTTATTAAGGGGCTTAAGAGAGCTGTTTGCACCACGGTGAGGGTAAACCTTCCCGCGGGTTTTTCTCATTGTTGTCTTATTTTGATTTCATACTTTTGACGGCTTATTCCAAGAGTGTGAAGGTGTTTGTATTCCTCTAGTTTTGTCTAGAGAAGACTTGGTGTATGTTAGATATAATTGCTGATGATTGTTTATCAGTGTTTAAGTAACAGGTACTCATCAGAGTTTATACTAGAAGCCAGTCAGAGTTTGTTAAAGACTGACGGGGTGAAAGTTTGCTGAAGCTGTCGGTGCTAATATGAAGATTCTAGAAGCAATATATCTTGAAGATGGAAAGAAGCAAGATATATTGAGATAGATAAGGAAACAGAACAGAAGACAGAAGCAATCCTAATTTGATATAAATTGTATAGCTAATTTGTAGGAATATCAATTAGAGATTGAATCTATGTAGCTGTGTACTATATAAACACAGATAGGTTAACCCTAAAAGGGATGCGAATACTGAATACATTATTCTTGCAACCTAGCAGCTCTCTGTGATATTTTACATCACTGAGAGAAGAGTTATTTAATATAATTCAGTTTATTGGTCATAAACAGTGTTCTTGATTGTTATTCTCATACATATATTGATTATATATTATGTATTCGGCCTAACAATTGGTATCAGAGCCAAGGCTGTTTAATATATACAGTTTATTGATCTAAACACAAGTATAATCATGACTGAAAACTCTCAGGCAGGTTCTAATGCTCAAAAGGTTCAATCTGCTTCTGTAAGTCGATATGAGTCAATCAGGGTTCCAATGCTCAAACCAGTGGAATATCCAATATGGAAGGTGAAGATGACCATGTTTCTAGAAGCCACAGATCCAGAATACCTTGATAGAATCTATGATGGTCCTCATATGCCAACTAAACTGTCTCCTGTAGTTGCTGGTCAAGAACAAAAGACTGTTCCGAAGGAAAAGAAAGATACGACTCCTGAGGACATCTCATCAATTGCGAAGGATGCAAAAGTTAGACATCTTCTTCATAGTGCCTTAGATAATGTCATGTCTAACAGAGTTATTGGTTACATGACTGCCAAAGAAATCTGGGATGCTTTAGAAGTCAGGTGTCAAGGAACAAGTGCTATAAAGAAGAACAGGAAGACTATTTTAACACAGGAATATGAACACTTTGACTCTAGATCTGATGAAACTTTGACAGATACATATGACAGATTCTGTAAATTGTTGAATGATTTGTCTCTTGTTGATAAAGAATATGATCTTGAAGAGTCAAATCTCAAGTTTCTACTATCTCTACCTGAAAAATGGGATTTAAAGGCAACAACAATAAGAGATAATTATTATCTTGCAGAAACAGATCTTGATGAAATTTATGGGTTGCTTAAAACTCATGAACTTGAGATAGAACAAAGAAACAAAAGGTCTGGAAAGAAGACAAAATCTGTAGCTCTCAAAGTTGAAGAAAAACTCATGAAGAAAGAAACATCAAAGAAGAAAGCAAAGGGAAAAGCTTTGGTCATAAACTCTGAAAGTGAGTCATCAAACTCTGATGGTGATTCAAACTCTGATGCTTCTTCTGAATCTGAGGATGATGAAGAACAAATGATGCAAATGGCTGCTTTGATGGTGAAAACCTTCAAGAAGATGGGTTTTAAGAACTTCAAGAAGGGAAAAAGATTCTCAGGGAAAGATTCAAACTCTGAAAGAAAGAGTTTCAGAAAGTCTGAAGGAAGGGATACCAAGTATGGAAAGAAAGACAAGTCTGAGATCCAGTGCTACAAGTGTAAAGAGATGGGTCATTATGCTCCAGAGTGCAAGAAAGGAAAATCTGAGAAAGCACTCATCACTAAAGGAAAAGACTGGGCAGACACTTCAGATTCTGATGAAGATGTCAGCTATGCTCTTATGGCAACTGTTGAAAATGAATCTGAAACATCTGAGAATAAGGTACCTCTAACAACTTATGCTTATGATATTGATAATATATCTGAATTGAGAATTTATCTTAAAAGCATACATGTTAGTTATAGAGATCAGACTTTAGAAAATGAGAGAATTAAATCTGAGAAGCTTAAGCTTAAAGATAGAAATAAATTTCTTGAAGAAGAGCTTGTTAACATGCAACAAGTTCAAAAGGAAAGAGATGATGCTGTTTATGTTGAGCAAGAGTTGTTAAAGAGATTTAGACAACTAGAATCTGATTTGGAAAAAGAGAGGAAGGTAATTAAAACCTGGACTAATTCTGGAAAAGACACACATCAAGTTTTTCAAACAGATACAGTTGGGTTAGGTTACTGTGAGGAAGATGAACTTAGGTTTAAAGATAAAGTTAAAGTTAAACCACAACTTAAACCTGTGAATTTTTTTCTAAATCTAGTAAGCAAACCTCTGTACTTGAAACAGAAGCTGTTAAAGAATCAGTAAAAACTTGTGTTAAACAGGTGAATGTTGGTTTAATGACAGAGAAACAATTCAAGTATAAGCTCAAAGAGGTAAAGTCTGTTGAAAAACAGAAAGTGTCCAGGAAGAATAGGAATGGAAAAGTAGGCATTAATAAAAGAAATGATTATCTGCCTAATTCTGATGCTCCTAGAAAGACATGTCATAGTTGTGGTAGTACTAACCATCTTGCAAGTTTCTGCACGAAAAACAAAGATATTAATTCTTTACCCTCCAAGTCTGGAGTGAAGAATGATTTTGTTAGGGTTAGACCACAGACTTTATGCACACACTGTGGGAGCACTTGGCATTCCATTTATACTTGCAAGAGCTATCATGCCATTTATCACAACTATTATGAGTTAAAACCCAACTTGAAATGGGTTAGAGAAATCTCTGCAAGTGTAAAGTCTGACACAGTTAGTTCAAACTCTGTTGAAAGTTTTTCCGCTACAAAAGCTAACTATGTTAAGAAAGCCAAAGGATCCAAGCAAGTCTGGATCCTTAAATCTAACTCTTTGTAATTGTTTGTGATTGCAGGGCATAAGGGAGAGCACCCTAGTCTTGGACAGTGGATGTTCAGGACACATGACTGGAAATAAAGCCCTGCTATCAGACTATAAGGAGAAGGCTGGCCCAAAAGTTTCCTATAGAGATGGCAACATAGGACGTACTATGGGATATGGCAATATCAATCTTGGAAGTGTCATCATCACAAATGTAGCTCTAGTCCCAGGACTCAAGCATGACTTGCTATCTGTGAGTCAAATCTGTGACAGAGGTTACCATGTAGATTTTCAACCTGAATTCTATGAGGTTATCAGCAAATCTACAGGGAAAGTTGTTCTAGTTGGACACAGACGGAATAATATCTATGAAGCAAGTTTGGTAACAAACTCTGAAGGAAAAGCTGTGTGTCTGTCTGCAAAAATGTCAAATGAAGAGAGTTGGAAATGGCATAAGAAGCTCTCTCACCTAAACTTGAACAACATCAATGAGCTAATTCGAAAAGATCTTGTAAGGGGACTTCCAAAGTCAATACTCAGCTTAAATGGTCTGTGTGATTCTTGTCAAAAGGCCAAGCAAAGGAAGTCATCTTTCAAGAGTAAGTCTGAATCTTCAGTTGTGGATCCTTATCATCTTCTTCATGTTGATCTATTTGGTCCAGTCAATATAATGTCTCTTGGCAGAAAGAAATATGCTCTAGTCATTGTTGATGAGTACACTAGGTACACTTGGGTGTATTTCTTAGCAAAGAAGGATGAAACTGCTTTAACTCTGATGGATCATGTAAAGCTACTGGACAAAGGATCACAGTATAAAGTGAAAATTATTAGAAGTGATAATGGTACTGAATTCAGAAATGCTGCAATGGAAGAATTTTGCAAAGAAAGAGGAGTGAAGCAAGAATTTTCTGCACCAGGGACTCCACAGCAAAATGGTGTAGTTGAAAGAAAGAACAGAACCTTAATCGAAACTGCTAGAACAATGCTTGATGAAGCAAAATTGCCAACTTATTTCTGGGCATAGGCTGTTCAAACTGCTTGTTTTACTCAAAATGCAACACTGATCAACAGGCATGGGAAAACACCATATGAGATGGTGAAGAATAAGAAGCCAAATTTGAAATATTTTCATATTTTTGGATGCAAATGCTTTGTGTTGAAAACTCATCCTGAACAGTTGACCAAGTTTGACTTAAAAGCTGATGAAGGAATTTTTGTTGGATACCCGCTGTCAACTAAAGCATTCAGAGTCTACAATCTGAGAACTAAAGTGATCATGGAATCAATACATGTGTCATTTGATGACAAGAAAATAACTGGAATAGAAGATGAAGAATATCATGATCAACTTCGCTTTGAAAATGTAGATCTAAACTCTGATGACGTAAACTCTGATGAAGCAAATCCAACAAACTCTGATGAAGCATACTCTGAACCTCTACTGATAAACACTGAGGAAGTTTCTCTGACAGAACAAAATAGAGAACCAGTTGAGGGGGAGCGTGAAGATACTTCAGAAACTTCTCAAAATGATGACTCAAATTCTGAAAATGAGTCAGCTGAAGAATCAAATAGAAACTCTGGGTCAAATTCTGAAAGTTCAAATACTGAACAGTCCAATTCAGGGGGAGCCTCAGAGAATGCAAATGGTCAAGAAGAAAATCAGGAGAGCATGGATCAAGGGGGAGGATCTAATAATAATAATAGAAGCCAATTACCTACAGCAAGAAGGTGGACACAAGCTCACACACCTGACTTGATAATTGGAGATCCAGAAGCTAGTGTGAGAACTAGAAGTGCTACAACTAATGAATGTCTGTTTCATGCATTCTTGTCTCAAACTGAGCCCAAGAAAGTGGAAGAAGCTCTTCAAGATGCTAACTGGATAACAGCTATGCAAGAAGAGTTAAATGAATTTGAAAGAAATGAAGTATGGACTCTTGTACCAAGACCTAAAAACAGATCTATTGTTGGTACAAAGTGGGTTTTCAGAAACAAAACAGATAGTGATGGAGTGATTACAAGGAATAAGGCTAGACTTGTGGCTAAAGGCTATTCACAGCAGGAAGGAATTGACTATGATGAAACCTTTGCTCCAGTTGCAAGATTGGAGGCAATAAGGATTTTTCTGGCCTATGCTGCTCACAAAAAGTTTAAAGTCTTTCAGATGGATGTGAAAAGTGCTTTTCTCATGTGGAAACTTGAAGAAGAAGTGTTTGTTGAACAACCACCAGGGTTTGTGGACCCTAATCATCCAGACTATGTCTACAGGTTGGACAAAGCATTATATGGACTAAAGCAAGCACCTAGAGCATGGTATGAAACTCTGGCTCAATTTCTTTTAGAAAGTGGGTTCACAAGAGGTACAATTGATAAAACCTTGTTCTATTTCAACACTGGTAATGATCTGCTGTTAGTTCAAATCTATGTGGATGACATAATTTTTGGGTCTACTAATGACAAACTCTGTAAGAAGTTTGCAAAGCTTTTGCGGTCAAGATACCAAATGAGCATGATGGGAGAGCTTAGTTATTTTCTAGGCTTGCAAGTAAAACAAACAGATGATGGGATTTTTATCAATCAAGCAAAATATACCAGAAATCTTCTTAAGAAATTTGGTATGCTTGATAGTTCATCTGCCACAACTCCCATGGCTACTGCAACAAAACTAGACAAAGACACAGGAGCCTCAGTAGATATGACAAACTACAGAGGAATGATAGGGTCTCTTCTTTATCTCACTGCAAGTAGACCAGATATCATGTATGCAACATGTCTTTGTGCAAGATTTCAAGCAGACCCTAGAGAGCCTCATCTAACAGCTGTGAAGAGAATTTTCAAATATCTCAAAGGAACCATAACTCTTGGTTTGTGGTATCCTAGAGAATCAGAGTTTAAGTTAATTGGTTACTCTGATGCAGATTTTGCAGGCTGTAAGATTGACAGAAAGAGCACGAGTGGAAGCTGTCAATTTTTAGGTGACAGATTAGTTTCTTGGTACAGCAAGAAACAGAAATCAATTTCCACATCCACAGCAGAAGCAGAGTATATTGCTGCTGGTAGCTGTTGTGCACAGATTTTGTGGATGAAAAATCAGTTGCTGGATTATGGATTAAGGTACTCTAAAATACCTATTTTCTGTGATAATCAAAGTGCTATTGCTATGACAGGTAATCCAGTACATCACTCCATGACAAAGCACATCAGCATAAGGTATCATTTTATCAGGGAACATGTGGAAGAAGGAAATATTGAGCTTCATTTTGTGTCTACAGACCAACAGCTTGCAGATATCTTCACCAAGCCTTTGAGTGAAGCTACCTTTACAAGACTGGTAAATGAACTTGGAATGGTCTCTGGTTTTGACTAAAGATATTGGTTAGACTCAAAATTTCTCCTTTTGTGATTTGTTGCTCATGATTCTTTGCATATGTTAACTGTCATTCATACCAGTTTGTCAAAATTTTGAAGTCATACTCTGTCAGTTATACTCTGATGCTAAACTCTGATGTTAAACTCTGATCGTGATTTTGTCTGAAACATATGGACCGATGAAGAAAATTGTATGAAGAATGATTCTCAGTAAGTAATCATGAATCCTTCTGAGTGATATAAATTCTGATCTCAAATGTGTGCAGAAATTTTACACAGCATGATACTGTCTCTATATTTATAGTATCTCTTAGTTTATTGATCCTATACACTGAGTCTGTATTAGCTGTTTGCACTTTCTCTCATAAATTAATTGTATTAACTGATGAAAGTCTAAACTCTGATAATTAGTTGCTCATATTTCACCCTCAAATCAAAAGATGCAAAAATAAGCACAAATTCCTTTGAGATCAAGTTGTGCCTAGGAAGACCCATGAACTTATTGTATGAAATAAGGGCTAAATTTTTTTATTTTTGGTGACTAGTGCCAACCACTGATTACTGGAAAAATAATTAAAAAAACAAAAAAAAACATTGAAGGGGGTGAAAATAATAAATTTATAAGTACAGAGTTTAGACAATATCATATTTTGTTTATAAATGAGAGTTTGGGCAACCAGTTTTTACTGATTTAATTTGTGGATCTTATGCACTTTGAGATGCTCTAAATATTTATATTCAGTAAACTCTGCTAAGTCACACACAAATATTCACACCTGTACAGTTTGTGGAAAGAGTTTATAAATAAAGGAGGAGAATTGGTAAACACTGATGAACTGTGTATTCTACTCCGAAGTAATTTAATTTTAATCTCTGATGATTAAAATAAATTTCTTTGTTTCAGACATATTATGTTTTCAAGAAAAGACATCTGTTTTGAAAATTCAAAAGAGTATGATTGGACAACAGTTTAAAAATGTATTAAACAGAGGAGAGAGGTTGAGTGTCTAGGAAAGTGTAATAGGTGGTAATTATTGCTCCTTTTACTTCGCATGCGCATTGGAAACTGCCATTTACTGCTGTCAGTCATTACATGTGTGTCACGTGTCCCACTCACACGTTTCACGGAGTAAGACAGTTGTGTGTATTGATTAGAAACTTTTCAGTTTTTAATTTTTAATTTTGTATTAATATACAATACACAAAATAGTTTGAACTTTTCATAACTTACTCCAATTCACACTTCACCGTCACACATACATTTTCACAAACACTCTTACTGCAAACACTCTCAATTTCTTCTCTAAGTCATTTTCTGATCATTTCTAAATCGTACTAATGGCCTCTACTGCTTTTGTATCTTCTGGGCTTGAATTTGTTCCTAATAATTATGCTGCTCCATTGGTAAATGCGAACGCACCGGAGGCGTTTCATTTGATGCAAAATTTTCTTGCCCAATCTCAAATCGGGCGTGCTCTTGTAGAACCAGAGAAGCTTTCTGTGTTTCAAATCAAAAGCTTTTGGGAGACTGGTATCTATGATGATGGTGGTGAATCTGGAACACCATCTATTGTTTTCGAGTTTCAAGAAACAGAGTATGTCATTACTCCTGGTACGATTCGTGCTGCTATGGGTTTTGGTGACTATACTGCTTACACCATTGCTGTTGGTGATGCGGAGTTGGTGAGAATGATGAGGGCGATAGGTTACAGTGGATCTTTGGCCAAGATAGGTCAATTGAAGTGACCGTTCTTGAGGAAAGAGTGGAGTTTTTTCTTCGACTGTATAATAAGAACGTTCGGGAAGAAGTGCACTAATTGGGATGCGATACCCACTGAAAGTCTACAAATTGGGTATTCTCTTATCTATGGTACTCATTTTGATTTTGGTAGACTAGTTCTTATTAATATGGGTGAAAAGATGACTGAAAATAGGAGAGTAGTTTATTTTGCTAGATTCTGTCAGCTTTTACTTTCTGCTTGTGTTAGTGGGGTAGATATTCTTGATGAAGATGGTATTCCATGCTTTAAGTTACACAAGCGTATATTCTCTGATCTTGTGAATAAGGATGTTAAGAAGGGTAATGTAGGTGATCTTTTACTGCCTGCATTAGTGCAACAGTTTTTGGATGATTCTATCCAAGCAGAACCACAACCAGAACCATTACACACTGAAGTTCCTCCATCTACATCACAACCAATTCATACTGGTGGTAGAATCAAACACAGGGCTTTTAAACCTGCAAAGACTGTTAAGCCAGCTACTGAGGTTGGGTATCTAAAACTTCTATGCCAAACTCTATTGGACCTTCCAAGAAAAGGAGAGCAAAGAGACCTCGTTCTGATGATGAGGATGATACTGAAACTCTCAATCAAAGAAGAAAAAGATTGATTGCTAACTATCTTTTTGATGAGTTAGAATCTGAAGCTGTTCCAGCAACTAAACAGAATGAAGCTCCTGAGGTGTTAATTGAACCAATATTGGAGATGAATAATGAAGAATAGTTTGAAGTACATCCTGCTATCAGTGTTTGTGACACTGAGGATGTGGCAGCTGATCAAGCCACTCTGGTAATTGAAGAGTCTATGGCAACTCATACAGAGATTCTCTCTGTCATCAATCAAGTTCTTGAAGTTGGTGATGAGGTTGATCAGGCAGCAAAATCTGTCTCTTCTGAGAAGATTGTTGAAACTGCTGTGGAAAAGATGAATGAAGCTACAGTAAAAGAAGAAGTTATTGTTGCAGTTCCTGTTGAAGCTGCACAGTTAAATACTGAAGTTACTGCAGAGAATATCATTGAAGAAGCTGCAGAAAATGTTGATGAAGAAAGAGTTGATTCTGATGATAATACTTCTGTACATTCTATTCATGCAAACTCTGGAATCAATATTGCACTTTCAGACTCTGATGAACCTTTTCTAAGGGATCCTACTGCAGAGTCTATCAAAGAAAATCAACATGCAACTGAAGCTCATTACAGAGAAATGCATTATGCAAATTGGTCAGGGGCCGATTGTATTTTCTCTACTCAAAGGACTGCTGATTTTGTTAATAAGTCTGCTAAAGAGATTTCCAATCCTGAGCTGTTGACACATTTTAAGGCTACAATTGTTCAAGTCAAATCATTGCACAATCGCTTTGATGAGACTCACAAAGCTGTCATTGGATTGAGTAATGATATTGCTACTAAAGAATTGGCCTTGAGGAATGATAGAGTTAAAGTTTCCTCTATGATCAAGGATCAACTAGAAATCAAGCAAAGGCTAACCAAAGTTGAGAGCAATCAAGCTGAAATGTCTACAAAGATTGATTCAATTGCTGCATCTTTGGAGTTGCTGACATCAGTACTTATTCCTGATGATGTCAAAAAGGGGGAGAGAGAGACAAATTCAAAAGGGCTCCAACTCTAAGACGGAGGGATGATGCAACTGATGGTGGAAGCAAAGAATCAGAGAAAAGGTCAAAATCTATTCAAGAGCAAGGGAGACTTAGGTCAAACTCTGCTAAGTTGACAAACTCTGAAAGAGTAAACTCTGGTACTCAATCTGGTGCTGCTCAATCTTCTTCAAGACTTAAAAGTCTAGCTATTTCAGCTAATCCAATTACTGATGAAGAGATTGCTGCTAAACTCTTTTTGGAAGAACATGGTGGTGAAGCCACAGTTGAAGACATTGATGCTGAATTGCAGATTCTTGCTGAAGAACATAAGAAGAATGTTGAAGCTGGAATTTATAAGAAGGCTGCCAAGGCTCCTACGTAAAAGGAACAAGGAATTTCTATTAGAGAGAATGTAAATTCTGAACAGAGTTTACAATACTCAAGGAGGCCTGTTGGAGCAAATACTGATAAAGGGAAAGGAAAAATAATTGAAGAACCCAAGTTATCAAAGAAGGCTTATTCAATCTCTGACATTGCTCAAGTTGAATTAAGACCTAATCAATCAACCACTGACGTTGCTCAAGTTGATAATTCTGTTAAAGTTGTGACAACCTCTAACACTGCTCAAGTTGTACAAACTCAATTGATATCTCCACAACTCCAAGGTACTTTTCGAAGACCATCTAAAGATGAAACTCTGAAGCCAGAAAATGTGAACATTCTACAAAGAAGAACCGTGTTAGGAAAGGAATCCTATGATAGATCTGGTTTGGGATCACATAGAGAGAGAAGAATAAATAACAGTCCTTTAGATCATACATCTCTGGCAGAACCTGGTGTTGGGGTAACTCAAGAAATCTTTGACAAGTTAGAGTCTGTTCAGATGATCTATCACAGAGGAATCAAAAAGGAGTTTCTGTTATATTTTATGGCTGATGGAAGAGTTTATAGAGTTGGAGAAGCTGACATTCATCTAAAACTATGGGAAGAGCTGGAGTATGTTTTATATCTGCTAAAAGTGAAAAATCAAAGTACTCACAATGCTGCTCAAGTTTTAAGAGAGAGAATGATGAAGTCTAAAGTTTTGTGTGGAGCCAAAATTTCAAGTGCATATATTCCTAAGTACAGAGATTACCATGGAAATCTGGTAGAAATGAAGAGAAACAGTGCTAGATTCAGAACAGCACTTGGTATTAAAGTTTTGGAATTCAATTTGGAATCAGACAAGTCTTACTATATCAGGCTAGGAAATGAGATGAATAAAAACAGCATATATTCTCTGAGGGCTGCCATATATCAGACTGGTGAAAAAGACCCAGAACTTAAGGAGCTGAAAGAGATTATGACTGCTGAGCTAGAAAGAGCTGAAAGAAGACTTCTAACAGATTATCTCAAGACAGTGCCTGACATTGAGGAAATTAAGTAAAGACTGTCTGTAAGTTTTTAAAGTTTTCTGTTCTAAGTAAAAGTTAAACTCTGTTATGTTATAAACTGTTAGATATAATTGCTGACGTTTGTTTATCAGTGTTTAAGCAACAGGTACTGACCAGAGTTTATCAGAAGCCGGTCAGAGTTTATTTAAAGTCTGATAGGGTGAAGAGTTTAAAGGAAGCCGGTCAGAGTTTATTTAAAGTCTGACAGGATGATAGTTGAATTAGCTGTCGGTGCAGAATTGAAAGATTCTAGAAGCAATATATTCTGAAGATGGAAAGAAGCAGAATATATTGATACAGCTAAGGAAACAGAATAGAAGATAAGAAGAAATTCTTAATTGATATAATTTGTATAGCTAATTTGTAGGAATATCAATTAGATAAGGATTGTGTAACTGTGTACTATATAAACACAGATAGGTTATCCCTAGAAGGGACGCGATTATTGAATTATTATTCTTGTAACCTAGAAGCTCTTTGTGATTCATTAACATCATAAAGAGAGAAGCTGTTAATACGATTACAGTTTTATTGATTCATAAACAGTGTTCTTGATTATTGTTATTCTCATATATACTTGATTATATTGTGTATTCAGCCTAACAATCGGTATCAGAGCCAAGGCTGTTTAATATATACAGTTTTACGATTCAAACACAGTATTAATCATGTTTGAAGAAAATCAAACTGCTCCTAAGGCTGAACAGGTTAAGCCCAATTCTGTGAGTCGATATGAAACAATCAGGGTTCCAATTCTCAGGCCAGCAGAGTATCCGATTTGG
Source organism: Heracleum sosnowskyi (assembly GCA_030848705.1). NCBI lineage: Eukaryota > Viridiplantae > Streptophyta > Magnoliopsida > Apiales > Apiaceae > Heracleum > Heracleum sosnowskyi. The sequence goes on from CM061242.1 coordinate 36,192,914, forward strand.
AAGGTTAAGATGACCATGTTTCTGGAGGCTACAGATCCAGAATACCTTGACAGAATCTATGATGGTCCTCATATGCCAACTAAATTGTCCCCTGTTGTTGATGGACAAGAACAAAAGACTGTTCCAAAGGAAAAGAAAGATATGACTCCTGAGGACATCTCATCAATTGCAAAGGATGCAAAGGTTAGACATCTTCTCCACAGTGCTTTAGATAATGTTATGTCTAACAGAGTAATTGGCTGCAAGACTGCCAAAGAGATTTGGGATGCTTTAGAAGTCAGATGCTATTAAGAAAAACAGAAAGACAATACTCACACAGGAGTATGAGCACTTTGATTCAAGACCTAATGAAACCTTGACTGAGACTTATGACAGATTTTGCAAACTATTGAATGATTTGTCTCTGGTTGATAAAGAATATGAGCTTGAAGAATCTAATCTCAAGTTTCTGTTATCTCTACCTGAAAAGTGGGATCTAAAGACAACAACAATAAGAGATAATTATGAACTTGCTGATACAGAACTTGATGAAATCTATGGGTTGTTGAAAACTCATGAACTGGAGATAGAACAAAGGAATAGAAGATTGAGTAAAAAGACAAAATCTGTTGCTCTCAAAGTTGAGGTGAAGCCCATTGAAAAGAAAATCTCAAGGAAGAAAGCCAAAGGAAAAGCATTGGTTGTAAACTCTGAAAGTGAGTCATCAAACTCTGATGATGACTCAAACTCTGATGAAGCTTCTGACTCTGAGGATGATGAAGAGGAGTTGATGCAAATGGCTGCCTTGATGGTTAAGACATTTAAAAAGATGGGATTCAAGAACTTCAAGAAGGGTAAAAGATTCTCAAGGAGAGATTCAAATTCTGAGAAGAAGAATTTCAGAAAGTCTGATGGAAGGGATACCAAGTCTGGAAAGAAGGACAAATCTGAGATCCAGTGCTACAAGTGCAAAGAGATGGGTCACTATGCTCCAGAGTGTAAGAAAGGAAGAACTGAGAAAGCACTCATCTCTAAAGGCAAAGACTGGGCAGATACTTCAGATTCTGATGATGGAGTAAATTATGCTCTTATGGCAACTGTCAAAGATGAGAATGAATCATCAGAAAATAAGGTACTCCTAACTACTTATGCTTATGATACTGATAATATTTCTGAATTAAGAATTTATCTTAAGAACATACATGTTAGTTATAGGGATCAGACTTTAGAGAATGAAAGGATTAAATCTGAGAATCTTAGTCTTAAAGATAGAAGCAAGTTTCTTGAAAGAGAACTTGAGAATATGAAGCAGATTCAAAAAGAAAGAGATGATGTTGTTTATGTTGAACAGGAGTTGCTTAAAAGGTATAGGCAACTAGAATCTGATTTAGAGAAGGAAAGAAAAATAATTAAAACTTGGACTAATTCTGGTAGAGATACACATCAAGTGTTTCAGACAGATTCTGTAGGTTTAGGGTACAGTGAGGAAGATGAACTTAGATTTCAGGACAAAATCAAGTTAAGAGCATTCACAAGTTCATATTCATCTCCTGTAACATTTGTTCCTGAATCTAGCAAGCTAAAATCTGTAGTTGTGAAAGAAGCAGTTATGGAGTCAGTTGAAGCTTGTGTTGAACAAGTGGATATTGAATCTAAAACAGAGAAGCATGTTGAGCCAGAAGCTGTTAAAGAACCAATTAGAGTCTGTGAGAAACAGGTTAATGTTGGTTTAATGACAGGAAAACAGTTCAAACATAAGCTCAAAGAGGTAAAGTCTGCCATGAAACCTAAAGGGTCCAAGAAAAATAGGAATGGAAAAATAGGCATAAATAATAGAAATAATCATTTGCCTAATGCTGGTGCTTCAAGGAAAACATGTTACAATTGTGGTAGTTCTAATCATCTTGCTAGATTTTGCAATAAGAACAAACATATTAATTCTTTACCTTCTACTTCAGAAGTAAAAAATGATTGTGTTAGAATAAGACCACAGACTTTATGCACACATTGTGGGAGCACTTGGCATTCTATTTACACATGTAGGAGTTATCATGCAATTTATCATAATTATTATGAGCTAAAACCCAACTTGAAATGGGTTAGAGCAAACTCTGCTAGTATAAAATCTGACAATGTTAGTTTAAACTCTGATAATACTGATTCCGCTGCAAAAGCTAACACTGTTAAGAAAGGCAAAGGATCCAAGCAAGTCTGGATCCTTAAAACTAACACTTAGTATTTGTTTGTGATTGCAGGGTATAATAGATAGCACACTTATCTTGGACAGTGGATGCTCAGGACATATGACTGGAAATAAAGCCCTGCTATCAGACTTTGAGGAAAGGCTGGCCCAAAAGTTTCCTATGGAGATGGCAACATAGGACACACTCTGGGATATGGCAATATTAATCTTGGAAGTGTCATCATTACAAATGTAGCTCTAGTCTCAGGACTCAAGCATAATCTGTTATCTGTGAGTCAAATCTGTGACAGAGGAAACCATGTAGATTTTCATAGTGAATACTGTGAAGTCATCAGTAAATCTACTGGAAAAGTTGTTCGAGTTGGACATAGGCGCAACAACATTTATGAAGCAAGTTTGGTAACAAACTCTGATGGAAAAATAGTGTGTTTGACTGCAAGAATGTCAAATGAAGAGAGTTGGAATTGGCACAAGAAGCTCTCTCATCTCAATTTGAACAACATAAATGAGCTAATAAGAAAGGATCTTGTAAGGGGACTCCCAAAATCAATACTCAGTCTAGATGGTCTATGTGATTCTTGTCAAAAGGCCAAGCAAAGGAAGTCATCTTTCAAGAGCAAATCTGAATCTTCAGTAGTGGAACCTTATCATCTTCTACATGTTGATCTCTTTGGACCAGTGAATGTGATGTCCATGGGCAGAAAGAAATATGCTCTAGTAATTGTTGATGAATATACTAGATATACATGGGTGTATTTCTTGTCAAAGAAGGATGAAACTGCTCAAAATCTGATGGATCATGTAAATCTACTGGACAAAGGATCACAGCACAAAGTCAAAATTATAAGAAGTGATAATGGAACTGAATTCAGAAACTCAATCATGGAAGCTTTCTGCAAGGAAAGAGGAGTGAAACAAGAGTTTTCTGCACCTGGAACTCCACAGCAAAATGGTGTAGTTGAAAGGAAGAACAGAACTTTAATTGAAGCAGCCAGAACTATGCTTGATGAAGCAAAATTACCAACATACTTCTGGGCAGAAGCTGTTCAAACTTCTTGTTTTACTCAAAATGCAACATTGATCAACAAGCATGGGAAAACACCATATGAGATGGTGAAAAATAAGAAGCCAAATTTGAAATATTTTCATATATTTGGATGCAAATGCTTTGTGTTGAAGACTCATCCTGAACAGTTGACAAAGTTCGAGTTAAAAGCTGATGAAGGAATCTTTGTTGGCTATCCATTGTCAACAAAAGCATTCAGAGTTTACAATCTAAGAACTAAGGTGATCATGGAATCCATACATGTGTCATTTGATGACAAGAAAATAATTGGACTTGAAGACAAGGATGGATATGATCAACTATGTTTTGAAAATGAAGGTTTATTCTCTAATGATGTAAACTCTGATGAAGCAGTACCGACAAACTCTGATGAAGCGGTTCTGACAAACTCTGACGAAGCATACTCTGAACCTCTACTGGTAAATACTGGAGAAACTGGAAATTCTCAAATTGAACAAAATAGAGAACCAGTTGAGGGGGAGCGTGAAGAAGCTCAACAAGACACAGCAAGTGAGTCAGTTGAGGAAACTGATTCAAACTCTGACAGTTCAAACTCTGAACCATCCAATTCAGGGGGAGCCTCAGATAATGCAGAAAATCAACATATGAATCAGGAGAGCATGGATCAAGGGGGAGGATCCAATAATTATGCAAGAAACCACTTACCAACAGCAAGAAAGTGGACACAGGCACACACACCTGATCTCATAATTGGAGATCCTGATGCTAGTGTGAGAACTAGAAGTGCAACAAATAATGAGTGTCTGTATCATGCTTTCTTGTCTCAAACAGAACCAAAGAAAGTGGAGGAAGCTCTTCAAGATGCAAACTGGATTACAGCAATGCAAGAAGAGTTAAATGAATTTGAAAGAAATGAAGTCTGGACACTGGTACCTAGACCAAAGAATAGATCAATTGTAGGTACAAAGTGGGTTTTCAGAAACAAGACTGACAGTGATCGTGTGATTACAAGAAACAAGGCTAGACTTGTGGCTAAAGGTTATTCACAACAGGAAGGAATTGACTATGATGAAACCTTTGCTCCAGTTGCAAGATTGGAGGCCATAAGGATTTTTCTGGCCTATGCTGCACACAAGAAGTTTAAAGTATTTCAGATGGATGTAAAAAGTGCTTTTCTCAATGGGAAGCTTGAAGAAGAAGTGTTTGTAGAGCAACCACCAGGATTTGTAGATCCCAAGCATCCAGATTATGTCTACAGGCTTGACAAGGCATTATATGGACTAAAGCAAGCACCAAGAGCATGGTATGAAACTCTTGCTCAATTTCTTTTAGAAAGTGGGTTCACAAGAGAAGTTTGCAAAGCTTATGCAGTCCAGGTACCAAATGAGCATGATGGGAGAGCTTAGTTATTTTCTAGGCTTACAGGTCAAGCAAACAGATGATGGTATTTTTATCAATCAAGCAAAATATACCAGAAATCTTCTCAAGAAATTTGGTATGCTTGATAGCTCATCTGCTACAACTCCCATGGCTACAGCAACAAAGCTAGACAAAGACACAGGAGCCTCAGTAGATATGACAAACTACAGAGGAATGATAGGGTCTTTACTGTATCTTACTGCAAGTAGACCTGATATCATGTTTGCAACATGTCTTTGTGCAAGATTTCAAGCAGATCCCAGAGAGCCTCATCTAACAGCTGTAAAAAGGATTTTCAAATATCACAAAGGAACCATAACCTTGGGTTTGTGGTATCCTAGAGAATCAGAGTTTAAGTTAATTGGTTACTCTGATGCAGATTTTGCAGGCTGTAAGATAGACAGAAAAAGTACAAGTGGAAGCTGTCAATTTTTAGGTGACAGATTAGTTTCTTGGTACAGCAAGAAACAGAAGTCGATTTCCACATCCACAGCTGAAGCAGAGTATATAGCAGCTGGTAGCTATTGTGCACAGATTTTATGGATGAAGAATCAATTGCTGGATTATGGGTTAAGGTACTCTAAAATACCTATTTTCTGTGATAACCAAAGTGCTATTGCTATGACAGAAAATCCAGTACAGCACTCCATGACCAAGCACATCAGCATAAGGTATCATTTTATCAGAGAACATGTGGAAGAAGGGAACATTGAGCTTCATTTTGTGTCTACAGACCAACAACTTGCAGATATCTTCACCAAACCTTTGAGTGAAGCTACTTTTACAAGATTGGTAAATGAACTTGGGATGATCTCTGGTTCTGACTAGAGATACGGGTTAGACTCAAAATCTATACATGTTTGATTTTTAATGCTCATGATTCCTTGCATGTATTAACTGTTATGAGTACCAGTGTCATAAACTCTGTCGGTTAAACTCTGATGCTAAACTCTGTTAGTCATAAAATGTTGGTCATACTCTGATTGTTACAGTTTAATGCTATACTCTGATTGTAATTTTGTCTGAAACATATGGACCAATGAAGAAATTTGTATGAAGCATAATTCTCAGTAAGTAATTGTGAATCCTTAAGAGTTGTATAAATTCTGATCTCAAATATGTGCAGTAACCTAACACAGCATGATACTGTCTCTGTATTTATACCATCTCTTAGTTTATTGATCCTATACACTGAGTCTGTATTAGCTGTTTGCATTTTCTCTCATAAATTAATTGTATTAACTGATGAAAAGTCTAAACTCTGATTATTAATTGCAAATAATTCACCCTCAAATCAAAAGATGCCAAAAAGAGCACAAATTCCTTTGAGATCATGTTGTGCCTAGGAAGATCCAGGAACTTATTGTATGAAATAAGGGCTAAAATCTTTGATTTTTGGTGACTAGTGCCAACCACTGATTACTGGAAAAATAAAAAAATATATAAAATAAAATAAAATAAAATAAAATAAAATAAAATAAATATATATATAAAGGGGGTGAAAAATAAAAGACATATCCAAATGAAAGGATATCAGTAATACAGAGTTTAGATATAAAAATCAGATTCTATGTTATACATGAGAGTTTAGGCAACCAGTTTTTACTAATTTAGTTTGTGGATTTTATGCACTTTGAGATGATCTAAATATTGATTTCGGTAAACTCTGCTATTGCACACACATATTTTCACACCTGTACAGATTGAGAAAAGAGTATATTGACAAAGAAGGATAAATGGTAAACACTGATGTATTGTGTGACATATGCCGAGGTAACTTTGTTTTAATCTCTGATGGTTAAAATAATTTCTTTGTTTCAGACATTTTATAATTTTGAGATTAGACATTTGTTTTGAAAATTTAAAACGAGTATGATTGAAAAGTTGTTCAAGAAAGTTTTAAACAGAGGAGAGAGGTTAATTGCATAGAAAAGTGTAACAGGCGGTAATTATTGCTGTTTTTACTGCGCATGCGTATTGGAAACTGCCAATTATTTACTGTCAGTAACTGCATGTGTGACACGTGTCCCATTCACATGATTACAGGAGTAAGACCGTTGTGTATTAATGATTAAAAACTCTTCAGTTTTTAATCTTTTATTTTTCTTTTAAATACAATACACACATCTTCAGTTAAACTTTTCACATCTTACTCATACACATCTATTATCACACACACATAGTCACAAACACCTTTCTACACATAAACTCTGTTAAGCTTTCGCATCAATTACTTGTTCTTTCTTCAAAATCTTCTAATGGCAACCACAGCTTTCGTTTCGTCTGGGTTAGAGTTCGTTCCAAACAACTATACCGCACCACTAAACACTGCAAACGCACCAGAAGCATTTCATATGATTCAAAAGTTTCTTGCTCAGTCAGCGATTGGGCGTGCTTTAGTTGAACCAGCCAAACTTTCTGGTTTACAAATCAAGGCGTTCTGGGAGTCAGGGGTTTATGATGATGGTGGTGCAACTGGGAACCCATCCATAATCTTTGAGTTTGAAGAAACAGAGTATGTTATTACTGCTGGTACTGTTCGAGCTGCAATGGGGTTTCCTGAGTATCCTTCTTATACCATTGGAATGGGTGACTCTGATTTGCTAAGGATGATGAGAGAGATTGGGTATTCTGGTCCCTTGAATAAAATTGGACAACTGAAGCGACCGTTCTTAAGGAAGGAGTGGAGCTTCTTCTTTGATTGCATCACGAGAACGTTCGGAAAGAAATGCACAAACTGGGATGCTATTCCCACGGACAGTCTGCAAATCGGGTATTCTCTTTTATTCGATAATCATTTTGATTTTGCACGACTTGTCTTGAATAATTTAGGAGAGAAAATGACAGAGAATAGAGGAGTAGTATACTTTTCTAGATTTTGTCAGACTTTATTCTCTTACTGTGTTGAAGGGGTAGATGTTGTTAATGAAGATGTTTCTTGTTTTAAATTACACAAGAGAGTATTTTCTGATCTCATTAACAAAGATGTTAAGAAAGGAATTGTTGGAGACCTTTTGTTACCTTCTTCTGTGCAACAGTTTGTGGATGCTCAAGTACATCCACAAACACAAGCTGAATCTCAACCAGAACCTTTAAACACAGAGTTACCTCCATCAACTTCTGTTAAACCTGTAAGGGGAGGTAGGACCAAACATATTGGTACTAAACCTGCGAGGAGACCATCTACTGAAGCTGGGGTATCAAGACCTGAAGAGATGCCTCAGAAGACAAGGCTAAAGAAAAGAAGAGCCAATAGGGCAAAGTCTGTTGTTGAAGCCTCAGAGACTGAAACTGATGAAGAAACTCTTCATCAGAGAAAAAGAAGACTAGTGGCTGCACATCTTTTTGGTGCTATAAATGTCAATATGGACAGAGTTTCTGAGGAAACTGAAGCTCCTGCATCAGAGGATGAGGAGATTGTGACTGAAACTGTTCCTCAAGATACTCCTGCAATTGTTGTTGAGGAGGAAATTCTAAATGCTAATGAGGACAGAGTGTTTGTAAACACTGAAGCTCCTGAAGTGTTTGTTCAGGAGGATGCTGCAAATACTGAAGCTGTCAATCTAGACAGGATAAATACTGATGCTAATCTGATGGATTTGGATTTAGAAGCTCCTACATTCAAAGTTAATGTAGTTGAGGAAGCTGCTGCATACTCTGACAGCAGAATTTTTGAACATGGAGATACTGCAATGGAAGCTGATCAAGCTACTACTGAGATAGTAGAAACTATAGCTTCTCACACTGAAATCATTTCTCTTGATTTTGAGAAAGGAGAAGAAGTTGATCAGACCTTAGCTGATAATGCTACAGAAGCTGTTGCTGTAAATGCTGATGCAACAGAGCATGTTCTAGACGACAATGTCTTACTTGAAACTCTACAACAATCTGTTGTAGAGGTTGTCACAAAAGCAACAGAGTCCATGCATACTGCAAACTCTGATATTCCTGAAACTGTTGCAGAAAAAGTATATGATGAAGCTGCTGCTGAACATGTTCCTGAAGAGATTCCAGGAGAGGATGACAATGTTGAAGCTAGTCCTGCTCATTCAAATCCAGATATACAAGAGGAGGTATCTAACATTCAAGCAAACTCTGATGAAGAAAGAGAGTTCAATCGGGCTACTGAAGAACATTTTCAAGATATGTACTTCAAGAAATGGACAGCTGCAGATTGTATTTTTACTGCACAGAGGGCTGCTGATTTCACTGATGATTCTGTTAAAAAGATTTCAAATCCTGAAGTTCTTGCAAGCTTACAGGCAACTGTTGTTCAAGTCAAATCTCTTAATAATAGATTTGATGAGAATCAACAAATGCTTCAACATCTAAGGAATGAAGGTTCTGTCAGAGATCTTACTTTGAAGAATGATAGATCTTACTACTTTAATATGTTCAAGCAGCAAGCCAAGGATTCTGAGGAAATTAAGAAGAGGCTTGGAAAAGTTGAGGAGAATCAGGCTGAAATGTCTACTCAATTGAATTCTATTTCTAATGCTCTAGAATTGCTGACATCAGTATTACTTTCTGATGATGTCAAAAAGGGGGAGAGTGTACCTAAAGACAAATGCAAAGACACTCAAGCTCTGAGACGGAGGGATGATTCTACTGATGGGGGAAGCAAAGAAATTAAAAGAAAGATTTTTGCTCAAAGGCAAAGCAGGTCAAGAGTAAACTCTGATAGACAAACAAACTCTGACAAGATAAACTCTGGTGGCCAATCTACTTCAAAACTCAAGAGTTTAGTTGTTTCAACTAATCCATCTACTGATGAAGAGATTGCTGCTAAGATATTCATGAAAGAGCATGGAAAGAATGTCACTATTGAAGATATCCAGGCTGAAGAGCAAATGCTTGCTGAGGAACACAAGAAAAATCTTGAAGATGGAATCTACAAGAAACAGGAAATCAAGGCTCCTAGAAAGAAAGAAGTTGGTATTTCTATCAAAGAGAATACACAACAGAGTATACAATATACAAGGAGACCTGTGATTGGAAATTCTGATAAGGGTAAAGGCATAATGATTGAAGAGCCTAACCTGAAAAAGAAGATTTATTCAACCTCTGACATTGCTCAAGTTGAAACAAGATTAGCAAAATCAACCTCTGACGCTGCTCAAGTTGATGATACTACTAAAGTTATGACAACCTCTGACGTTGCTCAAGTTGTACAGAAATCTACACAACTTCCAGGATTCTGCAAACCAAAAATTCTTGAAGACTTAAAGCTTGAAGCTGTGAATTTCTCTGAAACCAGAACAGTATTGGGAAAAGAAGCCTATGATAAATCTGGACTGGGTTCACACAGAGAGAGAAGAACAAATAACAGATCTCAAGACAACATTTCACTGGCAGAATCTGGTATTATTACTCAAGAAAATCTTGATATGCTAGACTCTGTTCAAATGATCTTTCATAAGGTGTTGAAGAAGGAATTTTTGTTGTACTTTATGAATGATGGAAGAGTTTATAAGGTTGCAGAGTCTGACATAAATCTCAAATCTTATCAAGAATTGGAGTATGTTCTGTACTTGTTAAAAGTCAAAAATAGAAATACTCACAATGCTGCTTCAGTTATCAGAGAAAAGATGCTAAGATCGAAGATAATGCTTGGAGGAGGAGTATCAAGTGCATACATTCCCAAATACAGAAATGCACATGGGAAGATTGTTGAGATGAAAAGAAACAGTGCTAAGTTCAGAACAGCACTGGGTACAAAAGTTCTTGAATTTAATTTAGAATCTGATAAAGCTTATTATATTAAGCTAGGGAATGAGATGAGGAAGAATTCCATCTATTCTCTAAGAGCTGCAATTTATCAGACTGGAGAATTTGATCCAGAGTTGAAAGAAGTGAAGAAGATCATGGTGGAAGAGCTAGAAAGAGCTGAAAAGAAATTGCTATCAGACTATATCAGGACAGTGCCTGATATTCAAGAAATCAAGTAAAGTCTGACTGTAAGTTTTTAATATATTTTCTATTCTAAGTCAAATTTAAACTCTGTTTTAAATTAAACTCTGTTATATGTTAAACACTGCATTTTTTAAATGTTTTTGACATCATCAATTATATGTTTAACTTGTACATTTTATTATGAACAAGTTGGGGGAGATTGTTAGATATAATTGCTGACGTTTGTTTATCAGTGTTTAAGCAACAGGTACTGACCAGAGTTTATCAGAAGCCGGTCAGAGTTTATTTAAAGTCTGACAGGGTGAAGAGTTTAAAGGAAGCCGGTCAGAGTTTATTTAAAGTCTGACAGGATGATAGTTGAATTAGCTGTCGGTGCAGAATTGAAAGATTCTAGAAGCAATATATTCTGAAGATGGAAAGAAGCAGAATATATTGATACAGCTAAGGAAACAGAATAGAAGATAAGAAGCAATTCTTAATTGATATAATTTGTATAGCTAATTTGTAGGAATATCAATTAGATAAGGATTGTGTAACTGTGTACTATATAAACACAGATAGGTTATCCCTAGAAGGGACGCGATTATTGAATTATTATTCTTGTAACCTAGAAGCTCTTTGTGATTCATTAACATCATAAAGAGAGAAGCTGTTAATACGATTACAGTTTTATTGATTCATAAACAGTGTTCTTGATTATTGTTATTCTCATATATACTTGATTATATTGTGTATTCGGCCTAACATAAACACTGCATTTGTTATATGTTTTGACATCATCAATTATCTTTTAAACTTGTACATTTTTGTTATGCACAAGTTGGGGGAGATTGTTAGATATAATTGCTGATGATTGTTTATCAGTGTTTAAGTAACAGGTACTCATCAGAGTTTATACTAGAAGCCAGTCAGAGTTTGTTAAAGACTGACGGGGTGAAAGTTTGCTGAAGCTGTCGGTGCTAATATGAAGATTCTAGAAGCAATATATCTTGAAGATGGAAAGAAGCAAGATATATTGAGATAGCTAAGGAAACGGAACAGAAGACAGAAGCAATCCTAATTTGATATAAATTGTATAGCTAATTTGTAGGAATATCAATTAGAGATTGAATCTATGTAGCTGTGTACTATATAAACACAGATAGGTTAACCCTAAAAGGGATGCGAATACTGAATACATTATTCTTGTAACCTAGCAGCTCTCTGTGATATTTTACATCACTGAGAGAAGAGTTATTTAATATAATTCAGTTTATTGTTCATAAACAGTGTTCTTGATTGTTATTCTCATACATGTATTGATTATATATTGTGTATTCGGCCTAACAGTGTATTCCCATATAATTTGTGATAGTGAATTGTTTGGGTGAACTACGGTCCCGTGGTTTTTACTCCTTACCTTTGAGGGGGTTTTCCACGTATAACTTTTGGTGTCTTGTTTTTCGTTTTATTGCTTTACTTGTTTGTTTCATCGAAGGTTCATACAAGTAGGGATAAGTATTGTCCAACGAAGTTAATTCTGCACTTAGTTGTTACCGTTGTGGTCAGTTTTTCCCATCATATTGGTATCAGAGCTTGGTTGTTATTGGACTTGTTTGAACGATGGAAACGAATACAAGTAGAATGATTAATTTGAATGGTTCTAATTATCATGTTTGGAAGGGGAAGATGGAGGATCTTCTTTATGTGAAGGAATATTATCTACCTGTGTTTGCTACGGAGAAGCCTGCAAATAAAACAGAGGCAGAATGGACTATTTTGCATCGACAAGTTTGTGGGTATATACGGCAATGGGTGGATGATAATGTTTTGAACCATATTAGTGGGGAGACACATGCGCGTACTTTGTGGAACAAGCTTGAGCAACTCTATGCTCGAAAGACAGGAAATAATAAACTGTATTTGATTAAACAGTTGATGTCTCTAAAATATCAGGATAGCACTGCAATTTCTGATCACTTGAATGCATTCCAAGGAATTATGAATCAGCTTGCTGGAATGGGTATCAAGTTTGAGGATGAGATACAAGGGTTGTGTCTTTTGGGTACTTTACCAGATTCATGGGAGACATTCAGGATGTCTTTGTCAAACTCAGCTCCGGATGGTATTATCAGTATCGAATTAGCTAAGAGCAGTATTCTGAATGAAGAGATGAGAAGAAAGTCACAGGGTTCCTCGTCACAGTCAGAAGTCCTAGTCACTGAAAGAAAGGGAAGAGCTCAAAGCAGAGGTCCAACCAACAGAGGTAATCAACGAAGTAGTTCTAGAGGTAAGTATTCTAATGTTGAGTGTTATCATTGTGGTAAAAAGGGGCATACAAAGAAGTTCTGCAGAAAGTTGAAGCGAGAAAATAAAAAGGGTTTAGACAATGATCAGACGAAAACTGACGGTGGTAATGATAATTCTGTGGTGATTGCTACTACTGATAAGCACCTGATCTGTTGTGATGGATATATTGTTAACCTTGCACAAGATGATTTGAGTTGGGCAATTGATAGTGGTGCTTCGTGTCATGTTGCGTCACGAAGGTATTTCTTTACATCTTATACTTCTGGTGATTTTGGAGATGTTAAGATGGGTAACAGTGACATAGCAAAAGTTGTTGGCGTTGGAGATGTATGTCTGAAGTTTGATACGGGCATGGAGTTATTTCTTCATGATGTGAAGCACGTTCCAGACATGAGAATGAATTTAATTTCTACTGGCCTTCTTGATGATGAAGGATATGTCAGCAGTTTTGGTAATGGTCAATGGAAGCTCACTCGGGGTTCTTTAATTGTTGCAAGAGGGAAGAAGTGTCCGAAATTATATATGACTCAGCCGCAAATCTCCAAGGACAGTGTTAATGCTGTTGAGAATGTTGATAAGGTTGAATTATGGCATAAGAGACTTGCTCACATGACTGAAAAAGGAATGAATATGTTGTCGAAGAAAAAGGTATTATCTGGTTTAACTGATATACATTTGAAAAGGTGTTCTCACTGTGTGGCAGGTAAGCAGAACAGAGTTTCTTTTAAGAGTCGTCCTCCTTCTCGTAGAGAGCATATACTTGACTTGGTGCATTCCGATGTTTGTGGTCCTATGAAAACCAAAACTAATGGTGGTTCATTATATTTCGTTACATTCATCGATGATCATTCAAGGAAGTTATGGGTTTATACTTTGAAGACGAAAGACCAAATGTTAGATGTGTTTAAGCATTTTCAGGCTTTAGTTGAGAGACAGACTGGGAAGAAACTGAAGTGTATCCGGACAGATAATGGAGGGGAGTATACAGGTCCCTTTGATGTGTATTGTAGACAGCAGGGTATTTGGCACCAAAGGACTCCACCAAAGACACCTCAGCTTAATGGTTTGGCAGAGAGAATGAACAGAACATTGGTGGAGAGAGTTAGATGTTTACTTTCACATGCTGAGTTGCCGATGTCTTTTTGGGGTGAGGCACTAAATACTGCGATAAATGTGTTAAATCTCTCACCTTGTGTTCCTTTAAAGTTTGATATTCCAGATAAAGTTTGGAGTGGTGAAGATGTTTCTTATGATCATTTGCGTGTCTTTGGATTTAAGTCTTTTGTGCATATTCCCAAAGATGAGAGGTCTAAACTTGATGTAAAGACTAAAGAGTGTATATTCCTTGGTTACAGCCAAGATGAATTCGGCTATAGGCTCTACGATCCAGTTTCAAAGAAGATTGTGAGAAGCCGAGATGTTATCTTTATTGAAGATCAGACTTTGAAAGATATTAGGAAGGCAGAAACAGTTCCTCAATATAACAATGATCTGGTTGATTTGGATCCGGTTCCTCCAAGACATGTGGATTCACAGTTTGGAGATGATGTTCATGATGATGACCAGCACGGTACTAATACTGATACTCCGGAAAATAGTGACATGGATGATGATGCCCATGAGGAGTCACCAGTACCAAATACTCCACCATTCGTTCCACTCAGGCGGTCTACCAGAGATCGTCATCCTTCTAACAGGTATTATGCTGATGAGTATGTTCTATTGACTAACAGTGGTGAACCTGAATCTTATACAGAAGCTATGAAAGATGAGCACAAGAAGGAGTGGGTTTATGCCATGCAAGATGAGATGAAATCCTTGTATGAGAATAATACTTTTGAGTTGGTGAAGCTACCTAAAGGAAAACGAGCTTTGAAAAACAGGTGGGTTTATAGAGTGAAGCAAGATGAGCATACTTTACAACCACGGTACAAAGCTAGGTTGGTCGTCAAGGGATTCAGTCAGAGAAAGGGTATTGATTTTGATGAGATCTTTTCTCCAGTTGTTAAGATGACATCAATTTGTGTGGTTCTTGGTTTAGCAGCTAGTCTTGATTTGGAGGTTGACCAAATGGATGTCAAGACAGCTTTTCTGCATGGTGACTTGGACAAAGAAATCTACGTGGAACAACCTGAAGGTTTTCATGTAAAAGGTAAAGAGGATTATGTTTGTAGACTTCTTAAGAGTCTATATGGTTTGAAGCAGGCACCTCGACGATGGTATAAAAAGTTCGAGTCGTTTATGAAGGAGCAAGGCTACCGTAAGACTATTTCTGACCATTGTATTTTTGTTCAGAAATTTGCAGATGATGATTTTATAATTTTATTGCTTTATGTGGATGACATGCTTATTGTTGGCAAAAATGCTGGAAGAATTTCCCAGTTGAAGCAACAGTTAAGTAAGTCCTTTGCTATGAAGGACTTGGGGCCAGTGAAACAGATTCTTGGCATTCGTATTCATCGAGACAGAGTAGCCAAGAAGTTGCATATATCTCAGGAGCAGTATATTGAGAAGGTGCTTTGCAGGTTCAACATGGATAAATCTAAAGTTGTTAGTTCTCCTCTTACTACCAACTTTAAGTTAAGTGGAAATGATTCTCCTTCTACGAAGGAAGAAATTGCAGAGATGGATGGAGTTCCATATGCCTCAGCAGTAGGAAGTTTGATGTATGCTATGGTATCTACGAGACCTGATATAGCCTTTGCAGTTGGTGTTGTCAGTCGATATCTAACAAATCCAGGTAAGAAGCATTGGGAAGTAGTTAAGTGGATTATGAGATATCTTAGAGGTACTTCCAAATTGGGTCTGACATTTGGGAATGGTAAACCAGTGCTTGTTGGATATACAGATTCTGACTTGGCAGGAGATAAGGATTCGTTGAAATCTACTTCTGGATATTTGATGACTTTGGCAGGGGGAGCGGTCTCATGGCAATCAAGGTTGCAAAAGGGTGTTTCACTTTCTACGGGGGAGGCAGAGTATGTAGCAGCAACTAAAGCTTGTAAAGAGTTGTTGTGGTTGAAGCGGTTGATGCAGGAACTTGGATTTCCGCAACAACGCTATGTGGTTTTTTGTGATAATCAAGCAGCTATTGACATAGCTAAACATCCTACATTTCATGCAAGAACAAAGCATATCGATATGAGATATCATTGGATTAGAGACGCTCTTGAAAAAGGGTTTTTTGAAGTGGACAAGGTACACACCGATGATGATGGTTCCGATATGTTGACAAAGTCTTTAGCTAAAGGAAAGTTGAAGGTACGTTGTTCAATCGCCGGAATGGCGAACTCTTACTCATAGTTAGAAAGGGGGAGATTTGTTGGGTTTTAGTTTCTATCTATGAGATTAAAAGTCCAATTGGATTACCATTGTTTTGGCCCACAAGGAGATAAAAATAAGGGAACCCTATATATATAATTATAGGAGGATTATAATAAAAATAAGAGAGAAGAAAATTAGACACAAGAGAGATTTAGGGTGAAAAATTCGCAGGAATTTTTCTGCTTGCACAAGCTGCCTTGTATTTGCGATTCCAGGAGTTCTACCGGTCGGATCGTCCTGAATTTTGGACAGAAACTTCCTTACACCGATATCTAAATTCTGAATGGTGGAGATCGGATTCTGAGTTCCAGAGGTCAGTTTATTAAGGGGCTTAACAGAGCTGTTTGCACCACGGTGAGGGTAAACCTCCCCGCGGGTTTTTCTCATTGTTGTCTTATTTTGATTTCATACTTTTGACGGCTTATTCCAAGAGTGTGAAGGTGTTTGTATTCCTCTAGTTTTGTCTAGAGAAGACTTGGTGTATTCCCATATAATTTGTGATAGTGAATTGTTTGGGTGGACTACTGTCCCGTGGTTTTTACTCCTTACCTTTGAGGGGGTTTTCCACGTATAACTTTTGGTGTCTTGTTTTTCGTTTTATTGCTTTACTTGTTTGTTTCATCGAAGGTTCATACAAGTAGGATAAATATTGTCCAACGAAGTTAATTCCGCACTTAGTTGTTACCGTTGTGATCACTTTTTCCATCACAATATGTATTATGAGTTGGATCAAAATGGATATATTTTTGGATTTGAGGATGACTTACAACATTGAAGTGATATTTTTGAAGTACTGTATTATTGAAAGTTTCAATAATGTCAAATTATCAAAAATATTTGTAGTTAATATAACGTTTTCTTCATCTTAATTTGTACTTTTGATATCTTTTTTTTTATCAAAATTTGCTTCAGCAGTCATTCAAATGTTGCCATTATATTCATACAAATATAATTATAATTAGGTAGGAAAATATATGAATTTGACCCACTTAGAAATGAGATGAAATTAAATTTCACGAAAACAAATGAAACTTAGAATATATATGCAAAATTAGATATCAGATATAATTTTTTTATACGAAAACATTTAATTAAGATCAATTATTATATAAAACAAGCCTATAACCGTGCAAAGCACGGACGACTTTAATATTAATTTTGAAATTTACTTTTAAATTTTTTTAAATTTTAATACTTTTGAAAATACTAAATTTTTAAAAAGAATTAAAAGTACTACTTTAATACTTTAAACCTAGAAAAACTTATAGATTTTATAAAAATTTATTAGCTTAGTAAGCATGTCAGTCAAGATAACCGTCAAAATTATCAATATATTTTGTTGTAATATATATAAATATAAATATAAATATAAATATTTTCTAAAAAAAGGTCGTGTTTTTGAATTCTAAGTAAAGTATAATTAAAAGAGTTTATAGTTATGTTATATATGTGAGAAAATCGAAAATCAAAAATTTCAATGTTTCGGCTATTATATAATAGTAGAAATACATAGATTAAATAGAATAAATTACCAAAAATTGAAATCAAAATTTTCAATATTTCGGCTATTATATAATAGTATAGTATAGATAGATGTCGTCTGCGATAATTTTAGAAAAGGAGAAATTTTAGTTAAAAATATATAAAAGAATATACGCTTTGGCTAACAAAGATAATCGGTTAATTATTAGTATTTATAATATTACTATTTTATGTTACTAAATGAAATTGCATGTGATATTTTTGAAAAATGTGAAATTTTACTTAGGAAAAATTTTAGTTAGAAAATATAAAAAAAGAATATACGTTTTGGAAAAAAAAAGCTAATCGGTTAGTTATTAGTAATTATAAATATTATTATTTTATTTCATTAAAAAGAACTGCCCGTGATATTTTTGGAAAATGAGAGGTTTTAGTTAGAAAAAATAGAAAAATAAAAATTTAATTTGAAAATATAAAAAAGAATATACACTTTGGCTAAAATAGATAATTGGTTAGTTATTAACAATTATAATTTTATTATTTTATTTTAATAAATGAAACCGTCAGTGATATTTTTGGAAAAGAAGAGGTTTTAGTAAGCAAAAATAAAAAGCTTATATGTTTTAGTTAAAAAAAGTAATTGCCCGTGATATTTTTGGAAAAATAAGGGAATTTTTCAGAAAAAATAAAAAATAATAATATATTTTAGGTGTAAAAGATAATTGGTTATAAAAAGGTAATATTATTATTTAATAATAGTTTTAATAAATAAGTAAGAGTAATTAAGTAAAAACACGAAGTAGAGTTAAGTAAGGGCAATTAAGTAAAATCACAACATACTAAAAAATATTTAGTATTATATCAAATTTCTCTCATTAATTTAATTTAAAAGATCTAACGGTTAGAGATTCAATGACTAAACTATGGAGGACCACACTACAAACCGACTACAAAAACTTTTAATATTTCGTTTTTAATATAATCTATATAAAAGAATATACGCTTTGGCTAACAAAGGTAATCGGTTAATTATTAGTATTTATAATATTACTATTTTATGTTACTAAATGAAATTGCATGTGATATTTTTGAAAAATGTGAAATTTTACTTAGGAAAGATTTTAGTTAAAAAATATAAAAAAGAATATACGTTTTGGAAAAAAAAAAAAAACTAATCGGCTAGTTATTAGTAATTATAAATATTATTATTTTATTTCATTAAAAAGAACTGTCCGTGATATTTTTGGAAAATAAGAGGTTTTAGTTAGAAAAAATAGAAAAGTAAAAATTTTAGTTTGAAAATATAAAAAAGAATATACACATTGGCTAAAATAGGTAATTGGTTACTTATTAACAATTATAATTTTATTATTTTATTTTAATAAATGAAACTGTCATATTTTTGGAAAATGAGATGTTTTATTAAGCAAAAATAAAAAGCTTATATGTTTTAGTTAAAAAAGGTAATTGCCCGTGATATTTGAGAATTTTTCAGGAAAAATAAAAAAGAAATTATATATTTTAGGTGTAAAAGGTAATTGGTTATAAATAGGTAATATTATTATTTAATAATAGTTTTTATAAATAAGTAAAGGTAATTAAGTAAAAACACGAAATACAGTTAAGTAAGGGCAATTAAGTAAAATCACAACATACCAAAAAATATTTAGTATTATATTCAATGACTCTCATTAATTTAATTAAAAAATCTACGGTTAGAGATTGAATGACCAATGGAAGACTAGACTACAAATCGACAAAAATGCAAATAAACATAGTACATTAATAAATTAATTTAAGTTTACGTAGAAACATTGCATGTAAGTTATAAATAAACAAGTTTACTAAGCCGCACTTCGCAGCGGCTTTATAATAATATCTCTAAATTTTCTCAAAAAGTATTCTACAAAATACGTTTTTCAATAAAATAATATTTCTAATATAAAATTGAGTTTTGTTTTGAATATATATATATATATATATATATATATATATATATATATATATATATATATATATATATATATATATATATAAAGTTTTAGATCGTTCAATCAAAAACTACAATTATACCTTCAGAGCTATTAAAATCTTCACTACGTCCAAATCTACTCCTAGTAAGAAAAAAATCAAAAAATATGAACAAACATCCTTTTTGTTGTTGGGAGAATTTTTTATTAATAATGATCTCTTTTTGTCAAAACAAATAACAACAAAAACAACAACAATCTCTTCCTTTTAAAAAAAAATTAATGACATATTCTCAATGTTTCTTAGTCTTGTATGACTTTTGTTATAGATGCACCGACTTATTAAATTTTGTTAAAAATGCACGCACTAAATAAATTCTTCAGTCGAATAAATCTTAACATGATATTTTCGAAATACATACACTATAAATTTCTTAATATACAATTTTTATCTTTGAATTTTCGTGTATGAATTACAGAAAATATTTTACTAAAAGATATAATATTTTCTCATAAAAATTAGAGAAATAACTATCTAAACGTTAAAAAACAATGATAAAATTTGTTTTTGAAGACATGATGAATTCTCCACTTTCGAGTTACCTTGTATACATCTGTATCAACTTTTAACTATAAATTCAAAACTAATAACGTACACACATAAACATATAAATCAATTCACAACTGAATGTACATGAAAATCACCTTACTCGGCCTATTATTTTAACTGATTAACTGATGAATCCCCCTCCTTAGGCAAAAATATTATAATTGAATATTTAGTTTCTTCGATTAGTGATACTAGTTTACTAAGCCGCGCTTCGCAGCGGCTTTATAATAATTTCTCCAAATTTTTCTAAAAACTATTCTACAAAAATTGTTTTTAAACATAATTATATTTATAACATGAAATTAAGATTTATTTTAAATTCTCCGTTTAGTGTTGTTGATTACCGAAATTTTGAATAATTATAGAAAAGGGAATTGTTTAATATATTTCATTATTTTAATATTATATAAAATATTAGTATATTAATCACTTTATTTTTCTAAAACTTTATATTGCAACTTCTATTTTAAAATACATAATTAACATAAATATTAAATTCCAGCATATAATATGCTCCTCCTAATGAATCGATCTCTCGTTAAACATGTTTTCTCCCAATGACTCGTTTTCTCGTTGTTACCAAATTGAACAAAAAACAAACTAATTACTTAATCAATTACATCATCTATTAATCAATTTTATTATATCATAAAATTTAATTCAAATCTTTTACAAAATTCTAATTTTTATTGTTTAAAATATATGTACTCGAGAAAAGAAATGAAAAGAAAATAAGGCTCATATATTTTATTTTATTTTAATATACAGAAACTTGCATTTTCTGTAAGTATTATCTTATACATAATTAGAAGGTAAAATTTTAAAAAATAATTTTTAATGTATATGTAAAATTTATAGATAAATTAAACGTGAGTTTTTTTACAAAAAACTTATGAGAACATAATTTCTAATAATTTTTTTAGGAGAATGTAAAGATGATAATCTTATTTCAAGATAAATTTTAGAACTTAAAGAAAAAATATATGAGAATATTAAAATGGTAACTTTAAGTTCAAAAGAAAGTTTAAGAAAATATCAACATGATAATTTGACTTGAAGATAAATTTTAGGACAATATTAAGATAGTAATTTGACTTTAAAAGAAAGTTTAGGAGAATATAATTAAATTAATATTTTCATTACTAAAGATTTAAAAGCTAATTTAAATAATTTTTTGATAGTCAAACAAACCATTTTTAACATAATATAACATATTTAACTTCTTTCCTTGAAAGATGATATTAATAAAAGAGATAATTATCAAAGTCACCACTCATTTGGTTCAAATGTATTAAATTAGTCACTTATTTCAAAAATGACTTAATTAGGTAACTAATTTAAAAACTTGTATCAATTTAGTCATTAAAATAGTAAAATTTTATATCAATTTAGTCACCGGCAGATGGTCTCCTTGATACAAAATTCCAAATTAGTGACTAAATTAAGTCATTTTTGAAATCAGTAACTACTTTGATACATTTGAACCAAATGAGTGATGATTTTGATAATTATCCCATTAAAAATATTAGTAAATAAATTGGATCAGTAGAGGGTGTTTAGTAGAATATTAACATACTATATTTAGTTTTCTCCGTTAGATTATAGTAAGAAGAAAATTGAGAATTTATCTAATATTATAAAGGCAATAATATTAAAATTGTATATTTACTTTCCTCCATTAATAAAAATTTAAAAGGCAATTAAGATATTTTCTTATACAATAATTTAGGAGACTATTCAAATTGTAAATTTAGTTTATTCCATTAGTAAAGATTTTAAAGGCAAGAATATTAGAATTGTAAATTTAGTTTCCTCAATTAATAAAGATTTTGAAGGCAATAATATTGTAATTATATATTTAGTTTTCTCCATTAGTAAAAATTTTAAAATCAATTGTGATATTTTCGAATCTTTAACATTAATTATTCAAAAATTTGAGAAAATTAGAAAAATAGATTGAAGCGATTTGAGAGCCGCCACCTCGCCCTCGTCAACACCGATTTTTACCAACATTTCTTTTACAAATAAGAAATATGTATTCACTGGTATCACTTGTTTAGGGACGTCTTTGTAGAAATAAAAGAGATTCAAATTTTTTTGCCGCAATGCAATTCGATGCCACCACGCGACACATATTCAAGCAAATATGGGGAGCTGTAATGTTTATTCAAAATATGTGAAGCTAAAGCTCAGGGATGCACTGATCTCTTATCTGCTCCGCCTAATCAACTGCATGTATATATTAATGAGATAAAAAAAAAGCAAGAAAGTAAGAAACATAGAAATTTCAATATACATTAGCTCATATTTAAAATTATATAGAATTATTAAAATTATAAATTCAAGAAAAACACATCGACATATTATCTTTATATTGATTTTGCTTACCATTTACTATTGACAAACAATTCCTTCTATACTTCACTTGGGGTTTGCCTTCTTTTCAAAGTTTTGGTCCAACAAACCACCTGTTATCAAAAAAAAAAAATCAAAATTTTTTCTCATGAAATCCACAAACAATTAAAAGTTAAACATAAAAACAAATCAAGCATGCACATCATCATAAATCATAAATTGTAGCAAAAAAGAGAACACGTTCTACCTCGACAAAGAATTCACTGCATTCAGATCCATCCCTTTGATTTTACCTGTGTTTATGAGCACATAAATAAAAGAGCATTAGAAAACCTAAAAACTGTGAATGAATAAGCACAGATTGATGCGACAAACTTTTCATCTAATATATAGACGTGATTTTTTTAATTTTTTTGACTTCTCATGCAAGTTTTTTAGCATTCTGAAAGGAAATAATTTAATAGAAAGAGATTAATTAATTTGACTTTTGTGTTTTATATTTAGTTTTCTCCATTAGTAAACACTTTATAGGCAATTGAGAAATTTTATAATCAAACATTTAGGAGAATATTAAAATTATATATTTTATTTACTCAATTAGTAAATATTTTAAAGGCAAGAATATTAAAAATGTATATTTAATTAGATTAAAACTTAAATATGATTTAAGTTAGTTGAGAAAAAAAGTAATATTTGTTTAATTAAATTTTAAATAGGATTGACTTTTATATATTTATTGTCTTTCCTGAAAATTCGAGTGTAAATAAGATATAAGGTAATTAATATTTCCATTACTAAAAATTTAAAAGACAATTTCTCAAATCATCCCCTTTATTATTTTCCTCGATTAGAGGATAGTAAAAAAGAAATTAGTATATTAAATTGAAATCGTAGAATAAGTTAAGGAGAATATTAATATAGTATACTTAGTTTCCTTAGTATATAAATTGGACTTGAAGAGAATGTTTAAGAAAATATTAATATAACATATTTAGCTTTCTTACTTGAAAGACATTATTAAAAAAATTAATAAATAAATTAGATTAGTAGAGAATATTTAGGAGAATATTAATATAGTATATTTAGTTTCATGCGTTAAAAAATAGTAAGAAGGAAATTGAGAATTTATCGAATATTATAAAGGCAAGAATATTAAAATTTTATATTTAGTGTTATCTATTAGTAAAAATTTAAAAGATAACTAAGATATTTTCTAATAAAAAATTTAGGAGAATATTACAAGAATCTTAAAATTATATATTTAGTTTCCTCCATTAGTAAAGATTTTAAAGACAAGAATCTTAAAATTGAGATATTTTCGAATCTTTAATATTAATAATTCAAAATTTTGAGAAAATTAGAAAAATAGAACGGAGCGATTTGAGAGGCGCCACCTCACCGCTCTCGTCTTCTCCTTTATATAAGTATATTGATATATTGATTTAGTTTCCTTCATTAGTAAAAATCTATTGTATATTTACTTTCTCTATTAGTAGGGATTTTAAATGCAAAAATATTATATGTTTCCTTTATTAGTAAGTATTTAAAAGGTAATTGAGATTTTTTCGAATTTTTAATATTATTAATTCAAAAAATTGATAAAATTAGAAAAATAGAAGGAAACGATCTGAGAGCGCCACCTCACCGCCCCCGTATTCTCCTTTATATAATACTCCCTGTCCCCCTCAATTCTTTACATTGGGGGACGGCACGGAACTTAAGAAAAAGTGTAAATTAATAAGAAAAAGTAAGAAAAATGAGTAAAGTGGTGGGGTCAATCAATATTTAATGTATAAAGTGGGTATAAAGTAGGTATAGTGGAAGAAAGTAGTGGATGAGATTGGATTTTATATTATAAAATGTTACTATTTTTGGTATGTAAAGAAATGAGAGGGACGTACCAAAAAGGAAAGTCTAAAAAAATGAAAGGGACAGAGGGAGTAGTAAGTATCGATGATTACGGCCATCTATCTGGCTGGTTGACCCCCCTCAAAAGCGAGCCGTACCATCGGATTCTTTCTGTTTTGTTATTAATAGTTTTGCATATTTATTGTGATTCCTGACTTTGTAACCAAGTTCACGGTATGTTTATAAATGTTAATCAATTCGGCTTAAAACAACAATAATGAGGAATTTTTCATTTTCTTCTAATTTAATTTATTACATTTTCTCAATTAATTATACATTAGTTCATCAAAATTGATAGCAATCCACCTTATACAATTTATATACTCCTACTCCGTTGATCTATTTCTTGTTGATCAGCTACGGACTCATTTTCATTTATTTTCATAGTACCAAAAATTAGGGAAACTAGGGACCATTTTTTGTCCAAAAAAAAAATATGAGCGACCATCGACGAAAATGAAAACGTCGGTGGACTTGTAAATTCGTTTAATTCGAAAATAAACTGCGAGTTTTTGTGATTAAGATATGTGGCTCGGAGTTTTCTGAATTCTGATCCGCGTGATTAAATGTGAGGTAGTACTGGTCCTACTGGACTATATATATGGTGGTATTAGACGCTGAGGCTAGGCTTCGATATTTTGGATTTTTTTTTTTGAAGTTTTGTTTTGATATTAGGTTCACTAACTAGTGTAGTAGTCCGTGCAAGATACAAACATGCATAGAGATGTCAATAATTTTGTTGCAAAAAGATGATCGAGATCGAGTTATTAACTTGAAGATTGAGTAGTCTTGAGTTTGAGAGTATAAGATCACAAGTATGGTTTATGCATAACAAGGAGTAAAGAAACTTTGTTGATGAATAGTATTGATAACTCCAAATCCCGATCTATTCCTCTCCGGCCGATCTCACGCCTGGAAGCGGTGTCACTGCGGTTGAGACTCTGCAAAACAACACCGGAGGGGGGTTTGGACCCTGGCGGCGCCTCCGGCGTGAGAATAAGTAACGGCTTTGGAAAGGTAGACAGGACTATAGAGAAATCTAAATATGGAGGGTGTGTGTATAGGTTGTGTCCAGAGAGAGAGATTAACCCTGAACCTTTCCTTCTTGGGCTATTTATAGGCCCAGAATTAGGGTTCAGGGGGTACCTGCAATCATGAGCGTTGGATCCTAGGTAGGTGGGACACCTGGATGATGTTGATGGGTCACACGTGCCCGGGTGAGAATTGTGGTGACATGTGCCAGGCTCCTGCTGGCGTGTGGCTTGATTAGGACACAATGATGCCAATCATTAGGTGTCCTTACGTGTCACCACCAGGAGTCCTGAGTCCGGGCTCGGGTACTAGGTTTGGGAGTCAGGGCTCTTGCAGCCTGTCAGTCAGGGTTCAGGTACCGTTGAATATGCCACCAGGAGTCCTGAGTCCGGGCTCGGGTACTAGGTTTGGGAGTCAGGGCTCTTGCAGCCTGTCAGTCAGGGCTCAGGTACCGTTGAATATGCCACCAGGAGTCCTGAGTCCAGGCTCGGGTACTAGGTTTGGGAGTCAGGGCTCTTGTAGCCTGTCAATGGGAGTTTGGGCTCTTATAGCCTATCATTTGCCCCCCACTCCCTTATTCAGATTTTCTGGATGGGGGAGTAGAATTCTCCACGTAAGAACTTCGATGACTTGGAAGAAATTTTGGTTGATAGTTGCCCCCCAATCCGGGTTGTTGTTGATGACATGCGCCTGGATTCGAGAGTAAGACAAAATTCTTTCTCAAGTCCAAAGTTGTAAAACTTGGGTAACTTAGAAGAAATTTTGCTTGTTTGTTACCCCCCCACTCCGGATAGTTGTCAGAGACATGATTCCGGATTTGAGAGTTGATAGAATTCTTTCTCAAGTCCAAGGTTGTGAGCCTTTGGTAACTTAGAAGAAATTTTGGTTATTTGCACCCCAATCCGGATAGGTGTCAGTGACATGAGCCCGGATTTGAGAGTTGATAGAGTTCTGTTAGGTCCTAATAAGTTTGTAGAAGGGGGGTTGAATACAAACTATACCGTTTTATCGAAATTTGTTCTTTGAATAATTTAACAATTGAGAACAAATTAATACGGAATATAAATGAAACAAGATTCAAGTTAAATATAACTTATATTAAACTTGAAGGGTGTTGCAAATACAATAAGGATTACAAAGTATTTATCTCAAACCAATTAATACAAATTTAGAATAAATTCGACATGAACTTTTCTAATATTTGTAATAAAAAGATCGAATGCTAAAAGCAAGTTCGAGATAAATTCTAGGGATAAAAATCCGCTAGATGATCAAAGCAATACAAGTAATCAACTTCTAGTGGTTTGGATTTAACAATACAAACTAGAATTAATTGCTTGAGAAGAAATGATATTAATGACTTCTTGTTCTTGAGAGAGTAAATGCTTCTGTATCTTTCTGTTTTGATTCACCTTTTTTTTTCTTCTGTCTGTTCTGCACGGTTTTAACACAATGCATTTCCTTGTATGACCTGTTTATTAAATCAAAAAGATTTAATAAAACAATTCATACACTTGTATGACCTGAAGAAAATATTCGGTATGACCATGCTTCAGCAGTATGACCTATCAAAAATTGTCCGGTATGACCTAGCATTATTTTACCAACTCTCGGTATGACCAGGCAGAAATATCCTGGTATGACCTGACAGGATGTACTTGTATGACCTAAAACTGTCAGTATGACCAAGCACCTTTACAGGGCAGGTCATACCGAGCTTAGCAGAGGTCATACTAGTAAATCAAGAAAATCCTTTTAATTTATATAGTTAGATTAAATTCTAGATTAAATTAATTCTTTTATAGAATTAATTTAATAAATAATTTAAACAACTAACATAACTAATTTAATAAATAAATTAATTCTGATAGAATTAATTTATTAATTAAATTGAATTAATAAATTAAAGAAGATAATTTAAAATTCTTGCATTCCTCTATCTTCTGAAAACCACTGAATATGGATGATTTAATTCCACTGATTGATGTCGTCATTCGATGCACTGTCTGGTTTCATGAATAACTGACTTCAATGATAATTCTTCATCTTTAAAACATTTAAAGCTGTGGCTTCTTTTCTTTAGCTTTGACTAAACTCTGTATCCTGTACTTCTTCCGTCACCAACTGGAAATCTCTGTCACTGTAGTAAATCCACTTACTTGAATACTTCACTGAGGCTTGAACAATAAATTGAACTTCTTTCAATGTAGAATAACTTCAAGTCTGTAGATGACTTTAATCCTCAATTCTCTTGACAGATAAAACTCTTTGAGATTCCTGTGACATATTAACTTATTATTTACTTATTACATACTTGTTTAAATTAAGTTGTTTCCTCGGAATATTAATAGGCCTAAACATATGCCTTTCAATCTCCCCCTATTTGTTTGTTAGAGAATAACAATCAAATACCTAGAGGATAACTCAACTAACTTAAACAAGAAATAGAAATGACTTTTAAGAGCCAAGTAAATAACAAGAAAAGTTCTGGATTTCATTTAACATTTTCCAGATTCAAACATTACAGGTAAGTACAAGATAGATGTTCCTCTAGACTGAACATATGAATACATTTATCCTATCTTGAATCACCTAAGCTCTAAACATTTAATATTTACAAACAGAGCTTCTTTAAATTTCAGACTCAATCATCTCTTCTTCTTCAAGTGCTTCAAGCAAATCCTTGTCCAGAATACGATCAGATTCAGAAGTAATGCCACTAGGTCTGACAGGTTGAGCTGTGACTTTCTTCAGCCTATTCTTCATTTGATGATATCTCTTGATATTGGCAATGCAATAGTCTTGAATCAAATCAGCAACTTCTGTCTTTTCTTGTGTAGCAAACCCTGTTGTCCTCAACATGTTCTCCATATAGACAAGATGCTTGGCAGGATAATCTTTCAAGGAGATGGGATCCACAGCACA
The DNA here is from genome assembly GCA_030848705.1 of Heracleum sosnowskyi. Classification (NCBI taxonomy): domain Eukaryota; kingdom Viridiplantae; phylum Streptophyta; class Magnoliopsida; order Apiales; family Apiaceae; genus Heracleum; species Heracleum sosnowskyi. The sequence goes on from CM061242.1 coordinate 36,221,350, forward strand.
AGTTTGAAGTGCCCTTCCTTTATAAAATTTAACTTCATATGGCACGTCCACAACTTGAGGGCTAGCTTTCATGGCAAAATCTCTAAGCTGATCATGCAGCAGCTCACATAAAGGTGAAGACCTTTTAATCTTTGTCATGAAAACCCAAATCTCAGAGAGAGTTCTACTTTCCAGAAGATTGAGAGAAACTATGAAAGTTCCCTCATTATGAGTGTAGATGTAAATCTTCAACTCCTCTCTGACTCTGTCATATCCAGTAGAAATTCTTGAAATCTCCGCATGAAGAGCTTTCATATAGATTGAGTTGTCTGGATTGACCTTTCTATACCTTTCCAACATGCTAAGAAACTTTCCATCATTTTCCGACCCTGTCGAATGTGAGAACATCTCTCTAGCTCTATCCCATTCTTCTCCAAGCTTCAGCCTCACATATAACTTCCTGTCCTTGACCTTTATATCATGAAGCCTTTGCTTTTCTTGATGTTCAGCTTTTTGGATAACTAGATGCTTTGAGATTATGTCAGACACTTTAGCATTCTCATCTTCTCTTCTCTTTAGATCAGCTTTCTGTCTTAACAGTTCAGCTTCAAAGGCAGGATCAACTTCAGATTCATCTTCCCATTCAGCATAGTCAGCCTCTCCTTCAACTTCTACTTCACCAAATATATCTTCAGGGTTTTCTTCAGATTCAATATTTTCAAAATCTCCCTGTTCATATTGATAGTAGTCAGCATCAGAGAAAGTTAACTTCTGTTTTCCTTTGTCCTTTGCAGAATCTTCAGTTTCTCCTCCTTGATGATGTCTAACTCCTCCTTGTTTCTCCCTTTCTCCTCCTTGTATCTCCTTATTCTCCCCCTTAGTTGAGGAATCCTCTACAGATTTGACTTTATCAGCCTTAGGATCCTCATCTTTATTTCCTCCTTCTCCATCCTTGTCATCATTGTCCTCTGCATCATCATCACCCTCAAAGAATTTCTTTTGCTCAGCATTGGGTTGATGTGAACTCTTGATCATATTGTACAGATGTTTCATGCCTTCATTCAAATGTACCATTCCTCCTTCAAGATTTGTGAACCTCTGGTCATTGTACCACTGATTGTTATCAACAATTTCTTGAATAGAGTTCACTTGTGTTGAGATGGAAGCAATCTGCTTGAAACTCTCCCTGATCTCAGCATTTGAAATTGTCAACTCGGAGATGTCTGAAGCCACTAGCACCTGTGATTCTTGAACAACATTGATTTTGGGGATCAATGTGACCTTCACTCCTTCTATCTCATCTATAATATGACCCAGCTGATTAGTTACAGAGGTGGAAGAAGAAGACTGTTCAACCACTTGTGCTTTGAGAATTTCCTTTTCAGCCTGGGTCTGTTGAAGTTGTTTCTGTAAACCAGCTATTTGAGCCAATAATGAAGCAGTGTATGTGTCATTGTGTGCACTCATCTCAATTTCTCTCGATGGTGTTTCACTCACCTCACGTGCTTGTGTATCGCTCTGTGTTTGTCTCTCAGAACTAACCACTAGCTGTTTATCCATGTGTGGAGTTGAAGTACCTGCAGAAAAAATCACCATAGCCCCTTCTTGAGAGGTCACTGGTGGTGCAATGGGAGTTCGCGAATCCCAGTCCATGGTAAAATCCAAAAACTCATCCGGAATTGAAAACTGAATTGCTTCAGGGATGGACTTACCATGTTGCCCTTCACTTTCTCCAGTTAAAACTGCGAGTGAAGAATCCCTTAGGGGAGCCAGAGAAGTTCCCTCTGGGAGGGGAGAAAATGGTTCTGTTATAGTGGGCAAAGAACCAGATTTTCCCTCTGAAGCCTGTGAAGGCTCTTCTACCGTGACAATGGTAGGCACTGTTTCAATAAGCATTCCTATGTGCTCTCCTCTCAGAGTGTCCTGTGTATGAGTCTCTACTATTGTTTCAGAAGTATTTGCTCCCATTGTGATTAATGGGAGAGTGCTTGACTCTGTACAGAATGCCATGGCCTGGTGGCGAAATTCAATAGATTCATCCTGTTGAGAGGATGTCTCTAGTAACTGTTCATTGGCCTTTTGAGAATCCATATCCTTTTGGGAGGATACAGACTGGCTTACAGATGCCTCAAGGAGTGTTCTTCTCTTCTTTAGTGGTGGAGGCAGAGCTGTGGGATCACTCACATTGACATCTACTTCAAGTTGCTCTCTCAATCTTGTTGTAGCTGATTGTTCTAGGGGAGCGGTCAATGGATTTGACTCTGTGTGTGGCTCTATGACCGTGGACAGAGATTGTGGTTCTACAATCCCTTGGTCAATCCTAAGAACCTCTTGGGTTAGTGGAGCAGTTGAGAGAGGATATATTACCTGAAGTGCCGTGGTGTTAGGAGGCACCATTGAAGTTCCTGCTGACGAGGATCCAACCACTGGATGTTCAATAAAGAGAAGAGGTAACTGTGGTTGCAGAATCTCTCGCAGATATGATTGTGGAACTACGGGTCTCCTTCCAGACCTGGAACTGGTGGACAAGGTTGAATATATGGAAGGATTAGTGTGTGCGGGAACTTGAAAAGGAGTGTTTTGAAAAAGTGTTTTATGTTCATCAGAAAGAACATGATCCAACACTAGAGAAAGGAAACGAGAATAAAAGCATCTAACTTTCTTTCCATTCTCAATATCTCTAGTGTAATTGAAAATCCTCCTTATCAATAGATCCCACACAAGAGTTCCTATGTCCAATCTTAGGTTGAAAACAGCAGCATAGGCAATATTTTGTAAGACAGAAGTGATAACTGCAAAGTTGTTTTTGATAGAGTTACTAAAAACTTTGGCTAGGCAGTCAAAGAACAAATCCCACTCACATGCTTAGATTACCCTTATTCAGACGAGGAAGAACAATATTTCCTTGGTAATCAATACTAGAGAAAAATTGAACTAACTCGTCATCAGTAGGGAATCCAACAAGATTATCAAGTGGAAAATGAAGTACTTGACAAAAGATCTCCTTAGTTACTGTGTACTGAGCATCAGAAATATTGAAAGTGAAAGATTGCATATCTTCAACAACAACAGCAGTTAAGCATAATAGACGAAGGGGTTCAATCTTTAAATCAACAGAAGCAGTGATAACATAGCTAACAATTGATTGTTCATTTAAAAATCGAATCCACGGCCTAAAACGTTCAACAGAACACTTAAGGGGGTCACAATAGCCAACATAATTATTAAAACGTTCAACAACAAACTCAGCAGCCATTTTAATAATAAATAAGAAAATAAAATAAAATAGAGCATTAATTAATAATAATGTTAAACAGAGAAAAGAAAAAAATTCCAAGTAATTCACAAGAAAAATTTGCAATAGTTCGTTGTTCTAGGAATAAAACACAAACTAGAGCAAAGTTAACTAAGTAAAAACTTGAGTTAGAAAGGAATGAGAGGAAAGAACTTGAGGTTATCAACTATTTATAGGAAATAAACCTGATGGGCTCGGTATGACCTAAAGGCAGGTCATACCGAGTTTTGATAGAGGTCATACCGAGAAATAGCCAACAGCACTGGAGGTCATACCGAGAAAATTAAATAAAAACTGAATAAATAAATAAAATGAAATAAAATCCAATATGACCTTAGAATAGGTCATACCGAATTCTTATATGACCTGACAGGAGGTCATACCGAAAAGAAGAAGAAAAAGAAATAACAGAAAATAAACTAAAATGCCAATATGACCAGACAGAAGGTCATACCGAATTTTATTTATAAAGAAACAAGAATAGCAGAAAATATTCACAGAATATTTTTAACAAACCTGAACCAAATGCAGAAAATTGTAAAAAAACATTAAACTAAAATAAACTTGCAGAAAAATCTAAACAACAATATTTACAATCTGAAAAAAAAAACTTAAATGATTCTAAATAAATATATTTTTAATAAAAATACATTTCTCCATAAAAAAAATAATGAGAAAAATATTTTTAAAGAAAATAAATTATTCAGAATATTTCAATTAACAAGCTTTACACAATAAACATGGATTGGCAATATTTAACATCTTAAATTAACAAGAGAAAATGATTTAGATAAGAACAAACCTACCGGAGATATTGTCAATCACTAAGACTGTTCAACATACCCAATTTACCAACTAACCTGATAAATGTGGATTCGTCAACAGATTTAGTGAAAATATCTGCAGTCTGTTCTTCAGTGGGTACAAAGTGTAACTCCACAGTTCCATTCATAACATGCTCTCTGATAAAATGATACCTGATATCAATGTGCTTCGTTCTAGAGTGCTGCACAGGGTTGTTGGAGATTGCTATGGCACTTGTATTATCACAAAAAATGGGAATTTTGTCTAATGTAAAGCCATAGTCCTTTAATTGATTCCTTATCCATAAGATCTTAGCACAACAGCTTCCAGCAGCAATATATTCAGCTTCTGCTGTTGAATTGGAAACGGTTTGCTGTTTCTTGCTATACCAGGAAATCAACCTACCTCCTAGGAATTGACAACTCCCAGAGGTACTCTTTCTATCCACAACACTACCTGCATAATCAGAATTTGTATATCCAACAAGATTAAAACCAGAATCTTTAGGGTACCAGATACCTAAGTTAGGTGTACCCTTAAGATATCTCAAGATTCTTTTCACAGCAATGAGATGTACATCTCTAGGGTCCGCTTGGAACCTTGCACAGAAGCATGTAGCATACATAATATCTGGTCTACTAGCAGTAAGATAGAGTAAGGAGCCAATCATACCTCTGTAGCTTGTAACATCTACCGTAATAGACTTGTCAGAAGCTCCAAGTTTGATTGCTGTTGAAGATGGAGTCCTTGCTGATGCTGAATCCTCCATATGATACTTCTTGAGGAGTTCTTTGAGATACTTGGATTGACAAATAAATATACCATTTGTCCTTTGACTTACTTGCAATCCAAGAAAGAACTTCAGCTCACCCATCATACTCATTTCAAACTTACTCTGCATAAGCTCAGCAAATCTCTTACAGAGATTATCATTAGTAGACCCAAATATGATGTCATCCACATAGACTTGGACTAATATCATATCACTTTTGTGTTTCTTTGAAAAAAGAGTTTTGTCTATGTTACCTCTAACAAAACCATTTTCTAAAAGAAAACCAGAGAGAGTGTCATACCATTTTCTTGGGGCTTGTTTGAGACCATAGATAGCCTTGAAGAGAAAGTACACAAAGTCCAGCAGCTCCTGATTTTCAAAGCCAGGGGGCTGTTCCACATACACTTCTTCATCAAGCTCACCATTCAGGAATGCACTCTTAACATCCATTTGATAGACTTTAAAATTGGAATAAGCCGCAAATGCTAAGAACATCCTGATGGCCTCAAGTCTAGCCACTGGTTCATAAGTTTCATCATAATCAATGCCTTCAGCTTGTGAATACCCTTGTGCAACCAGTCTTGCCTTGTTCCTTGTAACAATGCCATCCTCATCTAGCTTGTTCCTGTATACCCATCTAGTACCAACTACTTTCTTGTTCTTGGGCCTGGGTACCAGCTTCCAGACTTGCTGTTGTTCAAATTGATTGAGTTCATCTTGCATAGCAATCACCCAATCTGGATCAGTCAGTGCTTCCTCAGTTTTCTTTGGCTCCATTTTAGATAAGAATGCTGAAAAATGACATTCATTCTGAGTTGCACTTCTTGTTTTAATTCCAACATCTGGATCACCAATGATCAGTTCAAAGGGATGAGCTCTATTCCATACAGTCTGTCTTGGAAGATTTGATCTTGATGATTCACCTTGAAATTCACTTTGATGTTGTGAGTGACTAGTTGATCCTTCATTTGCTCCCCCTGAGTTGTTGCTTGATTGCCTTGATGATTCTTCTCCAGTGTTAGTGGTATCTCCATTGTTACCAGTGTTTCCACCACCATCACCATGATCATTATCATCATTGTTATTATTATTACCAGCAATAACTTCAGGTGGGGCTTCATCATCTGAATCTGAGTCTGGCAAGTTATCAAACTTCATTTTCTCAGATGAATCTGCTGTTTGGATATTAGGGAATGTAGTGTCATCAAAAGTAACATTGACACTTTCCTTTACAGTGTGACTGCCAACCAAGTAGACCCTGTAAGATCTTCTGGAATAACCAACAAAAATAGCTTCTTGTGCCTTTGCATCAAACTTGCCACGTTTCACATTGTCATCTATAAGCACAAAGCATTTTGCTCCAAATACATGAAAGTACTTGACAGTTGGTTTCTTATTGTTCATGATCTCATACGGAGTCTTCATTAAGTCCTTGTTGATTAAAGTTCGATTCTGAGTATAACAAGCTGTATTAGCTGCTTCAGCCCAAAAGTACGTTGGAAGTTTGGACTCACTTAACATAGTCCTTGCAGCTTCAATCAATGCACGATTCTTTCTTTCCACTACTCCATTTTGTTGAGGAGTTCTAGGGGCAGAATACTGTCTTGTTATTCCTTTATCAGCACAAAAGTCATTTAGAATGGCATTCTTGAATTCAGTACCATTATCTGACCTTATGGCTCTAACAGGGAATCTAGAATCCAGCTCAATCAACTTTATATGGCCAATCACCAGGTATGGGGTCTCATCCTTGGAATGTAGGAATAAAACCCATGTATATTTTGAATAGTCATCAACAATCACAAGTGCATATTGTTTCTTTGACATGGACATCACATTAACTGGACCAAACAAATCCATGTGCAGTAGCTGAAGAGGTTCAGTTATTGATGATGTATCAGTGCCCTTGTGAGAAGCTTTCTTTGACTTTCCTTTCTGACATGCCTCACACAGTCCTTCCTGTGTAAATTCCATCTGAGGCAAACCTCTAACCAATTCCCTCTTGACTAAAGAGTTCATGGTTTTGAAGTTAAGGTGAGACATCTTCTTGTGCCATAGCCAACTATCATCTGATGAAGCTTTAGCATAAAAACAATTAACTTCATCTTTGAATCCCGAGTTCAGATCAGCTATGAACAAGTCACCTTTCCTTACTTCTTGAAGTGCAGGCTTTCCATTCTTCTTGTGAAGGATCTGACACTTCTCTCTTTCAAAGGAAACAGCATATCCTCTGTCACAGAAATGACTGATGCTGAGAAGATTGAACTTCAGACCTTCCACAAATGAAACATCTTCAATGATAACATTTCCGTACTTCAAACAGCCATATCCTTTCGTAATACCCTTGCTGTTATCTCCAAAGATAACTACTGGGCCAGCTTTCTCAACCAAATCTGATATCAGGGCTCTATCTCCGGTCATATGCCTTGAACAGCCAATGTCAAGAATCCATATAACACGGTTTACCTGTTTACCTCCCTGCAATATCAAATTGATTAGACCTTCTTCGGAGCCCAAAATTGATTGGGTCCGGCATACTTAAAGAACTGGCCTTTGTCAGGCAAAACAACATTTTTAGCTAAAACTACTTCAACCTCTTTCACATAAGAGCATTTCCATTTATAGCCAGCCTTAACACATTTCTGAGTAGGCTTAGGGATAAATGAATCCACTCTAGTCTGAGGAGGACTAGTAGTCTTTGCTTTAACATGCTTCTTATTATTAACATGTTGACGTGGAGCAGTCTTATCACTAGATACATGCTTACTATTAAAATAAGCATACATAACATTGAAAGCACAAGACATGCAATTAATCACACCACATGCTTTATGAGAAGAATTAACAGGCGGCATGTTAGTTCTACAGTTGTTTTGATCCAACTTATGGATATCTGATTTAGTCTTTTTAGTTCAAGCAACTTTGACTGGAATATCAGATATACACTTTTTGGATTGTTCAACTTCCAAAGCAATATCTTCTTCACGAATCTCCTATGCAATGATGATAGAGTCTTCATTCAGAGGTTCTGCTTCGGACTCCTTACAGAAGGGTGTTTCAATACCCTTAAGCACATATGGAACACCCCTTCCTTCAGATCTGACTCTACAAGGGGAATTAATTCCAAGCAATCCAATGGCCTTATTATAATCATAACCTATACTGACATGATTACCAATAGCTTGTTTATTGAGAATCTCTTTAGCCGTCTTACAAGAGCTGAAATAGGCATTAGCTTTAGTCTTCAGCTCACTAATCTCTTTCTTAAGAATGGTTTCCAGTTGAATATAACATTTAACCCTATTCTCAAGAAAAGCTATTTTCTCAACAAGTTCATCCTGATTAACATGCACTAGTTTTAATTCTTTTATCTCATTCTCAAGATTTGTGTTTAAAAGAATTATTCTATCATTTTCAGTGCGTGCACAATCTAAGGTGCCACCAAGATGACGAATCATTTCAGTATCAGTAAACTTTACCTCTGTCCCCTCATTGATTATCTCTATGGTTGCCCAAATGTGTTTGGCAGTATCACAGTTGAGGACATGATTATGCATGATTGGATCAAGACAATCAATAAGGATCAACTGAAGACAGGAATCCAAGGTAACATCCTCTTTCTCATCAGGAGTGTAATCCTTGGCATCTTTAGGGTACATTCTAGCAGCCCTAGTCACAACATTATTCTCAATGAGTTCTCCCTCAATAATCATAGGGACTTTGGGACCGTTCTTCAGCACATCAATGTATTTAGGATTTGCGACCTTAAGAAATAGGAGCATTTTCTTCTTCCACATTGGATAATGCTCCTTGCTGAACATTGGGATTTTGACTGTACCCACTTTCTGTGTAGTAGACATCTTTTGAGATTTTTTTAAGAAAGATAAAAAAAAATCAGAGTTTAAGAAAAATCTCAAAACAATTGGATCTTTGATTTGTATATCAATCAAAAGGCTCTGATACCAATTGTTAGGTCCTGATAAGTTTGTAGAAGGGGGGTTGAATACAAACTATACCGTTTTATCGAAATTTGTTCTTTGAATAATTTAACAATTGAGAACAAATTAATGCGGAATATAAATGAAACAAGATTCAAGTTAAATATAACTTATATTAAACTTGAAGGGTGTTGCAAATACAATAAGGATTACAAAGTATTTATCTCAAACCAATTAATACAAATTTAGAATAAATTCGACATGAACTTTTCTAATATTTGTAATAAAAAGATCGAATGCTAAAAGCAAGTTCGAGATAAATTCTAGGGATAAAAATCCGCTAGATGATCAAAGCAATACAAGTAATCAACTTCTAGTGGTTTGGATTTAACAATACAAACTAGAATTAATTGCTTGAGAAGAAATGATATTAATGGCTTCTTGTTCTTGAGAGAGTAAATGCTTCTGTATCTTTCTGTTTTGATTCACCTTTTTTTTTCTTCTGTCTGTTCTGCACGGTTTTAACACAATGCATTTCCTTGTATGACCTGTTTATTAAATCAAAAAGATTTAATAAAACAATTCATACACTTGTATGACCTGAAGAAAATATTCGGTATGACCATGCTTCAGCAGTATGACCTATCAAAAATTGTCCGGTATGACCTAGCATTATTTTACCAACTCTCGGTATGACCAGGCAGAAATATCCTGGTATGACCTGACAGGATGTACTTGTATGACCTAAAACTGTCAGTATGACCAAGCACCTTTACAGGGCAGGTCATACCGAGCTTAGCAGAGGTCATACTAGTAAATCAAGAAAATCCTTTTAATTTATATAGTTAGATTAAATTCTAGATTAAATTAATTCTTTTATAGAATTAATTTAATAAATAATTTAAACAACTAACATAACTAATTTAATAAATAAATTAATTCTGATAGAATTAATTTATTAATTAAATTGAATTAATAAATTAAAGAAGATAATTTAAAATCCTTGCATTGCTCTATCTTCTGAAAACCACTGAATATAGATGATTTAATTCCACTGATTGATGTCGTCATTCGATGCACTGTCTGGTTTCATGAATAACTGACTTCAATGATAATTCTTCATCTTTAAAACATTTAAAGCTGTGGCTTCTTTTCTTTACCTTTGACTAAACTCTGTATCCTGTACTTCTTCCGTCACCAACTGGAAATCTCTGTCACTGTAGTAAATCCACTTACTTGAATACTTCACTGAGGCTTGAACAATAAATTGAACTTCTTTCAATGTAGAATAACTTCAAGTCTGTAGATGACTTTAATCCTCAATTCTCTTGACAGATAAAACTCTTTGAGATTCCTGTGACATATTAACTTATTATTTACTTATTACATACTTGTTTAAATTAAGTTGTTTCCTCGGAATATTAATAGGCCTAAACATATGCCTTTCAAGTTCTTTCTCAAGTCCAAGGTTGTGACCCTTGGGTAACTTAGAAGAAATTTTGGTTGGTAGTTGCCCCCCAATCCGGATAGGTGTCAGTGACATGAGCCCGGATATGAGAGTTGATAGAGTTCTTTCTCAAGTCCAAGGTTGTGACCCTTGGGTAACTTAGAAGAAATTTTTGTTGGTAGTTGCCCCCCAATCTGGATAGGTGTCAGTGACATGAGCCCGGATTTGAGAGTTGATAGAGTTCTTTCTCAAGTCTAAGGTTGTGACCCGTGGGTAACTTAGAAGAAATTTTGGTTGGTAGTTTCCCCCCAATCCGGATAGGTGTCAGTGACATGAGCCCGGATTTGAGAGTTGATAGAGTTCTTTCTCAAGTCCAAGGTTGTGACCCTTGGGTAACTTAGAAGAAATTTTGGTTGGTAGTTGCCCCCCAATCCGGATAGGTGTCAGTGACATGAGCCCAGATTTGAGAGTTGATAGAGTTATTTCTCAAGTCCAAGGTTGTGAGCCTTGGGTAACTTGGAAGAAATTTTGGTTGGTAGTTGCCCCCCAATCCGGATAGGTGTCAGTGACATGAGCCCGGATTTGAGAGTTGATAGAGTTATTTCTCAAGTCCAAGGTTGTGAGCCTTGGGTAACTTGGAAGAAATTTTGGTTGGTAGTTGCCCCCCAATCCGGATAGGTGTCAGTGACATGAGCCTGGATTTGAGAGTTGATAGAGTTATTTCTCAAGTCCAAGGTTGTGAGTCTTGGGTAACTTAGAAGAAATTTTGGTTGGTAGTTTCCCCCCAATCCGGATAGGTGTCAGTGACATGAGCCCGGATTTGAGAGTTGATAGAGTTCTTTCTTAAGTCCAAGGTTGTGAGCCTTGGGTAACTTAGAAGAAATTTTGGTTGGTTATTGCCCCCCAATCCGGGTTGTTGTCTATTGACATGAGCCCGTGTTTGAGAGTTGATAGAGTTCTTTCTCAAGTCCAAGGTTGTGAGCCTTGGGTAACTTAGAAGAAATTTTGGTTGGTAGTTGCCCCCCAATCCGGATAGGTGTCAGTGACATGAGACCGGATTAAAAGGGTAAATAAATTTCCAGGTTGATAAGATTATTCTGCAGCCAGGGTTAATTAGAATCCGGATTCCTAGTTTAAATTCGACTCCATTTCGACCGGATTATTCTGCAAACATTTGAATTCGCATTATTCCAAAATTCCTCGGGAACTTGCGCACCAGTACTGTCAGCAATAAATACCCTTGTCTTTTCGACTGTTTCTTATTTTTCTTTTCCTTTTTTCGCCCACTCTTCTGCAACCACGTGTCCTCCAAAATCTTTTCCTTATAAAACCCATTTCTTTACTTCCTCTTTTTACTTTCCCAGACTTTATTTCTTTTTCACCGTCGCTTTTCCGATTTCTGTTCTTCGGCCGCCGGCGTTCCGAGCTTTCGCGTTGTCCTTTCGAAGCCGTCTCAGTCTCCTGCTTTCTGTAAGTCTATCCCCTTGTATTTCTTTTTCATTCGCTGTACCACCTCTTTATTTTTGCTTCGACTTCCATAACTGTTCATATTCGAATATGGGTTTTTCTGGAAAAATATGTGTTTGTTTGTTGGACTAAGTTTTGTTGCTTGCTTTGTGTTTGTATTGATGTTTTGTTCACGAATTGGCTTTGCATGTGACACTACTTGTGATTTTGGGGTTTGCGAATTCTGGATTTTCTAGTGTTGTTCTTGTTTTTTCTGGGTTGAGTGATGTATATGCAATTGTATGTAATTGCTTTTGATCTTTGTTTGGTGTTTAATTTTGTGTTGATTGTGTTTCTGGCGTTTCAGTTTTTGAAAAGAGCTCGGGTTGTTTATTGTCCGGGCTTAGTTCTGTATAGTATAGGTGCTTGTGTAGTATACTTTATTTGTGTTCGACTTGGTTAATTGTATCCGAATAAGTTCTAGGACCGGGTTATCAGGGAAAACGTTAAACTTTAGAAAATGACTACAACCATTATTAGGCCTGGACTAACTGTAGAAATTGGAGTCCGGGTTGATTTGACAATAGGTTGAGAGAATGGATTTTGGATTTGACAGAGGTTGAGACTGGGCTAAGTTTGATTTGTGGATTTTTGGCATATATATGGCCCGGGCTGTGTGTTGTTTTGACTAACTGAAGATTGAATCGGTTTATTTCTAGGTTTATGGTTCGGACAAAAAGGAGGGCTAAAAGAGTTTTGATCCCGGATTCCGAGCCGTCCACAAGTTCTAATTCAGATTCAGAAGTAGTAGTAGTAGTAGACTTACATTGGGGTGTGATGGCGAAGAAGAAGAAGACCTCTGTGATCACCCAACTTAACACCAAAGTTCTTGCTGACCGGGGTAGTCTCAATACGCCTGATGGGTATTGGGTTGATACAGAGTTCATGTTTGTTAGGAAAAATCCTGAAGAAGATGTGTCTCGACTATATAATTCACTTAGTTTCTCGTACCGGAATAGGCACGAACATGGAGATCCCGGGCCGTATGAAAAAACTGTAATGGATGCTCAGTTTGCTAGAACCATTATTGGCGAGCCCCTCCCCCCACTGAAAGAAAGTTTTAAAAATTTATCGTTCTCCGAGATGGATGAGATAGTTCGGGCTACTTTTCATCTTGGACCCCGGATACAGTGGAGATGGCCAGAGCCCGGGGAGAGGGTATATGATAGAACAGACGATGGATTTGTTGGGGTGTGGTTAGAGCATTTACGCTCAGGGTGGAATCCGGAGTGCCATATTTTCGTTAAGCATCTTTGCAAGTATGTATATGAAATTCCTATTACTCAAATAACTCCAAATGGTGTGAAGTGGATAACCTGGTTCCTTGCATGTTGTGAAAAGTCCGGGCTCCTCCCCACCTTTAAACTCTTTCACCAGCTTTTCTATATGTTGAGATCTAATAAAAGACCATTCTATGAGTTGAGATTCCGGGCTGAGGAGTGTGGGTATTCGTCCGGTAGTGCCAAGCCAGTGATGCAGAATATTTCCCTCAAGGGTTGGAATGGGGAGGTGATTATGTTGAAGGGCTTAGATTTGCTTTACATGCCGCACTTCGTGGCCGGAGAGAATCCCAAAAAATTTCCACATTATAAACTCGAGGGACAAGCCCGGGCTAAAATTCATGCCTTTTATGAATGTCTTGGTTACCAATTGACCCGAGATACTTTCATGGACCTTAGAAAATTATATGAACTTGGATGTAAGTAATTGTTAAACAATCTGCAAGTCTGGTTTCCTTGCATAAATTCTAATCCGGTTTCTCTTTCTTTTTCAGGTCGTCCATTCTATAGACCCGAGTTTGACGAAATAATGGCTTGCAAGAATTACTCCTTATCTTTGAAGAATCTTTCTGCAATCCACACTCCTCGACCCCGGGCAGATGGTGAGTCTGGGTCTAGTGCCCACCACGAAGGTGGTGCGGAATCTGTTGCTCCTATCCAGGACATTCCCGATCCAGTTGTGGAAGTTACGACCGGACTCCCTGACACTGAACTCACTAAGAGGCCCCGGAAGCAGAAAAGGAAGACAGGTCCTCGGACTCCGGGTTTTGAAAACTTGGAGAATTGGGAAGATAGGGTGGAGCAAGTGGCTGAGGATGTGAATGTAGAAGCCGGGGTGGTTGAACCCCGGGTTGGTAAGCTGAGTCGCGAGGAGTTTGCTGAATATGTTGGACACCTCCCTTCTGAAGAGGACTGGAAAGAGATGGGAGAGACCGGAATGAGAGGGCTTTTGGTTGATCTAATTGGTGCTGTTGGTCAGGTATGTTTTTCCCACTTCCTTATCTTTATTAGTAAATACTGTCTTAATCTTTTCTTCTCTACTCTTGTAGGTGGCTGTGAAAGCTGCCGGTGTCTCGGCCATGTTTAAGAGGAAAGATGAGAAGTTGACCGGGTTGATGCTGAAGAAAGATGAACAAATTCTTGATCTTGGGAAGAAACTTGGCGATATGAAAATTCTTCATGATGGGGAAGTATCCGGGCTCAGGATTGATTTAACAAAGGAGAGGGCCCGGAATGCTGATCTTGAAAAGAAATTGAAGGAGGCTGAGGAGAATCTTGCTGCCGTGAAGCCCGAAGCTGACATTATTAAGGAGTTCCAGGAGACTGATACTTATCTACAGGCAGTTGCTGATGCCGGTGCTCCTGAAATTTTGAGATCATGGAAGGTGGCTGAGACCCTGATCAAGACCAACCCTGAAGCGAACTGGGAGACCTTCGTTGATGCTTTCTTAGCTGCTAAGGAGGCTATTGAGTGTGGTGAAGGCGAGCCCGAGTGCTTCCAGGGCCCAAACCCTCTTATCTTTCCAAGTGACATTCATATCCTCAATACTGAAGACAAGGCTGTGGAATATGCTGTGGCAATTATGTTTCTTTTGTAATCATTGACTATTTGTATCCTGCTTTTAACATTCTGGAGTGTTTCCGGGTTGAACGGCCAACCCGGGCTCCTTTACCCGTTTATCCTGGATGCGTATTTCTTTTGCTAAGTTCTTCATTTTCTAATATTTTGAATGCGTATTTTCTTCTGTTGTCGCGTATTCTTCGAGAGTCCGACCTCATAGCTTGATTTTGGGACGGGCTCTTGACCTTGTTCTTATAATAGAATTTGTGATTTTCCATGTTTGCATATTGCTCGTGAGTCCGGTCTCGTATCTTAATTCTGAGCCGGACTCTTGACTTTAGATTGCATATTGCTGGGGACCCTTGTTCCACTGTATGCCTATGTCTCTGAGCCAGGGTTAATAGTTTGCATATTGCTTGTGAGTCCGAACTCATGGTTTAATTCTGAGCCGGACTCTTGATCTTTAGATTGCATATTGCTGGGGACCCTGGCTTTACTGCATGCCTATGGCTCTGAGCCAGGGTTGATAGAGTTGCATATTGCTCGTGAGTCCGGTCTCATGGTTTAATTCTGAGCCGGACTCTTGATTTGCATATTGCTGGGGACCCTGGCTTCACTGCATGCCTATGGCTCTGAGTCAGGGTTGATAGAGTTGCATATTGCTCGTGAGTACGGTCTCACGGCTTAATTCTGAGCCGGACTCTTTCTTTTGTACTTAGAATAGAATCTAAGGTTTTTTTTTTGATTGCATATTGCTCGTGAGCCCGGTCTCATGGCTTAATTCTGATCCGGACTCTTGATTTGCATATTGCTGAGGACCCTGGCTTCACTGCATGCCTATGGCTATGAGCCAGGGTTGAAGAGTTGCATATTGCTCGTGAGTCCGGTCTCATGGCTTAATTCTGAGCCGGACTCTTTCTTTTGTACTTAGAATAGAATCTAAGATTTTGGTTTAATTGCATATTGCTCGTGAGTCCGGTCTCATGGCTTAATTCTGAGCCGGACTCTTGATTTGCATATTGTTGGGGACCCTGGCTTCACTGCATGCCTATGGCTCTGAGCCAGGGTTGATAGATAAATGAACAATACAAAAAATGTAGGAGTGTAATCTTGTAATATTATAGAATGGCCAAATTCCTAGTTTTTGGAGAAAGATCTGGAATACAAGTCTCTTAATTTTACTTCAATACAAAAGATCAAACAATTTGCTGAAGATTCTGGGCTTTAGGGAGCTCATTGTTACAAGTCCGGGCTCTGAATTCTTCGTATTGATAGAACTTCCTTTCCGGGCTCTTTCCCTTAGTTGAATTTATGTCTCTTTTGGGTCATACTGTTCTGGTAAGAGTTGGCTTTCCTTTTATTTTTTGGATCTGTTTCAGCCATGACTAAAGTTTTCCCATAGCATCTACTAGCCATTTGATAATCCCCCCGGACTTCTCCCATGCCATAGGGTGTGGGAAATTTGAACTTTAAGTGCGGGGTTGAGGTTACAGCTTGTAGCTTAGTCAGGGCTGGTCTCCCCAGGATCCCATTGTAGGAAGAAGGAGTGTTGATGACATAGAATTTAACAATGTTGTTGACTTGATTCGGATAGGTCCCAAACAGTACTGGTAGGTACAGGGTTCCTTGAATTGGGACTGAGTTGTTCCCAAAACCGTAAAGAGGATCTTCTCTGCACTCGTTTATCTTCACACTTCCCAACTTCATCCGGTCCACAGTATGTTTGAACAAGACATTGACAGAAGAGCCATTGTCAATCAGGATTCTTTTAACTTCATTGTCAGCTATGTCTAGACTGACAACTAGGGCTTCATTATGATTTTGGTCGAGTCCTTCAAAGTCATCTTTGTTGAAACTGTTTATTTGCTCTGGACCGGTCTGAACCATCATTATCTCATCTCTCGAGTCCGGACTCCGGGGTGGCGAGATAGACCCCCCCAATACAACATTCACAATATTTTTACCCTTCCCGGATCCTGTTCCTCTGTCATCCGTTCTCCGGGCTATGTATTGTCCCATGTTGCCTTTCTTGATCTGTTCTTCCACAAAGAACTTTAGAGACAGGCAGTTCTCGGTTGTGTGTCCAAGGGTTTCATGATAGTCACAGTGTTTATGGACAGACCGGTTTTCTGGTCCGGTAACCATGGGTTTGGGAGGATAGAAGAAAGGCTTGTCTCTTACTTCTTTCAGAATGTCGGCCCGAGTCCGGTTAAGTGGAGTCCAGTTCGGATCTGGTCTGGGCTCGGGCTTTGGTTTGGTTTGCTCGGGCTCTCTTCTTTGATTGGAGTCCGGGGTTTGGGTAGATAATACCAGCTGAGAGCTCTGAATGTAATTGCTTTGTCTGTTGGGTTTAAATTTTTTGTCTTGGTGGAAATTGTTCTTTGGGCGGTCCTCAGCCCGGGGTGGAGAGAGTCCTTGCCTTGTCATTCTCATTGCTTGAAGAACATCTGTTTCCTTAATGAACCGGGCTGCCATGGAATATGCCGCCGCCAGGCTCTGTGGTTCCTTGTGGATGAGGTCAAGAACATACCTCTCATTATTGTCGGGATCTAGGTTTCTGCGGAAAATTGTAAGAGCTTCACGCTCATTTAAGTTGCTCACATTGTTGATGGCTTCCTGGAAGTGTTTCATATAGGTGGCCAATGCCTCTCCCCGGGCTTGCCGAACCGTCTCTAGGTGGCACATGTGCATTTCGTGGGTTTTATTGGCTCTAAAACGTCTCAGGAAAGACTCACGAAACTGCTTCCAATTGTGGATGCTCCGGGATGGGATTCTGCTGAACCATCTTTGTGCCCCGGATTTAAGAGTCGAGGCGAAGAACCTGCACTTGGTGAGATCATTGTAGTAATATATCATTGCAATTTGCTCGAAGTAATTAACATGCTCTTCCGGGTCCCCCAGACCATTGAAGGAGTCAAAGTTGTAGTGTTTGAGATTTTTCTGTCTGGGTGTAGCCTCTATAGAGTAACTGAAAGGTGTCAGGGTATCCCCTATGTCAATTCCCGAGTCTTGACCAACTTTTTTCTGGAGTTCATGAATCATGTCTATTAAGTCTTCTTGGGGTTCTTCTTCATCTGAGACTATGTCGAGGCTAGGAGCCCGGGTTCTTCTCATGTCATGTGTTTTGCCCAGGATCCGGGCCTCCTCCTCTTGAATTCTTTTTTGGATTTTGAGGTCAAGTTTAGCTTGCTCTTCGTTCCGGATTCTTTCCCTCAATTCAGCTAGCTTCCTGAGCTTCTCAGCTTCAGTATCTTGATGTTTACTGTGAGTTCTGTGGTGAGTTCTTTTCCGGGCTTCTTTGTCTTTACCCCCAATTCTGTCAAAAACTGAGGCGCGAGATCGGTGAGATTCTCCAGAATCATGAGAGTTCTCATTTTGTTCAACTTTATTTAGCCGAGCTTCCTTATACATCCGGATTGCATCAACCAACTGGTTCCCGGTCAAGTTTTCCATGAGTCCGGGTTCCATGTTGACATCCGTGTACTTGAACTTGTTAATTTCAATTTCAACCCGGGCATCACCAGGCTGGATTATCTGAAATGCCAGAGCCTGGGCTGGTGGTAGTTCAATCACATTCGGGTTCGGGTTTAGGGGTGGTTCTTGTCTTGGGGTGTTGGTTGCGGGCCTCATTGTGGATTTGCTACCTCGAGCCATGGTTCAAGAACAACAAAAATTTACACAAATTTTGGCACAATTTTCCAATAACAGAGTAAATCTTATCTAGATCTGGGTTTTATCAATGAAGGTGAATCAATGTACGCATGCCTTTTCTGGGTTTTGTGTATCTTAACGCAAGAAAACTGGGTTTTTAAGATAGATCTATAAGGGAACAATGTAGATCTAAGCAACAAAATAGAGTAAGAAAGCTAAACAGGACTAAAAATCAATAGATCTGGGTTACACAATGGCAAGAAACATGCATACTTTAAAGAGAAAGGCAATTGAGTTCATTTTCATGGTTAAAAAGATAGGATTGGTTTAGATCTTACTGGGCTTGAAGATGGTGAGCCTAGCGGCACTATGACCACAAGGCAGGGTTCCCCTCCTTCTAGCGCCAAATGATAACTCCAAATCCCGATCTAGTCCTCTCCGGCCGATCCCACGCCTGGAAGCGGTGTCACTGCGGTTGGGACTCTGCAATACAACACCGGAGGGAGGTTTGGACCCTGGCGGCGCCTCCGGCGTGAGAATAAGTAACGGCTTTGGAAAGGTAGAGAGGACTATAGAGAAATCTAAATATGGAGGGTGTGTGTATAGGTTGTGTCCAGAGAGAGAGATTAACCCTGAACCTTTCCTTCTTGGGCTATTTATAGGCCCAGAATTAGGGTTCAGGGGGGTACCTGCAATCATGAACGTTGGATCCTAGGTAGGTGGGACACCTGGATGATGTTGATGGGTCACACGTGCCCGGGTGAGAATTGTGGTGACATGTTCCAGGCTCCTGCTGGCGTGTGGCTTGATTAGGACACAATGATGCCAATCATTAGGTGTCCTTACGTGTCACCACCAGGAGTCCTGAGTCCGGGTTCGGGTACTAGGTTTGGGAGTCAGGGCTCTTGCAGCCTGTCAGTCAGGGCTCAGGTACCGTTGAATATGCCACCAGGAGTCCTGAGTCCGGGCTCGGGTACTAGGTTTGGGAGTCAGGGCTCTTGCAGCCTGTCAGTCAGGGCTCAGGTACCGTTGAATATGCCACCAGGAGTCTTGAGTCCAGGCTCGGGTACTAGGTTTGGGAGTCAGGGCTCTTGTAGCCTGTCAATGGGAGTTTGGGCTCTTATAGCCTATCAAGTATAATTATTTTGAATCACGAACGTAAGTGTGTCAAGACTCTAAGACTTATTCATAATGAGTATTATTCATATTGAGAACAAATTGAAACAGTGTGGAATTTTAAACACGAGTGAACTATTGTTGTCCTTGCGATTATAAGCAGGTTTACCAGAGTTTTGTATGTTGGAGAAAGTACAATTTATTGATAGATATTTTGCCTTAGAAAGCGGTTGTTGTCTGTTTTTCAGCGATCTATTGGGTTTTTTTTGAATTTTTAGCATTCTAGATTATGAATCGTGAAATGCACGCAATGTTATTGTAATATAATCGGACACGCATGAATGAGATAGAGGTTTTTAAGAAGAAGCTGAAGGTCATCTTGTCTTTGCACGCCCTCACAAGACCTGATTTTGTGATAAACACTTTGGGAGATGAGCACATATTGCAGTCTGGAGTATTCATATCACTTATTTGCTTCTTTTATTTACTTCGGAACTGATTTCGTACTCTTCTCATGTGTCCGTCTCTATTAAATTACATGATCACACTTAATAAATGCTTCAATAATGTAATCATCGTTTACTTATACTAATGTATTTTAACTTGACTATATATATGTATTTTATGTAATAATTTAAGCGATAACTGATATCGAGTCCAAAATTCAAATCTCATATCGATTACTTTGATTATATATTTTGGTCACCCAAACGCCCTTAAACTCACACTATATCTTTTTTTGGAATAGTAGATCTGTATAGATGAAAAAAGATTAAATAATTTTTTTAAGTATGTTAACTTACATACAAATTAGTATGGTAGATATTGTAATTTGTAATTAATAGGATATAAAGTCTGGGTCATTTTCTACTTGATACAAATAAATATAATTTACAATATTAAAGTAATTCTATTATTTTCGGGTCAATTTTATAACATTTTGTGTACCTACTTATTTTTATATGTTGTTTTTTTAAAGTACTTATTTTTATATGTTATTATTCACGATAACTGATAGCGTGTCCAACATTCAAATCTCATATCCGTTAATTTTGATTATATATTTTTTCGATCCAACCCCCCCCCCCCTTAAATTCACATTGTATTTTTTTAAATCGTAGATCCACGCATACAAATATAAAAAATTTAAGTAAAAATTTAAATGTATTAAGTTATATACAAATTAGTACGACATATTATGCAATTTGTAATTTTATATATATATATATATATATATATATAATTTGTAATATTAAAAATAATCCTATTTGTAACGGGTCAATTTTAAGCTATTTTGTGTACCTACTTATTTTTACGCGATCTTTTCTTCTAGTAATGTTACATTTGCAAAATATATGTTACAATTTACAAACATGATATAGACAAAAACATTCGTTTATTGTTTTTAAAAATGTTTTTAAAAAAAATTAAAAACATTGGGTTTTATATATTTTCGACCCAAGCGTCCTTAAATTCACATTATTTTTAAAAAAACAATCGTAAGTACAACCATATATATGTAAAGATGACGTAAAAACTGTCGACTATATTAATTTATGAAGAAATTTGTATAATAGACGATGCAATTCGTAATGTAATACGATATGAAGTCCGAGCCATTTTATATTTAATGAAAATAAATATAATTTACAATATTAAAATAGTCTTATTTTTTACGGGTCAAATTTATAATATTTTGTGTAGTTGGTTATTTTTTAGAGATCTTTTCTTTTAGTATGGTTTGATTTGCAAAGAATTTATTAAAAACATCTATTTAAAGCACTTATGTAGATTAATTTCTTATCTTGCCAAGTAAATTACAAGAAAATGTCAAAAAACAATGATGTACGTCTTGGTACTCGCAGTTATAGGTAACAAATTTTAAAATTTAATCAAAATGAGTCTTTACCGTAGTGATTTAGATTGTCACTTCTAATTTAAAGGTCACGGGTTCAACTCTCCACAACTAACTTTTAGAAAAATAACATTATAATGGAATTTTTGTAATTATGTGAAAATTAAGTGTATATTGGAAATTTCACAAGCATTTTCTTATCCCTTTTTACCCTTATGTTGACATTTAATTTATAGTAATAAATAGATAACCTTAAGGTGTCAGAGAAAGACAGAGAAACAACAACATACAAATATTTAAATTAAATAACGCGTGTGGGAAGGCTCGAACCTAAGACCGCTCCCTAAACCGAGCTCTGATACCATGTTAATTAACCAGCTCATCTAAAACCGTAAGGTGTCAGAGGAAGGACCCGACAGGATCTTATACTCTTATATTATAATATTATTCAACAATAATATATTCACAATTTTAAGTCCCACATTCATCTCACATTACTCAACAATTATATTTTCATTTTTATCTTTAATTGTTTTTTTTTTACTTCAATCATTACAAAAAATTATCAAATTAAATCAAAAATTTCATCACACCTCCGGCGAACATATGTAGCTACCACTTATGATATCCTATCAAAATCATTAAATTTAAATAAAAATCATCAAAATCAAACGAAAATCTCCACAAGAAACACTGCAATGTTACCATAAATTACTATTATTACTATCACCACCACCATCATCCTCATTATCTATACATCAATGATGTTTGCATTGATAAAATATAGAAAGAAAATGTTAGTAATGAATACCACTTAGAAACCAGACAGAGGGGGGGTGAATGGATAGTTTGATAGATTTTTGCTTTCTTGAAACTAAATTACTGTAACAGATTGTGTAGTAAGAAAATGCGGAAAGAAATAAACAGTACACACACAATCACTTTAATCTACTTTGTATTAAGCAAATTAAATACTACAGCTTCCAAAATCTCACAGGAGAAATTCTGGCTTCTCAACAAGAACAGTGTTTTTTTGTTTTTCTTACAGAGAAAGAAGTGCTTGAATATAATTCTATGATATGCTCACTTGCAGCTAACAGTAGGGTGTGCACAATATATATATTGTCCTATACAAAACTAGTGCACACACCTAATTACACAGCTACCCTTCCTGCAACTCCATTTTGTCGTTATATAAAAGGTTGACTGTGTCAGGGAGGACCACTTGCTTTCTGTGGTCCTCTCCCTTTTCTGTAGCTGCTTGTCTTCCTTCTTCCTCTCCAAGTTTAGCTGTAGATTTGCCATCTGTATTTTGGACCACCTGACCGATACAGATGCTTCAGTATTTGTCTCCATTGACTTTGATCTTGTACCTTCATTTGTCTTGTTGTAAACGGCTAAGTGCTGATATCGTGAACTCCACTTCATTCCTGACTTCGTGATATCCCTTGTGAAGACTACGCGACATGACCTTTGAGGACTTTGCGACTGTTGCCCAGTAATAATCAATTGTAGAAGGGGGGTTGAATACAATTGTATAAGATTCTCGACTTATTAAAATATATATCACAAATATGAAAGAATGATCATAGCTTTATTAAATCTGATATAAAACTGTTACAAACTCTCTCAAGAAATTCTGTGTTCTTGAGAGCTGCAAGATTACAAGAATACTCGTGTATGCAATCGATGATTAATCGAAATCTAAAACTGTGTTTATATACTACACAGCTTCTCTATCAATTACAAGATAAGTCCTAATCAATTACAAAGATTGAAACCTATCCTTAATCGATAGCTACATTACTACAAACCAGGAACCGACAAAATAAACTTCCATGTTTAACTAGACTCCAAATATAACTCGAAGTAGGAATCCTGATCAGCTTTCAGTCCTGATGATCAATCCTGATCTCAGTCCTGATAAACATCCTGATTCTGACGCTTCATCAAATACTGATAACCATGCAATACTGATGACGTCAGCAATCCTGATCAGTTGAGTCTAGATCCTGACAATCATTGAATCCTGATCTAACAATCTCCCCCAATCTCATACTTTGTGAAATAAAGTATAGATTCCTAAGATTCAATGATGTCAAAAACATACAAACAAAATGTACAAGTATCTGCAGCAGCAACTTATCTGTTTAAATTCTTTGATAGAACAGATTCATCTTCAAGAAGTTGGATAACAAATTTTCTTCTTTTTGTTCAAGAATTTGAATCAGTCTTTCCTTCAGATTTCTGAGATCTTCATCTTTCTCATTAATCTGGTAAATAGCTGCTCTGAGATTTTGAATGGAGCTTCTTTGTAGACTATGTTCTTCAAGAAGAAGATAAGCAATTTCCTTCCCATCAGGATTGAGAGTAAGTTGTGTCATGCCAAAAGTTGTTTCTTTAATAGCAGTACCTCTTTGCATTTCCACATCTTGATCTCTTAGATTTAAATACATGGGAGTATAATCACCAGTGTAGTTCTTTCCTTCAAGAAATCTTCTTCTTATTGTTGACATAATCATATCACTCCATACTTTGCACACTTTATTCTTCCATTTTAACAGATAATGGATATATTTCAGTTCCTTTGTAGTTTTCATCAACAAGTCTTGAATGGATAGGATCTTCACACTACCATCCTTCATGAAGTACAAAAGCTTCTCTTTCTTTTCAAAACCATCATGACAATCTATAACTATATCAACAGCTAATAAATTGTTCAGGTGTTCAGAAGTTAAAGTACCTCCAATTTCAGTCAAAGAATAAGGATCAAGATAAGGCATGTTCAGATATTCAGCATCCCTGTGTCCAATACCTCCTCTTGAATTATTTGTCAATTGCTTCAGATTTGAAAGTATTCGTAGCCAGAGTGTTTTTGATTCAACTAAACCAGATAAATCAACAACACTTGAAGCAATTCCACCAGACCGAAAATTGATAGGCTTATCACACCTAAGTGTGTCAATATGTTTCCACTTCTTATCTTTTTCTTTCTCATAAGCATAACTCTTCTGTAGATAAGATTGTGATCTTCTTGCATTTCTCCACAACTCTTTATTTGAAGCTTTGAGTCTTTGCTTATAGAGCTGAAAGTCTTTATTTGTTGACTTTGTTATTCTTCTTCTTCTGACTTCTTCTTCTTCTTCATCAACTTCCCTATTATGAGAATCAACCACAGTAGACAAGATTAACAATTCAATCTCTTGCAGAATTTCAGAATCATCAGGACCTTGAGCAATGTCAGGATTTGAGTCTGAAATTTGAACTGTATTGCTGATGAGTGTTGATTGTTTTGGTCTTCTTCTCAGTTCAGATTCCACTTCACTAACATCTTTATCTTCCTTCTCAATAATATCCCTTACAACAGGATCTACTGGATTTTGTGAAGTTTCAGGAATTTCTTCAATTCTAAAAATTTTAGACCTTGACTGTCTAGGAATTGTTGGAGTTGATGAACTTCTTCTACCTCTTCTAGCACTTCTTCTTCCTCTGCTTCCTCTACCTCTAGCAGGAACAGGATTATTAAAACTTTCCATTATATCTCTTTGTTGAATTAAGAATTCTTCATGTGAGAGATCAGGATATTCTTCACTTGCTGTAGAGAGTGCTTTCCTTGTGAATAATTGTTGAACCCTTTTATCTGTGTGATAGAGAGTAAGAATTCTACCATCCCTTGTTGTGAACTTCTGGAATAAATTTGATGCATCTTCAGGATTGTCAATAATCACATCTTCATCTCCTTCAGGAATTGTAGAAAGTGTTTGTTCATGACCAGGTGTCAGGATTTGATCACCTGTCAGGATTTGTTCTTCCGTCAGGATCTGAGATTGCACCAGTGTCCTTACTGTTCTTATTCCAGAATCAGAAACATGAGTAGACTGCGTTGTTTGACTTTGAGAAGTTTGAATTGTAGACTTCATAACAGCAGCATCAGAGGTTTCTCCTTGTAAAACTTTGTCACCACCATCATTTCCAGTATTATCATCATCATTATTTCTCAATACTAGATCAGGTGTACATTTTGTCTGACTTACCTTCTCTGTTAGGCTCAGGACATGACTGAATACCACTATTAACAAGCCTACACTATGTGACTATGTCACACTACATGACCTAGTGAATTCTATCACTGGTATATAGTATAGGTCTCTCAATGTACTTGTCTTGTTCTCATGAACATTAGCTTGATTATGTATGCTCTGAATTATAATGAGCTTAGTAAAGTTTCTTGCATCTAGATTGTATATAGGCCATTGAATAATTGTCCTGGTAGAAGTTCAGAGGTGTTCATGCAGCAGGATAGAGATGAATAAGGCCCTGAAGTAATAAGTTGCAGAAATTTGTCTAAGGCATTATATAGCAAAGTCAGAAGAAAGCTATGTCGTGAAGTCACCAATATCCATGTCGAGAAGTGCTATATCGCATAGTCGATTTTGTACTATGTCGAGAAGTCCTCAAGACTCATGTCGTGAAGTGTTAAGTCAGCAAAGTCAAAGATGCCTAGATCGTGAAGTCCTCAAATGGCTTATGTCGCATAGTCATCAAATGACCTATGTCGCATAGTCCTCAAATGGCTTATGTCGCATAGTCATCAAATGACCTATGTCGCATAGTCCTCAAATGGCTTATGTCGCATAGTTGTCAAATGACCTATGTCGCATAGTCATCAAATGGCTTATGTCGCAAAGTCGTCAAAGGCTATATCGCGTAGTCTTCACAAGGGACATCGTGAAGTCGGGAATGAAGTGGAGTTCATGATATCAACACTTAGCCGTTTATAACAAGACAAATCAAGGTACAGAACGAAGAATCAAAGGAGGCAAATACTGAAGCATTTGTTCTGGCAAAGTGGTCCAAAGAACATATGGCAAATCTACAGCTAAACTTGAAGAGAAAGATAAGAGACAAGCAGCTACAGAAACGGGAAAGACTCCGAAAAGCAGGTGGTCCTTACTGACACAGTTAACTTCTTATGGCAGGACAAGTTGGACTTTCAGCTAGGGGTAACTGTGTAAAAATAGGTGTGTGCACTAGTTTGTATAGGACTTATATATATCATGCACACCCTATTGTTAGCTGCAAGAGAGAGACACAAAGTTTTATCTTAAGCACTCTTTTCTCTGTAAGCAAGCAAGATACAAACTGTTCTTGTTTAGAAGCCAGAAATTCGATTGTGAATTTCTTGGAAAGCTGTAGTATTTAATTTACTTAATTCAAAGTAGATTAAAGTGATTGTGTGTGTTGTTTACATTCTGCATATTACGTAGCATAATCATATACAGTTTATCTTTAGTTTCAAGAAAGCAAAAATCTATCAAACTATCCATTCACCCCCCCCCCCTCTGTCTAGTTTTTAAGTGATATTCATTTCTAACAAGTGGTATCAAAGCGTAGGCTGTTAACGTACAAACAGGAAAAGTTCAAGAATGAGTTCACAGAAACTAAGCAGTATCAAGATTCCTCCCCATGGAAAAAGAAGATGTTGCTTTTCATCAAAGCTTCTAACCCCATGTATTTAGACATACTAAAGCATGGTCCCTTTGTCCCAATGATTGAGATTGGTGAAACAACCAATGGCACTGAAATAGTACCAGCAAAACATGTGCCCAAAGACCCCTCAAAATACACTGATCCTGAAAAGGAGAAAGTAGCACTGGATGGACATCTTCAACTTATCATTTGTGAATCCATGGACTTCAACATGTATGGCACTGTGGCTCACTGTACAAGTGCTAAGAAGATGTGGGATCTCATAGAACTGCTGTGTGAAGGAACTCCTGAAGTAAGAAAGAATAAGAAACAGATTCTTGTTTCACAGTATGAAGCTTTCATGGCTCAACCAAAGGAGGGAATCACAGAAGTGTTTGAGAGGTTCAACAAGCTGATAAATGAGCTCAAACTCTATGACAAACACTATGAGACAGAAGAGCTTAACATGAAGTTCTTACTAACTCTACCAGATCATTTGGAACCAAGAATCTCTTCACTCAAAGAAAGAGATTTAACAAAGATTGGTTTTGATGTGCTGTATGGTGTTTTGAAAACTTATGAGCTAGAGTTGTTCCAAAAGAGATCTATTCAAGCTAAACAAGGATTAATGGCAAATACTTCTTGTGCCCTTATTGCTGACAACCTAAGTCAAAGAATGGAATCTCTTAAAGTCAGTCAAGTCAAGATTGAGGAACTGGAAGTTGAAGACACTGGAGATGAGACCCAAGCTCTCTATGATTTGCCTGAGGATGAGGAATTTTACAGCATAGAAGAACTGGACAAGATGGAAAACAAATCTTTTCCCTATATGGCCAGGAGGTATCCTAACATAAGGTTTAAAAGAAAGAAGCCATTTAGGTCAAAGTTCAATGCTGGAAATGCTGGTGGATCTAGTGATTCAAACACCTTCAATAAAGGGAAAGGGATTGCTGGTGCTGCTAAAGGAGGATACAAGTCTGGAAGTGTGGATAGAACCAAGATAAGGTGCTATAACTGCAATGAACTTGGGCATTTTGCCACTGAGTGCAAAAAGCCTAAACAGGTCAAGAAGGATAAAGCATACTTAGAGCTTGAAGCTAAGTATGAGGCTCTACTCAAGAAACAACAGGGTAAAGCTTTTATTGCTTAGGGAAAGTGCTGGGATGACTCTGATGAAGAAGAAGAACAAGAGTACTCAAACTATGCCTTGATGGCATTTTCTGATGATGGTGATTCTTCAAGTCAGGTACCTATTCTTACTTCTCTTGATATGACTCCCTTTCAATATAAGCAAACTATTGAAGATATGAGTACTGAGATGTTCAATATTCATACTAGCATGTTAGTAGCTAATGAATAAATTGATAGACTAACTGCTAGAAATCTTGAGCTTACAGAAAAGAATGAGGAACTTGAGTTAATGGTTGTGAGCCTTGATGGTTTGAAAAAGGAGATTGAGTATCTTAAAAACAAAGTGATTTGTGCTGAACAAATAGAAAAAGCTCTTAGAGAACAAATTGCTGAAAATGAATTGAAACTAAGAAGCTTCAAGAACTCCTCTGAGCTTATTCAAACCTATCACAAGGAACACACTGAAGATTGCAAGGTTGGAGTTGGTTTTGACTATGAGAATGATAAAGGAAGGAAGAAGGCAAAGGGCAAAGGAAAAGAATCTTTTACAAACAAAAATGCCCCAACCATTCTGTCTAGTGTTGAAAAGCCCATCTTCAAAAAGAGTGTTGTTGAGTTTGATGAAGAACTATTGATCATCAAACAACAACTTCTTGAAGAAGATGAGGCTGCTAAAGACACTTCTTCCTCTCCTGAATCTGTCAGTCAGAAAGAGACCAAAGACAACCTTGTCAAGAGTCCTAAAGTAAAGAAAGAAGTTGTTAGGAAAAAGAAACAAAACAGAAATGGTAAGGTAGGTGTCAACAAGGGTAACAACTATGCTTATGTGCCAAATGCTCCCAGGAAACAATGTCAGAAATGCCTATCTGTTAATCATTTGACTCATAAGTGTAGTAAGCCTGAGATTGCTGAAGTTGATAACCTAAGTAACCATTCTGCTAGCATAAACTCTAGTCATGATTCTTTCTGCGGTAAGCCTAACTGCATGACATGCTATGTGACTGTGATTGCTAACTGTTTATCTCTTAAGAATAAACTTGACTCTGCACAATCTTGTGAATCACACACACATGTGCACACTCACAGGACAGGATCCCCAATCAAGGTTGAGAGGGTGAAAACTTCATGTAAGCCTAAGAGTGTAAACTCCAAAGCCACAGAAAAAGTGAAGTCTCCTACTGTGAAGAATGCAACTTATGACAGAAGAATTGTTAACAAATATGTTTCTAAATCAACTGGACCCTACCAAGTGTGGGTACCAAAAACAACTTAGTTACTTTGTGAATGCAGGGCAACAGGAATAAAAGAGTCATATGGATCTTGGACAGTGGATGCTCAAGTCACATGACTGGTGATATAGCCCTGCTATCACAGTTTGAGGAAAAAGCTGGCCCATCAGTAACCTTTGGAAATGACAACATTGATTATACCATGGGATATGGCAGTGTCAAATCTGGAAATGTCATTATTGAAGATGTAGTATTTGTTGAAGGACTGAAGCATAACCTCTTGAGCATTGGACAATTCACAAACAGGGGTTTCAAAGTGGAATTTGATGAAGATCATTGTCTAATCTCAAAAAGGGGAAATGCTGAAGTTGTTTTAAATGGTGTGAAGAAAGGAAGCTTGTTTGTAGCTGATCTCAAGGCTGCAGATGTAACAACCCCAAATCCGGGGTCAGGGATTTAGAGTAGTCACGATCCATTTACTCCTTGCCTTACCTGTATTACTCACAACATTCATAATTCACCTGCTCACGACCCCACAATATATGTCTCACACACACACACACACACACAGGTTAGAGTCTCAGAAACGACACAAATACAACCATTGCGGAATAAATAACTTTTATTACAATACCCAAATGTCTTTGAATCTGTCACTGATACAATTTCTAAGTAATGTTACATTACCAACTTAGCCTTCTGATGCTCACAATCCTCTCATACCATTCTTATCTATACATAAGTTGAATACCAAAAGCTGTAGCCTGATTCGATTGGTTCGTACTACTTTTGGAATCACTGCTAGAAGCTGTTTACGGAAACGCCTTGCGGGGTATGTGCCGTCCCATTGGCATCCTGCTTCGCTGCTATATAATATATATAAAACAATAGCAAGAGTGAGCGATAGCTCAGCAAGGTAATAAAAGTATGGCATAATCCTGCCTTTAATTCAACCCAGAATAAAGCGGGTATAAGACAATAATTTGTCAAAATATCTCGATACTCAAATTACCTCCTTATCGGAATGTAATCCCAAAAATAATACCATTGTTGTATTTCAAATATCAATTTCATAATATTTCTGCAAACTTTGGCTATATTATGAACAAAGTTCTAGTATAAACGATGAGGTTTCAAAGTAAACCAAATATAACCTTTCCGAAAAATATCTGCTATATATGCAGAATATCAACATATAATCTTAAAAGATGAAGTTATAAGGTGATTCAGTATAAACAACTCCCTTACCATAACTCATGTTATGTAAGGTATCCACAGAGTCATAACTCATAAAATAAAAGATGAAGTTGCATGGATTTATTGTCACTTCAATTCCAAACACTTTTCGACCCCCTGCCAACATGACCGGTAAACCTGTACCACAGTGTCATCCTTGGTCCCTTTCAATACATGTTGCAGAACCCCTCTGCCAACATGATCGGTAAACTTGTACCAACGGAGCCATCCGTGGTCCCTTTCAGTACATGTTGCAGAATTATCCAAAATGGATGATGAACCAATACTGGAGCTTTCTCCGCGCCCGTCGTATCAACCTTACTATGATCAGTAGCAGGTTGTACAACAAAATATGTTTTCTACATGTAGATGGAAGTATCACGACAGCCTGACATTGTCTACCGCCTTTCTGGATCTCCCGACCCATTTGGGGCAATAAGGTGATGGATCGGCGCGACTCGACCTCTTACACATGCTCCTAGTTCAGATGAAATCCATGACTCTGAAACGTAAAGATCGTCTTCCTTTCCCCAAGTGTAATACTTGTTGATACAACTCCACTCAGTAGTTATATCTAGGTTGGAAAGGAAGATTCTCCAATATTTCCCAAGCGATGCTTGTTAATGGATATCGACTTGTTCCAGGAATTTACCCCTCGATCGTTGAGGTGGTAACACAATATTTGACTTGCAGCAACTAAATTGCTTCGAGAAAATATCTGTCCCCTGACAGTTTTGAGTTGAGAGTTTAAAAAGAGTAGTAGTTACTTAAATCAGGTTTCCCATATTTTTGATAATTGAGCGAGCATTTAAATCTTCTTTAAAAGACAGATTTAAACGGAAAAACATTGTTTTGGGAACCTCTTTTTGATTTGAAAATAATTAATAATATTTATTGAATAAGTAAACCCTCAAATGAATATTCGAAATTAATATTCATTAAGTAAATAAACTTTGAATGAATATTTAGAAATAATATCCATTAAATAAATAAGGATTAAATGAATATTCCACATAATATTCATTAACTAATAAACCTCGAATGAATAATTCAAAATAATATAACTTCGAATGAATATTCAAAATAATATTCATTAAATAATAATCTCAATTGAATATTTGAAAATAATATTCATTTAATAAATAATTAATCCTCAAATGAATATTTAAAGGTAATATTCATTAAATAAATAATCTTCAAGTGAATATTTGAAAATAATATTCATTACTAATCCTCAAATGGAAATATTATCCTTTA
The DNA here is from genome assembly GCA_030848705.1 of Heracleum sosnowskyi. Lineage (NCBI taxonomy): Eukaryota > Viridiplantae > Streptophyta > Magnoliopsida > Apiales > Apiaceae > Heracleum > Heracleum sosnowskyi. The sequence goes on from CM061242.1 coordinate 36,252,876, forward strand.
AGTCAATAATCCTCCAATGAATATAAATAATATTCTTAACGTCAATAATCCTCAAATGAATATTAATAAATAATATTCTTAAATAAAATAATTAACCCTCGAATAACAGATACCCGATATCTTTGTTATCATTCCGGAACAAAGCGATTTTAAGAAAACATTTTGAAAATGATATTCATCTAAGTAAACAAATTTAATTAGACGAATAAGGCTTATTTAATCCGTAAATGCTTCCAGAAGTATTTACTAATTAAATAAACACTGGTTTATTGGTGATGTTGCCTTTAGGTTAATTATTGCGAAAATCTTTCTAAAAAGCTCTGTCCGGGTTTTCGAAAATATACCTTACAAAATAACCCCGATACGCTGGCTAAGTTATAAACTCAATATATGCTCTGCCCTCTGAGCCTAGGGCCTTTATAAAAACCTGGCTTATAACCGCTATCCATATTTAGCTTATAAGCCCGTTACCAAATCATTTTCAAATAATAACCTTCGAATGAGGTAATATTCAAATAGCATTACTCAAATCATTTCCAGGTAATTAATACTTTCTAGAAATATAATTAATGTTTAATAATAATATCCCTCAAGATGAATAGTACTCTGCCGCTGGAATCCCTCCGGGTTTCCGCGACTATCTATATAACACAAATATCGACTCCCGGTCTAGAGTCGAAACAATAAACATTCTCTTATCTATAGAGCTACAAGGTATACCGGTTCATAATTACATTATCTCACGGCTCGTATAATATCCAAAAGTCAAATTCTATTTAACACGATATATAACATGTATCGCAAAACTGTATAACTCCACACATGGCAACAGCAGTAATATACAATCGATACTTCCAAGTATAGATTTAGGAAACTTGCCTGATGCTCGAGAAGTGATAGGGCTCGTGACCATGTCGAACAATCTAGACAAAGTCAAACGAAAACACACGGTTAATCCCCTGGATAATCCACTTGTACTCAATGCTTAAACATGTAAGCAAAACACAACCAAGGAATTACTAACTCGTTATAGGCTCATACTAAGTCCATGTTATCCGTAAAATACTTATATCATAAGTTGGGTTCGAAATCCATCCTCAAATCCAAGTTATACTTAACCATTTGCAACATCGGTTTCTAAGTCATGCTCTTAGTGGTTTTCACTTGCGCGACCTCGACTAAAACATTTTTATAAAATCGAAAAATAATCTTTTTAATCCGAATCTTTTTCGTGATCCTTCCTAACTGTCTCTAGTATTATTCCTCCAAGTTTCACATTTTAATATGGCTCCGAAGTGGTCCAAATATAGACTCAAAGTTGCTGAACAGAGATGGGTCATTCTTCCGAATGGCGTTTACTAAAACTCACGTTTCTCCTAAACCGTAAATCGTATAGACATGATCTTCATATCAAAACAAACCTTAAAACAAGACCTACATGTTACTGGTCAGTGTTGTTCAAAAATATTCCAATACCAGTTCGTAATTCATGCTCAAAACAGTCTTAAATCAAATGGGCATTACGACGGCTATAATCGTAACGTTTTCCAAAAATCACAACCTCAAATCCAAGCCACACCGGGCATCCATAAAATTCATGAACATAATACTCATCAATATCAGCCTACTTTTTCAGTTTATACCCCAAATTTCTCAAGTCAAATCAACCACTACATAATCATGCTTTCATGCTTATAATCATACTATAAACATCACCAAGCTCAAATCCATCAAGAACAAGCATAAAATCAAAGTAAGGTCTAAGGTCCTTAAAGTTTATACCTTCCTTGGAGAGTATACCAGCGCTAATAATCCTTATATAGTCCTTGTATGGCCTTAAGCTAGCTTAGATCATCAAAGAAATCAAGAAAGACGAAGTTAGTTTCTAAGGGTTACTATTCATCATCACTTTTGTAAAAATCATAAAAAATCGAACATTGAGAGTTTGGTTTTCAAATCTTTACCACACCTTCTATTCTTCAAGAGCTTTCTTTTGAGCTACAGATCATCACCAGGGGATGCTTGAATCTCGACTTATTGGCTCTCTAAGGTGAGAGGTTGAAACTGTCATGGACTGGACAGTTTGGTTTCTTCAACTTGGAGAGGATATTTGACTAGGCTAAACACCTTGGATTGCCATGAAATTTTGAACGAGTGTTATACATAGAATGGAGAAGCTGTGGTTAAAGTTTGGTGATTTTATCATGGGTGTATTGTGAGATACGAATTTTTATTTGAGGGTTGCTCTAACAGATCAGTTGAGAGAAATTTGTGTTTCTCTTGCTTTTCTTCTTTTCTTTCTTTTTGTTTTTGGTTAATAATGCTTGAAATGCTGATATTTGTGTAAAGAGTGGTGAGTCATTGCATGCCCAGGGCACGTGTCGATCAGTGGAGCCTCATGGTGGCAAAGCAGGGACACGTGTCACGCAATGGAGATCATGGTGGCAAGCAGCTTTACCAGTTCGCTTTCCTTTCACACGGATGATCCAAATGTTGCATTTCTCGAATTAATCTTGTTACATGTTGCTTCCATGTATACATTTAATCTTGTCATAATTTCAATCCTTAATCCATGATTCGTTCGCTTAATCGCTTAATCTCGAAAAAATGTTCGCAGGGTTTCTTAAGCGTTCTATCGAAGTAGTTTCCTGTAAGTGTTTTTGATATCTCTAATTCTTTTATTAATCCATATCCATGGAATTGATAATCTAAATCCTCAATTATTCTCAAATAATAATTAATCCGTCCGTTATTGGTGAAATTTCGGAGAAAACAGAAATGCTATTTTTCCGATTCTGACAGCTTTTGCATTCCTTCATTTACATCGTAGATCACTAATACGCCCTTGAAAGTTTATTATATCGTTCCGCATATGGGGTGGTCTGAAAACTTTTTAAACGACAAAAATTTACTATTCATCAAAAGTTACTATTCATCAGTGGTTTTTCTATAATCCTTTGGTTCAATATCCGATCCAATATTCCTGGTTTATTTCTCTTTACTTCTTGCACTTAGAAATGTTCTAGTGCTTTCTCGGGCACACGCTATCTTGTTTACGGAGTTGTCGGATGTATTCCAGATATTGATTTGGATGACATAAAAATACTTTCCTTCCCTGGAGTATTGTATTCTTATCTTCCAGATTGATTGTTCTTATTTATATGTTCAGTCCATTCTTACTATTCTCAAAATGTTTGAAAACCAAAATTCATATTCATTTCATAACTTGATTCTCAAAGTCATTGCCACTATCCACATTTACATCAACATATAATAAAAGTTTTAATTCTACCCAAAATCTGGGGTCTTACAGTCTCCCCTCCTTAAAAGGATTCCGTCCCGGAATCACTCTGAAAACAAATGGGGATATCTTTTAGCATCACGAATCTCTAACCTCATATTCTCTATCTTGTTTGTACAGAAAATACACCAACATAAACTTGCTTGTCATCCATCAACATGCCATTTAGCTTATCAGTAGCAGTACTATCTCTATACTCGCGGGCTTAGTCCGCATACTTTCTCTGTCTGTCTTGGTTGTCACTAGCCGCTTGTTGGTGAAATCTTTTGTCCTTCTAGTTTGTTGGACTAACTTGGGTGTTGTGTAAAATCTCATCTTTTAATTCCCGATCATTCGGAATCCATTTCTGTCTCATTTCAAAGTAAGGGTATCGGCCACCACATTGGCCTTCCCCGGATGGTAGTGTATCTCACGGTCATAATCCTAGGTCAATTCTAGCCATTTCTCCATCTCATGCTATCTACTATCATGGGTAACTCAAAGCCAATTCATTACATTCCATAAAATTTGTGGGGGCATAGTCAATCCCAAAATAACCTCGCTGAAAACTCGAAGTGTCTATTCCCGGTACGAATCGCAGTCTTGGGTATATCCTCGGATTTAACTTCCAACTGGTGATACCCAGTTCTTAAGTAAATTGGAAATACACAGCGTTCTTCCGCTGATCAAACAATCATTTACAAGGGTACCTATTCTCCATGTCAAACTCATACAACTCTCGAGGTTCGATATATAATCTTGTGCTAAAATCTTTCTCTCTTACAACAACACCGGGCTCTCCACGGTGGTACACTGGGTCTTATCATATCCTTATACAACAACTCTTGTAACTGAGTCACTAACTCTTTCATTCCCACTATACTCTGAATACTCGGTATTCATTCTCATGTCATCCCAATCGATATTTGGTAGCGCATTAAGATCTTGTACAATCTCCCAAAACCATTGTAGTTCCCTTTATACTTGGTATCTCTTTTCTTGGCGTCAACCTTAAGAGCTAATTAAGCCTCATATCTCCGGCATAATAATTTCTTAGGCTGACTATATTCAAGAATCTCTGAATCTGTCTCCATTCTTTATTTATTACTCTCTATCCCCTACAATCAGTCTGGGCTTCATTGGGTGTCAACCAACCCATTCTTATTATAATATCAACTTCTCCCAACTTGAAAGGAATCAGGTCTATCAAAAGTGCCGGCCTCATATTTCTAGTTCACAACCTGGATGTACCAGTCTTATGGGAAAATCCCTCGATTGGCTATTTCTACTTGTAATTATTCCCTCAGCGTCTCGGCCTTAAGGTTTAATCGTCATGCAACATCTTGATATACAACAATGCATTAGCTCTGTCTAAACAGTGTAGAAGGGCACCTGCTATTTAAAGGTCCTGACAGTGGGCTGCTTGTTGGAGGTAGCCCTGGTTGAAACCTACTGGCTTTCTTTTCTTCTGTGTTCACAAACTCCGGGACAAACCTCAATAATTCGGAAAACTTGGCCTCATACTCGGTTACAGTCATGGTTTCTGGTTTTAACTCTTTAACTTTCATTTTCATCCGGGTCTCCATATATTTCCGAAAATTATTCCTCTAGAACCACACACGCTGCACTTCTCCCAAGTCACAATACCAGCTCCCTCTGACTCCATCGTCAGTACTTATCTTGCTAACCCAGAGGTAGTGTACATTCGTAAACAACTCCTCCAAAATCTCAATTCCACTATAGGGCATCTGTCTAACACCGTTGTCACTGGAGCTCACGGCACATCGCTATTTCTTTCACATACATCGATCGACACGCTTTCTATTATCATAATATCCTTGGGAGAATAAACCAATTCATTGATATGTCACTAACATTCTATTTGTCTTAGGGATTCGCTCCTGTCATAGGCGATTTCTTTTCGAACTAATTCCTATCGACGAATTTTGACTTATTTGACCTGATTGGCCTCCCCTTAGAATTCAATGAGGATAACAAAAATCATGGGGTCTTGAAAAGACAGCTCCCATATCAAGGAAAATGTCACACACTGGTGATCATAAGGTTATGAGTTTTAAGGTACCCTTATTGGAGGTAAAAGAATTTACCGAGAGATCAACATGATCATAAGAACTCACGTTGTGTGCCTCGATTGAGACATTACTAAAGGTAATTAGCCTTCTTGTATTTCACAACTTACAAGTGATGGCGTCCCATCAGACTTCTATCACATAGACAGATAGTCCTTGTAGCCCCTATAAGTATAGGGTTGTTCGTCTCAGTGGAAGTTGAAAAGTATGAAAGCAATTCGAGATCAATTTAATGATTATCGTCTTTCGACAATATCTCTTAAAGGAACACCTTGGATTAAAATTGAACAGATTCCAAATGTGCGGTTTCCAAAGAAAATACAAGGAAAAGAATAACCAAAAGATACTGGTACTTAACAACCAAGTGGTGAGGTATCACCATAGGGTCATTCATTATTCGAGGAAAAGTCAAAGCTTAAATAAAATCATTTGACAGGGCTTCGAAAACCTGAAAGTAGGCATCGTGACAGCCTCTAACACAATTGAAATTAATTATGATTTAACACAAGTGTTATAAAATAACTTCGAAGAGGGAATATACCCTTATCAGAATTCTTTCTTGGAAAGAGGTCAAGATAGATCATTGATTGGGGAAATATCCCACATAATTTACAAATGGGGAGGGTACTACCAAGGTCTCTACGGACGCCTTTTATGTCGGCTCCTCTGATGGATAATCGTTCAATTCCAAAGCTTTTCTTTTCCACGCACCCTAAGGTGTTTGATACTTACGTCATTGCCGACTTATAATAGTCACTAAGAATTCAACCATCAACATTTGCAATCGCAGGGAGTTCTATTCGACTAGGCGCAAACGTCTCAAGTAAGCGTTCTGTTCTCTAAGAAGACCTCGATACCGTTGTCGCCCATAGTAATGACAGTTCCACATGTCGACTGGGCGGTACCTCGGAAGCTCGTTAGAAACTACAAGCTTAAATCCGGTCTCTATTTCAATCATCTTTATACCCAATATTCCTTGAGATAATAAAATCCCTCAATGATGTAATAGACACTATTTCTAGTGGAATCGCTGGTCGCGGGGGATTGAAATCTCATAGCCAACGCAATTCCTTACACTATTCTAGGCAACTAAGTACCCTTAATCGTTCGTGAAAATCTGAACATCTTGGTTCTTACGTATGCCGCCTCCTTATGGGCAACTATAACCGACTACGAGTAACAGGTTTCGTTCAAGTCGAATCAATCCACTGATACTGGCTGTATTGCCTCTACCTTTTATGCTTTAGAGACTCTACTCCATTCTTTGTCATATCTCATGATGAGCCATAAACGATCCTTAAATTCTTGTCTCGTCACTTATTTGTCCCTTGAAGGTTCGTCTGGTCCTATTGTACGACTTCAAGTAACATACCACATCTTTATCAATCAACATGTTCTCTACAAGATTATTTCCTTGACCCACTATGGGGTCTTCCTCTAGATCCTCCTATGGATCTTCCTTTATCGGGTCTCCGTCCATTTCAAGGAACGCATCATCAATTGCCTACTCGAAGGCCTCAGGGTCTGGTATCTCAGAATCCCATCAATCTATAACTCATACGAATCGAGGTGACTAACCATGAAGTCCTAAGTACGGTTTCCCAGAAGAAGTCCCCTCTCGGGCTTCATCTTAAACAGTCCGGGTCATGTCCTCTAACCCGACTACGAACTCAATTCGAGCTCTAGATGTCCTTATCATTCTTAAGGGTATGGTAAGACTCGATCTCCTATCATTTCTGAGGACTGTAACCTAACGCTCTGATACCATTTCTGTAACAACCCCAAATCCGGGGTCAGGGATTTAGAGTAGTCACGATCCATTTACTCCTTGCCTTACCTGTATTACTCACAACATTCATAATTCACCTGCTCACGACCCCACAATATATGTCTCACACACACATACACACACACAGGTTAGAGTCTCAGAAACGACACAAATACAACCATTGCGGAATAAATAACTTTTATTACAATACCCAAATGTCTTTGAATCTGTCACTGATACAATTTCTAAGTAATGTTACATTACCAACTTAGCCTTCTGATGCTCACAATCCTCTCATACCATTCTTATCTATACATAAGTTGAATACCAAAAGCTGTAGCCTGATTCGATTGGTTCGTACTACTTTTGGAATCACTGCTAGAAGCTGTTTACGGAAACGCCTTGCGGGGTATGTGCCGTCCCATTGGCATCCTGCTTCGCTGCTATATAATATATATAAAACAATAGCAAGAGTGAGCGATAGCTCAGCAAGGTAATAAAAGTATGGCATAATCCTGCCTTTAATTCAACCCAGAATAAAGCGGGTATAAGACAATAATTTGTCAAAATATCTCGATACTCAAATTACCTCCTTATCGGAATGTAATCCCAAAAATAATACCATTGTTGTATTTCAAATATCAATTTCATAATATTTCTGCAAACTTTGGCTATATTATGAACAAAGTTCTAGTATAAACGATGAGGTTTCAAAGTAAACCAAATATAACCTTTCCGAAAAATATCTGCTATATATGCAGAATATCAACATATAATCTTAAAAGATGAAGTTATAAGGTGATTCAGTATAAACAACTCCCTTACCATAACTCATGTTATGTAAGGTATCCACAGAGTCATAACTCATAAAATAAAAGATGAAGTTGCATGGATTTATTGTCACTTCAATTCCAAACACTTTTCGACCCCCTGCCAACATGACCGGTAAACCTGTACCACAGTGTCATCCTTGGTCCCTTTCAATACATGTTGCAGAACCCCTCTGCCAACATGATCGGTAAACTTGTACCAACGGAGCCATCCGTGGTCCCTTTCAGTACATGTTGCAGAATTATCCAAAATGGATGATGAACCAATACTGGAGCTTTCTCCGCGCCCGTCGTACCAACCTTACTATGATCAGTAGCAGGTTGTACAACAAAATATGTTTTCTACATGTAGATGGAAGTATCACGACAGCCTGACATTGTCTACCGCCTTTCTGGATCTCCCGGCCCATTTGGGGCAATAAGGTGATGGATCGGCGCGACTCGACCTCTTACACATGCTCCTAGTTCAGATGAAATCCATGACTCTGAAACGTAAAGATCGTCTTCCTTTCCCCAAGTGTAATACTTGTTGATACAACTCCACTCAGTAGTTATATCTAGGTTGGAAAGGAAGATTCTCCAATATTTCCCAAGCGATGCTTGTTAATGGATATCGACTTGTTCCAGGAATTTACCCCTCGATCGTTGAGGTGGTAACACAATATTTGACTTGCAGCAACTAAATTGCTTCGAGAAAATATCTGTCCCCTGACAGTTTTGAGTTGAGAGTTTAAAAAGAGTAGTAGTTACTTAAATCAGGTTTCCCATATTTTTGATAATTGAGCGAGCATTTAAATCTTCTTTAAAAGACAGATTTAAACGGAAAAACATTGTTTTGGGAACCTCTTTTTGATTTGAAAATAATTAATAATATTTATTGAATAAGTAAACCCTCAAATGAATATTCGAAATTAATATTCATTAAGTAAATAAACTTTGAATGAATATTTAGAAATAATATCCATTAAATAAATAAGGATTAAATGAATATTCCACATAATATTCATTAACTAATAAACCTCGAATGAATAATTCAAAATAATATAACTTCGAATGAATATTCAAAATAATATTCATTAAATAATAATCTCAATTGAATATTTGAAAATAATATTCATTTAATAAATAATTAATCCTCAAATGAATATTTAAAGGTAATATTCATTAAATAAATAATCTTCAAGTGAATATTTGAAAATAATATTCATTACTAATCCTCAAATGGAAATATTATCCTTTAAGTCAATAATCCTCCAATGAATATAAATAATATTCTTAACGTCAATAATCCTCAAATGAATATTAATAAATAATATTCTTAAATAAAATAATTAACCCTCGAATAACAGATACCCGATATCTTTGTTATCATTCCGGAACAAAGCGATTTTAAGAAAACATTTTGAAAATGATATTCATCTAAGTAAACAAATTTAATTAGACGAATAAGGCTTATTTAATCCGTAAATGCTTCCAGAAGTATTTACTAATTAAATAAACACTGGTTTATTGGTGATGTTGCCTTTAGGTTAATTATTGCGAAAATCTTTCTAAAAAGCTCTGTCCGGGTTTTCGAAAATATACCTTACAAAATAACCCCGATACGCTGGCTAAGTTATAAACTCAATATATGCTCTGCCCTCTGGGCCTAGGGCCTTTATAAAAACCTGGCTTATAACCGCTATCCATATTTAGCTTATAAGCCCGTTACCAAATCATTTTCAAATAATAACCTTCGAATGAGGTAATATTCAAATAGCATTACTCAAATCATTTCCAGGTAATTAATACTTTCTAGAAATATAATTAATGTTTAATAATAATATCCCTCAAGATGAATAGTACTCTGCCGCTGGAATCCCTCCGGGTTTCCGCGACTATCTATATAACACAAATATCGACTCCCGGTCTAGAGTCGAAACAATAAACATTCTCTTATCTATAGAGCTACAAGGTATACCGGTTCATAATTACATTATCTCACGGCTCGTATAATATCCAAAAGTCAAATTCTATTTAACACGATATATAACATGTATCGCAAAACTGTATAACTCCACACATGGCAACAGCAGTAATATACAATCGATACTTCCAAGTATAGATTTAGGAAACTTGCCTGATGCTCGAGAAGTGATAGGGCTCGTGACCATGTCGAACAATCTAGACAAAGTCAAACGAAAACACACGGTTAATCCCCTGGATAATCCACTTGTACTCAATGCTTAAACATGTAAGCAAAACACAACCAAGGAATTACTAACTCGTTATAGGCTCATACTAAGTCCATGTTATCCGTAAAATACTTATATCATAAGTTGGGTTCGAAATCCATCCTCAAATCCAAGTTATACTTAACCATTTGCAACATCGGTTTCTAAGTCATGCTCTTAGTGGTTTTCACTTGCGCGACCTCGACTAAAACATTTTTATAAAATCGAAAAATAATCTTTTTAATCCGAATCTTTTTCGTGATCCTTCCTAACTGTCTCTAGTATTATTCCTCCAAGTTTCACATTTTAATATGGCTCCGAAGTGGTCCAAATATAGACTCAAAGTTGCTGAACAGAGATGGGTCATTCTTCCGAATGGCGTTTACTAAAACTCACGTTTCTCCTAAACCGTAAATCGTATAGACATGATCTTCATATCAAAACAAACCTTAAAACAAGACCTACATGTTACTGGTCAGTGTTGTTCAAAAATATTCCAATACCAGTTCGTAATTCATGCTCAAAACAGTCTTAAATCAAATGGGCATTACGACGGCTATAATCGTAACGTTTTCCAAAAATCACAACCTCAAATCCAAGCCACACCGGGCATCCATAAAATTCATGAACATAATACTCATCAATATCAGCCTACTTTTTCAGTTTATACCCCAAATTTCTCAAGTCAAATCAACCACTACATAATCATGCTTTCATGCTTATAATCATACTATAAACATCACCAAGCTCAAATCCATCAAGAACAAGCATAAAATCAAAGTAAGGTCTAAGGTCCTTAAAGTTTATACCTTCCTTGGAGAGTATACCAGCGCTAATAATCCTTATATAGTCCTTGTATGGCCTTAAGCTAGCTTAGATCATCAAAGAAATCAAGAAAGACGAAGTTAGTTTCTAAGGGTTACTATTCATCATCACTTTTGTAAAAATCATAAAAAATCGAACATTGAGAGTTTGGTTTTCAAATCTTTACCACACCTTCTATTCTTCAAGAGCTTTCTTTTGAGCTACAGATCATCACCAGGGGATGCTTGAATCTCGACTTATTGGCTCTCTAAGGTGAGAGGTTGAAACTGTCATGGACTGGACAGTTTGGTTTCTTCAACTTGGAGAGGATATTTGACTAGGCTAAACACCTTGGATTGCCATGAAATTTTGAACGAGTGTTATACATAGAATGGAGAAGCTGTGGTTAAAGTTTGGTGATTTTATCATGGGTGTATTGTGAGATACGAATTTTTATTTGAGGGTTGCTCTAACAGATCAGTTGAGAGAAATTTGTGTTTCTCTTGCTTTTCTTCTTTTCTTTCTTTTTGTTTTTGGTTAATAATGCTTGAAATGCTGATATTTGTGTAAAGAGTGGTGAGTCATTGCATGCCCAGGACACGTGTCGATCAGTGGAGCCTCATGGTGGCAAAGCAGGGACACGTGTCACGCAATGGAGATCATGGTGGCAAGCAGCTTTACCAGTTCGCTTTCCTTTCACACGGATGATCCAAATGTTGCATTTCTCGAATTAATCTTGTTACATGTTGCTTCCATGTATACATTTAATCTTGTCATAATTTCAATCCTTAATCCATGATTCGTTCGCTTAATCGCTTAATCTCGAAAAAATGTTCGCAGGGTTTCTTAAGCGTTCTATCGAAGTAGTTTCCTGTAAGTGTTTTTGATATCTCTAATTCTTTTATTAATCCATATCCATGGAATTGATAATCTAAATCCTCAATTATTCTCAAATAATAATTAATCCGTCCGTTATTGGTGAAATTTCGGAGAAAACAGAAATGCTATTTTTCCGATTCTGACAGCTTTTGCATTCCTTCATTTACATCGTAGATCACTAATACGCCCTTGAAAGTTTATTATATCGTTCCGCATATGGGGTGGTCTGAAAACTTTTTAAACGACAAAAATTTACTATTCATCAAAAGTTACTATTCATCAGTGGTTTTTCTATAATCCTTTGGTTCAATATCCGATCCAATATTCCTGGTTTATTTCTCTTTACTTCTTGCACTTAGAAATGTTCTAGTGCTTTCTCGGGCACACGCTATCTTGTTTACGGAGTTGTCGGATGTATTCCAGATATTGATTTGGATGACATAAAAATACTTTCCTTCCCTGGAGTATTGTATTCTTATCTTCCAGATTGATTGTTCTTATTTATATGTTCAGTCCATTCTTACTATTCTCAAAATGTTTGAAAACCGAAATTCATATTCATTTCATAACTTGATTCTCAAAGTCATTGCCACTATCCACATTTACATCAACATATAATAAAAGTTTTAATTCTACCCAAAATCTGGGGTCTTACAGCAGACAAGGGAGAAATTTGTTGTTTCTACACTAAGGCCACAAATGAGGAATTCTGGCTATGGCACAAGAAACTGTCTCACTTGAATGTTCAGGCAATGAACTCTCTAACAAAGAGAGAACTCATCAGGGATATGCCTGCACTGGAATTTGTGCAAGATGGAGCATGTGAAGCTTGTTAGAAAGGGAAGATCAAAAGATCAAGTCATAAAAACAAATTGCTCAATACAAACTCAAAACCTCTGCAGCTAATTCACATGGATCTATTTGGCCCTGTGAATGTAATGTCCCTTTCCAAGAAGAAATATGCTCTAGTGATGGTTGATGATTATTCAAGATATACCTGGGTGGAATTTCTATTCTCTAAGGATGAAGCACCCCAAGTCATTATAGAGCATATCAAGAGAGTTGATAGAGAAGCACAAAGCTCTGGTTCCTCTGTAGTTGCTTTGAGAAGTGATAATGGGACTGAGTTCAGAAATTCAACATTGTATGAGTTTTGGAAATATAAAGGAATTTCTCAACAGTTTTCAGCTCCTAGAACTCCTCAACAAAATGGAGTAGTTGAGAGAAAGAATAGAACTCTCATTGAAGCTGCAAGGACAATGTTGTTGGATGCAAAGCTACCTACTAGCTTTTGGGCTGATGCTGTTAACAGAGCATGCTATGTGCAAAATAGAACATTGATCAATAAGAAGTCTGGCAAAACTCCTTACTCATTAATGACTGGAAAAAGAGCATCCTTCAAGCATCTGCATGTGTTTAGAAACAAGTGTTTTGTGATGAAAGATACCTCTGAGCATGTTGGAAAATTTGATGCAAAGGCATTTGAAGGTATCTTCATTGGATACTCTCTGGAAAGGACAGCATACAGAGTATTTGTACCTGAGCAACACAAAGTCATGGAAAGCATGGATGTTACCTTTGATGACAAGAAAACTCCTGGACTTGAAACAAGTGAACAAGACAGTGTGCCATTAAGATTTGAAAATCAAGGATATCTAGAGGATTCTGAAAGTGAGGATGAACCTCCTGCTCAAACTGTTCCAGAAAATGAAACTCTTGAAGTTGATGATCTTCTTCAAACACCTGTGCAAGGGTTCACAAACACAGGGGGAGAAGAAGAGAATACAACTGTCAATCAAAATGATCCTGGAACAAGTCAAGGAAATGAACAAGGTCATACAAGGAAATGGGACAGAGCCCACACTAGGGATCAAATCATTGGAGATCTTGGTGAGGGTGTGAGAACAAGAAGGGCAACAATAAATACATGTCTGTATAGTTGCTTTCTATCACAAGAAGAACCAAAAGTAGTTGAAGAAGATTTGAAGAATTCTGACTGGATTGTTGCTATGCAAGAAGAATTAAATCAATTTGAGAAGAACAAAGTATGGGAGCTAGTGCCACCCCCAGAAGGAAAGAATGTTATTGACACCAAATGGGTGTTCAGAAACAAAATGGATGAAGAAGGAGTGGTGATTAGAAACAAAGCAAGGTTGGTTGCCAAAGGATACTGTCAACAAGAAGGCATTGACTATGATGAGACATTTGCACCTGTAGCTAGACTGGAAGCCATCAGAATCTTCCTGGCTTTTGCAGCTCACTCAGATTTCAAGGTGTATCAAATGGATGTGAAAAGTGCATTTCTCAATGGTGATCTTGCTGAAGAAGTTTATGTATCTCAACCACCTGGCTTTGAAAATGAAAACTTCCCAGACTTTGTGTATAGACTGCTCAAGGCACTCTATGGACTCAAACAGGCACCAAGAGCCTGGTATGAGACTCTATCTCTATTTCTTCTTGAGCATCAATTTACCAGAGGAACAATTGATAAAACCTTATTCTTCAAGAAGCATGGAAATGATATCATTCTTGTTCAAATCTATGTGGATGATATCATCTTTGGCTCTTCAAATGAAAAACTCTGTGAAAGGTTCTCTAAGTTGATGCAAAGCAAAATATGAGATGAGTATGATGGGAGAATTAACCTTCTTCCTAGGCCTAAAAGTACATCAAAGGGAGGATGGCATCTTTATAAGCCAATCTAAGTATGTCAAGGATCTTTTAAAGAAATATGGTTTAGAAGAGTCATCTCCAGCAAAAACTCCTATGTCTACTGCAATCAAGCTAGACGAAGATAAGAAAGGCAAGAGAGTTGACATCAAGGTCTATAGAGGAATGGTTGGATCACTACTCTATCTCACAGCTAGCAGGCCAGATATCATGTTTGCCACTTGTCTTTGTGCAAGGTTCCAGTCTGATCCTAAGGAATCTCACATGATGGCTATCAAAAGAATCTTCAGGTATCTGAAAGGGACTCCTAATCTTGGGCTATGGTATCCAAAAGGCACTGGGTTCAACCTGGTTGGTTACACAGACTCTGATTATGCTGGATGCAGAATTGACAGGAAGAGCACCTCTGGAAGCTGCCAATTCTTAGGTCAAAGGTTAGTGTCCTGGTTTAGCAAGAAACAACAATCCACAGCAACATCTACAGCTGAGGCTGAATATATTGCTGCTGGAAGCTGCTGTGCTCAATTGCTTTGGATTAGAAATCAACTCATGGATTATGGACTAGTGTTAGAACACATTCCTCTGATGTGTGACAATACTAGTGCAATATCCATAGTAGCTAATCCTGTTAATCATTCTACTACAAAGCACATTGAGATAAGGTACAATTTCATTAGGGAACATGCAGCAAATGGCACTATAGCAGTCTCTTATGTTCCAACAGAGAAACAATTAGCTGACATATTTACTAAACCTCTAAATGAAGCTGTCTTCAACAGACTTGTGAGTGAAATTGGAATGCTTAATCCTTCATTTAGTTGTTCTAAGTAAATGTGCCAGTTAATTTAGTTGCAGCAGTAAATTTTCACTGTATCTAAATGCTCTATTTATTTGGAGTGAAAATTAGCTGAGATATGATCTATAAATATTTCAGTATTTTACTGCATATTTTTCAAAATCATATTTGGTTGTGAAGTTGTGAGCTTTTTGAGACATCTCGATATAGATGATTTTGAGAGTTCACGACATAGTACAAATCAAACAGACTTATATCGCAAACTGTTGAAACTGTGAGACTTTGCGATATAGTTCATTTCATGAGTTTGCGACATAGTTCATTTTAATGACTTTGCGACTCAGAATAACTATATCGACAAGTCTCCATATTTGACAGAATTTTGATTTAAATTTATTTTATTTCAATTTCTGATTTAAGTCTGACAAAATGCTTGAAATTTCGAAAAGAGAGTTTTAGACAGGGCATTTTCACTATATCGCAAAGTCACCCAAAATCCTTCTATCTTCAAGACTTTGCGACATAGTTCATTTTAGGACTCTGCGATATACTTTGCAAGACTTTGCGGTACAGGCCATTTTGAGACTTCGCGACATACAATTAGTCTGTACATATTCATAACTCCATATCGCAGTGTCTCTATCATATAAATACTCATTTCTAACCGTTCAAAACTTTTCATCTTGTCTACTACTCTCAATTCTCAAACCTAAACTCAAATTTTCTACTCTCTTCTTCACTCTCAATCTTAAAATGGCACCCAAATCTCAAGTAGTATCATCCTCAATTCCTCTAACCATTCCCAAAGAAACAAATCTACTCTCAATTCCCTCTGAGGCGGAGGCAAACCCTAGGTACATGTGCTTTGTACGGTTCTTAAACACTTCCTACCTCCGCCAAGCCTTGACCCTTAACCCCACTCTGTATGTCGATGTATTGGAAGGGTTCTGGAGAACAGCGTTGGTTGCAACAATGGCGAAGGAGGATGGGACTTCGTTTCAGGAGGTGAGTTGCACAATTGGGGGCAAGTCCTTCCAGTTTGGGGAGAAGGAGATTAACGAGGCCCTGGGGTTCAAGGTTGAGGGTCATGATGCTGAAGCTAGTGATGATGAGATGGTCGCTTTCTTGGAAGTCATCAAGTATGCAGATAAAGTTGACATGGCTAAGTTGAACAAGAAGCATGTCAGGAGGGAGTGGTCGTTTCTTTTTGATACACTCCAAAAGGTGTTCTTATGCAGGAAGACAGGATGGGACCACATCAGTCACATTGCTGTGAAGCTGGCCTACTCCCTAGCCCACAATCAGGAGATAAATGTTGGAGCAATTATCCTCAAGGAATTGGCTCAAAGGCTTGGGAGAACAGTTCGTGGTAGAGGTAATGAAATCTTTTACCGTCGTTTCCTTCAAGTTATTTTAAATTATCTTGATGCAAATATCCATGAATTGGAGGGTATAGATAAAACTAAAATGGCTTATTCCAAGTCCATGTCCAAGATTCTATTTGGGTCATTGGACACAAGGAATCAAGTTGATGTGATTCTAAGTGTGACTCAGCATATGCAGGACACATTTGAATCATATCAACTTGCTAAGCCAATATACCATGAACTTTCCTGGACAGGGGAGGCTAAGACTGATGAAGCTACACAGTCTAACCCAAGCCTTCCCATCCCATCCAGTAACCCAACTACAAACACCACTTTAGAAATTAGGAAGCCAAGTGCATCAATCTCTCAAAAGGTTGGTGTTACTAAAAAGAAGACAAAGAAGAGAGCCCTAGAAGTGATACAAGAATCTATAGAGACAGAAAGTGAGAATCCTGAGTCACCCCTCACCAGACACAGTAAGAAATCAAAATCCAAACCTACCACTGAATCCTCCCAACAGGATTCAGATGTGGAAAAAGGGGTACACTTGCTACTGTCTATGGCCTCTCAACAGGTCATTGGCATTGAAAAGAGCAGCCTCCCCACTGCAACCTGTACAGAGTCTGCACAGGGTCAAGAACTCACTCTTGACCCTAGGAGAAATAAGGGTGATGAAACACTGAGTGGAGAGCACATCACAATTGAAACTCCTCCTATTTCTCAGGGGGAGTTTCCAAAATCAAATCTACACCACACTTCTCTTCGAGAATCTACATCTAACATTTCTTCTCAACAGAATAGTCATTCTCATGACATTTCTGCAATTGATCAATCACAATCCAAATCTGTGATTGAGCCAACCTCAAGTGACATGGTGCATGACACTGTGCTCACCACTCATGCACCACATCTAGTTGGTCAGGGAATGCATGTTGGGGCATATCCTAATGACACCAACAAAAACATGGAGGATTCACCAGTTCTTACTGGAGACTCTATGCCAAACTTTCCATTCCATATGGACATGGATTTGCCCTCACAGGCATATAGAGATGGTGTTGTAACTCATCCCATTTCAATGGAGACAGCATCAGCCTCTACAGTCATTCCAAGACTGGAGGAAACTCATCAATCAAACCCCCCTGAAATCAGCTCTAACTTGGCTAAGGCCACATTGTCAGAATGGCTGAAGCCTGTGCAACATGACATGGCTTCAGGATCATCTACGGTGCCACCACAATTGACGGGAGAAGGATTACAAAATCTTCATGTGGCACAGATAGATGAGTTCTCAAAGATAGCTCAACATCTCCTCACCTCAAATCTACCAAATGCTGATTATGAAGCTATCTTACTTTGCCACAAGGAGGATGTTGAAGCTCAGCAGGAGAAGATAGTGGATGAAGCTGAACCAGAGGGAAATGTGGATGCCTGGTTGGATGCTAAGAGGACTCTCAAACTCAAGGATGCCCTAACTTTTCTAAGAGAAGAATACCTAACTTCTCTGGACTCCAATGCAAAGGATCTCTCTCCAGCTGCAATTTATGATGCTGTTAATGATGTTTACAAGAATCAGTTGAAGGCTCTGCACTATCTTGGGAAAGGGCTTCAATCAGAGATCTATTCTATTAAGGAGGAGACAGATAGATCCCTCACTCAACTAAGAAACTCATATCTCTCTGATTTTCCCAAGGTGGATGGCATCCTCAAAGAAGTCCAGAAAACCTCTTCTAATGTCAACATGATGGATCTTTCTCTTGCCATGGTCACAGACAACATCAAGAAACTGGCTACCACACTGGAAAATCAAGTCAAAGCCAAAATAACCTCTAATGCTATGCTGAATGTAATGTGGAAGAATCAGTATGGTGACAAATTGGTGGATGAGGTCCCTATGTCAAACATCTCCAAATTTGACTTCGCCAAGATCAAGGACCAATCTCTCAATTCTTTCAAATCTCAACAACTATTCTCTAAAGTGGATGGTCTAGAAAGAGAAGTGGCCTCTCTAAAGGATGAAAACAGGATGCTTTCTGAATCCTTAAACAAGCTCAATGACAAGCTGGATGACCAAGGCAACAACACATCTAATATCTTGTTGGTGCAACAACAAATGATGACTTCCATGATGAGACACATGAACCTGCCTATCCCTGGTGAAGCTCAAGACATCTTGTCTGATTCCAAGCCTAAGGGGGAGAAAGAAAAGGAGGTCATTCTAAAAAAGAGAGGGGGAGTACCTGCCAAGCAGCAAAAGCTTAAGGGAAAACTCATTGAAGAAACCATAAAGCCAATCATACTTCCCTCTGTGGTCATCAGTGCTCAAGGTCAAAGAAGCACAGTCACAACTACCTTCCATCCCTCTACCATGCCAAAGGACATTTCAGCTCCTCAACCTACTTCAAGTGCCAAACCTATCAAAGCCACAATCATAACTGAGGCCAAGCTACAGGAAGTTGCCAATTCAAACATCTATCATGATGAGGCCTTCCTGGAGTTTCTGAAAGCCATCTATAGCAATGCTCAAGAAGATGCAAGGGTCTACAGAGAAAAGATCAAGGAAAGCATCAAGTACTTCACTGTGGCAGTAAGGAAAATCAAGGATGTACATCTAAGAGAAGTTATCATGGTGAGCAAGGACAACTGCTTGTGGCATCTAGCATTTCAAACTCTGGAGAAACTGAGATTTACTGAGCTGTCAATAATTCTGGAGTTGATTGAAAAGGATGGGGCAAACAACAAGAGACTGTTTGATGACTTGAAGATAGACCAACATCAAAGATTGCCTGAGGTTATCTCCAAGCCAAGGACAATAATCTTCCAAAGTCTATCTCAAGACAGCAGCATTGACCAACTGGTGATTCCCTCAGACTTGACAATGAAGAATAATTCTAGAATCAACCAGGTGTTGCAAATGCTCAGGGCTAAGAAAGGAGTCAAAACAGCAGAAGAGCTAGAAATGATTCACACTTTACAATCCTTCTTGATTCATGGAGTCATTCCTGAGTCTCTCAAAGAAAAGAGCAAGAAGAAAGATGGTGAGGATGATGATGATGATGATAAGAGGTATAGAAGGAGGAACCAATCTAGGAGTGATAAGGATGGAGATAATGCAGGAAACAAGAGAAAAACTTCCAAATCTAAAGATGCTGACAAGAGTGGCAATGACAGTGAGGAGAAGAGAGATGCTGGAAAGAAGAAGGGTGGAAATCAGCAAGTCAAGGACATTGCTAGCAGTATCTCAACCAAAACACAAGGCTCTATGTCTAGGGTTGATACTGTTAGTAATGATCCTACAAAATCAAGATTCAAGACTACTGATTTGCCACTAAAAGGAAGAAAAAACACAACAACTCTAAAAAGACACTTCCACAAGGTCACAGCCAGTGGAGTGTTGCAGTGGATCAAGGGCAAAGGAATGAAGCTACTTCCAAATGATGTGGCACTAAAGACAAAGTCACCTTGTTCCAGAAAGGTACCTCTTGTGAAGCATATGGAGATCAAGAGTGTACCCAGAAGAATAAGGATAACAAAGAAAACTGGAAAACTCACCAATGTTGTTGGCATCAATGTGTTTCCACTAGATGAAGACTATGATGAAGATGCCCTAGCATTTCTGAGAGCTCAAAGGATCTTTGAAGTCAAGGTGAAGCTAGATCATCTAGAGATCAAGTACACTGATGGAAGAGAAAGAATAATGAAACAAGGAGGCTGGCAATACTTCTCTAAGTATGAACTTGAAAGAATAAATGCTTTACTGAACTTTGAAGAAAAGGAAGAAAGGATGTGTAAAATAGAGATTGCCAGGTTCATGAA
This sequence comes from Heracleum sosnowskyi, assembly GCA_030848705.1. Classification (NCBI taxonomy): domain Eukaryota; kingdom Viridiplantae; phylum Streptophyta; class Magnoliopsida; order Apiales; family Apiaceae; genus Heracleum; species Heracleum sosnowskyi. Next base: position 36,273,389 of record CM061242.1, read on the forward strand.
GATGCACTCTAATTATGAAGAAAATCTGAGAAAGGAAAATGAAAAGAAGATAATTCAGAAAGAGAAAGAAATGGATGAAATGGAGGAAAGAGAAAAGGAGCTGAGAAAGAAAGGGCTTTGCAGGGTAAAACAAAATCCTTATGTTGTGGAATACAAAAATTCTCTTGGAGGCAAAAGCAAGATAAGGATGGAGTTTATGGATTCATATGTGGAAAGTGCCCTCAAAGCTGCAATTGATGATCTAAAAGACTCTCCTCTTATTGAAGAACTTATTGCAAGAGAAGAACTTCAAGAAGCCATAATTGACATAAAGAGAAGAGAAGAAATAAGGAAGAAGAAGATTTATGATGATTTACAAGAGAAACAATTGAGAACAGAAGCCATGTAGCTCAAGAGGAAATTATGTAAGCTTAAACTTCCAAGTTGTTATCAAATTCTGTTCATCATTCTATTCTCCTAAATATCTATTTCTTTTTATGTCTAGTTAGGCTTGTTATCAGACATGAAATTGTGCCTAAGGATCTTACTCACAATTTGGGGGAGATTGTTAGGCTCAGGACATGACTGAATATCACTATTAACAAGTCTACACTATGTGACTATGTCACTCTACATGACCTAGTGAATTCTATCACTGGTATATAGTATAGGTCTCTCAATGTACTTGTCTTGTTCTCATGAACATTAGCTTGATTATGTATGCTCTGAATTATAATGAGCTTAGTAAAGTTTCTTGCATCTAGATTGTATATAGGCCATTGAATAATTGTCCTGGTAGAAGTTCAGAGGTGTTCATGCAGCAGGATAGAGATGAATAAGGCCCTGAAGTAATAAGTTGCAGAAATTTGTCTAAGGCATTATATAGCAAAGTCAGAAGAAAGCTATGTCGTGAAGTCACCAATATCCATGTCGAGAAGTGCTATATCGCATAGTCGATTTTGTACTATGTCGAGAAGTCCTCAAGACTCATGTCGTGAAGTGTTGAAGTCAGCAAAGTCAAAGATGCCTAGATCGTGAAGTCCTCAAATGGCTTATGTCGCATAGTCATCAAATGACCTATGTCGCATAGTCCTCAAATGGCTTATGTCGCATAGTCATCAAATGACCTATGTCGCATAGTCCTCAAATGGCTTATGTCGCATAGTTGTCAAATGACCTATGTCGCATAGTCATCAAATGGCTTATGTCGCAAAGTCTTCAAAGGCCATATCGCGTAGTCTTCACAAGGGACATCGCGAAGTCGGGAATGAAGTGGAGTTCACGATATCAACACTTAGCCGTTTATAACAAGACAAATCAAGGTACAAAACCAAGAATCAACGGAGACAAATACTGAAGCATTTGTTCTGGCAAAGTGGTCCAAAGAACATATGGCAAATCTACAGCTAAACTTGGAGAGAAAGATAAGAGACAATCAGCTACAGAAACGGGAAAGACTCCGAAAAGCAGGTGGTCCTTCCTGACACAGTTAACTTCTTATGGCAGGACAAGTTGGACTTTCAGCTAGGGGTAACTGTGTAAAAATAGGTGTGTGTACTAGTTTGTATAGGACTTATATATATCATGCACACCCTATTGTTAGCTGCAAGAGAGAGACACAAAGTTTTATCTTAAGCACTCTTTTCTCTGTAAGCAAGCAAGATACAAACTGTTCTTGTTTAGAAGCCAGAAATTCGATTGTGAATTTCTTGGAAAGTTGTAGTATTTAATTTACTTAATTCAAAGTAGATTAAAGTGATTGTGTGTGTTGTTTACATTCTGCATATTACATAGCATAATCATATACAGTTTATCTTTAGTTTCAAGAAAGCAAAAATCTATCAAACTATCCATTCACCCCCCCCCCCCTTTGTCTAGTTTCTAAGTGATATTCATTCCTAACATTCTCCCCTTTTTTGACATCAGCATTTGACAATATATTCAAAATTAAGGCAAGAGAGGTTTGAATGTCAGTTACCTTAGAATCAAGATAATCAATTCTGTTATTGATGGAGAGTTGTTCAGAAAGAACTGTCTGTACTTGAGATTCCACTACCCGTAGTTGACGAGCAGTAGGCACCTTTGTAAAGTTATGAGAAATATCTCCCCGTATCAATTCAGTTGCAGCTTTGACAGAATCAATTTCATTTTTGAGGCTTTTGGATAACAGAGTAGTAGCCTTCAAATGATTCTTCAAGTCTTGATTCTCTATTAACTTCTCTGCATCATAGGCATGATCCAATGCATATGGATAACTTACAGAATCAGCAGATTTATACCATGAATTTGTCCATTCATGATTTCTAATTGCCTCAGCAGGAGTTTTAGAAGGAACAGAAAAGTCTTGTCTGAAGTCTTTTCTTGAAGAAGCCTTGCCAGTCATGAAGTTGCTTGACGAACCATAGTTAGTTCCAAGACTAGATTTTAAAACTCTGGCAAGCTGTTCCTTTTCTTCATTATTATCATCATCACTATCATCAGAGTCATCATCATCAGTACCAGGAGTAGCATCAGGATCAGGAATAGCTATACCTTTCAGTTTATCCTGTGAATCTGTGATAGGATGATCCATTGGTCTTGATCGTAGTGGTTGTATCAGGATAGGCTCAGAATCAGGAGCACCACTAGCATCAGGAATAACACTGTCAGGATTTGATATGCTTGCATCAGTATTTTCTACCAATGGTTCTTGTGGAGCTTGAGGTTCAGAAGCTTCTTTAACACTTTGAGCTAAAGATTCTTGTGTGATTCCCTCATTGACAGTGTCTTCGACCAATTTTTCAACTTCATCTGCACCAGAAATCCCTTGAGCTTTGTTAGGAAATTCCTCAGAAACTGTAGCTTTGCCTGCATCTTCACATTGAGAAGATGGTTCTTGTGTGGCTGGAATAGAAATGTCTTCATTCTCCCTTTGAGAAAATGGTTCTTGTGTGATCATTCCAATTGCTATGCCTTCACCCAAATTTTGATTGAGTGGTTCTTGTGTGGCTGGATCATCAGTACTAGCTGCTGAACCACTTTGAGGTTCAGGTTCTTGTGGGCTTGATCCCTTCAGTTTCTTCTGTCTAGAGAACATTAACTCTGCTGACTTCCTTAGCTTTTCGATTGGATGTTTGATCCCTAGATTGGAAGCAGCAGCACCATACCTCTCCATTGAAATATCAACATGTCTTTTTGTTGAAGAGTCTTGTGCTGGAGAGTCTGAAATAGTTATCTCTTGACTTGGTGCAGCTTCAGGAAAACTAACATCAGGATTTCCTTGAGCATCAGGATTCGACTGCTCATCAGTAACAGATATGTCCTGACCATCAGTATCCTGCTTCTTTGATAATCTTCTTTTCTTCTGTGGTTTAGACAATGGAACCACAGCTGCAATAGCAGTATCAGCAACTGCTTTCTGTACATTCATCACAGAGGATATAGGTAAATCATCCTCAGAATCAGTCTCATCCCTGAGCTTTAACTTCCTTTTAACATAAACAGACTCAACACCCTTGGCAGCTTTCTTCACCAGGACCCCTTGTACACCCGCTTGTAACTTCTTTTTAGTGAGTGGTGTAGAAGAAAAATCCTTTGAACCTGATTGCCTTCCAGACACATCAGTTCTAGCTGATTTCTTTGATTTTGCAACTAATGTCTTTTGAGAGACAATAGAGGTGGCTGATGACTGTTTAGACTGTTTGGGATGGATGCTTTGGTTAGGAACAAGGTGTGATTGGCCTTGCCCCATAGCATCAGAAACTGATCCATATTGAGTAGGCATTTTCTCTTTCAAGAAAAGTCTGACCTCATCAGGAATAAATGCATTGCCTCTAAAACCATTTTCCTTATCACTGTTGACTAAGGACTTAATATTATTCTCAATAATTCTACAGATTGGTAGAACTACATCATCCTCAAACACAACATTAGGACATAAGTAATTAAATATCAACTGTAAAAATCTAAGAAAACAGACAGAACCTAACTTATCTGATTTCCTATCACTTAAAGCTTTTAAGATAAAAGACCCATAATCAAACACTGTAGAATGGATAAGAGAGTACCCAATTTTAAGAGAACCTGATGGAAGAGCATCAAAATTTGATGTCTTGTTCAGGAAACAGCGACTTATGGTATCAAAGAAGAAATTCCATTCCTTCTTAAGCTTTGTCCTGAAGAGGTTTCCATACCTCTTTACTTCGCCATTGTACCCCAATTTTGTAACAAACTCAAAGAGAGTCGAGTCTGAAATATTAACAAGAACTGCATCGCCAAGAACAGGTAAATGAAGTGCATCTTCCACAATGGCAGGACTCACATAGTGAGTAACCCCGTCATATTCAAAACTCATCAGAATAGAACCAGAATGCCCTTTGTCGAAAGTAACTGTGTTCCACACCTGCATAATTGACTTAAAAGAAACACTTGCAGGTTCTGTTAAAGCAAACTTCAATGGGCTTGAAGCTAAGAAATCTTGAATTATGTGAAACTCATTGGGCAATTCCTGATGATCTAGAATAACTACAAAATTATTAGTGGCAAAAGTAACACCACTAATTACAATCTGTTTGTTCATGAATGATGAAGATGCCATTGATACTATGAATTAAACTTGAGAATTGAGATTTAGAAATTAGGGTTCTTCAGCACCGAGAGAGAAAGAAGAGAGAAAAACTGATGATTTGAGAGTAATCAGGAATTTAGACAATCAATTATATTTTGTTAAAACAAAATATTACTCTCTGTGACAGGTGGCATACTGAGATTCATGCACAAATAATTAGTGGACAAATTACGTGTGTAATGAAACATAACTGCACCGCTTTTTATGTGTATCTATATGTATATATTTATCAGTTTGACACACGAGCGCATACAGTTGTCCGACTAAAACTCAAACGTCTCTTACCATTTTACTGACGAAAACTCAGGCATAAATTAAGCAAAGAAATACTGACCTGTCCATCAGGATTGACCAGTTGACTTCCTGTCAGAATTAAGTCCTATCATGATTTGATCAAAATTACATACCTTGCAGAATGACCATCAGGATTTGACAGTCATCAGGATTTCCTCTCTGTATCATTTCTCAGAAATTCTCAAAATTCATCATTCCAAGTTCATTCACCAATTTATTGAAAGTAGCTTCAGGTAGTGGCTTGGTGAATATATCAGCTAGTTGTTGATCAGTATGAACAAAATGGAGTTCAATTGTTCCTTCCAGAACATGTTCTCTTATGAAGTGATATCTAATACTGATGTGTTTAGTAAGAGAATGTTGAACTGGATTTCATGTCATTGCGATAGCACTTTGATTATCACAATAAATAGGGATTTTTGAGTATGACAGGCCATAATCTAACAACTGATTTCTCATCCACATTATCTGAGCACAACAACTTCCTGCAGCAATGTACTCAGCTTCTGCTATTGAAGTAGAAATAGACTTTTGCTTCTTACTGAACCATGAAACTAGTCTTCCACCCAAAAACTGACAGCTTCCTGAAGTACTTTTCCTGTCTATCTTACACCCTACAAAATCAGCATCTGAATAACCACACAACCCAAAATCTGATTCCCTTGCATACCAAAGGCCAAGTGAAGTAGTGCCTTTGAGATATCTGAAAATTCTTTTGACTGCAATCAGATGGGGTTCCCTAGGCTTTGCTTGAAATCTTGCACACAGACAGGTTGCAAACATGATATCTGGTCTACTTGCAGTGAGATACAATAAAGAGCCAATCATTCCCCTGTAGTGAGTTACATCTACCTCATCACCTTGATCAGGATCAAGTTTGGTAGCTGTAGCAATAGGAGTTGTAGCAGTAGCACAATCTTGCATGTTAAACCTCTTCAATAAATTCCTTGTATATTTTGACTGATTGATAAAGATACCATCTTCAGTCTGTTTAACTTGAAGACCAAGAAAGTAACTCATTTCTCCCATCATGCTCATTTGATATCTTGACTGCATAAGCTTAGAAAACTTTTCACACAGCTTATTGTTTGTTGACCCAAAAATGATATCATCCACATAAATCTGAACTAAGAGCAAATCCTTACCATGATTCAAATAGAATAAAGTTTTATCAATAGCACCTCTTTTGAATCCACTTTCCAGTAAGAATTGAGCTAGGGTTTCATACCATGCTCTTGGAGCTTGCTTTAGTCCATAAAGTGCCTTATCCAACCTTGAATTTCTTATGAGCTGCATAAGCTAGAAAGATCCTGATGGCTTCTAATCTTGCAACAGGAGCAAAAGTTTCATCATTGTAACAGCCCCAAATCCGGGGTCAGGGATTTAGAGTAGTCACGATCCACTTACTTCTTGCCTTGCCTGCTTTACTCACAATAGACACAATTCATCTGCTTATGACCCCACAATGAATATATCTCTCTCACACACACGCACAGGTTAGAGTCTCAAATACGACACAAATACAACCATTGCGGAATAAATAATCTTTATTACAATACCCAAATGTCTTTTGAATTTGCTACTGATACAACTCCTAAGTAATGGTACATTACCAACTTAGCCTTGTAATACTCACCACCCTCTCATACCATTCATATCTATACATAAGATGAATACCAAAAGCTCCAGCTTGATCTGACTGGTTCACACTACTTCCAGGATCACTGCTAGAACTGCTCATGAGACTGCCTTACGCTTGCCACTCGCCTGAGGGATGTGCGCCGAATCCTTGGTATCATACTTCGTTGCTATATAATATTTATGAAACAATAGCAAGAGTGAGCGATAGCTCAGCAAGGTAATTAAAGTATGGCATAATCCTGCCTTTAACTCAACCCAGAATAAAGCGGGTATAAGACAATAATTTGTCAAAACATCTCGATACTGAAATTATTTCCTTATCGGAATGTATTCCAAAAACGGTACCATTGTTGTATTTCAAATATCATTTCATAATATTTCTGCAAACTTTTGCTATATTATGAACAAAGTTCTAGTATAATATAAAAGATGAGGTTTCAAAGTAAACCAATATAACCTTTCCGAAAAATATCTGCTATGTAAGCAAAATATCAACATATAACTTAAAAGATGAAGTTATAAGGTGATTCAGTATAAACAACTCCCTTACCATAACTCATGTTATGTAAGGTATCCACAGAGTCATATGATATAAAAGATGAAGTTACGAGGAAAATTTCATATAATGTTCCGTAACCCAAAATCCACTTATGCATATATAATCTGAGTAAGGTTTTATCAGAGTCATAACTCATAAAGTAAAAGATGAAGTTGCAAGGATTTATTATAACTTCATTTTTGAACACTTTTCAACCCCATGCCAACATGATCGGTAAACCTGTACCACGGTGTCATCCTTAGTCCCTTTCAATACATGTTGCAGAACCCCCTGCCAACATGATCGGTAAACCTGTACCAAGGATGTCATCCGTAGTCCCTTTCAATACATGTTGCAGAATTATCCAAAATGGATGATGAACTAATACCGGAGTTGCTACTGCGCCCGTCGTACCAACCTTACTATGATCAGTAGCAGGTCGTACAACAAAAATATGTTCTCTACATGTAGATGGAAGAATCACGACAGCCTGACATTGTCTACTACCTTCCCGGATCTCCCGGCACATTTGGGGCAATAAAATGGATGGGTCGGCGCAACTGGATCACTTACACCACTCCTAGTTCGGATGAAATCCATGACTCTGAAACGTAAAGATCTTCCTCCTTTCCCCAAGTGTAATACTTGTTGATACGACTCCACTAAGTAGTTATATCTAGGTTGGAAAGGAAGATTCTCCAATATTTCTCAAGCGATGCTTGTTAATGGATATCGACTTGTTCCATCAATTTACCCCTCGATCGTTGAGGTGGTAACACAACATTTGACTTGCAGCAATTAAATTGCTCAGAGAAAATATCTGTCCCCGGACAGTTTTGAGTTGAGAGTTTAAAATGAGTAGCAGTCACTTAAATCAGGTTTCCCATATTTTTGATAGTTGAGCGAGTATTTAAATCCTCTTAAAAGATAGATTTAAATGGAAAAACGGTGTTTTGGGAACCTCTTTTTTATTTAAAATAATTAATAATACAGCTTAGAGTATCCTTCGTAATTATTGAAGGTCGAGGATAAACTTTAAATAATATTACTCATTTTCAAAATGTGTTGAAAGTATTTAATAAATAATCAAATAATATTTATTAAATAATAAACTTTAAATGAATATTCAAAAATAATATTCATTAAATAAATAATGATTAAATGAATATTCAAAATAATATTCATTAAATAAATAAACCTTGAATGAATATTTAAAATAATATTCATTAAATAAATAAACCTTGAATGAATATTTAAAATAATATTCATTAAATAAATAAACCTTGAATGAATATTTAAAATAATATTCATTAAATAAATAAACCTTGAATGAATATTTAAAATAATATTCATTAAATAAATAAACCTTGAATGAATATTTAAAATAATATTCATTAAATAAATAAACATTGAATGAATATTTAAAATAATATTCATTAAATAAATAAACCTTGAATGAATATTTAAAATAATATTCATTAAATAAATAAACCTTGAATGAATATTTAAAATAATATTCATTAAATAAATAAACCTTGAATGAATATTTAAAATAATATTCATTAAATAAATAAACCTTGAATGAATATTTAAAATAATATTCATTAAATAAATAAACCTTGAATGAATATTCAGAAATTATATTCATTAAATAAATAATCATTGAATAATAATTGTCCGATATCTTTTTCGGAAAATAATCTTTAACATATACAGAAAATATAACTACTATCGGTCTAAAGAATAAAATCATATGTCCTTTTACCTAGGGCCTTTATAAAAATCTGGCTTCTAACTAATATCTCATATTGAGCTTAGAAGCCCATAATTAAATCATAAAGCAAGTATCACAATATACTTTCGAAAACAGTTATGCCTTCCATTAGCATTTATAACTGAAATAGTATTCAAATAGTATTTCTTGACCGAGATAATACTCAAATAACATTCCTTGAAAGATATAGTAAGCAAATATCATTCCTCGAATGATGTCACACTCGAATAACAATCCTCAAAATACATAGTATTCTGCCGATGGAATCCCTCCGGGTTTCCACGGCTATCTACATATCTCAAAATACTGACTCCCGATTTAGAGTCGAAAACAATGAATATGCTCTTATATTTAGAGCTACCAGGTAAACCGGTTCATAACTACTTAACTCAAAAGATTTTATATAATCCAAAGGTCAAATCTATTTCAACAAGAAATAAGATATATCGCAAAACTGTCCAATTTTATACATGGCAAAAGCAGTATTATATAGTCAATACTTCAAAGTATAGATTTAGAAACTTGCATGATGCTCGAGAAGTGACAGGGGTTCGCGACGATGTCGGACAATCTAGTCAAAGTCAAAGAAAACGCACGATTAATCCCCTGAATAATCCACTTGTACACAATGCTTTGACACGTAAGTGAAACACAACCAAGGCATTACTAGCTCGATATAGGCTCACACTAAGTCCATGTTAATCGACAATTACTTAAGTCGTAGGTTTAGTCCGAAATCGATCCTCGAATACATGTTATACTTAACCATTTACAACATTGGTTTCTAAGTCATGTTCTTAGTGGTTTTCACTTGCGCAACCTCGGCTAACACATTTTTATAAAATCGAAAAATAATCTTTTGGACTCGAAACCTTCGTACAAACTTTCGTAACTGACCTTGGCACTTCAATACAAAATTTCATATTTTAAAACAACTCTTAAGGGTCTCAAACATAGCCACAAAGTTGGTACATTTCTGCAATCTCATTCCTTGAACCACTTTCACTAAAATGGTCATATCTCATAAACCGTAAACTCTTTTGACATGATTCTTGCGCTCACGTAAAATAGAAACAAAGCTCTACACACTCATGTTTATCACTGAACCAAAAGGGGCAGTTAGGTTTTCGGATTCTAGGCAGTTTTTAGAGTTACCGAAAATCGGGCATTATGACGGCTTAAAATCGAATAATCCAATTTTTTTAACCAACCCAAATAAGCATTCAACCAACACCCAAGACTCATATACACCATTCATCATCTTCCTCACTACCTCTAAGATTCATACTTATTTTTCCATTTTCATATCAACCACATAAGATTCATACCTCTAAACATGCATACCACATCAAAACTCCATTAAAACACAATATTCATCAAAGGGGTTTCCAAAGATTTATACCTTGGCTTGAAGCTTAGAAGTGCTCTAAATACTTTACAACTCTTAAACCTTGCTTAGAACATCCTTTGGAAGCCAAACCATCAAGAAACAAAATATGAAAATTAAGTTAGTAACTAATCATCCTAGAACACACCATCTTGTAAAAATCATATAAAATCGAAAAATAAGAGTTTCGTTCTCACATCTTTTACCACACCTTCTGATCTTCAAGGGCTTTCTTTTTAGTCCTAGATCATCACCAGGGAATGCTTGAAGCTCTACTTATGGGCGTTTTAAGATCGGTGGCAGAATCTGCCAGGAACAGGGCAGATTGGAATCTTCAACTTGGGGAAGGGATTTGACTAGGCTACACCCCTTTCTTTGCCATGAAATTTTGAACGAACCTTACCCATGGAGTGGAGAAGCTACGGTAAAAAGTTGGTGATTTATGGATGGATAGAAGTGGAGATATGAATTTTTCTTTGAGTTGTGTTCTTGGTTGGCAGATTGGAGAGCTTCTTGCTCATCTTTACTTTTGTTTTGTTTTTCACTTGGATGCATCTTTTCTTTTGTGTTGTTAACCACCCATTAGTCCACTTGTTGCTCTCTCATTAGTCCAAGTGTTGGCCTCTCATCAAACAACCCCATTTTTGCCAATGTTGCAAATACACCACTAGCTTTCTGGTTGACTTTCATGCATGACACCTTGGTTTTTCTTCTTCCACCAATTGGATCGTCTTTGTGTTCTTTTAATAAAATCAATACGTTACAGCTTATATGTTGCATTTTATTACTCCACTGTGGCATAATCCCTTAAATCAATATTAACTCCAACATCCTTTATATATTCCCTCTTTATTCCTTATTCTTAGAAAATGTTCTCGCGTTTCTTCGAATATTCTCAAATCAAATATAATAAAATTCCAAAATATTAAATCCTCAAATTTAATATCTCATTTCTTGAATATAATAATATATAATTCGCTGCCCGGTCAAATATTAGACCAAAATAAAATTTGGAATTTCTAAATTCCGATCGTCTTTGCATACACTTATTTACTCCATAGATCACTAATATGACTTCGGAATATCCACACTACGTCTCGTACATAGGTGGCATGAAATTTTTTCTTAATCCTCAAAATCACTATTCATCCACCAAATTCACTATTCACTGATGCACTTAATCATAATAAAAAAAGTTTTAATTTTACCAAAAATTCGGGTTATTACAATCATAGTCAATTCCTTCTTGTTGAGAATACCCCTTTGCAACTAACCTAGCTTTATTTCGGATTATCACTCCATCAGAATCAGTCTTGTTCTTGAAAATCCACTTTGTACCAACAATGGACCTGTTCTTTGGTCTTGGTACCAGTTTCCAGACTTCATTCCTTTCAAATTCATTCAATTCTTCTTGCATTGCAGTAACCCAATCAGCATCTTTGAGTGCATCCTCAACTTTCTTTGGTTCCTCCTTGGATATAAAGTTATTGTATAGACATTCATTCTCAGTTGCACTTCTTATCTGAACACCTGCATCAGGATCTCCAATGATTAAATCAGGAGTATTACTTGCAGTCCATTTCCTTGCTGGTGTAAAGTCATTTCTTGATGTAGATGCTCTCCCTGGATTGGTGTTATTTTGATTTGATGAATTTGCTTTAGATGAAGCTCCCCCTGAGATGTTGTTATCTCCTCCTGATGAATTATCAGGATCATCACTTGAATCAGTATCTGAAGAATTTTGTCCTGATGATTGAGTTGACTCTGAACTTGTAGTCGAATGATGTTGCTCCCCCTCAACATTTGCACTACTTGATGTATCTCCATTATTTGTATCATCAGAGTTAGCACCATCAGTATTTGGCGTGACATCAGGATTTGAAGTGTCATCAGGATTTAATGAACTGATAGGATCCGATTCACTTTCTTCAGGTTCCTTGGTAGCTTCATTTTCAAAAACTAATCTATCATGAGAGTCTTCATTCAAGCCAATTATCTTTTTATCATTAAAAGATACATGTATTGACTCCATGACAGTCCTTGTCCTCAAATTAAAAACTATGAAGGCTCTTGATGCAGGATAGCCTATGAAAATTCCTTCATCAGCCTTAGTTTCAAATTTTCCTAGCTGTTCAGGATGAGTTCTGAGAACAAAACATTTACAGCCAAACAAATGCAGATGCTTCAAACTTGGTTTCTTCTCCTTGAGAGATTGATAAGGAGTAACACCATGTCTGTTTATCAATGTTAGATTTTGAGTATAGCATACTGTATTGACTGCTTCTGCCCAGAAATATGTAGGTAATTTTGCTTCTTCCAACATAGTTCTGCCAACTTCTATAAGAGTTCTATTTTTCCTTTCAACTACTCCATTTTGCTGAGGTGTGCCAGGAGCAGAGAATTGTTGAATTATTCCTTTATATTTACAGAACTCTTCCATCTTTGAATTCTTAAATTCAGTACCATTATCACTCCTCAATATCTTGACTTTGTACTTTGTGGTTGTCTCAATCATTCTCACATGATCCAACAGTATTTCAGGAGTCTCATCTTTTCTGTGCATAAAGTACACCCAGGTGAATCTAGAATATTCATCAACAATTACAAGAGTGTATCTCTTCTTACTGATGGACATGATGTTGACTGGTCCAAATAGATCAAGATGCAGCATGTGATATGGTTCTTCAATAGAGGATTCAGATTTACTCTTGAATGATGTCCTTCTCTGTTTAGCCTTTTGACATGCATCACAGAGTCCATCAGGAGTATACAGAACATTTGGCAATCCTCTAACTAAATCTTTCTTTACCAACTCATTGATATTGCTGAAGTTGAGATGAGAAAGCTTCTTGTGCCAATTCCAACTTTCATCTACTGATGCTTTACTGATGAGACAAGTAGGAGAGCCATCAGTATTCGATTGAATGTTGGCTTCATATATGTTACCATGCTTGTAGCCAGTCAATGCAATCTTCCCTGTTTATTTGCTGACTACTTCACAATGTGTAGAATAGAAATTGACATGATAACCTCTGTCAGTGATTTGACTAATACTCAACAAGTTGTGTTTTAGTCCTTTAACTAGAGCTACTTTTTCAATGATGACATTTCCAATAATTATATTGCCATGTCCCAAAGTTTGTCCAATGTTGCCATCTCCATAAGACACAGTTGGCCCAGCTTTTTCCTCATATTCTGATAACAGGGCTTTGCTTCCAGTCATGTGCACAGAACATCCACTATCCATGACTAACACATTTTTCTTTTTACCCTGCAATCAGAATGTTAAAACACTAGTCAGAATGTTTAGGAACCCACACTTGTTGGGTTCCTTGTCCATGCATTTTATTAATTTTAGCAGCAGAAGACTTTCTGATTTTAGCAGTCCTGACAGGATTTACTCCATCAAGATTTGCTTTATCAGTATCAGTATTAACAAAAGCATGCTTCATATTGACATTCTTAAGGTTATCAGAATTTGTACTATTCTTAAACTTAGGTAATGGATCATAGAAGTTATAGTACAAATCATGATATTCTTCACATGTATAAATAGAATGCCATTTATTACCAAAATGAAAACAGGAATTCTGTGGTTTATAAATTACTGATCTATTCCTAACATCAGACAAAGGAATTTCAGTAATTTTCTTTAAACTCTTTTTACAATCAATAGCAAGATGATTAGAGTTCCCACAGTTAAAACAACATTTTCTAGGTGCATTTGGGATAAATTGATAATTATTCTCTTTATTAATCCCAATTTTACCATTCCTGTTTCTCTTGACAGTAGCTTCCTTTTTCCTATCTGTAACCTCACAGATTTTATCCTTAAGTTGTTTCTGAGACAGTAAACCTACATTCTTAGTAACTTTACTCATGACAGGTTTAGACTTAATAATTTTGACACATTGATCAGAAGTAGATCCCTTTTCAAAAGTTGAATTGGAATCCTTACCAAACACAAAATTAACAGGTGTAATTTTAGATTTGGTTTTGTCTATAACATGTCTATAGGTTTTTGGACTAACTGTCTCATCAACAACAATCTTTTCTATTAATTTCTTATCATCATCTGACTTATAACCTAGACACTCTTTCCAGTTCTTAGAAGTATTAATCTCATGAAATTTTCTACCAGAGTGTGTCCAAGTTCTGATTTTCTCATTAGCATCCTCAAGTTCTTTTTCAAGAGTAGTACATTTAAGTTTCATCTCTAAGTACATGTGTTTAGCATTATCACATTCTATCTGTACTTTTTGCATAAGAGAAAATTCTGCTTCTAAATGCTCATTCCTTTTCCTAAGTTCAGACATCTCAGATAAGATCCTAGTATTCTCAGCAGTTTGACTTCTAAAGCTAATATGCAATGACTTTAGAAAACGTCTTAACTCAGAAGCATTATCAGTATCAAAATCAAAGACAGTATTTAGTACCTTATCATCAGGAATAACAATATCATCAGTATTGGCCATTCGAGCATAGTTGACCACCTCAGTATCAGATTCTGAGGAAGAGTCCATCCAATCCTTGCTTGATGTGATGAGTGCCTTTGTCTTCTTGCACTCAGTAGCAAAGTGACCCATACCATTACACTTGTAGCATCTAACCTTTGACTTGTCAAACTTGCTACCCTTGCTATCCTTTTTGATATACTTGTCTTTGTCTGCATTGAAAGTCCTTTTCTGAAAGTTGCCTTGTCTTCTAGGCTTCCTGAACTTCATCCTTTTGAAGCTTCTGACAATCATAGCAACCATCTCTTCCATGTCTGAATCAGAAGAATCACCATCAGGATTGGCATCAGGATTACCATCAGTATCTGATGATGAGTCATCAGGATCTGACTCAGCTACTTTTGTTTTCCTTCTAGAGACCTCCACGGCTTTTCCTTTTGATTTAGCCTCTGCTTTCAAAGCAATAGATTTTGCCTTGCTGCCTTTCTTATTCTTTCTCTGTTGAACTCCAAGATCATGAGTTCTTAGCATTCCATAGACTTCATCAAGAGACACAGTGTTGAGATCATACTAATGTCTAATGATAGAGGTCTGAGTATCCCATTCTTCTGGTAAAGCTCTTAGAAACTTGGTGTTTGAATCTTCAGTTTCATATTCCTTGCCAACTAAAGATAGATCGTTGAGGAGTGTCAGAAATTTGTCATATAAATCAGTTAGGCTCTCATCCGGTCTTGCATCGAATTGTTCATATTCTTGAATCAAGAGAGCCCTTCTGTTCTTCTTGACAGATGCAGATCCCTGACACTGAGTTTCCAAAGTATCCCAGATCTCTTTTGCAGACTTGCATGCAATCACTCTGTTTGACATGACAGCATCAAGACTATTGTGCAGTATATTCCTTATCTTTGGTTCTCTGAGTACATGAGCTTTTTCTTCTGGAGTCCATTCACTCTTTGCCTTGACCACATAGTGTTCAGGCACAGTTTCTGTCCGTTCTATGATCCTTGTAGGAATATATGGTCCATCACGAATCCTGTCCAGATAGTCAGGATCCATAGCCTCCAAGTACATCAGCATCTTTACTCTCCATGTTGGATATTCTGATATCTTCAGGATGGGAATTTTCATACTTTCATACTTTGTTGTCGACATCTTAGATCGTATCTGATTCAAATTTAAATCAGTTTGCTCTGATACCAATTGTTGCCCAGTAATAATCAATTGTAGAAGGGGGGTTGAATACAATTGTATAAGATTCTCGACTTATTAAAATATATATCACAAATATGAAAGAATGATAACAGCTTTATTAAATCTGATATAAAACTGTTACAAACTCTCTCAAGAAATTCTGTGTTCTTGAGAGCTGCTAGATTACAAGAATACTCGTGTATGCAATCGATGATTAATCGAAATCTAAAACTGTGTTTATATACTACACAGCTTCTCTATCAATTACAAGATAAGTCCTAATCAATTACAAAGATTGAAACCTATCCTTAATCGATAGCTACATTACTACAAACCAGGAACCGACAAAATAAACTTCCATATTTAACTAGACTCCAAATATAACTCGAAGTAGGAATCCTGATCAGCTTTCAGTCCTGATGATCAATCCTAATCTCAGTCCTGATAAACATCCTGATTCTGACGCTTCATCAAATACTGATAACCATGCAATACTGATGATGTCAGCAATCCTGATCAGTTGAGTCTAGATCCTGACAATCATTGAATCCTGATCTAACAGCGACATAAGCCATTTGAGGACTTCGCGATCTAGTCTTTTTGAGGACTTCGCGATATAGCCTTTTTGAAGACTATGCGACATAGACTATTTGAGGACTATGCGACATAGACTATTTAAGGACTATGTGACATAGACTATTTGAGGACTTCACGATCCAGTACATCTTGACTTTGCGGTATCAACACTTCATGGTATGAGTCTTGATGACTTAACGGCATAGTACAAATTGGACTATGCGATAGAGCACTTCTCGACATGGATATTGGTGACTTCACGACATAGCTTTATTCTGACTTTGCTATATAATGCCTTAGACAAATTTCTGCAACTTATTTCTTCAGGGCCTTATTCATCTCCATCCTGCTGCATGAACAATTCTGAACTTCTACCAGGACAATTATTCAGTGGCCTATGTACATTCTAGATGCAAGAAACTTACTAAGCTCATTATAATTCTGAGCATACATGATCAAGCTAATGTTCATGAGAACAAGACAAGTATAGAGAGACCTATACTATATCCCAGTGAAAGAATTCACTAGGTCATGTAGAGTGACATAGTCACAATGATTAGGCTTGTTAATAGTGGTAATCAGACATGCCTTGAGCCTAACAATCTCCCCCAAATTGTGAGTAAGAAACTTAGGCACAATTTCATGTCTGATAACAAGACTAACTACATAAAAGGAATTTAAATAACAGAGAGAACAATATATGAGCATTAAGAGCAAGGATTTGATTACATTGCAAAGTTGAAAGCTTACAGATTATCTTGTTGCTCAGCAGCTTCAGTTTGCATTTGTTTCTCAAGATAATCATCATACTCTTTCTTCTTTCTCACTTCTTCTCTTCTCTTCATGTCTATAATGGCTTCTTGAAGTTCTTCTCTTGCAATTAGTTCTTCAATGAGAGGTGAGCCTTCTAAATCATCAATTGCAGCTTTGAGGGCACCCTCCACATAAGAATCTAAAAACTCCATCCTTATCTTGCTTATCCTTCCAGCTTTATTCTTGTATTCCATAACATAAGGATTTTGTTTTACTTTGCATAGCCCTTTCTGCCTTAGCTCCTTAGCCCTTTCCTCCATCTCAGCCATCTCCTTCTCTCTCTGTATATTCTTCTCTTCATTCAGTTTCCTTAGGTTCTCTTCATAATCAGAATGCGACTTCAAGAATCTAGCAACCTCTATCTTCCACAATCTCTCCTCCTTTTCTTCAAAATTTAGCAGAGCATTTATTCTTTCAAGTTCATATTGTGAGAAGTATTGCCAGCCTCCTTGCTTCATTTCTCTTTCTCTTCCATCAGTGAATTTGATCTCTAGATGATATTGCTTCACCTTGACTTCAAAGATTCTTTGAGCTCTCAAAAATGCTAGGGAATCTTCATCAAGAGGAAGTACTTTGATCCCTACTACATTAGTGATTACCCCATTCTTCTTTGTTATCCTTTTCCTTTTGGCTACACTCTTGATCTTCAAATGCTTCACTTGAGGTAGCTTTCTGGAGCAGGGAGATTTAATCTTCAGTGCCACATCATTTGAAGTAGCTTCATCCCTTTCCCTTTCAACCACTGTAACACTCCACTAGCTGTGACTTTGTGGAAGTGTCTTCTTGATTTTTCCTTTGTGGCTTCAACTTTCTTCTGTGGCAAATCAGGTTCAGAAGTCTTGGATAATGATTTTGGAGGATCATTACTAACAGTACCCACCCTTGACTTAAAGTCTTGTGTTGTGGTTAAGGCACTGCTACCAATGTCCTTGACTTGCTGATTTCCACTCATTTTCTTTACAGTCTCCTTCTTTGTCTGAGAGTCCTTCTTGTCTTCATTAGAATCTTTAGATTTCTTAGGGGTTTTGCCCTTGCTGCTCTCACTTGCCCCATCCTTATAACTCCTGGATTGACTTCTTCTTCTGTAACTTTTATCTTCATCATCATCCTTGTCATCCTTCCTGTCTTTTCTTTCTTTTAAAGACTCAGGAATTCTGCCATGAATGAGAAATGATTGTAGAGTTTGGATCATTTCAAGCTCTTCAGCTGTTCTAACTCCTCTATTGGATCTTAGCATCTGCAACACTTGATTGATTTTGGCATTGTTCTTCATTGTCAAGTTTGCAGGAATCACCAGTTGGTCAATACTGTTGGCTTGAGTTAGACTTTGAAAAATTATTGTCCTTGGGTTAGAGATAACTTCAGGTAATCTTTGAAATTGGTCTATCTTCAAATCATTATGCAGCATCTTGTTATTCTCCCCATACTTCTCAATCATCTCCAGTATTGTGGTCAGTTCAGTAAACCTCAGTTTCTCTAGAGTTTGAAAAGATAGATGCCACAGGTAATTATCCTTGGATACCATGATAACTTCTCTTAGATGAACATCCTTGATTTTTCTGACTGCCACAGTGAAGTACTTGATACTTTCCTTGAGCCTTTCCCTGTAGATCTTGGCATCCTCCTGAGCATTGATGTAGATGGCTTTCAGAAACTTCAGGAAGGCCTCATCATGATAGATGTGAGAGTTGGCAACTTCCTGTAGCTTGGCCTCAGTGATTATGGTTGCTTTGATAGGCTGAGCACTTGTTGAAATGAGAGGAACAGGACCCTCCATGGGCATTGTGCCAGGATAGTAAGTTGTAGTCACACTACTTTTCTGGCCAGCTAAACTGGTGACAGAAACAGTAGGAAGAGTTATTGGCCTTGTGTCTTTCTCAGAAATTTTCCCTTTGAGCTTTGCAGAGACTCCCCCTTTCAGAGTCACTTGCTTTCCTTTCCTTTCTTTCTCCCCCTTAGGCTTGGGATCAGACAAGATGTCTTGAGCTTCTCCAGGAATAGGAAGATTCATGCTTCTCATCATAGAGGTCATCATCTGTTGTTGGACCAGCAGAATGTTTGAAGTTGAGTTGCTTTGGTCATCCAACTTGGCATTCAGGAGCTCCAAGGAATGAGAAATCCCTTGGTTTTCAGATTTTAAGGATGCCACTTCTTTCTCCAATCTTTCAACCTTGGAAAATAGCTGCTCAGACTTGAAAGGATTGAGGGCCTGGTCCTTGAGCTTGGAGAAATCAAATTTATATATGTTTGAGACAGGAACCTCATCCACCAGCTTGTCACCATAATGGTTTTTCCATAGTACTGAGATTATTGAATTGATGTTGATGTTGGACTGCAGTTGGTTTTCCAATTTGGTGGACATTCTCTTCAAATTATCAGTCACCAAAGCTAGAGAAAGATCCATAGAGGAGACAGTTTGATTAGTCTTCCTGAGCTCTTTGAGTATGCCATCCACCTTGGGAAAATTAGAAAGATATGTATTCCATAGCTGAACCAGAGAATGTTCAGTTTCTTCCTTGATAGTAGAGATTTCTGACTGAAGACCTTTCCCAAGGAAATGCATAGCTTTGAGCTGGCTCTTGTAGACTTCATTGACAGCATCATAGATTTCTACAGGAGAGAGACCTTTAGCATTAGACCCCAAGGCTGTGAGATAGTCCTCCCTGAGAAAAGCTAGAGCCTCCTTCAGCTGTACAGTCCTCTTGCCATCCAACCAAGCATCCACATTTCCATCTTGCTGGGCTTCATCCACAATCTTGTCTTTTTCGGCCTCAACATCCTCCTTGTGACAGAGCAAGTTAGCTTCATAATCTTTGTTTAGTAGTCCAGCTGTGAGGAGGTGTTGGGCAATCTTTGAGAACTCATCTATCTGTGCCACATGAAGATTTTGCAGTTCTTCTTCCGTCAATTGTGGTGGCACAGAGGATGATCCTGAAGCCCTGTCATGTTGCACAGGTTTCAGCCATTCTGACATGGTGGCCTGAGCCAAGTGAGAGCTAGTGCTAGGCACTTCAGGGGGGATAGATGTATGAGTTTCCTCCAGTCTTGGAATGACTGTGGAGTCTGATGTTGTCTCCATTGAAATGGGATGAGTGACAACATCATCTCCTTGTGCCTGTGAAGGCAAGTCCAAGTCCATAAGGAATGGAGAGTTTGGCATAGAGTCTCCAGTAAAAACTGGTGAATCCTCTATGTTTTTGTTGGTGTCATTAGGATATGCCTCAACATGCATTCCCTGGCCAACTAAATGTGGTTCCTGAGTGGTGAGCACAGTGTCATGCACCATGTCACTTGAAAGTGGCTCAATCACCGAAGTAGATTGTGATTGATCAATGGCAAGATTGTCATGAGAATGACTCTCTTGTTCAGAAGAAATTTTTGATGTAGAATCTAAGAGAGAAGTGGGGTTTAGATTAGATTTTAGCAACTCCCCCTGAGAAATAGGAGGAGTTTCAATTGTGATGTGCTCTCCACTCTGTGTAAGATTACCTTTTTTCCACTTGGGTCAAGAGTGAATTCCTGACCCTGTGCTGACTCTATACAGGATGTAGTGGGGAGACTACTCTTTTCAATGTCAATGCCCTGTTGAGAGGCCATTGACAGTAACAGGTGTACCCCTTTTTCCACATCTGAATCCTGTTGGGAGGATTCAGTGGTAGGCTTAGATTTGGATTTCTTACTTTGTCTGGTGAGAGGTAACTCGGGATCCTCACTTCCTATCTCTATTGATTCATTGATAATTTCCAGGGCTCTCTTCTTTGTCTTTGTTAGGAATATGTTGTTCTTGATGATAATTATAAAACACTTACTAGATTTTGTATTAAGTTAATATTGTAACTGTCAACGGAATGGTATGCTTTGCAGCTTTCATTGACAGGTAGCTCATCAACGAAATGAGTGATGTAGCAATTGCATTGTACAATACTTCACAGTTTGATATGCATTTTGTTGTAGGTATTAGATAGGTTTTCTAAGTCATGTTGACTAAGTACTAGATAGGCAAAATAGGTTGGTTAATTGTAAATACATTGTGCCTTGTAATTTTGCCTAAGTGAAGACATGTCAACGGAATGAAGATTAGTATATCAACGGAATGAAGATTACTCTATCAACGAAACGAGGAATATACCATCAACGGAATGAAGAATAAAGCTATCAACGAAACACATCTCCCTACTATCAACGAATCATTATCACTTTTCTGAATAGTTGACAAAGTGATAGTGACAGTTTTCTGACAGATCAAAAGGAGATGTAGAAGTGTAATTTGCATTGGAAGCCATTAAAATGGTCACTGGGAATGAGGAAACATTCCAATTTCCAATTAGGTTCTTGAGTGGGATCATAATAAGCATGAAGACAAAAGACAAGATCTCCAAGGACCATTGGACAAAAGGGATGAAAAGCAAGCTACTGGCGGTTACCTTTAGTTTACTTTAGAGTAGCCAAAAATAGCATTGTAAACTTGGGATATATAACCAAGTGTAGCAGTTCATTTTTAATATAAGTGAGTGAGATAAAAATAGTTTGTATTAGCTTTTTCAAGAGCACTCTCACTCTGTATCAAGAACTGAGCAGCTGTGATACATTTGTAACACAGATTATTTCCGCAATAAAAACATCTCAGTTGGATCCTCAAAATATCCAACTGAAATTTTATATTTTCTTGTGTTTTTTTTTTCAGTATAGTTTTATTTCGAAAGTTATTTTAAGTTTAAAAATATCTAGAATTGTATTCAACCCCCCCCCCCCCCCCGCATTCTACAATTCTGTTAGGTCATTTGGGATTAACAATTGGTATCAGAGCAAGCTTCTAACATACAAGAAGTTTAAAGATCAAGGCCAAAACAGTAACATTGGTGAAGAAGGATGCTGGTGTAAAGATACCAGTTCTAGATAAGGACAATTACTTTCACTGGAAAGTAAAAAGGCAT
The DNA here is from genome assembly GCA_030848705.1 of Heracleum sosnowskyi. Classification (NCBI taxonomy): domain Eukaryota; kingdom Viridiplantae; phylum Streptophyta; class Magnoliopsida; order Apiales; family Apiaceae; genus Heracleum; species Heracleum sosnowskyi. Next base: position 36,295,576 of record CM061242.1, read on the forward strand.
CTACATCTCATGTCTATGGATGAGAGATATGTAGACTGCATTGAGAAAGGTCCACACGTTCCCATGAAGGTTGCATCTAGAGTTGGACTGCCAGATGATGCTAAAGATGTAGAAATTCCAAAACCTGTCTCAGAATGGACTGTTGAAGATATTGCAGAAGTCCATAAAGATAAAAGAACCATGAACATTCTGTTTAATGGTTTGGAGCAAGAGATATTTGACAATGTCATAAACTGTACAACTTCTAAAGAAGTATGGGACACTGTTAGAACACTCTGTGAAGGAACTGAGCAAGTTAGGGAGAACAAAATGCAACTCCTCATACAACAATATGAGCACTTTCATTTCAAAGCTGGTGAAACCCTAAATGACACGTTTAGTAGGTTTCAAAAGCTTTTGAATGGATTGAAGTTGTATGGGAGGGTCTATCAAACCAAGGATTCAAACCTCAAATTTCTAAGAGCTCTTCCAAAAGAGTGGAAGCCTATGACTGTTTCTCTGAGAAACACTCAAGAGTACAAAGACTATACTCTTGAAAGGCTTTATGGAACCTTAAAGACATATGAGCTGGAAATGGAGCAAGATGAAGAAATTGAGAAGGTACAAAAGAAAGGTGGATCTATTGCATTGATTGCATCTGTGAACCAACTAGAAGATGACAATGAAGAAACTGCAAAAGCCACAACTAGTCGAGCTAGTTGTAGGAGTGATGTTAGCAAGGGTAAAGGCAAGATGACAGAAGAAGAACAAGAACCAGCCAACTTGGATGACTTAGATGAGATTGATGAACACATTGCTTTTCTTTCAAGGAAATTCTCAAAGTTCAAATTCAAGAGAAACTCAGAAGCAAGGCCACCAAGGAGAGACTTCCAACCTAGCAAAAATAATTGGATTGAAAAGTCTAAGTCTAAATGTTTCAACTGTGGAATGATTGGTCACTTTGCTGGAGATTGCAAAAAGCCCAAATTTGAGAAGGGCAACAGGAAATTTGAGCCTGTTGATTATAAAAAGAAATACTTTGAACTTCTCAAGCAAAAAGAAAAGGCTTTCATGTCTCAGGAGAATGATTGGGCTGGTAATGGTGAAGACTCAGATGATGATGTTGAGTATGTCAACTTGGCTCTAATGGCTAACAATCATGAGCAGGAAGCAAGTTCCTCTAGCAACCAGGTAACAATTACTAATCTTTCTGAGCTTTCTAAAGAGGAATGCGATAGTGCAGTGAATGAAATGTCTAATGTACTGTATAATTTGCGTGTTACTCTTAAATCACTTACCAAAGAGAACTCAAGAATTAAAGAGACCAATTTGCTCTTAAGTGATAGAAATGCCATGTTAGAAGCACAGCTCATTGAGTTTGAGAAAATGAGGTGTGTTAGTAGGGATGCTAAGAAGGAACTTGAGAAAGTGTTAAAAAGGGAAGAAATTCTTAAAACTCAACTAGAAATAGAACAGAAAGTGATTGCCAAATGGAAATATTCCAGGAATGTTGCTAGCAACATCATTAATGTTTAAGGTATGGAATTTTTCTGTGAGCAATCATGGAAAAAGAACAAAGAGAAGCTAGGGTATGCTGGTGAAACATTAGAATCAGAAACAGAGTCAACAAACAACAATGATCAAATGTTGAAGGTTGATACGTCAACGGAATGCAAGGTTTCGTTGATAGATGAACCATCAACCGATCAGGCTGTTTCGTTGACAGAGAAAAAGAAAGAAGAACTCACTAGACTTAATAACAAGTATGGTCCTGTCACCAAGAAATTTGTTCAAGGTGAGTCTAGTAAATCAAAGAAAGTTGAGAAGCCTGTTGAAAGAGCTAATGTAGGCCACTTGTCTAACAAGCAATTGAAAGACAAGTTAGAGAAAATTCAAGTTGAGGTTAAGGGCAATAAAAAGAATAACAGAAATGGCAAAGTTGGGATTAACAAACATAACAATTACACACCTGATAAGTATGCTCCTAGAAAGACATGTGTTAATTGTGGAAGTGTTAGTCATTTGTCTGCTAATTTCAAATCTGTTAAGAAACCTGCTAATGTGAAAATGCCTAAGCCTGCAATGAATGCTTCTATGCCTACAATGCCTGTTATGCCTAATATGTTTGCTCCATATGCACAATTTCAGAATCCATATGCTAGCATGCCATTTGTGCCTAACCCATACATTAATATGTTTAATATGCCACAAATGCCATGGAATGTGAATAACATGTTTGTTCCTCCAACTATGCATGTTGTGCATGAAAATGTGAGCAACCCTCAGAAATCAACACCAAAGGTAAAGGTTGATTTAACTCAATCTGAGCCCAAGGTGAAAAATGATGTGAAGAGTAAATCAAAGGCTAACAAAACAGGACCCAAGGAAACTTGGGTACCAAAATCAACTTGATTTGGTTTTATTGTGTGCAGGGAGACAAAAGGAATCTTTGGTACTTGGATAGTGGTTGTTCAAGACACATGACTGGTGATTCTACCCTGCTCACAGAGTTTCAGGAAAGAGCTAGCCCTTGTATTGCTTTTGGAGATGACAGCAAAGGCTACACTAAGGGATATGGCTTGATTTCAAAAGAGAATGTCATCATAGATGAGGTTGCATTGGTGGATGGTCTTAAGCACAATTTGCTTAGCATCAGCCAACTTTGTGACAAAGGATTTTTAGTTACTTTTTCTAAAGAAGCCTGTGTTGTTTCTAAAGGCGGAGACAACAATGTGGTAATGACTGGATTCAGAAGAGGGAATGTGTACATTGCTGACTTTAGTAGTACAAGTTCAGACACCATCACTTGTCTTTTCAGCAAGGCAAGAAAGGATGAAAGTTGGCTATGGCACAAGAAATTGTCTCATTTGAATTTTAAGGTTATGAATGATTTGGTGAGGAAGGATCTTGCTAGAGGAATTCCACAGGTGGAATTCTCCAAGGATGGTTTGTGTGATGCCTGTCAGAAAGGGAAACAAAAGAAGGCATTATTCAAAAGCAAGACAGAGTCATCAATTGTCCAACAGCTTGAGTTGCTTCATATGGATCTATTTGGCCCTGTAAATGTCATGTCCATCTCAAAGAAGAAATACTGTCTTGTGATTGTTGATGATTTTTCTAGATTTACATGGACTTTCTTTTTGCACTCCAAAGATGAGGCAAGTGAAATCATTATCAATCACATCAAGATGGTAAACAATCATCCTGATTTCAAAGTAAGAAGGATTAGGAGTGACAATGGGACAGAATTCAAGAATTCAACTATGAAGATGTTCTGTGAAGAAAATGGTATTTTGCATGAATTTTCAGCAGCAAGGACACCACAACAAAATGGTGTAGTTGAAAGGAAAAACAGAACACTTATTGAAGCTGCAAGGACAATGCTAGATGAATCAAAGTTACCAACTTATTTCTGGGCTGAGGCAGTTAACACAGCTTGCTTCACTCAAAATATTTCTTTGATTAATCAAGCCAATGGAATGACCCCTTATCAACTACTCAAAAGAAAGAAGCCACTATTGGATTTTCTTCATGTTTTTGGATGCAAGTGCTTTGTTCTGAGAAATCAAGCTGAGCATTTGGGGAAATTTGAAGCAAAGGCAGATGAAGCAATATTTGTGGGATATGCAGCAGGGAAAGCTTACAGAGTCTATAATCTCAGAACCAACATTGTTATGGAATCTGTACATGTTGTTTTTGATGATCTCAAAATTCAAGGTCTCTGTGATGAAGGTTTCCATGAAAGTCTTTCTTTTGAGAATGAGGAAGGAGATCAAGTGAATCATGTTAAGGCTATTGAGAAACAACCTAAAGTTGTTGTGTCTAGCACAGATGAAAGCAGCAGTGAAGATGAAATTGTTGCATTAAGATTGAAAAGAATAGCTGCTAGCAGACCAAATGGTCATTTCGTTGACAGTCATGATGAAGGATTCGTTGACAGTCAGAATGAGCGTTTCGTTGACAGTCAAAATGGGCATTCCGTTGACAGTCACAGAAATGCCTCTAGGAGTGATCAATTAGGGACAACAAACTCAGGGGGGGTTTCTCAAGGACAAATATCTAATCAAGGCAATCATGATCATGAAGCTACATCTTCTAGAGCTAATCTACCTCCCTCAAGGAAATGGACTAAAGATCATCCCTTTGAACTCATTATAGATGATGTTTCTTCAAAAGTCCAAACTAGAAGAGCAACTCAAGAAGAATGTCTATATAGTAGCTTTCTGTCTCAAGATGAGCCAAAGAAAGTTGAGGATGCACTTCTAGATCCAGATTGGGTTTTAGCTATGCAAGAGGAGCTAAACCAATTTGAGAGAAACAAAGTTTGGAAGCTGGTGCCCAAGCCTAAGGACATGAGTGTTATAGGCACAAAATGGGTGTTCAGAAACAAGATGGATGAAAATGGCATAGTTACAAGGAACAAAGCTAGATTGGTTGCAAAAGGCTATTCACGGGAAGAGGGAATTGATTTTGATGAAACCTTTGCTCTTGTTGCAAGACTAGAAGCAATAAGGATTTTTCTAGCCTATGCAGCCCATGCCAATTTCAAGGTCTATCAAATGGATGTGAAGAGTGCTTTTCTGAATGGGGAATTGGAAGAGGAGGTATATGTGAGTCAACCTCCTGGTTTTGAAGATGATGATTTTCCAGAATATGTGACTTCCTCCTCAAAGCACTCTATGGTTTGAAACAAGCACCTAGAGCCTGGTATGACACACTTTCACAGTTCCTCCTTGAGAATCACTTCACTAGAGGTACTGTAGATAAAACTCTTTTTCATAGGATTGTGAATGGCTCTACTATACTTGTTCAAATTTATGCAAAGTAAATATGAAATGAGCATGATGGGAGAATTAACTTATTTTCTTGGTCTCCAAGTGAAGCAAGTTAATGAAGGCATTTTCATTAGTCAAACAAAATATATTCATGATTTGTTAAAGAAATTTAACTTAATGGAATGCTCTCCTGCCAAAACTCCCATGCCTACTGCCACCAAACTTGAATTGAATACTAAGTGTAACAGCCCCAGATCCGGGGTCGGGGATCCGGTCGTTACGGTCTCAATTCCCATCAATAATACTTGCACTTGAATCAAAACAATTAAACTGCATGCTGTGACCCCACAATAACAACACCACACACACAACTAGTTATAGTCCCAGAGATGAAATTGGAATAAGTATCTAGTTATAGGATCCACAAGTTATAAGTTATTACAAACCCAAAAGATTACAGAGTACACTTAATAGTTATTGCCGTTGCTTACATTAATCATAAATATAAATAAGTCTGATACACAAAAGTTCTAGCTTATACTGCTGGTTACTACTACCTCAGCTATGGCGGCTACGACCTCAGCGGGTAAATCTCTGACGGCTGCTACCTGCTTGCGCAGAGTGTGCCTGTTGCGGGCCATCTGCTCTAGCTGTTGTTGTGATATAAATAAATAAAGCAAGGGTGAGCAATAGAGCCCACCAAAATAGTTTATAACAAATTATCAGTATATAACAGTTCAAAGATATTTTTGTAGCCACATGTTATGCCTTAAACGGATAAGAGACTAGTATAATATAAAAGATGAAGTTACAAGGAAAATTAATATAATGTTTCCGTAACCCAAAATTCACTTATGCACAAATAATCTGAGTAAGGTTTTATCAGAGTCATAACTCATAAAATAAAAGATGAAGTTGCAAGGATTTATTTTCTTCGAACACTTTTCGACCCCCTGTCAATATGGTTGGTTCTTCTCCCCAATACATGTTTCAGGAATATTCCAAAATTGGATGATGAACTAATACCGGAGTCGCTACTGCGCCCGTTGTACCAACCTTACTATGATCAGTAGCAGGTCGTACAACAAAAATATGTTTTCTACATGTAGATGGAAGAATCACGACAGCCTGACATTGTCTACCGCCTTTCCGGATCTCCCAGCCCATTTGGGGCAATAAAATGGATGGGTCGGCGCAACTGGACCACTTACACCACTCCTAGTTCAGATGAAATCCATGACTCTGAAACGTAAAGATCGTCCTCCTTTCCCCAAGTGTAATACTTGTTGATATGACTCCACTAAGTAGTTATATCTAGGTTGGAAAGAAAGATTCTCCAATATTTCCCAAGCTATTGCTTGTTAATGGATAACGACTTGTTCCATCAATTTACCCCTCGATCGTTGAGGTGGTAACACAACATTTGACTTGCAGCAACTAGATTGTTTCAAGAAAAGATCTGTCCCCTGACAGTTTTGAGTTGAGAGTTTAAAAAGAACAGCAGACACTTAAATCAGGTTTCCCATATTTTTGATAGTTGAGCGAGCATTTAAATCCTCTTAAAAGACGGATTTAAATGGAAAAACAGTGTTTTGGGAACCTCTTTTTAATTTAAAATAATTAATAATATTTATTAAATAAGTAAACCTTAAACGAATATTCGAAAATATTATTCATTAAGTAAATAATGATTAAATGAATATTCAAAAATAATATTCATTAAACAAATAAGGATTGAATGAATATTCCAAATAATATTCGTTAAATAAATAAACCTTAAATGAATATTCAAAAATAATATTCATTAAGTAAAAAAATGATTAAATGAATACTCAAAAATAATATTCATTAAACAAATAATCCTTAAATGAATATTCAAAAATAATATTCATTAAATAAATAATCCTCAAATGAATATTCAAAAATAATATTCATTAAATAAATATTCAAAAATAATATTCATTAAATAAATAATCCTTAAATGAATATTCAAAAATAATATTCATTAAATAAATAATCCTTAAATGAATATTCAAAAATAATATTCATTAAATAAATAATCCTCGAATAACAGTTACCCGATATCTTTATCGGAAAAATAATCTTTAATATATACAGAAAACATAATTACTTCTGATCTAAAGAAAATCATACGCCCTTATCCTAGGGCATTTATAAAACTTGGCTTATAGCTGCTATCCCATATCTAGCTTATAAGCCCCAATATCAAGTCATAACCTTCGAGTATCGCTATATATATCATTTCGAAAACAAGCATGCAATTTATATATCGCAATGTACTTGGGAATAAAACATGTATACTTCTCATTTGCATATCATATATGAAAACAGTTTATTATCACAACAACAGTAAGCATAGGTTTCGAAAACTTGCCTGGTGGTGAGGTAGGGGTAGTGTGCCTCGGGTTAATCCGGCGATCTATACATAGTCAAAATATCCGAGATTAATCACTTAATACTTTTATGAAACTAAGTACGTACTTTACTTAAGCTAAAACATGTTTTCAAGTTAACTCTTTAAGAACTTCCACTCGCGTATGCTTGTTCACGCATTTTTATAAAATAGAGATTAAATCCTTTTAACACGAAATCTTTTCGAGGGTCTTCTTAAACGTACCTAGCATGTTAACACAAAGTTTCACATTCTAATTAGTCGCTTAAGGGGTTTGATTATTGCCTCAAAGTTGGCTAAGTGGTATAGTTTGGTTTCGCGAAACATCCTTTACTAAAACACTTGTTTCTCCTAAACCGTAAATCGATTCACATGATTTTCGCACCAAAACGAACCTTGAAACAAGACCTACACTATAATGGGCAGTGGTGATCTTGGACAGAAGTCATTATGTTCGAATATCACAAACAAAACAAGGTTAAGGAAAATCGGGCATTATAACGGCTATGTTTTAACGATTCCAAAGTTTAATCATAAAATTTACATGATCAATCCAACCAAAACCTCAAGTCAATTCCTCAACATCAATACTAATCCATAATCATCATCAACCATAGTCAAAACCAACATCTACTTATTCATCCTCAAAACAACATCAAACTTTCATCAAAATCAAACAATCATCCTTATGATCATACTAACTAAACTATACTTAAAACTAACCATATAAATCAAATTATAATCAAGGGTTTCGAGAGTTATACCTTCCTTGGAGTGTATATGAGCTTAATAAGCCTTGTATAGTCCTTATATAACCTTAAGATAGCTTGAATCAACCAAAGAAATCAAGAAACACAAGTTAGTTCTTGAAGTTACTATTCGTGCCTAAACTTTGCACAAAGATTTGATCATGCTAACCTTAATGGATGATGATGAAACTTGGTGTTCTTCTTAATCCATCCTAGAGCTTTCCAAAGAGCTATTACTTGTGATTTATGGATGATTGAAAGGTTGATTCTTGAAAAAGTATCTTTGTTTTGGAAGAAATGGCCGAATGGTTCTTCAAGTGGGGGAGAGTTCTTTTCTTGCTTTTTGCCTTGGTTACTTTTTGATAAAGATGAGATATTTTGTAGTTTAGATGGTGAGTCATTGCAATAAGCCTCATCATCGGGACACTTGTCGAGCAACGGGGACTTATGGTGGCAAAGCAGCTTTACTAGTTCGTTTCTTTTCACACGGATGATACAATTGTTGCATTCCTTGGATTAATCTTGTTACATGTTACTTCCATGCCTATATTTAATCCTGTAAGTGTCGCATTGTTCCGTCACCGCTTAATCTCGTAGATTGTTCGCAGGGTTTCTTAAGTGTTCTATCGAAGTAGTTTACCGTAAACGTTCCTAATATTACTAATTCTTTTATTAAATCCATATCCATGGAATTGATAATTGAAATCCTCCAATATTTTCAAATAATGATTAATCCATCCGTTAGTGGTGAAATTTCGGAGAAAACAGAAATGTTATTTTTCCGATTCTGACAGCTTTTGCATTCCTTCATTTACATCGTAGATCACTAATATGACTTTGAAAGTTCATTATACCGTCCCGTACATAGGGTGGTCTGAAAACTTTTTAAACGAAAAAATTACTATTCATCAGTGGTTTTTAACAAAAGTTACTATTCATCAATGGTTCTTAAATAAGTACAAAATTTGGGGATATTACACTAAGGAAAAATCTGTGGACATTTCAAGTTACAGAGGCATGGTAGGCTCACTTTTATATTTAACAGCTAGTAGACCTGATATTATGTTTGTTACATGTCTATGTGCTAGATTTCAGGCTGATCCTAGGGAATCCCATTTAGTTGCTATTAAAAGAATTTTCAGATATCTCAAAGGAACACCAAACCTTGGCATTTGGTATCCTAGAGAATCTGGTTTTGAACTAATTGGTTATTCAGACGCAGATTATGCAGGATGTAAAATTGACAGGAAAAGCACAACTGGCACCTGTCAATTCCTAGGAAACAAGCTTGTGTCATGGTTCAGCAAGAAACAAAACTCAGTTTCTACCTCCACAGCTGAGGCTGAGTACATTGCAGCTGGAAGTTGTTGTGCACAGATTTTATGGATGAAAAATCAACTACTTGATTATAGATTAAGAGTTGTGAAAATTCCTATCTTCTGTGACAACACTAGTGCCATTGCCATTACTGAGAATCCAGTACAGCATTCAAGGACCAAGCACATTGACATCAAGTATCATTTCATTAGAGAACATGTTATGAATGGTACTGTGGAGTTACATTTTGTTCCAAGTGAACAACAACTTGCAGACATCTTTACCAAGCCACTTGATGAATCAACATTCTCAAGATTAGTAAGTGAGCTAGGTATGCTAAATTTCTCTTAATTATTTTTGAGATTTTTGCAAGTTAAATTTGCAGCCAGAAATTTACTATGATTTTCTGTGAATTAATTTTCTCAGGAAAAAGTGAAATTTTGTCTAAGTCAAAATTACTATGTCAACGAATGCATCATTTCGTTGACAGTCTTAGTATTTTTCTGGGTGTTTCGTTGATAGCTCTTTTATATCAACGAAATGCAGCTTTATCAACGAAATAGACGGGACCTTAAACGCCCAATTCTGATTCGTTGATACAGCGTAGTTAATCTGAACCGTTGAATTTACACGTCTCTTTACCACGATCTATTCTTACACCCCTGTAAGTATATATCATGGTAATATTTTAATTGTAACGGTTAGATTTTTAAGCCAATCCAGTAATTTATATTTATTATTGGACTTAATTTTTGAGAAATTTTGGGGGAGTATTTAAGAAATTTTGTTTTCTTTAATTCTTTTCTACCTTGCTCTCAAAGTTTCCAAAGGCTTTCTTACTTCTTCTCTCTCAAAGCAAAACAAAGTTCGAGCTTTTCTTCACTCAACAATGGCACCCATAGTCAAACTCATGTTAGCTGGAGGGTTCATCTACGAGAAGAACAACTCCATTCCATTTGTTGTCAAGGAAAGTCAGAACAGAATCTTTTACAAGATGATGGATTTCTTGATGAAATGCAAACTGAGCTACGCAATGTTTCACTCAACTCCGCTCTACAATGAAATAATAGAGGAGATTTGGACCTCTTGTGAGTACAGTGTGTTGCCCAGTAATAATCTATTGTAGAAGGGGGGGTGGAATACAATAGTATAAGATAATCGACTTCTTAATGTATATATCACAAATATGAAAGAAAGATAACAGCTTTATTAAATCTGATATAAAACTGTTACAAACTCTCTCAAGAAATTATGATGTTCTTGAGAGCTTCTAGCTTACAAAAACTCTCTCAAGAAATTCTATGTTCTTGAGAGCTTCTATCTGTTTGATTCTTCCGAACCAACACCTAAACTGTGTTTATATACTACACAGATTCTCTATCAATGATAAGTCCTAATCAATTACAAAGATTGAAACCTATCCATAATTGATAGCTACATTCTACAAACCAGGAACCGACAGAATAAACTTCCATGTTTAACTAGACTCCAAATATAACTCGAAGTAGGAATCCTGATCAGCTTCCAGTCCTGATGATCAAACCTGATCCCAGTCCTGATATGTATTCTGATCCTGACGACGTCAGCAATCCTGATCAGTTGAGTCTAGCTCCTGACGATCATTGAATGCTGATCTAACACAGTGGGACAAATTGCACTTTGCAATTCACCATTCAAGGTAAAGAGTATATTGTCAATTCTGATGTATTGCAAGCATGTCTACACATTCCTGAGAATAACTGCTTAGCTTTGCCTTCATATACTGAAATGGTTGACATGCTTAATTCTATAAATTACTCTTTGCCTACTGATAATTTGGGTAAGATAATTAGGAGAGGTTTGGTTAGGGAATATAGTTACTTAGCTGATGCATTCATTAAGGTCTTCTCTGGTAAAATTAGTAACTTTGATGCATTAACTAATTCAATTTTGATTCTGTTTACCATGCTCTTAACTGATAGATATTATAACTTTAGCACCCAACTTATGTATGAAATTGGTGCTAAGTTGGGTGATAAGGCTAATAGGAAAAAGAATATCTATTATGCTAGATTTCTAATGATGTTGGCTAACCATGTTAGTCCAGCACCATTGGTTATCTTTAACCCAAATTCCAGGTTTGACTGCTTTGTACAAGAGAAGAGGGTCTTGACAGATATCCTGAGGCTCAATCACAATGGTGATGTCCCAGTGGTGTATCTGCCCACAATTGAGGTAACCACTACTAACCCTGTTAGATTAACTGTTACTTCTACTATTTCACCAACCTCTGTTGCTATGGAGTCTGTAGTTGTGACCCAACAGGCTCCTGCCCCTGCAACAAAACCAAAATCTAAGAAATCCTCCAAGCCAACCTCAGGTGCTTCTCAAAAGGCACCTATTGTAAAATCCACTACACAACCAAAGGGGAGTGGTGCAGGTGGTGTGAGGGGTGAGGGAAGGGGTGAAAATCAAAGAAACCCTAAGGATAATGTGGGAGAAATGAGTGTTTCCCAGGCTAGCCCCATTGTGTCTTCCCAACAAGGCACAATGAGTAATATGGATATTAGCACAAGTCTAATTGCATCCTCCCAAAAGGATGTAATTATTGAAATAAGCTCTCCTCCAAGAGCACACTCCAAAAGGGTAAGGGACACTTCAAGCCCACATTCAGCAATTTCCCAATACCAAAGGAGAGTGAAGCAAAAATCCCAGGTCACACAGGGTGCACACACACTGGAAGCAACACTTCTAGTCTCTCAAATTCAGTTTGATGTAACCCCTATTATAACTCTGGGGTTACAGTCCCATTCTCTAAACATAAATCTTGAACCAACTTCACAAAATTCACCAACACAGTCATTAGATGTGGATATGATCCATTTATCTATTCCTGATTCTCCAACCTTGTTCTTGGAGAAGCCCCACTCTGAAATTGGTGGTCATCACTTGTTAAGTGATTTGTTGGGCCTCCAATCATCTTTTTCTGAAGCTACAAGAGGATCTGTGGAACAATCTTTAAAATCAATCACCACAGATTCTACAGTAGTTTAACTTTCTCAAAATCCTTTATTGACTTCATCAACGAAACAGTCTCTTTCGTTGACAAGTGTTTCTCCATCAACGGTATCCATACCGTTGACAGCTCAAACTACCATTCCGTTGATAGTTCATTCTGCACCTTTTATTGCAAATCAAGTTGTTCCCACAACTAGTGCAGATGATCTAGTGGTAGTTGAAACACTTCTAGGATTGAAAGGGAGTGAATCTGAGAGGCTGGCTTGCAGCCAGGCAAAAGGAGAGGTTGAGAGTGAGAGGCTGACTATTTCTTCCAGTCAGGCAAAAGGAGAGGCTGAGGGTTCCAACTTAGTAGGTGAAGGTGAGGGTGTGAGAGGTATGAGCCATGGGGAGCCCATGATGCAAGAATATATAGTGGAGAGAGAGAAGGGACTACAGGAGCCACAAGGGAGGAAGCAGCCATTGCAAGTGAGTTAATGGAGGTTCATGAGGGTGAAAGGGAACTTACTTTCCAAGAGCATTATCAGCAGACTCTGGATAGTATTTCCCTGGATCCTGAGACCTTTACTCATCCTGTGCCAGCCTATCAAATTATGGCTCAACAGGGCAATGTGGAGGCAGAAAGGTCACTCAACCTAATCCATACAACTGCATCTATGCAAAGAGCAAAGGATGCATTGACCAATTTGTCTCCAGGAGCTGCAGAAAGTGGTGAGTTTGATTACTCTGATGATGATGACAGTTTTGGTGACAATCTACAGGTGGCCATCACTTCACAGACTGGGACTTCTGTGGTGCCCCCTACACCAAACTGGCTTTCTCAGGATATGCATGGAAGAATCAGCCTGGATGCTGCAATTACAAGGCAGTATAATGAGGCCTATCTGGCTCATGAGTCTGCAAATGCCAGTGACAAGAAATTTTACAAAGCCATCATGGATTCACTGGAAATTCAAAGGCTACAGATGCTGTAGACTAGGAGTGAAGCCAGGGACATCAAGGACTCAATTGCCAACCTGAAAGATTCAACAGACAGGAGGCTTGATGAAAAACTTCCTCTTCCCACTGTGTCCAAGATGAACAGGTTTTTCACTAAGGAACCTGAAGTGGCTACCTCCTTGAAGACTCTTTCTTCTAGAGTGGACAAGGTGGAAGCTACTCTATCTCAAATGCAAAAGGAACAGGAGAAGCAAACTCAGTTGTTGGCCCAGCTAGTGGCAGCTTAGGGACTCCCTATCATCTCTCTTGATGATTACAAAAAGGGGGAGAAATCTAAGGAGCTAGACATTCAAATCACAAAGGTTATGGTCCCAGTCATTTCCTTACCAATGGAGCCATTAGCAATGGGGAGTCAGGAAAGGATAAAATGGATGGCATTGACCTGATTCAACAGGCATCTATGAGGCTACAACTTGCAGAACATATAAAAGACCAATGGTCTAGCATAGATGCAAGAATCAAGAAGATAGCTGAATCTAAAAAGACCAAACATCCATCAACGGATCAAGCTACTTCTATAGCACCATCAACGAATGCCATGGTTTTAGTGTCAACGGAATGGGAGCCACAGACTAATTATTCCTATGATCTAAAGCCCCTTCTACATGGAGTTACTCAAGGTCCAAGGAAAGAAAAAGGACAAAATTCATGCATTAGGGATGTGGAACAAGCTACACTTCAAGGAAGCCTATCTCCAAAATCCCCTGCTAAACCAAAGGGCAAAAACATTGCAAGGACTTTTTATCCTTCACCTTATCCAGATGAGCTCAAGGTTCTAGGACAGCTTATCATCAAATGCAAGGAGAGTAGTGATCCTGAGGTAAGGAAACAGAGAGCAATTGTCTACAGAAATGGACAAGAAATCTGTGTTTGGGCTGGTCACCCAAATTTTGCTGAGGCTAAGGCTGAGGAGTCAGAAAGAGCAGCTATGCAAGCTCTTGCAGTTGCTCAATCTCTTGATGAAGAAGAAAGACAACAAGAGGAAAAAGCCAATGAAGCAAAGAAGAAAAGGAAAAGTACAAGGCAGCCTAAACAGACAGCTAAAAGGAATCTGCCCTTTGACAAAGAGGACTCTCAAAGCACAACAACAGATTCCTCTACAAAAGCTGCACCTCCAACTTTTCCTGATCTAATCTTCAAAGAAAAGTTAGCCTGTGATCCTGAACATCCAGTGAATTATCATGATCAGCCAATTCAGCCAAAGGAAGAGCAAATTGAGCTAGATGAGGCTAACTTCCCAAAGTTTCTATTTGAAATGGATGCAAAGAAGAAATCAAGGCAAAGGGCTGTTAAGGCTAAGCCAGTATTTGTGAGAAGACAACAAGTTGAGAAACCTCCCATCAATCCAGAAGACTTCATGTACATTATTGACATCAGGGAGGAGTCTAGCCTAAATATTAATCTTGATGACTTGGTGGAAGTGAGAGGTATTGCAGCTTCTCATAAACTGCCAGAGAGATTGGTATTTGTCTACAAAGGTGGAAGGGAACAAACTTGGCCTCTCTACAGGATTTTAGGAGAAGACTACCAAACACTGCTCTCAGTGTTCAAATGCTTGAAGAAAGACTTTGGCTTTACCAAAACTGCCAAGTCTGAGGTTGTCTCCAAAATCTGTCAAATCAAGGCAAGCTGGAACAAGCCTGGTGCACTTCCCAGGGTTCTCAAAGTCCCTCAATCTGGAAAGAAGATCCATCTCCAATCCTATTGGATGATGGAGTTTAGAGACAAAGACAACTGTAGAAGATTCTTTAGGATAGAAGACCAACTGGAAAAAGCATCCAATGAAACTCTGAGATCAATGCAATCCAAGTTGGGGAATCAAGATGAAGAAGAGAAGATTTTCTATAAGAGGCTCCAGGCTCAAATTGAGGAGAACAATGCAAGGAAGGGAAAGAAAACACTGCCACAGAGAAAAAGATGAAATTTGCTCAGACTAGAGGAGCAACTCTGTGCACTTGTTTTGTAAGACTTTTTACTTTGTATTTCAATAAATTCTTAAAACATTTTGAAGCTTAATGCATTTTCTAATTTTATCATGTATAATTTGCTTAAGTGTTTTTGTTATCATCAAGGCCTTTGATTTATGGTTGTTATTCCATCAGTCATAAATTGGGGGAGATTGTTAGGAATATGTTGTTCTTGATGATAATTATAAAACACTTAGTAGATTTTGTATTAAGTCAATATTGTAACTGTCAACGGAATGGTATGCTTTGCAGCTTTCGTTGACAGGTAGCTCATCAACGAAATGAGTGATGTAGCAATTGCACTGTACAATACTTCACAGTTTGATATGCATTTTGTTGTAGGTATTAGATAGGTTTTCTAAGTCATGTTGACTAAGTACTAGATAGGCAAAATAGGTTGGTTAATTGTAAATACATTGTGCCTTGTAATTTTGCCTAAGTGAAGACATGTCAACGGAATGAAGATTAGTCTATCAACGGAATGAAGATTACTCTATCAACGAAACGAGGAATATACCATCAACGGAATGAAGAATAAAGATATCAACGAAACACATCTCCCTACTATCAACGAATCATTATCACTTTTCTGAATAGTTGACAAAGTGATAGTGACAGTTTTCTGACAGATCAAAAGGAGATGTAGAAGTGTACTTTGCATCGGAAGCCATTAAAATGGTCACTGGGAATGAGGAAACATTCCAATTTCCAATTAGGTTCTTGAGTGGGATCATAATAAGCATGAAGACAAAAGACAAGATCTCCAAGGACCATTGGACAAAAGGGATGAAAAGCAAGCTACTGGCGGTTACCTTTAGTTTACTTTAGAGTAGCCAAAAATAGCATTGTAAACTTGGGATATATAACCAAGTGTAGCAGTTCATTTTTAATATAAGTGAGTGAGATAAAAATAGTTTGTATTAGCTTTTTCAAGAGCACTCTCACTCTGTATCAAGAACTGAGCAGCTGTGATACATTTGTAACACAGATTATTTCCGCAATAAAAACATCTCAGTTGGATCCTCAAAACATCCAACTGAAATTTTATATTTGCTTGTGTTTTTATTTTCAGTATAGTTTTATTTCGAAAGTTGTTTTAAGTTAAAAATATCTAGAATTGTATTCAACCCCCCCTTCTACAATTCTGTTAGGTCATTTGGGATTAACAGTCTTCTTTTTAGTAACACCAGTCTTTTGAGAGGCTGGTGCACTTGGCTCCCTAATTGCTATTGTACTGTTTGCAGGGGGTTCATTGGATGGGTTAGGAAGGCTTGGGTTAGACTTGGAGGCTCCTTCTATCTTAGCCTTCCCTTTCCAGGAAAGTTCATGGTATATTGTCTTATCAAGTGGATAAGATGCAAATGTGTCCTGCATATGCTTGGTCACACTTAGTATCACATCCACTTGATTCCTTGTGTCCAATGACCCAAATAGAATTTTGGACATGGACTTGGAATAAGCCATTTTATTTTGATCTATACCCTCTAGTTCATGTATATTAGCATCAAGATAATTTAAAATACATTGAAGGAAATGAGGATAAAAGATTTCATTACCTCTACCACGAACTGTCCTCCCTAGCCTTTGAGCCAATTCTTTGAGGATTATTGCTCCTACATTTATCTCCTGATTGTAGGCTAGGGAGTAGGCTAACTTCACAACAATGTGACTGATTTGGTCCCATCCTGTCTTCCTGCATAAGAATACCTTCTGGAGTGCATCAAATAGAAACGACCACTCCCTCCTGACATGCTTCTTGTTCAACTTAGCCATGTCAATTTCATCTGCATACTTGATTAAATCCAAGAATGCTACCATCTCAGCATCATTAGCTTCAGTATCATGACCCTCAACCTTGAACCACAGGGCCTCGTTTATCTCCTTTTCTCCAAACTGGAAAAGCTTGCCCCCAATTGTGCAATTCACCTCCTGAAACGAGGTTCCATCTTCCTTCGCCATTTGTGGAAACTATTGTTGTCCTCCAGAACCCCTCCAACACATCAACATACAGAGTGGGGTTTTGGGTTAAGGCTTGGCGGAGGTAGGAGGTGTTTAAGAACCGTACAAAGCATTTGTACCTTGGGTTTGCCTCCGCCTCAGAGGGAATTATGAGAAGATTTGTTTCTTTGGGTATGGTTAAAGGGTTTGAGGATGATACTGTTTGGGATTTGGGTTCCATTGTGAAATTGAGAGTGAAGAAGAGAGTAGAGAATTTGAATTTAGGTTAGAGAAATGAGAGTAGTAGACAAGATGAAAAGTTGTGAATGGTTAGAAAAGAGTATTTATATGATAGAGACACTGCGATATGGAGTTATGAATATGTACAAGCTATTTGTATATCGCGAAGTCTTAAAATAGCCTGTATCGCAAAGTCTTGGAAAGTATATCGCAGAGTCCAGAAATGAACTATGTCGCAAAGTCTTGAGGATAGAAAGATTTGGGGGGACTTTGCGATATAGTATAAATACCTTGTTTAAAACTCTCTTTTTGAAATATCAAGCATTTTGTCAGACTTAAATCAAAAATTGAAATAAAATTAATTTAAATCAAAATTCTGTCAAATAAGGAGACTTGTCAATATAGTTATTCTAAGTCGTGAAGTCATAAAATGAACTATGTCGCAAACTCATGAAATGAACTATATCGCGAAGTCTCACAATTTCAATAGTTTGCGATATAAGTCTGTTTGATTTGAACTAAGTCGTGAACTCTCAAGATCACCTATGTAGAGATGTCTTAAAAACTCATAACTTCTCAGAAAAGTATGATTTGAAAAATATGCAGTAAAATACTGAAATATTTATAAATCATATCCCAGCTAATTTTCACTCCAAATAAATAGAGCATCTAAATACAGTGAAAATTTACTGCTGCAATTATTAACTAGCATACTTACTTAGAACAACTAAATGAAGGATTGAGCATTCCAATTTCACTCACAAGTCTGTTGAAGACAGCTTCATTTAGAGGTTTAGTGAATATGCCAGCTAATTGTTTCTCTGTTGGAACATAAGAGACTGCTATAGTACCATTTGCTGCATGTTCCCTAATGAAATGGTACCTTATCTCAATGTGCTTTGTAGTAGAATGATTAACAGGATTGGCAACAATGGATATTGCACTAGTATTATCAAACATCAGGGGAATGTGTTCCAACATTAGTCCATAATCCATGAGTTGATTTCTAATCCAAAGCAATTGAGCACAGCAGCTTCCAGCAGCAATATATTCAGCCTCAGTTGTAGATGTTGCTGTGGATTGTTGTTTCTTACTGAACCAGGACACTAACCTTTGACCTAAGAATTGGCAGCTTCCAGAGGTGCTCTTCCTGTCAATTCTGCATCCAGCATAATCAGAATCTGTGTAACCAACCAGGTTGAACCCAGTGCCCTTTGGATACCATAGCCCAAGATTAGGTGTCCCTTTCAGATACCTGAAGATTCTTTTGATAGCCATCATGTGAGATTCCTTGGGGTCAGATTCAAACCTTGCACAAAGGCATGTGGCAAACATGATGTCTGTCCTGCTAGCTGTGAGATAGAGCAATGATCCAACCATTCCCCTATAGACCTTGATGTCAATCCAGTCAGAATTCTTCAAAGCTTCTTCAATTGCTTTTGGTTCTTCTTGTGACAAAAAACAGCTATACAGACATGTATTCTGTTAGGCCGAATACAGTATAATCAAATATATATGAGAATAACAATAATCAAGAACACTGTTTATGAATCAATAAACTGTAATTATATTAACAGCTTCTCTCTTTATGATGTTAATGAATCACAAAGAGCTTCTAGGTTACAAGAATAATAATTCTATGTTCGCATCCCTTCTAGGGATAACCTATCTGTGTTTATATAGTACACAGTTACACAATCCTTATCTAATTGATACTTCTATAAATTAGCTATACAATTACTATCAATTAAGGATTGCTTCTTATCTTCTATTCCGTTTCCTTAGCTGTATCAATATATTCTGCTTCCTTCCATCTTCAGAATATATTGCTTCTAGAATATTCAATTCAGCACCGACAGCTAATTCAACTATCACCAAGTCAGACTTTAACAAACTCTGACTGGCTTCAATGTAAACTCTGATGATCACCTGTTGCTTAAACACTGATGAACAAACGTCAGTAATTATATCTAACAATCTCCCCCAACTTGTACATAATAAAAATGTACAAGTTAAACAGATAATTGATGATGTCAAAACATATAACAAATGCAGTGTTTAATATATCAGAGTTTAACTTTAACTTAGAATAGAAAATTTTTAATAAAAACTTACAGTCAGACTTTAATTGATTTCTTGAATATCAGGAACAGTTCTGAGATAATCCATGAGAAGTCTTCTTTCAGCCCTTTCCAGCTCTTCAATCATAACTTTCTTCAACTCTCTTAACTCTGGATCTGATTCTCCAGTCTGATAAATTGCAGCTCTCAAAGAATAGATGGAATTTTTCCTCATCTCATTCCCTAGCCTAATAAAATATGGTTTATCAGAGTCTAGATTGAATTCTAAGACTTTAACTCCCAGATCAGTCCTTAGTCTTGCACTGTTTCTTTTCATTTCTACAATCTTTCCATGAGCATCTTTGTACCTAGGGATGTAAGCACTTGTAATTTTATCACCACTAAGAACCTTTGCTCTCATCATCCTTACTCTCAAAACTTCAGCAGCATTTTGAGTCCTTTGATTTCTGACTTTGAGTAGATATAAGACATATTCTAACTCTTCAGCCATTTTCAAATGTATATCATTTTCACCTATTCTGTATACTCTGCCATCAGCCATGAAGTATAACAGAAAGTCCTTCCTAAGTCCCTTATGATGAATTAACTGAACAGACTCTAGCTTGTCAAGGTTCTCTTGAGTAACCCCAACACCAGGTTCTGCCAGTGATGTTTGATCCATTGGACTGTTATTTATCCTCTTCTCTCTGTGTGAACCTAAACCAGACTTGTCATAAGATTGTTTTCCATGTACTGTCCTGGTTTGAGAAAAATCCACAGGTTCTAATGTCAGAGTTTCAGAAATTACAGGTCTTAAGAAACCTTTGAGTTGAGTTTGTACAACTTGAGCCTTGTCAGAGGTTGTCACAATTTTAGTAGCAATATCAACATGAGCAATGTCAGAGGTTGATTTGTTTAACCTTGATTCAACTTGAGCAATGTCAGAGGTTGAATAAATCTTCTTTGGTAACTGTTTTTCTTCTACCAGTTTACCCTTTCCCTTATCAGTGTTTGCTATCATAGGCTTCCTTGAGTCTTGTATACTCTGTTGAGAGATTTCTTTGATGAAAATACCTTTTTCTTTCCTTCTAGGAACCTTGACAGCTTTCTTTTTGTAAGTACCATCCTTCAATTTCTTCTCATGCTCTTCAGAAAGACTCAGCATTTCAGCTTCCATGTCTTCAACTGTAGCTTCATTTCCATGTTCTTCTAGAAACATTTTTGTAGCAATTTCTTCATCAGTAGATGGATTGGCTGAAATAATTAAACTCTTAAGTCTTGAACCACTGGCAGAGTTTGAGATTCCTTTACCAGAGTTTGTCAACCTATCAGAGTTTAATCTTGATCTTCCTTTCCCTTGAGCAGAAATTAAATTCCTCTCAGTTTCCTTGCTTCCACCATCAGCAGAATCATCCCTCCGTCTCAGAGTTTTAGTGTCTTTGCATTTGTCATTTGGTACACTCTCCCCCTTTTTGACATCATCAGAAAGTAGTACTGATGTCAGCAATTCGATAGCAGTAGAAATAGAATTCAATTGAGCAGACATTGCAGTCTGATTCTCCTCAACTTTCCCAAGCCTCTTCTTAATGTCATCAGAATCCTTGGCTTGCTGCTTGAACATAGCAGAATAATAAGACCTATCAGTCTTTAAGGTAAGATCCCTTATACCAACTTCATTCCTAAGATTGGTAACCGCTGTTTGTGTGTCATCAAACCTATTGTGTAAGGATTTGACTTGAACCACAGTGGCTTTTAAACTTGTAAGAACATCAGAGTTTGAAATCTGCTTCACAGAATCATTAAGAAAATCAGCAGCCCTCTGTGCAGAAAAGATACAATCTGCAGCTGCCCATCTTTTGTAGTACATATCCTGAAAATGCTCAGCAGTAGCTCGATTGACCTCTCTTTCCTCATCAGAGTTTACTCGAATATCAGATAACTCCTCTTGTGAATGGCCAGAACTATCTTCAACATTGGCATCCTCTGCTGTATTATCTGCAGGAACATTCTCAGCAGTAGTTTCAAAATTTCTCTGTGCAGCTTCATCAATAACTTTCTCTGCAACAGTTTCTGGAATCTCAGAGTTTGCAGTTTGCATTAACTCTGTTTCTTTTGTTACAACCTCAACAACAGATTGTTGTAGAGCTTCAAGCAAATTTGCATCTTTTCCTGTAATTGCATCAATTTGTTCTTCAGCAGCGTCAACAACTTGATCAACCTCCTCACCTTTGTCAGAATTTAGATTGTTAACAGAAAGAATCTCTGTGCGAGTACCAACAGAGTCTTCTATCATCAAGGTGGCTTGATCAGCTGCCACATCCTCAGTATCACAAACACTGATACTAGGATGTGCTTCAATATCAAAATCCAATGCAGAATCTTCAAAGAAATTTTCCTTAACAGGCATAACATCCTCTGCATCAGCATTTGCTATGTCCTCAGTAGGCACAGTAGCTTTATTCATAATCTCCTGATTAGCAGTATCAGGAGCTGCAACGTCCATAGACACTCTGTCCACATTGACAGCTTCATCCTTCTGAGACTCAACTTCAGGAGCTGCAACAACTTGTGAAGAAACATTCTCAGCACCAAATAATTGTGCTGCTACCAATCTTCTTTTCCTCTGATGAAGAGTTTCAACATCAGTTTCACTCTCCTCATCAGCATCATCAGACTTTGCCCTATTGGCTCTTCTTTTCTTTAACCTTTTCTCCTGAGGCATATCATCAGTGTTTGATACCCCAGCTTCAGTATTTGATGGCTTCACTCTAGCAGACTTAACAGCCCTCAATTTAGATTTCTTTGACCTTTGTGATTGAGACACAGAAGGTCCAGCTTCAGCATTGGCAAGTAGTTGTTGTTGTTGTGAATTGACCAGAAATTGTTGCACAGACTCAGGTAACATTAAAACACCAACATCTCCTTTCTTGTTATCTTTATTAGTGAGATCAGAGAATATGCGTTTATGCAATTTAAACGAGAGAATGACATCATCCTCTAAGATCTCAACATCAGGACAGCAAAAGTTGAATAACAATTGACAAAATCTAGAGAAATAAACAACATTCCTATTCTCTAGCATTTTCTCACCAATATTAGTTAAAACTAGCCTAGCAACATCAAAATTACTTCCATAAAGAAGAGAATACCCGATTTGCAGACTATCAGTGGGAATTGCATCCCAATTCGTGCACTTCTTTCCAAAAGCCCTGGTGATGCAGTCGAAAAAGAAACTCCATTCCTTGCGCAAAAACGGCCTCTTCAGCTGACCAATCTTTGTCAATGGTCCAGAGTAGCCTATTTCTCTCATCATTCTAACCAACTCAGAATCGCCAACAAAGATTGTGAAAGCATTGAAATCTTCAAGACCCAAAGCATCACGGACAGTAGTTGGAGTAACTATAAACTCTTCTCCTTGAAATTCAAAGATTATGGATGGAGACCCAGACTCTCCTCCATTATCATAAGTTCCTGTCTGCCAAAAGGTTCTGATTTGAGAGGCAGGCAGCTTCAACGGTGCGGTGAGAGCAGTGCCAATATCAGAGTTTGACAAGAAATCCTGAATCAAATGAAACGCCTCCGGTGCGTTCTCATTTGCCAATGGAGCTGAATAGTTATTAGGAACAAATTCTAACCCAGAAGCAGTAAACATTGTTGTAGCCATTGGAAAAGTTTAGAAGTAAGCAAGAAATAAGAATGTATGCAGTTAAAGTGTTTGAGACAGTGTTTGTGAGTAAAAACTTATGAAATGATGAAGTGTATAAAAGAATGAACCGTTTATGTGTAGTAAGTTTAAATAATAACTGTGAAAATTAAAACTCAATCATTTTAATCATTACTGCACACAGCAGGCATCTTTGAAAAATGTGTGAGTGGGACAGATGTGAAACAGGCATACGCTGACATTTGTATGTAACAACTTCCAATACATACGCGCAGTAAAAATAGCCATAATTACCGCGTTTCACAATGTTCAAAACACTCAACCTCTCTCTCCTCTGTTTAATACAAATATGAACCATTTGTAATCATACTCTTTCGAATTTCTAAACAAATGTCTAATCTCAAAATTATAAAATGTCTGAAACAAAGAAATCATTTTAACCATCAGAGATTAAAACAAAGTTACCTCGGCGTATTTCACACAATACATCAGTGTTTACCATTTGTCCTTCTTTGTCAATAAACTCTTTGCTCAAACTGTACAGGTGTGAATAATTGTGTGTGCAATAGCAGAGTTTACCGAAATCAATATTTAGATCATCTCAAAGTGCATAAAATCCACAAAATAAATCAGTAAAGGCTGGTTGCTCAAACTCTCATATAACATAAAATCTGATTTTTATATCTAAACTCTGTATTCTGATATCCTTTCATTTGGATATATCTTTTATTTTTCACCCCCTTTATATATATATATATATATATATATATATTATTTTTTTTTAATTTTTTTTTATTTTTCCAGTAATCAGTGGTTGGCACTAGTCACCAAAAATCAAAGATTTTAGCCCTTATTTCATACAATAAGTTCTTGGATCTTCCTAGGCACAACATGATCTCAAAGGAATTTGTGCTCTTTTTGGCATCTTTTGATTTGAGGGTGAAATATTTGCACTTAATAATCAGAGTTTAGACTTTTCATCAGTTAATATAATTAATTTATGAGAGAAAGTGCAAACAGCTAATACAGACTCAGTGTATAGGATTAATAAACTAAGAGATGCTAGAAATATAGAGACAGTATCATGCTGTGTTAACTTACTGCACATATTTGAGATCAGAATCTATACAACTCTTAAGGATTCATAATTACTTACTGAGAATTATGCTTCATACAAATTTCTTCATTGGTCCATATGTTTCAGACAAAATTACAATCAGAGTATAGCATTAGACTGTAACTATCAGAGTATGATCAACACTTTATGACTAACAGAGTTTAGCATCAGAGTTTACTTTCAGAGTTTATGGCACTGGTACTCATAACAGTTAATACATGCAAGGAATCATGAGCATAAAAATCAAACATGTATAGTTTTTGAGTCTAACCCGTATCTCTAGTCAAAACCAGAGATCATTCCAAGTTCATTTACCAATCTTGTAAAGGTAGCTTCACTCAAAGGTTTGGTGAAGATATCTGCAAGTTGTTGGTCTGTAGACACAAAATGAAGCTCAATGTTCCCTTCTTCCACATGTTCCCTGATAAAATGATACCTTATGCTGATGTGCTTGGTCATGGAGTGCTATACTGGATTACCTGTCATAGCAATAGCACTTTGGTTATCACAGAAAATAGGTATTTTAGAGTACCTCAAACCATAATCCAGCAACTGATTCTTCATCCACAGAATCTGTGCACAACAGCTACCAGCAGCTATATACTCTGCTTCTGCAGTGGATGTGGAAATTGACTTATGTTTCTTGCTATACCAAGAAACCTGAAAGGCATATGTTTAGGCCTATTAATATTCCGAGGAAACAACTTAATTTAAACAAGTATGTAATAAGTAAATAATAAGTTTATATGTCACAGAAATCTCAGATAGTTTTATCTGTCAAGAGAATGGAGAATTAAAAGTCATCTACAGACTTGAAGTTATTCTACATTGAAAGAAGTTCAATTTATTGATCAAGCCTCAGTGAAGTATTCAAGTTAGTGGATTTACTACAGTGACAGAGATTTCCAGTGGTGACGGAAGAAGTACAGGATACAGAATTTTGTCAAGCTAAAGAAAGAAAGCCACAGCTTTAAATGTTTTAAACATGAGGAATTATCATTGAAGTCAGTTATTCATGAAACCAGACAGTGCATCGAATGACGACATCATCAGTGGAATTAAATCATATCTATTCAGTGGTTTTCAGAAGAGAGAGAGATGCAAGGCTTTAAAGATATCTTATTTTAATTTACTAAGTTAATTTAATTAATAAATTAATTCTATCAGAATTAATTTATTTATTAAATTAATTAGGTTAGTAGTTTAAATTATTTATTAACTTAATTCTATTTAAGAAGAATTAATTTAATCTATAATTTAATCTATCTAATTAAATTAAAAGGATTTTCTAAAATAAAACAGTATGACCTGTTTTATTAGATTTAAAGAACTCGGTATGACCTATTACTTTGTATGACCTTGTATTATTATTGGCAGGTCATACCGAATTATAATAAGGTCATACTAAGTACTTTTCAGGTCATACAGTTTCCTTTTACAGGTTCTACCGAGTATTGGTGAGTGTGTCTCAGGTCATACAAGTCTTCTATGCAGGTTCTATTTGGTTTGCAAGGTCATACCGAATTCATTCCTGAGGTCATACAAGGCAATTCAAAAGTATATTACCCGAGGCATTTTTATTAGAGAAGCAGCAGACAGAATAGACATCAAGAACAAAAGAAGCATTTACTCAAGAACTACCAAAGCTTTAAATCTCATTTCTTCTCAAGCAATTAATTCTAGTTTGTATTGTTAAATCCAAACCACTAGAATTTGATTACTTGTATTGCTTTGACTATCTAGCGGATTTTTATCCCTAGAACGAATCTTAAATTATCAAATATTGTTAAATCATTTTATTACAAATATAGATAAATTCATGTCGAATTTATTCTAGATTTGTTTTAATTTATTTAAGATTCAATCTTGTACTAAGTATCATTTGTAACACCCTTCAAGTTTAATATAAGTTATATTTAACTTGAATCTTGTTTCATTTTTTATTCCGCATCAATTTGTTCCTAAACAGTTAAATCATTTAAAGAACAAATTCGAGAAAACGGTATAGTTTGTATTCAACCCCCCTTCTACAAACTTATCAGGACCTAACAATTGGTATCAGAGCCTTTTGATTGATATACAAATCAAAGATCCAATTGTTTTGAGATTTTTCTTTTAAACTCTGATTTTTTTATCTTATTCCTAAAAATCTCAAAAGATGTCTACTACACAGAAAGTGGGGACAGTTAAAATCCCAATATTCAGCAAGGAGCATTATCCAATGTGGAAGAAGAAAATGCTCCTATTTCTTAAGGTTGCAAATCCTAAATACTTGGATGTGCTGAAGAGTGGTCCCAAACTCCCTATGATTATTGATCCTGAAGTTGTTGAGGATAATGTTGTGACTAGGGCTGCTAGGATGTACCCTAAAGATCCCAAGGAATACACTCCTGATGAGAAAGAGGATGTTACCTTGGATTCCTGTCTTCAGTTGATCCTTATTGAGAGTCTTGATCCTATCATGCATAATCATGTCCTAAATTGTGAAACTGCCAAACATATTTGGGGAACCATAGAGATAATCAATGAGGGGACTGAAGAGGTTAGGGAGAATATGCTGGAAATTCTCACTTCACAATATGAGCATTTCAGATCAAACCCTGGTGAAGGTATCTCTCAGGTTTTTGAGAGATACAACAAATTAATCAATGATCTGAATCTCAATGGGAAGCACTACACCAACAAGGAGATTAACAAGAAGTTCCTTCTTACACTTCCACCTCATTTGGAGCACAAGATATCTGCTATTAGAGAAGCAAGAGACATGAATGAGCTTGCTTTGGAAAGATTGTATGGTGTCTTGAAGACCTATGAGCTGGAGCAGATTCAACAGAAGGAGCTGTATGGAACTGGAAGGATTGTTGGTACCTCCACTGCATTGGCTGCTGAAGTCCCACAGAAACTGGAAGTGAAGGCTGTTCAACCTTCCAGTTCTCACATGAATGTTATTGATGCTGAATATGGATTAACATCCATTGATCAATCTGGTGGTGACTTCTATTCTTTGGAAGAACTTGATCAGCTGGAGGATGGTGATTTGGCTTTGATAGTCAGAAAGTTTGGGAAGTTTAGATTCAAGAGGAATCCCAATCTTAAGTTCAGACCCAGATTTCAGAGAGGTGGATCTTCATCTTCAAGTGGCACAAGGGGTGGCTACAAAACTGGAACTGTGGAAAGGAGTATAATCAGATGCTACAATTGCAATGAGTTGGGTCACTTTGCTACTGAGTGCAGAAAGCCAAAGCAAGTGACTAGAAACACATTTGATTCTAGCAAGAAGAACAAGATTGGGAAGGCCTATGTTGCTGAGGGAAAGAGTTGGGATGACACTGACAGTGATGAAGAAGCAGGTGAGATTGGGAACCTTGCTTTAATGGCTAAAGAGGAAAGCACTTCATCCAGATACATGTCAGAGGTAACCTTTACTGATGCTGAAATGATTTATCATCTTGGTGGCACCATAAGTTGTGCACGCACTGAAAATGATAGAATAAATCTTTTAAACACAAATCTTGAAAAGGAATTAAAAGATTTGAAACTTGTGCATGTTAATCAGGATGAACTTAATGAGAAAATTGCTTTTCTGGAGAATAGGGTTAAATGTTATATTCAACTGGAAACCATTCTCAAAGAGCAGATTAGTGAGCTCAAAACCAAAGCTAATGCCTATTACAACTCTTGTAAAACGGCTAAAGAAATTTTCAATAAACAAGCTATTGGTAATCATGTCAGTATAGGTTATGATTATAATGAGGCTATAGGATTGCTTGGTATTAATACACCTTGTAGAGTCAGAGAAGAAGGAAAGGCTGTTCCTTATATTCTTAAGGGTATTAAAACACCCTTCTGTAAGGAGTCTGAGGCAGAGCCTCTGAATGAATCTTCTATCATTATTGCTGAGGAGATTCATGAAGAAGATGTTGCCTTAGAAGCTGAGAAATCCAAAAAGTGTGTATCTGATATTCCAGTCAAAGTTGCTACAACTGTAAAGACTAAATCAGATATCCATAAGTTGGATCAAAACAACTGTAGAACTAACATGCCTGTTATTAATTCTTCTCATAAAGCATGTGGTGTGAGTAATTGCATGTCTTGTGCTTTTAATGTTATGTATGCTTTCTTTAATAAAAAGCATGTATCTAGTGATAAGACTGCTCCACGTCAACATGTTAATAATAAGAAGCATGTTAAAGCTAAGACTGCTAATCCTCCTAATATTAAAGTGGATTCATTTATCCCTAAGCCTACTCAGAAATGTGTTAAGGCTGGCTATAAATGGAAACGCTCTTATGTGAAAAAGGTTGAAGTAGTTTTAGTTAGAAATGTTGTTTTGCCTGACAAAGGCCAGTTCTTTAAGTATGCCGGACCCAATCAATTTTGGGCTCCGAAGAAGGACTAATCTATCTGATATTGCAGGGAGTTAAACAGGTAAACCGAGTTATGTGGATTCTGGACAGTGGTTGTTCAAGGCATATGACCGGAGATAGAGCCCTGCTATCAGATGTGATTGTGAAAGCTGGCCCAGTAGTTACCTTTGGAGATAACAGCAAGGGTATTACGAAAGGATATGGCTGTTTGAAGTACGGAAATGTTATCATTGAAGATGTTTCATTTGTGGAAGGTCTGACGTTCAATCTTCTCAGCATCAGTCAGTTCTGTGACAGAGGATATGCTGTTTCCTTTGAAAGAGAGAAGTGTCAGATCACTCACAAGAAGAATGGAAAGCCTGCTCTTCAAGGAGTAAGGAAAGGTGACTTGTTCATAGCTGATCTGAACTCGGGATTCAAAGATGAAGTGAATTGTTTTTATGCTAAAGCTTCATCAGATGATAGTTGGCTATGGCACAAGAAGATGTCTCACCTTAACTTCAAAACTATGAACTCTTTAGTCAAGAGGGAATTAGTTAGAGGTTTGCCTCAGATGGAATTTACACAGGAAGGACTGTGTGAGGCATGTGAGAAGGGAAAGTCAAAGAAAGCTTCTCACAAGGGCACTGACACATCATCAATAACTGAACCTCTTCAGCTACTGCACATGGATTTGTTTGGTCCAGTTAATGTGATGTCCATGTCAAAGAAACAATATGCACTTGTGATTGTTGATGACTATTCAAAATATACATGGGTTTTATTCCTACATTCCAAGGATGAGACCCCATTCCTGGTGATTGGCCATGTAAAGTTGATTGAGCTGGATTCTAGATTCCCTGTTAGAGCCATAAGGTCAGATAATGGTACGGAATTCAAGAATGCCATTCTGAATGACTTTTGTGCTGATAAAGGAATAACAAGACAGTATTCTGCCCCTAGAACTCCTCAACAAAATGGAGTAGTGGAAAGAAAGAATCGTACATTGATTGAAGCTGCTAGGACTATGTTAAGTGAGTCTAAACTTCCAATGTACTTTTGGGCTGAAGCAGCGAATACAGCTTGTTATACTCAGAATCGAACTTTAATCAACAAAGACCTAATGAAGACTCCGTATGAGATCATGAACAACAAGAAACCAACTGTCAAGTACTTTCATGTATTTGGAGCAAAATGCTTTATGCTTTTAGATGAAAATGTTAAACGTGGCAAGTTTGAGGCAAAGGCACAAGAAGCTATTTTTGTTGGTTATTCCAGAAGATCTTACAGGGTTTATGTGGTTGGCAGTCACACAGTAAAGGAAAGTGTCAATGTTACTTTTGATGACACTAAGTTCCCCAATATCCAAAAAGAAGATTCATCTGAAGAGCTGAAGTTTGATAACTTGCCAGACTCAGAATCAGATGATGAAGCCCCACCTGAAGTTATTGCTGGTGATGATAATAACAATGATGATAATGATCATGGTGATGGTGGTGGAAACACTGGTAACAATGGAGATACCACCAACACTGGAGAAGAATCATCAAGGCAAACAAGCAACAACTCAGGGGGAGCAAATGAAGGATCAGCTAGTCACTCACAACATCAAAGTGAATTTCAAGGCGAATCATCAAGATCAAATCTTCCAAGACAGACTGTTTGGAATAGGGCTCATCCTTTTGAGCTGATCATTGGTGATCCAGATGTTGGAGTTAAAACTAGAAGTGCTTCTCAGAATGAATGTCTCTTCTCAGCATTTCTATCTAAAATGGAGCCAAAGAAAACTGAGGAAGCACTGACTGATCCAGATTGGGTGATTGCTATGCAAGAGGAACTCAATCAGTTTGAACAACAGCAAGTCTGGAAGCTGGTACCCAGGCCAAAGAACAAGAAAGTTGTTGGTACAAGATGGGTATACAGGAACAAGCTAGATGAGGATGGCATTGTCACAAGAAACAAGGCAAGACTGGTTGCACAAGGGTATTCACAAGCTGAAGGCATTGATTATGATGAAACCTATGCACCAGTGGCTAGACTTGAGGCCATCAGGATGTTCTTAGCATTTGCTGCTTATTCCAATTTTAAAGTCTATCAAATGGATGTTAAGAGTGCATTCCTGAATGGTGAACTTGATGAAGAAGTGTATGTGGAACAGCCCCCTGGCTTTGAAAATCAGGAGCTGCTGGACTTTGTGTACGTTCTCTTCAAGGCTATCTATGGTCTCAAGCAAGCCCCAAGAAAATGGTATGACACTCTCTCTGGTTTTCTTTTAGAAAATGGTTTTGTTAGAGGTATCATAGACAAAACTCTTTTTTCAAAGAAACACAAAAGTGATATGATATTAGTCCAAGTCTATGTGGATGACATCATATTTGGGTCTACTAATGATAATCTCTGTAAGAGATTTGCTGAGCTAATGCAGAGTAAGTTTGAAATGAGTATGATGGGTGAGCTGAAGTTCTTTCTTGGATTGCAAGTAAGTCAAAGGTCAAATGGTATATTTATTTGTCAATCCAAGTATCTCAAAGAACTCCTCAAGAAGTATCACATGGAGGACTCAGCATCAGCAAGGACTCCATCTGCAACAGCCGTCAAACTTGGAGCTTCTGACAAATCTATCAAGGTAGATGTTACAAGCTACAGAGGTATGATTGGCTCCTTACTCTATCTTACTGCTAGTAGACCAGATATTATGTATGCTACATGCTTGTGTGCAAGGTTCCAAGCGGAACCTAGAGATGTACATCTCATTGCTGTGAAAAGAATCTTCAGATATCTTAAGGGTACACCTAATCTAGGTATCTGGTACCCTAAAGATTCTGGTTTTAATCTTGTTGGATATACAGATTCTGATTATGCAGGTAGTGTTGTGGATAGAAAGAGTACCTCTGGGAGTTGTCAATTCCTTGGAGGTAGGTTGATTTCCTGGTATAGCAAGAAACAGCAAACAGTTTCCAATTCAACAGCAGAAGCTGAATATATTGCTGCTGGAAGCTGTTGTGCTCAGATCTTATGGATAAGGAATCAATTAAAGGACTACGGCTTTGCATTAGACAAAATTCCCATATTTTGTGATAATACAAGTGCCATAGCAATCTCCAACAACCCTGTGCAGCACTCGAGAACAAAGCACATTGATATCAGGTATCATTTTATCAGAGAGCATGTTATGAATGGAACAGTGGAGTTGCACTTTGTACCCACTGAAGAACAGACTGCAGATATTTTCACTAAATCTGTTGACGAATCCACATTTATCAAGTTAGTTGGTAAATTGGGTATGTTGAACAGTCTTAGTGATTGATAATATCTCCAGGTTTGTTCTTAACTAAATCATTTTCTCTTGTTGATTTTGAGATGTTAAATATTGCCAATCCATGTTTATTGTATAAAGCTTGTTAATTTAAATGTTCTGAATAATTTAATTTCTTTAAAAATATTTTTCTCATTTTCCATGGAGAAATGTATTTTTATTGAAAGTTTACTTATTTAGACTCATTTAAGTTATTTTCAGATTATAAAATTTTTTGTTCAGATTTTTATGCAGGTTTAGTGTAATTTTGTGTTTTTGTTAATTTTTATGCAGAAGGTTTTAATACTGTTAGCATTTTTTTTGAAATTTCTGATGTTTTGCTGCTATTTGTGTACATTTCTCACTCGGTATGACCCTCCTCAGGTCATATTGGGTTATTTTCTCTAATATTATTAGTTTTATAAATAATAAAACTCGGTATGACCCTTGAAACAGGTCATATTGGTTTTATTTTTGTTTTAATATTTTCAAAAACTCGGTATGACCCTTGAAACAGGTCATATTGGTTTTATTTTTGTTTTAATATTTTCAAAAACTCGGTATGACCCTCTGTTGTGGTCATACTGGTTTTATTTTTTTGTTTAAATAATCTCAAAAACTCGGTATGACCCTCTGTTTTGGTCATACTGATTTTTATTCTTGTTTAATTATTCTCAAAACTCGGTATGACCTCCCTTTTAGGTCATACCGAGCTCAGCAGAACCTGTGCCTATAAATACTCTTATTTTGCAGGTTCTTTTGCTTCTCATCCCTCTCTAACTCAAGTTTTTACTTAGTTAACTTTGCTCTGGTTTGTGTTTTATTCTTAGAACAACGAACTATTGCAAATTTTTCTTGTGAATTTCTTGGGATTTTATTTCTTTTCTGATAATTATTATTATTAATTGCTGTGTTATTCTAATAATATTTTTAATTTTATTATTTATTTTCAAATGGCTGTGGAGTTTGTTGTTGAACGTTTTAATAATTACGTTGGCTATTTTGATCCCCTTAAGTGTTCTGTTGAACGTTTTAGGCCGTGGATTCGTTTTTTAAATGAACAATCAATTGCTAGCTATGCTATCACTGCTTCTGTTGATTTAAAGATTGAACCCCTTCGTCTATTATGCTTAACTGCTGTTGTTGCTGAAGATATGCGATCTTTCACATTCACTATTTCTGATCGTCAGTACACAGTAACTAAGGAGATCTTTTGTCAAGTGCTTCATTTTCCACTTGATAACTTTGTTAGATTCCCTACTGATCCTGAGTTAGTTCAATTTTTCTCTAGTATTGATTATCAAGGGAATATTGTTCTTCCTCGGTTGAATAAAGGTAATTTAGCATGTGAGTGGGATTTGTTCTTTGACTGTCTAGCTAAAGTGTTTAGTAATTCTACCAAAAACAACTTTACAGTCATCACTTCTGTACTACAAAACATTGCCTATGCTGCTGTTTATAACCTGAGGTTGGACATAGGAACTCTTGTGTGGGATCTCTTGATAAGGAGGATTTTCAATTACACTAGAGATATTGAAACTGGAAGGAAAGTTAAATGCTTTTATTCTCGTTTCCTTTCTCTGGTGTTGGACCATGTTCTTTCTGATGAACATAAAACACTGTTTTTAAACACTCCTTCTCAAGTTCCCGCACACACTAATCCTCTCATTTACTCAACCTTGTCCACAAGCTCAAAGTCTGGAAGGAGACCTCTAGTTCCACAATCTTATCTACGAGAGATTTTGCAACCACAGTTACCTTTACTCTTTATTGAACATCCAGTGGTTGCATCCTCGTCAGCAGGAACTTCAGTGGCACCTCCTAACACTATGGCACTTCAGGTAATATATCCTCTCTCAACTGCTCCACTAACCCAAGAGGTTCTTAGGATTGACCAAGGGATTGTAGAACCACAATCTCTGTCCACGGTCATAGAGCCACACACAGAGTCAACTCCATTGACCGCTCCCCTAGAACAATCAGCTACAACAAGAGCAAGTGAGCAACTTGAAGTAGAGTTTAATATGAGTGATCCCACAGCTCTGCCTCCACCACTAAAGAAGAGAAGAACACTACTCGAGGCATCTGTTAGCCAGTCTGTATCCTCCCAAAAGGATATAGATTCTCAAAAGGCCAATGAACAGTTACTAGAGACATCCTCTCTACAGGATGAATCTATTGAAATTCGCCATCAGGCCATGGCATTCTGTACAGAGTCAAGCACACTCCCATTACTCACAATGGGAGAAAACATTTCTGAAACATTAATAGAGACTCTTGCACAGGACACTCTGAGAGGAGAGCACATAGGAATGATTGATGAAACAGTGCCTACCATTGTCACGGTAGAAGGGCCTTCACAGGCTTCAGAGGGAAAATCTGATTCTTTGCCCACAATAATAGAATCATTTTCTCCCCTCCCAGAGGGAACATCTCTGGCTCCCCTAAGGGATTCTTCACTCGCAGTTTTAACTGGAGAAAGTGAAGGGCAACATGGTAAGTCTATATCTGAAGCAATTCAGTTTTCAATTTCTGATGAATTTTTGGACCTTACCATGGATTGGGATTCGCGAACTCCCATTGCACCACCAGTGACCTCTCAAGAAGGGGCTATGGTGATTTTTTCTGCAGGTACTTCAACTCCAACAATGGATAAACAGCTAGTGGTTAGTTCTGAGAGACAAACACAGAGCGATACACAAGCACGTGAGGTGAGTGAAACACCATCGAGAGAAATTGAGATGAGTGCACACAATGACACATACACTGCTTCATTATTGGCTCAAATAGCTGGTTTACAGAAACAACTTCAAGAGACCCAGGCTGAAAAGGAAATTCTCAAAGCACAAGTGGTTGAACGATCTACTTCTTCCACCTCTGTAACTAATCAGCTGGGTTCAATTAGAGATGAATTGGAAGGAGTGAAGGTCACATTGGTCCCAAAGATGAATGCTATTCAAGAATCACAAGTGCTAATGGCCTCGGATATGTCAGAGCTTTTGGTTTCTAATGCTGAGATCAGGGAGGCTATCAAACAGATTCCTATTATTTCAACCAAAATAGACGCCTGTCAAGATACTATTGATGAAAATCAGTACTTCAATGATGAGAGGTTTACCAAGATTGAAGGAGGGATGCATCATCTGAACGAGGGCATGAAACATCTATATGCTATGATCAAGGTCTCACATCAACCCAATACTGAACAGAAGAAATTCTTTGAGGGTGATGATGATGAAGGGGGCGATGGAGACAGGGATGGTGAAGGAGAAAGAGAAGGTAAAAAGGAGGATCCTAAGGCTGATAAAGTCAAATCTGTAGAGGATGCCTCAACTAAGGGGGAGAATAAGGAGAAGGAGATACAAGGAGGAGAAGAAGTGAGAGATCAAGGAAGAGAAACTGAAGGTTCTGGTTCTGGAAAGGACAAAGGGAAGCAGAAGTTAACCTTTTCTGATGCTGACTACTATCAAGGTGAACAGGGAGATTTTGATGATATTGAATCTGGAGAAACCCCTGAAGATATCTTTGGTGAAGTGGAGGTTGAAGGAGAGGCTGATTTTGCTGACTGGGAAGATGAACCTGAAGTGGATCCTGCCTTTGAAGCTGAGCTGTTAAGACAGAAAGCTGATCTAAAGAGAAGAGAAAATGAGAATGCTAAGGTGTCTGACATAATCACAAAGCATCTAGTTATCCAAAAAGCTGAACATCAAGAAAAGCAAAGGCTTCATGATTTAAAAGTCAAAGACAGAAAGTTATATGTGAGGCTGAAGCTTGGAGAAGAATGGGATAAAGCTAGAGAAATGTTCTCACATCCAACAGGGTCAGACAATGATGGAAGGTTCTTTAGCATGTTGGAAAGGTACAGACAGGTCAATCCAGACAACACAATATATATGAAAGCTCTTCATGCGGAGATTTCAAGAATTTCTACTGGATTTGACAGAGTCAGAGAGGAGTTGAAGATCTACATCTACACTCATAATGAGGGAACTTTCATAGTTTCTCTTAATCTTCTGGAAGGTAGAACTCTCTCTGAGCTTTGGGTATTCATGTGCAAAGTAAAAAGAACTTCTCCATTAGCTGAGCTGCTGCATGATCAGCTAAGAGACTTTGCAATGAAAGCTAGCCCTCAAGTTGTGGATGTGCCATATGAAGTTAAATTTTATAAAGGAAGGGCACTTCAAACTTGTGGTGTGGATCCAATATCTCTGAAAGATTATCCTGCCAAGCATCTTGTCTATATGGAGAACATGTTGAGGACAACAGGGTTTGCTACACAGGAAAAGACAGAAGTTGCTGATTTGATTCAAGACTATTGCATTGCCAATATCAAGAGATATCATCAAATGAAGAATAGGCTGAAGAAAGTCACAGCTCAACCTGTCAGACCTAGTGGCATTACTTCTGAATCTGATCGTATTTTGGACAAGGATTTGCTTGAGGCACTTGAAGAAGGAGAGATGATGGAATCTGAAATTTGAAGAAGCTCTAGTCTGTAAATGTTATATGTATAGAGCTTAGGTATTTCAAGATAGGATCAATGTAAACACATGTTCAGTCTAGAGGAACATCTATCTTGTATTTATCTTTAATGTTTGAATCTGGAAATGTTATATATAAACCAGAACTTTTCTTGTTATTTACTTGGCTCTTAAAAGTCATTTCTATTTCTTGTTTAAGTTAGTTGAGTTATCCTCTAGGTATTTGATTGTTATTCTCTAACAAACAAATAGGGGGAGATTGAAAGGCATATGTTTAGGCCTATTAATATTCCGAGGAAACAACTTAATTTAAACAAGTATGTAATAAGTAAATAATAAGTTTATATGTCACAGAAATCTCAGATAGTTTTATCTGTCAAGAGAATGGAGAATTAAAAGTCATCTACAGACTTGAAGTTATTCTACATTGAAAGAAGTTCAATTTATTGATCAAGCCTCAGTGAAGTATTCAAGTTAGTGGATTTACTACAGTGACAGAGATTTCCAGTGGTGACGGAAGAAGTACAGGATACAGAATTTTGTCAAGCTAAAGAAAGAAAGCCACAGCTTTAAATGTTTTAAACATGAGGAATTATCATTGAAGTCAGTTATTCATGAAACCAGACAGTGCATCGAATGACGACATCATCAGTGGAATTAAATCATATCTATTCAGTGGTTTTCAGAAGAGAGAGAGATGCAAGGCTTTAAAGATATCTTATTTTAATTTACTAAGTTAATTTAATTAATAAATTAATTCTATCAGAATTAATTTATTTATTAAATTAATTAGGTTAGTAGTTTAAATTATTTATTAACTTAATTCTATTTAAGAAGAATTAATTTAATCTATAATTTAATCTATCTAATTAAATTAAAAGGATTTTCTAAAATAAAACAGTATGACCTGTTTTATTAGATTTAAAGAACTCGGTATGACCTATTACTTTGTATGACCTTGTATTATTATTGGCAGGTCATACCGAATTATAATAAGGTCATACTAAGTACTTTTCAGGTCATACAGTTTCCTTTTACAGGTTCTACCGAGTATTGGTGAGTGTGTCTCAGGTCATACAAGTCTTCTATGCAGGTTCTATTTGGTTTGCAAGGTCATACCGAATTCATTCCTGAGGTCATACAAGGCAATTCAAAAGTATATTACCCGAGGCATTTTTATTAGAGAAGCAGCAGACAGAATAGACATCAAGAACAAAAGAAGCATTTACTCAAGAACTACCAAAGCTTTAAATCTCATTTCTTCTCAAGCAATTAATTCTAGTTTGTATTGTTAAATCCAAACCACTAGAATTTGATTACTTGTATTGCTTTGACTATCTAGCGGATTTTTATCCCTAGAACGAATCTTAAATTATCAAATATTGTTAAATCATTTTATTACAAATATAGATAAATTCATGTCGAATTTATTCTAGATTTGTTTTAATTTATTTAAGATTCAATCTTGTACTAAGTATCATTTGTAACACCCTTCAAGTTTAATATAAGTTATATTTAACTTGAATCTTGTTTCATTTTTTATTCCGCATCAATTTGTTCCTAAACAGTTAAATCATTTAAAGAACAAATTCGAGAAAACGGTATAGTTTGTATTCAACCCCCCTTCTACAAACTTATCAGGACCTAACAAAACCAATCTGTCACCTAAGAATTGACAGCTTCCACTTGTACTTTTTCTGTCTATCTTACAGCCTGCAAAATCTGCATCAGAGTAACCAATTAGCTTAAACTCTGATTCTCTAGGATACCACAAACCCAAGGTTATGGTTCCTTTGAGATATTTGAAAATCCTTTTTACAGCTGTTAGATGAGGCTCTCTGGGATCTGCTTGAAATCTTGCACAAAGACATGTGGCATACATGATATCAGGTCTACTTGCTGTGAGATACAGAAGAGACCCTATCATGCCTCTATAGGTTGTCATATCCACTGTAGCACCTGTGTCTTTGTCTAGCTTTGTTGCAGTAGCCATGGGAGTTGGAGCAGATGAACTATCAAGCATACCAAATTTCTTTAGAAGATTTCTGGTATACTTTTCTTGATTGATAAAAATCCCATCATCTGTTTGCTTGACCTGTAAGCCTAGAAAATAACTAAGCTCTCCCATCATGCTCATTTGGTACATGGACTGCATAAGCTTTGCAAACTTCTTACAAAGTTTGTCATTAGTAGATCCAAAAATAATATCATCTACATAAATTTGAACTAAAAGCAAATCATCACCAGAATTGAAATAAAACAAGGTTTTATCAATTGTACCTCTTGTGAACCCACTTTCTAAAAGAAATTGAGCAAGAGTTTCATACCATGCTCTTGGTGCTTGCTTTAGTCCATATAATGCCTTGTCAAGCCTGTAGACATAATCTGGATGCTTGGGATCTACAAATCCTGGTGGTTGTTCAACAAACACTTCTTCTTCAAGCTTCCCATTGAGAAAAGCACTTTTCACATCCATCTGAAAGACTTTAAACTTCTTGTGTGCAGCATAGGCCAGAAAAATTCTTATGGCCTCCAATCTTGCAACTGGAGCAAAGGTTTCATCATAGTCAATTCCTTCCTGTTGTGAATAACCTTTTGCCACAAGTCTAGCCTTGTTTCTTGTAATCACACCTTCACTATCAGTCTTGTTTCTGAAAATCCACTTTGTACCTACAATTGATCTATTCTTTGGTCTAGGTACAAGTGTCCAGACTTCATTTCTTTCAAATTCATTTAACTCTTCTTGCATTGCTGTTATCCAGTTAGCATCTTGAAGAGCTTCTTCCACTTTCTTTGGTTCTATTTGAGACAAGAAAGCATGATACAGACACTCATTATTTGTTGCACTTCTAGTTCTCACACTAGCATCAGGATCTCCAATTATAAGATCAGGTGTATGTGCCTGTGTCCACTTTCTTGCTGTTGGTAAGTGGTTTCTTGCATCATTATTGGATCCTCCCCCTTGATCCATGCTCTCATGATTCATATGTTGACTTTCTACAGCATCTGAGGCTCCCCCTGAATTTGATGGCTCAGAGTTTGAACTGTCAGAGTTTGAATCAGTTTCCTCAACTGACTCACTTGCAGTGTCTTGTTGAGCTTCTTCACGCTCCCCCTCAACTGGTTCTCTATTTTGTTCAATTTGAGAATTTCCAGTTTCTCCAGTATTTACCAGTAGAGGTTCAGAGTATGCTTCGTCAGAGTTTATCAGAACCGCTTCATCAGAGTTTGTCGGTACTGCTTCATCAGAGTTTACATCATCAGAAAATAAACCTTCATTTTCAAAGCGCAGTTGATCATATTCATCTAAGTCATCAAGTCCAGTTATTTTCTTGTCATCAAATGACACATGTATAGACTCCATGATCACTTTAGTTCTCAGATTGTAGACTCTGAATGCTTTTGTTGACAATGGATAGCCAACAAAGATTCCTTCATCAGCTTTTAACTCGAACTTGGTCAATTGTTCAGGATGAGTCTTCAACACAAAGCATTTGCATCCAAATATATGAAAATATTTCAAATTTGGCTTCTTGTTCTTCACCATCTCATATGGTGTCTTTCCATGCTTGTTGATCAATGTTGCATTCTGATTAAAACAAGCAGTTTGAACAGCTTCTGCCCAGAAATAGGTTGGTAACTTTGCTTCATCAAGCATTGTTCTGGCAGCTTCGATTAGAGTTATGTTCTTTCTTTCAACTACACCATTTTGCTGTGGAGTTCCAGGTGCAGAAAATTCTTGTTTCACTCCTCTTTCCTTGCAGAAAGCTTCCATGATTGAGTTTCTGAATTCAGTTCCATTATCACTCCTTATAATTTTGACTTTGTACTGTGATCCTTTGTCTAGTAGATTTACATGATCCATCAGAGTTTGAGCAGTTTCATCCTTCTTTGATAAGAAATACACCCATGTATATCTAGTATATTCATCAACAATTACTAGAGCATATTTCTGTCTGCCCATTGATGTCACATTCACTGGTCCAAAGAGATCAACATGTAGAAGATGATAAGGTTCCACTACTGAAGATTCAGATTTGCTCTTGAAAGATGACTTCCTTTGCTTGGCCTTTTGACAAGAATCACATAGGCCATCTAAGCTAAGTATTGACTTGGGAAGTCCCCTTACAAGATCTTTTCTTATTAGCTCATTGATGTTGTTCAAATTGAGATGAGAGAGCTTCTTATGCCATTTCCAACTCTCTTCATTTGACATTCTTGCAGACAGACACACTGTTTTTCCATCAGAGTTTGTTACCAAACTTGCTTCATAAATGTTATTGCGCCTGTGTCCAACTAGAACAACTTTTCCAGTAGATTTACTGATAACTTCACAGTTTTCAGTATGAAAATCTACATGGTTTCCTCTGTCACAGATTTGACTCACAGATAGCAGATTATGCTTGAGTCCTGAGACTAGAGCTACATTAGATATGATGACACTTCCAAGATTGATATTGCCATATCCCATAGTACGTCCTATGTTGCCATCTCCATAGGAAACTTTTGGGCCAGCCTTCTCCTCAAAGTCTGATAGCAGGGCTTTATTTCCAGTCATGTGTCCTGAGCATCCACTGTCCAAGATAAGGGTGCTCTCTTTTATGCCCTGCAATCACAAACAAACACTAAGTGTTAGTTTTAAGGACCCAGACTTGCTTGGATCCTTTGTCTTTCTTAACAGTGTTAGCTTTTGCAGCGGAATCACTATCAACAGAGTTTAAACTAACATTGTCAGACTTTACACTTGCAGAGTTTGCCCTAACCCATTTCAAGTTGGGTTTTGGCTCATAATAGTTGTGATAAATAGCATGATAACTCTTGCAAGTATAAATGGAATGCCAAGTGCTCCCACAGTGTGTGCATAAAGTCTGTGGTCTAATCCTAACATCATCATTCTTTACTCTAGACTTGGAGGGTAAAGAATTGATATTTTTGTTCTTTGTGCAAAAATTAGCAAGATGATTAGAACTACCACAATTATAACATGTTTTCCTTGGAGCAGCAGCAGTAGGCAAATGATTATTTCTTTTATTTATGCCTATCTTCCCATTCCTATTCTTCTTGGACCCTTTTGGTTTCATGGCAGACTTTACCTCTTTGAGCTTATGATTGAACTGTTTTCCTGTCATCAAACCAACATTAACCTGTTTTTCACAAGTTTTTACTGGCTTTCTAACAGCTTCTAATTCCATAAGATTTTCTGTTATAATATTTTCCTGTCTTTCATAGGTTTCATCTGATTCCATATCAGCTTCTCTTACTACAACAGATTTTAACTTAGTGGACTCTGGAACAAATTTCACAGGTTTAAGTTGTGGTTTAACCTTAACCTTGTCTTTAAACCTAAGTTCATCATTTTCACAGTAGCCTAAACCTACAGAATCTGTCTGAAACACTTGATGAGTGTCTCTTCCAGAGTTTGTCCAAGTCTTG
The DNA here is from genome assembly GCA_030848705.1 of Heracleum sosnowskyi. Lineage (NCBI taxonomy): Eukaryota > Viridiplantae > Streptophyta > Magnoliopsida > Apiales > Apiaceae > Heracleum > Heracleum sosnowskyi. The sequence goes on from CM061242.1 coordinate 36,337,346, forward strand.
ATTATTTTTCTTTCTTTTTCTAGATCAGATTCTAGCTGCTTATATCTCTTAGTCAACTCCTGTTCAATATAAACAGCATCATCTCTTTCTTTTTGAATCTGCTTCATATTTTCAAGTTCTCCTTCAAGAAACTTGTTTCTATCTTTAAGGCTAAGATTCTCAGATTTAATTCTCTCATTCTCTAAAGTCTGATCCCTATAACTAACATGTACGCTTTTCAGATATACTCTTAACTCAGATATATTATCAGTATCATAAGCATAAGTAGTTAGAGGTACCTTATTTTCAGATGATTCAGTCTCATCTTTGACAGTTGCCATAAGAGCATAATTTACTCCATCATCAGAGTCTGAAGTATCTGCCCAGTCTTTGCCTTTAGAGATGAGTGCTTTCTCAGATTTTCCTTTCTTGCACTCTGGGGCATAGTGACCCATCTCCTTACACTTGTAGCACTGGATTTCAGATTTATCCTTCTTTCCAGACTTGGTCTCCCTTCCATCAGATTTTCTAAAACTTTTCCTTTCAGAGTTTGAGTCTTTCCTTGAGAATCTCTTTCCTTTCTTGAAGTTCTTGAATCCCATCTTCTTGAAGGTCTTCACCATCAATGCAGCCATTTGCATCATCTGTTCTTCATCATCCTCAGAGTCAGAAGCTTCATCAGAGTTTGAGTCATCATCAGAGTTTGATGACTCACTTTCAGATTTAATGACTAAAGCCTTTCCCTTGGCTTTCTTCCTTGATGATTCCTTCTTGATGGGCTTCTCCTCAACTTTGAGAGCAACAGATTTTGTCTTCTTGCTGGATCTCATGTTTCTTTGTTCTATCTCAAGTTCATGAGTCTTTAACAATCCATAGATCTCATCAAGATCTGTATCTGCAAGATCATAATTATCTCTGATTGTTGTCGCCTTTAAATCCCATCTTTCAGGTAGGGATAAGAGAAATTTGAGATTTGACTCTTCAAGCTCATATTCTTTATCAACCAGAGACAGATCATTCAATAGTTTGCAAAGTGCTCAGTCAAGGTTTCATTGGCTCTTGAATCAAAGTGATCATACTCCTGAGTGAGTATAGTTTTCCTGTTCTTCTTTATAGCACTGGTTCCTTGACACCTGACTTCTAAAGCATCCCATATCTCTTTGGCAGTTTTACAGCCAATTACTCTGTTAGACATAACATTGTCTAAAGCACTGTGGAGTAGATGTCTAACTTTTGCATCCTTTGCAATTGATGAGATGTCCTCAGGAGTCATATCTTTCTTTTCCTTTGGAACAGTCTTTTGTTCTTGACCATCAACAACAGGAGACAATTTAGTCGGCATATGAGGACCATCATTGATTCTGTCAAGATATTCTGGATCTGTAGCCTCCAGAAACATGGTCATCTTTACCTTCCAAATTGGATACTCCACTGGCCTGAGAATTGGAACCCTGATTGTTTCATATCGACTCACAGAATTAGGTTTAACCTGTTCAACCTTAGGAGGAGCTTGATTTTCTTCAGACATGATTATTACTGTGTTTGAATCGTAAAACTGTATATATTAAACAGCCTAAGCTCTGATACCAATTGTTAGGCCAAATACAGTATAATCAAATATATATGAGAATAACAATAATCAAGAACACTGTTTATGAATCAATAAACTGTAATTATATTAACAGCTTCTCTCTTTATGATGTTAATGAATCACAAAGAGCTTCTAGGTTACAAGAATAATAATTCTATGTTCGCATCCCTTCTAGGGATAACCTATATGTGTTTATATAGTACACAGTTACACAATCCTTATCTAATTGATACTTCTATAAATTAGCTATACAATTACTATCAATTAAGGATTGCTTCTTATCTTCTATTCCGTTTCCTTAGCTGTATCAATATATTCTGCTTCCTTTCATCTTCAGAATATATTGCTTCTAGAATATTCAATTCAGCACCGACAGCTAATTCAACTATCACCAAGTCAGACTTTAACAAACTCTGACTGGCTTCAATGTAAACTCTGATGATCACCTGTTGCTTAAACACTGATGAACAAACGTCAGCAATTATATCAAACATATTCATTGTTGCCCTTCTTGTTCTAACTCCCTCACCAGGATCTCCAATGATTTGATCTCTAGTGTGGGCTCTGTCCCATTTCCTTGTGTGACCCTGTTCATTTTCTTGACTTGTTCCAGGATCATTTTGATTGATAGTTGCATTCTCTTCTTCTCCCCCTGTGTTTGTGAACCCTTGCACAGGTGTTTGAAGAAGATCATCAACTTCAAGAGTTTCATTTTGTGGAACAGTTGAAACAGGTGGTTCATCCTCACTTTCAGAATCCTCAAGATATCCTTGATTTTCAAATCTTAATGGCACACTGTCTTGTTCACTTGTTGAAAGTCCAGGAGTCTTCTTGTCATCAAAGGTAACATCCATGCTTTCCATAACTTTGTGTTGCTCAGGTACAAACACTCTGTATGCTATCCTTTCCAGAGAGTATCCAATGAAAATACCTTCAAATGCCTTAGCATCAAATTTTCCAACATGCTCAGAGGTATCTTTCATCACAAAACACTTGCTTCCAAACACATGAAGATGCTTGAAGGATGCTATTTTGCCATTCATTAATGAGTAAGGAGTTTTTCCAGACTTCTTATTGATCAATGTTCTGTTTTGCACATAGCATGCTGTGTTGACAGCATCAGCCCAAAAGCTAGTAGGTAGCTTTGCATCCAACAGCATTGTCCTTGCAGCTTCAATGAGGGTTCTATTCTTTCTCTCAACTACTCCATTTTGTTGAGGTGTTCTAGGAGCTGAAAATTGTTGAGAAATTCCTTTATCTTTGCAAAACTCATACAATGTTGAATTTCTAAACTCAGTTCCATTATCACTTCTCAATGCAACTACAGAGGAACCAGTGCTTTGTGCTTCTCTATCAACTCTTTTAATATGCTCTATAATTACTTGAGATGCTTCATCCTTGGAGAACAGGAATTCCACCCAAGTGTATCTAGAGTAATCATCAACCATTACTAGAGCATATTTCTTCTTGGAAAGGGACATTACATTCACAGGGCCAAATAGATCCATGTGAATTAGCTGCAGAGGCTTGGAGTTTGAATTAAGCAACTTGTTCTTGTGACTTGATCTTTTAATCTTTCCTCTTTGACATGCTTCACATGCTCCATCTTGCACAAACTCTAAAGCAGGCATGTCTCTGATGAGTTCTCTCTTTCTCAGAGAGTTCATTGCCTGAACATTCAAGTGAGACAGTTTCTTGTGCCATAGCCAGAATTCTTCATTTGTGGCTTTAGTGTAGAAACAACAAATTTCTCCCTTGTCTGCAGCCTTGAGATCAGCTACAAACAGGCTTCCTTTCTTCACACCAGTTAAAACAACTTCACCACTTCCTCTTTTTGAGATTAGACAATGATCTTCATCAAATTCCACTTTGAAACCCCTGTTGTTGAATTGTCCGATACTCAAGAGGTTGTGCTTTAGTCCTTCAACAAATGTTATATCTTCAATAATGACATTCCCAGATTTGACACTGCCATATCCCATTGTATAACCAATGTTGTCATTTCCAAAGGTTACTGATGGGCCAGCCTTCTCCTCTAAATGTGATAGCAGGGCTATATCACCAGTCATGTGACTTGAGCATCCACTGTCCAAGATCCAAATGACTCTTTTATTCCTGTTGCCCTGCATTCATAAAATGACTAAGTTGTTTTTGGTACCCACACTTGGTAGGGTCCAGTTGATTTAGAAACAGTTTTGTTAACAATTCTTCTGTCATAAATAGAATTCTTCACAGTATGAGACTTCACTTTGTTTATGGCTTTGGAGTTTACACTATTAGGCTCATATGAAGTTTTCACCCTTTCAACCTTGATTGGGGATCTTGTCCTGTGAGTGTGCATATGTGTGTGTGATTCACAAGATTGTGCAGAATCCAGTTTATGTTTAAGAGATAAACAATTAGCAATCACAGTCACATAGCATGTCATGCAGTTAGAATTACCACAGAAGGAATCATGGATAGAATTTATGCCAACAGAATGGTTACTCAGGTTATCAACTTCAACATTTACAGGTTTATTACACTTATGAGTCAAATGATTCACAAATAAGCATTTCTGACACTGTTTCCTAGGAGCATTTGGCACATAAGCATAATTGTTACTCTTGCTGACACCTATTTTACCATTTCTGTTTTGTTTCTTCTTCTTAACAACTTCTTTCTTAATTTTAGGACTCTTGACAAGGTTGTCTTTGGTTTCTTTCTGAACAACAGACTTGAGAGAGAAAGAAGTGTCTTTAGCAGCCTCATCTTCTTCAAGTAGTTGTTGTTTGATGATCAACAGTTCTTCATCAAACTCAACAATACTCTTTTTGAAAATGGGCTTTTCAACATTTGACAAAATGGTTGGGGCATTTTTGTTTGCAAAAGATTCTTTTCATTTGCCCTTGGCCTTCTTCCTTCCCTTATCATTCTCATAATCAAAACCAATTCCAACCTTGCAGTCTTCAGTGTGTTCCTTGTGATAGGTTTGAATATGCTCAGAGGAGTTCTTGAAACTTCTTAGTTTTAATTCATTTTCAGCAATTTGTTCTCTAAGAGCTTTTTCTATTTGTTCAGCACAAATTACTTTGTTCAGCACAAATTACTTTGTTCTTAAGATACTCAATCTCCTTTTTCAAACCATCAAGGCTCACAACTATTAACTCAAGTTCCTCATTCTTTTCTGTAAGCTCAAGATTTTTAGCAGTTAGTTTGTCAATTTCTTCATTGGCAACTAACATGCTAGTGTGAATATTGAACATCTCAGTACTCATGTCTTCAATAGTCTGCTTATATTGAAAGGGATTCATCTCAAGAGAAGTAAGAATAGGTACCTGACTTGAGGAATCACCATCATCAGAAAATGCCATCAGGGCATAGTTTGAGTACTCTTGTTCTTCTTCTTCATCAGACTCATCCCAGCACTTTCCCTCAGCAATAAAAGCTTTACCCTGTTGTTTCTTGAGTAGAGCTTCATACTTAGCTTCGAGCTCTAAGTATGCTTTGTCCTTTTTGACCTGTTTAGGCTTTTTGCACTCAGTGGCAAAATGCCCAAGTTCATTGCAGTTATAGCACCTTATCTTGGACCTATCCACACTTCCAGATTTGTATCCTCCTTTAGCAGCACCAACAATCCCTTTTCCTTTATTGAAGGTGTTTGAGCCACTTGAACCACCAGCATTTCCAGTATTGAACTTGGACTTAAATGGCTGCTTCTTTTTAAACCTTATGTTAGGATATCTCCTAGCCATATATGCAAAAGATTTGTTTTCCATCTTGTCCAGCTCATCTATGATGTAGAACTCATCATCCTCAGGCAAATCATAGACAACTTGAGTCTCATCACCAGTGTCTTCAACTTCCAGTTCCTCAATCTTGACTTGACTGACTTTAAGAGAATCCATTCTTTGACTTAGATTGTCAGCAATAAGGGCACAGGAGGTATTTGCCATTAATCCTTGCTTAGCTTGAATGGATCTCTTTTGAAACAACTCTAGCTCATATGTTTTTAAAACACCATACAACACATCAAAACCAATCTTTGTTAGATCTCTCTCTTTGAGGGAAGAGATTCTTGGTTCCAAGTGATCAGGAAGAGTTAGCAAGAACTTCATGTTGAGCTCTTCTGTCTTGGCTGAGCCATGAAAGCTTCATATTGTGAAACAAGAATCTACTTCTTGTTCTTTCTTACTTCAGGAGTTCCTTCACATAGCACTTCTATAAGATCCCACATCTTCTTAGCACTACTACAGTGAGCAACAGTGCCATACATGTTGAAATCCATAGATTCACAAATGATAAGTAGGAGATGTCCATCCAGTGCTATTTTCTCTTTTTCAAGATCAGTGTGTTTGGAGGGGTCTTTAGGAACATGCTTTGATGGTATTATTTCAGTACCAGAAGTTGTTTCAGCAACCTCAATCATTGGAATAAAGGGACCATGCTTTAGAATGTCTAAATACATAGGGTTAGAAGCTTTGATGAAAAGCAACATCTTCTTCTTCCATAAACTACAGTGTTCCTTGTTAAAGGGAGGAATCTTTATACTGCTTAGTTTCTGTGAACTCATTCTTGATCTTTTCTTGTTTGTACGTTAACAGCCTCGCTCTGATACCACTTGTTAGTAATGAATACCACTTAGAAACTAGACAGAGGGGGGGGGAATGGATAGTTTGATAGATTTTTGATTTCTTGAAACTAAATTACTGTAACAGATTGTGTAGTAAGAAAATGCGGAAAGAAATAAACAGTACACACACAATCACTTTAATCAACTTTGTATTAAGCAAATTAAATACTACAGCTTCCAAAATCTCACAGGAGAAATTCTGGCTTCTCAACAAGAACAGTGTTTTCTTGTTTTTCTTACAGAGAAAGAAGTGCTTGAATATAATTCTATGATATGCTCACTTGCAGCTAACAGTAAGGTGTGCACAATATATATATTGTCCTATACAAAACTAGTGCACACACCTAATTACACAGCTACCCTTCCTGCAACTCCATTTTGTCGTTCTATAAAAGGTTGACTGTGTCAGGGAGGACCACTTGCTTTCTGTGGTCATCTCCCTTATCTGTAGCTGCTTGTCTTCCTTCTTCCTCTCCAAGTTTAGCTGTAGATTTGTCATCTGTATTTTGGACCACCTGACCAATACAGATGCTTCAGTATTTGTCTCCATTGACTTTGATCTTGTACCTTTATTTGTCTTGTTGTAAATGGCTAAGTGTTGATATCGTGAACTCCACTTCATTCCTGACTTCGCGATGTCCCTTGTGAAGACTACGCGACATGACCTTTGAGGACTTTGCGACATAAGCCATTTGAGGACTTCGCGATCTAGTCTTTTTGAGGACTTCGCGATATAGCCTTTTTGAAGACTATGCGACATAGACTATTTGAGGACTATGCGACATAGACTATTTAAGGACTATGCGACATAGACTATTTGAGGACTTCACGATCCAGTACATCTTGACTTTGCGGTATCAACACTTCACGATATGAGTCTTGATGACTTCACGACATAGTACAAATTGGACTATGCGATAGAGCACTTCTCGACATGGATATTGGTGACTTCACGACATAGCTTTATTCTGACTTTGCTATATAATGCCTTAGACAAATTTCTGCAACTTATTTCTTCAGGGCCTTATTCATCTCCATCTTGCTGCATGAACAATTCTGAACTTCTACCAGGACAATTATTCAGTGGCCTATGTACATTCTAGATGCAAGAAACTTACTAAGCTCATTATAATTCTGAGCATACATGATCAAGCTAATGTTCATGAGAACAAGACAAGTACAGAGAGACCTATACTATATCCCAGTGAAAGAATTCACTAGGTCATGTAGAGTGACATAGTCACAATGATTAGGCTTGTTAATAGTGGTAATCAGACATGCCTTGAGCCTAACAGAAAAGATAAAAAAAATATTTTTATTATCATAAAGTTATTCTCGATGACAATAGAAAATGTGCTTATATCTAACCAACATCCAACAACACTAAAGAAAATTATCCACCAAGAAAACTGAGATAATAATATAACTATTCCATAATACCCTACCGAGGTCAAATTCCTTTTAGAACCCATAATCTAATAACCTTGAGAAGTCTTTATACTTACATACCAAAATAATATATATTTTTATTATTTATAGACTAGGGAAAAAATTGTCCAAAGATATAAGCTACACATTTATAGACAATTGAAAATTGATTTACTATTATAACCATACACCAATGACGATCACAATTTTTTTTCATTAATAGCACAATATTACCCCCATTATTTTCATCAGTTTTTGTCAGAATATTCAAGTTATGGTATAAACACACTAAGATAATAGTGTTCAGCAACTAAACATTTATATACAAGTAATTTAGTTGAAAAACGTTAAAATTCATTTGCTTGACTTCAAAATTTGGGTGCATAACTTTTAAGTTCAGTTGTAGATCACATTAAAGTTATGTTATGAATATAATATGAGATAACAGTGTTTAGTAGCAAAACATTGTAAGAAAAAGTAAATTCAGTTGTAGAATTGTGTAAAAAAAAGTAAGTTCGGTTGTTGAACACAATAAGATTTTAATAAATGAATATTTAATTAAATTTTCTTATTTAAATTAATTGAACTAAAAATATAATTATTTTCATTCCCAAAAATGCCCTTACAAAGATTTGTATTTAAAAATTAATTAAATCTAGACAGTTGATTTAGAGGTAATCCAACGACTAATGACAGTTCTCTGGTTCTTTTTCAGTGTTTGGTTCTCTCTTTAGTCAAACCTCACTATACTAATATAATTCTATAATGAGAAAAAGGAGCCTAAATATGACCTTAGGTAACTTACGTAAGGATATAAGGATTTTAAATATAAAAGCTCGATGGCTTTTTGTAATAATAGATTACACCCCCTGTATTTACAAAAATAGCCTCGAAGTTGTATTTAAAATGTCTTAACCTCGGGTAACTTATCTAATGTCATCCTCAGGGCCAGCAAGCCCTTCTATAATACATGTTATTCTTAACATATATAGTCACCAACTACAACTCGAAGTCACTAAATAATCAACATGAGTCAGCAACAAATTCATAAAAATCACCATAATTTCATGAAAATCAAGACCGAAGGGATTTTTGGATCTAAGTTTACAATTGAAGAAGAAAGGGAAAATAGAGAGAGAGTCGATGCAATTCGCTGGTAGCGACAGAGATTGGCGGTGGTGATGGATACCGGAGGCTGGTGGTGGTAGTGGTTGATTGGTTGATTGGTCGATTGACGATGTCAACCCATGTAAGAGTACGTGATCAATCGTAGTTTATCTTGTAAGTAGATTTCGTTCCCTAAAGACTGCGTTTGTGTGACTTATTCGCAATGCAACATCGTTTTAAGAATCTCGAAGTGTAAACAATAATCTGGTTTTTGATAATATGACTAAAACAATAAGAGAAAAACATGGGATCCTGAATACACCTAATCCATCGCTTAATCATTCATACTACGATCTACTTGTTGAAACTCCTAACTGAAGAAACTAATCGGAGGCACTAAAGCGGAACATGCCACATCTTTGTGTACCATGAACTATCCCATAAACACACAAGGCATATGGTCATCAAACCAATGTTAACCTATATATCTCTATAAGGTAAAATCATTAATCCAACTTATACCTCAAGCCTCCATTTTGACTACATGTGCTAAGCGGGTAACTCTCGTCCCATCTTACACACATGCTAGGTTCGTCAGTTCTCATTAATAACTCAACTCTCGTATTGTTGTTAATAAACATGGTAATGGGTGTACAATCTTATCCAACCAATCCGGACCAACCTAGGTATGCATAAACTAGATCTCAACAAGTTTCACATAACAATCGTAATCAAACTACATGATTAAGCTTCATCATGATCCAATAACAAAATTAGCTACTCATAAAAAGCATGATAATCATGATGATGTTAACATGTATAATATTATTATTATTAAATAGTTTCGTTATTGTAATAGTTTCTTTTGTTAGGACAATTTCTTTTATTATTGTTTTGTTATTGGCTATATAACCATCCTCTCTATTGTAATCGATAACAAGTTCATTATAATAGAATATTACTTTTCTCTCTTCTCTTCATACTTTATCATGGTATCAAGAGTTAGGTTTATTCGATCCGGATATGTTGATTGATAGTTGAGCATGATGGCTGCCACATGTTGAGTTTAAAACATGTGTTTCGATTTATTTATTTGTTTCTTGTCTTCTCTTCAAATCGGTTAGTGGTTGGACTTTTCTTGGGTAAAAAATGATTTTGGATGTGTTTTTTCTGCTAGTTTAGTTTTGGTTGGGCTCTCACACACTCTTCGTTCTCTCTCTTTGATGGTATTGGCTCGTTGATTTTTTTTTCCCATTCCCTTCTCTTCTCTTCTCCTTTTCTCGTGCGCTATTATGGGAGTAGCCCTGGGCACATCTGTTAATCTTTTTTTTTGTGCGCAATGATGAGATGAAATTAAATTTACCAAAAACAAATGAAAATTAGAATATATATATATGCAAATTAGATATCAGATATAAATATTTTTTATATGAAAACATTTAATTAAGATCAATCAATATACTTATATAAAGGAGAAGATGGAGGTGGTGAGGTGTCGCCTCTAGAATCGCTCTGTTCTATTTTTCTAATTTTCTCAATTTTTCACAATTTTTAATTTTAATAATTACAACTTCCTTTATTATTTTCGATTTTGTAGGAAGGAATGGAGGCGGTGAGGTGGTGCCTCTAGAATCGCTCCGTTCTATTTTTCTAATTTTCTCAATTTTTCACAATTTTTAATTTTAATAATTACAACTTCCTTTATTATTTTCGATTTTGTAGGAAGGAAATTGAAAATTACATTTTTATTATTTTCAAACTTGATAGAATTTTCTTTGATTTAGAAAATTACAACTTCCTTATTATTTTCGAATTTGTAGGACTTGATAGAACTTTCTTTGATTTAGAAAATTACAACTTCCTTATTATTTTCGAATTTGTAGGCTTGATAGAACTTTCTTTTATTATTTTCAAACTTGATAGAACTTTCTTTGATTTAGAAAATTACAACTTCCTTATTATTTTCGAATTTGTAGGACTTGATAGAACTTTCTTTGATTTAGAAAATTTCTTTGATTTAGAAAATTACAACTTCCTTATTATTTTCGAATTTGTAAGACTTGATAGAACTTTCTTTGATTTATAAAATTACAACTTCCTTATTATTTTTGAATTTGTAGGCTTGATAGAACTTTCTTTTATTATTTTCAAACTTGATAGAACTTTCTTTGATTTAGAGAATTACAACTTCCTTATTATTTTCGAATTTGTAGGCTTGATAGAACTTTCTTTAATTATTTTCAAACTTGATAGAACTTTCTTTGATTTAGAAAATTACAACTTCCTTATTATTTTCGAATTTGTAGGACTTGATAGAACTTTCTTTTATTTAGAAAATTACAACTTCCTTATTATTTTTGAATTTGTAGGCTCTTATGTTAATAATTGCAATTTTTTTTATTATTTTCAATCTTAATAGAACTTTCTTTTATTATTTTCAAACTTGATAGAACTTTCTTTGATTTAGAAAATTACAACTTCCTTATTATTTTCGAATTTTTAGGATATTATGTTAATAATTGTAATTTTCTCTTTTATTATTTTCAATCTTGATAGAACTTTCTTTTATTATTTTCAAACTTGATAAAACTTTCTTTTATTATTTTCAAACTTGATAGAACTTTCTTTTATTATTTTCAAACTTTATAGAACTTTTCTTTTATAATACTTCTTGACTTTTAAACATAATGGATTTCCATGTTATTCACCTTACAAACACCTATAAATTAAAGGTCATTCATAACAAAAAATCTACACCGGAATTGTTTTACATAGCTTCAAATTTTTACAACCATATTTACAATCAATACAACTATGGCCTACACCATGTTGGATGCTTTGAACGACAACAACTATACCTGGATGATAAGAGTACGAGTGTGTAGAATGTGGAAATCTGTCAATCCAAATACTGAAGAACTAATCAGTCTTGACATGATTTTGATCGATGAAAAGGTTAATAAATCAATATACTTATAACTTATTAGTTTGTCAAATTGTATGATGTTATTAACTTTTCTAAGATATGTTGTATGACAGGAAAATTTGATCCATGCTACGATCCCGAAAATTCTGGTCTCTCGGTTCAAAAATCTTTTTAGAGGAAGACTCCGTGTACAACATCAAAAATCTGAAAGTTATTTCAAGTACAGGGAAATATAGACCACTATCACATGGGTCTAAATTGCTCTTCATACGCATAACGTTGCCTAAGAGATTGGAAGAAGACATCGTCAACATATCACTGAATGGATTTCAGTTCATATGTCCGGATATGATTGATGCACGTGTTAATGACACCGACATACTCTCAGGTTTTTGATGCAGTAATATATTAGAGTAATATAAGTAATACTATTATATAAGTTATAATTCAAACTATCATGTTGTAATATTGTTTTTTCTATGTTGATTTAGATGTTGTAGGCTGCTTGACCTACTTGGGGGCATTGAAGTTGTCAAATGCGGTTGGAAAAAAAGAGATCTCAAAATTGTCACAAATTAGTAAGTTATGCATTATATTAATTTTAATATAACTGTTAATTGTTTTTTATTGTTCTTGTAATTTTATATTACTTCTTTGGTTACCCCAATTTATTTGTTTTACTTTTTTTAATTTGTTCTAATTTTTTTCTTAAACAGCTCCATCACCAGTACCATATCTTTGTGGGAAAAGTTGGCCGAGATGTTGATACAAATTTATACAAGGAGGATGGTGGACCCTATATAATAATTGTCACATCTACCCAGATTAAAAAAATTAAAAGTAATTATCTTTATTAATGTTTTTATAATATATAGTTTTAGAAATTGCACATATATAAATCTATCTTATCTCGATTGAACGAATATCATTAGATATTATACAAATATTTGTTTCATTGATATTATTGATTTAATTCTTATATTAGTTTTTTAACCATTTATTTACTCTTATATGCAGATACAATTATCTTTTCTACCACAAGAAATAATAAAATTTATACAAATCTGGACACACTGTATGTGTCATCCCGGAGAAAATAGTAATATTATATGTTTATATTGATTTTTATCAATATAATTTTTTTAATATATATATGGCAATGGTATCGGTCCAAGAAAATAAAAAATCAAATTCTATAAACAAAAGGAATATGTAAATTATTTATAATATTACTTACCCAAATGGCCAAATGCAAATTTTACATAATATATTTTATTTGATAATTTATATAATTTTATAGATATTTATTTCACAATTTTTATTCTAATATTTTTTTTCTTAATAAATATATTTTAATACCGCTGCAAAGCGCGGCTCAATAACCTAGTTATTATATAAAATATAAGGATACAATATAAAGATGACAAAAATGCAAATAAACATAGTAAATTAGTGGAGTAATTAATTAATTTAAGTTTACATAGAAACCTTGCACGTAAGTTATAAATAAATTACGGCCATCTATCTGGCTAGTTTTTTTTTTTTGTTAAATCAGTGTCCGGGTCAGCTTGCGCGCACCTCGACTAATCTGGTTAGGCTGCTCGCACACTCAACCCCCGAGTATGGCAGCCCACTTACTCCCGGAACGCTCAGGAATCGACCTCGTGACCTCAAGGCACCAAGCCTTAAACGCCACTGTCCAACCATCTGGTTGACCCCCCTCAAAAGCGAGCCGTACCATCGGATTCTTTCTGTTTTGTTATTAATAGTTTTGTAACCAAGTTCACGGTATGTTTATAAATGTTAATCAATTCGGCTTAAAACAACAATAATGAGGAATTTTTCATTTTCTTCTAATTTAATTTATTACATTTTCTCAATTAATTATACATTAGTTCATCAAAATTGATAGCAATCCACCTTGTTATACAATTTATATACTCCTACTCCGTTAATCTATTTCTTGTTGGTCAGGACTCATTTTCATTTATTTTCATAGTACCAAAAATTAGGTACCATTTCTTGTCAACAAAAACAAAAAGGGACCATCGACGAAAATGAAAACGTCGGTGGACTTGTAAATTTTCGTTTAATTCAAAAATAAACTGCGGTTTTTGTGATTAATATATGTGGCCTAGAGTTTTCTGAATTTTGTTATCCACTTGCATATATGGGATAAGAATTATTGCCCTCCACTAAAGCATTGATTTCTAAAATGTGATATGTTGGTAGAGGGACATATTACTCGTTAGTTAGCTAGTTATTTCTCAAGTTTTTTGGGATGCAAAAATTTGTGTGAATTTAGTCCAAAGCGGATAATATTATTTTGAAGTTCAGACTTACTTACAATAACAAGTGTTAGGATGATATCATAGTCCAAGTTGTAATAATCCATAACTATCCCTAAAGAGGCTCCGTAGCTCCGAGAATGGATCCGGAAAGAGGTATGTGATCCCCAGGAAGGGTCTAAGGCGGAGGGAGGTTGGTCTTCCAATATTTGTGTAGGGGGATCGGGGGAGTTTAGGTAGCGAAACTAACCAAGTGAATTCTCAGTTGGGTGTATGCAAGTTTTTGGAAAGTGTGCTCGAAGGGTAAAGGCAAAGTTTTTTGAAAGAGTAGTGCTAGAAGTACTGAATTGGATATCAAAAATTGGTACAAAATGATGTGGCAACGGTGACGTGACATTTGGAAATGTTTTTATTGCTGCTATTAATGTGAATACATGTGAGTCCATTAACATAGAGCCAATCAGATTCTAACACATGTAATTCGGTACATCTTTTTATATCAAATTCGGTACCCATAACATTATTCTTTTTGAAAATTACCTTTGCAGGAGGTTTGTAAGATGAGCGAGAATCCAGTCATAAAACGACTAACGATAATCGCATAAACACATAAAAAGCATTTTAAAATTTAAAGTCGCACGTTCTGTTTTGAATGGTTCATGGTCCGTTCATTATTTTTAATTTATAGCCACTTTTATTTCCATCACTAAATATTACACTCGTGTTCAATTAAAATGATCGAATTATCAAATTTGTACAATCATATACAGTAGATATCAATAATCGATAGGGTGGTTGTCTGTTAAGTCCATTTTTTGGGCTATGCTTGGCCTCATCCGTGGGGACAGGAAAGTACTGCATATGATCAGTTCTTATCAGAATCTATTTATCAGATTAGGCTGTTAGTAATAGTTCTTTTAGATGGACTTGTACAGTCCAACGTAGTACTTTGCCTCATAAGTCGAAATAGTTGTTAATTAACACTTATTTTATTCCAAGATTACACACTTTACTGATAATAATCTTTCCCCTTACTAAACAACCAGGTTAAGAGAGATCCAACCCCATTACACAGAGCAGTAAAGTTGTTGATTAATGCACAGATGGAAAATGGAGATTTTCCTCAGCAGGTAAGATCAAGTTCTCTATCGTCTTTCCTTTTCTTCTCGTTTTTGGTAATTACAATCGTAGCATCGGATTCATAATTACAGGAAATCACTGGAGCCTACCAGAAGAATTGTATGCTACTCCCTCCGTCCCAGTTATTTCTATAAACTTTCCATTTTGGGACGTCTCATTCATTTCTATACATTCCAAAAATAGTAACTTTTAATAATATAAAACACTATTACATCCCCTACTTTCTCCACTATCTCTATTCTATAACAATATAAATCACTATTACACCCACTACTTTCTCCACTATCTCAAATCTATTATTAAATATTGATAGGTCCCACCACTTTACTCACTTTTCATTTAATTTTACTCATTTTTTATATCTTTTCTTAGTCTACGTGCCCAGTCCCAGTGTATAGAATTCACTGGGACGGAGGGAGTACAAATTATGTAATACTTCCGCAAACAAATTTGTATACAGCTTTCGCAATAGAGCAACTGAGGAATTTCGTAACACGAATCGGAGATTGTTGAAATAACGAATTATGAAAATAGGGGAATTTGAGATTTTTGGATGTTAGGGGTTGGACTTGGGAGGTGTCTCGATTTGTCTCGTATATCGGATTCCTTTTTCCAAGATGCCTGCGTACCAATTTATATTGAATCAAGCTCACGCAGTTCTGTGCAATTTTGTTTATCCCTGAGAGACTTTAGGGATAAACTTCGTTAATATGGGTAATTACAGATTTTATCTTGCATTATCTTGGCATTGTGATATCTTCCAGATTTGAAGGATATCGTTTGGAGATATTTTCCGTTATTCGTTGATTGAGATTGATTCTTTTCTCGTTTCAGGGAGAGGATATTACTTAGTGTTCAAATAATTAATTATTAATCTGAATTAATAATTATTAAACGGAGAAATTTGAACTATGCCAAAATGTGACCTAACACAAGGAGTCAATAAGACTGACTCACTGAGGTATATGAAGCTTTCTCTTTAGAGAATAATTCGACATAGGAACTACTCATTGTGTACCAAGTTTATTCTGTAGATTTATTCAGGTTCAGTTCTATATAAAGTTGTACGAGACTTGTATACTCCTCTGTACCATTCATTTCTATACAGTTTATATTTTGGGATGTCCTTCTCATTTTTATACATTTCAAAAATAATAATTTTTAATAATATAAAACACCATTACACCTATGTTATGGATTAAAAAACGTGCTTTGTGAATTTAATGCTAGGATTAATGAGCTTCGAGCTTTAATGGCTGCACTCGTGTTTCCGGACTTAATTGGTCCTCACAAGATGCCTACGTATCTCAAATCGTTATTGAGAATCAAGCCAAAGACATAGTTCTGATTGTAGGATCAGGGACCTTATATAGGCGTCTGGAGCCTAGTATTTATGGTATGTTTAGGAGTCTTAGCGAATAAGTCTCCTTTTTGATATTGGATAAGCATTGTATTGCTTGCAGGATAAGTCTTTTCCTTGTTGATAAAGGCTATGACTCATTAATTGCCTTTAATTGGGATTCTGGATCCTTCTTTGACCAATTTGCCATAATTAGGGCTCTTTTAATGAGCTGTATATTTTCCTTATTCATTAATTTCGTAATTAATGAATAATTAGGGATTTGGGCATTAAATATCACGCCTTTTTATTGGACCGTCAATTATATTTCTATAATTACTTTTTTGACCATATCATTTGCCCCCCAACTTCTGGGAAAATACCCTTGGGATTTTTGTAGAAGTTATCGCATTTTTTCCTGAATTTTTTCATTTTTTCAGAGCATTTTCGACCAGGAATCCATGCCATTTTCGACCAGAATTCTAGGTCATTTTCGACCAGGATTCTAGATCATTTTCGACCAGGAATGTGACCTGAAAACAGTACAATTTCGACCAGGAATTCAGTATAAATTCGACCAGGAATAGCTGTGAGGTCGAAGCTGTCGACCAGGAATACCAGGTATTTTTCGACCTCACTTGTTCGACCAGGAATTCATGTAATTTCGACCTGGAATTTCGATCAGGAATTCGAGCTCAAATGAATGTGAGGTCGAAGCTGTCGACCAGAAATCCCAAGTATTTTTCGACCTCACTTGTTCGACCAGGAAGCCATGTGATTTCGACCTGGAATTTCTATCAGGAATTCGAGCTCAAATGAATGTGAGGTCGAAGCTGTCGACCAGAAATCCCAAGTATTTTTCGACCTCACTTGTTCGACCAGGAAGCCATGTAATTTCGACCTCACTTTTTAGTATAGCTTCGAATTCATTCCTTAGTCATTCTTCGACCAGGATTTTCGAACAGAACTCAGATCATTTTCGAACTCAAATCTGGTTTGGGATTTCGACCTCAAGTGGAATGAGGTCGAACCCCTCGACCAGGATTTTTAGTTCAATTTCGACCTCGTTTTTTCGAGCTCAAACCCAATCTTTTTCGAACTCAATTTATCACGAGATCGAATGGTTCGATTTCATTTTTCAGTTCATTTTCGAACTCAATTTTTTGAGCTCACCTTAGAGTTTATTTCCAACTTAATTCTAAGTTAGAATATTTCTGTACTTTTAACTTCTTTTAGGGCCTTTAATTTTTGAGCTTTGGACCCAAAATGTTTTGGGCCAAATTTCCTATTGGGCCTCGAATCCTCTTAGGTTCACTTCCTGGGCCTTTATTTTTATTTGGGCCTTGAGCCTTGAATAAATTTGTACTGGGCCTTGATTTTTATTGGGCCTAACTCTTTGGGCCTTAATTCCATCAGCCCAAAGAGTAATTATGGGCCTTGACCGGCTGTGACCGGTTGATCTTCCCTTTTACCGGTTAGTCAACCGGTCAATAATTTTCTATAAAAGAGTGAATCTTCTCTTTTTACTTTCACTTCTCATTTCTCAACTTTTACTTTCCAAATCTTTTCTTAGTAATTCTTCTTCAGTTTCTGGGTTTAATCTTCATACGTTGAAGATTCTCTGGGTTTCTGGGTTTGCTTTGAAGATTTTCTGGGTTTTCTGGGTTTGCATTGAAGGTTTTCTGGGTTTTATCTTCAACTGTTGAAGATTTTCTGGAATTTCTTTGAATTTATGGGCTTTCACCTTCATCCCTTGAAGGTTTTCTGAGTTTTTGTTGAAGATTTTCTGCATATTCTTTGAAGATTTGAAGATGGCTGATCGTTCTGCTCAACGTTTGCAGAAAATGAATCAAGCGTCAAAAAGAGGTATCACTATCCGTTCTTCTACTATGTCTTTACAAGATATGATTCTAGAACGTAGTGATGAGTATCCCTCTATATCGCATTTAGATTCCTTCAATCATAGCAATAGATTTCATGATGCTGATAAAATTGCTGACTATAAAAATATGTACAAAATTAGGCCACCTTATAGGTTAGTCCCAGCTGAAACTGGGGATCGTTCCTGCCATTGGCGCCCAAATGCTCTTTGCATTTATAAGGGGGTCCTTGTTGTAGGAGTTCAATTCCCATTTCATCCTTTCATTCCCCAACTTTTAGCCGACGTAGGAATTAACCCCTGTCAGCTACCTCCAAATGCTTGGAGGTTGATTATGTGTTTTATTGTTTTGTGTCTAAAAAACAAATTTCCCCTTTCTGTTGCTCTTTTTAGAAAGGTCTTTCAATTTAAGAATAGTTCTTCCAACACCTTGGGTTGGGTATATATTAGTCACCGTTCTTCGACACCCCCCATTTTCCATCCAAAATCCATCCCTGACAATAACCCCAAGTGGAAGGATGAGTTTATGTACTTGATGTGGGATGAAGGGGATTGGGGCACCCTTTTTCAGAGCTCTTTTAGTAGAGTGTCAGATGGTAGACCAGATGACATAGTCCTGACTGAAGAGGAGGCCCATGCTTATGCTGAACTCATCAAGGATGATTATGCCACCATGGCTTGGGAGCTTCTGGACGAGTTTGTACTTAAGTCTCTGAAACTTTCAAAAGTTTCTGATCAGGGTAATTCCCTTTCTTCTATTTTCTTGTATTTGTATTAAGATTGCCTTATACCGATTTTGTTTTCCTTGATTTTTGTTTGCAGCTGCGGAGTTCATTAACAAGCAAAATGAGCCGGAAGACGGGGAGACAGCCAGAATCAAGAGGGCTTGTTTGAAGGACCCCAGGCTGGCTGCTAAAGGCCCTTCTATTCTGAGGCCTCATGTAGCCGAGGTTGAAGAAGTCGAGGGCTCTTCCTCAGTTAAGAGCTCAGTTTGGCGCCCCAACTGGGGGATTAGGAAGAAGGACACCATAGTAGGGGTGGCCAAGCACGTTGTTGAGTGGTCACATCATTCCTTAACTCCTTGTGACTACAAGGATTTTGTGGCCAACTCCACCATTGAGGGGGCAGAAAGTGCGGGCTCTCAAGCCTTTGCTGCTGTAAGTCATTACTCTCTTTTTCTTCTTTGTAGTCCTTAGTATATTTTAAGTTATCATTCTAACTTGTGATCTGTTTGTAGGCTAATGCTAGATTTCAAGGAGCTTTATTCCAAGCCAAAGCCTGGTGTGCATCTTCGGAGGCCAACAAGGCTAAGTTTGATAAGGCTCAGTTGGAGATGGGTTCCCTTAGAGCCTCCTTGGATAGAAGGGAGAAGGAGCTGTCTGATGCCCAGGCGGAGCTGGTGGAGCTCAGGAAGGGGAAGGAGAACTGTATTGATGAGTACCTTGACTCTGACGAGTACAAGGACTTAATCAGTCAGCACGATGACCTCCTCTTCCCTGTCCAGTATACAAAAGGATGGGATGAGGCATTGGCTGAGGTTTCGAGGAGACTTCCTGGATCCCTCACTTTATCTGACTTTCCCAGCCCTCACGCTCCCACTCGTTTGGAGATGGCTTTGGCTGGGGAGGATGATATGGATGAGGATGACAGGATTCTTGATCCCGAACATTCCTCTCATCCTGGCGAAGAGTCTGAGGAATCCAGCTCTGGTGAGGAGGAAGAGTCTGCAAAGGGAGAGGATTCCGGAGAGGAGTCTGGCTCTGATGAAGAGCAATGAGGGGATGATGTTTAGTTGTAGATTTTTATGGCCAACCGTGGCTTTTATTTATTTATTGATGTACTTTTGGCCTACGGGCTTAACTTAACTCTTATTTAAGTTTTTATTTATATCTTGTGGCCATTCATGGCTTTGTTTTGTTTTTCTTACTTCTTGAATGTTTGTGAACACTCATAGTAGATAAGCTTTAAAACATGAAAATGCTGAATTTATTCATAGCCTAAAAATGGGGTCAACCCTTACATAGTATCCAAGTTTAAGAACTTGGGTTGGTTTTATCAAACCTTATTTCTAGTAGTGAGTCCACTTAGGAAACACGTTAAACATAATAAACTTTCAAATTGGAGGCGTGCCAAGTCCTTAGCACCTCATGCCCTTCAAAGGTCTCTAGCTTGTACGAGCCTCGACCAAATACGTTCTTAACGCGATATGGTCCTTCCCAGTTTGGGGCTAATTTTCCCTTTTGTCCAACTCCAGATGCTTCAATCTTTCTAAGGACCAAGTCCCCTTGACGAAAGAACCTTTCTTTAACCCTTAGGTTGTAGTAGAAAGAGGCTTTCTTTTGATGTTCAACTATCTTGGCGTTTGCTTCATCTCTAACTTCGTCAATTAGATCCAAAGCTAGCCTCAAGCCTTCTTCATTTTCTTCTGGTTCATAAGCCTCAACTCTTGGGGAGGTGTGAGTAATCTCCACCGGGACCACTGCCTCTGCTCCATAAGCCAATAGAAACGGAGTTGCCCCGGTGGTGACTTTACAAGTAGTACGATATGCCCAAAGTATGGGGAGTAATTCGTCTACCCAAGTGTTTCTGGAGCGTTCAACTCTTTTCTTTAGTCCATCCAGGATAATTCGATTTGCAACCTCAGCTTGCCCATTTGCTTGAGGATGGGCAACAGAAGTGAAGCGCAACTTGATATCGTTCTCATCATAATATTTCTTGAACTCATCGTTGTTAAACTGAGTTCCATTGTCCGTGACCAGGATTCGTGGAATTCCATATCTACATATCACATTTTCCCAGAAGAAGTGCATCACTTGCTTGGTGGTTATCTTGGCTAAGGGCTTAGCCTCAATCCACTCGGTGAAGTAGTCGATTGCTACTATCAAGAACTTTCTTTGAGCACTCGCCATTGGAAATGGCCCAAGTATATCCATTCCCCACATAGCAAAAGGGATAGGAGAGTTAATGGATGTCATCATCTCAGGTGGTTGTCTAACCACTGGTGCATGTTTCTGGCACCGTTCACATTTTCTCACATAGCTTTTAGCATCAGCAAGCATGCTTGGCCAATAGAAGCCTAGACGGGTGACTTTATGAGCAAGGGCTCTGCCCCCCAAGTGTTGCCCACAGATTCCTTCATGTACTTCCTTTAGGGCCAATTCTGCCTCTTGAGGTCTCAAACATTTCAGATATGGAATGATGAAAGACTTCTTGTATAGGAGTCCCTCAATCAGGGTATACCTTAGTGCTCTGACGTATAGCTTTCGTGCTTCTGAAGTATCGTTGGGTAGCCACCCAGTTTCCAGATGAGCTTTGATGGGATCCATCCAACAGCTGCCAACATCAATGGGTGCCACCAACTTTCCGTTGATGCTTGGGGTCTTCAAGACTTGGAAGTATACACTCCCTGCATAGTTTTCAATTTCAGAAGAAGCAAACTTAGACAGGGCATCAGCCTTTATGTTTTTTTCCCTTGGAATGTGCTCCACATAGCATTCGTCAAATTGAGTCATTATGGCCTTGACAAGTTTCAAGTACTTGGCCATGACTTCATCTCTGGCCTCAAACTCCCCATTTACTTGGGAAACCACTAGCCTCGAGTCTCCACATACTTTCAGAGTTTTGACCCTCAAGGCTCCAGCCAGCCCTAAGCCAGCTATCAGAGCTTCATACTCAGCCTCATTGTTTGTCGTCGGGAAGTCAAGTTTTAATGCATACTCTATGAGGAATCCATCAGGACTTTGTAGCACTAAACCGGCTCTACTTGATTTTGTTTTTGATGCTCCATCAAAATAGAGCACCCAACATTCTTTGGAGATTATGTCTTCAGTTTCCTTGTCTTCCATTGTTACTTCCTGCCCCCCGACTTCTTGGTTGTCAATGGTACATTCAACCATGAAGTCAGCGAGTGCTTGAGCTTTTATGGCCGTTCGAGGCTTATACTTGATGTCGAATTTGCCCAATTCAATGGCCCATTTGATCAATCTTCCACTAACTTGAGGGCTATGCAAGATGTTTCTTAGAGGTTGATCAGTCAAGACCTCTATCTTGTGAGCCTGGAAGTACGGGCGTAGCTTTCTTGAGGCCATTATTAAGGCTAAGGCAAACTTCTCAATCGTTGAGTAGTTTATTTCTGCCCCATGAAGAATCTTACTCACATAGTAGACGGGCTTCTGCACTTTCAATTCTTCCTTTATCAGTACAGCTCCAAGGGCTGTGTTAGAAACTGCCAAGTACAAGTAGAGAGTTTCCCCTGGCTTGGGTTTTGCCAATAGCGGTGCTTCAGCCATGTATTTCTTCAGGGCCTCAAAGGCCTCTTGGCTTTCAGTTGTCCATTCAAAAGTTTTCACTTTTTTGAGTGCTTTGAAGAAGGGTAAACACTTCTCTCCTGACTTGGAGATGAATCTCCCCAATGCTGCCACTCTTCCCGTTAATTTCTGGACATCTTTGACAGTCCTTGGCGGTTCCATGTCTAGGATCGCTTTGATTTTGTCGGGATTAGCCTCGATTCCTCTCTTGGAAACCATCAGGCCTAAGAACTTTCCCGAGCCTACACCAAAGGCACACTTAGCTGGATTCAACATCATCTTGTGGTGCCTTAGCACTTCGAATGCCTCTCGGAGGTGCTTAATGTGATCGGCCTTATCGAGGCTCTTGACTAGCATGTCATCTACATAGACCTCCATGGTTTTTCCAATTAGGTGTTCAAAGATTTTGTTTACCAACCTTTGATAGGTCGCTCCTGCATTCTTAAGCCCAAAAGCCATGACTAAGAAACAGAAGACACCAAAGTCAGTGATAAAGGATACCTTGGCGATGTCATCTTTGTGCATCTTGATTTGATTATATCCACTGAAGCCATCCATAAAACTTAGCATCTCATGCCCTGCAGTGGCATCTATTAGAGCATCAATCCTTTGTAAGGGAAAACAATCCTTAGGACATGCATCATTCAAGTCGGTGAAGTCGACGCACATCCTCCACTTCCCGTTAGCCTTTTTGACCATCACGGGGTTAGCTAACCATTCTGGGAATTGAATTTCCTCAATGAACCCAGCTTCCAAAATCTTATTCACTTCTTGCTTAATGGCTTCAAGCCTCTCTGGAGCAAAATTTCTTTTCTTTTGTTTTACTGTCTTCCTTTCTGGATCCACATTCAATTTGTGAGATATCAATTGGGGATCAATCCCTGGCATGTCGCCGCTGTCCAAGCAAAAACGTCATTGTTTTCTTAAAGAAAAGACGTGAGTTTGCTCTTCAATGGTTCGGGCAGTAGTGCCCCAATATAAGTTACCTTCTCTGGTTCTCCTGGGACTAGGGGAATTGGGACCAAGTCCTCAGCCGGTTTCCCCCTTCTGTCCTCGTTGTCGCTGATGTTCATATCTTCAATTGGGAGAACTTGCCCCCCGATTCCATCAGGTCTTAATGCGGCTACATAACAACTTCTAGCCATCTTTTGGTCTCCTCGTTCTTCACCAATCCCATTCCTCGTTGGGAACTTGATTTTTAGATGATAAGATGAGGCAACAGCCTTGAACGCATGAAGACCAGTCCTTCCCAGGATTGCATTGTAGGTTGAAGTCGCTTTTATAACTATAAAGTTCAACATCTGAGTAGACGTATTCATCCCTTGTCCCATAGTCATTGGGAGTTGGATAGTGCCTTCCACTTTTGATTCCACCCTGTTGAATCCGTATATAGGCATATTTGAGGGTATTAGCTGAGAGTCTGTGTAACCCATCTTGATAAAGGCATCGTGGAACAAGATATCCACTGAAGCTCCATTATCAACCAAGACTCTTTTTGTTTCGGAGTTGCCTATCACAGGTATTATGACAAGAGGATCATCATGGGGGAACTTCACCCCTTCTAAGTCTGAATCGTCAAAACCTATTGACACTTCTGTTCTGGCACGTTTCGGTGCTTCTCCAACCACAGTCATTACCTCTCGGGCATAAGCCTTTCTTGAGTTTCGGGAGGACCCAGCAGCAGTTGGCCCTCCGAATATCATGTTGATCACTGGCCCTCGGGGCTTGGGATTCCGATCTTGATCGTTGTCCCTTCTATCATAATCCTTTCTTTCATAGTTCCCCCTTTGGCTCCCTTGGCTTCCATCCTTAGTGAACTTGCTGAGTTTTCCTCTTCGTATCAGAAACTCAATCTCATCTTTCAGTTGTCTACAATCATCGGTGTCATGACCGACTTCTTTGTGGAACCGACAAAACTGATTTTGGTTCCGTTTGGACAAATCAGCCCTCATTGGCTTTGGCCATTTGATATCTTCTTCCTTGGCTATCTCCATCAGAATTTGACTCCTGGGAGTATTCAATCTTGCATATTCTGTGAATTTTGGCCCAAAATTGTTTCTCTTGGGGGGAGAATCGGAGTTCTTTGATGTTCTGGGGAACTTTTCCTTGACGTCGTACTCCTGAGTTTCTTTTCTTTTCTTTGAGTTTCCACCGTCGCCAGCGGTGGGTTCATACTTTCTCATGCTTTCCTCAGCCTTGATGTACTTTTCGGCTCTATCTTGGAGCTTCAACATGCTCTCTGGTGGATGTTTAGCCAACGACCTCCTGAAGTGGTCATCAGTGGTTCCTTGTTGCAGGGCTATCATAGCCACTTTGTCATCTAAGTCTGGGACTTTCAAAGCCTCCCGAGTGAATCGATTGATGTAGTCCCTTAGGGCTTCATTCTTTCCTTGACGTATTGCCATGAGTGATGCAGAACTTTTCTCATGAACCCTTCCACTAATGAACTGATTGATGAAAGCCTTGCTTAGTTCCTTGAAGGACCCAATAGAGTTGGGAGGTAGACGGCTATACCAACGTTGGGCCATGCCTGCCAAGGTTTGTGGAAACGCCCTACACTTGACTGCATCGTTGGCTGGCTGCAACAGCAGTGCATTGGAGAAGGTCCTTACATGATTTGCGGGATCTCCCGTTCCATCATAGGCTTTGATCGAAGGCATCTTAAACTTTCTGGATACAGCCGTTTTCATGATGTCTTGAGTAAACGGTGGTGTAGGATCATCGGGATCTCCTAGGGGCAACAGAATACTAGGATCACCCCTTGGGGCTCCAGCCCTCTTGGTCCTTCTTGGTGGATCCAAGTTGATTATCGGGATTCCTTCAGTCGTTCGGGCCCGAGATTGAGCGGCCTCTTCTTCAGCAAGGAGTTTTTTGAGCCTTGCAGTCTCTATCTCATGGGCTGCAAGTTTCTCCCTAGTAGTTTGGGGTGGCTCCCGATTTGTCTGGGAAGAACGTCTCCTTCTTGGGGCGACATCCTCCCCAGTTGTATAACCCTCATCCTCGGTGTATGGGCCAGAGTAATCTTGAATGAGAGGGGTCTGACGAGTTTGTTGATTTTGGGGTCCCAGACCTTGAATATAAGGGGGCACATATGCCTCATGGTAGATTGGATTAGTTCCACTACCGCCCGCCAAGGGTCGAGGGGGCATGCTGTAGCATGGCATCCCCAAAGTCTGATTCGCGTATTGAGGGAGATCAGTAGTTTGGAGTTGAAGGCTCCTTGGTGCACTCATGAGCAGCGGGGAGGTCGTGATTGGTTGTTGGTGGACGGTCTCTTGTGGATTAGATCCATGAATGACCATCTGCAGGGGATTCGTCCCTTCAACCGAAATCGGGACTTCCGGTCCTTGAGTGTTGGTGGGGATATTTGCCCCTTCAGTGCCAGTAGTCGGTGGTGGCTGATCAGCCTCGGAGGTGATAGGGCGATCCTCGGGAGTTTGATTATCCCGAGCTGTTCTTCGTGTGTTTGTCATGGTTGATGTTGTCTTCCCACAGACGGCGCCAAATGTTATGGATTAAAAAACGTGCTTTGTGAATTTAATGCTAGGATTAATGAGCTTCGAGCTTTAATGGCTGCACTCGTGTTTCCGGACTTAATTGGTCCTCACAAGATGCCTATGTATCTCAAATCGTTATTGAGAATCAAGCCAAAGACGTAGTTCTGATTGTAGGATCAGGGACCTTATATAGGCGTTTGGAGCCTAGTATTATGGTATGTTTAGGAGTCTTAGCGAATAAGTCTCCTTTTTGATATTGGATAAGCATTGTATTTCTTGCAGGATAAGTCTTTTCCTTGTTGATAAAGGCTATGACTCATTAATTGCCTTTAATTGGGATTCTGGATCCTTCTTTGACCAATTTGCCATAATTAGGGCTCTTTTAATGAGCTGTATATTTTCCTTATTCATTAATTTCGTAATTAATGAATAATTAGGGATTTGGGCATTAAATATCACGCCTTTTTATTGAACCGTCAATTATATTTCTATAATTACTTTTCTGACCATATCAACCTACTACTTTCTTCACTATCTCTATTCTATAATAATATAAAACACTATTACACCCACTACTTTCCTCCCCTATCTCAAATCTATTATTAAATATTAATATGTCTCACCACTTTACCCATTTTTTATCTAATTTTACTCATTTTTTATATCTTTTCTTGGTCTCCGTGCTCATCCCCATGTATATAATTCAACGTGACGGGGGGAGTACTAATCAACTTGACAAGCCACGGGAGATGATTTCAAAACAATAAATAATGAAACGATAGTATATAGTCTAGAGAGAACTTCGTCCGGACAGAATTATTACATAAATATTCATAATACATATTTTTATCAAATTTTTTATTAAATCAAAAAACGAAATTAAATTTTTTTTAAAAAAAATTGAAAATTAGTCAAATATTCCAAAATGATTCTACAGCAGAATCAAATCTATCCAAAATGATTTTGCAGCAGAATCAAATTTAAAATCAATGTTTTAATTCAAATTTTTATGTTAAATTTTTTATAAAATTTGTATATGCTAATATTCTACGTTAGAATCAGATTATATATTTTATGTAAAAAAAATTAAAATTATTTATGAAATTCTATAATAGAATATATGGTTCTCCCCGATTCTCTATATAAGATGGTTTTCTCTGGAATAATGGTATATATATATATATATATATATATATATATATTTGAGATGATGCAGCTTGTTCGATATTGTAAAATATCCACAATTCTCTAAATAAAAAATATTGGACGATATTTTCTAAAATATTTGCGTAAATCTCGCAATAATTTTACGAATTTTTGAGTAAAAACTATTTTTTGTAAAAAATATTTAAAAAAAACATTATTACCATGCATGTTGACATAAATACGTAATTTGCAGAAAATAAGATTAGGTAAAAAAAACTTTTTTTTTCTTGCGGTTTAGAATACAGTAGAACCTCGATAAATGAATGTTCAATAAATGAATAACCTCGTCAAATAAATAATTTTTTCATGTCCCGACTTGGGGCAATGGGCTTAATGAATAATCTCGTTAAATGCATTAACGAATATTTTTTTCTAAGTCTTTATAGGTTCTATGTAAATATAAATGAATAATCACTATATTTTAAATAATATTTTTATATTTATGGAATATATGAATACATTTGATCCAATAAATAATTTGCATACACATTAATAAATAATACTGTAAGTCATATCTTCTCGAAAAATGTTTCTAAAGTTGCTTGTTTTTTTTCCTCCACCAAAATGTATCTGATCCTCCACCAAAATGCATCTAATAATTTTATGATTGTGTGATCAAAATAAGAATTTAGAATTAAATATAGCTTGTTACTGGTGGTTCTGTATATACCTTACCTCTAAATATTTTATACACAGTAGTCGAGTGTATATGATGTTGTTTTAATACATAGTATTGTGCACTATATTTATTCCATGCATGCATGTATAACTTATCTAGAATTCAAAATAAAATGAATGTAATTAAACATTATATAAAAATTATAATCATGATAAATTTTATGTACATTAATATAAAATGTATAAAAAATCTTGTTAAAACAAAATGTACAAAATAATATAATTATAATAAAAAAATCTGAAAATAATATCTAAATGAATAAATATTCATTTATCAATAATTGAATAAAATATTCATTAATCGATAAATAAATAATCTCACAAAATGAATATATTTTTTTGGTTTCTTGTCCGGCCTCACAAGGCGGATGACGCCCTTCTCTCTAATTTCCTTGCAGAAAGAGTCTATTGAAGGTTAGCCCTCTAACTCGGCTAGTAACATATCAAGTGTATTCATTTATCGAGGTTCTACTGTATCCGGCGGTCTAATTTTTTTATCCGCCGTGTTGCGCTCTTGTGTGCTGCTTCGTTGTGTTGCTTTGATTTTATTATTCTTTATTCCTGCTGGTCCCACGAGCAAACCACCGCCTTGGCCAATTTTTTTGTTGTGTTACCTGCTGCTGCGTATCACCACCATCCCTCTTGAATTTTTAATTCTTTTTTTTTATTTTACCGCTGATTTGTTTTCGTACTCCACCACTGCCTTGTTTGTGTGTAGTTCCTGATTCCTTTTTGTTCTTGCGCCTTTGATTATATTATGTCTTGCCGTTTTATATTTTTAATTTAATTTTTTCTGGCCAGTTATGCTTCGTACTTGTGATTGTTGTCGCTACCTTGCTGCCGCCGATATGCCTCTGTTCTGAAACTGTGGTCAAGCTACTTTTCTTTTTTCTTTGTCGTAGCCATGCCCTTCATTATTTGTAAGTTAGAATCCAGAACTCGCCCCATAAATTTGAGAAATTATCCGTCTTCCACGAATAATAAAATTAAGTCCTTGCTTCTAACGTCAAATTTTGTTAAAGCAATTTGGTAATAACACAAATTCGGAGATTGCTGGAATAGTAAAACGATTTTGTATGAATGTGGCTGTTTTTAGGGGTTTAGGGTTATGAAAAATAGAGGGCTAAACTTGGAAGGTGTCTCGATTTGTCTTGTATATTGGATCCATTTTGCCAAGATGTTTGCGTACCAATTTATATTGGATCAAACCCACGTAGTTCTGTAAAATTATGTCTGAGAGACTTTAAGGATAAAATTCGTTAATGTGCACAATTATTGATTTTATCTGATTTAATCTTGACGTTGTGATTCACATATGAGATTAATATTTTACATCATTAATGTCATGTGTCGTCTTTATAGACACAGTTGTTACGTTGGTTCATAAAAAATTAATATTTTTTGGTGCCCTATGTTAGCAGTATATGGATTGCACTCAAAACAATATCATATCAGAAATATGCAAAGTCTAAATATAAAAATATAAAGATATAAGAAGTTTAATTAAAAGTCACCTTTTATGAATAGATAACAGATGTGCTTACATAAAAGATTGAGTAAAGAAATTGTTTATTTAAGTTGAAAAGACCAGGTTACCGTAGGAATTTTTAGATTTACCGAAAAATTTTGAACAAGCTTTCTATCAAAAAACAAAATAATTGTAGTTGTGGTCTGCAACATCAATATCAAATGAACCCTTAATAGGATTGATAGTAGAAAAATTATATACCTAAGTGAAAAAGATAAATCAGAAAATATTGACATATGAGATTTAGACTATATATCGATTATCTATAAAATTATTGGATAAAATACATAGTACAGTTATAATTCAGTATTATAAATTAGATTATATACTAAAAAATAATTGTAATGGATGCACGTGCATTTATATTAATGTTGGTTATATTCAACAATGAGATGCTAGAAAATATATAACTTTCTAAGATCTAATGATCGATTATTCATATTCTAAGACTATATACTAAAAAATAGATGTTCATGCACGATAATGCATATAACTGAAGGGTTTCGAGCACATAAACGCAACGAAAAAACGTGAAAATAAATCAAAATTCGAAACCCCTCCGCAGGATCTATGCGAAAACAAAAGATTTAATTCGGAGATTAAGAACAAATACCTTAAGAAGCTTTAACAGTTCATTAATGGAGGATTAATGGAGATCCAAAGCTTGTTCAATCACCACGTATCCCGCTCTCGCGATCTACGCTCTACGTTATCTACACGAACGCTTTTCTTGAAGGATTGATGTGTACTAGCAGCCGAAAACTACTTCTTTCTTTCTCTTTTTTCTTCCTCTCATAGACGGCTAGGGTTTTTACATATAAAAACGTTTTTCACATCTAAAATCAGCCTCCTTGAGAGTTTATATAGAGAAGAATAAGTTTTCTAATTATAATTCAATTATAATTAATACTTATCTGAAATTTCAATTTATTATGTAATTAAGTCCCACTTAATCAACTAATAACCAATTTCAGAATTAGTTTAAGTAATTCCATTTTCTAATTAATTAATTAATTAAGTCATACTTAATTAATATTATAAATACAATGAATTACTTATTTAATTTAAATTCATAATTTAAATTATTTCTCCTTCAAGCGTTGTTTGTGTATGAACCTGTAGGTTATTATTACGTTGACAACAATTTTAATAACTAATTAAAATTGTAAACAATGAGCGGCATATAGTAATACATCATTGCTATCCAAGTAATAATAATTAAATCGGTGATTCGATTAAGCCTTTCGTGAATAATGTTCCATGTAATATAATCCATTTAACCTTAATATTATAGATTAAACTCGAGGCATGTAGTGTGTCATCCTCTTCATAATCTAATCTTATTTTTCTTGATCGATGATTAAACTAATAAATCAAATCAACATTTGAGCACGACCGTGCATTTCATAGTCTCACTCAAACAAGAAGCCAATAATATCGCTCCTAAAATTAGGAAGGTTAAATCTCATCTAGATCATTCATATTTCTCATACGATTCATAATATACCCAATGTCCACTTTTATCATTACCCGGTCAAAGGTAACTTTTAATGTAATCAAAGTATATTAATTCTTATATAGAAATATAATGATTTCAGGTCTAAGGATCATTACACACTTATCACTGTGAGAATTATTTATGACACTATTAACATGTGTAATCTCACGGCGGGTCAATCCAGTGTGTTAATCCCAAATGGCCTAACAGAATTGTAGAAGGGAGGTTGAATACAATTCTAGATATTTTTAAACTTAAAACAACTTTAAAATAAATTAACACAGAAAATAAAAACACAAGCAAATATAAAATTTCAGTTGGATGTTTTGAGGATCCAACTGAGATGTTTTTACTGCGGGAATAATCTGTGTTACAAACGTAGCACAGCTGCTCAGTTCCTAATGTAGAGTGAGAGTGCTCTTAAAAGAAGCTAATACAAAGTTATTCTATCTCACTTACTTATAATAAAATGAACTGCTACACATGGTTATATAACCCAAGTTTACAATGCTATTTTTGGTTACTCTAAAATGTACTAAGGGTAACCACCAGTAGCTTGCTTTTCATTCCTTTTGTCCAATGGTCCTTGGAGATCTTGTCTTTTGTCTTCATGCTTATTATGATCACACTCAAGAACCTAATTGGAAATTGGAATGTTTCCTCATTCCCAGTGACCATTTTAATGGCTCCCAATGCAAAGTACACTTCTACATCACCTTTTGATCTGTCAGAAAACTGTCACTATCACTTTGTCAACTGTTCAGAAAAGTGATAGTGATTCGTTGATATAGTAGTGAGATGTATTTCGTTGATGGCTTTATTCTTCATTCCGTTGATGGTACATTCTTCATTCCGTTGATAGTGTAATCTTCATTCCGTTGACATGTCTTCACTTAGGCAAAATTACAAGGCACATTATATTTACAATTAACCAACCTATTTTGCCTATCTAGTACTTAGTCAACATGACTTAGAAAACCTATCTAATACCTACAACAATTGCCTATCAAGTAGTGAAGTATTGTACAGTGCAATTGCTACATTACTCATTTCGTTGATGAGCTACCTGTCAACAGAAGCTGCAAAGCATACCATTCCGTTGACAGCTACAATTTGACTTAACACAAAATCTACTTAGTGTTTTTACAATTATCATCTAGAACAACATATTCCTAACAATCTCCCCCAATTTATGACTGATAGAATAACAGCCATAAATCAAGAGCCTTGATGATAACAAAAACACTTAAACAAATTACAAATTACAAAAGTAGAAATTGTATTGAGCTTCATGATATTTAAAAATTTATTGAAAACAAAGTAGAAATTCTTACAACACAAGTGCATAGAGTTGCTCCTCTAGCCTGAGCAGATTTACCATCTTTGTCTCTGTGGCCTTGTTTTCTTCCCCTTCTTGGCATTGTTCTCCTCAATTTGAGCTTGGAGCCTCCTGTAGAAAATCTTCTCTTCTTCATCTTGATCACCCAACTTGGATTGCATAAATCTAAGAGTTTCATTAGATGCCTTTTCCAATTGGTCCTCTATTCTGAAGAATCTCCTACAGTTGTCCTTGTCTCTGAATTTCATCATCCAAAAGGGTTGGAGATGAATTTTCTTTCCTGTTGGAGGGACCTTTAGTGTTCTGGGAAGTGCATTAGGCTTGTTCCAGCTAGCTTTTATTTGACATATCTTGGAGACAACCTCAGACTTAGCAGTTTTGGTGAACCCAACATCTTTCTTTAAGCACTTGAACACCACTAGCAAAGTCTGATAATCCTCTCCTAGAATTATGTGAAGAGGCCAAATATGTTCCCTTCCACCCTTGTAGACAAACACTAATCTCTCTGGTAGTTTATGAGTGGCTCCTATTCCTCTCACTTCCACCAAGTCATCAAGATTGTTAGGTCCAAAGTATCGTAGAAGGGGGGGGGGGGTTGAATACGATACTCACAAATAATTCAATTTCGTTCGCGGATTAATCATTCAGTTCTATAACGAAATCAAACACACCAAACCAAACCAAGATTCGGGGAATATATCTTTTTATAAATATAAACCTCGAGGGGTGCTAAAATTTCTAATCCGTAGATTAGCTTCAATGAGTTTAAGGTTACACTAATTCATTACAATGATCAAATTCTGAGCACTATTAATTTCTCTGATGATTTCTCCGGCTCAATTCTCTCTCTCAGTAATGTCTCTGTGTAAAATGCCTTAACTGAAGAAGACACTTCTTCTCTCTGATAGTAATTGTAGACTTGGATTTGAAAACTATCGAACCGCAATTGTAGAAACAATCTTGGCCGTCCATCTTCAAAATCAACCTGTAAAACAAGAATACTTTTCACATACTCCTAATTAAAAAACCATCGAATGACTTAACTTAATTTACCATTCGATAGTTTTTAAATAAAAACTATCGAATACTAAATTAAGTTAAAGTGGTTTTCAATGAATCACTTTTTATATCATTCGATAGTTTTCTGAATTGAAAAACTATCGAATCATTTTTCTTGTCTTATATCTTTTAATGATTACTCCTGAGCTCCTGGGTGTTTGAGTAATAGACTGTATCACTTTCTTCTGAGACGATAAAACAACTTGATCTTTTAAGTGTCGTCACCTAGTGCAACTGGTCTGGTTCACAGATGAATAACACTTGATCAATTCTTCTTTTATATCTTCAATTCAATGCTTCTGATAAGTCCCTTGTCGTTCTGGTTACTTCAAATAAATCACTGGAATCCCGTGGTACTATCCCTAAATCATTTACATACTTCTGTCGTCTTGAAAGTCTTGTTTCTTTTGCTGTCACTGAGGCTTGAACATTTTCATGAACTTCTTTCCGTGACCTGTTTACGGACTTCAAGAATACATACCGTATTTTGATTTTTTGAGTTTACCTTTTCTTATTTGATTCTGGATTCCTGTGCTTCTGTTAATACTATTGTCTATCTTGTCCTTTGTTGAGTTGTAGTTATCTCTTTTACATCTTATGTTACATTATGCTTTACAATCTCCCCCTATTTGATTGGATAGAGTTTGACAAGCAAATACTTCGAGGATAACTCAACTAACTAAGGAAACATTAAACTAATTAAAGTAAGACAGCGTAATAATATTAAATGCATTCTGGATCAGATATATATATATACATTTCCAGATTTCATAAATCAAAAAACAATAAAACTTTATACAATGAAGTTGCTCCTCTAGTCTGAGCTGATAGTTCTTTTTGTCTTTTGCTTCTTGTCTTCAGTCCATTCCGATCTCACCTTCTTCAATCATTGGATCGGAGTTAGCAGCTTGATAATCAATCACAGAAGGATAGTGCAGTGGTTCTCCAGGTTTAAGGATTGCTCCTTGGATGTGTCTTCCAATGTACTCTACCTCTTGTCCCACTCCAGCCCACACCCATGCAATGTTAACATCATTCTTGTTTAGCTTTGGCATGTTTGGTAGTCTGGGATGCACTTCCAATCCTCTTTCCACTCTCTTCCTATAGTAAGGAACATTCTCCATTAGAAATCTTCTAAGAGTGTCTGCTGCTTTGTCCTTCTCCGTTGATGAGAATCCAGTGGATCTAAGATACTTCTCAACTGATATCAGATAGTTGCTTGGATAGTCTCTCAGTTTGTCCTCAGCCAAATAGCAGATTCTGAACAAGTCATTCGTCATAAATCTAACCATTGGAGGATCTTCAGTAATCTCTGGACCGACTTTCATCAAGATCTCTTTAACATGCTCACGGAGCAGTTCATTTAGCCTTGTAGTCCTTTGTATCTTGATGAGCAACGCCTGCAATTCTGTGTATGTCCTCTGTTCAAAAAACTTAGTGGAAATCACAAAGGTACCTTTCTCAAGAAAATTGATTATTATGTTCCAGGCACCATTTGCTTTAACCCCAGCTTTCAGAAAGATCATAGAGTTTCTCAATGCAGTGAAGTAATTCTGATCTTCAAGGTTGGCACTTCTGATGTTCTGAATGATAACCTCCACCTCAGCATTGTCGTTGACTTCTAATCCGTCTTCAACTCCGCAAATGGTTTTATAAGCCATCTCCCAATCACTTCCTTCTTTCTTTGCCAGATCCATCATCTTTTTCTTCCTCACTTCACTATACCTTTTGAGCCTCTTCAGTTTTTCACTTCGCAGAACTGCTTGTTGTTTCTCTTTCTCAGCTTGCCTGGCATCTATTGCAGCTCTTTGAGCTCTTACCGCTTCCAAGGCAGCTTCTTCTTCTTGTGACAGAGGATTTGCTTCTTCTTCCATATTATCCTCCCAGATTGGATATTCAACAGGCTCTAGATAATATGGCTCATGCTCCTCCTGAATTGGTTGCTCTTGCATGACCTCAAATTCCTCTTCACTATTCTCTTCTTGCACCATGTCCTCAATCCAGTACTGTCTAACTGGAATAGCTTCAACCGTTTCCCAAACTCCCCATCCATCCATACCTTTCTCCCCATCTCCAACTTTCTCCCCCTTAGTTGAGGAATCCTCGACAAAAGCATCCTCAGCATAAAAGGCAGTAGAAGGATCAGGTTGCTGATTTGAAGGACCAGGTTGTCCCGTTTGTTGGTTTCTTAGCATAGTCCAGATTGACTGTACCCCGTCACTTTGATTCTCCATGAAGTCCATCAGCTCCTTATTCATCTCATGCATAGAAGCCAACTTCAGGTCAATGTCATCCAATCTGGAGTTGGTAGTCTTTTCAATCTTGTCCAATCTCTGGTTCAGCTTAGACTCCACTCTAGAAAGGGTGTTCATTGCATCTTTTACCCTAGCTTGACCATCCCGGATAACCAGAACGTCTTCTCTCAAAGCTTCTTGTCCTTGTTGCAGAGCATCAACTTCATTCATGAATCCATCTTTAAGCTCTTTGACATCAGTCCTCAGTTCGATCAGTTCCTCCATTGCTTCCTTCTTTAAGGAGTCCACTGCCTGCTTAGTACCTGTTATAGTGCCAGATGCACTGCCTAAGACCCGATAAGTTCTTCTGGAATCAGCTGCAGCCAAGTCAATCTTCTCTTGAATAGTATTTAAAGAAGCATCGGCTTGACCAGAGGAGATCCCTTGGTCAAAGGAAGGTCTCAGTGGAACCTTGAATAGTGGATTTCCTTGTTTGTCGTGAACTGTCATTTCCTTGAGGGTGGATTGAACATGTACCTCTCTTTCTGTCGGTAATAGCAGATCATCTATATTTGGTAGGGTTAGGGTGTCACTCCTCACATATGGCTCTGGGTGTACACTCAACGTTTCTGTCGGTGTTTCACTCATTTTTCCTTTCCCACTCAGGCCAAGTGTAAGTGTTTTTGTTTCACTCAATCCCCTTGTGCTAGTTGTACCTGCAGAAGAAAACACTGTAGCCGTCCTTAAGGAGGTCACCGGTGGTGCAATGGGGCTTCGCAAGTCCCGGTCCTTGGTTAAACCAAGTTGCTGATCATCCTTAGATGATGTATCCTTTGTAGGATCTAGAGTTTGAATCTCTAGGAGGTTAGAATCAGGCTCTATTAACAGCAGAGATCCTGAAACTTCCTCAATAGTCTGTGAAGACTTTACCTCAGTTAACTCCTCAATAGTAATTGATTCATTGTCACCGAGTTGCCGATCTGCACCTACGTCAGACCCTTTACCCGCAGGATCCAGATATGTTCCATCTGGGGAGGTAGACAATGACCCTTTAGATTGTGCATTTAGGTCAAAGCCTTCTCTCGACGTCTGTGAAGACTCTTGGTTCTTAGAACCTTCAACCAGTGAACCTAATCGTAATATGGTCGGAACACCAGTTGCTTCCGTCAATTGTTCCTTACTTGATTGAGCTATTGGTTCAGATATAGCTTTCGTTAGCATTGCCCAATCAAAATCAGAAAAATCTGTGAAGGGTTCTTTGGATGAGAGAAATGAATTATCAACAGTTGCCTCGGTTTCTGTTCTTCTCCTTTTAGAGGTAGGCAGAGCTGCTGTTGAAGGGCGTGTCTCCTTATGTGGTGTTGCTTTGGCACTATCTCCCTCTACACTCACGGATGTTTGTATACTGGGTATAGGAGGGGAAGGAGGTTCGTTTATGGTTTCATTTGGCTCTTTCAAAGGCTCTTCGACCGTGGTTAGAGGTTGTGGGTTTGCAACCTCCTGGTCAGTGATGGCCACTGAGGGCTCTGGATCAACATCCATTGGTTGTGGTTCAGGAGCCAGTTCAGGTTCAGGAATGTTACCTTCATTTACCTGTTCCCCTGGGGGTAGAAGTGGTAGGGGCACCGTTCTTAGATATTCAGTGAGAACAGTGGGTACCCCTGGAAGATAGTTGTTCTTCCTTATAAGAGCGGTTATTGCATTGCTCTTCATCTTCATGCACTCCTGGTTCTCCTCGCCATCAAATGTCTCACGTTCATCATCTGTTAAGACATCATTGAGAATTAGCTGTAGGAACCTAGGATAGAAACAAAGCACATCGTCCATGCCTGTTCTTTCATCCAGTGGTCCCATGCACAGAATGACTTGATCAATCACTAGCCTTCCTATGTTAATATGCCTATTGTTGGAAATGGCAAACCCTATCTTTTGAAGGAATAAGGGAATACCATGCAGATTTGTTAGCTTGGCAGTAAAAACATGGATTAGGGTATGAAAGAAAAAGTTCCATGGCTTTGTCAGGTAATGCTTAAGGAACTCTCCCACAAAGAAGTTTGGTTGTTGACTTCTAATGAGAGTGAAGAAAGCATGTATCTCCTCAGTCGTGGGATCCGGAACAAGGTTTTCTGTTGGAAAATGTAGTATTCTATTGAAATCATGTTCTGTAACCCTTATTGTTCTGCCCCCTGGCACAACAAAACTGAAGGATCTAATGTTATTCTCACTTGTATCCGTGGCGGTTGTGTACAACGCAGTCAATTGATCGATACAAAGGACTACGGGAGTACTCAAAGCGTATATCACTAATGAACGTGTGTTCAAAAACTCTGCCCATGCACGAAACTGTAAGTTCGTAATGGCTTGCAAGTTTTGAAACGAGACATGATTAGTCTTGGTAATAATAAATTCTCCGGCCATTTTATTTCAAATTTCAAGAAAATTAAGTTAAAACCAAAACAAATTTACCAATTTAAATTTAATTAATTATTTCTAATTAACCAAACTTTTGACAAAAATACCCCTTTTCTTTCTAAAAACACAAACTCGAACCAAACTCACTTAAATTAGAACCCTAAATTGTTAACTTCAAATATCCACTTTAATTCAAAGAAATCAATTGAACAACAATTAATTCCTAAAGAATAACACTGTTAACAGTTGTATAAAGTTCAAAGATTCAAGTTCGATGGTTTTCTTCCTTGATACGTTTCAAAAACTCAAAAAGAAACAAACTTCACGGTTAAAATCAATTAACAATGAAATATTAGTAACTTTTTCAAGTTTTAATCGGTGAATTTGAAGAAAATATCGATGGAGACGTTCTTGTTTGTGTATGTATGTATTGTAAGTATAAAATTCCCTTGCTTTTCTTAAGATCTGAAAATTGATAAAGAAAACGATTAAGGCAAGTTTTTATACTAAATGAAACTGACAGGGGTAAAACCGTCATTTCTGGTTCGATAGTTTTTTAAATGAACTATCGATAGTTTTCTGTGAGGGCAAAAGTGTCAACTGCACCTCGATAGTTTTTCAAAAACTATCGAAGTGTTTGAAATTGTGAATTTAAAACGCTTTTCAGAAAAACTATCGAAGTCTCTGTCTTTTTAAAACCAAAACTATCGAACGCTTTTATGAAAATTTATCGAGAATTAAAATAAATGAAAATTTAATTCTCTTCGATAGATTTTTCTTTCTATTTCAAAAACCATCGAGAATTTAGATATGATTTATTTAAATTCACTTCGATGCATTTTCAAAGTATCCTAAAAAACTATCGAGAATTATTTTCGATAGTTTTTTCTTTCCTTTTCAAAAACTATCGAAAATTAATTTCGATAGATTTTTCTTTGTACTTGGAAAAACTATCAAATTTCCTAAAATTCGATTTTTTTTGCTTCTTTTCAAATTTTAAAACCTGTTCATGTTCTAAAATTCAAAATTTTGTATTTCCCGTCAAGTTAACAGAAAATTCACAATTTTCTTAGAATAAAATCGACTAAATATCATCAAATGATATTAACCAATTAAAATCCAATAAATTATGCTGCATTAATCTACAATGTTAAAAACAAAGTAAATTAATTCAAATTAAATAGATGCTTAAATATTTAGAACAAATATTAGCACCTAAATAATTTTTAGAATTAATAACCAATTAAATGCCAGAAGATATATCATCCATAATTATGACATAAAATTAGTACAAAAATCCTAACTACGAGAATTGCTCCAGAAAATAAATTCATGAGTCCTAAGGATATAGAAATTCTTAAACTCATGTATTCACTAGGACTATCTGCAGTTACTGACTTCTAATCAAAATCAATTAGAAAGATTTAACATCCCAAGTTCACCAACCAGCTTAGAAAAAGTGGATTCATCAAGCGGTTTAGTAAAGATGTCTGCAATTTGTTCTTATGTGGGTACAAAATGTAACTCCACAGTTCCATTCATGACATGCTCTCGAATAAAATGATACCTGATGTCGATGTGCTTCGTCCTCGAGTGTTGCACTGGGTTGTTAGAGATTGCTATGGCACTTGTGTTTTCGCAAAATATTGGAATCTTTGTCAACAAAAGCCCATAGTCACGGAGTTGGTTTCTCATCCACAATATCTGAGCACAGCAGCTACCAGCAGCAATGTATTCAGCCTCAGCTGTTGATGTGGACACTGAATGCTGCTTCTTGCTATACCAGGAAACTAACCTTCTTCCAAGAAACTGACAGCTTCCTGAAGTACTCTTCCGATCAATCTTACAACTTGCAAAATCAGAGTCTATGTATCCAATAAGATCAAATCCTGTATCTTTAGGGTACCAATTCCAAGATTTGGGGTCCCCTTAAGATATCTAAATATTCGCTTAACAGCTATTAGATGAGATTCTTTAGGATCAGACTGAAACCTAGCACACAAGCATGTTGCAAACATTATATCTGGTCTACTTGCAGTGAGATAAAGTAATGAGCCTATCATACCTCTGTAGCCTGTGATGTCAACCTTCTTACCAGTTTCATCCTTATCAAGCTTGGTGGCAGTTGGCATAGGAGTCTTTGATGTAGATGAGTCTTCCATTTGATACTTCTTCAGAAGATCTTTAATATACTTGGACTGACAAATGAATATACCATCTTGTCTTTGGTATACTTGAAGTCCAAGAAAGAATGACAATTCACCCATCATGCTCATTTCATAACGACTCTGCATTAACTTAGCAAATCTCTTGCATAGATCATCATTAGTAGAACCAAATATTATGTCATCAACATATACTTGCACCAATATCAAATCATTTTTGTGCTTTTTGTAAAAGAGAGTCTTGTCTACAACACCTCTTGTAAAATCATTTTCAAGTAAGAATTCAGAGAGAGTGTCATACCATGTCCTTGGAGCTTGTTTGAGTCCATAAAGAGCTTTGAATAGAAAGTACACAAAGTCTGCCAGTTTTGAATCCTCAAAACCTGGAGGTTGTTCCACATACACTTCTTCTTCTAACTCTCCATTCAGAAAAGCACTCTTCACATCCATCTGATATACCTTGTAATTGGAATGTGCAGCAAATGCTAGAAACATTCTGATGGCCTCAAGTCTTGCTACTGGTGCATAGGTTTCATCATAATCTATACCCTCTTCTTGAGAGTAACCTTTAGCAACCAGTCTGGCTTTGTTTCTCGTTACAATGCCATCTTCGTCCAACTTATTTCTGAATACCCATCTTGTTCCAATAACAGATTTTCCCTTAGGCCTGGGTACCAGCTTCCAAACATTCTGCCTTTCAAACTGATTGAGTTCCTCTTGCATAGCAATCACCCAATCTGGATCATCTAGAGCATCTTCAACTTTCTTAGGTTCTGTTTCTGAAAGAAACCCAGAATAGTGACATTCATTTTGTGATGTTCTCCTAGTTCTCACTCATGTTTCCGGATCACCAATGATCAAGTGAAAGGGATGATCTCTATTCCATACCCTTTGTCTTGGCAGATGCGATCTTGATGATTCTCCTTGTTCTAGATGTTGTTGAGTGTGACTAGTTGATCCTTCTCCTGCTCCCCCTGAGTTGTTGACGGTATGATCTGTTGATTCTGTAGATTGACTAGTGGATCCTGTAGAATTTTGAGGATCTCCACTTTGGTCACCACTTTGTCCAGAATCATTATCATTATGATTATTATTAATAACTGTAACAACTTCAGGTTCTTCTTCATTGTCAGAGAGATCTCCTGATAGATTTTCAAATACCAAGGATTCAGAGTTCTCTCCAGTTTGCAGGCCTGGTCTTTTGGTGTCATCAAATGTTACATTAAAGCTTTCCAACACCTTCTTATCTTCAATCACATATACCCTGAAAGCCTTAGATTCCAGAGAATAGCCCAGAAAAATTCCTTCATCTGCTTTGGCATCAAACTTGCCAAGATGTTCTCCATCTTTAAGTACAAAGCACTTTGCACCAAACACATGAAAGTACTTCAGTGTTGGTTTCTTGTTGGCCATTAACTCATACGGAGTCTTTTCATGATCTTTGTTGATCAGGGTTCGATTCTGAGTGTAGCAAGTTGTGTTCACTGCTTCAGCCCAAAAGTAAGTGGGAAGTTTTGCTTCATTCAACATGGTCCTTGTTGCTTCAACCAAGGTCCTGTTCTTCCTTTCCACTATTCCATTCTGTTGAGGAGTTCTTGGTGCTGAAAACTGTGAGCAGAAATCATTAAGAACTGCATTCTTGAATTCAGTTCCATTGTCTGATCTGATTGTCCGCACAGGTAGCTTAGCTTCCACTTCTATCTTTTTGATGTGATCAATGATTAGTTGTATTGCTTCATCCTTTGATTGTATGAACAACACCCATGTGTACTTGGAGTAGTCATCCACCATCACCAATGCATATCTTTTTCTTGAAAGTGACATAACATTGACTGGACCAAATAAATCCATATGAATCAGTTGTAATGGTTCAGCAATGCTTGTCATTTCTTTGCTTCCATGTGATGCTTTCTTCGACTTCCCTTTTTCACATGCTTCACATAGTCCCTCCTGATTGAATTCCATCAGGGGCAACCCTTTCACTAACTCTCTCTTTACCAAAGAGT